>CM069436.1:21181826-22529326 GCA_035610365.1 Aquatica leii | reverse complement strand
TAAATATTCCACTTTTATCTTTTTATTTTCTAAGAATTATGAATTAAGATTTAGCTATTAAGCATAAAAAGTTGCATAAACCCGCCCTTAACTAACATAAGGGATGAGAAAATTAGTTGTAGATTTAAAACACTTTGTATTACAATTCCACTGTTATAAACACAAGGTGGCGGGCGTTGACCAGATGTTCCTTTGTTTGTAAAAGGACGCTATTTAAATTTGTTGTTATTTTATTTTGTGTAGGTATGATGTGTTTTCGAATCAGTTTGCGTTATTTTCTTCGCAAGTGATTTGTTTATGTTTATCTGCTGATGGTGATTATAATGGGTTTGATCACAGATATAAAAACAATTGTGTGTGTATTGCTTTGTGGAATATAGTATATCTTATATTTTTCTGCTGTGCTTGGACAACAACTCATGGCCGCAGATGACTTCCATGCTATGGGACTCAGTACCTTTTATGTGTAATGGCGCTAGTTTCATCCATGATATGAAGCCTGGCTCATTTGACCTACCCACTTTCAACGACAAACTCGTCAAGAAGAATTTCAAATGCATTGTTTATATGATAATATCTTGCAAAACATTTTTTTATAACAATTTATAAATAAATTAGATTTTTCTAGAACACGTAAAAAACTGTCTTATTGCAAATATCAAATTCGTCTGTGGAAACTTCAAATTTGAGAGTGTACAAATTAAATAAACTAATTATCGCGACTTTTCTGTGCCAATTCGTTTGTTGAACAATGTTCATTATTAATTAAAATAATTATTCTTAGTTTCAAAGTTCAAGTTTTACTAATGTCACCTTTGAAAAAACTAAATCATGTTCTACATACCTTGTTTTTTTCTGTTTCAATAAGAGAATGCTGTTCCTCGAGTACTTTCCGTTTTTCCGCACAAAGGCCTTCGACTGCAGCAACCATTTCCTGTTTTCTTTTGTCCAACATCATTTGAAGTTGCTGGAAAGTAACGTTAACTTTTTCTAAGCACGTTTCTTTAGATTCGTTCAATCGTTGCAACTCCTTGCCGACACCTTCCTGTGCTTGCGATAACTACAATATACTTTGCTCAAACAAAAATATTTCAAACGTGTAGTTAAATAATACCTTTGAAATGCACTCGTTAGCCTTATATAACAATATTTCCGACATCCTTTTGATCGCTATAGAAAAAGGAATAATTGTATGTTCGGCACAAGTGCTTGTCGAATCGTTATGAGAACCTCCTGTGCATAAAGTACAAAACACCGTATCACAAGTTTCGCAAAATAACAATTCTTGATTGAGATGCACGGAGCACTTAGGTATAACTTCCCGCCTTTGTCGGGACATAAGGTCCAGCAACTGATTTACCAAAAACGAAGGCGGAAGAGCTTGTACACCGCCTCTTGGTATCGTAATCAATTCCCGACATATTGGACATCGAAACGATCCCGTATCCCGAGTTTGTGATGCAGCAATTCTTGTTAAGCAGTGCAAACAAACTGTGTGAGAACATTGGAGAAGCTTTGGTGTATGCTCATTACCATCATACATACCTGGAAAAAATTCCACATAGAAATATCAGTAACACTACCCAGCAAGCATCTAATTAATTTTAATTAAAAAGCATGGCGCGGAATCTAAAATCCAAAACCATGCAACCATGCAGATATATTTTTTTTTTGCTAAAACACGTATGACTATGACCAAATTAAACCATTAATTCATACTTCCACCAGTCCACAAGCCATCTGTAACAACGAAAAGGTTGTGTAACTTATTAGGCCCCAACTTTATTTAAAATTTTTAAAAAATAATTTAAAACCAATTGTGCATGGTTCTGGCACACAAACTCGTGTTGCTGCAAGAGTGATTGTTAGTTAGAAAAATCATTCAAAGCACTCACGCTAGCGTTAAAAAAACAAGCGAATTAAAACATACTTACACAAGCAAGTTCCGCATGTAAGAAAGCTTTCGTTAAAGTCTTCATAGTTGATGCTTACTGTTTCGACAAGGGTTGAGCTCATACTTGACATTCTCTCCCCGAGTCGAGTCCTGTAAATAAAGATTTTATTGTAATCTCTGTTTAAAAACGTTCCAATTATCTATAATTCTGGGCGTGCATTGACAATCTGTTTAAATATACATAAGGCGAATCTCAATTTACACGCAATCAACTTAAGTAATTTTATATTCTAAAACGCCATAAAGCGACGATATAAAAAGAAATGGGTCACGGATATTCCTTTCAGATGAACTAAGAGTGAAAATGTGCTTTTATCTAATGTGCATTAAAGTTATTTATAGTTCAATATTAAAGTACAAATTTCCGAGTGGCCAATATAGCTGGTAATTAATCATTGTTTCGAAAATACGAACGAAGTCGTTTATAATAACATACATATATCAGTACTACATAAATACATAACTCGACATCGCACAAATATTAATCAACGTTCTGTTAACATTTCCTCACAGATGGATAGTTCTAAAATAGAATACTTCATTTTACAGAAAATATAAAATAGTACAACTTCGAAAATTCATTGTTAGTTTTTGAAAAGAATAAAATTAAATAGCACGCAAAATCTGTCCCAGGTATGATTAGGCTTCATATATTTAAGTTTTAAAAAATTATTTTACAATACAATATATTATTATCCAAAGTTTTATTGTTGTTAATGATCACTGTCGTATTAAAAATTTAAATCACTTCCTGTAATTAGTTGAGAATTAATGATGAATGAGTAAATGATAATGATTCGATAAGGAACAAATAAAGGATCAATCAATTTACAGGAAAAGATCATGTATTTTGAAATTATTAATTAGAGTTTTTAATATATATAAGTTTAACTTTATTCATTGCCATTTGGCTTACAAATTTTGTCGTGTTGTCTATACATATATATTACATTTTCTTATCCCTTCTCCCCCCTTAACTTTTTCCTCCTGCTCCATACTTCCTCCATCCATTCCGCTCCTTTTCCGTTTCCATCTAAGATATCCACTGTTTTCATCACCTCTTCTCTTAGTTCCCTGCATCTCTTTCTCATGTGGTTCAGATCTTCCGTTTCTTCTCCACATAGCCTGCACAACTTTTCTAGTTCTTCCTTCCAATATTTGTTCCCTAACTCCTCGTTGCCACATCTGAACCTTGCCACCATTTTTTTCCTTTTGTTGCTTTTAATCTCACTGTCTTTTAAATATTCTGGCACCCCTTCACCCTTGATATCTTTATTAATTCCTGTTATATCTGCTCTCTTTTAACTTTGTCCATCTTTCTTGTTTTTCTATGTCTCTATCTCTCCTTATTATTTCTTCTCTTGTCCCTACCCCTCTTCTCTTAATCTCTCCACATCTTCACTCGCGTACCCGTTTCTTTTGTAATACTCTTCTCTGCCCTCCTGCCCGTACTTCACTTTCCTTCCCTTTATCTCTTTCCAACATTCTTGCAGAATTTTGCAATCTGTTCTTTCCCTCATTTCTTCCTCGTATTTTATTGCTCTTTTTCCTGTCTTAATCCTTATTTTTTCTATCTGAACCTCCTCTCTCACAATATACCCCGGTGTATCCCTGTCCAATCCTAACACCCATCTCCAGTATTTTTCCTGTAGCCCCTCTACCTCCCTCCACTCCTTCCACCCCCATATTTCCGCTCCATACATTACCACCCCCTTTATTAATTTTTCGAACAGCAATTTTCTTTTTTTATATCCATCTTGAAAATTCTTTCCCCCACACCCCATACTTGTCCTATTAGCCTGTTTCCTTTCTTCACCCTTTTCTTTATGTGTTCTCCCTCTTTATTATCCTGTTTCATCGTGTAGCCCAGGTATGTAAATTCCTTCACTTGTTGCACTTTCTCATCACTCCATCTCCACTCCTCTCTTTTTCTTTTTCTCCCTCCTTTTCTAAATATCATTATCTTTGTTTTCTCCGTGTTTACTTCCAATTCTTTTTTTTTCATATATTTTTCTAGCGTTTTCATCATCTCTTTCATTTCCTTTTCCTCCTTAGCCACCAGCACTATGTCATCCGCACACGCCAACGACCATACCTTAGCTTTCCCTACCACTTTTCCTCCTGTCAGGCTTGGGCTCAGTGGACATCCCTGCCTCAACCCTCTCTTTGTTATGAATTTCTTACTCTCTTCCCCATTCACTTTAACCCTGCTTCTCGTTTCTTCGTATATTTCCTCTATTCTTTGTATTAATCTTTCATTGATTTTTTTCTTTTCATATATTCCCACAGCTTTTCCCTATTCACTTTGTCAAAAGCAGCATTTAGGTCTACGAATAGTGCTACCATTTTCCCTCTTTTTTTTCTAGTTCTTTATTTGCTAAGTGTTTCATTATATATATGTTGTCTATCGCCCTTCTTCCTTTTCTGAATCCCGCTTGTCCGTCTGGTACCAAACTTCTTTCTTCTATTTCCTTCTGTAATCTTTCTTGCAGTATTGTCGCGTACAATTTGTATGCCGAGCTCAGTAATGTTACCCTCTATAATTCTCGACTTTCTTTTTTTCGCCTTTTTATGTATTAGGCATATTAATCCCTCTCTCCATCTCTCTGGGAATCCTTCCCCTTTCCATATTTTGTTTATTATTTCCGTCATCCTTTTGCTACATTTTCTCCCCGTATATCCACTCTTCTCCTTGTATCCCATCTTTTCCTGTCGCCTTTCCTTTTTTATATTCTTTATCCCCTCTATTACTTCTTCCTCCCTTATTCTATCCCTATCTCCTTCTTCTTGTCTTACTACCGCGTCTTTCCATTTTTCTTTTTCCTGCTTTTGTTCTTCCCCCCCCAACAGGTTCCGAAAATATATCTCCCATTCTTTAATTTTTATTCCCTTTGTCGTCCTGTTTTTTTTTCCTCTGCTTCTTTAGGTACTTCCATACATCTTCTTCCGTTTTTATTCCTTTAATCTGCTCCTCTTGTTTCTTTTTGTTTTCCTCCTTCTTTCTATCGCATGTTTTTTTGTATATTTTTACTGCTTCTTTGTATTCTTCTTTTTCTTTCTTCCCTTTTTTCCCTGTCTTAATGCTCTTCTTGCCTTTTTCTTTGCTTCCTTGCATTCCTTATCCCACCATTTCTTTCCATCGAGTTTTCTCCCCTTCCATTTTCTAAATCTGACTCTCTCTGTTGCTTTCTCCATCATCTCTCTCATTTCCTCTACACTTTCTTGTACTTCCTTCTCTATCCATACCGTTTTCCCTATTCTCTCTTTATATCTTTTTATACTCTCTTCTGTCCACTTTTTTTTAGTTATGTACTTCTCCTCTTCCTCTCTCTCTTCTCTTTCCCTTCCTTCCATTGTCAATTCCAGTGGTTGATGGTCTGACTCTACTCTTTCTCTCACCTTAAATGTCTTTACCTTTTCTGCAGCCTCTTCATTTGTCATTACAAAATCTATTATTGATTCTCCCTTCCTCCTATGTACGTAAATTCCCCCTTTCCATCATCTTCTCTGTTCCTGTTCATTATTTCCCACCCTTTTCGTTGCACAATTCCAGCAGTTCCTCTCCCTCTTTATTTATCACCTTGTCCTTTGTTTGTCTCTTTCCCGTCCCTTTTCTTTCTTGTATTCCCCTCTTCCCTATTCTTGCGTTGAAGTCCCCTCCTACTATTATCAATCCCTCTTCCCTCTCATCTATCATCTCTTCTAAGTTTTTCCTTGTCCCTTTCATTCTACTGCTATAAATCGTCACCACTTTTATTTTTGTTTTTCCCCACTGCATGTTCCTTTCTACAACTCCTCTTCTCTGTTGCACTTTCTCCTTCTTTTCCTGGTTCAACCATTTTTTTCTTATTCCCGTTATTATACCCCCCTCCCTTTGCTCTCCCTTTTTTCTTTTCTCTTTCTGCATGTTGCACCACCCACTCAAATTCCTCTGGCAACTCTTTTTCCCACCACTCCCATTAGAGTTTTTAATTTTAATACGTAAAAGAGTTACTCAATAAGCAGGAAGGGATTACCATGGATTTAATCATTATTAACAAAATTGTACTTGCAATTCTGCAATTAGTTAGCAGTTACTGTCATTCTAAGATGCCATGTACGAGCTTTTGACTATTAAACACCGCGAGAAAGCATCGAAGAGGCGGGGGGTCTATCATGCAGACAGTAGGAATTCACGCGAGGCATGTCCACAATGGACGCAGAAGAATCGATCGGCTGGTGGTCAGGGACGCCAAGAGGACTAGACAGGTAGGTGCAATAGTCACGCTAGATGTTAAGAACGCATTTAATACACTAGCGTGGCCAGTGATCATTGAAGCACTGGCGTCAAGAGGAATTCCCAAGTATTTGATTAACGTCATAAATGGCTACCTCAACGGGTGCAAGTTAATAATAAATAGTACAGAGGAAACGGAAACTTTTCACGTGTCTTGCGGTGTTCCACAAGGCTCGATTCTGGGACCCGCATTGTGGAATGTTCGTTTAATGCGTTATTACAGACAAACATGGAGAAACACACGTAAGTGGTTGCCTTTGTAGAAGGTCTCGCCCTTTTGATCAGCGCCAGGACCGAGGACGAACTAGGTAGAAGACATGGAGATTATCACCTAGCCCAGGTGTTATCTGGTCACGGCTGCTTTGCCACCTACCTGAACGGTATTAAAAGGAGACTTTGCGCGTACTGTGACGAGGTGGACGACGTAGAACATACGACGTTTGCCTGTCCTCGATGGACCAGTATCAGAGAAGTACTGAACAATTTAACCCCCGAATCACTGATTCCACATATGTTACTATCGTATGAACACTGGGCGAATATCAGTGACTTGCTGGTTCAAATGATTAAAAAGAAAGAGACTAAATTCTTCAGACTGGAGAACACTGGCATCGAAAAATACCACGAGGTCGTCACATAGGCATGTGCAGTCAAGACACGAATTTGCAAAATCTGCCTGAGACACATATTTCATTTATACAATTGTCTTATACAGTGTGGCGCCCTAAATTAAGACTTTTACCTTTATGCGTTTATTTATACAACGTTTTAATTACATGTTACATGTTTTTTACTTGTTATGTCCGTTTAGTTACATTTCCTAAAAAGGAAGAAGGTTCAGCATAGCGGTAGACCAAGTTGATGCAAAAAAAGGCAGTAGCAACTGATGCATTCCGGTTGCTCTCAAAATAGGTTGAACCAGATAAAAAAATTTAAAAAAAGATACCAAAGACTCAATGACGAATAGAAGCATGTTATTTTGCAAATTTTGTGAGCTACATGTGAACATGAAGAGGGGGGGTCTAGAGTCTAGTTCATTGTGAAGTGTATTTTTTAATTACGGATTGTATCCTATTGTGCATAAAAAGATATTACTATGTGTCAGTTACATTTTTCTTGAGGAGGGCATGGAGAGGTCTGGGGGGAGCCCAACAAACGCGGTTGTCTGTAAATGCGACCAAAAGGTTTCAAGCGTTTCAACATTTGTACACTAAAAAGCAAGTGTACGAAAAAAAAATTAAAAAGTCGAACAATTGTGTACAGCAGTTATTAGTAGCGACATACCGTAACAAAATTAAAAAATGAAGTATTCTGTAAGTTTTTACCATACCATACATCCCTGATGAGAATACACTAAGAAACATACGTTCTGAAACTATTTAACAGAAACTAAGACAAAAAGTTGTAACGATTTAAATCTTAATTTGGTACATTTCAAGCTGGTGTGTAGGCCAACTTTCCACTCACATTCGTGCTGAGGGCCAAATTTCAACTTTTTAATAAATCTTTTTGCCGAAAGAACGAGAACAGGTGAAATGGATGTATTTGCACTGTAAATAATAAAGTTATAGTCATACATAAAATTCTTGTAAGTTGTTTGCGTAAATATAGTTACATAATAATTTAATAATGGCAATTGCAACGGGCAACATTTTTTATGTTTTCTCGCATTTAAATTTAGGGCTACTTATCACTTCCTAATCTAATATAAAATTTTACATAATTTCTGATTAATTATAATTGCAATTTTAATATATAGTTATTTAATGTAATCTCGTTATTACTTGTCTCAGTCTGGTTACAATTGAATCGCTGTATCACTTTATCCCTATCTCTCTTTTTTGTGTCAGAATAAATCGTAGGAATACTTTTGTGACAACATACTTTTGTTTACTTCCTAACGCGCGGTTATGTTGCGAGTTTGGGCATCCTTTCGCTCACATCGAACTTACTTTTCTACTTGCAAAGAAAAGTGACGCAATGCACCGACTCGCCACTCTACTCTGGGTACTCCCATCACAACCCACGACCATCTCCGATACGGAGCTAGCCAAAGCAGATAAGTCGAAGATCTAAATCTTTTTCTCAAGCGGCAAACCATAAAATTTGGTTGTCTCTGGATGAAACTGCCGACGTTAAACATAGTTGCGTAGCAAATACCTTTTTGGAATGTTAGGAGCTGATAAACAAAATGAAAAATAGTATCTGTTTAATTTGAAAGTGCTAGATAAAGTGAACCATAGTACAATCGCTGCCTTCTTCAATGACTGTTTTTCCAGTTTGCGTAAACCAAAATGATTTATGTTATAACTAAAACCAACACCTATTTTAAAATAGAATTAATATTTTACACGACAGAAAAATTGTAAAGGTATTATTGCTAAAATTGATCGACCATACATTTTTTCAAATTACTGGACGATAATCCAGATATCTGCATCATCATTAACTCAGCTAATTAAAATTCAAAGAAATGCAGAAAGCACCAAAGAGGCGGCGGGCACATTTGTTGAATGGGTAAATGGATAACTTGATCTACTCGATGAATTAAATACACTAGAAATTGAAGAATCCTTGCCCATTCACAGAAAAAGACGTTAGAAAGAATACATGACGAAAACACAACACATGAAAACCGACTGACCCTGAGATGACCCAGTTTAAATTTAAATCCAATTAAAAATTACGTAGGCATCGACATCTGGCGGAAAGAACAATAATTACGAAAATGCGCATGATCCGTTTTAAGACAGGGTTGCGCACGCTGGAGGTTAAACGTCGAAAGCAGGAGGGATTCCGACCCACGGTACAATTCGCATTAATAATATAAAATTTGTGTGATAATTTTTATGTTTTATGAAATTTTATGGGTATGTAACTAAAGGTATTAGTTAGCTAACTTTAAGAGTTGAAAATATTACTAAAATTTGTAAACACTTTGTATTAGAATTCCCAAGTTATAAAAATCTTTGTTTTGGTAAAACAAACGGATTGGCGGCCATTTCAATTTTCTCGATTAAATTGTTTTATATTTGTATGTTTACCATGTATTTCAAAATCAACTTGTGTGGAATTATTGAACGATGTTTTTTTCAAAAATTATTAATTAAAACTTAAAATTACTAAATCGCAATGTTTGAAATGTAATTTAGATTAGTCGTATTTTCTTTATTTCATAATTTTATTTATGTGTAATTTTGAACATAACATGAAGAGTCATAAATTTAACGGTTATAATTAACCATTTAATACTTAAATTTGAACATTATTAAAATTGAAAGTGGCGTTGTGCAGATGTTTCTTTGTTTGTAAAAGGACGCTACTTAAATTTCTTTGTAATTTGTTGAGTTATTTACTTTACAAGGTATTAATTGAGAATTTAAAATACTAATCTCTGGCTTCCATTCTAAATTATGCATAATAATTTATTTGCTTTTTTGTACATTTATAATTTGATGATATAAAAGTATGTAAAGCTTAGGGCATCTTTTCGTACGGAATATTTACCTGTTAATGTGATTTGAATGGATTTAATAACTGGGGAAAACACAAGGTATGCATTGTCTTGTAAAATGTAATCTAATATTTTATTTGCTGTGATAGCAAACAGCGTGTGGTTGGAGGTAGTTTTCTTACTGGGGAAACTCTGTACTTTTACGTGAAGTAGTGCCTACTTTTATGTATTAAAGTCGCTTATGAAAGAAGGTTATCTATTTATCCCGAATCTAGACGTTTCTCAGAAAAAACATAAATTGTCGAAATTGTACGACCTGTCTACAAAATTATTAGTAAATGTAATTATCAAGAATATAATTAGTAAAAAATCGAGTTCAACCTAGGCGATCAAGAGCCCAAAATCCGGCGCTGTTAAATGAAAATTTTATGACCAACAAGTTTAAAGTATATTAGTCTTTGTGTATGTCATTTTCAAATAGTACAGGATCCACCGGACTTAAGACTGTTTCATTTGTTTCAAAACGACGGTAAGTAAATTATTCAACATTGTTGTTGTTTGCAAAACAACGTTGTGAAGGAACTCCACGAAGGAAAGTATTTATCCCTAGAACTCGTCTCACGTAAAATTGGGAACATCAATCGTTTTTCGCGCAGCTAATGTAGTACAAATTTTTTGTTAGCGATGTAACTGTAACATACTTTTCAAAATAATATGTATTAAACATCACAGGTTTGATAATCATAGTGAACCGCTTTGTAAAAGGAGTATTAAATGATATGAAACTAAAATTGCATTGCTTAACTTTTTATGAATCTATAAACTAAATACATACATATGAATAACTAGGGTATCATAGTTTTTTTGTAACAATAAACATGTAGTTTGTCCGAACAAATTTATGAGATGCACGGGCGATATGTTTGAAAAAGATACAAGTGGCGATTTAGGTGAAAAGATCTTTTGAATAGATCTATTTACAAATTATCTAAAAATATACTTTCACCGCAAAAAGTACCTACTTATTTTTTTAAATAAACAATAGCACATTAAAAACGTGGCGTTAAGAAACTAAAACGTATGATCGTACGCTACTGTAGTCTAATAGCAGCCCAAGGGGCGTAATTTTACATAAATGCGTTGATTCTCTATTTAATTGGTTATTATTATAGAAGTTGTTACGTTTGCATTGTATTTGCAAATGTAATTTTAAAGAAAGATTTTTCGATTATAGTTCCGTGTAATTAAACTAGAAATAGACAGAGCAGCTAATATGAGCTAGTTCGTTCAAGAAAAGGACAGGATATATTTTGAATAGTTGGAAACGTTGCAACTTTTATTAAATATTTATACAAAATACATAACTTTTGGGTGAAAATTTTATCCAAAAAACATGGCATGAAAAAACTGCATTCCGTTTTAACAATTTTTCAGAAAAAAATATCATTTAAAAAGATATCGATTCATTACGTTAGTTGAGTTATTGCACAAGTAGAATTTGACTCAAATATGGATATTAAAACAACCAAAAAATCAGTTTTGTTACAAAAAATTACTTATTTTGAAAATATTTTATTTTAACTAATATTTTTTGCAGTTTCCACTCCCTATATTGAAACTTGAAACGCATAATACCTTTGAGATCATTGAATGAGTCGAGGTGATTACCGAAATGTTCTCGCAGCCGATAAAGCAAAAAAAGTTGTGTTTCTTAAATATCGTTACGTTGTATTAGTTAGTTTAATTAAAAATCCTCCTTGAGAGCTAAAACAAGAAGTAGAACTTGGCCTTTGCCGTATTGTCATTCGTGAATCCAAACAAACTGACAAGATGTTGCAGCTTGCATCTTCGGAGTGGTGAATGTCACTGACATCGGATCAAAAGATATGAAGATATTTCCATACATTTGCCTAACCCGGTATATAAACTTAGGAAGTAAGCAAGTGAATTGTAAAAGGACATTTTCAAAATAGAAAATTGTAAAAACAAGTTCGAGTGACGAACTATTAGACGCTTTTATATTAATTTCAACGGAACATGATGTGACTACATTAATGGATGTAACTTTCACCACCAAATTATTTTACTTCATAAATACCTAAAATACCATCTACCAATTACCGCGATGTGCAAGATATTTTTGCAAAACCAGTGTTAATAATAACTCTTTAAACGATCGTTGACAGTAAATAATGTACACAAAATGCTTGTAAAACAAATTTCCCTAGAGATGAACCAGAGTATCGATTCTCTAAAAATAGTTTCTGATATTGATCTTTTCGCTTCTTGGTTTCTTCTACATTTTTGAGATCTGGCGAATAGATGATTTCAACCCTACATAAAGTAGAAAGGTAGAAACTTTGGCAAAAACTTGGACTGTTGAAAAGATGTATTCTATAAAAATAAATTATATCACATTGAACATGGTGATGGGAAGGAGACTTCACTTTAGACCATCCTCCATAGACCCTGGCACAAGTTTAAGTTGCTTGAAACAGTCATCGACCATCTTATTTTGTCATTGCCTAGACGTGTACAGGAGTGTACTCAGTTACGGCATCGTCAAACACATTAATTTTTTTCGGATTACATGTTAATAAAATGTCTTGCAAATTTTGTTTCATTCTTGATGCAAGACTAGCACATTGTCAAAAAAATCAACTTGAAGAAATTATTTCTTCTGTACGTAATACGTCTAATGTCACCGAGTATAGATCGCTAGGGGTGTTTCACGCTCGTAATACGTATACAAAATCGGCCGCAGGCCACGGCAGTTACGGAAGTCCCTGCCGAAATTCCACAGTTTCTGCAAAATCGCAAGGGAATCTATTGCATTCGCAGAAATCGCCGACAATTGTTACAATCCCGCAATCACTATGAAAATCGATGCAATGGTTGACGACATACGCATAAAAGTGTCTAGAATTCGTAGTCGGGTGGTGAAATTTGTGTAACTGTGCTTGGCGGGTTTTCCAGGATTTATTTACTAATAACCAATTTTGAGAGTTAAAATTACATTTTTGTGCTTCCGTCCGTTTTGATGTATTTTACAGGCATCATAATCGGCCGGAAATTTTACTTTTCCGGCCTAGGCAGGTAAAGCGTAGTAGAATTTTATAACTAGAAGTTGGTACTAATAATCACTAATTAATTAAACGTCATCTGTCAATCTGTCAGATTATTAACATACACCATTAAAGTCCTCGCAAATTAACTTTCGATGCACGTCATTAATGACGTAAAATTCATACCACCCTATTTATAGCAAAAATTAAATAAATACCGAATTGTCTTATTGAATTTTTTTTATCACGTTGTTGGTGTGCTTACTACAGTTGCAGCGTTGTTGACATCTGTCAAATTAAATTTGTGTTTTTTATGTCAAAGCGCTCATTGTTTTTTATAATTATTTTTGATAGAAAACTGTACTATTTTGAGCTTGAACGAGATAATGGTGGTCCATTGATATCAGTAAATGCTGTGCGAGAAGTACCCTTTTACTTAATATTTAAATTGTCGTAATACATACATATATTCTACAGTTATTTCTGTATGTACAACGGTTGCTAACAACGAGGTTCTTAGATCTCTTCAAAACGTAAGCGTAGTACAACTGTTACGAATGTAGAAACATTTAATGAAAACGTAATATGCAATGTAATATTAAGAATGTACGAAAACAGTAAGTTTACGTGATAATACCGACAACATGGTTGAATAACTACGTCACTGACGTTAATGACGTGCATCGAAAGTAAAATTGCGAGGACTATATCTGTATTAATGTTTAGAATAACACTAACTTATATTTTACAATTACAATTCTAAAAGCAACAATTTTACTTTTATATAAGTTGAATTGTAATAATACTATATGTAATTGCCAAATTAATTTTGAAAACAATTAAATTTTGTCATTACAGGTTTCAGTTTTATCAACGTATGTTATTAAATTTTATTAAAAATCAATACTTAAATAACTGCTTTTAATAAATTCGTACTATAAAGGTCAGCACAAAAAATTTTGTGTATCACACGTCCTAAAAGTATTTTGCGAGTATTCGCATTTTGTTGCTGATACTCGCAATATAGCACTTTCTGGACTAGTGATACAAATAACTATTTCGGCGAAGATTTGCATCTTCCAAAATACATGAAGCAACTTTTTAAATAAAATGGATTTGAGAATATACATTCTTTGTCAACTTTTTCCGAAGAAAGAGACAGAGATTTTAAAAACTTATGCCAAAAATGATCTAGTTAAATTATTGGGAGAGGATGAAAAAAGATTTCTTCGAAATATATTACAAAATCGTCGAGTGGTTTAAAATAGTAGAGGGACATAGCAGACTTTTGAGAATTTTGATTGAAGCGTGTAAAGCTCGACTGGAAACCAGTAATAACACAAGAAATACTAAAAGATTCAATTGCACAGAAAATGGATAAGAAGAAACAGAAGAGCATATCCGAAACTATCGAAAGTGGTAGGAATATAAATCAAAATGTAAAAGATTATAATGAAGGCAATCAAAATATTGATATTGATAAAGCAGTAGAGCATATTTAAAAAGATTGTCAAAAATTATCAAATCACATTACTAAATAATTTGAAGGATAGAGATTTAAAATCCGAAACATTGTCTCAATTGCAACATCTTGATGTAAAAATAAGAAAATCTAAATCACTGCCTCAGACTGATAATGGAAAACAAAAATGGGTTCGGTCGAATATGAACCGACATTACAAAACTCACTTTAAAACTAGTACAGCTCAGACTATAAAAACTTCATCTAAAGACTCGACTCTTTTATCATTTTTGCTGCCAACGAGCATAAAATCGCCTAACAATACAATGCAGTCAATACAATGGTCTACATACAGTATCTCTAATGATACTGCGGATAGTGTCTCTACGAACTACGAAAATATGACAATCATCTCAGAAGATTCACCCTCTACTATCATTTACTTAGATGATCAAAATTAACTATCATTTGCAAACGTAAACCTTCAAAACGAGAACAACAACATTATTGCTAGTACTATACTCTTGAGTACGTCAATGAATCCTGAGAAAACACATAAAAGAAAAAATCAATCATTCATTTCAAGGCACTTAACTTTTGGCAGAAATCAGACTAAAATAACAGATTTTACGAACTTTATGGCCATATTGTCCAAGTTATGAGTCAAGACAATAATATTGAAAAAATACTTCTGGATTCATCTGAATTAGAATTAACTGGTTTGAACAGTAACGAAAATGGTAACAAGTATGGGAAAACTGCTAAAAGTGATAATGGAATCGATTCAAAGGAATAGCAAAATAATAAATTTACTGAAGAAATGAGAAAAATTTAGTTTATATCTTTTTTAATTAGAGGCAAATTATTGTACGAAACTATGGAAAAAAATTACAATAGATAATACCTTCTTGAACCACTGTTCGAAGTATGTTGAGTAAAAATTTATCTGTAGAAGAAGGGACTTTAAATATTGTAGAATTAAAAAAGTATATTGACAGCAGAAATTTGCCATTACATGTTTTTATTGACGAAGATCAGACGGCTGTTATAGAAAGGATTCAGTATGAACGTCGATCTAACAAACTAGTAAGAATTATGCTGCCAAAAAATCCCCAAACAGGTTTTCCAAATACTGAAAAATTTATCGTTACTTCACTAGTGACGATGTTACAAAGAGATAGATTAATTTGCAAGCAGAGACTGCGAAATTTTCATCCGAAGTGTCTTAAAGGCATATTCAATTTTCCCAATTATGGGACAATAAATAATTTCTCTCCATATTTTCAGGTAGGTTTAGGTACCCACTTCTGTTATCAAATTTCAAATAAACATAAACATTTGTTTTCGGATGTCATATGATACTAAAACCCCGGTTGTTATACAAGACAGCGTATTTAACAAAACTGAAGACCAGATTACTGAATAAAAAAATATTTATCAAATGGGCAATAACATCATAAATTCAGATGTTTTGTTAAAAATGATCAAGAACATTGGGGAAGATGTACACTTTATCACCAAATCTTACTTAAATAGTAAGTAAAAAAATGACAATAAAAACGAGAACACAAATATTTTGTATAGGCTAAGAGAAGATGAATTTTGAAGCTGTTACGTGCAAAATTTTCATAACGTAATACCCTGTATATAGAATTAAACTTATATTTCGGTTTTGACGCCCTCTGCCGATCTTTCTGGTTACTGACATGTTGCGGAATTCATTTTGAAGCTGTCAACTACTTAAGACGGTCTGTGTCGTGAATTGACCTAATCCAAAGATTTTAAGTACATCCACTGTGATAGACAGGAAATTATAAGTTAATTACAAATTTATCGTAATTTATTCGGCACAGGGTAAGATATTTGCATCCGGTTTGTTAGGATTCTTTTGTAATTTCTTTATTAATTTGATAGCCGTTTCGTCACGCTTTGACCACATGTTCGATTTAATAAAAGAACAATGAACAATTAATACTATTGATAAATACCGTCACCGAACGCTTAAGATTCTGGAAGGCATATTATCCACAACGAAAACAAAGTCTTGACCAGCATTTGCCTTTCAAATGTTATTTCTTATACGTCGATTGCGATACCCATCTTTTCGTAATCGCACTCATTTCCTTTATTATTAATAACGATTTTGTAGCTTCCTATCTTCGTGAGTTATTGTGTTGACACGATTTGCTATTCAATATCTATTCCAGGCTCACTTACCGGGGAAAACGTTTTCTTCGCTTAAGTAGGTACTGGATTGTGGGTAAGTTTATTTAATAATTTTTTTCGCTGTCAGAAAAGTCACTCACGGAACTTTTGTTTATATTAATTTCCGTAATTACGATTATTGTTGCAATGTGTATCGCATGCTGTGTACAAACGATATTTATTACGAAATTTTCTTCGCTATTCGCTTCGACTTAACCTATGTATTGTGTGTTGCCGATACTTCTGGCATTTATGAATTGGGAATTAGATATACTCTTGTTAATACTCTACGTTACTAAATTAAAGTTTTTATACCTGTTAATGTTGCTTTTATGGTAACATACCTTTCTCTTTTAATTGTGGTTACCCGAACACCAGAGTAACAAGGATTACGAACTTAAAAATTCGTTAAAAGTTTGGACCGTCTGTCTTGATCGAGGCAGAAGTGTTAATTATAAATGATCTGGCGCCCTTAATTATTATTCACTTGAATTTCCCCTACCTCCGACTGTGTTTGGCCAGAAAACTTTGTTCGCGTGACGTTATTAGTGTCTTTCAAAATATGCCAGATATTCAAGGAACAGTACAATATTTAAAACTCATGCAAAAATTGAAAAATCATTTCTGTGCTAACCGAATATATAACATATGGTAATCCATATGCTTCCTTCGATGTTGGAGACATTGAATTTATTTAAAACAACAGATCGAAAAAAATGTTTTAACATCTAACACATACACCGGAATAGAATTGAACGGACTTTTGATTTTACTAGAAAAGTACAGACATCATTCGGACCGGTTCTTGACTTGGTTGTTTTTAAGTCAACCGTGTGAAATGATCTTTCGACAAATGCATTCCATGACAAGTACCTTCTTAACGGTTATAAATTTATCGATTTTAGATATTCTACGAAGACTATCAAGAATTCAAATGATCAACGAGATAGAGTCGGACTTAGGCGAAAAATAATTTTATAAACTGTATTATATTCAATGCTTTATTCACATTTTTTACAGGTGATAACTACAATTTTCCAAGAGAACGAAATATTAAACTCGATAGCTAAACGTTTGAATTAAGATATACCATCAACTGAGGAAGTAAAAAATATTTTATTACAGGATGCGCTGGTAGACGAGTTTGGGATGGAACCTACTAATGAATCTTTTATAACCATTCATTAAAAAACCGGACAGAAGCAAGATGACCATTATGATTCAGATTCAAGTGTAGAACAATATGAGAACCATAACAAGGATGGCTATTTTTCAGAAACTGATGTTGAAGATATAACAGGAGCTTATGTCTTAAAAGATCTAGATCATTTAAATCTAAAAGACTTGAGTGATGTAAATGACAGTGTTCTACGAAAACATTACAACCAATCATTAAGTGTCAAATTACGTACCTGCAAAGAGATGATTGTTAAAAATCTAGACTTTGTTGGTTTCTGTCAGAGAAACATGGAAGACTGTCAACAGATAGACTTTTGCGAATGAAAGCAATGGGAACTCAATAAGATAATAAAAATGTCACCAAAACCTTCAATACAATTAAAACTATAGCGACTAATAGAAAAAGAACCAATGCGAAAAGAATGAATTTTCAGGAGAAATAGAGGACAGTATGAGTGTATCAGAAACTGATGCCGAAAATATTTCAGAAAGTGAAAACAATTGTAGTGACATTCACAAAAAAGAATCAGACAATGATTCAAAAAGAAATTCCAACAAATTGTTAATTGAAATTGAAAAATATTATGCTATTTATTATGAAGATCAATCAAAGATGGGAATACATTTATCAGATTCTTGAAAAAATCATTAGATAATTACTTCTGGCTAAAAACAGATGATACCCAGAAAGTCGACAGATATTTTTTCATTTACGGGCCTGTTAAGCACGATGGTGGTTCGTAATTAATGGTTGGACACTTACCCAGGTAATCAATATTTGAACAATACCAGATTCTAGGGCAAGTGTCAGTGATCAAACAACTCAATGTTGAATTATAATCCGGCTCGAAGGACCAAACTATTAAGTACAAACTACCATCGTGCTTAATATTTGTGAAGAAAGAAAGTGAAAGAACATTTGATTGAAGACGAAGCGGTCCACCAGCAACAAAACTATACAAAGTGGTGTCAACATTCTGAAAATAGAAACAACTTTAATAGCTTTACGACCTATTAAAATATTTACTACAAACAAGGAAGCGGTTCAACTACAGCCCTTCAAACTTACGGTCCAACAAGGGACCAAACAAACGATTTTAACAGCCTTACAACCTGTTAAAATAATTACAACAAACAAGGAAGCAGTTCAACTACAGCCTTTCAAACTTACGGTCCAACAACGACCCAAACAAACGATTTTAACAGCTTTACAACCTATTAAAATAATTACAACAAACAAGGAAGCGGTTCAACTACAGCCTACGAATACAATTTACAAAGTGGTAGAAGAGGTGGGTAGCTACAGCCTGAGAATACAACTTACGAAGTGGTAGAAGAGGTGGACAACTACAGCGTAAGAATACAAGTTACGAAGTGGTAGAAGAGGTGGGTAACTACAGTTTAAGAATACAATTTATGAAGTGGTAGAAGAGGTGGGTAACTAAAGCCGAAGAATACAATTTACAAGGTGGGAGCAGACAACAAATAAAAATGAATTACGGTTTAATTCAATGCAAGTATGATGCTTCACATTTCATAAAACAGTCAAGGTTTCATTTATTGGAAAGCACACAACCAAGTATTCAAGGCAGATCAAAGAAAAGAATTAGATAAAAAATTTCAAGCAGTTGAAGAAGCGCAAAGGCTGAACATTCAAAAATCAATCTTTCCACAACAATCAGCTAACGAAATACGGTAACTCAATTTATTATTTTAGAGATGGCAATATGTTCAAACATCAACAATCATTTTTGATCATAATATTTAAATTTAATCTGAACTTCTTAATTTTACAAACATAAATTATAAAATTCCTAAGTGCAAACTTAATAATATAATTGTGATGTAATCCGATAGACACATTTCTTACAACGTTATAAAATGTATATCAGCAAATTCTTTACAATGCCATAACACAAAAGCAAATATTTGTAATGTAGGCTAACAATGAAATAGTAAAATGTAGAACCAAGCAATTTGAACTGTACAAGTACTCAACTTTTTATTAATAAATTATCATTCAAAGTAAAACTTGTTTGATCACTGACACTTGCCCTAGAATCTGGTATCGTTCAAATATTGATTTCCTGGGTAAGTGTCCAACTATTAAGTACGAATCACCATCGTGCTTAACATTTGGTCCTTCGAGCCGGATGTTGAATCATTCAACATTAAGTTGTTTGATCACTGACACTTGCCCTAGAATCTGGTATTGTTCAAATATTGATTACCTGGGTAAGTGTCAAACTATTAAGAACGAAACACCACCGTGCTTAACATTTGGTCCTTCGAGCCGGATTATCGTTCAACATTAAGTTGTTTGATCACTGACATTTTCCCTAGAATCTGGTATCGTTCAAATATTGATTACCTGGGTAAGTGTCCAACTATTAAGTACGAACCACCATCGTGCTTAGCAGTCCTATAAATTTAATTGGCTGTGATCCCTTTCAAGTGAAAAAATCTGTACGTATATCGCATAAAAGAAAAAGTTATTGTTTCAAGATAATTATGCTGTATTTCAAATCTCATATGTAATAAAAAAATAAATTTCGTTTTTAAACTATGTCTTCTAATAATATGATTTCCCATAATTGTGATTTCAAATTAAGTACGAAATAGTCAGAAATTATACCTGTCAATAATGATTCCTAAATGATCTTTACAAATTAGCAGGAATTCTTCGCAATCTGTTTGCAATCACAAGGCTTCCGCAATACGTGTACATTTTTTGCATCGTGAAACACCCCTCAATAGATCGTATCCGAAAATCAACATTGTTTGTGCAACAACGGTTTCAGGTCATCACTTGGCGATCCTGCATTTCTCACGAATCCATTTGAAATAAATAAAGCTTTTAACGGCAGTTACGTAAATTTTGAAAGTATATTTTCCCCATAATCACAAAACTCACTCCAAACCTCCCGTTGGTTCCCATTTGGATTAATTGTGAACGAAGTCTAAAATCTGGATCAATTTAGATATAGAAACCAGTCCGCGTATTTATACTCAAAAAAACATTAACATCATTTTAAATGTGTAACACAAAACCAACGACCTTATTACTGAATAAACTATGCAATAAATAACGCTTAAACTACGAGCAAAACAATATTTCATTTCAAATACAAACAGTTCGTTAATCTATTAACATGTAGTCGATATCTAAATTACTCAAATAAATCTAAAATCATATCTCGAAACGAGTATCATTACTAGCAGATGGTCTAAATCTAATTATCATAGCAATGACCCTTTAGTCGACGTTAAATACAACAGGAAATAGTTTTTCAAATTATATGTGTAAATTTTAGAAATTTACAAAACTAGAAAACCATTGTGCAAATGCACCGGAAATATTATCTTTTCTTGCTTTGACGATAATGAAATTGTGGGTAAAATCGCAGGAACTACGACCACTATTATTTTTATTGTGCTTACTTAGTTATCAGTGTGTCGCAAAAGTTTACTTTAGTTTATGGTGTCGTTGGCAATAACTTCCGTTTCCAGTTTATATGATTATATTGTATATAAGAAGAATTAAGTGTGAAATATGACCTAAAATGTTTGTCCGGATAAATTACAAACACAGGCGGTACCGGGGAATAAACGAAATCTCAATATTGTTATAAGCAAAATAGTATGCTATCAAATAGGAAATCGTATGATACAACAAATGTTTGAACTTTTATACAACACCCACTTTTCCATCTTCAACGATAAATAAACCATTACTAACTTTTGCGTCGTAACCTTCACATACTTTTGTAACAATTAGCGGAGGCGACACCAGAATCAATTTAGAAAATTAAATAGTGGCCACAGTTGCTTATAATTTAAATCTTAACAGACAGTAATTGCTTGTAATAATAGCAGATTGAAAGTGAAAATAAGTTCATTACACACCTAAACATGGTTTTTCTAGTACTAGAAAGTCCAGAAATGTCAGTAATAATTCTTGAATTATTTTACTTTGACGAAAAGACAGAGAAGATAATAATTAAGATCTTCTTATAATTGATTAAATTAAATCACGTCTTTTTGAATTTACTCCATTTTGTTGAGTCGTCGGGACGTCATTCAGTAGAAAATCGTATGGTTTAATGGAATTTTCGCAATGAGCAGATGTAAATAGACAAAACATTGTACTTGTATTAAAAACAAAACTGCAGGCATTCAAAAATAAAACTAAAATCCAAAAGTGTGTAAAAATCAGCACTGACAAGAGTTTAATCATCCACGACCAAACAAGCGTTTTTATGTAAAAGAAATCATATAATTTTTAAATGCTTTTTATATTTTTGTTTGACATTCACTTTTGTGAAAATGAGTTCATAACGCGAAAACTTAATTTTACATTAAAATATATGTTCCAGAGCTTGCCGAGGTAATTTATTTATACACGCAAAAAAATGTAGCAGGAATCATTCTGTATAATTATTTTACACAAATCATAGTAAAAATCGGGACAGAACCAACTTGTAAATTAAATTAATACAAAATTGGAATCACAAAACAACTGCAAAATGTAATAATATCTAACATTAATTATTGCTAAAATATGTCAGACGCATCGATAATAAAAGGGGTTTCGCTGGGCGTTTGTGCTGGGTTAGACTGCATCGATAATTTATTACCAGTGAATAACGCACGACACTGACCGTTTACGCAATTTATTTACTATAGCAAAAGTTACGATTACAAATTTCAAACAAAGTCATTAACACAAACAAATAAAACTGATTTCATTAATATAAAAATTAAATTTATAAACGTTAAATGATCAACACTGGAACAAACGATCCGACACCAGCTCTTTTATCTTATCCAGTTGTCACCACCAAATATCATTTCAATCTGCCCTCTTACAAGTTACATTTTCTAGCTGGTGTCGTTCCATTCGCATGAAAAAATTGTAATTTCACACGCGTTCCTTGCCCATATAAGGCAATATTACAAAATATCCAAACCTTATTGGTTGATTCTAAGTTATTAAGTTACAAAGACTAAACATTTTAAACATAATTTATGGGAACACAAACAATAGTGCACGTGTATACATTCCATAGGCGTCGGCCGGCTTATATTCGGTGCCTCCGACAAATATTACCATAGTGTGTAGCTGATTAGTAAAAATTAATATAAACATATGCACAATTTTGTCGTGTTCTTGTTCTCCCCAAATTTCATCACACAAAATTGTAGTATAATTTCCAACAAGCGTCACAAAAATATGCACAAATTGTAATAAATATTTTTACACCAATTTTGTACTGAAATTTTTACTATTAATTGGTTTAATTGTTTTCGATTTAAAATTTTCACCACGAAACATAATAAAATAGTTTTTGGGTAAATGGTGTAATATATTTTTATTAAAAAGCTTTCGAACGTCTACGTTCTTCTTCAGCTGACAATTAATAAAATGACAATTATAAAACTAAGATAACTAGAAAAAACAATGTTCGGAAAACTTGATAAATGTTGTAACTTCTTTTAGCTACAGCATTTGCTCGAAGGTCTAAAGAAAAACCACCATTAAAAACTAGATGTAGCTTATAGTGTGTTTAGTGTTTAAAGTCAAGATCAGGAAATAACAGGTAACCAGGTGTCAGATAACTCATAACCATTGTCCCTGTTAAGTTGTTGGGTACTTTAATAATTTCAATCGCTTCTCTGAGCTTTCTTGAACGCCAGTATTTGGCTTTAGCAATCGTTATAGTATTTTCAAAGTTTATGTCATGTAAAGTGTTTAGGGCATGTTCGACAATGATAGATTTAGAAGGTTAAAATAAACGAAGATGTCTGTTGTGTTCTTTTAGTCTAGTTTCAATAGTTCTACTAATTTCTTCAATATATACCTTGCCACAAGCGCATGGAACTTGATACACTCCGCAGGTGTTATGTGGAATTTTATCTTTTACTGGAATCGACAAATTTTTAATTATCGTGGTAGTATTATAAGCAACTTTAATGTCATGTTTCTTCAATATTCTTCCAATTTTGTCACTTATATTGGTAACAAAAGATAGAACAGCAAAATTGTTGCTTATATTTGAATCATTTGGTACAGTAGGTCTAGTTTTTGGTCGAAGATTTGTTCTTGGTTAAAACCATTTCTTATAAAGCTTTCTCAAGGTCATCTAATTCTTCTCATAATTTATCTTGGTGGCAAATGGTCATCGCATGGTTGTATAATGTGCGAATTGTTCCAAATTTCTGAGATGAATGATGATTTTTACATGAAGAAGAGGTAAGGTACCATTAATTTCTTTTTCAATACAAAATTTTATGCTTGGGTGTTGATTATTTAGGTATTAAAGAAAATTTTGTATTCATCTTCACCCTGGGACCAGATTGCAAAAACATCATCAACATATCTCAGCCATAGTTTTGGTTTTTTAGATGCAAATTTTAAAGCTTCTCCAAAATGCTCCATAAAGTAATTTGCAATAGATGGAGAAATTGGTGATCCTATTGCTACACCATCGATTTGTTTATAATATTCACCATTAAACAAAAAGAATTGTTAAACAATGTTCAAATAACTTGATTGTATTGTTATCAAACTGTCGTTTTAAAAGATGTAAAGTATCAACTATTAGTACTTTCGTGAACAATGAGACAACGTCAAAACTAACTAATAAGTCATTTGAAGATCATTTCTGTTTATTAATTATTTCAATGAAATACTTTGTATTCTTTACTTAGCTAATTCATAAGTTGTCGATCCAATACAGCTAACAATTGGTCGAAGAGGTGCATTTAGCTTTTGTGTATCTTACATAATCCATAAAACCTTAGCATAAAAGGATCTTTTGGCGTTAGTTTTTTGACAGTCTTCGTTGATAAATTACTTTCTTTCAATAGCTTTGTTGTTAACAGTTTGTATTTGTCATTAGGTTTTTTTTGTAGTTTTATGTAAGATGTGAGATCATTGAGAAAATCGTTAGCTCTGTTTTATCCATCATTACTGTAGCTCTTCCTTTATCTGCTGGCAGAATTGTAAGACTAGTATTGCTTTTTAGATCTTTTAGTGTTTTATGTTCAGCATAAGTAATTTTTTTTTTGAAGTTTTGCTTTTTGTAGTATTCTTGTTGTTTTGAAACGGATCTCGGCTGCTTCACGATCTGAAAGATGACTGATGCTAGCTTCAATGTTGGATATAATTTCCTCAACAGGAATTCTCGAAGAAGCAACAGCAAAATCCAAACCTTCAGATAAAACAGAACGAGCAGTATCGGATAATGCATAAGACTTTAAATTAACTACTAGCTTATCATTTCTACAATTAATGTCTTTGTACGATCTATTAAATTGTTTGTTAAGCAATTTATTAAATTTACTTATCTGCCTAGTTTTTGTTATGTTTTCCTCATTCTGTAGTCTGTGGAACATAAGATCATCAAAAAATTTCCAATCACCATTTGACAGTTGTTGACATAAAATAATTTGTAAGTGATGAATTTCTTTGCAGTGCACTCTTGAAGTTTTAATCACATTTTCTAGGAGGATAAAACTTGTTTTTTGACTCCTGGACTTTGAATGTGCTGTTTGATTTTTATAAAATTAGGAATTAAGTGGTTATACATCGTACAAAATTTTCACCATGAAACATAATCAAATAGTTTTTTTTATTTACAAAATATATTCATTTTTACTAAAATTTGTTAAAATTTTTTGAACAATATTGTAGACTATAATACTACAAAAACAACCATTTTTAAACGATTACAGTAAATTTTGTAACATTATTTAGCATCATAATTATGTGGTATTTTAATTAAGCTTGTTATAAAAGATGTTCCAACCGTAAGAAATTTATATAAAATTTGAATCCCAAATACAGAATAAAGATCGAAAGATATGGACAAAATCTGAAAATAGAATCAATCAACGGCAGCTCAGATAGTTTGGGCATGTGTAATAAAAAATTACTCCGGAATAAAGAACGTATAATAAAAATGTGGAAATACATTTAATAAAAGTAAAAATAATAATTTGACCACGGCAGCAATCGTAAGCACAGACCTCTGGGTGTGAGTTTGAATGAAAATAAATACAAAGACGTGAACTCCGTTAATTTATTAACTATAACTTAATATACTATTTACATAAGAGAACAATGAACAATATTTGAATTAAACATATTAGAAATAAAACAGGATTTAAAATAAAATATTAGGGCGCCAACCACCTTTAAATTGGTGATAAAAACATAAAATCTTACATCTAATTATTAATTGATATTAAATGCAAAAATAGTAAACGGTTAATCTGTTATCGAGTGAAAAGTTTTAATAACTGAATTTAATTGCTTGAATGTAAAATGTACTATTAGTATTAATTCCAGTTGACTCACCACATGATATGACGTTATCGTATAGCTTCTATCTTTAGCACATACTTTGTTGTAGTGATAAAATTCTTCTAAAGGAATGTAGATTTCCAACCACACCAGCAAGCATAAAACCAATGTATAAATCCAATGACGGAAAATCCAGTAATTAAAAGACAAAACCAAAATAAATGATCTAGTAAAAGAAAAGATCCAGAATAAAAAAAAGACCCTAAATATAAATAATTAGAATGGTTTTTTGAATGACATGCTGTACTCACGCTGCGTAGCAACGGCCTTCAAAATAAATTCCTTTGTCTGACTATTGCGTAACATTTTGAAATCACTAAAAATGTTGAATTCGATAGAAAAATTATATCAAAATAAAGGTAAACTCACCAACAATTAGATGGAATGAATCAAAATTAAATTACATGGGTTTTTACGCCATAATCATGAAAATTTGTCTTCCTCGCATCACACGTGAACTACGCAAGATTGTTCAAACGGAAGTGCAAGTTTAAGCTAATACCACAAAATAATAATACGGTAGCGTATTATTATTCTGTGCTAATACTCAAGTCGACTACGCAGATGCTTCCGAAATACCACGCGACGTTGTCAAACTGAATAAATTTACGTGCAATATTAGTTGCAAAAAATAAACGAATGTAAAATTGAATTTTAATTGTAATGAACTCTAACGGGACGTTACACATGTGCGTAGAATGTCGGACGATAGGCTAACAAAAAGAGTATTCGAAACGCTAGTGCCAGGGAATAATAAAAAAGGAAGGCCAAGAACAAAATTGATTGATAATATAAGGTAAGAAGTAAAGAGAAAAGGAATAACATGGGAGAGAATAGAAAAACTAACACATGATAGGAAGCAATAGAGACAGAAGTGCAAGATTCAACTTTACCAGCCTTACACCTAAAGGTAGAAAAGCCTAAGACTAAGAGAAAGAGAATCACAAATAACAATTCGGACTCAACAACGTTGCAGTAATATTCCTTACAGCTAACTGTAAATAGCTATAAACGACGGTAAACACGTTGAATCAACCGCCAAATTCAAAATTAGCTTTGAATAATTCATCGGGATAAAAACACAACGTAAAAGGACATTGGGGGTAAGCAATGTCAATGCAATTGTGCAAACGCCACCAGAGTGAACTACTAGACGGCCGTTTCGCCCTTTTGGGGCTCATCAGTAGTAGGAGATACACTCTAATGTAGTTCCCACAATTGCATTGACGCCCCTTATAGCTTATATTTAAGTACGACAAAGTTACAGTTAACTTTAGACACATAGTAAAATTATACTATGAGAATCCCTTACAGCTTATTTTTTCGTGTAGACTTTTAATTTTTATTGTGTGTTCCAAATTTTTACGGACAAAACATCAGGCACACTGAAGAAAAAAAAAAACAGGACACTACCAATTTCTAATTAAAACACGGGTCTTAAAATAATACAGAGACATTTTTAATCTTCAAATTTGAAATGGAATTCTGTTAAAAAATCATTTTGTCAGTTACGGTTTGACAAAGTTTTTAGATACATAAGAGAATGAGAACACTTGTGTAACGTATTTGTTTCTTGAATTCATTTTCTCTTTTTCAACAATCACGAGTATGTATGAAGCCCTTAACAGATTCTGGAATTTTTCAATATTAGGTACATAGCAGGTAACGGAGATGATATTAGTCAACGGTATAGCTTAAAAGCTTAAACATCGAAAAATCTTTTTAATTCAGTAAATAACGTTTCACCTTTTGTATCAGTTAGCAAATAACAATTGTTGGGAAGATGTTTCTTCTTTTACAAATCTCACATAAGCTAAAAGTAAAGGTTCGTTTCCTGGTAATGATGACTTGTCAAGCTTTATAGAGAAGTCAGATGTTTTTAAGCAGTCACATAGAGTCTTCTACACACTAAGCCATTTCGTCGATCCTTCTTTGTACGATATTATTACTCAGTGGAATTTTTTTTAAATATCGAAATCTAATTTGTGCAACACGGTGCGTATTACCTCACTTACAGCTGGTATAATAAGTTCTTCACCAATAGTGTGCGGCTTTCAAAACTTCATAATCATTAGAAAGAAAAAAATACTATAAGAAGCAGGCAGTCGATCGTCATCTCTCTTAGATGTTGTCCCTACGAGTTCTTGCAATGTTGGTGTTTTCAATTATTTATTTATTGTTTGAAAAAACGTTAAATCCTTATCTTTTTAGTCACTATAGATTATTATTAAGGTTTCATTGAATCATTTAACATCGTTTTATTACATAGAAGACAAAAAGGTTAAAGTACTATTTCCTGGTGACAGAATAAAGCCATATTTCATATATTCAACACTGTATTGTCTGCATTATTTCTTCGGCTTACTCATACTTTTATTTAAAAGGAAAGGGACCCAAAAAGATATAGAAAAATAAATACATCAAAATTTTATTTGCAGCGAATGTAACGATAAACTTTCATGTAAATGTTACATATTGTGTAGGTACTCATTGTGTACCAATTAAATTTTCAAAAATAATAAATAATTCAAAAATTAATTAACAACAGACTATAATAAAACAGTAATATATTGTAATTCCAAACATTCGCGGATTTCGTTGCTCGCGGAAAAATAAACAAAAATATAAAATAGTAAGCTATAAATTTTAGGGTGCATTATATTACATTATAAAACCCAATACATTTAACTTCTTTTACAGAATTCTTAAGAATACATTCTTTAGAAACACATCTGTGTTAGAAAAACTTGGAATCCCTTCTTAAGTTTTTAACAAATAAGAAATCCTTAATGAATGTTAAGAGATTACTGATAGTGATATCTGTTATAAATATTTTTTTAATCAACTTAAGCAAGGGTATAGCTTTACTTAAATAAAGTTAAATAAAAAACCTATATTAATTTTATTCAACTATATTTACGTTACAAAAGTGCGCTATCTATATTCGTCCAAGAGTAGAAAAATTTGTTGTATGCACTTCACATCACGTATAACACAAAAGTAAATTGTTGATTAGATGCACGACTCTTCTATAGTTCATATTATAGATTGCCTTCCTGTATAAACCTGTATAGATTCACCGCGACACCTGTTATTACTTGTATTTTATGCACCTGCCAATAATTTATTCATTGTTATTTATTTTAATTTTATATTTGTAAGAAGGGGGGGGATTTACTTTTGAATATTAGACACTACTTCATAAAAACTATGACGCTTCAATAATAAAATAAGAAGTTATACAAGAAAACATACATATACATCCACAATTTTAGTACGTCAAAGCAGTCACGTCCTACCTCGACCACAACTGAAGGAAAGATGCGTTGCGTGATTTAGTTTCCGTTCACGGAACTCTATACACCGGCTGACGCATACACAATAAGTTTAAATAAGCGCGAAATTTAAAATATATAAATATGACATTACATATTAAACATTGCGCAGACCCCCTGACGTTCAGGGACCCCAAATCAATTTTAATTTTCCACGGACCCCTTGAATGATCCCGGGGGTCCGTAGGAACCTATTTGGGAACCACTGCACTAATGAAAATAAAAAACGGAACATTGCTAATTACTAATTACAAACATATAGATGTGTAAAGAGGGTTTAACTCTATCCATTACAACAACACGGGTCTTAAATAGTTCAAATAAACTTTTTAATCTCTATTGTTCAAATTTGCAATAGAATTTTGTTAAAAAACAATTGTCTTGCGTAACGTATTTTTAACTTTAAATCGTTTTATGTTTTGTTTGTAATTAAATACAATTCAATTTGTACGTCAGATTAACCATAATGATTTTCTGTGCCGTAAGATTAAATTATTTAATTTGTTTCTATTTTAAGCATATTTTTTAATGACAAATATTATTTAAATAATATTAAAATAATGATTTTTCTAATATTAATTTTGGATTGTGAAGATAAACTTAATAACTTTTCGAAGTTACAAAAACTATTAGAAAAACAGAAATTCTTTCCGTAAGAATAAAAGCTGCCACAGTCCAAATTGATGCTAAAATAAGAATTTTTGGCCGGTGTCGATGTAACTTCAAACCTCGGTTCAAAGATTTGTCTGAAAAACGTTCTTGTTTTTTATTTCTTCGTTTTGCTTCATATTTCACTGTAAGTTTAAACGACTTGTTTTCTTTAATAATCGACTTTTTTTCATTTTTACTAAAGTCTTTAAAGGTATAAGGTTTGTCTTAACTTTTTATTTTGAAAAAAAATTATTACATAATGAATTTCTCCTTTTTTCGTATTGACGTTAAATTTTCAATGTTTAACTTTATGTAATAGATTAACCGTTTCTACATTTTTTTTACCAAAATCTTCAAATTAAAGACAAAAATTGCTTGTTTTTCTTTCAGAATTTCACCTTTTATTTTAAGTTTTTCTTAAATAAATTTGAACCGATTTTTACACAAAAATTTTAATCAATGACTTTTTCAAATTTATTTCTTTAATATCATCACTTCTTACTTTAGGTTTGAATTTTTCGTTCAAATTCATTACCCAAATCTTCAAATCCATAGAAGAAATTGTTTTCTTTATTTTTATCTCATTAAAACCGTTTCCATTTCCTTCATGTTTTTTCAATTGTTTCACTTTTCACCTTAAGTTTTAACAACTGATTTTGTTTAATACCCCAATTTCTTTTTTCATTATTTTGTTCTCTTAAATTATAGTTTTCTAATGTTTTCCTTTAATTGCTTAGCTTGTTATTTTCAATTTACGTGTTTTGTTTTATTGAAACCGGTAATTTTTTTACAAAAATCAATGTATTGAAACAAATTTGTCTGATTATCATTTTTCTTCACTTTTAAGATTTCCTAAAATAGACTTCGATCTATTTTTAAAAGAATTATAATCGATAGCATTTTCGTTTTTTCAATTTGCATTCTTTACTTTCTGTTCTAAAGATTTTTCACTTTTTACGTTAAATGTAAAGGTTGAAAGGAGAAAATTTCATCACAAAACCGGAAACAATTAATAACGACATTTAAAAATTCATGGGATACGATTGAATTTAATAGCATAGTCCTCATTAATTTTAAATTATTTGCTGGTATTTATAGTATTATTGTATAATTTTTTTGCAATTTTGATAAATCTATGTCAAAAATACTGTTTGTCTTTTTTAAGCTATTAGTTTTAAAGAAAGTGGAATGATTATTTGATTATATAGACAATATGCTTAAAATAGAAAGAACAGAACCAATTTAATTCTACGGCGAAAAAAATTAAGGTAATTTAGAGTTAAGTGCTAAGTGAATCGTAAAAAGAAAAATCAAATATTCTATAAGTACAATATTACACAGCTTTGATTAGTTAATGCATTCACTTACAAATTTATAACAAATTTGAAAATATTGTTAATATCGTAACCGACAAATGCAAAAAATATTTACCAGTTTGAAATAATACTGAGTAAAATTTACCTAAACCGTTTAAGAGCTTTTAGAAAAGTTTTCAATATCGAGATTTATGCTTTCAATCAAAAATTTTCGTAAAACATTTTCTTTTATACAGGCTGTATCTACTAAGGGTAGACAAAAAACAGCAAGTTGTAGATTTCCTTTCCAACCTTTGGAATTAGGGTTTTGTTTTCGAGATATGTAAGATTTTCATATTATCTATTTTTGCTCTTAAATACGTTCTTTAATTTTTTTTCGCACTAAAGCTTTTAGGAACTTATTCCTTTACAATTTTTGTATTAACTTTTTTCTTCTTGAATATTTTCAAAATGGCGACCATTTAAAAACTTTGATTACAAATAGTTTTTGTTTTATTTAGTTTGTGTTAGTTTCTCAGTAATTGAATTTAGTATTTAGAAAAGCTAAGAAAAAATTTGTGCTATAGTGATCTTAGCATGTTGGTAGTTGGATTTGCTAACCGCGAAAACGTATCAAATAATAACACGATTGCAATCCAACAAACGAATATAGTGAAAAGTAACTATATCAGTAAAATTGCAAGAATTACCACCAGAGAAAACCAGTGTACGGCCGTTTCACCATTTTAGGGATCATCAGCACTGGGAAATACTCTCTGATGTATTTCCACAATTATACAGATATATTTCTATAGCTTATTTTCATGTTGGGTTCTAATAACATATAAATGTATTGTGGCTGGTGCCATCTCGTGGTTAACGAGCCCACGTATAAAATGTAAACAAATTTGTTTTTATTAGTGCATCATCGTTTACTTGAAATTGACCGTACTGAACACCAGCCTTTTAGGAAGACGTTTTAGATCGTGTAGAGGATAATCGATCTATTAACACTAGATCATTAGAAAGAACCATAAATTGCGATCACATGACCGTTTGGAGAGTTTTGCACGAGTTATTGAACCCATATCATCTGCAAAAAGTGCAAGAATTATCACCCAAATGGTATTTTTATTAGCAGAATTTTGGGCCGAAAAAAATCCTTACGAAATGTAGGTTGTAGCTACCAACGTCGATTTTCCATAAATCTATTGGCGGGAATAATAAGTGAATATGTCATACACCATTTCATATTCCCAGATCCGATTGATTGGCGAAAACTATAGACTACTCTTAGTAAGAAGGAGGCCCAGTAAATTAGTCAGCGAGATCCCTAGATTTAAATCCACCAACCAATTGCTTCGGAGGAAAAACTAGTCCTCGTGTTTGCAACTAAAGTAGACGAGAAAAATGTTCAGCGTTATCAAATGTGTCTTTTGGAAAATGGTGCACAATTTCAACATTTCTTAAAAAAATTTTAAAAACAAAAACTAACACAAAATAATCATAACAGAAATTATTTGTAATCATTTGTTTTGTTATTAACCAACGTGATTATATAAAACAAAGGTATCTACGTAGAAAAGTTATTCTTCGTAACTTTTAAATTAAAAAGATTTTCGAGAAATCTTAAATATGGTTTTTGTAAATTTTTTTCAAGAAAATCTTAATTAATGAATACTACAACTTGCTGTTCTTTGTCTACTCTTAGTAGATACACCCTGAGTATTGTGCTCAAAATATATATCTTCATTAATCTAATTTTAAGTGTTCGATTGATTGGTTTGTCGTAAGCGGATTCAGCATCCATATACTATTTGTAAAACTTGATGTTAATTCGTGAAAATTTAAAATAATTATAAAAACAAAGTTCCATTGAACCTTAAGCAAAACAAGTTCAACATAGCAAAGACAAAGTTTCGTATTTTTTCCGTAAAACTTAATAGTAGTAAAAGTTAAAAAAGAATTCAACACCTAATTAAACATGCGACGACGTAGTAACAGAAATACGGAAACGATAAGACCTAAATATCACATAAATTGCTAGTTAAGGATAAGAAAAGCCTGTTGTTTAACAGTATTTAAAAACGATAAGCGTTGTGAAAAGTAAAGAAAACATGTGAAGAAGTAAAAACCCAAACAAATCTTCAAAAGTCGATTATTAATAAAAAAAACTGATTTTTGATAGTTACTACTACAAATTGGTAAATAAATCACTAAACAACATTCCAAAAAGTGGCTATTCCGCGAATTAATTTTCAATTGCTGCTTACCAAGTTAAGAGGAACTAGTAGACTGTTTCATCCTTTTGAGACTCATCAGCGCTGTATTTATTAATACGTGGCAATGTAACCATGAGATCGTGTTTGCTACACTACATTCAGAGAAAACGACTTAAATCTTATTTAGATGACTCCTAAAAGCTTCATAGACCAACCTACAACCCCTTTTCAAGTATTTATCAATCACATAGAGGTCGCTGTTGACCTATTGGGAAAAGCTTACACGGACTGCGCAAAAAAATAATAATGACCAATGCTTTAAGAAACACGACTAGTGTGCAACTTTCAAAAAATCGATTTTTTTGCATTTTTCAATAGTCAATAACGTCAATTAAAAACGCATCAATTAGAACGGAGAACTTAAAATTAGCGCTGATAAACAGAAAAGCGTTAGAAGGGATGCATCCCGCTATTCAATATAATATACTCTAAAGAGCTATTCAAAAAAACCTTAAACGAACTCGACTTAGACTTTAGTACTAACGGGATGATCATTAATAACATCAGATACGCAGACTTTAATAGCAACAAGCCCTAAAAACCTGCAGACGCTGATAGATCGCATAGTATTAATAAGCAAAAAATACGGCCTAAAACTGAACACTAAGAAAACCAAAATTATGATCATCAATTCCGACTTCTACATAAAAAATAAATTATGATAGAGTAGAACATATCAATTACCTCGGATGTCATTTGAATGTAAACTGGGATCGCTCAAAAGAAATAAAAACCAGAATTGAGAAAGCAGGAAGCACATTCTTCCTCATGGAAAAAGTGTTATGTAGCCTCACACTGAACATCAACAACAGAATACGGTTTTTACGATGCTATGTATTCTCAGTATTTTATTATAGAGTGGAGACCTAGACTCTCATAGAAGACACTACGAAACGACTTGAAGCATTCGAATACAGGTGCTACAAAGGCATCTAAAAATTTCATGGATAAATCACGTGTTAGATGAAAGAGTACTACAACGCTTAAATAAAAACAAAGCGGTCATAAAGAATGTAAAAATAAGAAAGAAAAATCGCATATCATCTTCTGCAATTAATAATGCAAGGAAGAAGTGACGCGAAAAATGCGTCAACGAACCGGATTGTTTTCACTGACTTATTCAAATCAGTAGTCAAATAGGTCATACGGGCCACGATGATTGCTAACATCCACCGAGAGCTAGATGTGTTCTTCAGAAGATTCCTGAAACTTGATAAAATAGCACAAGCTATTTCCACCGGAACATTGATGTATAGATTTTTTTTTAGTAATGGAGCTACATACCAGCTAGCCGTTTCTTTTGCCGATCGTGCAACCGCTTGAAGACAACAACGAAACTCCAAGAAGACGAGAACCTACAGGAAAGAACTACACCACCAGTTGAAGGAATAATGAAGCTACTAGAATGTTGTCTCAGAAACTCATATTTCTAGGAAAAAAACATGTTCTTCGCTCAGGACGACGGCGTTCCAATGGGTTCATCTCTATCACCCGTCATTGCTAACATCTACATAAACTGGTTTGAATTTCAGGCAATAGAGAAAGCTAAACTTAAACCTAAGATTATGCTTAGGTATGTAGACGATACATTTATAATTGGGAACCACAGTGATCGACAACTAGATCACTTCCTGCTACACCTGAACAACATCCAGCCATACATCAAATTCATCCTGGAAAAAGAAAAAAAAAGACTCACAACCATTCTTAGAAGTTCAAGTAAAGAGATATAATGGAATGATCAAAACGGCTGTTTACAGAAAACCAACTCATGCAGGACAATATCTGAACCATGCATCCAATCACTCAACAACGAAAAAAGGGATAGCAAAGTCTCTACTCGACGGAGCCCACAGGTTATGTAACACAGAGAAATAACTTAGAAGAAATCAAAAACATAAAAAAGGACCTAAAACAAAATGGCTTCTTCATAAACACCACACCAACATAAGTAAGCAACAACAAAAAAGACTACAGAAAGCACTACTTAGCATCCCACACGTCAGAGGCTTATATGAAACGATAAAACGCATTGGTAGAAGTTACGAAATCAATACAGCGTTCAGATCATCAACTACCATTAGTATGATCTAGGGCACGAGATCACATACCAGTCGAGACTACAAAACTGCATCTACCAAGTCCCGTGTGAATATGACAAGACCCTTTGAAGTCAGACTAAAAAAACACAGAACTCATGCGCAGAGAGGAGATATACCAAGATACGGTATCGGGCAACACTCATGAGAAGAGCAACATAGAAAGAAGTGGATGGAGGCAAAGATCCTACACAGAGGAACATTGGTACAAAAGAAATTTCAAAGAACTAGCAGTCATCAACGACAAAGAGGTCTTCAGCCAACCAAGTGTAAAAATAAGTAACGTGTGGAAGCCGCTAATTGGACGTTTGAAAGAACTTAAAACTGCATTAGTGTTTCCCATGGCTAATTTTTCTTTCCCTTAATTTCTTTTTGCACGCTTGGTCGCTTCATTAATCATGTCTTTAATCTAAGTTTGTTAGCATTCACCTGATGACGATTGCAGATACTATAGCAATCAAAACGTTGTATATATTACTTTATTTTTAAGAAAATAGGAATAAAAATTGTGCTATTTTATCAAATGCAACATTGTGAGTCACGTCACGAGATAAAACAAAAGTCAAAAACAAAAAGTCAAATTCATCAGTGACGCGGTAAGTAGCCCTTGGACGACTGCCGCGAAAACCTAAAAGCAAGAATACAACCACCGCGATTACTACAACTGTTAAAAAACTTTTACTACATAATAACAATGGATATTCCATTCGTCCGTTTTTTTTCTGCAATTAGTAACAGCGTGATATGCAAAACTTGTGAAGAAAATGTGACTTCTAATCAAGCAAGTCGACGGGGCAAACTTTTGCCTGATGCTTCGCGAATCTTTGGACAGCAGCAAACTCAGTTTATAAATTTAGTATACAAAGAGTCAACTTGACGTTTTTTAGATATGGTACGTGGGAAGAAACGTGGCTATATTTCACGTTTTGGTGTGGTAACTTTTGCAGGATCACCGATTCTTTTGTGAAATATACGTAGTGATAGTTGTAACTTGTGGGAAGAAAGACAGCGATCCTGAAAATTACGAAGAATGATGATTGCGATATAAACCATATTGGATCGGCTTCAAAACTTCAAATCGATAGTGGAAAAGAAATGTTTAGTCGCTCGATTAATAACTAAAGGATGAAATATACACGGTATATTGGCGATAGTGATCAATATAAAGAATTATTGGATTTGAATCCATATGATATTCCTGTAGAAAAACTAGAGTGCACTAACACGTAAAAAAAGAATGGGATCTCTATGTCGTAATGTGAAGAAAGACAAAAGCTTAGAAAGAAAAAGTAAAAGTACTTTATGAAATTAACCAAAAAGTTAATTAATAACGTTCACAAATATTACGGCCTAGCGCTCATGAGCCATCAACATAACGTGGTTAAAACGTATAAAAGAATCTGGGCTACATTTTGTCATTTGAGTTCGACTGATGACAGTTCAAATCATGGAAAGAAGCTCTAAATCCAATATACGAGAACTGACTAAGCGTGAGTTGCTTGCAGGTGTAAGGAAAATAATACACAAAATAACAACAAAAGCTACAATACCTTGCTTTGGCACTTTGCTCCAAAACACCTCTACGGTGGTTTCAAAACCATTGAATTATCCAGTTACCAATTTTCGATGACGGGTTTTCATCAATTCTGAAAATATTAAGTTTAATAGTAGTGGTAATTAAACTTGAAGCAAGAGATTATGCATCTGAGAACGATCAAAGAAGACTACGCATAGCAAAGCAGCGCAGCGTTATCAGGGTGCTTCGAAAGAAGGTCGATCAGCCCGAAGGAAAGCTTTAACCACCGAGCAGAGGAACGTGAATTGTATGGGCCTAGAATACCAATATCATTAGCCGGGATACAGCTGTTCGAAATAGTTCGGTTGATGTTAAATTATACCAATCTCTTAGGTTCTTCAGCCAGGATCTGTGGACGACGTCCTTCTATCCGTCCTTGCAGAACTAACTGTAATAGACGATATTATGTTTCTCATTATATGCGCCAGATACTGTAGCTTTTGTTTTTGAATGGTATCGACACATTCCGTTGTTTTTTGCATTAACTCCATAACCTTTATATTACTGATCTTTTAAATCCAGGAGATGCGCCACATCCTTCTATTTGCCCACATCTCAAAGCTTTCAATTCTGCTGATGGCCTATTTGTTCAATGTCCATGTCTCTGCACCGTAGAAAAAACTGAGGAAACATAGCATCTCAGCAGTTTACTTCGTATTTTAATGTGTATATATTGTGAGCACAATGTTTGTTGCACGTTCTTAAAGGCTTTGCGTGATGTTTCAATGCGGCATTTTGTTTTTCGAAGGCAATTGCTTTGGTCATTCAGCAATGATCCTAGGTATCGGAAATGTGATACATTTTCTATGTTTTGGTTATTGAGTTGTAAGGTTATTTGAGGCTCAAGGTAATTTCTAGTTGTCATCATTGATTTTGTTTTCTTGATGTTTATTGTAAGTCCGTATTCTTCGCTGATGGCAGATACTCTGTTTAGCATATCTTGTAGTTCTTGTTGTGATGTCGCCAATAACACTGTGTGATTCTCTCTCTATTCAACCATCTGAGTCTTCGAAAACTTTTTTAAAAATCACTTCCGAGTATACGTTAAACAGCAACGGCGATAGTACGCAACCCTGTCTTACACCTCGGAGTATCTTAATTTCTTCAGTAATTTGTCCGTACGAATTTTATTGTAACATATTTAGTATTTGTTTCTCCACACAATAACACAACAGTTTTTCAATTAGATAAAAAATTTAATTATGTCATGCAAAAAACCATCAGATTTTTTCGAAATTTTAAACTTTTTTCAAAAGCCTGCCATTTTCTTAATTTGTAATCTTTTTTTTGTTTATGATTATAGGCGACTTCCGGCTTAGACCGAGTCGTAGTTAAACAACACTCAGATTTTTTTGAGCTTGGTTCTAGTCTCTCCTTGAGAGCCAAAACAACAAGTAGAACTTGGCTTTTGTCGTATTGTCGTTCGGGAACCCAAAGACCAAGTTTTACTTCTTGTTTTGGCTCCCAAGGAGAGACTAGGACCAAGCCTAAAAAGTCTGGGTGTTTAACTACAACCTGGTCTAAGCCGAAAGTCGATTATAATCATGTATACCTACATTAGTTATGCAAAAAAATCCTCAAAATTTTAAAATATTCGATGCAATACTTTTCTTTAAAAAGATTCCCAAAAATCACTTTTTTTAGGCGGTCACACTAATCGTGTCCCTTAAAAGTTTAAATATGAACAAATTGACAGGTTTTGATAGGAGGTACCAATACCTATAACATTGACTAGTATTATTAGCAATTACATTGGATGAAAAATTAATTTTTATAGCAGAAATAAACAAAAATAATCGTCGCACTAGATTTGATGAAATTTCGGTAAAAATAGTGATATAGTGTGTATGTACAAATTGGAAAATATTTTAATTTTTTGTTTGTCGAACAATGAAACAAATTAGAATGGTTGGTAATTACAACAATGCAGATTTTAATGGAAAATTAAACACCAAAACATTAAAAGAATGGTATCAATCAGCTGTAATGAACACCGTGAATTGCAATTGTTTGTTCATGGTTAACCTGGCACACTTTTTAAAACTATCAAAACAACATTATTAAACATCTAACAGTTTATTGTTAGAATATCTACTCAATACCACTGAGACATTATTTAGTTTTAGGTTTCAAAAGTTTTTATACAATCCTCGTGCATTGTATGATTAGATCTATACTTAAAAATACCAACTTTCGTTGAAACTAAAGCAGATAGTGTCAAAATTTTAAACAACATCCAGTGATAAATTACTGCTAAAAAATTCAAGTTTTATATTAGTATTTAAATCTGAGAACAACATCTATAAATAGAAAAATTATCAAACAAAATTGGCACAACTTAAAAAAATCAACAATGACGCTTAACGAAAAATCTGCATTTGCACACCTCAACTTTTCAAAAAATATTTTGTCACATTTATGTTTCCCGTTACCATGACCTTTGATGTAAGATTTTAAATTAAAAATGATTTATTTTTAATGATTAGATACGTAATTGAAAAACGGTATTTTCCCATCCAAAACTTGATTAATCCTAATATGGAAAATATTTACCTATATTAGTTCTGATTCAAAGCTAAATTTAAGCAAACTAAAAATAACATTAGAAAATAGAGTCAGTACGATATACTAAATACAGTAAAGTATATGCTAATTATTACTTTATTTCTGCGTATGTTACTCAAAACCATCTAAAAACCTGAAGTAAATTTGGGTTGAAACGGTGCAATGTACAAATAAACGAGTTAATGCCAAAGACCGACGAATGTGAGTTCATGAGCCTTGTGTATTTTTTGTAGAAGTGTTGGCAATAACATATTCAGAATCGCCAAAGTCGCATATTATTAGCAAAAATATTTTCTGCGTGTTTACCAAACAAATACACGCAATCAACATTTATTGTGATTATACGAGGGCGTATTAATAAAAACCATATACTATTTACAGCCTACTACATAATTTATGAAGTGTTTTATGATTGTATGACGACTAAAACCATCATGTATAGGAACGCACTACGTTTCAGTCACGTAAGAAAATATATTAATTTGTTACAGCTTTTATAGGTCAGACATGGAATGATTTTTCATTTAAGGCTTCGAAATTGATTGAATTTTTCAATATCTTGCATTTTTGGTCAATTTTACGCTTTTTAGTAAACACCACATCTATTTCAAAACACCTATAGCAGAAATGACTTTTAGGTTTTAACTGTAAATTTTGCATGGAAACGTAATCTAAATTGCAAAACGTTTCTGAAACAAGCAGTAAAAAATAACAAAATTTATTGTTTATAGTAAAATAGTACCAAATTTAAACTGGTGTTACCATTGAATTAAAAAATAAAATTGTATTTGTTAATAATGATTAACATTTCATTACTCAAAATCTGTGGAATAGCAAATTGATTTTTATTCGGTTAAATGATAAATAGATTTTTATTTATTATGTATCTTAAATAAGTGAAATTGGACTAGCATTTTTATTTGTCATTCAAAACAATTTAAATAATTGAATTTTTGTTTTTATTTCAAAATAATTATTATTATTAGTTCATAACTGATTTTTGGGTTTTTCATCATTTCACATAGATTACCCAAAAAAGGGTCGAATTGACATTTTCAGATGCTAAATGCTTTAATAGAACGAACGTTTTATACTGGAAAAAAAGAACAATGAGAAAACGAACAGATGTAATTTGTACTTCAAGTAGCAATTTTACATCTTATTAACGAAAACGACAATCTTCCATTACATAATAAATTTTTAGAACACTAATGCTAATTATCAAATGTATCCAAGGTACAAAAACAACTTGAATTTTAATTAAAATTATTTGCGGTGCTTGCAAAAATTACATGTTTAAATTTAAAAAAATGAATATTTTAAGAAATTAATTCCATTTTCATAATGATAACACACATAGTAGGTTATTAATGCAATTAAAATTATATAATCAGCATATTTTGGCGAATAATTGCAGTCAAATAACTTTAACAGCAGTGGTTATGAAAAAAAGATATATTTAAAACCACCTGTTTATTGAATTTATAAACTCTGCCAACAAACTCTACTTCTACGTCCTCGTCGTGATCCTTGGGCAATACATGGGTACAATAGTCACGGAAGAGAGTAAACATTGAATAGCCGCCCCTAAATACTGACTTTTCTCGGCTGAGATAAATAAACCGACAAAACATCTTGGTCCTTTAGATCTGGAGATTGAGGCACTTCTCTAATATTCAGAAATTAGAAATTATATGCCGAAACAGCTTCGAAATTTTGAACGGATTTCTAAGATGTATATAAAGCATAGAAAAACTGTTAATGATTTTAGCATAAAACATTGATCTCATTGTAACTGAACTGAAAAAGCCACAAATTAAAAAAGAGCAGCCTAAAGGTAACTCACTTATCACAAAAGAACTAATAAATCAAATCAGTGATTGGAAAACAATAATAAATAAATATAAATTGCATGGGGGCACAGTAATAACAGTGAAATGAGAATCGAGGAAGATATTATTAACTGTCGAATATTAATTCATTTATGTGAAGCATGTAATTAAACAATCAATATTGATTTTTACCCACATAATTGACTATATCTTCAGTAAATAAAACTCAAAACTACTGTAGAATGACGTGCGAGTCTTGCGAAAAATTACATGTAGATTTGATCATCAACTTATAAAAGTAATATTTTAATTGAAAAGAGTGGTGACGTAGGTAACAAGATATGGTGATAAGTCCAAGAAAATAAACACAAATCTTTAAAAAGTGGACAAGCGTACCAACACACGAAAAGACACTTAAGGGGCTCCATAAATGTAAAGACAAAATATGAGATAGAAAGAGCCACAAAATTAACGCTCCATAGAATAAACCAAACGTTCAAAAGTATCTAAGCAATTTCATATAAAAATAAAAAACCAACTAAAATAACGTCATAAAGTATACGACACTATGCCAGTTTCAAAATGGTGTAATGTTTTGAAAACACCAATTAAGCATATGTTTTGACACTACAGGAGTTATACAGGGTGACAATAATCTACTTGTGTTGTATAGGTTATAGAAATTAGAGTGTCAGCTAAATCAGCAAAGTTGGACAAAATTTCAAGATAAATGAGATGCCAACATTTGATATGTATGTACTTTCAATGTTTTCCAATATTTCGAAAAAACTAAAAGCATGCAATTTTTAAATATATTAATATAATTCCATAACCACCTATTCTAAAACCAAAGTGAAATATGTTCCTTGTAAATATTATTACGTATTGTTACGTGTTTATTTATTAAAAACTAATTTATTTATAACGACTAAAAATACGTTTACTTAATCTAGAAATATGTACACTTTTAAATTAACCGAACTAATTAAATCTAATAATATTTAATGAAAACACTTACACGAATTTATGTATAACCGTTATATAATACTATCGCTTAAGATAAGATAACGTCCTCGGATTTCACACTGTAAGTCACGTTCACTCGATCCGGTGTACACTGTTATTTATTTAAACGTCGCACGTGCTAATCACTTATTTATCTTCACTTGATTAATCTTCTTAATACTGCATGCATTCACATTCCAGCAATCACTGACCTACGATTTCTTTCTTACGTATTTATAGACATCGGCGAATCCTTCTCGAGCGTTCCTTACTTTTCGCTATATCTTCTAGAAAATAGATAACAGCTTCTAGAAGGCTCTTGCATTTGCAAGTAATTTCTCGGACGTTTCAGTATAATTATTTAAAAAAGCATTCTCGATTTTGAGATAAAAAACAAACTTGCGTTTTTTTTATAAATGGCAATTTATAATAGGCTATGGATTTATTAAAAAGCGTATTATCTGCTGATTTTAAAAGTGTATAGGTTTTCGTTAATTTTCTCAGAATTTGCAAAAAAAACTGCAATTAATGATGATAAATAATAAGTATCTGCATAGTATAACAAGCGCGTCTTGGAATTGGAAAACAACAAAACAAATTTAATTATCCAACTTAGTTCTGGTTTGCTGTTAATTACGGATATTAATGTGTTAAGTAGCGTTAAATTTACTAAAAAAAATGGCTTACTCGTGGGAAGAAAGAAATGATATGTTATTTTGCTATTACAATTACAAAAGTAATGCGAATGCAGTTTAGGAATTGTATCTGCAAGCATACATGAAAAGAAAGCAGCCGATAAATTTTTTTTGTAAAACTTGAATTCAATTTAAAACGGTATGGATCATTTTGTAGACCAAAAGAAGCTAAGAAAAATATTAAGGAAGGAGCAAAGACTTCCTATACAATACTTTTAAACAAACTCCACTTGTGCGAGAAATTGGGCTTCAGTTTATTATATCCAGAGAACAAGCAAGAACAATTTTGAAACTAAATAATTTAAAACCTTATCATCATGTTGGAAATACATTGTATCCAACAGATTTACAAAGAAGATTCAATTATCCTATGCGGTTTCTTGAAGAAAGTGAAAGAAACGAAGTCTTTTCTCAATCAATTCCCTTTAGGGGTGAAGCCAAATTAAAAATGATGGGTTATTTAATAGAAAAAATCATATTTAGTGGACAAAGGAAAATCTACACTAACGGTTAAAAGGCGAGATCAGTACGTTTCTATTAACGTTTGGTGTGGCATTCTTGGAGAAAACTTCTTTTTTTATGAAGAAAATCTAAATTCAGAGAGATATTTGCTATTTTTGCGCAATCAATTCGAAGAAGTGTTCGACAATCTTCCATTAAATTTTATACAAACTTTGAATTACTTCAGACACGCTGGAGCAGCTGCTCACAATGTTTAGACTATATATGTATATATATTGGAAAAATTTTCTAATTGGATAGGTATGTACCAGAGGTCATATTGCGTGGCCTCGCAGGTCTCCGGACTTAACTCCCCTACATTTTTATGGGGAACTATTAGAGTTTACAAAAAAAATCCTGATAACATTGATGGTCTGAAAATAAAAAGAGCTGTAGCCGAAATTAGACATAATATATTAATTAAACCGCAACGTGACATATTAAGACGATGTCAGTTATGTATTCAAGAAAATGATGGTCACTTTGAAGTATGCTCTGTGACCGTTAAATTGCGACACCACAAAAGGGGTGGGAATATTGTGATCAAACTTGCAGGAAGGTTTAGCTACTTCTCTTCTTCTTCTTCTTCTTCTTTTTCAGCCCTTATCTGTCCACTCCTGAACGTAAGCCTCTTCCATGCTGCTCTGTCTTGTGCCATTTGGAACCACTTTTTTCCCACTTGTTTCTTTATGTCGTCGCTTGGTTTGTCTTGAACGCCAGTGTGTTACTTTAATAGTCCATTTGGTTGGATCCTGTCGGGCGACGTGTCCTGGTCATTGCCGCTTTAGTTCGGCGACGCGTTTCATAATATCAACGACTTTGGTCTTCTGTCAGATTTTGTATTCTATCCCTGAGACTAATGCCCAGCATCGCCCGCTCCATCGCCCTTTGCATTGTTCTTAACTGGTTGGCAGTCTTTTCCGTTATCGCCGTCGTTTGTAACCCATAAGTTGCAACATGTAGAACGCAGGTATCAAACACTTCTTTTTAGATTTATCGGGATTTTATTGTTTTTGAATATATATTTTAATTTACCGAAAGCTGTCCAAGTTACTCTTATTCTTCGTCTTATCTCCGCTGTCTGGTTTTCTTTTCCTATTTTTATTGCATGTCCCAAATATATATATTCTTCTACGTTTTCCAGTTCTACTCCGTCAATATATATATGCTCATTTGTGTTACTGATTGTTTTGGTCTTTGAGATGTTCATTTTCAGGCCAACCTTATTGGATGCGTCATTTAGTTGGTTTAACATGTCGCTCAATTCCTGCGCGTTACTACTTATCAGGACGATGTCATCAGCAAATCGGAGATGGTTTAAAAAGGATTCGTTGATGTTTATGCCTTTTGTTTCCCACTGTAGTGACTTAAAGAGGTAAAGAACTTTGGAGATATGGTGTCCCCTTGACGTACTCCCCTATTTATTGTGACTTTATCGGTTTTCAAATTTGCATCGACTTTGATGTAAAATGTGGCATTCTTATAAATCTTTCTTAATATCTTTGTGTACCTAGAATCTATTCTAGCGTCGTCCATTACTTGTAAGAAGACCCATGTTTCAATAGAATCAAACGCTTTTTGATAGTCTACAAATGCCAAGTGCAAAGGTACGTTGTATTTAGTTGTTTTCTCAATTAAGGTTCTTATAGTTTGAAGGTCGTCAATAGTGCTAAATCTCTTCCGGAATTCAGCTGATATGCATCGAAATTATTAGTTAACCGGTTTGTGACAATTTTGGTGAGGAGTTTAGAGATGTGAAAGCAGGCTAATTGGTCAATAATTTTCTTTGTTACTATTATCTTCCTTTTTAATAATCAGAATTACTTCTGCGTTTTGCCATGCGTCCGGAACTTTCCCCTCTTGTAGGCATTTATTAAAGAGAATTTGTAGAGGTTTCTCGATTATATCTCCTTCTGAAAGGTATAGAGTCGGGTGTAAAAATCTCTAATGTGTTTGGCAATTTTTATATTATGTGAAAGTATGTTCTCCTGATGATCCTTGATTTTGGTAATGTTTGGGGGATAGTTTTGATCCTAAAATCTTCATATTTGCATTTGCCTCTATTGTGTTTTCGATTATTTTAGTATTATATTTTCTAACGTCCTTTCTTATTTCTTTATGAATCCTTTTGTTTAATTCTCGGTATTCTACTGTATCTCCGGGGATCCTTTTCCTTTGTTCCATAAGTCGTATTGTATCTGGTTATAATTTTGGTTCCTTTTTGTTTCTTTATTTCCTGCAAATCTTCTTAGTTGCCTTTGCAGTCGTGATTTTATGATTAAGTTCATTTATAAACATGTTATCTAAGGTACCGGTTGATTGTAATCTGCTTTCTAAATCCTTTTGGTAATCTCTTTCTCTTTGTTTGAGTTCTTCCGAAGTAGGAGTTGTTTCTTTCGGTGCTAACGTTAAATTTGAGAGATGCTCTCACTATCCTATGGTCGCTATTGGTGTCAAATTGATTTAGTACTGATACGTGTGTGCATATATTTCTGTTGTTAGAGAGTATTAAAACAATTTCGTTTTTAGTTTCTCCGTCGGGGCTTCTCCATGTCTACTTTCTCTGTTTAGGTTTTTTGAAAAAGGTGTTCAGGCAGTATAAGTTTTCTCTATTTAAGTAGTTTATTAACAAAATTTCCAATACTGTTTGAGTCGGTCGCGTTCTTTTGGCCGATTTTGGCATTGAAATCTACACTTAAAATTTTGTATTTAATCTTTTCAAGATCCATGGCTTTGGATACATCTTCGAAAAATGTTTCGATCGCCTCATCTTCTTCTTGACTTGTTGGTGCGTACCCGTGAATGAATTGGATACTGTACCTCTTATTTAGTTTGAGTATCATGTAAATAACCCTTTTAGAGATTTCAAATTACTTACGTTACCAAATGCTTTAGTTTTTTTGTTTATAAAAAATGCTACCCCCATTGTCTTTTTTGTTCGGTGGAGTTATTTTGATATAACTTGTGGCCTGATCTCAGATCAGTTGTTTTCTCTCCTGTCAACCGCGTTTCTCAGAGTCCGATCACATCATATTTTATGTACTTAAGTTCTTCTACTAGTTTGACGAGATGTTCTGGAGTACTCATTGTTCTAATATTGTAAGTTGCTATATAGACTTTTGTGGTACATGATTGGTTCCGATTTATCGAATTTTTGCCTCCTCCAGAATCCGATACGAGGCAGACTGATTTATCATCAGTGTGAGATTTCGTGATTTCGGCACTACTCACCTGGGGTATTATATTAAAATTCAACATTTCAGCATAAATTAAGTGAAAAACGCCTCGGTCGCCGAGCGTGATTTCAGCAGCCCATTCTGGGTCCGACGCTGTTTCTAGCCGCTCACTCTGAGTCAGTCGCTACAGTGCTAGTTTTGATCCGCCCCGAGTATTTGATTTTCTCGGTACCAACCGTACCTGGGAGGCGTTCCCCTATCCGCCACCTGGAGAAGCGTCCGATGGGGGACTAGCAACCCCGCACGCTACTTAAAGATAGTAAATGATTAAAATTTTATCCAATTGCATCAAGTGGTTATGGCATATCTGGCGTTTTTTTTTGTTTCTACTACTTCATTATCGTGCGAGTCTTGGTTAATTTTAATATTGTTATCTCTTGTGGTTCTTTTGTTTAACGTGTTCTGAGAGCGTGATTATGCCTCGAGTGCGACAGCGTGTAAATTACCATCAATGAAGCGAATTCGACAGAGAATGTGTAAAAATTGGAATCGGTTTATAAGTACTGGTGCAGCATTAGTTACATATAGATATATGCATGGTGTCCCAGTACGAACTCGGTCGACAGATATACGAGAAAGTAGAGATACAAAACAAAAAAAATATGCCCATTTCAACTAAAATATTTTAAAGATTCTGGTATTTCCAGTATAACCAGAATTGGACCATAACTTTCTTATTTCTACCCTATGGCCGGAACATAGGTCATTATGGCCGCTATGATTCACAATTTTGATGATAGGGAAACACAAATGCGCATGCTCGGACTGAGTGCCTACGACCCAGTCCCAGTTTGTTACATTTGTATCTGTATTTGTAATCTGTTACTTTTCCTAGTCATTTGTTACGCTGTTACATCATTTACCGTTTTGTTACGCTTATGTAAGAAAATAAATTATATTAATTTTAAAATGCTATTTCTGCTTTTGTGCAATCACCTATGATAAATACATAGTGAAATCTATAGCGTCTATAGTAATCACAGAACTGTGTATAAATAACTAAGCAAACAATAATACAGATTTTGTTACATTATACCTTTACTCTGTCCTCATGTTACTGTTCTAATTTGGTATTTTATGTGTTGATTTGTAGTATTGTGTTTAACAACTCTTATTTTCCATATCATTGTTTCTACTTCTCATGTTTGCATGGGTAGATAAGAAACGTTGAATTATAACAAAACATTATAGATTTACTTCAGTGGTCACCCCCCCCCCCACTTTCCTATAAGAAATGATGAAGGAATGTCTACATATTTTTTAAGGTTATGTTGTCATAAAACCACTTTGAACTTTGATATGTACACGTTTGTATTGACTTCCCATCATGCTATAATTTCTTTTAAATTTTTCTCCTCGATTTAATTAAGATATAACCAAAATATGGCAAATTAAGATCAACTAACCCCTATATTAACGCGCATCGATAATTTAGTAAATCAGTAAGAATTATTATTTTTAACGTATCTTGCTTTCCCTTGAAAATATAAAATTTTTTTCTAAAAAAATCGTCGCAGGCATGATTGGAACCTAGATTATATATGGAATTCACGTTAAATTATAAATCAAATATATAATAAACTGTTAATGTTAGAAAATTTTTATTTGAATAAATTGTTAGGAAGAATTGTCTCTATAAGAAACTGTAAAAATAAATAATTTACATACGTACAAAATTATATAAGAAAAACTGTTACAAATGGCGGATACACCCACTTTTTTTATCAAACCCATCTGGTTAAATCCAGTTATTATTGCACATTTCAATCTTACCAAGCATTCTGAACAATTTTCATTTATAATGTCCTACACCTAAGTAACTGTTAAAGAAATATTACAAATTTTCAATAAAAAATGACAGTTGTACTTCCTAACGTAGTTACGTCGATACTGTCCAAACGGCAACTTATTTTGTAATGAAACTTTGCAGTATTGTATGTACGTTATTAAAAGAATTTGAAAGAATTCGTTTTTTAAATAGAAACCCACATTTGTTACAGCAAACTTGGAGGTAGGTATATTATATTATAAATGAAAATTGTTCAGAATGTTCCGTAAGATCGAAATTTTGCAATAATATATACAGGTTCCATTTAAAATTAGAAATTTATAGTCCACTTCCGGTATAACTGGAATTACCAGAATTTTAAAAATATTATAATAGAAATGGGGCATGTCAACTGTCCTGTTGCCAAGTTTTTCCTAAGACTACTTTTTCGTATCGATCGATGGCGTTCGTCGTGGAACACCCTGTATAATTTTAAGAAAATCTCCCATTACCGATTTTGTACTATTTGGCGTACTAACGTTTTTAATTTTTCTATGACGGTTTCTATTTGGTATTTAAGATTTTAGTTTACCAAGTGACGAGCCATCGTCCTCTGCATAGGATTCGTAGATTATTTTTAAATAATGATAGTAAACGATTTGACGGTTGAAGACCTGAGGAAACAAAATTGTCAACCTGGTAACAGGAATTTCCATTTTATCATTATTAAAAAAAAACAATTTCTTTTTAGTACACGGAATAATGCACAACTAATTTATACTGTGACTATTAGTGTTAGTACGACCTAATATGTACAATATGAATTTTTACTTAAGATAGGAACAAAGCGAGCGACCCCTGTATACACAATAATTATGAAACTAATAGAAACTGCAGAAAACACATTTTAGAATTTAATAATTATTTTTTCTCTCAGAGTTTTGCCTTAGCTTGCAAATACGGTATTCAAATATCTTGTGTGACAATGAACTGTGAAAATTTAAATATAAACTTCTGCTAAATAACATGGAGTGTTTTCGTGCGTTGAATTCTGCGTAGAAAAATTTTAACTAAACTAATTACGTATCCGTTGGTCACTGAATGAAAAACATTTTTACACAGTCCGTACTAAAATAAATTTTAAACCAAGACAATTATTTATTTGTTTACATTAGAATGTTATTTTTATCATTAATCACGTTTACCTTAAATCCAAATTTAATTTTTATAGATTTTTTGAAAATTAGTATAATTTTTTGAACCTAGATTACGATTTTTTTAACAGGAAAATTTAACCTTAACGGTTTCATACATTTGTAAATCAATCGTCCAAGTAGAAAAGAGTCGCCCACTTAGTTATTCATTTTGACACAAACTTTTAAAATTAGTGATGAATCTATACACGTTTAAACCCAAACGGAAGTAACTATGTGTGAGACCACGTAATACAAAAACAAATGTGGCAAAATTCCCAGCAATATCGCCTATTGTGATCTGGGTGTTCATACGTTTTAAGTGTGAAAAGTGAAATGAAAAAATACAAATAAAACTGTGTTTAAGTCCAAGTATTGCTACAAAATTTACACAAACAAAAATGCAACAAAATTTTCTCATCAGATCCAAAACTGTAAAAATTGTCATTTAATAATTAAGATCAGTGGTCCTAAAACATTCCACGGAATCTACCAAAGGATTTGAACATACAGAAGACAACCCAACTGTAACTGCCTCGACTAACAGAGGTCTCAGGTGAAGATCTTCGTCATCAACTTTATCCGACGCCATCAGTGTCAACACCAATACTGTCAAGTTTTATTGACACAATTAACAAGAAACAACAGGTATTTCTGTTTTAATTACATTAATTTTAGTTAACTTTACAAGTTATTCATCGTATGCGACTAGCCTATAACATATCATCAAGAATGGTTTTGACTGTTACTTTTTTAGAAAGAACATAACACAGCTAAACATTGATGAAAACTTAAATCAGTCAGAATATTTAAATTGATGGTCGAATAGTGTCAAAATGCGCATATATCAGACATACTGCTGAATATTTATTATCGAAAGTAGTTAAAATCGTAGACATAATGAAGCAAATTCTAAAGGACAAATACAATCGCATAATGTGGATCGGATGCATGACTCACGCTATCAATTAGTAACTGGTAATATCTTAAAGACAACTACTATGAATATTTTTTGTGCCAGTACTCAAAGAGTAGTAAGTACGGTTCGACAATCTCACATCTTTGTCGCTGACTTAAAAAAAATAGCCATAAAAAGGATATAAACATAGCCTTGCATTTACCAGCAAAAACTTGGTTGGGTACAGTCTTCATCAAAATATATTTAAAAAAAGCCTTATCAAAATATATGAGAAGGCAAAATGTTTTAATATCAATTTATTTAACTCCTCGTCTTTTAGATCCTAGTAATCAAAGAGTTACCCTGTGCGCAAACGAACAAATTAATGTTTGCGAAATAAATTTGTAATCTAGCAGAATAAATGACAAACAAAATATTACGCTGCAACTTGCAAACTATAGAGCTCTTAAAAGGCTTCGTAGTAAAGATTTTGTTTGGAAAGTAATAGAAAAATTGCAGTTTGTTGTGTGATGGAAGACATTATATTAACCAACCGACTTAGGGAAAATTGTAATTAGTAACTTCAACATCTGCTTCGTTAGAACAATATTTTAGGACATTTGGTCAAGTTCACAGCAAAGACATAAACTAACAACTAAATATCTTTTTAGTATACTAAGATAAAAACGTCTTCCGCGTTTGAACTATGTCAATGTTGTAACCAAAGTTTCCAACGATTTGCCCACTTTCGTAAAGAGCTTCATCTGGGTCTGAAAGAAATCGAAAAACCGACATCTAACTAAAACCCACTAAAGAGTTAGGTAATCAACTTGTGAACCAAGACCGATATACTTAAAGAAGCAAACGACAAACAAACAAAGAACCACTACAAATTTAGGTAATTGACTTGTAAACCAAGCCAGATTCTAAACTCCATAGAAGTGACTTAAGAAGTAGAAGTTTCCATATATAAAGTTGCGGTTGCTTGAGCGCACTCTGATTTGATTACGGTCGAAGAAGATCATGTTTTCGGTTAATTAGGCATATATCCTATTGTTTCACCAACCGATGTATACTCTGCTTAAAGAATCCTTGTGGCTGCTGCTCGAAGAATTCTTTTACGGCCATTTGTACTTCTTTGTTCGACTGAAAACAATTACCTTTTAACGTCTTTTTCAGTGACACAAAGATGTGAAAATCGCAAGGCGATAAATAGGGACTTTAGGGTGAATGATCTAATACCCTCCATTCCTTTCGGTGTTTCAGTACTTTGGCATAATGAGGTCGAATATTGTCGTGCAGCAGAATGACACCACGTGTCTTGACGTTTTCGTGTTATTATTTGATGGAACTTGTTCAAGGTTTCATTATACAGGTTTGCGTTGATATGCACTCTAGGTTCTATAAACTCTATGAGTCCTTCATGGTCGAAAAAAATGTTAACATGACCTTGCCTGCAGAAGGTTGAACTTTAAACTCCTATGGTGGCGGAGAATTTGCGTGTTTCCATTGCATCGATGATAGCGTACTGGATGGTTCAAAATAATGACACCAAGATTCGTCACCAGCAATTATTGACGAAACAAAGTCATTACCATTTTGCCTGTATTCCGTGAAATGTTGCAAAGATAAGCCCATTCGCAAGCTTCTTTGGTCCTCTGACAAAAGGCGAGGAAGCTATTGCGCACAAGGTTTGCTGTAACCTAGTTTGTGTACGATGCTATGGACAAATCCTATACTCACAACATTTCCTGAAATTGCTCTGATTGAAATTCGACAATTTTCTCTAATCAGGCTTTCCACACATGCCACATTCCTGTCTGTTGATGCAGTAGGCAATACACCTGGTCGTGGTATATCATTCGTCTCCTCTCTTCCACTCTTAAATTTTCGACACAATTTCTTGACAGTTGGTTACGAAAACATGCGTTTCCATACACTGCTGGCATATAAATTTGCAATGGTTGCACACAAAAATTGAATGACCGCACGCTGATTATTTCACGAATTGTAAACAACAAACGCCATCACAATACTTAAAAGCGCTGTCAAATACATATGATAGAAACTGATCAGCGTGACGTTTACAAACATAACTAACATTGCAAAACGCCAGTTGAGTGATTGCACTTGTTTCCAAAGCAAACCTCACCGAAGATGGGTTTCAATTGAACAAGCATCGTATTAAAGATTCGCTTATTATTATCGAGCAGATTATGTCTCACCATTACAACGATTTGAGTTTGGTTCCTCTTATTGCTAAGTGAATATGATCCACTTTGTAACCTGCGTTTGAATCTTTTATGTCAGACCCCGTAATTAGATTCAACTGGCTAAATTTGCGGTTTTCTTTTTTTTTTCTCTCTTCGATTGATTAGTTCGATGTTAGCATCGAAAACGTTTTGCTCGTTATTTTATTACGTGTGATTTAAGTTTATTGGTATTTCAAGTTGTTTTACAATTATTACTGGTATTTTTTTTTAATGCATTAAGTTCCGTGGTTTTGATTTTGATTTAGTGTTTTACTTGTTTATCTCAGTAAAATAACAATTCTATGTAATGTACGACTTCCTTTTGGAATGTAATTTGATCAATTTTTCTTGGTATCTATACTTTGTTTATGTTGAGTTCGTTTATGAGCGCGATTGCGAACCACCTGCAATTTAGCGAACTAAGCGTTTTTGGTGAGAAATGTTCCTGTCGTAGGTCTACGTGATAGAATTCACGTGGCCAATTATAGTTTTCATCTTTGTTAATTTAGTTCGTTTAATGTTCTATCTTTTACAAAGATTTTACGGCGCAAGTTCATGAAATTAAGTGGGAATAGGAAGTTTTAAAAGAGGTAAAATTTTGTTTTGGGGATGATTATTGTTTTCGGAGGCAATTAAGAAGTACCGGGTACCGTGATGTAGTTGAGTGGTTAGGGTACTTTTACCCTATCGTTATGTAATGCCGCGGAAGTTGGAACCGTGAAAATTAAGTGTAGTGGTGGAAAAGTTTGATTTTTCAAATTTCGTAATTTACGGTTTAAATAGACTTCATGGTTTCCAATAATAAAAACTCACGTTCGAGGGATTTATTTTCGATGTTTTGGGTGGAAAAATCCTTTCTTCTCCGTTGTGCGGCTTAAATTATATTGTGAAATAAATCTTCCGCCGGTATTCTATTGTTTGGGGGTTCCACCGAGCTTGTATCCGACTACGGTACACCTGGAGCGACCGGAGTTCAATCTAAAGTCGTAGCTTGCTGAAACCACTGTGGCCCGCAGTTCACCTGGAATCTACAATCGAGTAAAGGTATTTAACGAATTTGTATTATCGTGTAGTGAACCGCGATTGATATGAAGTAAAAGTTTTGATTTAAGCCGATTGAATTACGGCTAACGTTAAATATTTCAAGAAACACTTAAAGGTGTTTACGTGAAGTTCGATTTAATTAATTAATTTTATTTTGTGTGTATGTAAAAGTAAATCTTATTCATGCAAAGGAGAAAATGTAACGATATGTAAACTATAATTTGTTTGAACGTTTAGTTCTAAGCAAAGTTTCGGACGTATATTTTATAACTTGTGTATTTTTATTTTATTTGAATTTGTTTATTACTTATGCGGTCAAGACCTTGAAGTTTATTTTTATTATGTTTTATTTGAAAAAGACGAGTTAACGCTATTTTTTTTTGTATTATTTTTCTTTTATATTTTAATTTTTGTATTCAGATTGTTCATATTTTTTTTGTGTCTTGCTTATTACTATTTCATTTCTTTTATTGAATTTGTTTGATATTCATTAATATTTTTTTTTAAATATTCAGTCAATAAATGTTAAATTGTTAAACTGTAAAGAGCTTTTATTCATTCAGCTGCCGCGTACGTAATTTTTGTTTTTAAGTGTATTTCAGAATAGTTACAACTCAAGGTAAGTTCCGGGGTTGTAACCAACCAGATGAGCTTTCGGGTTATCAGGGGTCCGAAAGCTACGATCATCGTGACCTTGATTGGCGCCCTAACCGATTTTTGAGTCTTTTACCGTTTTATTTCGATTTCATGTCAATCTCGTTTCCAAGTTATCACGGAATTTTAAAATATAACCCACCCCGTCTCCACTGAGCAAGCGGCATAACATCGTTTATGTTACCTCATTTCAGGCAGTGACATTGTTTTAACTTTGGCATGTAACAACTTACTTCCAATTTGATAACAGGTTTTGTGATTCCGCTGTGAGTTCTTCTTTATCTCCTATTGTAGCTAACATTTTCAGAATCCTGTTTCATTGGAATCGACGATATTATAACCTAAAAGACGAAACGTTGGTAACTTCGGTTGCAACATTGACACGGTGTGTACCCGGAAGACATACGTATCTTAGTATAGTCTTTGACTGTGAAAGTCTTCGCTGTTGGTGTTAGTATGTTAGCAAATAGACCAAGAAGAAACTATGGCAAAAAATGGAATAAAAAATTCTTCTCTAACCCTTATATTGTGTTCGGATCAATATAACACGATCGCATTCCTCAAACATCAATATACCGTATATTCGTTGGTGTTATTTGAATTTTATTATTTTTCTCTAATAAGCGTGTACCATGAATGGTAACAATAAAATTAGTCTAGCATCCATTTAAATGCATTTGGTTACACCTAATATGTTTCCTATAAGAAAAAACTTTTGTTATTATTATAATTGAATATAGCTTCCTGATTTTAACTATTTATAAAAATAACTTACATATTGATACTTTTATTGAACAAACTTCAACATGATGTAACTTTTTTTTGCGCTCCGTAACAAGTCGATTCTTGTTTGCTTTTGTACATATATATTCTCTTATGAGTTACTTTGCTTCAGTCTCGTGGTAAACACTTTGACGTTAGTCTGATACAAAAACAGTAACAGTTAATAAATGTGTAGCAACATGCTTTTAACGGTTAGTGAACTTGAGAGAAAACCATTTGTCCGAATTTATTTTGTATAGTAGTAAAGCTGATAATGAACCCGAAGCTGCTAGTGTTAATTTTGTAACTTAAAAAAAAGGCAATATAGTATGGAACAACAATCCACCTCACCATGGTAGACTTTTAGCAACAAATATTATTTGGACAACTCCAGGCCCAACAAGGTTCGCTACATCAAGAATACATTTGAAATCAGCAATTTTCCTTAATCATCACGCCAGACATTGCAAATTTAGTTTTGGATATGTCAAATTTGGAAGGTAAAAAATGTATAGCGATCAGTTTTAAAAACTAACAGAGGTCAATTAAAAGCATATTTTGGACTACTTCTTTTAGCTGGAGTACATAAATCTCATGGAAAAGCAACAGCCAGTTTGTGAGACAGAAATGTAGGTCGACCTATATTCAGAGCAACAATGTCCTTACGATTTCGCATAATTTCTCGAATAATTCAGTTTGACAATGAGGAAACACGACTACAACGGCAACAGACTGATAGATTAGCTGCTATAAAAGTTTTGTTAGACAAATGGGTTGAGATTCTACCCAAGATTTATAACGTTAGTGCAAATGTAACAGTAGATTGGTACGTTTTAGAGGCTGTTGTTCGTTTCGACAGTGAATCACTAACAAGCCGGCCAAATACGGAATCAAAATTTGGACTTTGTGTGATTCTATAAACGCTTATGCATACAACATGCAAGTTTACCTAGAAAAAAATGAAGATGAACTTCCAGAGGAAGGTCGAAGTAAAAGAGTTGTGTTGGGTCTAACATATAGTCTAAAAGATCACAATGTGATTTGCCATATTTTTTTTACTTTCTATGAATTAGGAGAAGATGCTATTGAAACGAAAAATAACTCTGCTTGGCACTATTAGAAAAAATAAGCCCAAATTGCCAACGGACCTGGTTTGCACTAGAAAAGAAATCCTATCTTCACAATTATGTTTTATTACTAAAGACACAACAATAGTTTCGTATATTCCAAAACGAAATAAAAATGTGACACTTATGAGCACCATGCATCGCGATTCTAGTGTGTGTGACCAAGCACATAAAAAGCCGACTATGATCTTGGACTACCATAAGACCAAAGGTGTAGTGGGCATTTTAGACAAGTTAACTATAACTTATACGTGTGGGCAGCAAATATCGTGAATGAGAATTAAACTTCATTTTCTAAATTCTCATACTGAGCGAATTTTTCGCAAAGTTGGCTTCGTACTGTAAATAAACGCAAAGTATTGGATTCTGTTCTGAGAGTAGCAGCTAAGCGGTTACATATATAATAAGGACATTTTAGTAATGAGAGCAGATAAAGGAAACGATACAGTCGTTATGAACATACAAGATTATAACGACAAAATGACGAACTTACTCTCGGAAGATTGCTACTACATCTACAGAGAAACCCTTTAAACTCCTTATACACTAAGGTAAACTCCGCCATCAACTCCACTACTATAGATATTAACAAGAAACAAACTTTGAATGTCAAAAATGCAGTTATGCCAGGAATCTACGGTCATCCCAAGATACACAAAGAAGGAGTCCCCCTTCGACCGATAGTGAGCACCATCAATTCACCAACCCAATCGTTAGCACGTTATCTAGCTGCAAAGCTCTTGCCGTTGACAGGAAATACAAAAACTCACATTAAAGATTCTACAGACTTTGTAGGGAAAATTAAAAACTTGCGTATAACAAAAGAAGATATACTAGTCAGCTTTGACGTGGTATCTCTTTTTACTCAGCACATAATAGCATTAAATTTACTAAGGAGTTAGAACATAACGGCAGTCTAGCGTTTGTTGATGTACTGGTGATAAAGAGAAATAACGGAAAATTGGTGCATTCCGTTTATATAAAGAAAACACACACTAATAGCTATATAAACGCCAAATCTCACCACCATCCAGTACAGAAGAATACTGTTTTGCATACTTTAGCCAAAAGAGCTATACGTGTGTCAGATAACGAAAATCTACAAAAGGAAAAGGAAACATTGTTGGAGTCCCTACAACAAAATGGATACGGGTTCAAAGAGATCCAAAACGCATGGAAAAGAGCAATAAATCCAAAAGTCAAAGAAGACTTATCACCTCCTACTAGCACCGCTTATTTACCATACTGTATGGGTTGGACAGACAAAATAAGCAAGGTGCTAAATAAACATAATATTAAAACTGTCTTTACGACTAAGGATGCCCTGATCACCTGGTTTACATCTGCGAAAGACTAACAAGAGGCTCTAAAACATGCCGGAGTTTACAAAATTCCTTGTTCCTGTGGATCAAGTTATATAGGACAGACGGGACTCTCTATTGAAGTTAGAGTAAAAGAACATATGGCTGCAGAGCTACTAAATTAGCAATGGCAGAACACGTGTGGAACCAAAGACACACGCTAAACTTTCAGCAAACTAAAGTGTTGGCTCCTTTCTACTTTCCTAGACTAATCCGCGAAGCTGTGCAATCCATGTAATATGAACCGAGAAGACGGTTTAAGACTCAGCAAATCTTGGCTACAAGTATTAAATCCTTTAAGACAAAGATCAACCTCCTTGGAAAGGACACAAACACTTACTCCGAGTAATAACAAAGTCAGTCAAGTGGTAACGTAAAGATAAGGTCCGTTAATTATGCTATCGCTATTGATATAAACATCGTCACTTACACTTTTTCCTTCAGTGACATTTACTACTCTGAAGATGCAAGCTGCAATGTCTTGCGAAACGTCGGTTTGTTTGGATTCACGAACGACAATACGCCAAAGGTCAAGTTCTACTTCTTGTTTTGGCTCTCAAGGAAAGACTAGGACCAAGCCTAAAAAGTCTGCGTGTTTAACTACGACGCGGTCTAAGCCGAAAGTCGCTTATAATCATAAACATAACAACCGCGAAAGCTTAAGACAATATATTTGTTTTGTTATCATTTGCAGAAGAACAAAAATTACATCTTTTACGCTGGGTTCACGTAATTTGTAAAGGGCCTGCGGGAGGAGCCTTTCTGCGCGACTTTCCAAAGACGGTGTATCAGAACACTACTTATTGTATTATATTCGTATGAATAGATTTTCGTGTACTGCGCATATCACGTGACAGGTCCTTTACAAATAAAGTTTATTATACAGTCGCATTGCTAGTTGAAGCTTCCGATTTCCTAACCATTTCAGCTGCTTGAATGTTTCGAGGTATATGTTTTCTTTCTAATATTTCAAAAGTAGGTAACAATTTGTATAAAAAATTGTTGATACAAAAATGCTTGTAATCAATTAATTGTTAATAAATTTCGCTGATATGTGATTTAGTATTATTAATTAGCAAAAGTGTAACCTAAATGTGAGCACAAAAGGATTGTTAAGAAAAAGAAAAAGTTTTTATGTTTGTTGTTTAGATAACTTTATCGGTAGAGATTTAGAAACACATGATAAAAAAATCTGAATTGAAGAAGTTACACTTTATGGTATACTAACAAAATATCAGTTTATTTTCATAGTATAAAATTGATTTACGAAATAATCGTTAAGGCTGTGAGTAAACTACGAAGCACATCTGAAAACAAAGTTTATTTTGGCGAAGTAATTTCCTTAATATATTAGCAGACATCCTTTGTCTGAAATCGCAAAAATTAACGCAAGAATAATTTTCCCACAAAATAAATTTTATGATGACATCTAAGTCCCGTTAAATATAACAATCATCAGCAAGGAATAAAATGCATTTATTACTTTTCGCGAAATCATTGTACTCTTTGTTACTTTATAAGGAAAAAAGTCATTGCTTCTAATCAAATTTAACAAAAAAGGTAATAACCACACATAACAGTACTTATTACTTGATCTATAATACACTTTTCAATAATAAAACTTCAGAATCAATTAATCTTCATTTTGCAAAGATTGCAATTGACAATTAATGTTTTAATGAATTTGAAAGTCATAAATCCTTATAAAGAAAAAATTAGGGTCAATTGGATCTATATAATCAACAAAAAGTTGTATGTAGAATCTATTTAAGTTAATTGTGGCAACTACTTTAATTGTCTATTCTAAATTTAGACCGTTAATTTAATATTAATCTTTATATGATCTCCAAAATAATTATTAACAACTTGTTCCAATATGCCGCTATTAACAGAATGCTCAATTGCTAAATGATTGAAATGCGTTCTATTTTTTTCGTTGTATTTGTTTATGAATATTTTATGTTAAACACCATCTGCAATTCGTATTTTTTATTTTAAACAAAAGTTTTTCGCAATCACATTTATTGCACATCTTTGTTTATTTTGTTTTCCAGATACAGATTTTGAATAAACATCGAGGACGAATTAAAAAAACCATTTATAGACATTTCAAGGTAACTTCGATACGTTCGTAATTACTATGTAGCATTGGTGTATTGAAGTTTTTACAGTTCCTGTTTCGTCGATGACACGAAGAAACACAAGTAAAAAAGGTTTATCTCTTGCGAAATAAAAATTCGCCCAACTACAGAGAAAAACAAATCTTGAAGAGCTCAAGCAAAATCCCATTTCTCACCGAGAAAAAAAAACTAATATAGTGTAAATCAATTCAAATTTTAAAAAAAAGTAGACACAAAAAGTTGCAAACATAATCTAGTTTTTGATAAGTTAATCGATAGAATGTTTTATTTAACGACCAAGAAATAACAAATAACTATGTCAGTGTCAAGGATATTTAAATAAAAGTATAAAACAATCATTGATAAGATTACTATTTCCTTTCGAATGTAATCTATGGTTTTCAGATACGAAATTGGTTGCGATTCTGTTCAAATTAAGATTCTTTATAACAGTAGCTGCAGTCAAAATCGAAGAAAGCATAAAAGTGAAACTTCTATGAAAAGTAAACATTTTGTCAATATACTTTAATAGGCAGTAATTATTTGCTGAAATCACCAAAATATTTAGATATTTTACATACGTTAACGTGGCGATAGTATTTTTTTACGTTGACCCAATTAAAACTCAAATACTGAGGGTTTCTTTGCATGGTAATCTGGTAATCAACAAAATGTCTGTACCAGCGCGAATTAATACATTAAATGAAATTTAAAAAAATAATGAACGCTTACGTCTCTGCGACAAAAAGGAACTGAAGAAACCAGTTTCTTTTTTGGTTACGTGTAATAAAGATTGTTTGAAAATGAAATTATTACCAAAGACCCTTAGACTTTTTTGGTCACAACTAGCCGTTGTAAACATGAATTTTCTATCAAGTCTATAAATCTGGTTTGGTGTTATATACTTAATAGTTAGTCTTACTCAGTTATTCCTATATGTGTGCTTGGAAAATTGCTCCACAGCTAATTCAAAATGAAAAACCTACCCATTATTGTTGTTCCCATCTTATGAGACCAACACAATGTTTCCTATAACATTGAAAAGCGTACAGTTTTGATGGGCCCTATTAGTATAACTGAAGAATAAAGATAGTGGGCAAACCTACCGTAGGTCTATGTTATTTTTAATAAATAACGTAAGTAAAAGTACAAATAAGTTCATTGGATATTAAAACACGCAATGTGCAAAATACTTGATATAAAAGCCCAATACCAGCATCCACGTTGGATGAGATAATCGTGTCTGAAGTAGAAAAAGGAAGAAAATCATACACCAGACGGCAATGATATTACTGGAGAAGACGATATAGAAGATAATATAAGCGATCATTTCAATTTGTTACACTAATTTAATAATATTTGTTCTAGTAGAATTCAGGTTTCCACGGTTTGCATTCGTAATACAATTTTCCATTCTGAATAATTCCCAGGTTGTCGTTATCACATAAGCTGAACTGTCGTCGCAGTGGACATCTTCAGAGCCCGCAACAAACTGATTGATTGCGCCGTGAAGTCTCGCTTTTATAGACCGACCTCCGATCGATAGAACTGATTTCGAAATCTCTGGTAAAGGAAAACTAGAATCTCGGTTAATATTATATAAAAGCGAAACTTCACGGCGCAATCAATCAGTTTGTTTTAAGCTCTAAAGATGTCGACTGCGACGTGTGACGAAAGCTCAGATTGTAGAATAACGACAACATCGGAATTGTATTAATATTTGTTCTATTAAGATTTAATCCGTTTTTGATCATGTTTTTTTAAAGGAGAATCGAACGAAGCACTAACTTTCAACAACATGAGAAGATTAATGCTTCTAAACTTACGGCTAGCTTTACGAATCTGAATTAATGCTGATTACTATTGTTAACTGTTATGGAGCACGATAGGCAAAATAGAATCACAGAATAAAACTTGTGCAAAATGCTTTTCATATTGTACATATCGACGAGGTTTTAGATCGAGAAATGTAGAACTTAACAAGTGTTTATTTATGATTAGTTAAAATTAACTTCTCAATCAAGAAATACAAACTTTACAACAAATACCTATTATTCTTTACGAGTCCTGACGATGGTCATTTGAATAATAGTTCTGCATTTTCTGTAGAAGTCTCAGTTTAGAAAAAAATATAAAAGCTTTCAAAGAAACAGCGCTAATAAACTTACACTTTTTCCTTCCAAAAACGCGTGCGCTGACTTGACAGACGAAGATTTTGGAAAAAAATGTTTTCAATTTCCTGGCTCACAGCTTGAGAGACAACAGCAAAGATATAAACGAAATGGTTTCGAATAATTACACAGACAAATTTGAAACTCGAGACACTGATCCAAAGATAAACATCCTTTTATCACTCTTTAAAAAAAGTTTCCAAACGAAGAATAATAATATAATAAAATGAAAATAGAAACGTTGTCAATTTTGACTAACAAATTGTGCAGTGTTACAACAACGAACGCCATATAAAAGTATTATTGGCAAATCTGTAACAATGCTCACGTATTATACAAATTTATTATAAAAATGAAATTTTTGTCAGTGTTAATACTTAGCCGCTGTAATGATTTGCCCTGTAAGCGTATTGAAAACATAGTTCAGATACTTTATACTTATAGTTGATACTCGGAATTTTTATTTCGAGTACACTCAACTCAACAAAAAACGGGACACCTTGGTTAGTTAGAATGAAATAGTTAGTGGTGTAAACTATGCTTGTTAGCGAATGCGATCGACAATCATTCGCGATGCTATTCAAGAAATTCAAATTAGACAAATAATAAACATTGACAATACCAGAAGATCAAATCGTTCATATGCAAAATCTAAAAACTCAATATATTCTTATTTTTGAATGATTTGGAACAGTAAACTTCATTTTATTTTTATACGAAATATTTTCGAGTGTAAATAAAAGTTCCATATTGAAACAGTGCATTATCAATGCTATTTTTTGAACACACTTTACATTACACCGATGTAAGATCCTATTAATAGCATTGTGAATATAAACCATTGCATTTTAAGTAGTTGTTTTTTTAATATCTCTGCATTTTATTTTTATAAAAAAAAATTTTCGTGTATCGATTGCAACACTTAACTATTTATTCCTTTGTTCGTAATGCATGTTTGCGCCCTAAGCCTTTTTCTGCATGTATTAGTTTAACAATATTTTTAAATAACGTTAATACAATCAATTTTCTTGAATGTTGTTAATACGTATGGATTTAAACGCATATAATTTTCGTAAGAATAAATAAATCAAACTTACTGTGTCATTGTTTTTCCACGTTACGTTCCTTTAGCGGAGTGAGAAGCACCATCACTGGTATGATAAACAAAAAAATTGTATTTCTCCAGTCACCCATATCCTGCTTTATTATAATACGGTAAATAATCGTTCGTATTGTATTTTTCAGGAAAAAAAATAAGTAGGTACTTAAAATGTAATTAAAACGTAAGTGCAATAGCTTATATTTACATTGTTATTCATATGAAACTACATGTGTAATATAAAATTTGTTTATAAAATAGCCTTAATAAAGTTTATAATGCACTCTTTCAATATGAAACTTTTATTTTATTTCGTATAAAAATGAAGCCCAAATAATTCAAAAGTAAGATTCTTTAGTTTTTGCGCGGATTTTTTAGTTTTGGTATGCTTACCTCTCGCATTTGCCTAGTTTCCACCGCTAACTATTTCAATCAAACTAACCAATGTGTCCTTTTTTTGTTTAGTTGAGCGTACAAATATACATCGACGAAATCATGGTGCCGTATTTTAGAAGACACACACGCAAACAATTTATCAAGGCGACCCAAATTAGATACAAAAAATTTTGAGTTGGTTCCACAGACAAGAGATATGCTTTTTAGTTTGAACCGTTTCAGAGTGCAAGTAGGGATAACTAAATAAAATACAAAATCTTATATTAGTTCCCCTAATAGTATAATATAATAATAATAATTTTTCCATATTATTTTTCCAAAATTACACTGGCAAAAATTTTGTATTAAGGGTACAGTATAAATACGTAAAAATAAAAAAAAAGATAAGAGGATATTATGAATATTGCTTTTAATGCCAAAAAAATGTTACCACTCAAACAAGCTGCATGTTTTTTAACTGAGTGGAGTAGATAGACAAGATCAAAACATGGGTTTCTATCCAATCCGAATAAGATAGAAGAAATGGTATTCATGTCTCACTTGTAATCGAATAAAAATTTGTTCTGTTACTGCTTCTTAGTGAGAAATAAAATTTTAATCATTATTTTATTGAATCTGAATAACAAATAAAATTTTATTTTTTAATTCAATGATATATGACTGACTGATGACTACTTTTTTATAGTCGTTAAAATAATTACACAAAAAATACACTTACTTCTAGAGCTACTACAGTTATGATGAGAATAAACTTTAAATTACAGAGAATTTTACTATGCAATCGGAGCAAAAGTTCACATTTAAAAGAGAAGGTATTTCTACGCTATTAAATTTTTTAGAATAAATTTCAATAAAATGATTAGTTTACTGAAGCGATGTAAAGTTCATATAATTTGAAAGAACCTGTGCTTTTTTGAGCAATTTTCTAAAGACGGTGACGTGGCAAAACGATTATATTAGTAAGATTGGATTCGTCGTGTCAATTTCGTGTACTGCGCATATCACGTGACAGGTCTGTTACAAATTACGCAAACTCTACGTGTCTAAAAGTCATTTTCAATGATATTTGTCATATACCCATTTTAATATTAATTATGAAGAAAAATTTTGAAAATTGTTCTTTACCTTTATATTGTAAAAAAACTAAATTCCAGAATGAGTTCAATACTATAAAAGGGCACATTATAAATACCGTGTACAAAAAACCTCTTTATTATTTACCACAGGTTAACATATCATTTAATTTTACAGAGATAAGAAGCATGTATTTTAACCATTGTAGCAATGAGTAACATATCTAGGTCGGTTTATACCAGTGGTTCCCAAAGTAGAGTCCGTTGAAAATTGAAATTGATTTCAGGGTCCCTGAACAACGTCAAGGAAACCCGCAGGGTTTAATATAAAATTTAAAAAATGTGACACATTTTTAATAATATGAAGTTAAAATAAATAACCATGAATAAATTATTAGCGATAGTCATGCATCTAATCAACAGTTTAGTTCTGTGTTATGCGTCATGTTGAAGTGCATACAACAAATTTTTCTAGCCTTGGACAAAAAGAAGTATAATTTTTTGTATTGTTCCGCAGATAGCGTACGTTCGTCACCTTAGCATATTTGAATAAAATTGTCATCTATTTTTAATTCAAACGTATTTAAACAAAGTTATACTCTTGTTTAAGTTGGTTAAAAAAATTATATATCACAGTTATCAGTACAGTAATCCCTTAACATTCATTAAGGATTTCTTTTTTATTAAAAACTTAAGAAGGGTTGTAAGTTTTTCTAACACAGATGTGTTTCTAAAGAATATATTATTAATGATTCTGTAAAAGAAGTTAGACATATTGGGTTTTATAATTTAATATAATGCACCCTAAAAGTTATAGCTTACTATTTTATATTTTTGTTTATTTCCGCAAATAACCAAATCCGCAAATGTTTGGAATTACTGTATTATTATATTCTGTTGTTAATTAATTTTTGAATTATTTACTTTTCTTGAAAAATTAAATGGTATACAATGAGTACCTACACAATATGTGACATTTACATGAAATTTTATCCTTACATATCAAATAACTAATTCAAGACAGCGTTACATTGCAGCATTTTATTTAAAAAAATATTATAATTAACGGTGGGGTGTTGCAAATAAAAATTTTGATATATATTTTATACCTTTTTGGGCCGAAGTGAGTGAACCGGAGAAAAAATGCAGACAATGCAGTGTTGAATATATACATTATGGTTTTATTCCGTCACCAGGAAATAGTATTTTACCTATGCGTCTTCTATGCAATTAAACGGTGTCAAACGATTCAATAAAACCTTATAAGCTTAAGGAACATTTTATGAAAATCCATGACAAAAAAGATAAGGGTTTAACGTTTTTTCAAACAATCCAAGGAAAATATTAGAAAATATCGACATTGGAAGAACAATATCTAAGGAGATGACGATGGACTGCGTGGTTCTTATATTTCTTTAATGATTGTGAAGTCCAGAAAGCCGTATACTGTTGGTGTTATTCTACCACCTGTAAGTGAAATAGTAATACGCACCGTGTTGCACAAACCAGCTTTCTATATTATAAAAGAAAATACACTGAGTAATAATACTATACGAAATGGCTCAGTGTGTAGAAAACTCTTTATGTGACTACTTAAAAACTTCTAAATTGCCTATAAAGCTTAACGAGTTAACATTACCAGGAAACGAAGCTTTACTTTTATCTTATGTGAGATTTGTAAAAGAAGAAAAATTTTCTCAAGAATTGTTATTTGTTAAATGTTTGGAAACTGATACGAAAGATGAAACGTTATTTACTGAATTAAAAAGATTTTTCGACGTAAAAGCTATACCCTTGACTGATATCATCTCAGTTGTCTGGAAACTTAAAACAACCGAATGTATTACCGCTACATTGTGTCATTCATCGACATCATTTGGTCGCAAAAAACCTTAGTGAACGTTTGCATAAATCGTTGCATTATGTCATTAGAGCAGTTAATAAAATCAAAAGGAACGCCTTAAATGAGAGATTATTATTTGTTCAACTTTGTTTAGAAAATAATGATGGCTATAACCGTTCACTACTTCACACAGAAGTACGTTGGTTATCTACAAGTGAATGTTTGGATCGCTTCTATTCGCTCTTTGATTTAGTGCTAGAATTCCTGAAGAGTAAAGATTTGCGGCACAATTTAATTATCGTTTATATGACTGATTTATTTGCCATCTTTAGCGAAACTAATTTGAAACTACAAGGTTTGTTGCAAAACTTTTGCTGTACAAACCAAACTTAAGAAGGGGACAATATCAGTTCCCAAATCTTGCAAAATTGCAAAATAGAGATGAAGATTGTTCTGAGTTTCTAATCAAAATAGAGATAAATATTCTTCATTTGGATTTTTCGACTGGGTCTTGAACCCTTTTGCAAGTAGTCAAACTCAGAGCACGAAAACATACTAATACAGGAGCAATTTATTGAACTATCCACAAATAAGGTGCCGAAACCAATCTTAGACAAGGATATAACAACTTCTGGTTACAAAAACAAATCCCAATTTTAGATCCAGCATTATGGGTTATTGTACAGAAGTTGCTGATTGCTCTTCCGTCTTCCTATTTGGTAGAACGTATGAATCTCATAAAAAAGAAACCAACTATAAATTAGTACGCGGGGGATTTGCGGTTGCTACTCACAAACATTGAGCCGGACATAAATACACTCATAACATCTCATCCAGGTTCATCCAAGTCATACATTTTTTTTGTATTTTAAAACAAAAGTTATAACTTCAATAAATACTTGGTCAATAAAATATTTTATTTTTTGTAGTTTTTTTTACTCAGAGCTCCGTAGACAAGTTTTGACTATGAAAAAAGGCCCGTGGGCCAAAAGAGTTTGGGAACCACTGGTTTATACAAACAAAAAATAAATAGTTATTACCATTACGTGCAACCAAATGTTTTCATAATTTCAATAATTACTGCATAAAATAAGATTTTTTCAAAATTCCGAATAAGTTTTCTATTGCTAAATTATTAAAATTTTAAAGCGGACAATCTGTTGAGAATTTTTGATGTATCTAACTTTAATTTAGTGTTATTCTAATAATGAAAATCTTTTATTCCAAATCTTAAAATTAGCTTCTACAAAAAAATTAAAAAAATTATAGTATGGTAAATATTAATAATTGTTGAATAAGCAATATTTTTTTTGATTTGGCTGGACAATTAAATTTTTATTTGTCACTTAACATAGTTCAAATAATAAATACATTTTTATTTCTCACTCAGAATCATTGAAATAATGATTAGATTTTAATTTATCACTCAATACCAAAATGATTGAATTTTTATTTTTCATTCTCATATTTTAAATGAAATTTAACTTTGCAAAAAAAAGCTAGGCAATATGACAAAGTACGCTACTTTCAGTGAAAACAGACCCGGCGTCGTTTCCCCCAGAAAATTGTTTGAACTAAGTCCATAAGATGTGACATTACCTCTTGAATGCTTTATTCCTTTACATACGCAATAAATAATTGGATCTACTTGACAAGAAATTATTTTCATCGCTTCTTTCTTCCTATTACTCTTTCAAAAAGACTACCTTAATACATGTTACATTTTTTTAATCAATTTTCTACGTGTTTCTAATTACAATGCAACAAATTCTTTTATGTTTTTTTTTAAATAGAATTATAAATTACAAACATTCGGGACAGGAAAACGGAAGTCTTTAATTTCAGTGATAGTAACAGAAACAAAGTATCACAGATACTCAATAAACGAAAGGTCGGAAGTATAAGCGTGTCGAAAAAATTTTGGCAAATTGCAGGAAAAAGGTGTGCAAAAGTGAAATTATTTCGCTGACTGACATCAATTCGATATCATTTTATACATCGTACCAATAGCGTATCCGGCTAAGAATATACCAAATAAGAACGAATTGAAGTTATGGGGGTGAAAACCGGAAAAACTCAACTGAAATATAGAAGGACGAAGTAATGAGCGTCCATGAAAGAGATTCAAAAGACGTATGTGCTTTCTCTAAGACGACATGGTCAAAGGCTCTAATCAACCTGAAGACATAAATTCCAGGTATAGTTGAGAAACTAAATTATGTATAGACCAATCAAGAGTAATCAGTGATGATGACTGTTAAAAATGCGCGGCACTTAATATATGGCTAATTAGTGAACAGTGAAATGCAAAATGTTACGGAAAGCAAGTGATGTCTATAGTGCAATTAGCGCTTCCTGTTGAAATAATTCCCATGTCTTTTTAGTTCACGTACATTAACAAATTCAAACAAATTCAAAAGTAAGATTCTTTAGTTTTTGCGCGGATTTTTTAGTTTTGGTATGCTTGCCGCTCGCATTTGCCTAGTTTCCACCGCTAACTATTTTAATCAAACTAACCAATGTGTCCTTTTTTTGTTTAGTTGAGCGTACAAATATACATCGACGAAATCATGGTGCCGTATTTTAGAAGACACACACGCAAACAATTTATCAAGGCAACCCAAATTAGATACAAAAATTTTGAGTTGGTACCACAGACAAAAGATATGCTTTTTAGTTTGAACCGTTTCAGAGTGCAAGTAGAGATAACTAAATAAAATACAAAAATCTTATATTAGTTCCTCTAATAGTATAATATAATAATAATAATTTTTCCATAATATTATTTTTCCAAAATTACACTGGCAAAAATTTTGTATTAAAGGTACAGTACAAATACGTAAAAATAAAAAAAAGATAAGAGGATATTATAAATATTGCTTTTAATGCCAAAAAATGTTACCACTCAAACAAGCTGCACGTTTTTAACTAAGTGGAGTAGATAGACAAGATCAAAACATCGGTTTCTATCCAATCCGAATAAGATAGAACAAATGGTATTCATGTCTCACTTGTAATCGAATAAAAATTTGTTCTGTTACTGCTTCTTAGTGAGAAATAAAATTTTAATCATTATTTTATTGAATCTAAATAACAAATAAAATTTTATTTTTTAATTCAATGATATATGACTGACTGATGACTACTTTTTTATAGTCGTTGAAATAATTACACAAATACACTTACTTCTAGAGCTACTACAGTTATGATGAGAATAAACTTTAAATTACAGAGAATTTTACTATGTTATCGGAGCAAAAGTTCTCATTTAAAAAAGAAGGTATTTCTACGCTATTACATTTTTTAGAATAAATTTCAATAAAATGATTAGTTTACTGAAGCGATGTAGAGTTCATATAATTTGAAAGAACCGGTGCTTTTTTGAGCGATTTTCTAAAGACGGTGACGTGGCAAAACGATAATTATTGTATTATATTAGTAAGATTGGATTCGTCGTGTCAATTTCGTCTACAAAGAATATCACGTGACAGGTCTGTTACAAATTACGTAAACTCTACGTGTCTAAAAGTCATTTTCAATAATATTTGTCATATACCCATTTTTAATATTAATTATGAAGAAAAATTTTGAAAATTGTTCTTTACCTTTATATTGTAAAAAAATTAAATTCCAGAATGAGTTCAATACTATAAAAGGGCACATTATAAATACCGTGTACAAAAAACGCCTTTATTATTTACCATAGGTTAACATATCATTTAATTTTACAGAGATAAGAAGCATGTATTTTAACCATTGTAGCAATAAGTAACATATCTAGGTCGGTTTATACCAGTGGTTCCCAAAGTCGAGTCCGTTGAAAATTGAAATTGATTTCAGGGTCCCTGAACAACGTCAAGGAAACCCGCAGGGTTTAATATAAAATTTAAAAAATGTGACACATTGTTATTAATATGAAATTAAAATAAATAACCATGAATAAATTATTAGCGATAGTCATGCATCTAATCAACAGTTTAGTTCTGTGTTATGAGTCATGTTGAAGTGCATACAACAAATTTTTCTAGCCTTGCACAAAAAGAAGTATAATTTTTTGCATTGTTACGCAGATAGCGTACGTTCGTTACGTAAGCATACTTGAATAAAATTGATATTTCTTTTTAATTTAAATTTATTTAAGCAAAATTACACTCTTGTTTAAGTTGGTTAAAAAAATTATATATCACAGTTATCAGTACAGTAATCCCGAACATTCATTAAGGATTTCTTTTTTATTAAAAACTTAAGAAGGGATTGTAAGTTTTTCTAACACAGATGTGTTTCTAAAAAATATATTATTAATAATTCTGTAAAATAATTTAGACATAATGGGTTTCATAATTTAATATAATGCACCCTCAAAGTTATAGTTTACTATTTTATATTTTTGTTTATTTCCGCAAATAACCAAATCCGCAAATGTTTGGAATTAGTGTATTATTATATTCTGTTGTTAATTAATTTTTGAATTATTTATTTTTCCTTGAAAAATTAATTGGTACACAATGAGTACCTACACAATATGTGACATTTACATGGAATTTTATCCTTACATATCAAATAACTAATTCAAGACAGCGTTACATTGCAGCATTTCATTTTAAAAATATTATAATTAACGGTGAGGTGTTGCAAATAAAAATTTTGTTATATATTCTATACCTTTTTGGGCCGAAGTGAGTGAACCGGAGAAAAAATGCAGACAATGCAGTGTTGAATATATACATTATGGTTTTATTCCGCCACCAGGAAATAGTATTTTACCTATGTGTCTTCTATGCAATTAAACGGTGTCAAACGATTCAATAAAACCTTATAAGCTTAAGGAACATTTTATGAAAATCCATGACAAAAAAGAAAAGGGTTTCAAACAATCCAAGGAAAATATTAGAAAATATCGACATTGCAAGAACAATATCTAAGGAGATGACGATTAACTGCGTGGTTCTTAAAATATTTCTTTAATGATTGCGAAGTCCAGAAAGCCGCATACTTTTGGTGAATTATAACTTCAATAAATACTTCGTCAACAAAATATTTTATTTATATTTTATTTTTACGTCACCATTTAGTATTCAAGACATCAAAGTTAAATTTGTAATTTTTCTATTATGCATTTATGTAGTTTTTTTACTCAGAGGTCCGTGGACAAGTTTTGACTATGAAAAGAGGCCCGTGGGCCAAAAGAGTTTGGGAACCACTGGTTTATACAAACAACAAATAAATGGTTATTAACAGTACATGCAACCAAATGTTTTCATAACTTCAATAATTACTGTATAAAATAAGATTTTTTCAAAATTCCAAATAATAAGTTTTCTATTTGTTGCTAAATTATAAAATTTTTGAAGCGGGCAATCTGTTGAGAATTTTTGATGTATCTAATTATAATTGATTTATGAAATAGAGAATTTATAACGCGTTGAAGTGACGGCTAATGTAAGTTGTAATGAAAATCTCAACTTTTTTACTAATTTTTTATTTATGCCAAATCTTAAAATTAGTTTCTGCAAAAAAAATTGAAAAAAATATAAGTATAATAAATAATAATCATTGTTGAATAAGCAATATTTTTTTGATTTGGCTGGACAATTAAATTTTTATTTGTCACTTAACATAGTTCAAATAATAAATACATTTTTATTTGTCACTCAGAATCATTGAAATAATGATTAGATTTTAATTTATCACTCAATATCAAAATGATTGAATTTTTATTTTTTATTTTTGAATTTCAAATGAAATTTAATTTTGCAAAAAAAAAGCTAGGCAATATGACAATGTAAGTTACTTTTCAGCGAAAACAGACCCGGTGTAGTTTCCGTCATAAAATTGTTTGAACTAAGTGCGTAAGATGTGACATTACCTCTTGAATGCTTTATTCCTTTTCAAACGCAATAAATAATTGGTTTTACTTGACAAGAAATTATTTTCATCGTTTCTTTCTTCCTACTCTTTCAAAAAGACTACCTTAATACATGTTACATTTTTTAAATCAATTTTCTACGAGTTTCTAATTACAATGCAACTAATTCTTTTATGTTTTTTTTAAATAGAATTATAAATTACAAAGATTCGGGCCAGGAAAACGGAAGTCTTTAATTTCAGTGATAGTAACAGAAACAAAGTATCACAGATACTCAATAAACGAAAGGTCGGAAGTATAAGCGTGCCGAAAAAAATTTGGCAAATTGCAGGAAAAAGGTGTGCAAAAGTGAAATTATTTCGCTGACTGACATCAATTCGATATCATTTTATACATCGTACCAATAGCGTATCCGGCAAAGAATATACCATTTGGTAAGAACGAATTGAAGTTATGGGGGTGAAAACCGGAAATACTCAACTGAAATATAGAAGGACGAAGTAATGAGCGTCCATGAAAGAGATTCAAAAGACGTATGTGCTTTCTCTGAGACGACATGGTCAAAGGGTCTAATCAAGCTGAAGACATAAATTCCAGGTATAGTTGAGAAACTAAATTATGTATAGACCAATCAAGAGTAATCAGTGATGATGACTGTTAAAAATGCGCGGCACTTAATATATGGCTAATTAGTGAACAGTGAAATGCAAAATGTTACGGAAAGCAAGTGATGTCTATAGTGCAATTAGCGCTTCCTGTTGAAATAATTCCCATGTCTTTTTAGTTCACGTACATTAACTATTGGAATTAAAAAAACCAGTAGATTTTATTTAATATTAAGACAGACTTTTTCTACGCAAAAACGAAATAAAAACCTCAGCCTTTGTTCTGTTGCAAATCTTATGCCTGCAAAGTTGACGACGTTCATAGAAGGTGCCATGACCTCTTTGAATCGATATTGCTCCACGTATATTTTAAAACCACCACCATCACAATCTTCCTCGGTTATTCAACTATCAAGCAGAGCGAACAAAATACAAATTACGAAATATCGTGGATGCAATGTCACGTTTGAGAAAGTGTATCAATTGCTAACTATTTATATACCCTTACAAATAATTTATGTAATCAACTGATGCCTTTACATAAATGCACATAAAGCACGGTCGTATAAAAGAAACCTTGAAAAGTTTATTGCCTTTACAAGTTTCATTCCATTTGAAAATAAATCGAAAATACCATGATTAAATTAACCAGAAAATGAGTGAAAATCAAAAGCTTCGAAAAACATGCACGGGTTTGTTCGAATACAAAGATGCAGAACATCTATAAACAAAACAAATACCAGCTCAATATGTATTTAAAAAAATCATAAATATACTAATGATGAAAATATAAAAAATGGCAATGAATTTATAGCCGCATGTTTTCAATCGATAAATTCTATTTTAATCTAAAGAAAAACGGCAAAGGACTTTTGATTTATTGTAATCACGGAAATAGTATTATTTAAACAAACTTTGCTTAAGGAAAAAAAATAATTAATTACTTACTGTATTGCTAGTCGCAATGCTTCCATTTCACGTTTATCGATTTAATTAAAATTTAATGTTTATATGTTACACACATGCTAAAAATTGTTCGTATAAATTTCTATCGTAACGAAGCTACGAAATAAACGAAAGAACAAAGCACATTCCACCGCTCCTCACAAGACACCAATAACAACTGAGCATAAATAGTTCATAGCCTACGTAGCTTTAGTAGTTTGTTTTTATTTAAAATGCGCATGCCGACGTGCATGCAATGAACAAAATAAACACTAATTTGATAACAAATTCATAATAAATAATATTGTCCTTGCTAATATTTTTGTAATTGCCTTTATCTTAAATGGTTCAACGCCTAGGAATCATCGCCTTTTTTTGACCTTCCTTCAAAGTTAAAATTACATTTTACAGGAAAATGAAAAGTTGAATAATGGAAAATATTATATTTGCAGAATACATTAGCGTTCTGCAAGTTATATTTTCGAGGTTATCTCTAACAGATGTGATTGATTTCTTAATAACCTTTCAACGAGTACAAAACAAAAACTGAGGCTATTTCCGGATAATTTTTACAAATTTTGGTGTCTTCGAACAAATGGAATAAATGAAAAATTAGAATAAACAAAAATCGATTTAATAGTTCTGTTCTATTTTTTAAAATACTTTTCGAGTTCTAGTGCTTTATTCTAGTTGCTTGATCTACTTTATTGAATATTTCAAAAAAGAATAATTTTTTTTCTTCAAAAATTTATCCTGAAAATAAACCAAATTTATGATTGCAAAAAAAACACTTTTGAACTAAAGCATGTCACGATGTAACTTAATTTTTATTTCAAAAATAATAGTGATAGTACGAATTCTGCTATGGTTAGAAGAGAACCAGAAAGTTGTAGTTTTCGTAAATTCAAAATTAAATAATTTGTCCAACATTTTATTAGAGACATAGTTGTCATATTTATTAATGACCTTCTGTCGTCTAGCGAGTAAATATGCAATTACAAATCGATAGAAAATAATAATTAAAAAAAATAGAATATTCTTCATAAAAAGCTGCAACAATATTATATCGATCTCAAGTACATGTCCCTCTTATCAAAGATCAAAATAATAAATAGGTTAAAAGCAAAGGCAATAGTGTTTGTGATCTTCCACAAAATATAAAAAAAAATCAAAAAATTTCATATCATATCAAACAGATTCTCCAATAAAAAGTGTCAATATTCTAGAACTCAAAGACATAATCTTGCGACAAATAAATAAAAAAGCACCAGGGTTTGATGTAAGTAAGTACTACAAGAACCTTCAAAGAACGGATAAAAAAGCGATGCAGCAGATATTAAAAGCAGTCCTGAGAATCGGCTATTTTCCTAGTCAATTAAAGGTAGCTTGTAACGATTTAAATTTCAATTTGGTACATTTCAAGCGTGCGTGTAAGCAACTTTCCAATCACAATCGTTCGCTTTGGCTGTCCGGTTAAAGAATCGTTCGGTAAGTGCAGATCTTTTTTCTGCAAACATCCGCCTTATTTAAATCTTTTTAAATGTTTTTGGGTATAAAATATATCAACATCTAGGAAACTCTTTCAATGTCCATTTTTATTAGAGGCGAATGTATAAAAGGTTTGTGACAATATTGATTCACACGTGGATTTGAGTACTACAATCATAATTATAGCTTCCAGCTTGGGTACCCCTGTCGTTTATCAGTACATTTTAACCCTTTAAGTATTGTTAGTAGACTTTTGTTTACTTTTTTGAATTGTGGAGGTGGAATTTTGTTGGTAGTCCATCCTACTGGTAAGTAAGCATGTGCGGAAGTCTCGCTAGTGCTGATAGAATCTAAAAACCAGTCACTGATTGTGAATGGCACGACGGAATTCGATTATTTGGTTGAAAGTAGGGCTTTAATTATTTAGAATTCAACGTGATATACATTTGCAGTTTTTTGATTATTAGATTGTGTAATCTTGTTTTTTGAGAAGTAAGCCTGTTACTTTATCGTTTCTTGTAAGGTTTTCATACTAATGGGAAGCCAGTATGTTTATTATTTTGGTGGATAATTGCTTATAACTGCAGAACTTTGTACATATAGTGATTTTCCAACCTAACTGACGTTGCGTTTGATTTCAGTAAGTGTAATAATTTACTGCTGACCAACTTGATTATTTGAATTTATGGACTTTTTACTCAAAAGTATGCTTAAAATTACAATAATATCTTTTCGCGACAAGAAGATTTTGAATATACTTCAAAAAGTGCTTGCCGTTATAGGTTGCTTACACACTAAAATTTTTTTCTCTGTGTTACTATTTTTTATGTATACTATATACTTACAACACACTATAATTAACAAACTCGCGGCGGATCTCATAAAAAATGTACCGATTTTTAATTTTTGTAAAGGTCTAGAAGATTCTGTTGGAAGATGAGTAAGTTATTTTGGACAGAACCTCGGTCAGATAAACAGTTGCTGAAAGAAATTGCAAAAATAACAGAAGAACAAACACAGTGTTCAGATATACAAGAGACCAGTTGTAACGTCCCGTTTAAGTCCATTACAATTAAAATTTAATTTTACAATCGTTTATTTTCTGCAACTAATATTGCACGTAAATTTATTCAGTTTCACAAGGTCGCGTTGTATTTCGGAGGCGTCTGCGTAGTTGACTTGAGTAGAAGGTCAAGTTTCCACTTCCGTGTGAACCTCTGGCGAGTTCACGTTGTGATGCGGGGAAGTCAATTTTTCTTGATTATGGCGTAAAAACCCATGCAATTTAATTTTTATTCATTCCATCTAATTATTGGTGAGTTTACCTTTATTTTGATATAATTTTTCTATTGAATTCAACATTTTTAGTGATTTCAAAGTATTGCGCAATGGTTAGACAAAGGAATTTATTTCGAAGACCGTTACATTGAAGGTGTAACGTAAGTACATGATGTCATTTAAAAAACCGTTCTAATTATTTGTATTTAGGGTCTTTTTCTTTTCATTGGATTTTTCTTTTCATTGGACTTTTATTTTTATTAGATCTTTCTTTTTATTCTGGATCCTTTCTTTTGGTTTTGTCGTTGAATTAATGGATTATCAGTTATTGAAGTTTATTATACATTGGTATTTATTCCTGTTGAAGAATTTTATCACGTTAACCAAGATGTGCTAAAAATAGAAGATATCCGATAACGTTATATTAAACATGGTGAGTCAATTGGAATTAAGTTACATTTTACATTCAAGCAGTTAAATTGTGTTGTTTAAAACCTTTCGGGAAACATACTCGATAACAAATTTACCGTTTACTATTTTTTGCATTTAATATTAATTACTTATTAGGTGTAAGATTTTACGCTTTTTATTCATCACTTAGATGTGGTTGGCGCCCTAATATTTTATTTTAAATACTGTTTTATTCTAAATATGTTTAATTCAAATATTGTTCATTGTTCTCTAATGTAAATAGTTAGTTTAGTATAGTTAATAAATTAACGGAGTTCACGTCTTTGTAGTTATTATCATTCAAACCCATCACCTTGAGGTCTGTGCTCACGATTGCTTGCCGTGGTTATATTATTTTTACTTTTATTATACGTTCTTTATTCCGTCAATGTATTTTTTATTACACAGTGATGCTGAAGATGGAGGCTCTTCAACTCCATCCTGGTCATTAACTATAACTCCATCTGCCAAACCAACTATTACTGGAACACCACCCGGATCACCAATTCTTTGACGCCAACAAAATTATATGAAGATCCTTGTCCGACAACTTGAGAACTACAAGTGCAACAAGACACCCTAGCAGTCAATTATGACTCTGACTCAGTCGAAGATGCTACGTATGTATCTAATGAACCTCAGCCGCTTAGGTACTCCCTTTTCTCTCAAAGTTCAGGGTGTGAGGACAGCAATTGTTGAATTACAACTAGTCCAAAATTTAGAACAATGAACCAAAAAAGTTCTCTAAATTTCAGTATAACTATATCCAAGATCCAAAAGTGCTGGCACCTAATTGCATCTAAATGTGTAAAACTGTAACTTATACACGCAAGTTTATCGGTCAATTCCGAAGATCCGGTAGACTTCCTAAGAATTTTCAAATCAAGTGTAATTCGAGAAGGGATAGTGCACCAATCAAATCTATATGCGAAGCACTGCGGAACGCACTTAAATTTGTATATCGAAGAGTTGGATGCGTTTCTGGAAGCATCTACCAGCATTAAAAAAGTTCTGGTCAACTGATCCGAATTTCCATAACAGTCGAGTTAGTAGCATATTTGCAGTACAAAGATTTTTGAAAATTTTAAGATATATACATCTTAACGATAACTCCCAAATGCCTCCAAGAGGAAGCGACAATTTCAATAAACTTTACAAAGTGCGTCCTTTCTTGACACAGCTAAATGAAATATATTAAAAAGTTTTCACACCAAGCCGAAATGTTGCAATAGATGAAAGTATGGTGGCATTCAAAGCACGGTCATCTATCAAGCACTACATGCCAATGAAGCCCAATCAAGCATGGCTTTAAAGTTTGAACCATGTGTTGCTCAGAAACTGGATACTTGCTGACATTTGATGTCTATCCAGGAAAGAACAATACGAATTCCGAACTCAGCATTGGGGAAAGAATTGTGTTAAACCATTCGAAAAAACTGCTAGGAAGGGGCTTCAGCTGACACTTTGATAACTTCTTCTCTACTGTACCCCTAATGAACAGATTGTTGGAAGTAGGTTTATTTGGCTGCGGCACAATCCGTCAAGCGAGGCAGTATTTCCCTAACACGCTCTGGCAGAAGATAAACATATAAAGATGGGTGACTACAATTTTTCAGCTTGTAGCGATAATTTGTCTATTTCCAAATGGAAAGATCGCGGTTCAAAATCGGTATCACTTATAAGCAATATGCATGAAGCCACTGAAATAAGTCAAGTACTGAGAACGAGCAAGACAGTTCATTGTCGACAACAATAAACACATGGGAGGGGTGGATCGCTGTGGCCAGAGGATGACCGCCTACAGCATAGCCTGGAAGAGCAGTCGATGGTAGATGAAGTTATTTTATTACTTTATTGATTCCGGTATTGTGGACTCTTACATAATGTACAAAAAGGCCCTGAACTCGAAGGGTTATCTTCTAAACCCAGAGCTGATAATAGAGGTAGATAGCTACCTACGACAAATTTACGCCTTTTTGTTTAAATTTTGCTGCTTTTTGAGGCAATAATAATTTAGAGTGTCGCTGGAACCACTTTTCCTATCGAGTCACGTTCCGACAAGTCATCGGCCGTTTTTGTCTCCTTATATTACTGCTCCAACTTACTAAGGAATGCAACAGACATTTAACGCAGTCTTGAGAATCGACTAATTTCCTAGTCAATGGAAGGTAGCTCAAATCATTATGATACTAAAAAAAATCATGAGAAAACATCATCGTATCGTCCAATGAACTTGTTGCCTATTAAGTCAAGTCTTCGAAAAAGTCCTTCTAACACGACTAAAACCAATAACCAAAGACAACAAGCTTATACCAGATCATCAATTCGGTTTCAGAACCCATCATGACATTAGTAAATAAGTGCACCGGTTACTCAGCGTCACTAACAAAACTTTGTTCACCTGCATTTTTGTATATCAGTCAGGTCCTTGACAATGCTTGGCGTGATCCGCTAATATACAAGCACAAACAAAACCTATCAGCAATTTCGTCATCATGCTTAAGTCTTACTTTACTGAAAGATACTTCTAAGTTAAGTACCAAGAAAAACATACGGAACTATATCAAATCAAAACCGGAGTGCCCCCAGATAGCATAGTAGAACCTACCCTCTATATAATATATACGTATCTTCGCTATAATCCTGGCAAGACAAGTGGAAAATTAACCTCCTCTCATACTTAACGGTCAACAACAGACATCAAATACCTTGGAATATATATGGACAAAAGACTGACTTGGAAGAATTTACATATTTACCAAAAAAAGAGCTCAGATTAAGATCACGGCAAATATATTAGCTAGTTAGAATAAACATCTCAGCTAACAATTAAAAATAATTTTTTGCTTGACAAGAGCTATCATCAAACTTGTGTGGACTTACAGGATCCAACTTTTGGGAACGACAATTCAAACCTGGAAATCATGTATGTCCTAATAGTATAATTACTGAAGATTTACAAGTTCCATCGATTAAAGACAAAATTAAGCGATTTAGTGAACGTCACAGTGCTTGAGCTCATCCTAACGCGCTCGTGATAACACACAGGTGTAGTGCCACGATTAAAACGATTTAAGCCCGAAACTTTAATAGATATATAGTCACGAGTTGCCTCACTGGAAGCACCACTTCAAGTCAATATATAAAACTAACAATTGAAATTATAGATTAGTCTGCTGATGAAACGTTACCCAGGGACCCATCTGATGAAGATGCTGAAACGTATTTTACAAGTATGCAAGAGAATCCCTAGAAGATGAAGAAATAATAATAAAGAGTCACGACGATGGAACTGTAATTAAAACTATGCATAGTCACTAGTCATGGAAATGTCCTGAAATATCGTATATACTTCATTATTCCTGGTAAGATTTTACTAGTGGAGTTTTAGAGCCAAAAAAAATCGAAAAACTATGAACTCTATAATTTAAAGCTGTAATAAATTACGTTACCATTAAAATGAATATTTCGTTGTATAATATTTCAACTAAACATGATCTTACTTTGCTTCAATCTATGTATTAAAAGTTTCCAAAACATATAGAACATTCCAGTCGATTACCGAAACAAGTAGAATATTGTAGTCCCAGCTAAAGTGAAAATATAAAAAGTATCTAAAGGAAATCGGGGTCAGTCTGAAGTCTTAAAAATATTTAGCAGTGTAAAATATTAATATCTATTGCAGTTATGAAATGTAATACTAGAACTGCGTTTTACTTAAAATGATGTTGTTGCACCACCACAGCAAAATAACAAATACTATAATTTATATATCACTGTAACCGTATACCGTTCTCGGATAAGAGTCACTTCTATTTATCTACAAAAATAGAAGTGGTTTTCACAACAATTTTATAAAACTTTGGTACAAAACGGACAGCAAGTCAGTATATTTTTTTATGCAGAATGGTGCAAAATATCACAAAAAAATCACATATTTACATGAATTCTTGGAGTGGAAGTTTATAAACTCTGTAATCAATTACGAAATCGATACACACATATACTGTAGCAAAATATACAAGAAATTTGAAAAAATGACCTAGATGTTATATATATATAAATGCATTTTAAGAAAACAATTAGCACTAAGGATAGAAACCATAAATAATAACTTTAATAAAATATAAGTATTATATAATACATAAACATTTTCATTGTCATATACCAGTAATAAGAAACTTCCGTCTTCTTTTATAATAAAGTCACGATCATACAGTTAGAGTTTGCATAATGTAATTAATTTAAATGTTAATACGCGTTTTGCGACTTATCCATGCGTTTCAATAAGTATTTTTCATCTTAATTGTAATAATTCAATTAGTTTCCTCCATCTGTGATTTCTTATTTAAGTACTCCATTTTCTGCTGTTTTATTATATTTGGTAGCTTATATAAAATTAATTTATCGTTCGGGTATGCCCTAACCGATATCCAATCAACTCTTTCTCAGGTTAAATTATTATTATTTTATTAAAAAATACTTTTTTATCATCACTATCTTTCATTTACATAAACCGGCGTGCGAAACCCCACAAGCAAATTTTTCGTATGCAAGTCTCAATTGTCAGACAATTTGAAATAAACAAATCTGCGTGTTTGTACAAGTTGAAACCTGCATCATTTTTTTGGGATTTATAAGTAAGCAAAGTAAGTGGTGTTTGGGAAGCAGAAGCAAATTGTGATGAGTTTTCTGGGCCCAGTAGAGATGACGATCATGATGACACTAATATTAAAAAAAAAAAGTGATAGCCACAGTTCAAATCCCAATATTCCATCTGAAGGTTTTTATACCTCCCCAGCGGCCTGAAGTGTAGAACAGAACCACCAGATGAAGCCACATTGTATTATTCAGCCTGCATCTGGCTGCGCCAATAGAATCTCTTCAGTTATTTGTGACTGAAAGTATTATGCAGAAATTTGTGCACTGTGCCAACATAGAAGAATGATGACAAACTTTATCCATTTTGTGGATTACTTATTTATGCTGAAGCTGTCAGAACTAAAATATTCCGCAAGGAAACTTTTTTCTGGCAAATTCCATATATCGAGCCACAATTTCGATTTGGAGAAATACAAAAAATTATTAGATTTGACGATAAAAGAAACCAATAAATTAACACTGATGTCTTATACATCTGGAATTTGTTTATTCAATGTCAAACGTGCATTATACCAGATAAATGTTTTAATGTGCAAATCTAAATTTGGCTTTGCGCTCGATGATTTAAATTTGAAATAGTGTAAGATTTAGCACTTAGTACCTATAATTCTAGTCTGAATCTGACAATTTTTTTACAAGTATTTTATTGACAGAATTCTTTTTGGAATCATGACTCAGCTGTCAATAAAAACGGTAAAAAAAGCTCAAATTCATCACGTAGTATAGTGAAGACGAACATATGACAGAAGTGACACGCTACTCATTTTTGGTGACACGCATCAATCGAGACAAAATTTTCAAAAATTTGTCTCACGCAATAAACAGAATTGGGCATCACTTAAGTAATATTGTTACTCACAGTATTCATAGTTAAGAATGCAATTCTAAAACCGGATGTAAACATGGAGTACATTAGTGTTGCATAGCAAAGATTCATAGTGCCGCCTTAACATTTCCTACCGTTTCACGGAGCATTTGAAATTGTTTTGCGGAGCACAGCACAATTTAAGAAACACTGCTCTATATCATTGTGTTCTGTTATATATACAGGGTGCCCCAGAGATACGAGGAACAAATCTTTGCATTGTTATAGAGCCTTTACAATTCTGATTATTTTGAAAAAATCACTCAGACGATACTGTTGGAAATAAATTAGCGATTAAAGTGTCAAGTGTTTTTCCATTATCTGAACTTTCATTCAAATGCTTATTAAACCACTAATTCGAGGTACCGTATATAGGGTGTGTCCAGTCACAAAACCATGAAAACTTAGTTTTTTTTTAAATGGAACACCCTGTATCTTTTTACACCGTTAAATAGACTGTCCAACGTTATAAAAGTTTGTATGGTTTTTGCAATTGAAGCAATTGTTGTTCAAACATTGGTAGAAGTTAGAATAGTTTTCAAAAATTTGTTAATCATGAGTTTCTCACACGAAGAATTGATAAACATGGTATATTGTATTGGGGAAGCTGAAAAAAATTCAAGAAAATTCAGAAATAACCAGCAAGAATATTAGTGCAGAAGCGGACATGTCCAAAAGTACTGTGAGTAGAATTATATTAAAGCAAAGGTTCATGGCAAAGGTTTGCAAAGTAGAGTGAAATTTTCAAATCAAATGAGGCTCTTGTGGAAGAACATGGTGATTTTTTCAATATTGTATTTAGTGACGAAGCGACATTCAAAAGCAATAACCAAAATTGATGTTCCCTAAATGTGTGGGGAAGAATTATCGACAATCGAGCAGTTGCTCCTTTTTTCCTGAATAACATTTTCAATGGGCACGAATATTTACGGTTTCTCCAAGACGCCCTTTCAATATTAGATAAAGATGTAAATTTCAAAATTAGAAGGTCTATGTAGTTGCAGCATGATGGTGCCCTGTCCTGGATTGGACAAAGTGGTACTATTGCATGATCTGCACGTTTCCCAAACTTAACACCAATGGACTATTTCTTATGGGGTTACGTTAAAGAACAAGTTTACACAGTTCCTCCAATGACTATTACGGTTATGCATCACGGAATAATTCGAGCATTTGTTTTAATTGAGCACGGTAAGTTAGCCACAATAAAGCTTTCATTCGTCAGGCGTTTGGCAGTTTGTAGAGAACATAATGGCGGCTTATTTGAATATTTGTTTTAAACACTGAATTGTGTTTAATATTTTCAATATTAATGAAGTGCTCTTTTGCTATATTATTGTTTTGCTTATTTATTAATTTTTTTTTAATCAGTATCATCAGTTTTTCACAATAAACCATACAAATTATAATATCGTAGGAAAGCCTATAAAAAATGGAATTTAACGGTTTAAAAAGTAAAATGTTCTATTTGAAACAATTGTGTGATTCATGGTTGAAAGTTTAGGGAATGAAAAAACACTTGAAACTTTAATCGCTGATTTATTTCCAACAGTAAGATCTTGGTGATTTTTCGAAGATGGCGCCTTTTCACTGGTTTTTTGACCATACAATCAAAACAGTGCAGAATTTGCCTATAAAATTTTGAGTTGTTTTAATCATAATCAAAAGGGCTTTATAATGATGCAAAAACATAGAGGGTAACATTTAAAAAAATAAGCAACACCCTGTATACGGCGAAAATAATTTTAAATTGTGTAGAATGTCCGTACCTACCGTGTAAAAAATCAAGTCAATAATTCAAATAGCAACGGAGTTATAGAAGTTCCTTGTACCCCTAAGGCACCCTGTATATATACCTACGTTTTAACCCATACGTTTCAGCAACAATTTAATATTTTTAGGTATTAAAAATTCGATCGAACATTCTTGAACGTTCAACAAATTTTTTTTTCAAAATGACATTTTTTTTTAAATTTTAGTATATTAATGTGTAAGGGCGTGAATTATTCTGACATAAACTAAGCTGTAATAGACTCAATCTGTAATTTTCTGTTTTTTTTTAACAAAACTTTAACAAAAGCGAGCATCTACTTGTTCGTTAACTTGTTGGAAGCTCATGGACTTTCAAAACCTCTTCTATGAGCATTTAAACCCAGTTACCCATTTTTCACAATCATGCATGATCAACTCAGTTCAGCTAATGCACTTTTGCACTTTGAATAGACGCAAGACAGTTTTGAATGAATGAATATGTGTTATTTACAAATACAAAGTTTGATTTACATTATTCAATTGGATAGTTTCAAAAGTAGTTTAAACTACTTCCCATCAAAAACTTTCCCCTATATATTGATGAATGTTGGAGAACAGATGTAACCATTCTATACAGTCGCTGGTATAAATTAAAAATACTAAAAACAGTTTGAAGTGATGGCACAACCTTGGCAAAAAAAAATTATAAAAACACGACATTTTAAGAGTGCTTGAGAGCCAATCCTAAAGACATGTAAAAATAAAGTAAATAACAATGACGTTTGAATTTGAAAAAAAAACGAATAAGTACATAGTTTACCTACTTTGAAACTGAAGAAGTACCACTTATTTTAAACAGTACTTCACAAAACAAGTGAATGTACATTTTTTATTACTACACGATTTCCGGATAGATTATAAAACGTATTTCAATCGTAATTTACTAAAATTAATTGTTCAAGTAAAAATTATTCAAAAGACAGTTTAAACAACAAAAATTAAAATAATAAATGTGAAACACTTTCATAAATTTGTTGCCCTAAATTAGTAGCGGTAGCTAATCTTTGACTACAGAATTAACCATGTAGAATTAATCGCAATTTCACAATTCTAACACGGAAGATTCCTTTCAATTCTCGCCAAATTATTTACGTACTATACTTAACTCGAACTTCAATGTTTAATAAGAAAAAAAGCTGTAACTTATACTTAAACATTTAAGGTTTAATACCAATAGACGTGACATTGCCGATTTTAATTATTTCAAAAATGTCACAGTTTAACCTTTCTTTTAGTAAACATAATTTTTTCGTAAATTATATTGATTTTTTCGTCCTTGGTAACTAATTTATATCAACTGAAATAAGTGTGTTAAAAATCGTACATTTTTAAAATTAAAGGCTGACAATACGAAAGCAATAGTTTCGACCTAATTAAATTACATCAAGAAAATGAAAAGCTGAAACTTTAGAATTATCTCATTTAAAGTAATTGAATCCGCAGCTGACGGACGAAATGAAGATATTTAAATAGTGAAACTTAATAAGGACTATACAATTAAGTTAAATAAAGCGCACGGTGTAAGTATTGACAGTAAAACTTTCTAAAAAAATCTGTTTGGTGTTATTTAGTGTTTGTTAAAACAAAAATTACACAAATAATGGATTGTTATTAATTTTTTAGAGAGGACATTTTAAAAACAACATTTTAGTGACATGCCTGTATTAATTCAGCTATAAAAGTTTTCATTTAAATTAAGCGACTGCAAAAAATTTATATAAATACAAAATTATATCGTACAGTGAGGTAAAGTATGGAATAAATTAATTATTTCCTAAATGATGTATTTTGAGGAAGTATCCTCGGACACGTCGATTTTGTTTGTTTAAATATCACTTTTTTTCGTCATTGACATTTGTTGCTCGTGTTTTGTTTCCGAGCTATGACGTTATCGACATTTTTCTTAATGACAACCTATATTTTTTCGACGTATTTCGATAGAGTTTATTTTTGTAAGTACGAAAATGTCAAAAAAGTGTGACCTGGAAGAGGAAAAGACCAATTATCAAGGAAGCATTGAAAAAATAAACGATTTTGACAGTTGTTAGAATTTTGCGCTTGTTCCTCGAAACTTTATGTTGTATTTTGTTTGAGTAATGATTGCTGAATAGTATTTCAAATTCATTTTTGTTTCCTCAACTACTTGAAAATGGTTCGCCGTTTAAGAGATAGAATAGAGATTTTGATGATGATTGGTTACGGAGACAGAGTTCGCAAACAAGTTGAAGTTTGCTGTTTATTTAATTACAAATATCCTAGCAGAGAATCAATTACACAGTCCACCGTTCACAAAATCCAGCAAAAATTTTTGGAAGTATGCAATTGGAAATATCAGCCTAAAATGGGTAGTCCAACAGTACAAGAAGATGCTAAATTAAACGGTCTAATTGACTCAATAATGCTTTACGGAGCATTTATCTGAACTAACTCTTTAAAAACAAACAAGATAAAAAAACTGTTAGGAAAACCACAACGGATTTCAGCCATTAGAATCTGCTCAGCATACCGAACGATAAGTACAGAAACAGTTGGAATGTTCCCCAATGACATAATGGCAGAGAAAAGAACCTTCCTTAAAAAACAATCAAACGCAAACAAAAGCTATGCCAAAGAAATGAGCCTAAAGAAATGGCAAGAAAGATGGGCACAATATAAAACTCCTAATCCCTGAAATCAGCGACTGGTACCTCAGAGAACCAAATACTTAGCGGACATGGCTGTTTTAATAGCTACTTGCACGGGGTTTGATGTATCTCCTGCAGAGAGGTGCATATTATGCCATGAGAAAGAAGATGCTCGGGTACATTTATTATTTAAATGTAAATATTCTATTTTACAAAGAGCAATACAAAGCAAAGAGTATTCTCTAGAAACATTCGTTAAAGCGATGCTGAAAGACGAAGAGACATGGCAGGAACTATCAAGAAACATAGCGGAAATTCTGAAAATAAAAATAAGTGGAAGACGTTCCAAAAACAGTATCGATACTGCGATACGTGTCGATACTGTGATACGTGTCGATACTGCGATACGTATCGATACTGCGATACGTATCTATGCTGCGATACGTATCGATACTGCGATACGTATCGATATTGCGATACGTATCGATATTGCGATACGTATCGATACTGCGATACGTAGCGACACTGCGATACGTAGCGACACTGCGATACGTATCAATACTGCGATATGTGTCGATACTGCGATACGTATCGATACGCAATACATATCGATACTGCGATACGTATCGATACTGGAATACGTGTCGATACGTACCGATACTGCGCTACTTATCGATACTACGATACGTATCGATACTACGATAATGCGATACGTGTCGATACTGCAATACGTGTCGTTACTGCGATACGTACCGATACTGCGATACTTATCGATACTACGATACTTATCGATACTACGATACTTATCGATACGTATCGATACTACGATACGTATCGATACTGCGATACGTATCGACACTGCGATACATGTCGATACTGCGATAATTATCGGTACTGCGATACGTATGGATATTTCGATAGGTATCGATACACCGATACATATCGATACTTCAATACGGTCCGACACTCCGATATTTGATACAAAAACACTTACTAACACGTCTTAGTAAAAGACAAACTAAACACATTTTTACAAGATAAAAAAGCAGAAGAATTAGAAATACATATTAAGCAATTTTGAAAAATTATTTAATACTTTCTTCTGCGCCATCTACATAAATACAGACTGCTTTTTGGTGACTGAAATTTAGGCGTATCTGGAGAACGGATAAATTTTTTAATATTGAATATGTTTACCATTAAACAGTTGTCTTAGGTAAAGAGTTTTCTACATTGCTCAAATAGATTTATGAAAAAGCAATCAAAAGCGTTAATGTAAATATGATCTTAGTCTTTGGCTAGACCAAGACTGCACGACCAAAACGGATTTTGTTGAACACTCTCAAATCAGTGGTAAATGCTTGGATTAACAAAAAATTAACGTATTCCTGAATACTTATCAAACTTTGTACAATATTTTTTACATTTCTTATTCTATTAGCTAACAAACGCAAAAAGCTTGTTTCTAAATGTATGTAAAATAAAAATAAAAAATGTAAATACTTAAAAATGCATATACTGTAATAGTACTATATCAAATAATTATTTCCGGTGTACTAATTATAAGTTTAAATAACACGCGTTGTAATGTTTGTGCTTAGATAAGACATTTATTTCTAATTAATATTTATCAACTTCAAATGAATGAAATGATAAAAACGAATTCAAATAGCATTAAGTCGTTAATATCAAAATCATAGAAAAGCGAACTCAATGAGGAAGTAATTTAAATGTGACCTTAGAAATTAACACAAAAGCACTTCAAATTATTTATTTCTTTATAGAGTTAAATGATGAAACAAAGGAGCATGAACTGCATTATATAAATTGAGCAAATGGTAAATGTGTCACGCCGCGCCGTTCTAATAGAAAAATTAAATTTCATCAAGGTGCTCGTTTAAAATGATGAGATGTATTACTTGTAATAATTAAAGTGACCCATAAGGTTTAATGCACTTATCCAATAAATTTCCCAATTTTATGAATCGCTGAGATTACTTCATATTTATGATCAACTATATAATGTAGACCAACACGACTAATTTAATCTTGGTGTAAATCTTGAAAAATCTTGGTAATAGTCCCCCTACACATTTAAACACTTTTTTACAACGTATAATTTGAAAGTAACCGACCGACAGTAAAAGCAATTGCATAGATTAACTTCTTTTTCAAGAATAATTATTGTGTACTACAGATGTGATTTTTAAAATAAAACCGAAAAAATAGCAACCTGACTTGAAACTGACTCATTAAACACACAAGCTTAAATTCGATATTGAAGCTTTTAGATCAAATAATAATTGGTGTATAATATAAAATCTTAAGCTTTCGGGGTTGTTATGTTTATGATTATAAGCGACTTTCGCCTTAGATCTCGTCGTATCTATTCGTGTCTCAGATAATGAAAATCTACAAAAGGAAAAGAAAACACTGTTGGAGTATCTACAACAAAATACGGGTTCAAAGAGATCCAAAACGCAGGGAAAAGAGCAATAAATCCAAAAGTCAAAAAAGTCTTATCACCTTCTACGAGCACCGCTTATTTACCATACTGTATGGATTCGACAAACAAAATAAGCAGGTGCTGAAGAAACATAATATCAAAACTGTCTCTAAAACTAAGGATACCCTGAACACTTAGTTTACATCTGCTAAAGACAAACAAGAGGCTCTAAAACATGCCCGAGTTTACAAAATTCCTTGTTCCTGTGGATCAAGTTATATAGGATAGACGGGACGCTCTAGAGTAATAGAACATATGGCTGACTGCAAACACCGCAGAGTTACTAAATAAGTAGTTGCAGAGCACGTGAGGAACCAAGGACACACGCTGAACTTTGACCAAACTAAAGTGTTGGCTAGAACTCCTTTCTACTTTCCCAGACTAACCTGCGAAGCTGTGGAAATAGAAAAAAAAACATGTACTATGAACCAGAAGACGGTTAAGACTCAAGCTTGTTCTACATTATACTTTTTGTGTCCAAGTTTACATCCAAATTTCTATAAACTAGAACTTGTCAAAGAAACAAGTTTAGTAAAAACAGAAAGAAATAGGTGATTATCTGTCTCTTTTCTGCGCATGAACTATGATACAAAGTTGGACAGAAACTTGGACCGTTTCTAGTTTTAAAAAAAGTTTAGACGCGATAAGTTTTCTCTTCCACACTATACTTTTTTCTTTGACAAGTTCTAGTTCATAGAAACTTGGATGCAAACTTAGACGCAAAAAGTATAATGTAGAACAGGCTTCAGCAAATTTTGGCTACCAGTAATATGTCCTTTAAGACAAAGATCAACCTTCTTGGAAAGGACACAAACACTTAATCCGAGTAATAACGAAGAACGGAAAGATAAGGTCCGTTACTTACGGTAATTGCTATTGATATAAATATCGTCATTACACTTTTTCCTTCAGTGACATTTAGCACTCTGAAGATGCAAGCTGCAATATCTTGCGAAAGGTCAGTTTGTTTGGGTTCAAAAAACAACAATACGGCAAAGGCCAAGTTCTACTTCTTGTTTTGGCTCTCAAGGAGAGACTAGGACCAAGCCTAAGTCTGGGTGTTTCATTACGACGCGGTCTAAGCCGAAAGTCGCTTATAATCATAAATTGGTATATAAATTAGAATTACTAGAATATCTAGAAAACCAACTTAACAATAAAGAGATAACACAGACAGTTTCAAATATCTGAGAGTTATAATAGCAAAAAGAGAAAAAATGAAACTGTAATAGGTAAATAATGTAACTGAAAGTGTACTGTACTGTTATTCATTCGTTAGAAAAAATAGAGTAAGTAAAAACACAATACTACAAGTACATATATAACAGGCCTCTAAACCAATATTAACGTTTGAATGCAAAACCTAAACGCGCACAAAAATACAAGAGAGCAAAATACAAGCAAGCGAGATATAATGCCCGGATGTAGAGCTACTTTATGTAATTGATGTGTCGTTATCATAAATAATTACTAGCGAACTCACAGAGTTAAACTACCGTACTGGAAATAAACGATTAACAGGAATATCAGGAAAGAAAGAATGCATCTATGCTTCCTAAATGTATTATATCGTCAATTAAGTGCCAGTAACTCCTAGTCCTAAATAACTAGAAGAAACTTGCAAAATTGAACTTTTATTTTGATCTATTTGCTATGATTACTAGTTGCGTTATCTCCTTTTTGACTAAAATTTTGTTTCACAAATAAAATAAAATCTTCGGAAAAGGGTAGCGAGAGGAGTTATACCAAACATTGAAATCGGGGTCACGTTTTGTTAGGCTCCGTAATTTCGGTATTCATCAGTGTTAAAACACATTCACTTATATTTTTAGATTGTAAAAAGCAATCGACGAGCGCACCAAGAAAAAGCTTTCTGGATCTAAAAGCAGAAAAAGAGCTAAACATAAAATTGGTGAAGCAAAGTTCAGGTCCACTGATACTTCTGATACGATTCAGGTATTTCGAACAACTCTTGTAATTTGGAGATTCAAGTTAAATCGACTAAACAGTCAAAGCTTCAAGGTTCAGATCATGATAAACAGTCTTCATCATTGATATTATCTCAGCTGGAAGATGGCGTTCAGCTAGAATCTAGTGACTTATTACAGCAAAGACAAAATTATAAATGTAATGAATCCAAGTACATAGCCGGGGCACGAGAAAGTTCCAGATCAACAAAGGTCATTCTTAGTAAACAAGTTGTATTACTGAATGATGAACATCTAAATAACATAGTGTTTAGGTACACTGAACGCAACGGTAGACATTTGACGAAAAATATTAAAAATCCTGGCTTGCTTATTCGAAAACAAAAAAATGCACCTTACTGCACTCCCGGCAAGCTATTCGACAGCCTTGTGTACAGAGAGTCTCATTAATTAAAAAACAAAACTTCAGAAAGACTAGCTGAGCATGAAAATCCGTCTTCAGCAAATGAAATTGTGTCAAGACACTGAGATACAAAAATGGAGACATATTCTACATATAGTAATGAACGCCGTCCTATATTTTGCCACAAACTGTCTTTCTATTCGAGGTTCTAAAAAAACACTGAGTGTTCTCACTGAACATTTTCCTCAACCTAGCCTAGGAAATATTCTTAATTTGATAAGTCTGCTCGATAAATACGATCCTACTGTCAAGTACCAGTTAGATTATGTAAAAAAAACAGGTGAAACAATACAAAGTGAAATCATCGATATATTGGCAAACAAAGTTCGAAATATCATTATCAATATCAAGTACTGCACTGCACTCCAGATATATCTGACACAGAACAAATGAACCAGGTGATTCGATATGTATAACAGAAACTGGATGTGAAAGAAACGAAAGCTTTATTGATTTTATTGAAGTTGACGGTAAGACCGGAGAACATATCGCACACCGAATTCTAAAAAACCAGAAGCTGGTGGTTTAAATGTACATAAATGTCGTGAACAATCTTACGACAACGGATCCAATATGTCCGTCATATATAAAAGAGTCAAACTCAAAGTTATGCAAATGAACGAACTGGCAGAGTTTGTACCATGTCTAACATACTCTTTAAATCTGTTAGGCGTGCACTTTATTGTTTTTTTTCTTGGATCTACCGCGCGCTGGAAAATAACGCAAAAGTGTATAAAAACAAACTTAGAAGGAAGTAGTCAAACAAGATAGTCGGCTAAACACCAAGCTGTTACTCCTCTATTAACTAATTTACCGAAAGTTGCCAAAGCTCTGGAAAAAATTGAAGAAACCTTTCTAACCGCAGAATCTAATAGTGATGGGCATATCGGATACTTTTTGATCACCGGTGCATTGGCGACGGAATCACCGGTAACTGGTTTTGTATTTTTATTAGTCGCTGATATTTTAGTGATCAACAAGTCACAGCGACAAACTCACCGGTAATGATATATCGCCCATCACTAGAATCTAAGTATAAAGCTGGCCATTTACTACATGCGGTGGTGGATTTTAAATCATCAACTTAACAATTTAGGATAATATTTTTCGAGAGATTAACAGAGTGAATGTTGAAAAAAAAAGAAAATCATTTGTGTTCTGTACTGAAAATGCAAAGTCTTGTTAAGAAAAAACCAATAAAACATTGGATCAAAGAATCTAAGTCTGTATCAGAAAAGTTGAAAATCGAGCCAGTCCTTAATAAAACGCAATTTCCGAAACAAAAAAAGCAACACGACGGAATTTGCGAAAACAAATCAAGAACGGTAGATCCAAATGACCTATTTACCAAAGATATAAAAGTAGTGTTGGAAAAAAGATTAACAGAAATTGAAAAAGGCAGAAAGTCGATATCAAAATTTCGCCTTCCTCAGTAGCCACGCATTTTTAAATATGTGATTTAAGAATATACTGCACATCTGCAAGCTGTGAGCGAAGCTTCAACAAAATGAAAATTATTAAAACCTATCTGCGTTCAACAATGAGTTAGCAGGGTCTATCTGACCTCGCAATCCTAGCCATTGAAAATAAAACTGCCTTTGAGACGGAATTTGATAAGCTAATAGATTCTTTCGCAGAAAAGAATGGGACCTAAAAATTTAAGAAATGTTTTGATTGTATGTTCTTTTTCCTGGTTATGTTTCCTATATTTAATTTTATGTTACACCATGGAAAAAGTTATTAGCTAATAGGTTATAAAGAGTGAAAATTTATTCAAAGGTTCTTATTCTACCAGCACAAAAAAATGCCACCTATTACATATTTGTAAGTTTTTTTAACAGTTTACTTCAAACGCTGGAGACAGGGGGCGCTACATAAAGTTTCTGTTTCGGTTCGAAAAAATCGTAGATCAGGGACTGAAAATTATGGGAGTAACGAAAAGAGATCGATTAGGAAATGAAGAATATCGGAAAACGCTGGAAGTAGGATCAATAAAAAATACCATAGAGAGACAGCTGGAATGGTATGGCCACCTAAACATAAAAAGAAACAATAAACAAACCAAAACAAACATGAAGAGATAAAGAACAAAAAAGAAATAACAGTGGAAAGCTTGAAGAAACGAAACCAAAACTAAGAAACTAAAACACTGGCACAAGACAAAAACGAAAGGTCAAATATCGCACACACATTAATCAAAAGTTTTCTTTTCTTCTCTTAAAAAAAAATTCTTAAAAAAACTATTTTTATTTGATTAAGTACTATATCTTAATGTTTAAAATCAGTTATTTATAAATAAAAAAAATGTGTTTACTAGAATCAATTTTCAAATTTCGCAACTACATTTGCGGAAAACAAAATACTAATGACGAAAAACTCTGTTTTCGATTTTTAAGGGTCAAGTGTAAATCACCTGCAAGTTGAAGCCAAAAAAATCAAGTTAAAGAAATTAAAGAAAAACGCAAAAAACGGAAAAGTTATTAGTGTTTTTAATGTCAAATCATAATGTAAAAAATAATTATCTTAGTAATCTGGAGTTGACTGACAAAATCTAAATTAAAAAAGAAAACACTAAAACATTTTGTCTTACATCAAACCCCTTCGGACACGAATTCTAAGTAGGTGCATATAAAAGACTGTATCGGCCACGAGCAGAAGAGAATCAGCTAAAGATTTAGAGAGTAAACACGAAGAGAAAAGCGAAGAAAAACTGACCGATATGTTATGGCAATATTATGATTTGGCTATAAAAAAAAATTGTAACATCAGTTCCTGAAAAAAAAAACAAGTGATATAGGCCACATTCGACCACAAATGTTCGACCCATACAAATCCGAATCATCAGAAATGCCAATCAAGGCATGATTTATAGTGTACGCCGTATGGCAACGTCAGTATTTATTAACATCCTGTGTGACTTTTGTCATAGAAGGGGTTTGATTTTAGAAGAACATAGTCTACGGAGATGACATCAACGTAAGAAATATCTACATTGAACCAACATGAACTAGAACCTTCACAGATGAAGATTTTGAAGAGGAACATCAAAGAAGATCCGTTAACAATCTACCAAAAAAAAGCTAAAAACAAATGTTAAACTGCAAATTTATAAGTTACAAACAGTAGAATTGTTCAAACTATTTTCTAGCAACAATATAATTCGCTATATACTTAGCGGATCTACACAGAAAAACTTTCTCGAACCACAGAAGAAATGAGATGTATTCTTGCCATTTTGATTCTGACGGGATATAATTGGCTTCCGGGAAAAAAATTATTGGTATTCACAAGACAGCATAAGGAATGAGTAGTATGCGAAGAGACCAGTTCTTTGCAATTTGGCGTTTATTTTCAGACGTTTGCAGAAGAAATCGAACAATACTACGTTTTCTAATGCGAACTAATCTACGACGAATCGATGGTCAAGTACTTTAGACGCTATTCCTGTAAGCAGTTGATCGGAGAAAAGCTTCAACATGCACTAAAGATTTGATCCCTAAGAAAGTTTTGGAGCCCATGCATTTTCTTTCGTTACAATGTTCGATGAATTGCCCCATAATAAACTAAAATTTTATTATGACAATTTATTTACAAGCTTCCACCTTTTGGCACATGTACAAGATCGTGGTAATGCTCTTACCGGAACAATACTAAAAATCGTATGCCCAAAAACTGCCTTACTGTTTCAAAAGGATATTCGCAGTTACGCAAAAAAGGTGACATTGAGATAGTGCTGGTATAGGACAACAATCGGGTAAAAAAGTATTCATAAAGCAAAAAAATATTATCTCGGCGCAACGCCTCATTAAAAAGTACAACCATGCAATAAAGAGCACCTGATGACTGAGAATACAGACCGCTTAAAAATGGGAATGAAGGCAAAAAAGTGATACTGGAGCTTGATTACCTTATACAGAATAAATCTATAAATAAGAAACAATTGCAGTTTAGTCATGAAATTGTAAGAACTGATTTTAATCTATAGAAGGATTGCAGAAAATTTATTTCGGTACTAAATTCTAAAATTCTATTATTTGTATTTTTGTGAACCAGGCATGTGTAATATGGTAAACTGTCAAAAGTTTTGATTTTTGTAAAATTAAACATGTATTTAACAAAATTAGGTCCGACTGGGATTTGAACCGTCAACCATAATCAAAGAACTACTACAGAGTTAGGTAATCAACTTAAAGCAAGCCAAATAGAGTTCAAAATCTGGCTTGGTTCACAAGTATTACAATTTAGCACCGATAGAGCCATGGAGAGACCTGGGTGCTCCTTGTTTATCGGAGTGCCCGTCCAAATTGGAGAAAACAATTTTTGAATGAAATTGATCTTGTTAGTTAACATTAAATAATTTACTTATTTTTGAAAACTCCAATTAAAAAAAACTTTATTTAAATAGTTTTATGCAAATTACCGTGCCCACCCTTCTAAGAAAACCTGACGCCGTCGCTACAATTTAGTCCCCTACTAAAACTTGGTTTGTGCAAAATAATGTAATTATTATAATAATTATATAATAATGCAATTGAATTCGACATTTGAATAGCCGTTTAGTACTAAACTATACATTTAATCTGCATTTCTGCAATCTGCCCTTAGAATATCATACGTTGACAGAGTTACTAATAAGGTGGTCTTAAGAGAACTATAAAAAGCAGTAGAATTAATCAATCAAACAAAATGCAATTAATCATCATGATCGCGAAACTTCAGAAGAAGATTTGTAACATTTATGAGATTTGAAGACTTTCTGAAACTCCGTCCTTCATGAGTTAAGAACTTTTAAAACTTAAACATTTTTTTTATTTTTTGGCTACAACCAATTGTTTCACAAAGTCGCCATTTAAAAACTAATTGATATATTTATTTTCACTTGTTCCAATCAAAGAAAATATTTTTATGTACCTATTTCAGTTTTTTTAACTTCTGCTGCGAGCAACATTTTTTCAAAAAATTTTAGAACAGCACTTTAAATTTCCCATAATTTTTTTAATTCTTTTGATATTTTTTGTTGTAGAAATACTTACTATTATAAATAATTACAGAATTTCAATAAAAGCTACGCAACCATTTCTGTTACAATCTCCTTAAAGAAATGGTGAACAAACTCGAACGGAAAACATCAAGACCTTTAAAGATTTACAAGAACAGAGCCAGATCCTCAAATAAAGACTAGAACTAATCAAACTAAAAACAACGGCCTAAAGAAATTGATCGTCAAAAATCATAAATATGACAACTTTTCTGATAAAAATAATAATGTCACAGCCGTAATCTGGCAATATACACATCAACCAACTATTAGAAACGAAATAAACGCACGAATACAAATTTGCGTAAAAGTATTTAAAAAAACTGTTTTAATGAAGTTTTCAAAAATAACTATATTTATTAATAAAATCAATTTTGTTCTAAAATTGTTTCTCTAATTTGAGTGGGCACGCGTGGGAATGTGCCCACCCAGGCTCCCCCTGGCGCCGTCACTGGAAAATATTACCATAAATAAAACTTAATCTTTAAGTTTAACATCTAGGAAACTTCCACGTGATATAAGAAATACAATTAAAAAGTGATTTTTACATTTTAAAACTGTACAATTAATGAGTTATATTCAGCTCAATAAATACAGAATTAATTGTTGAGCAAGAAGATTACGTCGGCTTAGTCAACGTTTTTTCCTATACCATAAAATAACTTTTAGACAAACAAATTTTTTTTTATCAATAATAATTTGTTTACTGTTACGATATAGGAAAAGTTTATTTTACCAATCGTCAAATCTGAATAATTATAGAATATTTATTTAAACCATTCGATGTTTATGTATCTTAAGACTATTTATTACACACTTTTTCTAAGATTCTTTATATAACTAATAATGACTGTTGAGAAGATACATTTTCACAAGGTCTTGTGTTTGTTTTCCTTTGTTCTTGTTCATTTAAATACATAACAACTAAATATGATCGGGTTAGAATATAATCACAAAAATTAAAATTACATTTGAAACTAGAAAAAATCACTTAATTGTCCATTTAATGTAAAAAAAAAATTGACGAGTACAAATTGATACTACTTTCACATCTTAATGATTTATTGTAATTTTAAGAACAGCTTATTGGATCACCATATACTAAAACTAATTCGTTCAATCAGTTTTTATTTGAACAAATAAAAGATAATATTTGCAAATAAATTGCGATTCAAATACATTTTTAGTTAGTATTAGTAAACAATAAAAAATAGTTATTTACATTAAAATAAAAAAAAGGCAAGTAAGAGATTTTACTGACGTGTTTTGTATTAAATTTTTCCGTAAATCCAAAAATTTAAAAATTTTAGAAATTGATTTTACAAATTCCACGAAAATGAACTTTGTTAATTTTGTTGGCAACTATAGTAAACAACATCGAAAAAATGTCATCAATTGTGTGCGTGTGTTGTGAAGACAGTGTTAATTCATAAAATAATAATAAAATAAGACGAAAATCATTGCGAGGGCATTTTCTTTGATGTGAGTGAAAATCAAAAGAGCGGGTATGCAAGAGCATTCCAAATTATCGAAGATTGGTGTCGAGAAAGAAAAGTTACTTCAGTTACCGAAGAAGTATTTCTTGTGTATTTTGCGGTAAGAGCAAGTTTGCAGAAACCCTCAAGTGTTTGGAGCATTTATTCTATGTTAAAATCCGTGTTTTTATTGAAGCGGAATGTAGACATTAGCAAGTTTTATAAACTTATTGCATATTTAAAGCGAAAGTAAGTAAGTTGTGACAATGAGTAAATTAGTATGTTATGTTAACAGTTAGTAGTTCAATTCTCGAGCATAAAACTTTCTCGTCAAGTATGAAATTTGTCCTTAGAACCCCCTACTCTTTCGTCGAAATGTCAAATTTTAGACAGCATATTTAATTTCACTTCCTGTCAGACCATCGACGAGCTCTGTATTTTTACGCCCGGTGCGACCTTCACCTTCAGGTCGTTTCACGCGAATATGCGATTAAATTTGTGCAGGCTAAATCGGGGTGACTTTTGTAAATTTCTTTTTAATGTAGGTTGAATTTGATTCTGTGCTAATTGTCTGTAGCGAATTTCGGTACCCACCACACGTTGACCGTTATCACTGAAGATAACGAACAGGTGGCATAGTTGGGAAAACTATGAACTACTACCAAAACTTATTCTGTTAAGTCGAAAGGAAACGCTGTGCATTTGCAACCTCAAATGGCTGGATACTAAAGGGAAACTTTACTTGTGTTAACGCTATATGTTCGTTTGTGTTGGATTTAATATTACTTTTTAGGTAACTCAAGTACGGAATTAGCTAAACCCCTAATGAATAAAACCTAACTGTGAGTATTACTATTTCAATTTTTACGATTTATATTTCGGTGGTCATGTCGATTATTAACCGTACGTGCATGTTAGGTTAACACAATTAATAATAAGATCATTTTGTGCTTCAAAAACTCATATGCAGTGCGCGTTGAGTCTCGAAGGCTTAAATTGTTCTGTTTGCTTGCGATTTTAAATTTGCAAATATAAATTCATAGTTTCTGCCTATGTAAAAGTTTAAACCGACAAGGTCAGCTTATTGTACTGTGTGTTGCCTACTATATGGCGCAACTTATAATGAATTCGACCCACGTATCAACGTTTGGAAAATTTAGATTTATGTACCTTCTTCATCCTCTTTGGAATTATTGCCTGTAATAAAATAAATATATAGTCTGTGTTATTACTTCTGTGGTGTTATTTGTCCTTTTCCAGGTACGGGTAGAGTTATACGGTATCTCCCTAATTTAATTTTTCATCGCTTTCCGGAGAAGCTGTGCTAACCGTTGCTTTGTTTTGTACAAGAACACCTGATTTTCTCGTAAAAAGTACCTCAAATTAATTTGTCTTATGTATTTACAGGTCGCGTTTATTTTTGATGTTTCGGGAGCTTGTCGATGCGACAAATTATCAAAGATGTTACTGAATGACATTGAAAATCAAGATAACATTCGAATAGTACACATTCCTGATTCTAAAACAAAAAAACCTTGTCGCTTTATAATTTTTGATGAAGAAATGTTGCTTTGTACAGGCGTTATGTGGCATTACGACCGGTTCGTACTCCACACAGGCGCCTATTTGTAAATTACAAGAAGGGAAATGTACTGTCCAAGCAGTGGGGCTACATTCATTTGGAAAATTCCCTTCTAAAAATGCAACGTATCTTGAGTTACCTACACCTCTGGAATACACTGGCCATTGTATGCGCCACAGTTGAACTAAGGTGACGTTACCAATTTAAAAAGACATGGAAGATGGCAAAGTACAACGGTGGCTGAGGGCTATATAATGGATTCGATCCAAAATAAGCTAGGTATAGCCAGAAAAATACAATCAGAGCCAGCAAAAAACACAACTACTAGTATGGGCTATAATCGCTCTACTAGTAATGATTTATCCACAATCTGCTACGAACACGCCGGTAATGAGATTTCGACTGGGAATTTGAAGCTTGGTGAAAAATCACTATCGGGAATCAATTTTTCAAACATAACAAGTACTGTAATTGTAATTAATAGATTTGAATAAATTGTTCTTTTTTAAAGCATCTTTTTTATTTTGCGTCTTGTAAAGTCTTTACAGTACTAGTCCGGAAAATTCGATTTTCCTGCGCGTTAATAAGCAAAAAAATGTTGTTTCTAAGACGATTTTCGGATAAAGTATTAAAAAAACGCTTTTAATGGAGTCCAAAAATAACTACATTTATTAATAAAATCAATTTTGATCAAAAATTGTTTCTCTAATTTGAGTGGGCACGCGACTAGACACACGAAGACATGTGCCCATCCAGGCTCCCTCTGGCGCCGTCGCTGGGAATGATTACGAAAAGTCAAACTAAATCTTAAAGTTTAACATCCACGTTCTATAAAAAATACAAGTAAAAACAAAAAAAAGTGTTTTTTACATTTCAAAACTGTAATGAGTTACGTTTAGCTCAATGAATACAGAATTAATTGTTGAGCAAGAAGAGTCGGTCAGTTTTTTCCTTTACCATAAAATAATTTTTAGACGAACAAATTTCTGTCTATAAATAATCATTTGTTTACTGTTACGATATAAGAAAAGTTTGTTTTACCCATCCTCAATGTGTATAATTATAGAATATTTATTTAAACTATTTGATGTTTATGTATCTTTAGACTTTTTATTACCCAAGATTCTTTATATAACTCATAATGACTGATGAGAAGATACATTTTCACAAGGTCTTGTGTTTGTTTTCCTTTGTTCTTGTTCATTTAAATACATAACAATTAAATATGATCGGGTTAGAATATAATCACGAAAATTAAAATAACATTTGAAACTAGAAAAAAATCACTTAATTGTCCATATAATGGAAAAAAAATTGACGAATACAAATTAATACTTACACATTTTAATGATTTATTGTAATTTTAAGAACAGCGTATTAGATCACTATAAACTGAAACTAATTCGTTCAGACAATCAGTTTCTGTTTAAATAACAAATAAAAGAATATATTTGCTAATAAATTGCGATCTAAATACATTTTAGTTAGTATTTGTAAACAATTAAAAAAAAATATTTGATACGATGACAAATCCAAATAATTTAATTTAAATAACTGATGTGAAAAAAATCAAATAATCATCTTCAAATAAACAGTTATTTGAAACCAGAACCAAATAATGTATTTGCCAATAAACAATTTGCAAAGAATCTATTCCAATTATTTAATCAAATTAATTCATTAGTTTTATTTAAAAAATATTTAAATAATTTTATCAAATATTGCCCATGTCTGAATTCATCCAGCTTCGCACAAAATTTCTCCTTGGCAAATTGAAAAGAATAAATTATTTTCTTAAATGCTTTTCGTTCCAACGACTGTATAACCGTGTAACTAGTACTCGTACAGGATGTACACGAAATATTGTAGACACGCAACGTTTTCTATGTTCATAATATAGTTTTTAAATCTCACAGAATATATAGTTACTGCGAAAAAAGAAATAAGACCTTCCGGAGACAATGACATTTTTATCTTAGAAGCAATGCAATACAATTCTAATTCTTTACAAACGCTTCAAAGAGTTATACGCTATTATTGCACGGTTTGCATTACAGGGTTAACGTTCTTCACCTAGGATCTGATTTCATAATGTAACAAGAATCTTAATATCAAGGACTCACACACATGTTTACATCCTCCTTACTTTATAGCGAAGCACAATTAAAACACAATGAAAAAAAGGTATAATAAAACAACTTTGATTAAAAAAAACGCGCTATTGATTGACACTTTTGTTTCGAAAATAATAGGTAATCAACCTCATGATGGGCAGGTACTGTAATAAAAGCTTTATTTGATGTAATATAATAGAATTCAATTTGGTGTAGTTGAGTTGTACAAAAAGAATAGATTCATGGTTGAATACTTTATTTCTTGTGTTTCTTTACACATGCTTAATTTTTCTAATTGATGCAATTAAAGCAATTTTACATTAATTAAAAATCAATACCAATACAAGGACGTCGGCATTACATCAATTTTATATAAGAATACATACAAAAACACTTGAGAGGTGACGAGGATTTCATTGTATACAAAGATTTTACATTGATGTTATGCAAGATCAATAAAAAAATATAAGAGAAACATAGTTTAATTAATTTTTTTTGAAATTAGGTAACTTAGGCTTGCAAAGAATCAATTCACTTTTAATGATAGAGGAAAGATGGCCACTTTCGAACGTGTCCACTATTTTAAAATTGGCACTAAGATAAATATTTGCGTGATTATCAAGTTCTAAATTCGAATTTACGAAATTAGGCGACTATGTTTTTCACCAAATTTATAGTTACCATTACATAAAAAAAAGTGACTCAGTTCTTCATCCATCTGAAACCAACAATAGAGAAAATAAAGCACAATTCGGAGAAAAGTCTACAAAGATTGAAATTATTTCAGTAAAAATTTACATTTACCATGAAGAGAAGAAACTTTTCGACGCTTTAACAACAGCCGAATATAGACCACTAACAATAATTGCTAATTCTTTCAAAAATATAAAAGATGACCTAATGAATGACGCACAACTCGGTTTACTAATTGCATTTCCACTATCAGAACTAGATTTGATATTTTTTAGTGACCAACAATTTATTAAAAGCCAGACAAAAAATAACCTTGCTCTTCTAAATTTGAATTGATACTATCATCTATGTATTATCTAAAAGCCACAATCACCGAAGTCTCGGAGAATTGTTTTCAAAATTCGGCATTTTCCCCATAAACAAGAGATAAAAGAAAATTACACCAAAAACTCACAAAATTATGAGGCTAAGATATCATCTGCAAGAAAAAAAATCTGATGTGGTCACCACACGACTTTCCTATAAGAAACGATGAAGGAAAAATAAATCCATTATGACTTTAATAAAAACAATTAACACGTTTAATTATGTCTCTTTAATAATAATTAATCGCCGTTAATTTAAAATAATAGTATAATTAAAAAAAACAAACCGCATTGAGATTTGAACCTTTGTATGTTGGGACGTCAGTTGATGTCACTACACCAAAGTGACTTACTCATGTTTTTTACATACGTAATTTAAACTAGGCTTTTTACCAAGCGATACATTTTTGAAAATATTTTTAATATTTGTTATTAAATTTTAAAAATTATTACGCAAAACGTTTTCTGGTACACATTGTCATATGCTCTGATAATGGAAATATTTTAAAAACACCTTGGGGGCATATAAATCAAAATTTTCAAATTACCTATGTTAATCTGTATGCTTCAAAATTTCCGGGACACACGGTATAAACAAGTCAAAAAAATATAGAGAAAAATTGTTATTTTTAAACGTATCTTGCTTTTCCTTCAAGATATGGAATTTTTTTCTAAAATAAGTCGTCGTAGGCAGGATCCGAACTTAGGATTTTATATGGAATTCACTTTAAATTATAAATCAAATATCTAATAAACTGTTAATGTTAGAAAAAATTTTATTTGGATAAATTGTTAAGAAGTTCTAACTCTATAAGAAACTGTATAAAATAATTCGAATAATTTACATACTTACAAAATTATATAAGAATAACTGTTAAAAATGGCGGATATACCTACTTCCGATTCTTTTATCAGACCCATCTTTTGATAGAAGAGAGAATATGAAACGCCAGCTCCGTACCAACTTTCAAGTTACTAGGATTTTTGGTTCGAGAGTTATCGTGGGTACATCATTACACACAGACACACACACACACACAGACACCCAAATTGTGATCGCTATACTTTTCTTATAGAAAAATAAAAATAATACCCCAAATAATAAAACAAATTATTAAATAACGGATTTTAACCGTTTGCTCTACATGCAGCTCCAAGCAGAAAGTTTTTAGCTGGGTGATAAAAAGCATCCCGTACAAAAATAATTTCAAGAAAATGTACTTTAAATAATGTATAATAAAAAACTTGAAAGATTTTCAAAACGGTCTTTTTCCTTTATTATAATTTTAAATTAAGTTAAGATAATAGAGGCAGTAAATAACGCATGATTTAGCCCATACTTGTGACCACCAGAAGCACTCGACTAGACACGTACAACGTGTGTAGTACCGCAAAGCTTTTTATCAGATCCCACTTTGTGGAACAAGTTCTATAATGCAATATTAAAAATACAGCGGACAAAAGACACTATTATAGGATATAACTACGACCTCAGTTGCGATATATGCCAGAAGAATCGCGTAACTAGAAAAGAATACCAAAACAGTTAGAGAATAAATTTTGGAAGACATGAGTTCCAAGACGGCGAAAGCCTAAACACAAACGATGATCATAACAGAAAGGAGAATGCTCCGTGACTTAATAAGACATGTAGGGATAAAATCATTAAAAGTAAAAAAGCAGTAAAATAAATAGACGTCTGGGTAAACAAAGATATAAAAATGACCGTACGCGTGCAGTATTTGTATAAAAAAATAAGCAAAACGTTGATGGTCCTAATGAGGATAACTGTCCACATAGTAATAACATCAACGGTACTATATGGCGCACCGATATGGAGAGAAACCTTAAAAAATAAATACTGCTTGAAAATGTTCCAGCAGATAAATGGAAATTTAGCACTGAGAATAACATCGGCATAGAGAAGAGCACCAAGAAAACCACGAAAGAGTGTACCGCAAAAAAGTGGCAAAAGCAGATACACAAAACGAACGAGAATAAGAATGGGAAGATTACGATGGTTGGATAAAGACGTTCATCAAAAGTGTTAAGACATGGACGGAGCAAAAGTGAGAAGAGACAGGCCATTACATAAAAATAAAGGGACACGAAATCTTCGGGAAGTATTTGTATAGAATAAAGAAACTAAACAAACCTACCTACTAGTATTGTGCAAAAATAGATTCAACACAACACGCTATTTCCGAATGCGATAGATAGCGACGACAAAGAGAAAACACTAAAATATGTTTGATAATAGTGAGTGAGAGTAACTATGAAGGGCCAAGAAGATGATATACGACATAATAAAAAGTACAGCGAAAAAAGAAAAAGAACTGAAAACATAAAAAATAGACATACATCTGTCTTGAAATAATGTTAAGACGGTGGTTCCAAAGCAGCCTCTATATCCCCGAACAGCTAAAGGAAGATATCCAACACTACCCGGATCATCACAAATATATTAAGAAGAGTTGTCTAAAGTAAAGAAACAAAACGAACCTACCTGCAAGTATTGGAAGAAAATTCCACACAACACACCATCTTCGATACATGGCGGAGACAAAAAGAAAACGCCCAAAATAAGAGATAGGCCAGTGACGGCCAAAAACGTGCCGGAAGTGCTAATGGTGAGTGAAAGTAGCTATGAAGCGGCCAAGAAGATGAATGCAAAAGCATAAGAAATAAACATACATCTGTCTTAAAGTAATGCTAAAACGATGGTTCCAAAGCAGCATCTATAGAAGTAGTAAGAAACTGAGGTTTTTTAGTTGATATGTGTATCCCCAAACAGTTAAGAGGAGAAATCCTAATCTTAAAGATTAATTTCATTAAAAAGCAATTCCCACTGAATTAATCCGCTTAATACCTTAAACAATAAACAAACCCGTCAGGTTTAAATTACTGGTTATTGTAGAATAAACGCAGCTTTTAAAACATCCTAGTAAGAGAAACAACTTGGTAAAAAAAAGAAGACCGAATTATTTTATTTCTTTCTCAAAATATTAGAAGAAATGCTTGGTGTTGCAAAACTGATATACAAGTCTAAAAATGTTTTAACTGAAGAAACCTTCGACTGTTTTAAATGATGTCATTGTTTAACAACATTGAAATTGAAAATAATCACAAAGCATTTGGACGACATGAGTATCAAGACAGCAAAAGTCAAAACACAAATGGTGAGCATAGCAAGAAGGAGCAAGCTCCGCGACCTAACAATACATGTACGTACGGAAAGCATTAAAACTAAGAAGGCAGTAACATACATAAAAATCTGGATAAACAAAGATATAAAAATGACCAAACACGTCAAGTATGTATTTGTATGAGAAAATAAAGAAAATGTTAATGGCACAATGGAATAACTCCAAACATAGAGAACCCAAAGAGAAAATAATTAGAATGCTTACCATAGTAATAACATCAACGGCGAAAGTGCTAATTGTGAGTGAGAGCAGATCTGAAACGACCGAGAAGATGATATGCGACATAATAAAAGGAAGAAAGAAAAAAAACTGAGAGCATACGAAATAGACATACATTTGTCTTGATGCAATACTGAAACGGTGGTTCCGCAGCAGCCTCTATAGAAATAGGAAGAGACAAAAGTTTTTTTAGTTGATAGGTCTATCTCGAACACCTAAGGAGAGGAATCCAACACTACCCAGATCATCACAGATATCATTAGAAAATTTGTCCAACAAAAAAGATTAGTAACTCAAATAAATCCGACGCGTTCATTTTAAAAATTGATTTTGTAAACCCTCTCTTAATTCTTCTAGACTTTAAAGTACTACTTTAACGTTTAATTTCATTAAAAAATCAATTCCCATTGAATGAATGCGCTTAATACCTTAAAAAATAAATTAAGAACCCGTCAGGTCTAAATTACTAGTTATTGTAGAATAATTGCAGCTTTTAAAACATCCTAGCAAGAAAAACCACTAAAACTACTACAATCTACTTGGTAAAAAAGATAAGACCGAATTATTTTTTTTCTTTCTCAAAATATTAGAAGAAATGCTCGGTGTCGCAAAACTGATACACAAGTCTAAAAAATAGTAAACGATTAACCGCAGAGTCATCTCTTAGTATAACGTTTAACACCTTTATAGCTGTTTACAGTAATCCTTCATACATAGTACCTTATGCTCAGCTATCAATTTCTTGTGTGGGAATTACAGTAAAGTGTATCTCCTATTGCTGATGAATCCCAAAAGAGCAAAACGGCCATCCAGCCGTTCATTCAGAAAGCATTTGAACAATTGCATTGACATTGCTGTAACCCCAATGTCCTTTACGTTGCGGTTTTATGCAGCAGTTTTATTCAAAGCTATTTTGAATTACGCAGGTGTAAAATCAACTTACAAAGTTCACCACCTTTATACCTATTTATAGTTACAAGTCTAAATGTTTAAATTGTTTAAAAATATTGAAATTGAAAAAATATCACAAAACATGAGAACGGTGTTAAACCCTTCTAGTAGGAAAGGGCGATGGAAAAACACTACTTAGTTTGTTTTTTTAGGCAACGTTTCGTGTCCCCCATTCTTCAGGCCACTGTATTTAATAAAAAACACAACATAATTAATACAAGCATAAATACAACCAGGTAATTAGAACTACTAGAAGGATTTAACACCGTTCCTGTCACACATCTTAGAAGGTTTATTATGTCTCATCAAGCTCAAAACATATGAACGACATGAGTTCAAGACGGCGAAAATCAAAACACAAATGGTGATCATAGCATGAAGGAGCAAGCTGCGCGACTTAACCATACATGTAGGAACGGAAAGCATAAAAAGGAAGAATGTTGTAAAATACATAAAAATCTGAGTAGACAAAGATATGAAAATGACCGCACACGTGAAGTGGCACGAATAAAAATAACAAACATAGAGAACCCAGAAAAAAAAGAAATTAGGATGCTTCCATATAAAAATATAAATAACATTAACGGTATTATATAGCGCACGGATATAGGAAAAAACCTGAACACAAAAACTCTTTGAAAATGATCCAGCGGATAAATAGAAATTTAGCACTGAGAATAACATCGATATACAGGGTGTATCTGAAATACAACTACTCAAGAAGTAGTGTCCTTGTGGCGTTAAATGAAAATGTTTCCTTTAAAGATTTGGTATAAAGTGGCCCAGTCTTAAGATATTTGCAATTGAAATTTTCAGGCCGGTCCTGATTATCTAAACAAATGGAAATTGTTCGTTGATTGTAACTATGCAGTAAATGATGGGTAAATGCTATAAAACCCGTGAAACGTATTGATGTATTGTGTTAATAGTTTTATTGAATTTTCCATCCTCAACAAAATCAATTGTTAATAAAATAATTAAAGCAGATAACAACGTTAATTCTTAGCTTTATTACTAACCTAGCTTAACAAAATGTATGTTTTTACACGATCACGTTTATCTTTGGTTGTAATCAAAGCAAGACTTCAGATAATTAAATTCAAAATTCGGATTTCTTTAGTTGATGCTAAGTGTTTCGTGTTAACGTATTTGTACTTCATAATATTTAATTTAAATTTTCTTTATTATGTACAACTGCAGAATACAGTGATACTGTTTTAATGTACGGCGAGTTTAATTATAACCTCCACACCACACGTAGATTGTGGGTTAAGCGATATCTTAATAGACAATTGCCTTCAATAAACTTTATTTTGGCGTCTGTGCAAGGACTTCGAGGAACTGGAGGTGTTCTTCCTACCTGTGAAGACCGTAATCAAGAAAGGCCACCCAGTGTATTAGCAACGGAAAAAAACTCAATCTTTTCCGTAAAATAAAAAATGTAATGTTTGTTTTTCTTCAATGTATGTGCAGATATTGTAAATTGTAGAAGATCGGACACAAAGTAGGAATAGGTGGCGCAGCTAACGTGTCCCATGATACGCTACATCATGTTTTAAAGATTATTCTTTGTACCGTTCAACGAGTCCAGCAACTAAACGACGTTGATTTAGAACCGCAAATGGAGCTTTGCGAGTGATTGCAGCAACAAGAAGCTTTTTAACTCTAACTTTAATGTCAAAATATTATTTTCAGATGAGTGTTGTTTTACACGAAATAGAGTGCTGAATTTTCACAACACGCATGTTTAGAATAAAGAAAATTCTCAAAAAATTCAACAAAGCAACTTCCAGTGGCGGTTTTCTATTAATGTTTGGGCGGGTATTTTAAGAAATAGTTTAATTAAACCGTTTATTTTGTCAGAAAGACTTACAGGCAAATTGTACTTTTACACGAAACTTTTGCACAAGAATTTGATGATTGGCCCCTTGAAGTTTGCATAACTACGTGGTTTATGCACGATAGAGCTCCTCAGCATGTAAGTCGCCCCGTTTGCGATTGCTTAAATATAATTTTTATGAGTCGTTGGATTAGAAGAAAGGGCACTAGCCGCTGTTCAGCCTGTGAGTCAGATATTAACCCTTTAGATTTTTTTCTGGAGCTATGTGGAAGATGAAGTACACAAAACCTCCGTAAATAATAAACAAAAGCTGCAAGATGCAATTAGTGCCAATATTTAGACCGTCCCCTTTACAAGAAAAAAAATCAAATGCCCCCTTTTACATAATAGTTAATTATACCAAGTTTATGTCCGCCTGTTATAATCACAAATTAAAAATTAATTCTCTCTCTCTCTAATAGTGCTCCTCGTGGTCGTGACAGAGAGTCGTGTAATTATTAATTAATTAAAAATACAGAAACATAATAAAAACATTTAATTCAGACGAATACCATACAAAGTATTAGAACAAATTTATAACTTAACCAACAAATGCGAGACAATACACAAAGCTGGAGCATTCCGCACTGGGGCACTGCACAAAAGCAAAACGATTAATCAAAATTAGTTAAAAAAAATTATTTCAAGAAAACAAAATTCAATAAGAAACATAAATATCAATGCGATGGTTGAGGCTGGTGGAATTTTAACAGTTCGTTAATGTCGGGTTTCAATTTAATTAACATCAGTCGCAAATCACCACGCTCAGTGATCTGCAGTCTATTCCTTTTCTTGGACAGTAAATTAACTTCTGCAGTAAACCTACGCTCAGCCAAATACATATGTTTTTTTTTTAAATTTCTGTACTATTTCCCACAACCGAGGGTGAAGAACTGATATTGATTTTTGGAGCCAGAACTATTGTTATCCATTTCTGAATTTTACTTCTAATTCTTCATTAGTTGTGAGTTCTACGAGTTCTTCTAAATTTGATGATTATGCTGTATCTGCATTTGCGAAAAGATTTAAAACCCAGCTTGGTATATTCATATTTAGAATATCCTGGAATCGCTATGTAAAAGTGTTGGCGGTAAGTAAGTAAATGTTCTTGTTTTACCGATATTGCTAATAATGTCGGAAAGTGGCTGTATTTACCTCTTCCTAGATTTCGTTTGAATAGAAATTTTCCCGCGAAAGCAACTATGACGTTTTTTGCAATTATAAATTAACGTCATTAAATGTTTTAAAAAGGTCTGTCAAATAAGCGATGCCATTTTTGAATGCAATCAATAATTGGTTTGTTAGAGATTGCGTAAATCCATATTTCAAATACTCAATATAGTACTGCTGACATTTCTTCATAGTTTCAAACATTTTCGAACTCATAATTGGTTACGCTGTCAATACATTAACTTTTCAACCAATTTATAGAAAGTTATGAAACTAATGACTTTTTTACTGCTTTACCTCTACAGTCACGCACGAGTATAAATCACTGACGAAGCACACCAAAACAATAAGACATTAGAAGACCTATCCCTGCCCTTTAAAGATTTGATTTCGAGCACGCAACAACTTTACTATGATAAGAATGTCTTCCGGGTTAGAACCGTGTCATTGTTGTTGTAACCGAAATTGCCAACGTTTCGCCCACTTTCGTAAGAGGCTTCATCGGGGCGTGAGATAAATAGCAAAACTCAAACAAGCTACCGAAATCTAACTAAGAGCTTCTCAAAAGTTAGGTTATCAACTTGTGAAACACGCCATAATTCAAAATTTAAAAACGTAAGGAAGAAAACAATAACTTGAAAAAGCAAACGAAAATCTAACAAAGAACCACTACAGAGTGAGGTAATCAAGTTGTGAACCAAACCAGATTCTAAACTCCGTAGAATTGGCTTAAGAAGAAATAGTCACCGTATATAAAGAAGAAGGATCGTCACGAATGGTTAAGCTTGACTCTGATTGGGTTACGGTTGCTAGCGAAACCATGATCGCGATTGAAGTTATTAGGGTGCTTGATGATTTATATGCTCTCTCGGAATTTCCTGTTGAAAAAGAATGGAGATTTGGCAATCAACGAAACATTATCAAAATCTGTAGTAGACCTGTAGTAAAATGATGTTCAGCAACCGCAGACTTGGAAATATACCTTTTCCTTATACAACGATCATGTTCTGAAATGAGAGTAATGACGGAACGACCGGTTTCACCAATGTAGACTAAACCACCTGAACAAGGAATTTGGTATACACCTTGAGATGAACGTGTAGGAAATTTGTCTTTGGAGAACGTCGAATCTGAGAGGTTTTGCCTGTCGAGTTGAATATGGGTTTAATACCATTCTTACAAAGAAGTTTCCCTATTTGATCTGTAACCTTGTAAATGTAGGGTAAAAAGACTAGTTTCGAATTGGATTCCAGAGTAGAAATGTACTTAAGTAATCGAGTACGTGGATGTAGACGACGATTAATAACTCTATTAATATCTAGCTTTACATCACCATTGTACACTAAGGATCTAGTAAGATGACGGAGTTTCGAGTCTAGATTCTCAGGTTGGCAAATTAAAAAGGCACGATGAACCAAAGATTTAATAACAGAACGTTTCTGTGCAGAATAATGATGAGACGAAGCATAAAGGTATCTGTCCTTATAGGTGGGCTTGCGATAAACAGAATGGCTCACAAATCCGCCGGGTTTACGAGGTATAAGAACGCCAAAAAATAGAAGAAAACCATTACTTTCGATTTCCATAGTAAATTTGACATCTAAGTGTTGATTGTTAAGATGATCCAGAAACTTAAGACAATTCGAGATGACCATGAGGCCAAACAATAAACGTGTCGTCAACATACCTAAACCACACTTTAGGTTTTAATATTGATGATTCCAAAACAACCGTTTCAAAGGATTCCATAAAATGTTAGCTACAACAGGTGATAGAAGAGAACCCATAGCAGCACCAGAAACCTGTTCGTAAAACTTGGTATCAAATTGGAAGTAAGTAGAGGATAAACACTTATCAATAAGAGGAACTAAACTCAAGTCCTTGCCATGTTGAGACAGAATCTGTTTGATGATAATAAGCGAATCCTTAATAGGAACTTTAGTAAAAAGTGAAGTAACATCAAAGTTCACGAGAAGATCTTGGGGTTCAAGTTTTATAGTTTCTAGACGTTGAATAAAATGCTGAGAGTTGAGGATGTGAGAAGAGGTTTTACCTGTAAACTCGCAAAGAATGTTGGACAAAAACTTGGCTAGCTTGTAGGTGGGAGATTGGATAGTACTAACGATAGATCAAAAGGGAATACCTTGTTTGTGAATTTTGGGAAGTCCGTATAGACGAGGTGGCTTAGAATCTGAAGGGGTAAGTCGGCGATTAGTTTCAGGAGGTAGATTGGAAGATTTGATGATTTGGCTGACCTCACGTTCAATCCTCGAGGTGCGGTTGTGAGTTAGAAGAGCGTAAGTTTCCTCAGACAAAATAGAATGGATTTTCGCAACATAATCAATTTGATTCAAAACTAGCGTTGCCTTGTCGGCTGGAAGAACAATAATATCAGGGTTCTTACGAAGACTTTTTAGAGCTGACTCTTCCGACTTAGAAATGTTGGATTTAGGAATTTTAGATGATTCAAGGATTTTGCCAGTGTTAATACGAATCGGATCTGAGATGTAACGAGGAATATGTCTTATAAAAGACTCAACAGCACATAAAATATCTTATTTAGGAATACGTTTGGGAGCAACCGCAAAATTCAAACCCTTAGAAAGCACCTATCCTTGTTCTGGGGTGAGAATCAAACTAAATAAATTGACAACCGTCTTTAAGAAGTTAGTAGTGGATGAAATTTTACGATTCTTGGATTCCAATAATTAAAACTTTTTGAGATGACCTTCAGTGGTTAGTCGTAGAGACTGCTGGTAAGTAATGGTGTCGAAAAGATTCCAATCATCCGGTGATAGAGTGTTGGTCAACTCAAATGAAAAAGAGTTTCTTCGAAATGGTGTCTAACTCTCGCCTAGTTTGCTTAATCCGTTCGCGTATCAACGCTAGACTAGCACGGTGTAGGATGTTTTTAGAAGAACGTGTCTGAATGTGGAACTTGATTCTGAGGAATGCAGGAATGATGTTGTGGTCACGACAGCGACTAAGAAAGGTTAAAGTGCACAAAAGTTTAACGAGTTTGTGGCGAAGTTTGGAAAATACGGAGGTTTTAGAAAAAATATTATTCGGTTACAAAAACAATGACACGGTCCAAACCCGGAAGACATTCTTATCATAGTATAGATTCCGGCCGTGGAAGCCTTCGCTATTACGCAACAACTTGTATGCCTTTGTTCGTTTGCGGTGCCACGGTGCACTTGCTTTGCAAACAAGTTGTTACAAGTTTCCGTATTTTTGTTAAAAGATGCTTGATTGCGTAAATCACGTCTTTGTTTATACTTAATGCTTGTTTAAATGTTTTAATGTTTATTTACGCCATAATAATAAGATAAACATTTTAGACGGTTAGATCAAATGTTTTTTCATGAAAATAGAGGTAGTTTCAAAGTATTTCATTATATTACATTTCTAATTAGGTAGGTACGCCCCGAACGCCCCCTTAACTGTCATAACACCCCCATTTGCCTTTGGACCCACTACTGCCCCCACAAAAAGCTCCAGCGCCAACTAGGTGGCGGCACTCGGTTGGGCACCTATGATTTAGACTATGTGTTTTATCCAATAGAGGAGGTATTATCAGGTGTACTTAAAAAGAATGTGCAGAATAGCAACTTCATTTAACTACAGTAATTTAACTACGCGTTATACAATAATATTATTTTGTATTTATTTTTATTTTTGGCTTTCTCGTGGTGTCAAAAAACCTTAGGAGAGTACAGGTTCGTAACGATTTATTTTGCTTAAAATTTTTGTTTTTTTTAATGTTTTAATAGAACTTTTATTTTGACATTTTTGCTTGTATTTATGCTCTAATTTCACCTTCTAAAATAACAACCCGTTAATCAGATACAGCCTGTACAAAACAGCACCGACAAGAGCGTGAAAGAGAGAACTCGAGTGTACCGCAGAAAAGAGGTAAAAGCAGATATACAAAACGGATGACAAAAATACTAGAAAAATTACGATAGTTAGATAAAAATGTTCGTCAAAAATGTTAAGACATGGACGGAGCGATAGTGGGGAGAGACAAATCATATGACCCAAAAAATGACGAGACCCGGAGTTTTCCGGGAGTATTTGTATAGATTCGGCACAACACACTATATTCTAAAATAAGTGCGGTAGGTTAGTGTTGGTCAAAAACGTGGTGAGTGAGAGTAGTTATGAAGAGACCAAGAAGAATATCCACCTTAAAAAATCAACAAAGAATCAGTCAGGTGTAAATTACTTGTTAATGCTATTGCTTTTCAAAACTCCTTGCAAGAGAAACTAGGACTACTCGGACCATCACAGATGTCTTTAGAAAATTTGTCCAACAAAAAATGTAAGTAACTCAAGTAAATGCGACGCGTACTAGACCGAATTCTTTTTTCTCTTGTCAGAAGATTAGAAGAAATTCTCGGCGTTGCAAAACTCACATATAATAATACAATGCTATAAATGTTTCAATTAAAGAAATATTCGATATTTAAAAATATGCATGGTGTGTTAATAGTTAATAGAGTATGCTATACACATTTAACTACTAAAGTTACATTTAATGAATCGATTCGTATCTGTTATGTCGCGTTTACGGTATAAATTAGCAGTTTAATTTGCGTTTTGGTAACGGTTTTTGGCTAATTATAGATACGTGACTAATGAGAACGACTAAAACATTGATCGTACACATATTTTTACGCAAGCGCTTGGACTCATTTAATAAACAAAACATTTCATTTTCAAATCTAGAAATGTTGCCAATACCAAACAGCAACAAGAATTTTTGTTAGCTTTCACTGCTGAAACATTTTTGATGAAACTGTCTATAGTAAAAAACATTTTTCGGTAATCGTATTATTGACAATTTCATTGGAAAAAAGTGTATATAGAGTTGTTTTTATTTAGAAATATCGTTCTCAAAAAAAAAGGTATTAGGCCTCGTAGTGAATCTATTTATCTATACTTGATAGTATTACTCTTATTAGATAATCTAATAATGTGACTTCAATTGTATGACTCCGAATCCCACATTTCAATTAAATCAATGTTGTATTTAACTAAATTAGAAACGATTTGCATCGTTTACAACCATATACAAATGTATGTAAAACTCAATAGAGCTAATTAATTGTGTCTAAAATAACACGCAAATATAATACATATGTAAAACATAAAGTAAAGGAAACTCATAAATAAGTTAATAACATCAAAGGAAGCTTCGATCAAAGTAGCTCCGGGAAAGAATATTTTAAACAAACTATTACGAACATAAAAAAAAACAGTTTAGGAAACGTATGTTCAGTTGAAACAACATTTTATCAAAAATTCGTTATTTCTTTTAGTCATGCATTATGTTTCACGTAAAATTCACAGTTCTACAAACTTTGCTAATGTTGATTAGATCAAAGTTTGTATAAATAAATAATGAATGAATCAACGGAAATCTAGAACCAAAATTGAAAATAGAACAATATAAGCGCGAACGTGTTAATTACAAACAACTCGAAGGTCGGTAGATAATTAAATTGTTAGTAAAAACACAAAATTTTATCATCAATCATTTTTGTCGATTAAAAAATTAATTAAACGGTACTAAAACGATTTAATGTTATGTAAAACAGGCGAAAGGTGTATCTTAATAATCCTTGATATTAACTATAAATAAACTACAAAAGAATTGAACTGCAACAGACAATTGGAAAAACTCTAATATCTAAAAACATCATAGCATAAAAGATATTAAATACAAAAATGCAAAACACTCGATATAGAGAAAGAAAAGTTGATGTATATTATAAATCTGTATCGTAAATTTTAAAAAAAATCGGATTTGGATACAAAATTATCCGGATGATCTAAATTATTAAAAAAAAACGTATAAGAAAACTACCTGGCATAGATGAAATAGAAAAGAGAAAAAAATTACGGATTCTATGTGGTTTGGTTCCAAAAATACCAAGAATTATTAAAATGACAATTCTTATCACCAAGGCGAACATATTATGAAGAAATAACTATAAACGCAACTAAAGCAGTGACATTAAAAAAAGATAGTAGCAGATTCAAAATTTAGACATGCAAAAAAACATTTTGTTTGACAAACCTTAATTTTCGTAATAATACAAAAATTCTATCAATCTGAGCATTATCTTTTACTTCATCTAAGTCTAAAAATGATGATTGCTTTTGTAAACACTTCAAAACGCTCGATTAAACAAGAAAATGTTCAGTATTTCAATACTACAAATATCAAAACCTGACGAACGAAGAAAAGCATAAACGAAATTGTGTAAACGGATCGTTAATCTGTAAATGCCTATAGAGGTAGAAAAACGTTGAAAACTGAATTTACACACGCCTAATTCAAATTAGTTTGGAATATACTGCAGACTAAAGTATATTCAAAACTTATTTAAATTACGCGGGTGTAAAATCAGCTTTCAACGTTTCATCTCTATAGTAGTAAATTTATACTATGGGATGGCTCTGCCGATATATTTCATTTATCATGCTCTTTAATGTTTGAGACAATTCCGTTATAGATTGCACACATTACAACAAATTTAAAAATAAAAAAATTCGTCATTAAAACAAAAAAAGAATACAAATTTTATTCAATTTTATAGAATAATCTCAGTAAGGTACATTAAACTGCAAAGAAAACAAATAACATTCAGTACTCAGTTTCACTATATTTAATGAAAACTCTTTTGAGAATCCTATCTCAACAAAAACCTGAAGCCAAAATTGTTTGTAACGCACAAATTCGATATTTTAAAGATATTCGGCTCGCCTTTTGGCTAGCTTATGTCGTAGATGGCGTCAGTCGGATTGTAAGTACCTAAATTTTTCGGGTAAGCCGTGCCTTAGACGTATAGAAAGTAATCCTATAAGGAAACGAAAATCTGAGCTAGAGAAAAGGAAATACCCCAGACTCGCAATCCTCAAATATGCGTGAAGCAATAAAACAATCTAGTTATCATAGACTGAAAGTTTCGTTTATTTCGATGTAATGTCTGATTCGTTCTTCACCTCGTAAGAGAACGAAAAGAGGGACCACTCTACGGTGCTCAACCAACCGCCCAAACGGTAAACCTTCAGGAGCAAAAAGAAGAAAGAAAATGTGACCTGTAGGTGATCAATCAATCAAAAGAAAGACAAACAAAAAAATAAAAAGTAAGAAACACAAGATAGACGAAGAAAGGTAAGACAAGATGTAAATGTCTGTTTTGTTCTTCCCTCCGTAGAAGAAACGGAAAAGAGTGACCAACCCTTCAATGCCCAACTAACCGCCCAAAAAGCGAACCATAAAGCGAATCAAAAAGAAAGAAGCACATAGAAAAGATAGAGATAGGAAAAAAACGGAAAAAAAGCAGGCTTCATGTTAATGCCTGATTGGTTCTTCTCCCTGTAGAAGAACGAAAAGACAAATCACCCTACGGTGCCCATACAACCGCCCAAGTCTTCATCCACCCTGTAGAATAGAAGTGGGTGTTAATTGTGCAATCGGAGAATTGCTCCGTAACTATGAGACACATCATGACGAACTTTGCTACGGTAATACATAATCAATTGATCCACGTTTTAAAAATATTTAAGTATGTACAGTTTCACAACCCAAATTTATGCTTTTTTTTAAATAAAACATATTTTTAAAGTTTTGGATTTCCTGTTCCCTTTAAAACAAAAAATGTATAACATCTATCATTAACCGTTGACTAGGTTTCAGCATTAAAGTGATGATATATTTAGAACGGTTAATGATACATCAATACAATGTTACACATTTTTAATTCTAAATGGAACAGATAATCCAAAATTTCAAAAAAATACAAAGTGTTCTATTTAAAAAAAAACAACATAAATTTGGGTTATCATATTTTTGTGAAACATCCTGTATGTACTTAAATATTTTTAAAATGTAAGCCATTGATTATGTATTATCGTACCATAGTTTTTCGTAATGTGTCTAATAGGTAAGCAGTAATCCTCCGATTACACAGTAGACACCCACCCTGTATACATATACATTTCATTACTTGCTTCAAAAAGCTTATGGTGAATACGTTTAATATCAAAAAGCATGATTGAAATAAAAAGTGGAAATTTTGAGTTTGAATTTGATTTAATGATGCTTGTGTAACACACCTGTTTTGGTTAGCTTAAGTCGAAGATGGTCGTGGGTCAAGATGTTAGTATCCAATTTCGTCTAGTGAACCGGTGTCCTACAAACCCTTTCCTTGCGAGTAGGACAAAGAATAAAAAGGTACCAAAACCCGCAACGCAACTGTGCATTGATAATAACACAACAGAACGTTATAGCAAGATTATCACAACGATTTATTTGATGTTAGCACTGAATCACAACAAGAGAATGAGAGAAAAAGTTTCACAGCGAATTTCTAAAGTATTCACCCAATTGTCCGTACACCTCTAATTATAAGTAATATAGATCATTCATATGTAGTAGATAAGAAGTTGATAACTAAAGTATATAATCCAAGGTGTATCTGAAATACGGCTACAAACTCAAGGAGTAGTTTTCTAATAGCGTTAGATTAAAAATTTTTCCTTTAAAGACCTGGTCTAATATGACCCAGTTTTGTAATATCTGCAATTAAAGTTTTCAGGTCGGTCCTGACTATCTAAACAAATGGAAATTGTCATGATTGATGTAAATGCTGTAAAATCCGTATTTTTAAATTTATAAATATTGATGTATTGTGTTAATTATTGTTTTCTTGAATTTTCCATCATCTACAAAATCAATTGATGATATGATTAAAGCAGATAGTAACGCCTATTTCGTAGCTTTATTACTGACCTAGCTTAACAAAATGTACTTTGTGTGCACGATCACGTTTATCTTTGGTTGTAACCTTCAAATAATTAAACTTAAACTTTCTTAGAACTGAGTTCGACAATCTGATTTCTATCTTTCTCGATTTTTAACGGATTTCTTTAGTTGATGCTAAGAGTTTCCTGTTAACGTACTTGTACTTCATACTATTTAATTTAATTTTTTTATTATGTAGAACAGTGATTCTGTTTTAATGTGTGTGCAAGGACTTAGGGAAACTGGAGGTGTTCTTCCTACCTACAAAGGTAGTAATCGAGAAAGACCACCCAATGTATTAGCAACGGAAGAAAAATCAATCGTTTCAATAAAATCAAAAATTTAATATTTGTTTTTCTTTAATGCATGTACAGATATTTTAAATTGTAAAATATCGGACATGAAGTAGCACTAGAGAAATAGGCCGCGCAGCTAACGTATCCCGTAGTACGATACATCGTGTTTTAAGAAATGATTCTTTGTACCCTTACCATGTTTAACGAGTTCAACAGCTAACCGTTCATTTTGAACCGCGACTTGAGTTTTGTGAGTGGTTGCAGCAACAAGAAGCTTTTGGCCCTGACTTTAGTGCCAAAATATTATTTTCAGATAAGTGTTGTTTTACACGAAATGGAGTGCTAAATTTTCACAAGACGCATGTTTGGAGTGAAGAAAATCATCATGAAATTCAACAAAGTAACTTTCAGTAGCGGTTTTCTATTAATGTTTGAGCGGGTATCTTAAGAAATAGTTTAATTCGACCGTTTATTTTACCAGAAAAACTCACAGGCGACGTGTAATTTTATAAGAAATTTTTGCGCAAGAATTTGATGACTTACTCCGAGAAGTTCACAGAACAATGTGGTGTATGCACGATAGAGCTCCTCCAAAAGTAAGTCGCCTCGTTTGCGATTTCTGAAATATAATTTTTACGAGTCGTTGGATTGGAAGAAACGGCACTAGACGCTGGTCAGCCCGTATGCCAGATATTAATCCTTTAGACTTTTTTCCGGAGCTATGTGAAAAGTGAATTGAATAAAACGCCCGTAAATAATAGACAAGAGCTGCAAATTCGATTTTTTGCTGCAGCAAATGCAATTGAATTAGACAGAATGTGCAATTATTTCCGCAAGTAACAAACAAAATTTCGGCGAAGTTTAGACGTTTATGTTTTATCTAACGGAAGAGGTATTATCTAGTGTACTTCATTTAACACAGTAATTTAACTACGCGTTATCCGATAACATTATTTTGTATTTACTTTTATTTTTGGTGTCAGCAAATCGCCGAGAAGAAATTTGCACTTGTTAAAACAGTTTATTTTTATTTGTGGTGTCATAACCTAAAAAGACTACAGGTCCGTCGTTTTGAATTTATTATGCTAAAAATTTTGCTTTTCTTAAATGTTTTAATAGAACTTTTATTTGACATTTTTTGCCTGTATTTATGATCTAATTTTACCTGCTAAAATAACAACTCGTTAATCATATACTTCCTGTATAACATGGATTAAAATTACAGTTAGTGTTAAATAATAGTCAGTTAAAAGTTTTTTTCTAGATCTGGAAGTAATCAAAATGGCCCAAGGATTCAAATACGGAGAAAAAATAATTAATCCACAGATTCGGTATCAAACTGCTAAAATTTAAGTGGTTTAAACTCCTTCGAGCTCTATTGTCTTGTTTTGCTTGTATCAAACTCACGTCAGCCGTGCAAGCGATATGAAATTTGATTCAAATAACCACCCCTATTAACGTAACGTAAGCAACGTACTTCCAAATCTCATTACAGAAAATGAATGTAAAATAGCAATTGTAATTAAATGACATAAAAGCTAGAAATATTTCTCAAAACCGTGTTATCATACGCTCACTGACCTTGTGGCAAACGGTCGTCAGTTGAATTGTTCATGTACCGAATAATCCGAAAATTATTTCGAGCAAAACCCTGACGCACTAATGTATTTCGTCTACGCACTGACAACCTTATTCGATCGCTTGGTTTGTCGTTTAAGAATTATAGTATAAATACCTTGAAATGCAGACGTAATAAAAAACGATAGTCTACTCGAGATATAATGTTCATCTTCACTCACTATAGAAATGTCCCAAACGGTAGCCTCCGTAGACCGATCAGTAACCTTTTCCCAAAACTTCAGTAATAATTAAACACGAGGGAAACAAACAAGAAGCTGAAAATGCAAACATTGGTAACTCGCAACCACGTGTGGATAAAATTCATAACCAATCTTAAGTAGATTTTCGTTTCAATTACAACACAAAAATTAACATCGAGCAGGCTCGCAGAAGTTTATACGTTCTGCATCGAAAAAAAATTTCCCTAAAACGATTGACATAAGATGGATGTTTATGGCAGAAAAAACAGAAAATCGAGAAGGCCTTCAACGATTTAAAAAAAAAGAATTTTTGTATCGAATAACTGATGATAAAAATAGATTTATTTCAATAACAAAATTAGAAAGGTTTGATCCATTACGAATTGTTAAAACATAGTACAACGGGGGAAAAACTGTTACTCATCCACCGTATCACTAGACATCCTTCCATCAGATTATAATTTCTTTTAATCGATGACACATGCACCTGTTAAGTAGTACTACATGATTTTGAGATACCAAAAAATGACACCATTTAGAACGTTTTTTCAATAAAAGTTTAAAAAAATCGTTTAATTTTAAAATATTGTCATATTGTTGGTTTTGTGCTCACCAATAAGATGTCAGAATTTTAAAACCAAACGAGGTTTAATTCAATCGACCTTTTAACTCTGATTGAGGAATAGGGACTAATAGATCGTATCAAAACCAAACCAAAAGTTTCATTCCGACACACCTAGTAAATAATAAAAAACTGAAAGAGTTTCCATTCTAAATGCAAATAAAATACCATTTAAAAAAAACAAACTTACTGCAGTAAACTGATTTATAATTTTCTTTCTCTATTTTGACATGAGAATTATCGATTCTTACACTAAAATCCGTGTACGAATAAGCAAATTCTTACACGAATGTTAGTAATGTTAGTTTTTTCAAAGTTGGTATCTTTGCATCGTAAGTTGACGTTACATGAAAAAGAAATCAAAACTATTGGAATTTAACAATTCAAATTTTGATGCCAAGATAAAATAAAAACGTTTTATTAATTCAAAGTTATTTACTTATAAAGGTATAAAGAGATAATTTCGTATGAGATTTTAGGTTAACACATAAATTTCAATATGTCAAAGTGCAAGTGTTGCCAATTCAATAAAATAATAAAGCTTCCCAATGTTGTTTTAAAATTAAAATTATACGAAAAATATTAATTATTGTATCAAAATAGAGAAAATAGTATAAAACACACGTCATAGAATACTTTTCAGTCACTCTACCGCTTCATAAACTCGCCGCTGCGCTGCTCGTGTATGAAACCCGGTCTCGTGATTGAAGCGCGTTCATTCTGTAACTTGTGTTTTAATAGAATATTCTCTATTTTGAGATACGAATTAGCAATTCTCACACTAAAATACGTGTAAGAATTTAATGTTAATTTTTTCACAAGATATTTTTTTGATAATAAGTTCTTAAAGGAGTTATATAAGTATAACACATTCTCCATAAAATATCGGCAAAACCATGCTCATAGCCAAAAAAAATCACTCAACCCTTAAGAGTTGGTAAAAAAATTATTAATTAATACGTCATAGACATAACTGATACAAAAATCGCAACTACAGTTCAAAACTTAAAAAAACGAACGACTTTTAGTAGTAAATGTTTCCAACATTATTGGTTTACGCAAACACTATAACAGAAAGCTCTTCGTTGACTATTACAGTTCGTTTTCATAATTCATTGAAGATTTTGGTACGGTTTTCTGTGGTTTCTACTTCTAACTTATTACAGCAGAATTTTTTAATTCTTTTTCCTTTGCTGAATTCAGACAGTTTTGTCGATAACTCAAAAAATTAATATTTTTAAAATAAAACATGTTTGTGTACACGTGTGTATTCATCAGTTATCTATGTTTTGTAATATGTAAACAAAAACCTAGGTTTTAGACAACTGTGCTTATGACAATCGAAGACAAAAACTCACATATGAGTTCATCGCCTGTTGTACTTCCAAATAATAAAATCAAACTTTAAACAATGTATAGTAGTTGCAACGAAAGATGATCCCTACGTTATCACCGTGCGAATTTAGAAAATACGTTTCATTATTCGAATTACAATAGAAAACTGTGAGTGCAACAGAGATAAAACTTCATCCTTGATTGACATTTGCCAAAAGTCGCCTATTTACATATCAAAGTTCCAGATCTATTAAGTCTAAAAAACAAAGCATGTTATAGTTCAATTTAAACCACCGTACGTGCAACCGATTTAATTATAAATCCGACTAATTCGTATTTTTTGTTTATAACAATTATATTAATTTTGTAAGTTAGTATTTGGATTCAAAGCAATTAGCATTGACAGCACTAGATATTTAGTAAATTTTAGTTTTTAACCAGCAACTGCATTTTAAAGTGACTTATTTTGTTAGCGAGTTTTGCTTAATTCAGATTTATACGAGTACGACGTAGGGATCTTCTTTCCTGGTAACGACTATACATATTAAATTTTATCAATTAATTTTGATGTAAAAAGAAATACCATAAAAATTACTTCCTGTCTAAATTTCAAACCTCATATAATTTATAAAATCGATACGCGTGCAATACCATAAGTAAATAATAGTCGCTGTAAAACTGAATAGATAATTAACATTAACCCATTTACGTAAAGTCAATGTTACTGCAGGCTTTATATTGATTCATTTGAATAATATAATCAATACCCATTCTATGTTTATTTATAGTTTTTCAAAAGTTCTGAAACGCTAGATAATGTACGCAATGCAAAATAAATTGTTAAATAGTATGGATTTATTCATTGCATGGATATTATAAAAATTCAACATCAAATAAGAAATAAGATTCTACAGTTACATAGAAATGTTTTCTTGTATATAGTTTGCCAGAGATGCCTGTAAGGTTAATACACAGCATAAAATTGATCGGATATTTGTATAATTATAAGTCGTTCTGTACGAATGGCTTCGGTGCATTCATGCATGTATTTACCACAATAGTGGTAATAATGGCAATGGTAATAGGTAGTATTTGTATTATTATCGTTTCAATCGTGTTACAGATACATCTGCCGCAGTAACAATACGGAGTTAATGAATAATTTATTATACTAATAAAAAAAAAACTAATCGAGTTTTTAAACAGATTTACATACTAGTAAGATCATGAAATAACTAATTTTTTATGATATTCAGTGGTCTTCTTCAACACATACGAAACAATAGGTCTATTAAAGAAATTTCGAATGTCCTCAGTTCAAATTATTTTGTCTATTAAACGTCTCTTACATATTAAATTAACGCCCATCACTAATCGAACGTCAATCTTTGAAAGAATGATACAATAATAGTAATGTTTGCTTACTCAGAAAGAATCACAAATCTAGAACAGTTCTATTCGATTCCGACTTTGATTCGTTTGATTCTTCAGATACCAACACCACCAAATAAGATCGAAAACATTGTGCTAAACATGTGAATTTTAACTAGTAATAATCTGAAGATTTAAAAAGAAATCCCAACATTTTTATTTAACACTGTTTTATTTATAGTTACACATCAAATATGCTTTTCGACAATCAATGTCTAAACAAAAATAATAACAACCTTATCGTTCAGTGTTATTTTAGAATTGATAACTTTAATAACATAGTACTTCAATATTTGACAAATAAATGATAAAGTACTCCAGTAAGTGGTGCAGTTTAAACACTTAGATGAATAGAACTAAGGAAACGATTTAGAGTCAAATCAAAAAACGTTTGTAATGTTTGAGATTTGGTTTGTGAAAAAATATACATACACACAAATAGACAAGTAAATAGAAGTAAAAATTTCTAAAATCCATATATATGAACAATAACAACAGTGCAAATAAAGACATTTAAATTGACAATCGAAAAAACGATTAAATAAGAGATATTAGCAAAGTAGTAAACATAATTCAAGGAGTCACGAGTGTGAAACGATAGTTATAAATAATAATATAATCTTGAACAATTTAAACGTAACTGTAACATAACTGTCATTGTCAAGATACTAAAATAAGTCCTTATACGAATAAACGTGAGAAGACTTAGTTAGATTGATGGATGACTCTAAGGGACAACAATAAAAAATTATCTTCACGATCCCAAATCAACTATTTTCTTCGAAGATGTAAATATTCAAATGTTCCAGACAATTTAATGGTTTTAAGAAAATATTGTTAACTGTGTAACAGTAACCAACAAACTCATTTAATTTCATCCTTTTTTGATGGAAAAATTAGAAAACGCAATAGAAACAATCAAGTCTAGCAAAGCAGTAGAATCAGATAATGTATTTCCAATCTTGACCCAAACACCCGATAGTGGCTCTTAAATTTCTATAACAGTATGGCACCGTGGAAACTGAAAACAAAAGTTTTATAATATGACTGAACTATATTTGTCAAAAATGGTTTTCAAAAGGACCAAAAAAGTCTGTCGCCTCATACTTAAATTATAGCAGGTGGTTTCCTGCAAAGTGCTCAGATTGACGTCAAATGACGAACCCTACTCCGGGTGCATCTAAATGAAAAAACATACACAATTCAAAGCCTGCAGAATAAACTTTTACAAAAACTTGTACTGGCCTTCTGATGTTTAATATACACACCGCTGACCTGCTAACCACGGCATTACGCAAATTTATATTCGTAGACAACCTATCAATCGCCACCTAGAGATTCTAAATAATAATCTTTTTTAAAAAAATCAAGGTACAAAAGACGGAAATTGCACTTCAATAATCGTTAAGTCTACACCCGACCAAAAACTTGCAAACACATCATGGAGTGCTGTCAGAAAAACTGTAAAAACCCGTGTAGCTATACTAGTTTTCATTGTATTGCTACCCAGTACCATGCCGATAACACAAAAAAATTTAATTCACTTAATTGAGAAGAAAACACTGCCATGTTAAATTTAAAATATGGCAGCAGATAGACTTACTATCGGATAAAACTTAAATATTTTTAAAACAACAAATTTTAAGTTTCAGATAATAAATGAAAAAAGAATAGCTCAAAAGAGGATTCTTGACCTTGACAACCAGAAAACTTGTCCGGTGTTGTACACACTATTGGAAACTACCTTTATAATGTGTACTTATTAAATTAAAAAAAAAAAAAAAAAACAATTGACATTGACTCGCGAACAGGTTAATTGGGTAAAAGTTCCGTTACAATAACAATTTAACATTTATTATGTATTAAAAAAACAAAATTTCAAACACTAAATAAATTTATAATAAAATAATCGGTTACAATAAAAAAAATTAATTAAACAAAAAAAAAATTTTTGTTGAAACTTAAAAGTGAATTTAAAAAAAAACAAAGAAATTAAATTCGGAGGCCTTTATGTCTGTAAAACTACATAATTAACAATGTAACTCACAGTCAAATAAATACAAAAAATATACAATCGAGATGCAACTTATTGACTTAATTTAGACGAGAATACAATGATTCGATATTTGATTGTAAAATGAACCAAAATGGCGTTAATTCATCGAATTATGAATTTTATTCAAAGCATTTTTGCAATTAACAGCAAACTTAAAATCATAGATTGAACACAAAATAACAAAGATGATTTGCAATACGTTAAACTAATTAACTAAAAGTATATAAAACTTAACTAAAAGCAAACGTCAAATTGAAACGATCACAGATACGAGCGGTTGTCATTAAAAACTACCAAAAATGCAAACGTAGGTTATAATGCAACAATTGTAAATAGTAGGTGAATGTGTTGGTACATTTGTTTAAATTATCACATTAAAATAATTATTACTATATTATATTGATAAGCATGTCCGTAAACAAAAAAAATCCCATATTAGAACATTTGTCCTTTGAATCTAGGACGTTTTTGCTATTATCTCAAATTTTTGGGGTTTTTTGCATCTGTAAAATATTTATATCATAGTTTATTAGCACGCATGTCATGTGGCAGCTTGGGACATTGTATTCGATGTTTTTTCTTAAAGTTAGTACCATATCTAATTTTGAAAAGAATCGTTGGTATTTGCGGATTTGTCTGTTACTACAGGTAGATAAATAACTATAAAACAATTTTCCTTGCAAAGTTATGTTAAAAAGTTGGTAGGTTAAAATTTTTTCAGTATAAAATTTGTCCTCGACACGCTTACCTTTCGTAGACAGCTGTCAAACGATTCATTTTCCGGTAACGTCTTGTACAACACGGACCGTTTTAGCGGCCCAAGAAGGCTTTCATTATTAAGTTGTTTCACACAATTCCATGTGAATATGTGGTCGACTTTTACATATTTTTGATTGAAAGTTTTATTCGGGATAAGTCGTTAGATTTTCTTTGTATTGAGGGTTTAAATTAATTCTTTAGCGAGTCGCCACCCCTCCACCTGTGACCTAAGTATTTCATTTTCTATTTATACGAGTTTTACTTCGTTGGTCATGTCCATCATTGGAATGGACACACGTACATACTAGGTTGTAATCACAATTAATGTTAAACTCTTTTTTGTGTGTCACATACTTATCTGGTGCGCTTTGATTCTCTATACTTTTGATTTTCGAATTCTTGTAATTTAACTTAATAAAGTAATGTCATTCTTTCGTTAAATGTAAAAGTTAGACCGATTAGGGCACTTTGATGTGCGACGTGTCACCCAGTCAAGGGCGTAACTTATACTTGGCCTGTGATATCAACCCATGTAATATTGTTTGCAACATTTATATAACTATATTTATGTACTGTCTTCGTTCTCCTTATCAACTGCTGTGATAAAATAAATATATATTCTGTGTTATCACTTCTGTTGTGTTATTTGTTCTTTTCCAGCTGCGGGTAGAATTAAACGATATCTCTCTAATTTAATCTTTCATCGTTTTGGTGCCTTTTTAGATCTAATTTATAATTTCGCATCACAAAGCCTGCGACTCCCTCTCCGGAAAAACTGTGTTAGCCGTCGCTTATTTTTTTTTGTTACTTGAAAACCAGTGTAACAGAGCACTTCTAGAGTGAAGCAAATGTTTGTCTGTGAAAGCGATAAAATACATAAATGTCCTAAAAATTTTGAAAGTATAAAATTTCGACACGCCCACTTTTCGTTGGCGATTGTTAAATTTTTATAAGCGCGCAATTATTCATTTTCCGGTAATGTTTGGTGCAACTCAAACGACCTCCGTTTAGCGGTATTTCTAGGCCCAACAAGACTTTCAGCATTACGTTATATCGCGCGATTCCACGTGAATATGCAACTTAATTTTGTGTCTATCTAAGCCAAAGTCGATTAGTCGACTGAGTAGTTCAATTCTTTTTTATTGGGGGTTTGAGTTTGGTTCTTTTCTAATTGTTTATAGCGGATTTCCATACCCCACATGTTTCCTTTATCGGTGAAGATAACAAACAGATAGCATATTTGGGAAAAAAATTCCATGACGTCACGTTACTATAACTTAACTATTCACACCGTCAAGGGGTTGGAAACCTTTAAGATTGCGATTTCTTTTGGAAGGAACTGCTACCATCAATTGCTACATTTAGTCGAGGAGAAACGCTGCGCATTCGTTATTTCAAATGATTGTATGCTTTGAAAACGAAATTTGCTTATGTTAACGCCGTATGTACGTTTTGTGTTATATTTAATATCACGTTTTAGGTAATACAGGTTACGGAATTAGCATATCCCCTATTGGATAAAACCGAACTGTAAGTATTACAAATTCTAGTTTTACGATTAGTACTTCGTTGTTCATGTCCATTGTTGACCGTACGTACATGTTCGGTTAACACAATTAATTAGAAGATCATTTTGTGCGTCACAAAGTCGTATGCAGTGCGCGTTGAGTCTCTAAGTCTTCGATTTTTTTATACTTTTGCGATTTTAAATTTACGAATATAAAGTCATTCCTTCTTCGAATGTAAAAGTTTAGACCGACTAGGTAAGTTTACTGTACGACGTGTTGCGCAGTATAAGGCGTAACTTATATTTGGTCCGATCCATGTATCAGCGTTTGAAAAATTTACGTAATTATATTTATGTACCTTCTTCGTCCCCTTTGGAATTATTGTCTGTGATAAAATAAACATATATTATCTGTTATTACTTCTGTCGTGTTATTTGTTCTTTTCCAGCTACGGGTAGAGTTAAACGATATCTCCCTAATTTCGTCTTTCATCCTTTTGGCACCTTTTTAGATTTACTTTATAATTTAGCATCACGAAGCCGGCGACTCACCCTTCGGGAACAACTGTGTTAGCCGTTACTTAATTTTTTGGTTACACGAAAACCAGAGCAACAAGACTTTGCAAAAATCGCCAATTTTGAATTTTTTTAAATTATAAAAACTAAACGATACATTTATCAGTGTTATGACTCTAGCTATAGTGAATAGATCATTATATGTAATTGTAATTAAAAAATCAACAGTGATATACCACCCCTTCATCATAAACTTGACTCTAAATAGTGACATTGGTAAAATTCCGTTTGCAAACTTTAAGAAACATTTTCACCGATAAGGATACAAATAGGACTTTTTATGATGAAATACAAAATTAAAAAGGAGGAAATGCTGAATAAAATAGTCTTTGTTGCAGTGTTCTAGCATAATCTAGTCCTAAGAAAAATAAATTTACGTTAACGTCTGCAAATTCCGTAAATGGTGCACGCTGCAAAATAAAAATGGTATCCACAAACAAACTGGCTGGGATAGATATTTAACAAAATTATTTTTGTACCTCCAGTTTGTATGTCAATAATACATAAAAAATATTTACAATGATCAACTAATCTTCATTGGATCACTCATATGGTTTGAATATGAATAAGTATTTAATTTTAATCAAACTCTATATTCTCTTTTTTGTAAATAAAATTACATCCAAATTGCTAAACGTGTCTAGATTTTAAATAATCCCAAGATCCTTAGTCACATACTCAAAACACAAGTTTAATAGATGGCCATAAATTAAAGTAAAAAAGGCAATAAAATAAGATTAAAAATCTAAATTAACAGTATCTGGCTCCATAAGCAAAAAAGAAAAAAGCTACAGTGGGATTGAATGGCCTGAAAAGCTCATAGTAATATAGGCTGCCTTTATTGAAACATCAATAGACGTGAACCCCCTTGAGATAGGAAACACTTTATGTTTTAGATCCCTTATGAGAGTTTGGAGTTAAATACCCCAAACCAACGTCGATTGATTGAAAAAGTTAAATGTTAATTTTTTTTCCATTATGATTAGATTTAGCAGACTTCTTCGCAGAAAACCAGAAATAAAAATTTATTTTGTTGAGTTAATTTTGTACACACCTAATTTCTTTAGTACGACATAGAAAATTGTTCCAATGTAATTAAAATTTTAATTAACCTAAAAAGCAGCAGAAGCTTTTTAAACATCATATTGCAAAAAATAATAAGTAATTAATTTTTACGGAGAGTATTGTACTACAAATTTAAATATTGTAATTAATTACCATAAAAAATGTATTCCGCAACTGCGTTTACTCGTTATAATTAAATAAAAGCCGTGGTAATTGCAATTTACAATCCCTTTAATTGTACGCGTTTTATTTTCACTCTAACTAACTTGAAGTAGAATAATGAAATTTGCGTTTTCGTTCACTGGGCATAAAAAAACTTAGTTAAATTAAACAAAACTATAAAAAATCAAACAAAAAGCTGACATTAATTTACAGTAATACATAAACAGTAATGCGCAATTATCGTATAGTACTAGCATTTCACATTTAGATATCGATATGAAAATATGTTTCACGTTTCATTAATTTCCCTTTGGCGTAGTAATTTGTTTATCGGTCATTGCCACTTGTAATATAACGAATATTAAAAAAAGAATAATTAGTACTGCTGAAACACATATAAATTTTTCGAACATTACAGATGGAGCTTAATTAAAACACCGGCCAAAACACGAATATTACAAAAACGAATAAATATTAGGTAAATACTTACAATCGAGTACAGCAAAACATACGTCAAGACCAAAGCACATCAACTGTTGTCAGGTGTAAATGTCTGCAATATTTTCCTTTTCAACAATTTGCAATTTTAATTAAGAACTTGTAGAGTATCCTTTGATAATATTAATAAACTCTTCATTAAGAAAGCAAGTGCACAGTAATCACCACGCGAGAATGGAATAAATAAAACAAATTAGGAAAACAAAAAGTCACTCAACTGGCAATCGTGCTTTGATTAAGAATAATTTGACGAAAATGCTTTTAACAATGAATCACCAAAGACAATGTACGTTCACATTGAGAACAAGTCGAATGTTATTTGTTTGCAAGTTTCAGCTGTTGAGTGCAGTTTCAGCTGGGTAAAAGTTCAGAAATAAGATCAATATTTCGCGACCTACCTACTATCCCCCAACCACCGGCCGAGTGGCGCCTCTACTACTGTAATACAAATGTAGAGGGTGGTAAGTGTGTTACTTGCAAAACCGTTTAAACTAATAACTTAAAAAAAAGTACTTTTTATCCGTGCCACGTACAATAATTTATTAATTGAAAAAATGCACCTTAAACGGTAAAAAATTCGTTTAAAATACTCGGTTTTTATTAGGATAAAATATTCACCCTCTTTTATGTACTTAAACTCAACAAAAAAATATTAAAGTGCTTTTAAAGTTGAGTTAAAAATTTTTAAGCACGTTTAAATTTCTTTGGAAGTTCTTGTTTTGTAAGTAAGTACTCAACATACTTAAACTATGCGCAAATACACCGGATATAGATATAATTGGTAAAATTGCGTAAAACTAGGCACGGATATTTTGTCGTATCGATTATGACAAGAATAATGACCCACTAGGAAGGTATTATTTATTAGTGTCATGCGTTGATCAATACACTGACCTAAGAGCAAAAATAAATTAACCCCTTTGTGGTATAGTGTCACGCTAATTAAAACGAAGTTGAAATATCAATGAGCTTTATACCACGTTTGTATCGTACCAAAATAACTCCCATTTAATCAAAATAAAAAAAGGACTTTAGATATTAAATCAGCAAGGTTTTTTTATAAGATGAGATAGTCTATACTCCTAGTATTACTTTAACAAAGTCATACAATTAAAAAGCTTCATTTCAGTTCTAACACTAATACCATATCTGAAATGCATAAGCTAACATTTGAATTCATTTAATAACTTGTATCTAAAAAACTATGCGCCTAATACTACACCAGTACTTATGGTCCACTTTTTACACATTAATTACAAATTTGTTACATTGATAAAAATTTTATTACACTTTCCACGTAACGGGAAAAACAAGCTAAGATTAGTTTATGCTACACCATGTCTTTCGTATTTCTGTCGATAAAAATAAATAAATCTATCTATAATCAACACAATATCAAATAATTGGAGGCGTGTTTTTTGTATAAAGGAAATTATTCAATTTTAAAGTTCAGCCATAACTTTTCACCGTATCCGTCACGCGTCTTCGCATAAAAGATTTTCTAATTAAAAAAGTATGTTTCCTATTTGGATAATTTTTTTGCAATAAATAAATCAATCTATAATCAACAAAATATACAATAATTAAAAGGGTGCTTTTTGTTTAAAGGAAATTATTCAATTTCAAAGTTCAGTCATAACTGTTCATCGTATCCGTCACGCGTCTTCGCCTAAAATATTTTCTCAAAAAGTATGTTTTTTATTTGGATAATTTTTTTTCCAATAAATAAATAGATCTATAATCAACACAATATTATATAATTAGAGCCGTGTTTTTTGTTTAAGGGCAATTATTCAATTTTAATGTTCAGCCATAACTTTTCACCGTATCCGTCACGCGTCTCGCCTGAAATATTATCTAACTCAAAAAGTATGTTTTATATTTCGGTAATTTTTTTGCAATAAATAAATGTATCTATAATCAACAAAATGCAAATTATTGGAAGGCTGTTTTTTGTTTAAAGGAAATTATTCAAATTTAAAGTTCAGCCATAACTTTTCACCGTATTCGTCACGCATCTTCGTATAAAATATTTTCTAACTCAAAAACTATGTTTTATATTACGGTAATTTTTTTGCAATAAATAAATGAATCTACACTCAACAAAATGTCAAATTATTGGAAGAGTGTTTTTTGTTTAAAGGAAATTATTCAATTTTAAAGTTTAGCTATAACTTTTCACCGTATCCGTCACGCGTCTTCGCATAAAAGATTTTCTAATTAAAAAAGTATGTTTCATATTTGGATAATTTTTTTGCAATAAATAAATCAATCTATAATCAACAAAATATACAATAATTACAGGGGTGTTTTTTGTTTAGAGGAAATTATTCAATTTTAAAGTTCAGCCATAACTTTTCACCGTATCCGTCACGCGTCTTCGCATAAAAGATTTTCTAACTCAAAAACTATGTTTTATATTACGGTAATTTTTTTGCAATAAATAAATGAATCTACACTCAACAAAATGTCAAATTATTGGAAGGGTGTTTTTTGTTTAAAGGAAATTATTCAATTTTAAAGTTCAGTTATAACTTTTCACCGTATCCGTCACGCGTCTTCGCATAAAAGATTTTCTAACTCAAAAAGTATGTTTCATATTTTAAATCAATCTATAATCAACAAAATATCAAATAATTACAGGGGTGTTTTTTGTTTAGAGGAAATTATTCAATTTTAAAGTTCAGCCATAACTTTTCACCGTATCCGTCACGCGAAAATTAAAAAAGTATGTTTCATATTTAGATAATTTTTTTGCAGTAAATAAATCAATCTATAATCAACAAAATATCAAATAATTACAGGGGTGTTTTTTGTTTAGAGGAAATTATTCAATTTTAAAGTTCAGCCATAACTTTTCACCGTATCCGTCACGCGTCTTCGCATAAAAGATTTTCTAATTAAAAAACTATGTTTCATACTTCGATAATTTTTTTGCAATAAATAAATGAATCTACACTCAACAAAATGTCAAATTATTCGAAGGGTGTTTTTTGTTTAAAGGAAATTATCCAATTTTAAAGTTCAGCCATAACTTTTCACTGTATTCGTCACGCGTCTTCGCATAAAAGATTTTCTAATTAAAAAAGTATGTTTCATATTTCGATAATTTTTTTGCAATAAATAAATGGATCTATAATCAACACAACATTAAATAATTAGAGGGATGCTTTTTGTTTAAAGGAAATTATTCAATTTTAAAGTTCAGCCTTAATTTTTTACCGTATCCGTCTTCGCATAAAAGATTTTCTAATTAAAAAACTATGTTTCATACTTCAATAATTTTTTTGCAATAAATAAATGGATCTATAATCAACAAAATGTCAAATAATTGGAGAGGTGTTTTTTGTTTAGAGGAAATTATTCAATTTCAAAGTTCAGCCATAAATTTTCACCGTATCCGTCACGCGTCTTCCCCTAAAATATATTCTAACTCAAAAAGTATGTTTTTTGTTTGGATAATTTTTTTCCAATAAATAAATAGATCTATAATCAACACAATATCAATTAATTGGAGGCGTGTTTTTTGTTTAAGGGAAATTATACAATTTTAAAGTTCAGTCATAACTTTTCACCGTATCAGTCACGCGTCTCGCCTAAAGTATTTTCAACTCCAAAAGTATGTTTTATATTTCGATAATTTTTTTGCAATAAATAAATCTATCTATAATCAACACAATATTAAATAATTGGAAGATTGTTTTTTGTTTAAAGAAAATTATTCAATTGTAAAGTCCAGCCATAACCTTTAACTGTATCCATTACGCGTCGTTACCTAAAATAGTTTTTTTCTTGGATGTGTAATGCTTTACGGTTTTTAGTTTATTTTTATTTAAAGTAGTATGTCACCGTTTTTAATAAAATCTATAATGGTAATCTAAATTTTCCTGTTTCCTAAACTTATAAGACGTAAAATGTTGCAAGCAAACTGTACTTTCTCTATTAGTAGCTCTTCTATGAATTTAACCCTTGCATTATTATATTGATTACGTTTAAACAATCAATGATGCATATCACAATATCACAAATTAATTTACTATGCAATAAGTTTTGAAAAAAAAGGTGTTTAATGAAATCAAGACCGAATCTGATAAAACTAGTGTATCAGAGGAAAAGTTTCAGCTGTATAAATAACACCGTGAATAAAAGAAATTAAAAAAAATATATGTTTGTTCAATATACTTTTAAGTACTACTTAGTAATTTGTTGGCACCAAAAACAAAAATAAATACATAAAACGTAGTTAAATTAAGTTGTTATTCTAAGAAATGCACATTATTTCCAAGTATACTAAAAATACAAAGTAACTCGTACAGGTGTTTAAATGAGGTAATTTTACGTAGTCGGTCAAAATACGTACTTGAATAAATAAATACACTGCAAAAGCAAAACGAAACATGCAAAACTGTTTTTAATTATTTTAATAATTGGTTCATAGTTAATTTCTAAATGCGTAGCAGCATTCCGCTCGCTCATGTTTGGAAACTTATTGTAATATGTTAATTTTTTCTTTTAGGTTAAGTCACGTCTCTTGCGTCAACGAATTTAAAGTGCTAAAAGAAAACTGATTTAATCAACTAAGATAAGTCAGTGAGTAGATTGACGCTCGGCACATGCAAATTTTAGACGGCACATAGTCGTCATACCGACGATAACTGATCGTATTAATTTACAGAGGAAAAGAGGCCCGAGGTCGCTTGAGCTTCTTCTTTTCAATTGAATTTTCATGCACCTAATAAACTTCGGTTAAAAAATTTATGCAAAATAGGTAATTGTTCATGTATTAAAACAAACAAAATGAGATATCTTTGTCTAGTAGTGTATGAATAATTATTTCATTAAAAACCAATCTTTTGCGCCCTTGAGACTTACTTTAATGCCAAACTTGGCCATAGCTAATTTCAAAAATGCTTCAATTAGAACGTAATGATTTCGAATGTAGCTACAGTAGAAATCGCTTAGTAAGCAGTCGGTTACTAAGAAAAATATTTACAAAGTAGCCAGCAGCCCATAAGGCACTTGTAACATAAATCGTTTAGTAAGTAAATTTAGTTCGCTTATTAAATAATTTGAAACGGCAAAAAAGACCATCAAAATGCTTCTCTGATAAAATTTATCAAGAATGTATACATTTTGTACGCTAACATTTGAATACATTTTATTGTTAATTTATTTTAGATTTTTTTAAAATAATTATGTAGTATCTATAATCAGTTTTACATGCATTATTCTAATAAAATGATTTTGTCCAGAATGTCTTTCTTTGCAAGGGAAATCTATTCAACGTTATGGCTGAACTTTGAAATTGAATAATTTCCTTTAAACAAAAAACGACGCTATAATTATTTGATATTGTGTTGATTATAGACAGATTTATTTATGTAATAGCGAAGGCTTCCACGGCCGGAATCTATACTAACATTAGAATGTCTTTCGGGTTTGGACCGTGTCATAGTTGTTGCAACCGAAGCTGCCAACGTGTCGCCCACTTTCGTAAGGGGCTTCATCAGGGCGTGAGATAAATCGCAAAACTCAAACAAGCAATCAAAATCTAACTAAGAACTTCTCAAAAGTTAGGTTATCCACTTGTGAAACAAGCCATAACCCAAACTCTGAAAAGGTAAGAAAGAAGACGATAACTTGAAAAAGCAAACGAAAATCTAACAAAGAACCACTACCGAGTTAGGTAATCAACTTGTGAACCAAGCCAGATTCTAAACTCCGTAGAAGTGACTTAAAATAGTTATAGTAAATAGTATCCGTATTTAAAGGAAAAGGATCGTCACGGATTGGGTTACGGTTGCTAGAGGGCGTGTTTCTGATAAATGACTAATAACCGGGAACCAAAGAGGGGATAGTTCGAAACCATGATCGCGATTGAAGTTATTGGGGTGTTTGATGATTTCTATGCTTTCTCGAAATTTCCTGTTGAAAAAGAATGGAGATTTGGCAATCAACGAAACATTATCAAAATCTATCTTGTGACCTGTAGTAAAATGATGTTCAGCGACCGCAGACTTGGAAATATACCTTTTCCTTATACAACGATCAAGTTCTGAAGTGCGAGTAATGACGGAACGACCGGTTTCACCAATGTAGACTAAGGTATACACCTTGAGATGAAAGTGTAGGAAATTTGTCTTTGGGTGAAGGAAGAATCTGAGAGATTTTGCCTGTCGAGTTGAGTATGGGTTTAATACCATTCTTACGAAGTTTCCCTATTTGATCTGTAACCTTGTGAATGTAGAGTAAAAAGGCCCATTTCGGGTTGGATTCGGGAGTAGAAATGTCCTTAGGTAATCGAGTACGTGGATGTAAACGACGATTAATAACTCTATGAATATCTCGCTTTACATAACCATTGTTCACTAACGTTCTAGTAAGATGACGGAGTTCTGAGTCTAGATTCTCAAGTTGACAAATAGAAAAGGCACGATGGACCAAAGATTCAATAACAGAACGTTTCTGTGCAAGATGATGATGAGACGAAGCATGAAGGTATCTGTCCGTATGGGTGGGTTTACGATAAACAGAATGGCCCAGAAGTCCGCCGGACTTACGATTCACAAAAACGTCAAGAAATGGAAGAGAACCATTACTTTCGATTTCCATAGTAAATTTGATATCTAAGTGTTGATTGTTAAGATGATCAAGAAACTTAGACATATCAAGATGACCATGAGACCAAACAATAAACGTGTCGTCAACATATCTAAACCACACTTTAGATTTTAATATTGATGATTCCAAAGCAACCGTTTCAAAGGATTCCATAAAAATGTTAGCTACAACAGGTGATAGAGGAGAATCCATAGCAGCACCAGAAACTTGTTCGTAAAACTTGTTATCAAATTGGAAGTAAGTAGAGGATAGACACTTTTCAATAAGAGGAACCAAACTCAAGTCCTTGCCATGTTGAGACAGAATCTGTTTGATGATAATAAGCGGATCCTTATTAGGAACTTTAGTAAAAAGTAAAGCAACATCAAAGCTCACCAGAAGATCTTGGGGTTCAAATTTTATAGTTTCTAGACGTTGAATAAAATGCTGAGAGTTGAGGATGTGAGAAGAGGTTTTACCTGTAAACTCGCAAAGAATGTTGGACAAGAACTTGGCTAGCTTGTAGGTAGGATATTGGATAGTACTAACGATAAGTCGAAAAGGAATACCTTGTTTGTGAATTTTGGGAAGCCCGTATAGACGAGGTGGTTTAGAATCTGATGGGGTAAGTCGACGTTTAGTTTCAGGAGGTAGATTGGAAGATTTGATAATTTGACTGACCTCACGTTCAATCCTCGAAGTGGGGTTATGGGTTAGAAGAGCGTAAGTTTCGTCAGACAAAATAGAATTAATTTTGGTAACATAATCAATTTGGTTCAAAACTACAGTGGCGTTGCCTTTGTCGGCTGGAAGAACAATAATATCAGGGTTCTTACGAAGACTTTTTAGAGCTGACTCTTCCGATTTGGAAATGTTGGATTTAGGAATTTTAGATGATTCAAGGATTTTGACAGTGTTAACACGAATGGGATCTGAGATGTGGCGAGTAAGATGTCTTATAGAAGAATCAACAGCACATAAAATATCTTCTTTAGGAATACGTTTGGGAGCAACCGCAAAATTCAAACCCTTAGATAGCACCGATTCCTGTCCTGAGGTGAAGACCAAACTAAATAAATTGACAACCGTCTTTACGGAGTTAGTAGTAGATGAAACTTTACGATTCTTGGATTCCAATAATTGAAACTTTCTGAGATGAAATTCAGTGGTTAGTCGTAGACTGGTATTAGACTGTAATAAATTCTGTACATAAGTACAACCAGATAACAGAAAAAATCGGATTGTTTAAAATTTTAATTTATTACACTAGCACACACCGTCCTATTACACACCTTGATGTCTAATATTATATATTAAATATAAACAACAATAATCAATACAGCAAAATTCTGTAATACATTCTGTGCATAGAATACAAGCAGATAATACCAAAAAAAAATTAAATTAGATTGTTTAAAGGTTTAAATTTATTACACTAGCACATGCCGCGGTAGTAAACCCTTCGGTGTCCACTATTGTATATTAAATATAAAGAAACAATAATCAATAGTGTGGAGTGGTGTAATAAACTATATGGATACAGTAAAAGCAGATGCACTAAAATAACATTTAAAAAAATAGGATTCTTAAACATTTTAATGTATTATATTAGCACACACCGTCCTATTACGCACCTAGATGTCTAATATTATATATTAAAAATAAACAAACAATAATCAATAATGTGAGCTCATGTAATAAATAAAAAAAACGACAATTTAAATTTTAGTTAAGAATTATCTGCCTGTACTAAAAGCATATCATTTATTGCACTACCCCACTTGATTATTGTTTCTTTATGTTTAATATATAATTTTAAACACCTTGGTGTGCTAGTAACTACACTAATTAAAACTGTAAGCAAACAAATTCTTATTTTTTTTATTGTTTTTTGGCTACTTGTACTGTAACAACATAATGTATCGCAATACCACAGATTATTGATTATTATATTAAATATACAGTATTAGACACTTATGTAGGTGTTTGATACGACGGTGTGTACTAGTGTAATAAATAAAACAATCCGATTCTTAATTATTTTAGTATTAACTACTTCTCTATATGCATAGAATTAATTACACCACCCCACATTAATGTTTGCTTTTTATGTTAAATATATGGAATCTCGATAAGTCAAACCTCGTTAAGTGACAAAAAAAATTGCCATTCCCTTCCGCTGAACAAAACAAAATGTTATTTCCCTACGATGTCTTGATATGACTCGAATTTCCAAAAGCAGAGTCAGTAACTCGAAATTAGTAAAATACAAACTCATAATAAAATCCCAAAGGAATGTTTGCTACTTTTGTTCTATTGTGTGTACTTTGTACACGTGCAATTGTATTCATCTGTGTACCTTGTTTATGTTTGGACTCGTTGCTTAAAAAAGTTTATTATCGGTCACTACTTATTTGGCTGTTAACGTAGCATCATCATAAGTGCTTAACGAAAACTAAGGCCCTTAACTCAGCGTGAAAAATGTGTCTACCATAATTAAGAATGAATTCGAAATATTGCTAAGATACGAATCAGGCAAGAATTTATCTTACAAAAGACGACAAGTCGAGTTTCCTGATTTAGAGGAATGTTTACTAACCTGGTTCAAACAGTGGCATGGCAAAAACATAAGTATAAGTAGGCCTATATGACGCGAAAAAGCCAAAGAATTTTCAAAATTCGCCGGGACACAGTTCTTTACGAGCCAGTAATGATTGGCTGAGAAATTTTAAGAAACGGCATAAACTTGTGTTTAAGAAAGTTTGCGGCGAAACTGCAACTGTGGATAACAAGATATGTGATAAATAGATGATTGTATTGCAGAGTTTATTGAAGGATTATAAACCAAAAGATGTCTATAACCCGGACGAGACTGACCTTTTTTCAGGTGTCTACCTTACAAAACCCTTATTTTTAAAAACGAAAAATGTCATAGTGGTGAGCACAGTAAAGAGCGATTAAAAAAACTTAAGCCATGAGTTGTATAGGAAAGGCTAAAAAACCTCGTTGTTTTTCTTCTTTCCAGTGAAAGCTAAATTTTTGCCACCAAACACAACATCTAAGCTACAGCCTTTAGATCAAGGAATAATAAAAACTTCATACAGAATGAAAATTGCTAGAAAACTGATAACTGATATGGAACAACAGTCTGCTTCACCTAATAATGGAGAAATGTATCTGTAAATACCATATCAATTTTGGATGCCACATAAAGCTCCGAAAGAAGCTGTGAACCGCAATTAACTTAGAAGCAGACTGGAATAAACTTCAGAATATAGACGTTCAATCTGAAGATTATGTGACATCTGATGATGAACTAGCTACTACTGAAACACTAACTGACGCTGAAATCATTGACATCGTTAATCAAAATGTAGATGATTATGACGTTAATGATACTGATCCAGCATATTTTTAACCATTAATACCGAATAAGAAAGTCAGAGCAGCTGTTAACATACTACTAACCTATGTTAAAGGATGCAATGATATCGAGGATTATGTATAGAGTTCATTATTTGAACTTAAAATTGGTATAGTTATTTTTTGGAGTCTGGTGTAAACATTAAGTGCATCAAAAAACTAGCTCGTCGATGCCAATACCTGCAAAAGCTTTTATTACCAACTAAATAATGTACATTGATCAAAAAAAAAAAACTAACTCCTTTAACTTCTCCAACTACTAGTTCTGTCCTGTTAAACTTATCCAATCCAATTAAAAATTTCATCAATTTGATTGAAAAAGGTGAAATTGGATATAAATCAGTTATAAAAAAATAACACAAAGAGTTGCAAAGTAAAAAGTAATAAAATGGAATTGAGCTGGAAATGTGGGGATAATGCAAAATAAGAGATGGACACATAGAAATATAAAATAGAAACCCCCCCAAGTAAAAGAAGCAGAGAAAGACCGCAGACCATGTGAACAGACGACAGAATGGAACAACCTAGAAACGCTTACGTCAGATGATAGACACAATAAGCTGCAGAAGAAGACTTTAAGCAATTAATTTTAACTATAAATAAATGAATTAAAGATCCTTCGACGTTTAAACATATACATCAAAACAGTTTTGGTAGAATCCATCCAAATTAAATTTTATAAAAATATTCTCAAGGTAATGGTAAATAACTATTCAAAATTTACACTCCTACGAAACTATCCAGTCCAAGTCCAGTTGGATAAAGCAAAGTTAACTATATTGTTAGCTGACGGTGTTGTTAACTTGATCGATTTGAGTATGTCTACTTCAGAACCTGGATACACTTTAATAGCCCTAATTAGCGGAGATTGACATGAATAAATATTTTGCTTATCGATTACTATGGTTTCTACCATTAACGATGATATCATAAGTTTTTCAAAAAGATTAAATCATCTTACCCAACAATTAGTATCGCGACGAATGAGCCTTTAAGTTAGCGTTAAAAATAAGTAAAAATCAACGCAACGAATTCTAACGGGTCTTCACTAAATAGAGACAAAGACCTCAAAATTTAAGAAAACAAATTAAACTTTGTAACAGTATGTTAAGTTCTTCGCACGTAAAAATTTGATCTCAAATAACGCAAAACATGATGCTGGCAGACAGTATCTAATATTTTTAACTAAGTATTGATAGTAATAGTAAAATAAAGTTATCTTAAACGTGTTTTAGTATGATTTTTGTTCTCTGTATAAGATCTATTCTTGGAACGCACACTTTTCGTCGCATCGGTCGAGATAAAATGTCAAATTTTAAACAATTATTCTTCCTGTAAAGTTTGAATACCGCGGACATTATCTAGCATTGTGTACGCCCAACAAGGTTTTAATTGTTAATTATTCACATCCATGCAAATATGGAATAGAATATCGTTGCGAGTTGAGTGAAAATCTGTATTTGGGGTAAGTATTTGTTTCTTATGTTTGTGGCTTAATTTAATTCTTCCGTAATTGTCTGTAGCGGGCTCCATTCCTCCACACGTGTTCTTTGTCTGTGGAGATAATAAGCAGATGTTGTAATTGGAAAAATTTCCATGATTATGTCACGTCACTGTAGCTATCTACACCTTCGAGAAGTTGGATGCAATTATTATCGTGTTGGAGGAAACACTTGCCAAAATTACGAAATTAATTTGAGGGAAACTCTCCGCATTCGTTTATTTTCAGTGATCGTATGAATTGAATGGGTTTTACGTACGTTTTAAGTATGTCTTTTGTTACGGACGAAATTTTTATTACGTACGACTGTGTATATTGACTTGAAATTAGATTTCGGTTTTGATGCCCTCTACCGATTTTTGGTCGCGACTGTCATTTTTACGACAAACTTTCGAAGCTGTCAATTGTCTAAAATGGTCGGTGCGTCTTGAGTAATTTCTTTTTCCAATACCATCAGGAATAATGGAAATTCAATTGTAATTACATTAAGTGCATAAAATATTTGAGGCGTCACAGGGTAAGATAATTGCTGTCGTTTTATTAAAATTAGGTTGTAATTCTTTCTTCCTTGAACAGCCATTTTCTATCCGCTTCGAGCACATGTACGCTTTCAATAAAGGAATGGTGAATCATAATTCTTACTAAGAAATCACGTTACCGTACACATACGCTTTTGGAAGGCGTTTGCTACGCCACGAAAACGAGGTCTCGATCAGCCTTACCGTGGGAGATGTTACTACCTGTGTATCATTCGATTGGGTTATCAGCCACCTGTTCTAAATTACTACTTACCTTATTCGATACACTGGAGCCCTATTTAATGCTAAAGGCAGACGTTGATTGTGTTATCAGCCACCTGTTCTGATTTGCTGCGTACAGTAGTCGATACACCGGTTTTTATACATATTTAATGAATTATTAATACTAATTGTTTTAGCTTAATATTCTTTGTGAGTTGGTGTGTGACACGATTTGCGGTTAAATAATTATTACAGGCCACTGGAGGGGGAAAACGTTTTCTTCACGATAGTGGAAGCTGGACTTCGGGTGAGTTACTTTAATTGATTTTTGTGTATATCGTTGTAACGAAAATTACTCACAAAATTTTGATTCATATTAACGATCGTAAATATATGTATTGTTTAGCTACCAATAAGGTAACTGTAATCATTCATTTTACTGTATCGCATACTGTGTGTGGGTGAAGAATATTTACTTCGACTTACTTTAAATGTGTGTTTTGTGTTGCCGATACTGCAGGCATTCACGTACTAAATCATCTGTATAATCCTGTAAATTTACTTTTACTTGCGAAATCAAAGTTTGCTACACTTGTTAATGCTTATTGTTAGTTCTCCTAGTAGTTAGGATTTCAGAATTCAATGTATAACGATCATTCTGCTACTCTAAGTTAACGCTGTGATATTTGTTAACTATAATCTTAAAGTGATTAAATTCGTTAAGCTCTCTTGTTAATTTTCTCTCTCTCTTGTGGTTATTGTTCCCTACTAACTAATTTGGGCTACTCGATCAGCCGAGTATAAGGATTACGAACCTTCAATTGAGTTACAAGTTTGGATCGTCTGTCGTGAGCGAGACAGAAGTATTACGTTGGATCAGCTCTGGCGCCCTTAAGCATATTTTCTGTGTTTTCTGTGAACCTCCCCTACTCCCGACTATGGTGAGTTGGCCGTGCAAGGTTCGTAAAACCAAAAGCTTGTAACACTTTGTTAGATTTCAATTAAGTTTTAGGAAGTGCTGGAAAGGTGCCACTAGCTAGTGGCATGCTTTGAGGAAAACTAATTGTAAGTATTATACTTTCTATGATAATTCTTAGTATTTTGGTGGTCAGTCGATTGTAAGGACGACTGTACGTACATGTTGAGTTATTAACACAATTATACAATCGCTTTCTTGTGTCACATATTATTAAACAGTGCAATTTGATTCTCTAAATCTTCGAGATTTGTATTTTTGTAATTTAATTTACGGCGTAAATTCGTTTCTGTTCTGAATGTAAACGTTAGGCTGACAAGGTCACTTTGTTGTACGCCGTGTTGCCTAGTGGAAGACTTATTTAGTATTTTGTCTGTAATACCGACCTACGTGCTAGTGTTTGATCAAATTTATATACATCTAATTATGTATTTTCTTCTAACGTAAACCACTGTGATAACTGATAACATAAATATACTCTGCGTTACCATTTCTGTCTCGTCATTTGTTCTATTACAGCTTCCGCTAAATTTAAACAGTGTCTCCCACCCTAGTCTTTCATCGTTTTGGTGCCTTTGTGAAACTGTAAAAACTATAATTTAGCACCACGAAGCTTACGACTCAAACACTGAAACAACTAAGTTAGTCGTCGCTCTTTTAAGTTACGAGAAAACCACGTAACAAATTGAAACGCGATGTGCTAGTTTCTAACGTTGACAATTCGTTGCCAAAAGCTTGTCTTTGTACAAATTCGCATAGTTGTAACTCCTCTGGAACAAGATTTTTGTCAATTATATCAAGTTAAAACGACCAATTCACACAACAATGCACATAAACCACACTACGACGTAGTTCGTGCAATTTCGAAATACCGACCATATTAAAATTAGTAAGACGCTAGTCAAAAAAGTTTATTTTGTCCAATGACAATCGAAAACTAAGCCAACTCGACAACCCTAATAATAGAAAAAACCAACAATCAGTTAGATTTTCTTCACTATCAACATCGCCCAACAATTTGGTGACGATCGTATTGAACATAGCACAATGATGAACATCGTAAACATTTTAATTTCTAATACCATTTGAGGTCGATAAAAAATAGTATTTGTGGGAAATACTATTCATTTTCCACAAATCAGTTTATCAAGTGAAGTAGCGGTTAATCGTCTGACTTTTACATGGGCTTAGCTGTCTATTCTACTTCGGAAAAATCGCAGTGTCGAAGTACCAATAATTTGTAATTCTGCTAGATACTAAAAAATCGCAAAACAGCCGACACAATATTACGCTTGATACCTGGAAGAGATTCAAAATCAACTTTGAATTCAAATAATAATTCTAATTATAGTGAGTAATTCATCGTCAACATCAAAATAATCTCGCAATCATTCGCAGATTATAACCTACTTAAGAACTTCAAAACCACCTGAACGAAACATTGCTTTAACTTTTTCTAGAGCGCTTATCTTCGTCTTCAACCAATTTGGATCGTATACGTAGAGCTAAATACTCTCCATGCCGCGACTCCAAACACTACAAAAAATACTCAAACGATCGTAGCAATAAAATCTCCACGAGATACACTGATATTTCCTATGATTTTTAGTAACCCAAATTTGGTTATGTATTCGTATGATGTCTGTTATGAATGTGACAAAATTAAAAACAAAGTTTTCGACCTACAAGTTTGCACTCCCGTCAAAAACGTTGAAGAATACAATTTCCCATTAAGATCTTTTAAGAGGTCAAAGACAAAGACCTGTGCTCTTGAGAGAGAAAATCAGTCAAAACGGCAGAATAAATACTTCTCAACATATCCGAATATTTAAGCTGTTTCTCAAGATGAAGATCTCTAGGCAATTTTTGAGTAATTTCCAAACATTTAAACAAATTTTAAAAAACAAATATTTTACGCCAAGTTTTTCCTCGTATAAAATTTTGTAATCATCATTTTGAAGTAAAAAAATGCGATTGGTTTATCGAGTCTAAAAAAACGACCATTGTAGAGTGTTTCGAGTTTATTCTGAATTCAGAAAAACGTTGTAGATAAAATCACGTGTAATTTACACTGTTTAAACTGTTTCAACTCATTTGAGGCTGATTTCATAAACACAATGTTATAGTATACTTGCGATTTCTACGGGTTACACAATATCATGTGCGTAACTAGACGTAGCGCTAAGGGGGCTAAGTACCATTGTGTATAAATAGTAAATTATATATCAAGATTGAGAAGTGTCTGGTTATAACGTAAGCGACAGATTACATCGCGAGACGCGAAGCGTTGAAGGATATAAGTTTCGCAGGTTATAATCATTTTCTCGACCGTGGTTTATACACAATTTTTACCACTAATCGAATTATTAAAACCTTTTTACCTGTTACCAAATCATATTTTAAAATTTAATATATTAATTTTACATATTAAATTAAAAGCGAGTGTTTTGTTTTGTGATTGCCACAGTTGTAATTAGTTTAATAATAAAATTAATTTTGACGTAATTCGTAAGGATCCTTCCAAAGCCGACCCATTTTAGATTTTTGTGTAACTTTGAGAAACTCTTCCCTAGGGTCTCAAAGAACAAAATTTGGACGAGTTTGATTTTTACAAGCGCTTGTTTCCACCTATTTCAATAAAAACTTCCCAAAATCGATATTTTTAAGCTTGATCAACTTTTGCTTTAAAATTTTTCTGTTTGAAGATATCTAAATGATCAAAACGGAATTCTTGTGGGGAAAGATAGCAGTCTAAGTGTAAGTAACGATAATTGGCTCAATCAATACCGCATCATGCTAAAAATGAGAAGTGGCGAAGAAATGCCATTCTGCCTTGAATCCAAAATCCGCCTCGTAATAACATATATTTACAATTTTTTTTTATTTTTGTATTCAGCGGCTATTTTTATGTAATCAAGAAAAAATTTTTGATACAAAAAATGATACTGTATTGTGAGTAAGATAATCACTAATCACACATAAAGTTTTCACCTTCATTTCACATTCATAATTATTTTTGATGGTAAGTAATTTTTATCGATTACTAAAAACGTCCAGATTTTTGCTGTAAAAAAACGGCTCGTTCATGCACTAAACATAAAAATAACAAAACAAATGATGTAGTCTTTCAAAGTTGGAGATAAGAACAGTAGATTCTGTGAGTCTTAGATTTTTATCTCGCAGTCAACACGTTCGTTTTATAACCTGAATAATGGAATTTTTTTAATTTTCAAAATTTCGAGCAAAGTTTTCTTTTATTAAGAGTGGGCTCCTTAGGTCGATCCGTGGCTGTATTTTATCTATGTGTACTTAATTCCCGCGGAAATTAAAAAAAAATGAGTAAAAAACACTCATTTTTAGCACGATGCGATTATTCGAAGGTATTGATTGAGCCAATGATCGTTACTTACACTTAGACTATCTTTCCCCTCAAAAATTCCGCTTCGATCATATAGATATCTTCAAACAGAATAATTTTAAAGCAAAAGTTGATAAAGCTTAAAAATATCGGGTTTGGGAAGTTTTTATTTAAATAGGCGGAAACAAGCGCTTGTAAAAATCAAACTCGTGCAAATTTTGTTCTTTGGGACCCTAGGGAAGAGGTTCTCAAAGTTACACAAAAATCTAAAATGGGTCGGCAACAATTTTTTTTATTTTCAGACGATTTTATATGGAATGACTCGTAAGTGTGATTTATAACACAAAAATAAATAGATAACGTAATTTTTTTTGCTATAGCTGCTAAAATTGTTTAACATTGTATATTCTTCAACGAGCGTACAATGATGACTGTTATTCACGTGGATGAAGTTTCCACCACGAGCAAGCGAGTGCATAATAGCCATTCTACGCAAACCGAAGACTATACTTTCTCTACAACTTGTGTAACAAATTATACATCTAAATCATAATTTTTAACACAAATCGTTTTTTAACACTAAAAATATTAAACTTAATCATTTATTATTAATAGATTATCTCCATTCCATAAATGTATAAATTTGAGTATTTTGATTTTTTCGACAGCAAATTCATTGCCGATGCGTATGCAATTTTTCGAATTTCGGAAAGCGTACATGTTAAATTATTCTCGCTACTAACATCCATTGTAAATATTATATTAATATAAAAATTATGCCAGACAACAGAAATTAATTATTAGTGGATTTGACGTTATCAATATTTGGTGACGTTTCAAATAACGACTTAATAGGAGGTTGCTAAGATACCCTCGATTAATTATTTTTAAAAGAATGTGATTTGTGATATTAGCGTGAATTCTTAAAAATCTAAAGATGTGAAGAATTGATGCTATTATTTAATCTATTAGAGGCAACAAGAATCCGCGTATTATTTAATAATCGTAGAGAAAGATTATTACTTTAAACATTGCTTCTACGTCAAATATATTTTAAAAACCAAATTAATTTGCTTAATTAATTTAAATTCTGAAAATAGCATTCAATAAAATCTCTTACCCCTGGTAGATAGTTTTATAAACTTTTTTTCTTTAAAACTGTTATAGAATTATCAAAAAGTGTAAATATGTCCATTATTAACCTTTAATTAGTTAATAATGAAATATAATTTACTTGCGTTTAAAAAAGTGCAACTTCACAACCTATGATTACACATAATGAAGCCTATACAACTAGTAGTGGAAAAAAAATTTCATTATGATAGAATACAGTGGAAAACATATCTGAAAAATGGTGTTTCATGCTACTCTCATTCTTGCGGGCTTTTGATTTATGGATTAAGTTTAGTAAAACATTTGTAAAAGTTAAGCATGTTTACAAGCATGTAAGAATAGTTTTAATACGTTTCGTGACAGTACCATTGCAAAACAATAATAATCTAAATATTAGCAAATTTTATTTAGAAGTTGCGTGAACCACAACTCATTTCATAAACAATTCGAGTTAAATATACAACATGCACGTTGATGATACTGCAAAAACACCAGAATCAGGATTACTAAGAAAGACAAGATTATATTTTGACATAAATAGGTTATTAGATACTGTAAATAGCTATAGTAGTGGAGAATGTTGTAACATTGATTACAAACTTTAATACGTAGTGACTTATACTATGCGATGGCTCCGCCATCAAATTTTGTTAATGGTAAATGGAAAGTAACAAAGTTTGAAATATCATAGTAAATTGTCAAGAAGAAAAAAATATATTTACCCCTTTTGTTGTCATTTCAATTTTTTTAAAAGGTTTGTATTGATTGGTTTTTGTTCGACAATCCTATATTTGATCCTAAAAGTAATGTTGATCAATACTTACTTATCTTTGTGGCTTTTACGTTAAGAATTGTTGTATTTAAAACTTGTTTACCAAAAAATTATTTCCATAATTTTTTTGAAAGTAAAATACAATGTTAAAAATTGCATACAATGTTGTGAAATTAATAAGAATTATTATTCTAACATTTTAATAGTACACAGAAAATGTAGTAAAAATAACATAAACAGACTTTTAATATGCTATTTTTGTGCTGGTACTATGCTAAATTTCATAAAAGAGTAATATCCTAAAAAATCCATTCTTTCGCAACTTACTTACAGAACAAGTGCTTATATAAAGTGCAATGTACAGATTACTATGTTATCTTTGGCATAATAAAACAAATTCAATTTCAACAGTGTAACAGTTAATCGATCTAAATCTGATTACGAATTAGTAGTCGGGCAATGATCAGTTATTACAATTGACAAAACTTCCTACCTGCCAGTTTATTAATTAATTAAGTAAACGAATAATCAAAATTTATAATTAAAATACAGAATTCGTTGGTAATAGTACAGTGAAAAGAATATCCAAAAAAAACGTTGTTTTCACAAAATCATTTCGCGAAAATCTGCCGAATTAAATTTACCGCTATAATGTAAATTAATATTTAAAACATCGTTAGACCTTAAACAAACCGAAGTTTCTGAGAATTTGCATTAAAATTCATAACATTACATACAAACTTCGTTAAATATTAAAGTTTATATTCATTAAAAATAAATTAATACAGAAACGCCATTTACTCCTATATAAAAAAAATCTAGAAAGGATAAAAGCATACTAAGTAATCTCTTTAAGTTCAAGCACTCCAAATTAAATCTAATTATAATTTTTCTTAAATTAACCAGGAAGTTTGGCGCTATTTTAAAACACCTATATTTAAGTCTTCGAAATAAGCCTTGCTTATTACATATTCAGGAAGCTAATACTCGAAAATGTTTACTTTACGTTTGTGTATTCGCTAAACTGATTAAATATTTATACAATCGCAAATTAACTAAATATAACAAAACCGAGCTGTAGAAATCAGCGGAAACGTGGTTAAAAAACAAAACGTTTTCCTTATAAAAATGTGCAAAGATGAAGTAATAATAATTGTTAACAAGAGCGTAAAGTTTACAAATTATTAATTATATCACTAAATTAGAGACTATAAATATTCACGAAAGTCAAGACAGAACTTTGGTAATAAGTTCAATTATTTTTCAGTGAAGATAATTTCAATTAGGCACAATAAAACTAATTAAAAACAATTAATTGTTTCCGTAAATTGACAGAAAAGCAAAAAAGGCTTTGTTAGACAAAGTAAATTTAACTGCACAAATCATGGTACTATACATATGTTTTCTATTCGACTACATATCAGCCAAAATTAGTTTTCAATTATTTTAAAACAAGAATGAACAGTCGTTATAAAATTAAACACGGAAGCACTTCCAATTAGATCAGTTACGAAAAGAAAAAAGCAAAATAAACACTGTCTCAGCACGTTGAGTACAAGACGTAGAATTTACTTAACTTTACTAACGAGTTCCTATGGTATCTATAAATGCTCCCAAAGTAACCTGACTATTGCCTAAACCCAACGCAATCCCTGCAACTTAGTGTAGATTTTGTCGACTTCCTTGGTACAAATGTATCGAGTTTTGAAAACTGCAGTTTTAATGTTCTACAGGGTGCATCTGAAATACGACTATAAGCTCAAGGAGTAGTTTCCTCGTGTCGTTAATGAGATATTTACAATTAAAGTTTTCAGGCCGGTCCTGACTATATAAACAAATGGAAATTGTTTGTTGATTGTAACTATGCGAAAAATGATTGGTGTAAATGCTGTAAAATCCGTGTAACGTATTGATGTATTGTATTAATTATTGTTTTCTTTAATTTTACATCATCTACAAAATTGTTAATAAAATAATAAAAGCAGATAGTAATGTTTATTTCTTAGCATTATTACTGACCAAGCTTAACAAACTGGACTTTGTGTACACGATCACGTTTATCTTTGATTGTAACCAAAACAAGACTTCGGATAATTAAATGCAAAATTCAGCTTTCTTAAAACTGAGTTCGACGATCTGATTTATTTCTGTCTCATTTTGTAACAGATTTCTTTAGTTGATGCTAAGTGATTCGTGTAAACGTACTTGTACTTCATGTATATACTTCTTATGTACAACAGTGAGATTGTTTTAATGGACGGTGAGTGTAATTATAATCTCCACACAGTGGCGGTTGATTGCTAATGCTGCATTAAAACTTTAAAAAACGCAATATTTATATTTAAGGTCAATTTATTTTTTGTATAGGGTCATTCCATATCAATGGTGATGTTGATTTGACATAGAATGGCCCAACAGGCAAAATGATTATCATTGTTTATAATCCTTTTAATATAAAGTAGCATAATTTTTAGTATTATTTTTAAGGTCATTGACCAAATGATCTAACGAGGAAACCCCCACTGTCTCCACACCACATGTAGATTGTGAGTTAAGCAATATTTTAATAGACAATTGCCTTCAAATTAACTTTATTTTGGCGTGCGTGCAAGGACTTGGAGAAACTGGAAGTATTCTTCCTACCTACGAAAGCCGTGGTCGTGAAAGGCTATCCCATGCAACGGAAGAAGAATAAACCTCTTCAATAAAATCAAAACTTTAATATTTGTTTTTCTTCAATGTAGGTGCAGGTATTGCAAATTGTAGAAGATCGGACACGAAGTAGGACTAGAGAAATAGGCCGCGCAGCTAACGTATCCCTTAGTACACTACATCGTGTTTTAAGAAATTATTCTTTGTACCCTTACCATGCCCAACGAGTTCAACAGTTAACCGACGTTGATTTTGAACGGCGACTTGAATTTTGTGAGTGGTTGCAGCAACAATATACCCTGACTTAACATATTATTTTCAGATTAGTGTTGTTTTACATGAAATGGAGTGCTGTATTTTCACAACAACAAATTCAAGAAAGTAACTTCCAGTGGCGGTTTTCTATTAATGTTTGGACAGGTATTTTAAGAAATACTTTAATTGGTCCGTTTATTTTACCTGAAAGACTTACAGGCAATTTGCTCTTTTACAAGAAACCTACCCTTTAAAGTTCGCAGAACAATGCGGTTTATGCACGATAGAGCTCCTCCGCATGTAAGTCACTCCGTTTGCGATTTCTTAAATATAATTTTTACGAGTCGTTGGATTGGAAGAAACGGCACTAGACGCTGATCAGCCCGTAGACCAGATATTAACCCTTTAGATTTTTTTTCTGGAGCTATGTGAAAGGTGAAGTATACAAAACAGCTGCAAAATCCATTACAAGTGCAATTACACAGAATTTCGGGGACGTTTGCGTTTTATCCAATAGAGGAAGTACTATCTAGTGTACTTGAAAATAATGTGCAGAATAGCTACTTCATTTAACTACAGTAATTAATCTACCCGTTATCTGATAACATTATTTTGTATTTATTTTTGGTGTCAGTAAATAGCAGAGAAGAAATTTGCACTTCTTAGAACATTCGTGGTGTCAACAACCTCAGGATAATTTACGATAATTTTGCAAAAAAAAATTGATTTTTTTAAGTGTTGTAATGGAACTTTTATTTATTCATTTTTTGCTTGTATTTATGCTCTAATTTCATCTGTTACGAGTTAATCAGATACACACTGTACATTTCTTTACCTATATCACGTAGTCAAATCTATTCGTCCTGATTGTGATATAAATCCATTTACTTTTCGCCCTTATTCTAGGAATGTTTGAGATAAATATTGGCACTGAAAATCTCAACCAAGAGGTGACATCATATCCAGACAAAGCAGAAACGCAGGCACGGATCCGGAGGAGTAGACAATGGATGTAATTTCGGGGAAAAAGTCCAATTGTGAATGATTGAAATGTATTTTGACTCATGGAGCAACCCAACGCTTGAAATTTGTCTAGCATATTCATAACAATTGCTTTATAGTCATGATTCTTGTAATTACCCAAAACTTAAGTGACGACATCTTAACTCAAGCATTTTTTTTCCTTTCACGCTAGTCTCAAATTCTTTATTTAACTTTTGGATCAACTATGCTGTTCCGAATCACATTCTTGATGCCTGGTTCAAGATTGTGTTTTTTACGCGATTCTTTTTTGACTCACTGTTGAGTCTTATCATGGCTGTCCTACGCACGAACTGTGTTAAGCAAGAAGCATGGAGATAACATTCAATTCACCGCAAATGATCCAACCATGGTCGGCATATTTTATTTTATTTAGAATGACAGCCAGGTTTTTATAGCGTTCTTTTAAATGCAACGAGTGTCCAACTTACAGATGCATACTGGCTCTCGTGATGAAGGACAGCTTTCAGGTTCCTTTTCGATAAATCTATAAACAGTCTCCATGCATCCATATCGTAAGTGAATATAAATTTGCTTATAAATCGGTAAACATCAGCACAATAGAGCAAGTTCAGCTCTTCCTCAAATTACTTAAAAAATTATTTTTCTCGATTCCTGCACCAATAAAAATATTCCTTTAGTTTTTCTCTTTTAATCTGGAGCCTAACAATTCAGCTGTCTCTTTCGAAGCGGCCAGATCTCCAGTCACATCCTTAAGTTCAACCTAAGAGAAGGCCTGAGGTAAATTACCTCCAGATGGCTTAGATTTGGTATCGGAGCATTGAACTTCTAGATGATTCAATTGGTAACAAAGGCACTTACACATACAGTCTTACTTGGATAAGAGATTAACTTTTGACTTTGCCGTTATACACACGCATATGTAACAAAAGTCATCTTACAACGTCTCAAACTCTAAGACATGTATTACGCACGCAGCGCACAGAGAAAAACAACTGTTAAAATTGTTTCTGTGATGATGTTTCTACTTGTTACTGTATCAGCGTACGTACAACAGTACACTACACATTAAAAAAAATAGAAGATACGGTCGCTTAACGAGCGTTTCTGCGAGAGGAAGAACGACGACAGTGAGGTGTCACAGAGGGGTATTCTGTAGGTTTCACTACGGTAGAGTGATGGTCAGGTAGAGGAAAGAAACGCAAAAAAAATTATCAATCCAAGTAAAACAGAATTTTTTAAGAAAACGTGACGTAATAGAAGTTTTTCATTTTTTTGACATAAAGTTCAACTATCAATTTCCTTGTATTTATTTCATCGCAGACCTATGTAATTGATAAATACAGATAATAGAAACATTTTATCATATATTATAAATTGCTTAAGAAGAAAACGGGTAAGATGACGAATCGTTTAATTTCGAAGATAGTTAATAGATAGCGCCAAATCCTTGACGTATCTTGTGTGTCCACATTGCAGTCTATGAACAGTAAAAGCTGTCATGGTTGTGTGGTCTAATACCCAATTTACGTTTCGATCAATTTGGTCATGGCTGTAAGGTTCGTTAACGATAAAATAAGTAATGGATAGTTTCTGTAGTAAGTACTTTTCTCTGTTGTAAAACTTTTTTGACGAACCCGCCGTGGTAACAAGATAGCAAACTGGTCATCTTATCCAACCTTTTATAAATATTTCAACCTAAATTTCTATGGGGTAAAACGAATTAGTCATAAGAAAGAGCGACCAAGACTGTAGAGAAGAAAAAGAGTAGGATGTTTGTAAACAGAACGGCGAAACAAACGCAGGAAACGCTTTTCAACGCCACAAGAAGTTGTTAAGACACTCAAAAATTAAAAAGTTTCTACACTCCAATCATTGTTTTAGTTATTTATTCTCAATACATAAATAACAACCCTCGTAAAGCTCCGAATGCACTAAATTCAACAAAAACCCTGTTGTTTTGCACTGTAAACCATTATGTCCCTCCGTTCTTCTTTTTCGAAAAGTCACAATGCAACAGCATTTTTTGAACGATGCACCACCGAAATCTACGAGCATATGTAATGCGCCAGATGAATGAATGCAGAAAGAATTATTTCTCGCATAGTTACATTTTACATTTTTTTTACATTTACAATATCCCGGACACGTCATTACCATTAAACATGTGATAGGAATATTTAAAGTTGCAACAATAAAAAATGATTTACTAAGTTATAAAGCACTGATTTCTCAAACATTTGATGATTCTGATGAGTTTCGGCGAATGTAGACGAAGAATCAACAAAACTATCTTATGACATCACATCATCATCATCATTTGATGCTGATTCATGTATGTGGACACTGAGTTATCTGGAACCTCTTAAAATACTACCTTGAATAGTGCGACAGATAGACTGTCTAATAGAAAATCATTTGGTCTACTCCCTTTGTCTCTTACAATTTACATATAAAAAAACAAAGGAAGTAGCTACTGTAATTAATATAACTACCACTCTGATTCGTCCCTATCAATCTGTTATATGAAAGAAGATGATTATGTGAGAGTGAAATTTGCAACGAGTCATGTATAGATGAGGTTTGATATGCCATAGATATATAGGTCGGAAAATCAAGTAATAAAATATATTTTTTTAAGAATTCTATTATGCTTTTGTCATTTTACCCGCATGTGAGAGTATATTAACGATTATCGTATCTAATGATGAAGCTAAAAAAATAGACAAATTTGGAAATATTAAGGTCGACTAAGATAACAATAAATCACGTAGAGAAAAAAATATATAAAACTTATTATCGTCATCTTACCCGTCCTTCGCCTATAATGATTTTAAAAACAATGTAAAAAATAGTCTTGTTACTTTTGCCATTTACAAGATTAATAATTGTACTTGTTATCAATCATAGAGGAAATATCAAGTTATGCCATGAAATCCAAGAAAATTATGATAAAGAAATTAGAATTAAAAAAATAAAAGCATTCGAATGCCCATCTCATTTTTGTGAACATTTAACATATTTCATCGATGTTTCAGTTTGGTCTTGTATTTTATATAACTAGCGCCAAATATCGCATGAACTATAAAGGCTACTAATTAATTGACGTATTTATCGCCAGTATTATCAGCAGGGTCTTAAAATATCGGCATGTTTTGTGTCAATGCATCACAGCAGACAAAATGAATAGAACCGGGAAAGGAAATACTATATACTGCAGATAAAACGCCTTATGTTAACATATCAAATGTGTGATGATTATTACTTATTAAGGTCACATGATGAATAATTACGAGAGACGGCCAGCAAGACATCAAAGACAAAATAATCCTCAGCTAAAAACAAACAGTTCTTCAGTAGTTTACAAGATTGATACACTTATTACATCGCATTATAAATTCACCAATAACTACTGCACTAAGTTAAATATTGTAATAACAAATAGTCATAAATAATGTTGTGGTCACAACAACGCACACAAGTTTGACAAATTCATGCGCACAAAAGTTTAAGAAGAGATTTTTCTAGGTAGAGATTTCAGAACACGATCATTGTATAAGGAAAAAGAAAGCATAACAATCATAAAAAATCGCAATAACTTTAATCTAAGCCCGGTTGTTTTCGTCAGTAAAGTTAGCCACGCTTTTTTTGAGAAACTGAAAAATAGGTAACCATTGTGCTGAGTTGTGCGAAGTACGTGCTGCCTTGTGTCGCTTTCTTCATTTATACTTTTTGCAAAATCGTCCGTTCTTTCAAAGCATTTTTTATGTTGTCTGTGTAACCGTTCTTCCTAAGTGCTTTTTCAAAGTGCATCTTCTTACTGGCTACGTGTTGCTCGACACTAATAATTTTCGCTCTACACTACACAGTAGTGTGTTTATATGAGTGATTCTCTGCATTGAGTGATGTAGCATGTAGATATCGATGTGCATCCTTTTTCTGTATATTACAAGATTTAGCTTTCTCTCTTGGATTCTCTTCACCACTACGTCTAGAAAAAGTGGATTTCCATTTTCCTCTTTCTCCATAGTAAACTTGATCGCTTTGTGCAGTGCGTTGATGTGGTTCAGAAATTGTTGGTTTCTAATAGATGCTATCATTAGGTAAAAATAACAATATGCAGCTTTGTTTACATTAACTATATAGAATTGGGGCCACTGTAGTCTCTGTACCTAGCATTATTGAAGTTGTTGAAAATTTTTGAACCCAAACTACAAACTAATTCGCCCAGAACAGAGATTCATTAATTTCAGATTTCTGGCAAACAATTTAATACATTAAGGCGAGGTTTCAGTCAGAGGGTATTCGCTTTATACAAATTTTATGTACAACACGATTTTCTGAGCCATCTATGAGTGTCCTACGAATTATTTTGACATTTGTGATTATTTACAGCTAAGATGCAAACCTTTCAATAATGTCATTCACGCACAGTTTATTTCAAATTTATTTCGCGTTTAATCAGCCTGTTCAGCATTTATTTTGCTACATTAGCTTTTTTTCTTAACCAAATTAAAACGTTTATTTCTTTGGTTTATTGATTAGTAGCTTTACTGATTAGTGATTTATTTAATTTAAAGACAATGAGTAAGGTATGCTTTAATCGTTAATATAAATTGATTCGTTACTGATTATTTAATAATCTTCTAGAATTATTGCATTGTTAGAGGATGTCCCTCTCTTCACATGCTATTTGCTTTACCAAGAAGTAAGTGCCGTCGGGATTTGTGGTTGGAAATGGTGCAGCGTGAAGATTTAAAACTTATTACATATAGCACACTAAAAAATTATGGTGTGTGCGCTGCCCATTTCCAACGTATTGCTTTTGTCGATGCTTCGTGCACCAAGTTGTGTCGCAATGCAATTCCGAATGGTAAGTATTAAATACATGGTTTATTTAATATGCTTAACTATTTATTTTAAACAGGTCCATGTGAAGAGAGTGGACAAACTAGATCTATTTATTTACTCCACCTTCGAGTGTTTTACCTCAGTTTGGTATGTAATAAATTGCCAATTATATAATGTTATTGACAAATATTTTATTATTTATTCAGGTACTTCTCCCGAAAAATGTGATATTCAAGTCTTGCAGCACACTACGAAAACTGATAGTAAAATTGTGACTTCTACCGAGTGTGCTGCAACACTTGTGAGTACTGACACTACTGAAGAAGTGGCAGGCACTTCACAACAATCAGGTAAGTAATGACATTGTAAATAGAAAAGATTTTACTTTTGTATTTTTGTAGAAATCGTCAACCAACCTCAAGTGAGTGAAAAAATACAACAACTAAAAAATATTATTAGAAAACAGAAAAGGGTAATTCATAATATTCAATCTAAATTAATTAAAAACAAAAATTCAAAAATTTTTCCAGGAGTGCAAGGTTTTTCCAATTTATCTACTGCCTTACTAACCTTTCTTCATTCCCAACTTAAAAATTCCGTTTCCAAATCTCCTGCAGGTCATAGATACTCCTTTCGTGAAAAATGCCTCTTCCTGTCTATTTACAGTAAAAGTCCTAAATGTTACCGCTTCCTTCAAGCCCTTTTTTGTACAATTCTTTCTTTGAGTACCCTTCAAAAACTCCAACATAATCTTAAATTGGTACCTGGTATAAATAGCAAATATTTTGATTATTTAAATAAAGTTAGTCAATCATTAATGCCGATGGAACGATTTGTTATTTTAGCTTGGGATGAAATGTCTATCGATCCTACTGTCCATTTTCGTAATTTCAGTTTGGGACTTGATGGATTTGAGGAATTGGCTGCTGGAAGAGGGGTACGAATTGCTGATCATGCTTTGGTGTTCATGATTCGCGGTTTACGGAAAAGCAACCTGTTGCCTTCTACTTTTCCGCTAGATGTGCGAATACTGTTCAACTAAAAGCATGCATCAGGCAAGTCATTGAGGCCGTTCATGAAAAGACTAAATTCCGCATACTTGCATCTGTTTGTGACATGGGTCCTAGTAATCATCCTGCCATTAGCAGTCTTGCAGCTGATAGTGGCAGGAATGATTGCGTCTAGAATGTCCTTGGTCATAAAATTATACATTTATTTGATGTTCCGCATCTAATTAAATGTGTAAGAAATAATTTTATGACCAAGGATATTAAAGTCTCAAGTGGGGTTGCGAAATGGGACCACTTAAAACAAGTGTACGAGGACAGCCAATCTGCTGACCCTGCTGGTAAAATATGTAAGCTTACACGCTCGCATATTTTTCCAGAAGGGAAACAGAAGATGAAGGTAAAACTCGCTACACAAGTTTTTAGTGGCTCTGTGGCTGCCCTACTGAGATTTGCAGATAGAGTCCAGCGTGACGGACAGATGAGGTATGTGGCTACCGAAGAATTTATTAGTTTCATGAACGACCTTTTTGATACTCTTAATTCTTCAGCCAAGTCTTCATCTCCGTTAGGTCGCAGACTTGAAATTAACTCAGTTCATCACGAGTTTTGGGCCAAAGCGAAAATGATACTAGGATCGATAGAGTTTTATGTCGGTGAACAACGACAAAGAGTTCCACCCTGCATTAATGGATTACTAATTACTATTCGAAATGTGCAAGCTTTGTGGAGTTCTCTAAAGAATCTTGGTTTTAACTATCTTTTCACAAGACGTTTGAATCAAGATCCCTTAGAAAACTTTTTTGGCTTAATTCGAGGTATGTGTGGGCAAAACCGTACTCCATCGACTTCCCAATTTGTTTCTGCTTATAGTGCCTCTATTGTTTCACAAACAAGCAGAGGTACTATTGGAGCAAATTGTGAAGTGGATGGAGATTCCTTCTTATCAAACCTGGAATTCCTTCTTTCTCCAAATTCCTCTGATTCCAGCAGTACCTTAATTCATCCACAACGAATCCTAACACAACCCGCTCACCGACTCGTGGCACATTCTGAATCGTTACTTAGTAACCAAAATAGTGGCTATTTTGCTGGGTACCTTTTAAAGCGCATTTTAAATCATACTTGCAATTCTTGTTGCCGTTTTTTTTAACGAAGACTCGAATTCCAAGTCATGATTTAATTGTGTACAAAGATTGCGGTTCCTTTCTCGTTTACCCAAAATCCTATTTTATTAACCAAGTCCATAGTGACCGTTTTTTCATTTTTTCCAGCATTCCAAAGTTTTTTGACAGTCCTTCCATTTTTCGCCAAATTAGTTCCTCTATCCCATTTAAATTAAATAATCCCTGTAACCTGCATTCCACTTCATTTGAAACCTAATACCGTTTTTTTATCACCTTAACCCTTCTCCATTACTTTTGCAAACTTGTTAATAATAAGCTCCATAAAAAAGACTCCTTGAGATAAATGCATTTTATGAATATTATGAATTGCCTTTTTCTGTTTTCAATTTTTCAAAATTATTTTTAAATTATCAATTTAATGGAAAATATGATACTCACAGTTTCTTTTTAATCAATGGGAAATATCAATTCAAAATTACTTATTCAATAAATAAATACTGTTTATACTAAAAAAATACAAGACTTTTGTTGAAATAAATTACTAATGAAATTAATCGTGATGGAAACCATTTGATTAATAAGAAACATCAATTTTGTAATGGAATCTACGTATTATCCAAAACTAGTTATTTAAATAGATCTTGCACTTTGTTGATAACTATATTTAGTTTTTTTGTCATTAGTTGACTGATGTTTGTTAAAATAGCTAATTGTATAACAACCAATTATTCAAAAAATTGATTATTTATGTCCATCAACAATACAACCAAAGAATTCTGTAGTATTGTGTATATATTTTGTATGTATTTTATTATTCTGATTTTGTTAACAATTTTTACATAAATAAATTGTATTTTAAATTAGAATAATTGTTTTATTTATAAATTTTAAATGTATGTATTTCTGTTAATTAATATAACTATGAGATGGCGCTGCAGTGTAGATTTCTAGATTTCAACAAAAATAGTTCTTAGGACAAACATAGATGTCCATAGTGTCGAAAAATCATACGGTTTTTAATACACGGAGTGCTGCATCTTCCTTACATTATCTTTGGTTTCAGTCGATTCGCAACTTTGGAACGATTGACAATAATCATCTTCTCATAAGAGATTTTAGTTGTTTTGTAGTTTATTTTAAAAAAGCGAAACTTTTTGTTACATTGTTACGTCAATCTGGGTTTTTGTACTAGAACGTTTGTAGCGAAAGTTCAGCTTCGTTCAAAAACTACAGAACAAAATAAAAACACTTTCTAGGAAGACGTTTATTATTAATAATTCCAGATCCGATAACCAGGAGAATGACCACAATATTTTTACAAATGTAATTAAAAATGTCGGCACCTATTTTGAAGCTGCCATTTGAACCTACTTCAAAAGTCTGATCAAAGGTTTATCCTATCAACGTGCAAAAACTGTATGCCAGAATTTAAATGGTTCTGTTAAGTAATTTCTGCGTTTTGTAAGTAAATGTTAACGAACTGACAGACAGACATTGTGTAAAAACATGATTTTTGGACTATAGACTATAGAAACATAAAGATACGTTTCTTATTTTAAAATAAAATGTGATGAATTTAGTGATCTTCGTGAATAGGGGCTATGTATAATCAATGATTTTCACAGTAAAATTATTTACTGAAATGACATTTACATTGTATTGACTACTGTAAGATATATATTCGTAAAAAACGAGATAAAAAAAACATTTTTTCCGATATTTACACGCGTTTCATTCATAACAGAGTTGCATCATATTGCTCGTAATTTTTTCGTTACTTTCTATTAGTATGGTGCTAACTAGAAATATAAGTTTTGACAAATGATTCAAGAAAATAAGTTTTGGAGTGTTTTTAGGTTTCGGATAGTTATATACGAAAAGCACTTGAAATAAACATGCAAATAAACATGTCAGTAAAGTTAGTCTCGCCTTTTTTGATAAACTAAAAAATGACTAATAAGTGCAAACACGATAATTGTTTATGCGGCACAAAATAGCACATACTGAGCACAACTCAACACAAAAATGTATTATCATAAAAACGGTCTTGTTTTCATAAAATTTGCAAATAAAAAATATATTTTCACGGAACAAAGTAGCACACACTGAGCACAATTCTGCACACTAGTTGTTTTTGAGTTTATCAAAAAAGCCCGGACTATCTGTTGCCATAAAAATTAATTGCCTCCATAAAAACTGTAAATAAGGAAAAATCGGCAACGTACAGGCAAAATTAGAAAAGACATTTAAATTGCGTTTTATTAAACGCTCTAAATTAGTAGTTCCCAAAGTGGTCCCTAAGAACATCAAATCGACAAAATGTATTATCGGTACATTGTGTCATTCATCGACACGATTAGGTCGCAAAAAACCTTATTAAACGTTTGCATAAATCACTACATTATGTATTATGTTAACAGTGTTTGGGTATGATGTTTGCACCGTATAAGATTTATTCTCGGAACGCCCACTTCCCGCTACATTAGGGAGGATTGCTGTGACGCCGAAAAGTTTTGACATCGTAGTTCGATGAAAGAAAAATCATCTATTCGGTGTCGGTGAAATAAGTCGGACATCATCTAACGTTATGTGCGCACAACGAGGCTTTCATTATTATCATAATTATTCACAGGCATCTGTGCGAATATTTTTGCTACTTTCGTAAAAGTCTATTGGGGTACGCGTTGTTTCCTGTTTTCGTGATTTAATTTAATTCTTCCGTAATTGTCATTCGCGGGTTTCTGAACAGCCACACGTGTTCCATCGATGTGGAGATAGTAAAAATGGTTCATTTATTGAGACAATTTCCATGATGACGTCACGTCACTTGCGTTAAAGATACCGAAACCTTCGAGTATTGGATAAAATTCTAACCGTATTGGAGAACCCACTTAATACAATAATATAATTAATTTGGGGGAAACGCATTTGATTTGTTTTCATTGATCGTATAAACCAAAGAAAATTTACTTTTGATAACACCGTATGTACGGCTTTGTTTCTTTCAGCAGATTTTAGGAATTTCCGAAAAAGAGCCATCAGTTTGTCGCATTCTACAAAGAAAGTATTATAATTCCTACTTTAATTCTTTGTATTTACGTTGTCAGTCGATTGCACATAGTCGGTTATCACAATTAACTATAATTTTTTTTGTGTCACATAGTATAATTCTCTGAATTATCGAAATTTGCATATTTGTGTTATAATTTACAAATGTAATTTTATTTCTTTTCGGAATGTAAAAGTTAGGCCGACAAATTTAATTTGTTGCGCAACGTGTTGCCCAATAAAAGCAGCTTATTTCAACCACTATTGTCTGTGATATTGACCTACGTTCTAGCGTTTGACCGCACCTATGTAAATGTATCTTCTCCTCTCTACGAACTTTTCTGTCTGTAATAGTTAAGGCTTCCACGGCCGGAATCTATACTTACATTAGAATGTCTTCCGGGTTTAGACCGTGTCTTATTTGCAACCGAAGCTGCCAACGTTTCGCCCACTTTCGTAAGGGGCTTCATCAGGGCGTGAGATAAATCGCAAAACTCAAACAAGCAATCGAAATCTAACTAAGAACTTCTCAAAAGTTAGGTTATCCACTTGTAAAACAAGCCATAACCTAAACTATGAAAAGGTAAGAAAGAAAACGATAACCTGAAAAAGCAAACGAAAATCTAACAAAGAAACACTACCGAGTTAGGTAATCAACTTGTGAACCAAGCCAGATTCTAAACTCCGTAGAAGTGACTTAAGAAGAAATAGTCTCCGTATTTAAAGGAAAAAGATCGTCACGGATGATTAAGCTCGTAGAACCGTAACCCAATCAGGATCGAGCTTAATCATCCGTGACGATCTTTTTCCTTTAAATACGGAGACTATTTCTTCTTAAGTCACTTCTACGGAGTTTAGAATCTGGCTTGGTTCACAAGTTGATTACCTAACTCGGTAGTGTTTCTTTGTTAGATTTTCGTTTGCTTTTTCAGGTTATCGTTTTCTTTCTTACCTTTTCATAGTTTAGGTTATGGCTTGTTTTACAAGTGGATAACCTAACTTTTGAGAAGTTCTTAGTTAGATTTCGATTGCTTGTTTGAGTTTTGCGATTTATCTCACGCCCTGATGAAGCCCCTTACGAAAGTGGGCGAAACGTTGGCAGCTTCGGTTGCAAATAAGACACGGTCTAAACCCGGAAGACATTCTAATGTAAGTATTTTCTGTCTGTGATAAAACAAATATACTCGTTATAACTTCTGTTTTGTCATTTGTTCTATTACAGCATTACAGCTTTGCGAAGATTTAAACTGTGTCTCCCATTCCAATTTTTCATCGTTTCGACGCTTTTTTAAATTTGATTTATAATTTATCACCACGAAACTTACGACCCAATCTCCGAATCAAACTGAGTTAGTCGATGTCTTTTTAAGTTATGAGATAATTCTCGTAACATATGTCATTAGAGCAGTTTAAAATCCAAAAGAATGCCTAAAATAAGAGATTATTTGCTCAACTTTGTTTGAAAAATCTATCTATCTAAAAGTGTATATTTAGATCAGCGGTCTTTAACCAGCGTTGGCGGTTAACATTACGTAAATGGTACTTTGTAACGAATTAACTACCGAGATTATAAAACTATACTTTCGTGGCTATGAATATGAGTCGAAAACGCAAAATTGCTGGGAGTTTTTCAAGAAACGTAGACAAACTGTGTGTTTGATTGCTGTTATGAAAGAATACAATTTAAAAAGACATGAGAAAAGGACGCTGCCAAATTTGACGGAATTGAGGGTCAGATGCGAGTTGACAAAGTGGAAGCCTTGAAGAAACAACTACAGTTGCAGCAATATACATTTCAGAGACCAAAGCTTGTGTAAGGGTGACCTATTTTAGCACATAAATGGGTGATACTATAACTTTAGCTTTAGGTCTGTTTAAAGTTAACTCATATTCTGCTATTGCGAAAATAAAACTCGTTAATAATTTTTTTTTTTGAGTGAACTATATTGTATCGAAAAAAATTGCTTCTAAGTTAAATCTTGTGGATGGCCAATTTATAAAATAATGCATGGAATCAGCTGCAGAAGTTTTATCTCCATCGCAAAAACACCTTTTTTCTAAAATTAGTTAATCAGGAGTAACCGTTGCTAAAACAATTGAAAAGTTATCAGAAGACATAGACAATTCCTTTAAAAATCGGATATTTAAATCTGTTTTTTTTTCTATCGCGATTGATGAAAGTACTGATATGACAGATACAGCTCAGTTGGCAATTTTCATCCGTGGTATCGATGATAATTTTGAAATTACAGAAGAACTGACTGCGTTTTATTATACGAAGGGAGCGGACATTTTAAAATTTGTCATGAACCTATGGTTGGTAAAAATGAAAGAAATGAAAGCTTTAATAAAAACAAACCAACTTAAATGTAATACAATATCATTGTATTATACATCAAAAAAATTATGTACCAATAAACTAAAATTTGACCATGTTATGAGAGAAATTATAAAAGTGGTAAATTTTATTAGGTCTCGAGGCCTTAACCACCGAGAATTCTAAAAGTTCTTGTCCGGTATTAATGCAGAGTATGGGGATGTTGTTTACTTCTCAGATGTTCGTTGGCTTAGTAGAGGCTGGCTAGCAAGCAAAAACCTACTGCCCTCTTCGATGATTAAAAATGTTTTAATAATTTTGGTTTCCTGACTGATCTGAGTATGCATTTGAATAAGCTGAATTGGTGATTACATAGCAAGGAAAACTTTATAAACAACTGTCAATATAAAATCTTTTAAAGCAAAATCCAATTTGTGAAAAATGCAGCTTCAGAAAAAAGATTTGGTACACTTTCCAAACTGTAATTGTAGTGAGGTAGACAAATATATATTCACAATAACTGGTTTACAGGAAGAATTTACTTCTAGATTTCAGGACTTCAGAGAAAATCAAAAGTTTAATCAACTTATTCGCAACGCCTTTCAGTGTATCTGTTCCAGAAAATTTGCAGATGGAACTTTTAGATCTGCAGTGCAATAGTGAATTAAAACAAAAATACAACTTTTTAATTTTTACTCCAAATGTATTGACAAAAATAAATTTCCAAGTATTCGAATTCATGCTCAGACAATGATGTATCTGTTTGGAAGCACCTATGTATGTGAGCGGTTGTTTTCTCGAATGAAACATGTCAAATCAAAAAATAGAACCGGAATAACAGACTCGCACCTTGAAAATAGTCTTTGTATTGCTACAACAAAGATAAGACCAGACGTTAAGAAACAATTCCAGAAATCTCATTAAAAAGTGTTTTTTTTAAATAAACGTCTTTAAAAAAATGTCTTTTATTTTCTGCCTAACCTAAACTTAACCTAAATTAAACTTTATCTGACATATACATATCTGTATATACTTCATTTTGCGGACGTCGGTCAACAGAGACACACATATCTAGGGCTTGGACAACAAAAAGTGGAAGACCTCTGATTTAGATCGCTTCTATTCGCTCTTTGAGTGAGTGTTGGAATTCCTGGAGAGTAAAGACAATAACTCGCGGCACAATTTAATTATCTCAAAAACTGACATCGCTTATACGACTGATTTATTTGCCAGATTTAACAAGACTAATTTGAAACTACAAGGTAACACATTAAATTTAATCAAAGCTAAAAGTGTAATTTGCAAAACTTTTGCTGTACAAACAAAACTTAAGAAGAGAAGAATGTTCTCAGTTCTCATATTTCAAAATTACAAAATAGAGATGAAATGCTTATTGGCGCTTCATTCGGACCTTAACCAAGGATTTGAAGACATTCTTTACTTGGATATTCCCGACTGGGTGTTCAACCCTTTTGCGAGTAGTCAAACTCGGAGCACAAATACAGATAAATACATACTAATGCAAAAGCAATTTATTAACTTAACCACAAATAAGGAGCTGAAACCAATGTTTAAACAAGGATACAACTTCTGGCTACAAAAACAGATACCAATTTTATCAATCTGTTTTTAAGGGTTATTGTACAGGAGTTGTTGATTGCTTTTCCGTTTTCCTATTTGGTAAAACTTGGATTCAATGCCGTGATAAGCATCACAAAAAAAAAAGAAACCGACTACAAATTACTACTCGTGAGGATTTGCGATTGTTACTCACAAATATTTGAGCCGGACATAAATACACTCATAACATCCTATCAGGTTCATCCAAGTCATTAAATTTTTTTTGTATTTTAAAGCAAAAGTTATAATTTCAATAAATAATTTATTTTTACGTCACCATTTATCATTCAAGATATCAAAGTTAAATTTGTAATTTTTCTATTATGCATTTCCTATGTAGTTTTTTCACTCAGGGGTCCGTGGGTAAGTTTTAAGTTTTGACTATGAAAAGGGGTTCGTGGGCCAAAAGAGTTTGGGAACCACTGCTCTAAATGATACCATTTCACAAAGTTGAATAGATAGCTACTAATATAAAACTCTAATCAAAGTTGTCAGACGATGGATACTTGAGATATATGTAAACACAAACGCACGCCGCAATAAAATAAATAAATTTTTATTTTCAAGATCTTTTAAGAATTTTTCATAATATTCTTGAGAACAAAATTCGGATTTAGACATTGCATTGCATTGGTGGCTGTAAAAATGTTAGAATTTATTAAAAGTATACAAAATGACTATTAAACCTCTGATTAGCATTCATCTCCATTGAAAAATATACCTTTAGTGGCGGTACCCACATATGTACAAGCAAAATAAAAATAAACTCAAGCGTCAAAAAGGCTAAGTGCGGGCCTGTGTACAAAACAGTAGGATCAATTTCACCCTACTTGGGGCGTAAAATTGATCACACTTTTGTGGATTTAAAACGCTATTAGATGCATATTTTAAGTTATATTTAGTACAATCTTTTTTACTTCCCACATTTGTTTTCCTTTTAGTCAAAAACATTTCAGCAAAAAAAAATTTAAGAACATGTATAAAATATTAGAAAAAAAGCTTTCTTCGTGAATTAGTTTATATTCAAATTGCAAAACAGTCTATATTACCAAATATAAGAAATCTGCAAGATTGTGGAGCACCCTATAGATTATTAGGCAATAAATAATATTTCTAGACACACAGTATTTGATAAGTAAACAAAGTTTTAAATAGAGGAAGATGTTGCAGACTAAAAATTAATTGCATCAAAGATAATGTAAGAAAGATGCAGCACTCCGTGTATTAAAAATTGTATGATTTTTCCGACACTATTGACATCTATGATTGGCCGAAGAACTATTTTTTTCAAATTATAGAAATCGACACTATAAAACACAGCGCCATCTTACAGTTATATTAATTCATATAAACTTATACATTTAAATTTTATAAATAAAACAATTATTTCAATTTAAAATACAATTTATTTATCTGAAAATAAAAATATATTAACAATAAAATATATATGCAACATTGGTTCTGGCTTAATGATTGATATCGATTATTTCAATAATTGATTTTGTTACAATCAGCTATTTCAACACACATATCATTTGAACAATGACAAGAAACTAAATATATAAACAATGCCAAAGATTTATTTAAATAACTACTTTTACATGTTTCTTATTAATCAAATGGTTTCCATTGAATCGATCCTTTTGGATAATCTTGACAAGTTTTGTATTTTTTAGAAAATTCAGTATATTTTTTTATTAAGTAATTTTGCAATCAAACTTCCCATTTATTAAAAAGAAACTGTATGCATAGATACGTAATATTTCTGAATAACATCGTGCACTTGGCAATTTATTACATACCGAAATAAAATAACGCACTCGAAGATGACCAAGTAGTCGAGTTTGTCCACTCTGTTCATATTGACGGATCTAAAATAAATACCTAGTTATATATATCAAACAAAGTATTTAATCTTACCATTCGAAATTACATTATGACACAATTTGATGAACGAAATTTTTCTGCTGCACCATTTTCAACCACAATTCCCGAAAATCTTTAATTCTTGGCAAAGTAAATAATTTGTAAGGTTTGTAATGCGAGACATCCACTAACAATGCAATCACTCTACAATATTATTAAACGATTAGTAACAGACCAATTTACATTATCTATTAAAACTTACCTTATTTGATTGTGTTTAAATTAATTTAAGAACAACAAATATAAGAAACTTTTACAAGCACGTTTCTTATTTATGGTTAAGAAAGCAAAATAATCGCTGAATAGTAGTGTTGGGCGATTATGAATGATATAATCGTGATATATCGATTATAGCCAAATAATCGATCATTCGATTATACTTTCGAAATAATCGATATATCATTCATTCGAAACAACCGAGAAGCAGTACTAACGAATGCAACGAATAATACCAAAGATAATGGGTGCATTCAGGTAGACTCAGCTGCTATAAGCGGCTGAGCAGCAGCTGAGCAATTCGTTACCTGAATGCAGCGCTTAGTCTCAGCATGTTACTCAGCGGTCGCCATTTTATTCAGCAAAGTTTTTTTCCGCTTTTTTCTACTCAGCGGTCGCCATTTTACTCAGCGCTTCTACAGCGCCAGCGCAGTTTACAAAACTAACTATTTGTAGACGAGAAACTTCAATTGAGAGAAAAGGAATAACGTTTTAACTTTTCCCCACAACCACTATGTAATAATTATCGGTAAAAAATACAAATACAGCAAATTTTATTTCCCTCTTTTTCGTACCTTGAAGGCTAAAAACGCTGAATTGTATTTGTCGAATAAAATCGACTAAATAATGCAAGTTATTTTTACACGTGTTTGATTCTAACGTTTATTACTATTTAAAAACTGAAGGTTTTCATATTCGTTGTAAAGAAAAGTAGTTACAATATTCACACGGTGTTGATTCGAATGAAACTGGAAGTTATTTATATTGTATTTGTGCAAATAAAAAATGTTATATAAAATAAGTCGCTTTTTTTACGCATAATTATAAAAAAGTGACAATTTTCATAACTATTCTTTCAAAAACAAGAAAACATTCAAAATAAACCATTGTAATAATAATGGGTGCTTCTTTTTTTTTGTCCTTTTATACATATTCGACGTAATTAATATTTGGGTACTTGTAAATGAAACCTAAAAGTATAAATAAAAATAATCCGGATCCTAAAACCTACAATTAGTCCTTTGCACTATCGTAAAAAAGATTATTTTTAAAAGGTATCATAAATAACAATTTCAAATAATTGCATTTAATGCCTGAAAATACTTTTAAATCGTAATCCCTATTATGAAGTTAACCATAAACTTCAAAAAAACCGACAGCATCAAAAAGCATAAACGGTAAACACAGGTATTCAAAGATGCAGGTATTTAACTACCCAAATGTTATTTAATACATACGTGTTTATACTGTACTCAGATGGTTTTGACAGCGTCGTGCAGTGGTGCTGTTCAGGTAAACTCAGCGGCTGAGAAAAAGCCGCTTACGCTTTTTCTCAGCCGCTGAGTCTACCTGAATGCAGCCATTGTAAGAAAGATGCAGCACTCCGTGTATTAAAAATGGTATGATTTTTCCGACACTATTGACATCTATGATTGGCCGAAGAACTATTTTTTTCAAATTATAGAAATCGACACTATAAAACACAGCGCCATCTTACAGTTAAATAAATTCATATAAACTTATACATTTTTTATAAATAAAACAATTATTTCAATTTAAAATACAATTTATTTATCTGAAAATAAAAATATATTAACAATAAAATATATATGCAACATTGGTTCTGGCTTAATGATTGATATCGATTATTTCAATAATTGATTTTGTTACAATCAGCTATTTCAACAGACATATCATTTGAACAATGACAAGAAACTAAATATATAAACAATGCCAAAGATTTATTTAAATAACTACTTTTAAGTAACCGATTCCATTAAAAAAGCTACATGTTTCTTATTAATCAAATGGTTTCCATCAAATCGATCCTTTTGGATAGTCTTGAAAAGTTTTGTATTTTTTAGAAAATTCAGTATTTCTTTTATTAAGTAATTTTGCAATCAAACTTCCCATTTATTAAAAAGAAACTGTATGCATAGATACGTAGTATTTCTGAATAACATCGTGCACTTGGCAATTTATTACATACCGAAATAAAATAACGCACTCGAAGATGACCAAGTAGTCGAGTTTGTCCACTCTGTTCATATTGACGGATCTAAAATAAATACCTAGTTATATATATCAAACAAAGTATTTAATCTTACCATTCGGAATTACATTATGACACAATTTGATGAACGAAATTTTTCTGCTGCACCGTTTTCAACCACAATTCCCGAAAATCTTTAATTCTTGGCAAAGTAAATAGTTTGTAAGGTTTGTAATGCGAGAGACATCCACTAACAATGCAATCACTCTACAATATTATTAAACGATTAGTAACAGACCAATTTACATTATCTATTAAAACTTACCTTATTTGATTGTGTTTAAATTAATTTAAGAACATCAAATATAAGAAACTTTTACAAGCACGTTTCTTATTTATGGTTAAGAAAGCAAAATAATCGCTGAATAGGCTGAATTATGGGCGGAACAGGGCGGAATTAACGCGAAATAAACTGAACGCCATCTGAACGCAAATAACATCATTGAAAGGTTTTTGTCTTAGCTGTAAATGTCAAAATAATTCTTCGGCCAATCATAGATGGCTCAAAAAATCGTGTTGTACATAAAATTTGTATGAAGCAAATACCCCCTGAATTGCATTGACGAAACGCGTCTTTGCCAAAATGTTACGTCAGTAAAAAATAAACTTGCGGCAAAATAAGTATTTTTAACATTGAAAAATACGGTGCAATCTTTGATCCTAAATTATAAATTCAAAATAAACGCATAAAAACTTACCTTCTTTTTTTAAATTTTCATTTCAGTAAGTGTAACAAACGCGACAAAGTGCATGTAAATGTTTTTGAAAAATAATGTTTATTAATACACTAAACACGGGTATGCAACAACCACACCACCACACGTTGTGCAGCTCAGCTGTTTGTATATCAACGGTCAGTGACATTACCACTGCTACCAAACCATTAGTTACCTACGATGTTTACAAATTTTAAGTTGGCAACGTTGGTGTATAATGAGGATTTATCATCGTATGGGTGTGAGTGCTTACACACTATGCTAATAAATTCGTTACTTTTACTGTGATAATACAAATTTGAAATGACGCTCGTAATCAGTTCTTTTTACATAATTATTTTATTCTACACGCTTATCACTATTATCGCAGGTAGGTTTTTATTCATAATCTTTTGTTTACTTTTATGAATGAATGGATAGGCGGGGCTGGTTACACATTCGCTTGTTTTACTACGTTTTCTAATTTTAGGGCAAAATTATTGGAAATTACACTCAGCAACTGAAAAACTACCATCAGATAACAGAGAGCAAATTATTTGGTGCACGGTGAGCAACGAGGAACAACAGAAATGTCAGAATTTTGCGATGGCTATTGAAAGGGACAAAATCCGTGTTGGTTATGACTATTTTAAAATAAACTGTCACCAGGTGCGTAAATCGAATAGTTTGCAATAGTTGCCAATAATATTGTATCAAGGTAACGGTCAATTGTAAAGAGTTATAAGCAAAAGTCTTATTTTGCTCATATTGTTTACTACCTACTTTGGATTAGTCAATTTGGTATGTGTCTGTTGATTGATTAAATTGCAGGTTTTCTTTGAATTGGGTTAATAATAATAGCAAAGCTTAATTCTGTACTCTTAGCTCTTTAATTTCTTGTATAAGAATTGGAATAAATTATTCGTATGAGAGAATTGTGTCATGCAAGGTTTCTGTGTTGCAGAGACGTGCTGGGCAGTTCAAAATTATGTGTAAGACTTCTCTGCATATACTTTGTGGTTTCATTCAAGACGCAAGAGGGCTCATCAGTTATTTTCCTTATTAATCAATTTTAGTCTTTGTGGTATACATTTATTATAGGTACATTTATTTCATGTCTGTTCTGATCTTCTAAGCATCTTTCTACGTCCTTTGTCTTCATCCTTTATGGTAGATATACTTAATTCTTTTATTAATAAATTTGACTTTAGTTTCAAATAAACAATTCTCCAAAGTTTCCTTAATAATAATATTGGCTTAACATTTCTAGAAGGAACTTAGCAACCCGATTCGGGCTCCCCATATCTGTTTTTCATGATAGATTAGTCCCCTTGTCCTTCATCACATTTTCACTACTTCACCTTAGCTAAACTAAAGCTATCAATACAACCCTATGTGTGTTTTGGCCACTTTAATTATCTCTTACCATTTTTTTGATTTTTTGCATTCTCCTTCCAGTTTGTGATTTTTAATATTCTTAGATCTTTTTTAATGTCGTCAATCCATCTCAACCTTGGCTTTCCTTTTGGTCTAACCTCCATTGGTTTCCATTTCAGTGATATCTTTTCTACTTACATGCCCTAACCATTCTATTCTTCTAGACTTTATGAATTTTATTATGTCTTCACCGTTTATGTATTCTTTGATTGTTGTTCTTTCGTTTTCATTAATCTTCATTGGTCCTAGAATTGCTATAGGGTTTTTCTCTGTTCTAATTTGTTCCTGTACTTGTCCCATGAAGCACATCGGTTCCTTGGTTATTCCTTATATTCATTCTTAACTACTCTGTTTTTGTCCTATTTTTATGCTATTGTCTTTGACAACACTTACCAAAACCAATCTTGCCTTTGTTTGAATCACTTTTTGAATGATTTATTATAGTATATATAATCAAAAAAACCTGCATACTCATAAGGGTGTAAGGTTATATTCAAAATTTTTCACAATCTTATATTTCATTAAACATAAACACAATAACTCGTTCAGTTTTTTTTTCCTGCTTCTATCTCATGTTAACCCTTTGGCCTCTGTCCATGATTTTTCTTTCTTCTTCAGTACTTTTTCAATTGTATCATCCTAAGTTTGGTTTGGTCTTTCTCTTTTTCTTGTGCATCTTGCTTTCGATTCTCAAATCATCTGTGTTTGGCATTTTTCCTCCATCTGTTGTAGGTGTCTCACCATCTCTGTTGTCTTCTTTCAAGAAAGTCTTTTACAGGTTCAATCGTTAGTTCTTCATTTCTAATTGTGTCACGTTTCATTATTCCTTTTACTCTTCTCACACTTTTCGTCTCAACTGCTCTGATCTTACTTTTATCTTGGTCACATTGCCTTATACACTTTTATCTTCGTTTCTCTTGTTATTTCTTTTCTATTGATAAGGTATCTGCTTAGTGCATGATATACTTTGTCAGCTGACTATTCATCTATTTACCTCTATACTTTGTTCTCCCGTTTCTTTTATAGTTACTCCCAGATATTGGAAGATGTTCACTTGTTCTATCTTTTCTATTCTATTTTATTCTCTACTTTTTTCTTTTCATTGGACACTATCATTATTTTAGTTGTAAACTTATTCATCTTCATTCCACACTCAAATGTTCCTTAAGGTCTTTCTCATTTCTCGCTATTAACGTTACATCGTCTGCAAAGGAACATTCGTATAAATCTTCACCGTCTTTCTATTTCCTACAACTAAGGGTTTTGTTCTCGTTTTCGCGGTTCGTATTAAATGGTCCATGAAGATAATGAAAAGTAGTGGGCTAAGCTATCCATCTTGTCTAACTCCTTTGGTTGTGTGAAAAATTTCCAACTGGATTCTTGCTTATTATCTTATTTCTTGTCTCTACGTACATTTCATGATCCTGATTAACTTCTTATTTATGTTTTTCTATCTTAAGCACACAAATACTTTTATACGTTTACCCTTTATAAACTCATTTTGTACTTGTAATAACTTTGATTCCACTTCTTTTCTTAGTCTCACTTATATAATTTTTTCAAGGTCTTTATTGGGGTACTTAGTAGGGTTATATCTCTGTAATTTTGACATTCTATTGCATCTCCATTTTTATATATTAGCAAAATTAATCCAATTTCCCAGTCTCTAGGTTTTTTCTTCTTGTCAGATTTTAGTAATTATTTTTGATAGTATTTTAGTTCATTTTTTCTTATGTTCTTGATCATTTCTGTTATTTTTGTCATTTCCAGTGCTATTCCATTTTTCTATTTTTTTTTCGGTGACATTAGTTCTTCTTTAATAGTTTCATTCGGGTTTTTTTATTGTTCTGTTCTATTTTTTGTTTTATTTACGGCTTCTTCAGATTTTTTTCTCTAGTCTTTCCATTGTTGCATAACTACGATCTCGCTTCTTAGTATATATTCTGTTTTGTTTTTTATAGCGATAACATTTGTATTCTTATTTTTTCTTAGGTTTTTTAAAACTTTTAAGAATAGTTTCTGATTTCCTTTGCTATCTTTTTCTAGTTTTTCTCCGAACACTTTCCATGCGTGTTGTTTTGATTTTCTAACTAATTTGTTTACTTTAATTCTTCGTTTTTTGTAGTCCTCTGAATTATTTTCTGTTCTGCTGTTTATATAGATTCTCCACTTTACTTTCTTAATTCTAACTCGTTTTTTATTTCTTCTGACCACCACGTTGTTTGTTTCTTATCTTTGCTTTCTTTATATGTTCCATGTAACTTTTTGGCGGTCTCCACTATTATATTTCTCCCATAATTCTTTCATGTATTTGTTCTCTATTTCGTCTTTAACCTTCTTTATTTTTCTTTTGGTGTATTCTTTAAACTCGTTTGTTATTTTTTCACTCTCAAGCTTATAAGTTCTAATTGTTTCTGTGCTTTTTTTAGTTTATTTCTTGACATCTTGTGGGTTTAGGTTATAAGCGACTTTTGGTTTAGACCGCGTCGTAGTTAAACACCCAGATTATTAGGCTTGATCCTAGTCTCTCCTGGAGAGCCATAACAAGAAATAGAACTTGGCCTTGCTGTATTGTTCGTGAACTGTAACAAACTGAAGTTTTGCAAGACATTGCAGCTTGCATCTTCAAAATGGTAAATGTCAGTCGTTTGGTGATCTTTGAAACTGTGTTCTTTTGCTTTTCCCATTTCTACCAGAAGTTGTTTTACACGTTCTTCATCAGATCTTTCTTATATTTCGCTGTTTATTAATTTATTATATTTTATCTGTGCCTTTAACTATTAGTTATTGCTGGAAACAAATGACTTTTAATAAGGTTTTTTACTTTTAGTGACGCAAAGTCCATTATAACGTCATTGAAATCTATTTCTAGCGCTGTTTCATGCTCTATAGATAGCAATGCCAAGCTGTTTAATCGTTCTTGAAGCATTGTTCCGGGTATATAATTTTGTATTAAGTCAAGCTTGCTAAATGCTCCCTCATCTTCTAAGACTGTTATGAGAGACCGCAAAAAATTAGTAATGCAATGTTCACTTCCAGAAAAATGGTTTCCAACTGCTACTTGTAAACTTCATTCAATAATTCTAATGGACCTTTAATGTCCCGTCATAAATTCTTTGTTTTCTGGATTCATATCTTCAGAATATTGGTCTCGCCGACGTAACGTTCAGATGGAAACCTTTCTTTTATGGCCTATCATCTGGTTGCTTCCTTCTTAAAAACATATAGCAACATTAATACATTTAGTTCAGTGTGAGCTTGTTGCATCACAAACAAGTGAAAAATGAATTACTTTTGCTCTGTCTTCTAATCTCGTTTTCTATGTAGATGAATATACTCGTTTCGAGTTTCATGTGAAAGGTAATGAGCTTGAAGTGGTTTAGCTCCGTCAACTTGGCTATTCTTCAGTTTCTTTAAATGTTTTTCTGTAAGTGTGTCGTAATGTGAAATCAACTCGAGACAATCGGGAAAGTTTCTATTGTGCACGTTTCCTATTTTTTCAGAACTGCTACGGAAAGGTAAACCACGTGAGTCTAAATAAATCGTAACATCAAGAAACGGTTTCATCAGGCAAATCATTTTATCTGTTTCGAATTTTAACTGTTTTTTTAATTTTTTCGTTAATTGCTACATCACATCCTTTAAGTGCACGTTCTATCGCCTCCCAATGCACATAGCAACGTTTGTGTTGATGACTATTTTCATGTTCTGGAAGTTTCCGATACAACTTTCGCCATTTTAATAGACTTGGATTAAACCTTTCTTTTCTAACAAGAGCACTAGCTTTATGCTTCGTTTGCGAAACAGACAAAAATAGTCGACCACAAAAAGGACCACAAAACAATGCACTAGAGGTTGGAGCTTGCCATAAGCCAATCCCGCGCTAATTTTTCGCGTCCTTTCGGCGCATTCTTATAGAGCGTGCAAAATGAAAATGTATTTCCTTTCACATCCTTGGGCAAACCTGTGATCATTTCTGTTAGTTTCGTTTCAGAATTTAATTCATATTTCACAGTAAGTTGTCTGTAATGATACGTAACCTGCCGTGGCCATGTACTCGGATCCTTTGGGTTAAATATATCTGTTGAGTTTATTTCCAAAACCTTAGTGCTTTAGCAAGGTCTAGAATTGGAAGAATCAACCTCAGAACTTTCTTGAATTGTAGCTGAATTACTTTGCTCTGAATTCTTCGGTTCCAAAGGCTTTGATTTTGAGCTGGGAAATTAATTAGCATCAGTTTTATTTTGATCACCTGGACTAGGGCTGCAAAATAGAAATACAAATACTCAGGAGTCAGTTGCTATTTAAGCAGTCTACCAACTAGTCTACCATTTGTTGACTAGAAATATAATATTTTTCCTCGGGTTTTATTTTTTACATTAAAAGCAAACCCACCGGAGTAGAACATTGTGAAGTCTTTTTTAATTACTTTTCCCTCTTTCTTCCATCCTATCTCTTGAACTTCAGCCAGATCTACTTGATATACCTTTTTCGGTCTTTTATGTATCCATTTTCCGAAAACATATCTTTTCAGTTTCTTGGATTCTGATTGTTTCTTTCTGCTCATTCGTTTTTTGGTCGCCGTGTGTATTTGTTATCATTTGCCACTGCTTTTCTATCTCTTAATTTTCTGTATCTCTTTGTGACCTTTCACTCACTGCTCTCGTCTTTTGTTCTTTATTACTTTCTTTAAGGCTCTGCAAGATGGTCAGTTTTTCTACCTCTCCTAAATTAAATTCGTTGTTATTTACCATTATTTTATCATACTTCATCTTTGCTGCACATCTTTTTTTCTTTGCTTTTTTTTATTTCATCATTATTGTTCAAATATTCTTTTTTAGTATCTGTATTTTTGTTACTTGATCTGCTATTTGTTTCTTTAAAACTCTATTTTTCTTTGTGAAATATTTACTGCATTTGTGTTTTCTTCTATTTTTGTATTTAATTCCATTAGTTCAGTATATACTTCTCTCAATTCCTGTTTTATGCCATTAAAGATTATTTTTTCCTCCATTTCTTTTGCCTACTTTACTTATGGTTACGTTTCTTAATTCTGACAACCTTCGTTTTCCTCTTTCAATGATCGTCCGCGGTCTGTTAAAATAACTGCTACACTTTTAATCCATATGAAAAGGATACCTTACTTGTTGCAGACTTTCTCTTCTATTCCTTTCTTGTTACTTTATGCTCTTCACAGCTTTAAAACAATTTGCTTCAATTATTTCTTCAAATTCAATTTTTTGGAATATGGTTTAGTTTTGTTTATCTTGTACAGTGTTGCACTTAGAAGGCTTTCTTATGAAAAGATTATTTACAGAGTTTTGGTTGTTTCTTTTAATTTTTTAAATGTCGTAACACGACTCTGTTTACTGACGAGATGTGTATATTAGTTTTTTTTCTAATTTTTTAGGCATTCAGTAAAGATGAATGTATGGTATTACTGGACGAAGAAAAAGTTACTCTAACTTCATTAGACGCTGGGCAAGTGTTTGTTGGAGGTCGTTATCACAGTTTAATACCAATCGCTCAAGAAATTGCCGAAGGGAACGTCGATTTTCACTACTCGGTGGCTGTTATTCGTATTAACACTCTACCTGAAGTCAACCATGTTCGTCACTTAAGAGGGAAAAAAGCTTGTTTTGCCGGTGTAGGCACAATGGCCGGTTGGGTGATACCTATACATACGGTAAGAAATCGTTACATACTTAATACAAATTGCACAATGAATCATTTTAGCTTATGAACGAAGGTAGTATGGAAATAATCGATTGTAATAATCACGTGAAAACTGCAACAGAATTCTTCGGCCCATCGTGCGCGGTCAATTCTCTAACGGACAAATACAACCCCATTGGTGACAATTCGGATAAACTTTGTCATATATGTACCGGAAAAGTACCAGGAGGTAAATGCACAGATTCTGATCCGTACGCAGGCTTCGAAGGCGCGTTTAGATGTTTGCTCGAGGCTGGAGAAATTGCCTTTTTGAAACACACGACAGTCGACGAGCAAACCGCTACCATCGAATTTGCCGGAGTCTCTAAAGATACATTCCAGTTATTATGCAAAGATGGCACTCGACGGCCGTTGAGTGATTATAAAGTATGCAACTGGGGCGTAGTTCCTGGTAATGCCATTGTCGCGACTTCGGCTTTAGCTTATGAAACACGAAGAAAGTATCAAAAGTTTTTGCAAAGAGTCGCTGAAGTTTACGGTAATTTTCCAAACAACGGCTCTTATGGAGTAGGCGATAATACTCAATATGACAATCGCGATAATACTCAATACGACAATCGCGATAACACTCAATATGACAATCGTGACAATAGAGATAGAGAGAATTACGACCAATACGGTAATAGAATACGGTATAAGAGGCAAAACTTTGACAATTACGATTCAAGAAATCAGAACAATCCACGCAACGACGTACAAGATCCATACCGAAACAACGACGATAATTATAACCGGAATCAAGATAATCGAGATCCGTTCAACAGGGACACTGCGAGAGATCCATTCGTAAGGGACCCTTACAACATTAACAAAAACCAATACGGCGTAAATGTAGATCCTTATAGTACCGACTTAAACTATAACCGAGGTGACGATGTATACCGTGATAATCGAATTCCTAATAACACGCGTGATAATTACAACCCCTATAATAGGCCCAATATTAGTTACTACGAAACTTTTAACATATTCGAATCTACTCCAAAATATGGAAGTCACGCGAATTTACTTTTTGAGGTACGTTCTTGAGCAAGATATTTTTGGTATTAATTTCTATGTAATTAGGACACAACAAGGAACTTTGCAGCTCTTTCTGATAATCAACAAACGTTCTCAGGATTTTTAGGAGATTCCTTGGAAATTATAATGGGTATTCGCCAATGCCCGGTTGATCATATGACACTTTGCGTAACTTCTGATCCCGAGTTGGAGAAATGTGTCAAAATGAGGGTAAGTTTAATTTAAATCACGTACGATTTTTTGGTAAATGTTATGTTGCAGACTGCGTTGAAAGCACAGTTGGTGAGACCTGAAATGAGGTGCGAGAAGGCACATTCGCACATTAACTGTATGCAAAAGATACAAGTGGGAAGTGCCGATGTAGTCGTACTTGATGCAAGCGATGTTTACACGGCGGGTTTAAATTTCGGTTTAATTCCTTTTATAAGCGAAATATACAACTTAGGCGAACCTGAATATTATGTTGTCGCAGTAGCTAAAGAAGAAGATCCAAGTACCGAATTGACATATTTAAGAGGTTGTAGAATTGGTATTTTTGCTTTTAGATTACATTTAAAGTTTTAGGAAAAAATACCTGTCACGGGGGTATCAATTTTGCAGCGGGCTGGGTGTATCCTCTTGCTTATTTGCTCAGTAATGGATGGATTAGACCTTACGGTTGTAACAGCATTCGAGCGGCGGCCGAGTATTTCAGTAAAAGTTGTATACCGGGTGCTTTGAGCACAGAATATAACACTGGAGTACCTTATGATAACTTATGCGATTTGTGTCACGGAGCCAGTTTTAGGTATTTATATAATTTTTAAACGCTTGCATTTTTCGTGAAATTAATCAGGGTGTATCTAAAATAAGATTTATTCTATAAACTAATTAATTGCTCCGGAGCGTAGAATGTTAAGTAAAAGTTTTCTAATTTTTTTCCCAAGATATGACGAATTTACAGACGGGCATTAGTCAAATAAAACAGTTATTAAGAACTGAAATAAAAATTAAAAATGCAATTCTTCTTTAACTTATTTTAAATAATAAATAAAAATTCATTTATCATTTAACTAATTCTAAATTATGAATAAAAATTCATGTTATTCCAGCGTTTCTGAGTCAGGAATAAAAATGAAATAGTTATATTAATTAATGATAAATAAAATTATTATTTTACTGATTTGTCACTGAAATTTATTGAAATGATTTAGTTTTAATGGACCAATCAAGAATAACAATTGAATTTTTAGTTTTTATTCGCAAATCTTAAATAAATAATCCTGATTGAAGTGTAGTAGTAGTCTAATCAGACTCTTAAGTGAAATTTTAAAAGTGTGCGTCAATTTATCCCAATCTAACGGTTGGAAAATATTTATCCAAAATCAACAATGTAATTTTAAATTGAGCTGGAAATACTAGTTATTATTTTTCTGAGTGACCGATATAAAAACGTTGGTTCCATCGTTCTTGTTTTGCTCATTGTGTCATCATTATAGCATACAATAACATATTATTGAGGATGTCTGATATATTTAATGGAGATCTATGATATTGAAGTGCAATTTAATGCATCATGAAGCTTGAAATTTTATAGCACATCGTCGTATACCTTGGTATGCTAGTGAAATGTACTCTTATGTTATATAGATTATCAAAATAACAAAGTCAGTATTAGAAGCACTTTGTTACGTTTGATTTTCTTTTAGCTTAAAAGAGCGACGACTAACTCAGTTGTTCTGGCGATAGAGTCGTAAGCTTCGCGGTGTTCGATTATAAAATAAATTTAAAAAGGCGCCAAAACGATGAAAGACTACGGTAGGAGACACCATTTAACTCTACTCGCACCTGAAAGAGAAATAATGACAAGACAGAAGTGATAACACAGAATTTATTTATTTTATCACAGATAACAGTTTACATAGAGGAAGGTACATAAATATATTTATATAAATTTTATCAAACGCTAACACGTAGGTCGGTATTACAGACAAAATATAAACTACGCCTTTGACCGGGCAACACGTCGTACAACCAAGTGACCTAGTCGGCCTAACTATGATATTTAGAAGCGAAGCAAATTTACATTTGTAAATTAAAATACAAAAATACGAAACTTCAGTCGTTCGTACAATCGAACTAAGAATTAAAATATACAATATAATACTTACAACTAGCTAGTGGCCTCTTCGCAGCATTCCTTAAAATTCATATTCACATAGATGTGCGTGAAACACTTAACGATGAAAGCGTTGTTTAGCGTACACAACGCTAGATGATATCTGCGTTCTTCAAACCGCAAGAAATGAAATTAAATTCAAATTTGACATTGTATCCTTACTCAACAACGAAAAGTGGGCGTATTGTGAATAAATTTTATACAGGGGACAAACATACTAAAGCATTTTTAACATAACTTTATGATTCAACCAGAAACCGAAATATTTTGGTCGCCAAGCTAGAAGAGACACATAAAGTATAAGGACAGGCCTATCTGCAGAGGGATAATCGGAACTAATTAAAGATACGGACAAGAGAGGTTGAAATACAGATTTGGCGAGAAGACTCCGAGTTGCTTAATCAAACCAACTGTGTCTGGATTATTGAGTTAGCAAGTAGAAATAGCACGATTTACTGGTGACTGTGGGTTTGTGATAGATTAAATCGACTAGTTGCCCGTCAAACATCTTTACTACAACACTGTCTAAAAATCGGTTTCTATAGCTACAAAGAAAAATGTAAAGTTCAAGACTGATAAGCTGATGGTCAGAGAGATGATCAGCCCTGATTCAAGAAGCTACTAAAGCGAACCCGAGAAGCTCGTAAAAGAAAAACAATAGTGGAGTTATGACATCTCTAGCAAGAGGATATTTATCGGCAGTAGCGATCATTAGTGAATTCTTAGGACACGAGAGTTTGCGGAGTGCTGTAGTAGTCAACCTAGAAGATTTCTGGCTGTACTCCTGCTACATTTCGCCGAACACTTCCTCGAGGTCCGCAAAGACATTAAGAACTCGATTCTTTCATACAACACATCTGCCATAGTTTCCGGCGATTTCAACGCCAAATCGTCCAAATGGGGCGAAACAAAAGAGGCAGACCCCTGTCTGGATGGATGGCGATACTAGATATAAGTATAATGGATGTGGGCAATTCGCCCACCTTATCACGTGGAAATACTTCTATAATAGATATAACATGTGGCAGCGCCAAAGTATCCCCGATGACCAGTGGAAGGAAAGTGATAATAGACGAGACGCTAAGCGACCACAGGTACATTTCATGTGAAATAACTAAGAACTCGTCAACCACTAGCAATCGACACTTCTATCCAAGGTGGAAGGTCAATAAAATGGACCGACACAAACTAAAACTCTCGCGCTCGTGCAGTGACATAACGCCGGAATCTACGGCAGTCATCATGGAACGGAGCTATGACGCCAGCATGCCTCGGTTTAAGGAAAACAATCGTCCTGATACGCTGATACTGGGCTATACTGGTAGAACGATGACCTGGTCCGACTAAAGAAGAATTGCCAATGCGTTAGGAGTCAGAGCTAGCAAGAAAACCAACAGCATCGTAACTCACGGATACCATCACTACAAGACATGTAGTTAAAGTCAAAAGTTCACAGTGGGCCGATTTCTATGCACGCCAGCGTATTGAAAATCGTAGCTGTTGATTTGACAATATCGTCAGCCAAACAATTGATTTTGTACTTGACGACCTTGAACGACATGATCACGTAGTTAATTACACCGTCAAAGTTAACAATGTATAATGCAACCGGTTCTAACTCGAAGAGAAAATAACTGTGATAGTCGTGCATCGGAGCTTCGTGAAATCACGAGATGGTTAAGAGGAAAAATATCGACAGATAATTAAAAAATCGACTGAGAATCATATCGATACAAGACAAAAAAATCCAAAACCGCTGGCAAAAGACATTATATGGTACCGAAAGTTTGGGAAAAGCATAACTGTTTACACAAAAATGTCAAAATACGATTTAATAACGTAGCCGTATTTTTACTTCCAAATTTTATCTTCTATTACCGATACAGTTTTGTTGAAACCTAGTAAAAGTAGCAATTCAAGAAAGATACGCAACCTAGCAATTTCTTACTAGGACCATAGTTAGTGTTGGTTTTACCAACCAGATAAGGTCAATTTGACCCCGATATCTAGTAACAACTCTTAAGTCATATATAACTGTGATTTTCTTTGAAAAACAAGACTTTTTATGAAGAATTCGTTAAAGATGAAGTGATTGACTTCAACCGTGCTGTTAATTTCAAACTTAATTACATATAAGGAATATTACGTAAATTCTTTCAAAATTTAGTCATAAGTTTTTATGAGTAACTCAATTACTCAGAATAGATTCTTAATCAATCTATTTTTTTTAGTGCGGCATTAATAAAGATTAAATTAAAAGAATTGGTTATTTAGTAGGTCAATCAACGATGAGGTGACTAAAGGCGTGAATAGACACAGGCTTAAAACTTACATAAAAATTATTGATGAAAAACAAGTAAACGTAAAACTTGATATTTGTATCCATTAGTTTATATTAATTGCTCAAAATGGGATTTAGTGTAATTGGTCATAATTAGGCTTCGGATAATTATGCATTAGCATATTTACAATTTTTCTTATAAATGAATTTATAAATATGTATACTATACATATATATAAAAGTTTTGAAATTATTAATACGCTTTTAAGAGGTTTTTACATAATTTTTAGTAGCTTTACAATAAAAATAAATAACTTCCTGTAATTAATTGAGAATTACCGATGAATGAGTAAATGACAATTATCATACAAAGAGAATAAATAAGAAAATGATCACTTTGTCACTATAATCACCTAAAGTCATTGTCAATATATTTATGGAGGACTTAGAAGAAACGGTATTGGAAACCATATCTCTTAAATCAATGTGTTGGCTACGATACGTGGATGATACTTTCATAATATGGTCTCACGGAGAAAACACCTTTAACAAATTTCGGAATCACATCAATTGTTTAGAACCAAACATTAAATTTACCATGGAGATCGAAACAAACAGATGCAAATGATAAAAGCATTAAGGTGGTCTTTAATGCAACAAATAAGTTAGCCACCAGGTTTCCAAAACCAAAGGAGACAATCGACCACTCAAATGACCAGGGGTTTACCACATCCCTTGCACGTACGAGTTGGCATATGTAGAACAAACAACATACACCGTCACCCGAAGAAAACGCAAGGCGGAAACGAGTGTTACGTGCTCAAAATCTAAATTGCGCTACTCTGTATATCTTGGTTCACTTGACGTTAGTCATTCATTTTCAACGCCACCTAACGAGCATTGTGCTTTTCTCGTTCCTTCTCGATGTGTAGTATGAATTAAAAAAATATTCTTCAAACATCGACTAGCTATCTGCATGCTTCAATCATCCTCTAAAATTGTTAAGAGAAATAAATTAAAAATTATATATAGGATCGTATCACAAGTAATCGTCATAATCAAAATCGCCAAACATTGGAAGCACCAACGTTATTCGAACATCACATGAAGTATAACTACGACTTATCCTCAGATTATGCTTCGGAAGTGGTAACCCATAGCTCCCTTTAGTACGTGCTTCCAATTATAATCTCCAGCGGAAGGTAATGGATTGACATGAATCACTCCAAATTGCCCAACACGTGGCGGTATCGCAAGTCGCTATAACAATTACGAGAAAATCAACGTAAATCACGAAAATATGAATAAATGTGTACCCCAGGAAGGCTTTCACGAAAACAGCGAAAATACTTCACCTATTTATAATACAGATGAATGTAAAAAGATAGAAATGAAAATTTCGCTGGGCGCTTGCGTTAGATCATATATGCAAAAAAAGGAGTTTTTTTCCTTGGAAAAATTCTAGTTGTCAAGAAGCAACCGCATCACAGCGTGTGACTGTCAATGTAGCCAAAAGTTGGTGAAACTTATACGGGGCGAAAATCACACCAAGACACTTAACATAAGTTGCTTCAAAGGCATTTGTTAATGCATGATAGCAGGTCGTCCTCGATCACCTGATAGACCGTATGTAGAATTTTAACAGTTATCCCATTACGTCCCGAGGCTTTCCTAGTCTTTATGTGCTCTATTTCTTTTTTCAGCTCTTCGCTTGTGATCGCCGGTACCTTTTTTTGTGTGTTCTTTCTCTATTTTTCTTTTTCGTTCATGCTTAAGTCTACCTCCTTCCCGAACTTACCGGCAACAACTCTGTAGCCGTCGCCCGATACGTCCATCTCCAAGTCTGCTGGTATACTTTTCCATTTTCATTCTTTACTTTTTTTAATTTCTTTTTTAGCTTTGTCCTTTAGTTTTTATAGTTTTATTTTTCTGTACCCCATTCTTCCGTCCATTCGTGCCCTTCCCCATGTCCCTTTACTTTCTTCTCGATCAGTGTTGTTATCCTTCTTCTGGCTTTTACACACTCCTTTTCCCCTGATACCCGTTTTTCTTTTCCAAAACACTCTCACATACTTCCACAATCATACTCGTCGACTTTTTCGTTACTAACTCATCTTCTCCCTCCTATCTTAGCACTTCCATTCTGGCTTTCAACTTTTTCAAAGCCTCCACGTTCCACGTACATTTACTGGCACCCTTTCTATACTTATTCCAAACCCAACTCAAGTATCTGTAGCGACTTAACGTTTCTTCATTCATTCAAGTAGCGTCGATAATCGACCGTTAGTCCTCTCTCACAAAAGTTGATGTCCGTCCCCGCTTTGACTCGGCGAGTCTGAGAGATGTCGCCAACTCCGCTATGACCCCTCCCCTCCAGTCCTTTACAAGCCGATCCCCAGACGACGTGCTTGGGGTATACGTTTCCCGCCAATATGATAGCGTTTTTTGTGCATTTTATCGTGGTCTTCCACCCGTTTATGATCTCTAAGAACTCGTCCCTTCCTAACCACATGAACTGCTAAAATCTCTTCTATGTACCTAGCACCTATCTCTTCTCCCGTGACCACGGTCGCACCTCAGGATGAAAGCAGAGTCGGTTTGTGCTTTCATAGAAATTTCACGCAAGATCATCGAAGAACCTCTTCCATAACCAATTCGCTCTTGAATGCAGCATTCTCCAAATCGCTCTCCTGGGCCTCGGTCGCTACCGTAGAGGCGTATCCTGATCTCATTTGAGAACAAAACAGGCCTTCACTGTTCCAATATCTAATTCAGATTATCTTGTGCAAAACACAGGCTTGACGATGAGCTAGGGTAGGGTGCTTTAGGAGTCCGGTTACTTTCTTGTAGTCTTCGTCTTACTGTTCACTGAGTAATAGCCACCCCTCGTATTTCACAGAGCTGTTGTTGCACTTGAACCGCATTAAGGCGACGATTTCTTAATAAAGCGGCCATCACGAGCCATGGTAAATTGCTTTTCGTCCGTTCCAGGTCGCTTATCAAAGGATCCAATCTCTTTATGACGTTGGCAAACTCTCGAATTATGAAAAATGAATAGTGTGCAAATTTCAATTGCAAAGGCAATAATTTCAATCGTTCACAAGTTTGCTATTCTCGTTATAACGACCACATAAATACGCTTCATTTGTTTGCCGATTGCTACTATACAAAGCACTCTTGATAAATTTAAATTTATTGAAACATATTAAATTGTCTTCAAACAACATACTTATTTTGATCAGATGAATCGTTTCTGAAAAAAATTGACAACCGCGTCAGCTACCAACTTGGCTTAATACAACCGAGCATTAGCGTCATAAGATCGCAGAATCGTATTAAAAATACTGTTTTATTAAAAAAAAATTTTTAGGTACTGCAGAAGAGATGCATCAGAGGATTATTACGGACACACAGGCGCTTTCAGATGTTTAGTCGAAGGAGGTGGCCATGTAGCGTTCGTCAAACACACCACAGTGATGGAAAACACTGGGGGACAAAGAAGAGAATGGTGGGCTAGGGACAATCTCATGGATGATTTTGAATTGCTTTGTCCCGATGGTAGTACCAAACCTTGTGTAGGTGTGAAAGTATTAATTTCGAATTTTAGCTACACGAGCCGAAGTTCAAGATTATAAAAAGTGTAACTTGGGCAAAGTAAAATCGAACGCGATTGTTACCAGAGGCGGCGATCTATACAAAGAGATTGAAATTAACGCTTTCATTAATTTGTTTATGTACTCGCAAACTTATTACGGAAGAAAAACCACTGATGAATTTAGGTGAGTAGAATTTTGTTGGGAATTTTTTTGGTGTAATTTGTGGTTTAGTTTCAGTATGTTTTCGTCTCAGCCACCTTTCACGGATCTAATTTTCCAAGATGCTACACAGCAGCTGAAGGTTATTGAACCAAATGAGCGTTATTATTCGACATACTTAGGCAAAGATTACATGAGAGCGCGGCGTATTGTTGACTGTCATGCGGGAGCTACTCAATTGCGGTTTCCCGTTTTTATGATATTATTAAGTTTGACTGTAATTTGCTTCCAAAGTGCAATGAGATAGGTTTTAGTAGTTTAGTGCCTCCTTAAATTAGTGCCTTTATACAAAGCGTTTGTACGTTTTTAAGTGACGAATTTGTTTCAAATGTCCCAACTAATCTAATTTAATAATTGAAGTCAATTAATCGTTAGTACGAAGGGTTCAAATCATGTAGAATACATTTTTAATGTTTTACAATTGCAATTGTAAATATGTTGAGTATTATTTTATTGAAAACGATATTGTAATTAGTATTCCGTCCGGTTGACACCAGTCTCCGTCCATTTTAATTTTATATGATTATTGATTTGTAAATTTTTTTAATATACGATTTTTTTTAATTGTTGTTTTATTTGTGAAGGAAAAATTAAAGGTTAATTACAAGTATATGAAGTTTTTTCTAAATTCCACAGTTCTAAAAGTGAAAGTCTGTAGAATTAATTATTTTTAATGAAGTCGCCGGGGGTATCTTTTATTAGTCATATAAGTCTCTCTCTTTTTCTTTCTCTTGGTGTCTTTGTCACGTACAATACTCTCTCATTCCTTTAAGACCCTTCAACATGACCACATCTTATAGAACGGTGTACGCCTTTGCAAGGGAAATGCACCCTAAAACAGTGAAACACGATATTCAGTATGGAACAGCTGGATTTCGCACAAAGTAAGTTACCATTTAAGATTGGAAGAAATGGGGTTATGTCACAGTCGATTCTGTTTTGTTTTAGGGCTTCAAACCTTGGTTACATCATGTATCGAATGGGTTTACTAGCAGTACTCAGATCTCGTTATAAGCAAGGTAAATAAACCAAAAATTCATAACTACGATTAAATGTAACTTAAATAGGTATCATTGGAGTTATGATCACAGCATCTCACAATCCTGAATGCGACAATGGGGTGAAATTAATTGATCCTCATGGTGAAATGATGGAGCAAAGTTGGGAAGAATTGGCTACGAAAGTAGCTAACGTACAGTAAGTAATAAATTCTTATCGTAATGTCATTTTTATGTTTTGATTTTAAATGTTTATGTAAAAGGTTGACAACCATACATTATTAATGATGGTGTAAAAGCATATATTATGTTTTCTTAATTAAGATGCTATATTTAACAAAGTCAACTATTCTATTTATAAGTTGATTCGTTTAATGAGCTTTGCAAATAATTAACCGTCTAAAAATTGTGAACCGGTTTACATAAATGAATTTTCTGCATTACTTGGACTTTAAAAGTAAATGACGATTTTAGTATTGCTGTTTATTCATATCTATGCCATATGCGTGGTTTAGATTACTATTATTTCAAATAGTTTTGGGCTATTTATACTGTGGCTTTCACATATTAAGCCAAAATAAACTACTAATTACTACTAGTTATTTATTTTCGTTATCTTGCAGTTTCATACCAAATTTTCTGTACAAACTGAACATATCAAAAATTCGGATTATTACTATTTAGCCTTGGTTTTTTGTTTACTTTTGTTATCATACGGCCTGATAAAGATTTTTCGTTGTTTACTATTGTTATAACCATGTCTATTTAATTTCAATTTAAATAATGTGTAATAAGTGTATGATAAAAAATTGTAGTAAGATAGGATAGGCAACAAACATTACACTTGTTTAAATTTTGATATCGAGTATCGTGTACAGAGCGGAGAAATAACAATTTTCGAAATTTTAACGTGTCTATCTTCACCAAGTGCGAAGTTTTAGAACTAAGTTGGTTTATATTTATACGTTAAGGTTACACAGGTAAACTCATTGAGGCGTGTTTTATTACTGCAATAAAGACGTCATTTGATGACTTATAGGATGATTATGACAAATAAATACGTCATCGCTCCTCGCCTGGATAAAGCTTTTTTCAGTTTCACAAGATCTATGCATTACGTGGGTGACCTACCACGTATTTATTTACTAGCTTGTCCATATGCACGCTGCGAGTAATATGTTCGAAGAATGTAAGAATCCGCTGCAGATGTGTTAGCTTGGGCTGACCACGGGATATGTATTATACGTCGCTAACAGCTAGCACCACATTTTGAATGTTTTAATTCACCTATGATCAGCAGTACAAAGGGTTCAAGTCTTGGAGGCATATGCCAATTTGTTTTAGTCTTAATGATTACCAGTGGCGGCTGGTCCATAGGGACGCGAGTCCCCCAGACGTTTATTAAAACAAAGAAATAGTACAAATTATTATGAGATAAAATATTCAAACATATTAATAGGATACAAGTATCATATACTTTTTATTACTCTAAAACATTAATTTAATATGGTCGTCATTCAAAGCAACGTATATTAAATAGGTACTTTCTTTGAGTTTGCGCTACAATTATTTGAACCCGTAGCTATATGTGTAGCAACGTGACCTCGCGACCCCCACTACGAGATTTCATATGCAGTTTTAACATTCGAAAGGGCTCACGCGTTTGTAGCCCGCGATGGTTTCAATTCAGTAATTATGAAACAGCAGGAGTTGCAAGACGTATTGTAAGTGAAACGGTATATATAAGTACTGTACATTTTTTAATTAATTTGTAAAGCTATTGTTGAAAGTTGAAATAATATCTCTTAGAAGACTATAAAAATACCGCATTACAGTTATATCGAAAATAAAATGAAGTTGATCGTAACATATCAGTTGGATAATACTAGATGATACTGGTATTTTTGAACATCTACTGATATTCAAAATATTATTTTACGTCAGTTAATCAGCAATAAGTAATCGTCTCTTTAATAGCTTTATTATATCTTTATTGACAAAATGCAAAATTTTTCAACTATTCAGAAAAAATGAAAAATAGGACTGCCATTTGTAAAATCACAAAACCGGGACAAATAGGTTTCAAACCCCAAATTTTGCAAACCCGGACAACTTTTTTAATTATTATAATGTAAATTCAATCATGGCAAATTTAAATTATTTAGTACAATGTACTATTATACGTCGAAACATTTTCTTAAAGAAACCGTTAAAAAGTGTGCGTGTTCATCATTTTTGTATTGATTATTATCAATACACAAGTGTATCATGTACATGCATATATTGTAAGTAACTTAAAGATACTAACATTAGAATGTCTTCCGGGTTTGGACCGTGTCATAGTTGTTGCAACCGAAGCTGCCAACGTTTCGCCCACTTTCGTAAGGGGCTTCATCAGGGCGTGAGATAAATCGCAAAACTCAAACAAGCAATCGAAATCTAACTAAGAACTTCTCAAAAGTTAGGTTATCCACTTGTGCAACAAGCCATAACCTAAACTCTGAAAAGGTAAGAAAGAAAACGATAAGTTGAAAAAGCAAACGAAAATCTAACAAAGAACCACTACCGAGTTAGGTAATCAACTTGTGAACCAAGCCAGATTCTAAACTCCGTAGAAGTGACTTAAGAAGAAATAGTCTCCGTATTTAAAGGAAAAGGATCGTTACGGATGGTTAAGCTCGACCCTGATTGGGTTACGGTTGCTAAGGGGCGTGTTTTTGATAAATGACTAATAACCGGGAACCAAAGAGGGGATAGTTCGAAACCATGATCGCGATTGAAGTTATTGGGGTGTTTGATGATTTCTATGCTTTCTCGGAATTTCCTGTTGAAAAAGAATGGAGATTTGGCAATCAACGAAACATTATCAAAATCTATCTTGTGATCTGTTAGTAAAATGATGTTCAGCGACCGCAGACTTGGAAATATACCTTTTCCTTGTACAACGATCATGTTCTGAAATGCGAGTAATGACGGAACGACCGGTTTCACCAATGTAGACTAAACCACAAGAACAAGGAATTTGGTATACACCTTAAGATGAAAGTGTAGGAAATTTGTCTTTGGCAGAAGGAAGAATCTGAGAGATTTTGCCTGTCGAGTTAAATATGGCTTTAATACCATTCTTACGAAGGAGTTTCCCTATTTGATCTGTAACCTTGTGAATGTAGGGTAAAAAGGCCAATTTCGGGTTGGATTCGGGAGTAGAAATGTCCTTAGGTAATAGAGTACTTGGATGTAAACGACGATTAATAACTCGATGAATATCTCGCTTTACATAACCATTGTTTACTAAGGTTCTAGTAAGATGACGGAGTTCTGAGTCTAGATTCTCAGGTTGACAAATAGAAAAGGCACGATGGACCAAAGATTCAATAACAGAACGTTTCTGTGCAGGATGATGATGAGACGAAGCATGAAGGTATCTGTCCGTATGGGTGGGTTTGCGATAAACAGAATGGCCCAGAAGTCCGTCGGGCTTACGAGTCACAAGAACGTCAAGAAATGGAAGAGAACCATTACTTTCGATTTCCATAGTAAATTTGATATCTAAGTGTTGATTGTTAAGATGATCAAGAAACTTAGACAATTTAAGATGACCATGAGACCAAACAATAAACGTGTCGTCAACATATCTAAACCACACTTTAGGTTTTATATTGATGATTCCAAAGCAACCGTTTCAAAAGATTCCATAAAAATGTTAAATACAACAGGTGATAGAGGAGAACCCATAGCAGCACCAGAAACTTGTTCGTAAAACTTGTTATCAAATTGGAAGTAAGTAGAGGATAGACACTTTTCAATAAGGGATGACATTCGAATGTTAGTATAGATTCCGGCCGTGGAAGCCTTCGCTATTACATTAAAAATCTCTACGGGGAGAATATTTCTTCTAAAACCTCCCTATTTTCCAAACTTCGCCACAAACTCGTCAAATTTTTGTGCAATTTAACCTTTCTTAGTCGCTGTCGTGACCACAACATCATTCCTGTATTCCTCAGAATCAAGTTCCACATTCAGACACGTTCTTCTAAAAACATCCTACACCGTGCTAGTCTAGCGTTGATTCGCGAACGGATTAAGCAAGCTAGGCGAGAGTTAGACACCATTTCGAAACAACTCTTTTATCTTCATCTTGAGTTGACCAACAGTCTATCCCCGGATGATTGGAAACTCTTCGACAACATTACTTACCAGCAGTCTGATACCGCTAAAGGTTATCTCAAAAAGTTTCAATTATTGGAATCCAAGAATCGTAGTTTCATCTACTACTAACTCCGTAAAGACGGCTGTCAATTTATCTAGTTTGGTTCTCACTTCAGAACAGGAATCGGTGCTCTCTTAAGGGTTTGAATTTTGCGGTTGCTCCCAAACGTATTCCTAAATTTTATGTGCTGTTGAATCTTCTATAAGACATCTTCCTCGCCACACTGGCAAAATCCTTGAATCATCTAAAATTCCTAAATCCAACATTTCTAAGTCGGAAGAGTCAGCTCTAAAAAGTCTTCGTAAGAACCCTGACATTATTGTTCTTCCAGCCGACAAAGGCAACGCCACTGTAGTTTTGAACCAAATTGATTATGTTACGAAAATCAATTCTATTTTGTCTGTGGAAACTTACGCTCTTCTAACCCATAACCCCACTTCGAGGATTGAACGTGAGGTCAGCCAAATCATCAAATCTTCCAATCTACCTCCTGAAACTAAACGTCGACTTACCCCATCAGATTCTAAACCACCTCGTCTATACGGACTTCCCAAAATTCACAAACAAGGTATTCCTTTTCGACCTATCGTTAGTACTATCCAATCTCGTAGCTACAAGCTAGCCAAGTTCTTGTCCAACATTCTTTGCGAGTTTACAGGTAAAACCTCTTCTAACATTCTCAACTCTCAGCATTTTATTCAACGTGAGCTTTGATGTTACTTCACTTTTTACTAAAGTTCCTATTAAGGATTCGCTTATTATCGCTAATTACCAAAATATTTGAGTTAAAACAGATTGCAACATTTGTAAAACAGATTAATTTGAGATAAACAAAGTTTTGGTTTAACAACACTAAGTTAACGTTTGATTCTGCAGAAAAATATTAAATTAAACATTGTTTTAACAACACTCAAAAATTGGGCAAGAAACGACGTATTGCTTGTCAAACAGATTTTGTCAAAAAATACAGGGTGGTCGCTCGGGAGTTCCATCGATCAGTATACTAACGATCGATGGGTAACATCTGATTAAAATACTTAAAAGAAATCACCACTTCCGGTTATGCCGGATGTACAGGTCCCGTCACGTAAAGTTATTACGACACTTTTGAATCTTGTTTTCATAGGTATTCATAAACAATTCGTATGTATGTAGCTGGACACCAGTTCTCTTAATTAAACTTAAAAATTTGTTGACAAATTAAACATTTGTACATCTTTACAAAGGTATTATACTTACGACAGTGGAATAAACATCGGTTAAACTCGGGATGCGCCGACAATCGCCAAGCTTCGTGACTGTAACTAACTATAGATGCCTACTTGCTTATTTCAGATGGAACACCCTGTATATTATTCCATATTTGGGTTTGGCGTACAATTTCATGTATGATATCCTATGCCTAAGTCTAATCGATTTTGACATATTTAAATTTTTCTATCAAAAATGGCATTTGTACAATACATAATTATGATTTTTTTTATAAGGAAGCTATTATTATTTAATATGGCTTGGTTTTCATGACCAAGAAGGTTGACTTTAGTAATCTTTGCATGATGTTCTAAAAAACTAACAGTAAAAGACCTCAAAAGTCAATTTTCTCAGATGGAAACACCTTCTTTTTATAATTTTATCATATTAAGCATTGAAACATACTAATTCTTAATAGCGTAGAAATAAATTCTCTTTCAAGGGAGACCGAGACCAAATATATTAAAATCAGATGAATAGTTTCTTGTTATAGACTGCAAAAGTGAAGGGTCAGAACTTTTTGCTCCTATACTAGTCAATTGTGACATGTCATTATAAGCAGGGCCGTCTCGACATCTTATGCCGCCTGGGTGAAAAGTTTGATGATGCAGTCCCTATAAAAGTAGAATATTTATTAAATGTTAAAATAAAAAGCAATTTTGCAAATTCTATTGTTTATTAAGGTATATAAATACGTTTATAAATAACATCTAGACAAAAATTCAAAAGTTAAATTTTGCTGTCTATATTGCCAATTCTCCATTCTACCTGCACACCTGTAGAAAATTATTTTATACGTGTAAGTGCGTAATCGTTTTCCTTTTTACAAATTTACACCCTTAAAAGATACACCAAATGCTGACGATACTACGTGGGTGTCTTTTGAGTTCTTCGACTTTTAGATTTACTGTTAATTCAGTTTCAATAGTAATTCGAGCTGTTGTTATGTTCAATTTTAAAATAGAAAATTCTTTACATCGAAAAGTTAATTTTAATTTAATTGCGTTTGAATGATAATCTTTAAAAATAACAAAAATAATTGCCGCCTTAATAATTTTTGTTATTGTCGCAGCCACTAAGTTCTTTACTGTAGCTCATAGGTTGTTAAGGATTTGCCTTTCGCAAAACCTGTTTGATCCGGAGTAATTTGGCAGGTAAGGATGTATAGTCGGCTTCAACCAAAATGCGCAAGACATTACAGCTTGCATCTCCAAGTGGTAAATGCCACTGAACACCACTCTGAAGATGCAAGCTGCAATGTCTTGCAAAACGTCAGTTTGTTTGGGTTCACGAACGACAATAGGCAAAGGCCAAGTTCTACTTCTTGTTTTGGCTCTCAAGAAGAGACTAGGATCAAACCTAAAAAGTCTGGGTGTTTAACTACGACGCGGTCTAAGCCGAAAGTCGCTTATAGTCATGCCTAAAAGATTCAAACATCTAGTGGTAATGAAAAACTAAAGTCTCGATTAAGGTTAAATTGATTTCTCAACATTTCAATCATCTCCTAATTTTTCAAATAAATTGAACGATATTTGTTTTTACATGGCTGTTAAAGGCGGCTATATCTTCAGTGTTCCCTTATACGAGTTCTTACGCTTCTCACAGTTTCTTAAATACACTATGTATCATTCTTCATTATCTACAATCCAGAAATATTTTTATCTGAATTTTAAAAATACCTAATAGAAGAATAATTTTTTTATAAAAATATTAAGGTTATCTCAGGTTTTTTAATAAATTGTAAAATTAAGAAAAAATAAGTAAAAACGTTTTTTGTGCAAATTCCATGATTTTTAACTGTTCTACCCACGCATACTGACATATAACATTGATTTTTAGATTAGGTCAATTTGTTTTTGATAAGCTCCTGCGATATCAATATTTCGTTTTTTAAATCAACATATGTAAAAAGCTGGATAGTGCGTTGTTTCATTTTTTTTTATCTTTAAGCACTCAACTTATATGGAACCCCAATTGGATGGGGCATTAGGAGATAAAACAATTTAATTAAACATGCGTAACAGAAGTAAAGGCGTTGCTCATGAATCCTTGGTCAAGATGTCGAAATCCTCAATGTTTCAATTTTTGTCAAATACGCCATATTTGTATTGTTCTGTTTCAAAACCTGCCACTTGCTACTAAATTCGTTTAGATCGACAAGGTCATTTTTGTACCACGTTGAATTTCACAAACATTATTTTTTATTGGAGCTAAATTTTTATTTCCTCCTTGGGTTGTCTTAGCGAACACGTTTATTTTTGAAAATTACATTTTTCGTTTTCTGTTGTAGTTGTTTTCGTTAGCGTCTTAAGCGTTTCTAGTCGATCTATTTCTATAAAACCATTATAAAACACATGTATTCGTTAAAATTAGTTAAAACATTAGTTTTAATACAATTTCTTTAGATTTACGTTCATCTTTTTTTGCATATCAACAGTGTAGCCTTGCAGAATATTTATGAGATTTTCTTCTACTACGTCTTCTGACAACATGTGCTTTCAGGATTGACAAAATTCCGTAAATTAGGCCCATATACGAGTGTTCATTTTACATTGACTTATTTGCTTATCTTCAAAACTATTATTCCGGTAACAAAGCGTGGTAAGGTTTATTGCGAGGTTAGTGAGAAAAATAGTGAGACTGACAACATTGCGAGAGTCCAGTCATCACGTGATTTTTGAGAGCGTCATCAGTGAATTGTGTTAAATCTGTGAGTGTGACCTTTGTAAAGTTGAAACAGGCCTATGTGGAACATTGCTTATTCAGAGCACAAGTTTTTCGTTGGCACAAATCATTTATGGAAGGCCGAAAACACCTCATGGAGGCCTTCAACTTTAAAAACCGACGAAAACGTCGTGGTGTTGTGAGATCAGACCGACGCGACGTTTAACAATATGGATGATGGGTGACATGTTACATTTTGAACACATTTACCATACATCAGATTTTGACCCAAAAATTGCAAGTGCGAAAGGTTTGTGCCAAAATGGTACCAAAAAACCTCACAACTAAGCAGAATGACAATCGAAGGTACGTGTACGTTGATTCTCTTGAGATGATTGCCAATGACCACACGAATAGTGCAGTAGTGTGATCGCAAGGGATGAATCCTGGATTTTGTAGTACGATCCTGAGACAAAGCGGCAAAGTGCGGAGTGACACATCTCTTCGACGAAAAAAGCTCGAATGAGCAAATCAAAGATGAAAACAATGCTGATTAATGCTATTTTCAATTCTGGATAATTCCCGTGTTGTCGTTATTATACACGCTAAGCTTTCTTCACACGTCACAGAGCCCGGAATGGAAAATTGTATTAATAATGCAACCTGTGGAAACCTGAATGCTAATTTGCTTTTTGAAAGTAGGGGTATCGTGCATAAAGAATTGTCAACCAAGTGTTTTACAAAGATGACCTTAAAAGGCTCAGAAAAAGGGTGTTTTGGATTTATATTTAAATTTAAAGCTCTCCCCAGAAATAATACCCCTTCCTTTTGTCTCCCCGATACCAGCCCGAAACCCGACAAACGAACGAATTATTGTTTTCGGTTGGTTGAACTTACTTAAGAACCGACCTGCGACTTGATTGAGTCGCCCTTTTAACATTAGTCGTTGGCACCGTTGTTAATTAAAAGAATAATGGTTAATTAAAACATAGCAGCTGGGTAGCTTGTGGTAGACATTTTGGCCATGGTCCATATTAAATATTGGCATGGATGAAGCCCCTAGTCTAAGGCATATTATACTGTGTGTAGACCACGTCGGACAAGTATTTTGGAAACGAGATCCATTACCCACGTCGCCGACCGCTGATTTTAGTTTAATTTTATTGTCAATTTCATTTATAATTTTTTTTGTCATTACACCGATTAAATAAATTGCAGCTTGCTTTATCTCAATCAAACGTTTCGTTGCGGTTTGTGTAAATAAAGGGCGAATCGAGTGAGTGAGACGGAACATTGCAGACAAGTGGAACGCCCCATGTCACACGGCCACTTCATCACGGAATTTTTGACCTCAAAAAGCATTCCTCTTGTTCCACAGCTCCCCTCGATCTATCTGTCCTGATTCTTTGGGACTTTTTTCTTTCCCGAAATTGAAAAATTTTTTAAAAGGACATTATTTTGGGACACTGGAGAACATTTAAAAGAATGTGACCCACAAGTTAAAGACCCTATGAGTTGAAGCTTTTCAGCGTTGCTACCAAGACTGGGAACTACGACTCCGCAGGTGTATATCTGCCGAAGGGGACAATATTTTTGTTTAAAAAAATAATATTTTTGGTAAATAAAAAATCAATCACATTACGTTTCTCACACACCTCGTATATTGGTAAAAATCATTGAGTGGAATTAATAAGTTATTGTCATTGCCCATGCTATTGCCAGAAATATAAAAAATGGTACACTTGCAGGCTAGGTTTTTTGCACCTTAGAGTTTTGTAAAACAATTTGATGCTCTACAACGTTTTGTCGATTCTATACATTGCACATTTTATAGAGACGAAATTAGTGATTTTTGATAATAAAGGAATTTGAGAAAAATCGAAAAAAGATTTTTAATATCCGGCTCGTACTTGCGATTAAAATAATTTACCATCAATTTTTGGAACGAAGATTGCCTAACTCTGTATTGGTGCTTTCTTAGATGGTCGTTTGCGTCAAGTTCATCAAGTTCTTTTTTACCTTTTTGGACTTTAGAATCTGGCTTGGTTCACAAGTTGGTTACCTAACTTTTTTGAGGTTTTTAGTTAGATTTCAGTTGTTTGTTTGAGTTTTTTGATTTCGTTCACGTGCTGATGAAGTCCTTTACGAAATTGGGCAACTTCGGTTACAACATTGACACGGCCTAAACTCTTACTATAGACTGTGGTCGTGGTAGCCTTCGCTATTAAAACTTTATTGGTAATTCCCGTACCTTTGTTTTTTCAATCGCCGTTTCACACGTTTAGAGAGATGTCTTTTAACTGTCTACCAGACTGGCGTATTTTTTAATGAAAAAAATGTATTAGATAAAGAATACCAAAATTTTTTGTAATTGAAGTTTTGATAATGCCTTGCGTGAGTTACATAATTGATAAACAACTCTATTTTTTCTGTTTCTTCATCTCCTTTTTTTCTTTTATTTAATTTATAGCTTAATAAGGAATGTTTAATTTTTATTTTTCAGTAAAGTTCAGCAAAGTTTGCTTTCTTACTGCAATTACCCTGCATTTCAAGTTGGAATTCCTTCTCTACTTTGTGTTAATTTCTCCAACTCAAAATTTGAGTTAACGGTATTGTAACATAGCCAAGAATCTAAAATCGCTTCACTTATTACGGGGTTATAAATCTTACGTGTTCACCATCATCGTTTTACTGGTACTTAACCATTAATTTCTTGGCTTGTTTATTCTAAGCGCACGTCACATTAAGTTAAGTGCCTGATTTTTATCTTTATTGCTACATCTACTATGATTTCCTGTTTGTTATTACTTATTTAATAACTATTCAGTCTTTTAATTTTAATATCGCGATTATTAGTACGATCAATTCTGAACTTTTGCATGGGCTCAGTTTCAGTATATTTTATGTCGTAATTAAAAATACGTTATTTTTATTCATCCTTTTATCCCATGCAATACCTAAATATATTCTCGATTTAGGCACTAAACGGTGTTCAGATTGAATTTAGATGGGTGGCACCTACTAATTGTACGTCATAAATCACTAATTCGTATGGTAAGATTGATGACCTACTTTGACGATTCGTTTCCTAAATGAGATCAAATGAGAAAAAAGTTGTGTATTTGAGCAACTATTTAAAAGTCGTTTGTTTTTTGAAAAACAATTGTTTTTGAGTTATTTAAAAAAAAACATTATCTTCATATTGTTTTCTACAGGGTGTTAATACTAAGTTGTAACGCCCGAAAATGGCAGTCAGAAATTATTGGAACAAACAACTTTTCTTAGCTAAAATTTTTGATTTGGAGCCCCAGTTCATAGTTATTGACGTTTTTTTGTTTTATATTTAGAAAATGATTGTAAATACAAATGTTTTATAGAACCGAAAGCAAATGCTGAAAATTTTCGTATTTTTAAATATGGCTTAAAATAAGGGAATAATGATGATTTTAAAAAAAAAAAAACTATGAACTGGGGCTCCAAATAAAAAAATTGAACTAAGAAAAGTTGATTGTTTCATTCATTCATTCAACTGCTATATTCGGGTGCTACAACTTAGTATTAACCCCCTGTATATTGTTAGAGGAAAATCGGGTAAAATAAAAAACATTTTCATTTTAATTTGTGTAGAAAGACTTCTTCTCTTTCCCGACGTGGAAAGACAGCCAACTCAATTTGGTTTTTAAATACGAACCTAGATTTTTTTGAACTTCAAAGGAGGATAAAACAAAAATTTAATATAAAAAAATACTTACAATAGTCTTTAAACTATTTTGTACGAGAAATACTGTCTCTAAATATAACTCGCCTTTAATAAATTAGCGGTTATTTTTGTTGGTAACTTTCTCGAAGATTTGAATGCTAATTTGTCTGGACGCAATTTTGGCAAAGATTAAAGCCCGCGAGTTATCAGGTTATTAATGTCAAAATTATGTCTCGAGCAATTTATTTTGAAATACTCACATTTTAATGCAATAATAATATTCAAGGTTGTATTAGCTATGTTTATTTCTCTAAGGAAATTTGATATTTCTTTTGCTCACATTCGTTCTTTAACATATAAATAAAATAAGATATCGGATTTAATGTCGGTGAAAACCAGTGATCCATGGACAAAATCAAAACTGTAAAATTAGTTATAAGTAGTGTCGATGTAATTGCGAAAAACATCAGAAATTAGTAGTAGTGTTTCGTCTTTTCGGGACTCGTCAGTAATGGGAAATGCACTGACAAATTACTGAAGTTTCGCATTACTAACAACATTCTGTGTTAGAAGTTATGAAAAACCGAAAATATGATTTTGTTCTAGACTCACACACTTTCTTTAGTGTATGTGCTCATCTCAATTGCGAGTTTAATGGCAACATTAATCTCAGCAAAATGGATGTTCTAGAACAGTTATTTTTATTACATAAAATTTCCACTACATAAATGCCCCACTTACATTTTCCATAAAAGTATGTATTACTAAATGTACATAATTTAAAGACACTATAAATGTGGCATGTGGTATATTCCATAGTATGTTGCATTAAAATATTTTTTTCGTTTATAATTAGAAAAAGGACAGTTACCAAAAAGTTTAAAATAAAAACGCGTATATTAAAGTATGTGAAAATGTAAGTGTTTGTTACAAAAAATACGTGTTTATTGCATACCTTTCATCTCGAACCAAACATATTTAGAATCCTTGTTAAAAGATCTATTACGTTTATACCTAACACATTTCTGTAAATGTAAAAATAAACTCTTTGAGTACAGGAATATTCAACTTATGATATTTTTGGGATAAACTTTGCTCTATTTGTCTTTTGGAAAAGATTAATTAATGTTGGATGTTTTTCGAGGATTAACACAGGTGAAATTATTTTATTTTATTGGATTAATCTTAATGCTGTGGTATTTGCTGTCATGTAAGCATTTATTATCAAACTTCAAAGTATTTATTTTTAGCCAATTTACAGTGTTATCATCAATATCCGCTTTCTTGTTTTTAAGATATTTTTGGAAATATTAATTAAATCGAAAGTGCTTCATTTTAAAACGGTTTGCTTGGCTTGTTTTGCCATGGAAATTTAAATACTGATTTCGTATTCTGCATGGTTAGACAACCATATTATTTTTTTCTATTGAACACAGTGACTCATGAGGTCGGACTAAAGGTGGGTTATATTAATTAAAATGCTTGTAGGTAATGTGAACGTGTTCAGATATAATTAAAGCATTATGTAGGTAACTTCCATAAGGTTTTGAAGTTGTATCGGCTCCATCCGAATAAAACAATAAACATAGGAAACAAAACGAGGCATTTATCGTATCACATCCATATATGTATATGCACTAAAAAGTAAAAAAATATTTATTTAATTTATTTACAATTAAACGAAGAAATTACGTTTTGCAGTTTTATCTGCTAGATTCAGTTCCAAATTTGGAGTAGGCTTTCCGAGAGATTTTATTTCAACCTTTTCTTCTAATGGCAATCTTACGAATTCATTTTTAAAAATAGATTCTACAGTATTTATTTGAATTTTTTGAAAATTACGTTCGACGAATATACTGTTTCGCTCAGAACACGCCGTACACGTTCTACCAACCAATCAATACTGAACCGCGGTCTATAACAGCGCGAGCAATTTCGTACGTTGAATTTGTATTGGATATCTCGTAGAGGGAATCGCGACATCATTTTACAATGCTGTGCCACAAATAAGACATGGGCTCCAATAATTGTAGCCCGAACATAAAGAAATACCTGTTTAATTAAGTTGCTTTGAACGACGATCATATTAAACTAATCTTTTAGAGCAATAAAAAGTAGACGATACTTATATCTTATAAATATGTTGAAATATTTTAATTCATAATATTTTGTACCGTTTTTGTTTTAATAAACGTCTGGGGGGCTCGCGTTCTAAAACATTGAATACCTAAAAGAAAGGTGACACGTGGACGGTAGTCATCCGTTAGGGTTTTAATATTTAGCACATTTTAAAATGAAATAATTTAATCGATTAATTATCTGCATTCTGTGTATATTTTTCTTTGGAAATACTGCGACAATGTATGAGCAATGTAACAAAGTTATTCAAGACAAAGTAGCAAAAGTCAAATTGAGCATAACGGAGAGCCAACATTGCAAGTTGGGACATTTAAATGTGAGAGATCTTTAGGGAAGTGTTAGGAACGAAACTACCTAAAGAATGAAGGTAGCTTTGACTGTAACTTATGTCTCCATTTCTACTAAAAATAGAGAAACATATTCGGCAAATGCAAGAGGACGAATGAGAATACTTGAACAAATATATCAATAGTAAAGTGTGTGTGAAGTGTTCAAAATATTTGGAACATCTGAGACGATTCTCAAAAGATATGGAATATTCTAGTCCCAGATGAAGGAAAAATATAAAAAATGAACGAAGAAAATCGAGTTTTAATTTTAAAGTCTTAAGTGAAACGTAAGCGTTAAAAAAAGTACGTGCAAGTTTAAATAAAAACGTCAGTGTTGAACAAGTGCATCAAGTAACTAATTATCTTATCCGCGCACGGTGTACGGTTACAGTGATAAATAAATAAATGTAAATATTGTTTCTATTAAACTGTTAGTTTGCTATTTTACCTTCGTTTGTATTGTGTGTTTAGTTAGGTTTATAATAATTAGTAATCGTGTAAATATGTAGTTATAAATAAATTAGTTTTTAAATATCGTTACAATATCAACAAAGAAATTATGAAGAGCTTGAACTTTAAGATTGAAATCAAGGTTAAGCAGTGAGGAGTTAAATAAGTACTTTAGATAAAAAGATTATGACCAGAGTGCCAAGAAGACCAATCATGTAGGCTGAGATATCGACAGAACCAATGATGTTGAAGAATTTCGAGGTCTTGCTGAGATACCAGTTTGTTAAGCAGTTATAGGACTACATTCGAGAGAGTAGCCTGTGGTTATTTTTGCCTGCCAACCCTGTTAATGTCCACTCGATTTTTACGCAACAAGTTTTGAATGAAATTGATTTTATTAGTAAAGTTAGTTTTTTTAACAAATTACTTAAAACAGTTTTTTAAAATATATTTCCGTAAATGACTGTACCCACCCCAAAACTATGCCCACTTATTTAAAAAAAAACCTAGCGCCCTTACTAAGAATTGCAATCGTTCAACAGTTTCAAGCAGAATATGAATTAAGGAATAAATACAACGCAGACGAGCTAAAGAATTTACTCAGCGTCTCTGAATAGATTTTGACAAAACGCCAATGAATTAAGGAAGAAAAGCAGAAAACTTTAAAGAGTTCAAAAACGGAAATAAAACTTGTTGTAATCAACGTCCATAACATCCCGACTGTATTCAAACACGAAAAGAAGATAAAAGAGTTTGAGAAGGATCTGAAGGAGAACTTCGGGTTCACGAATCTTGGGAATGAGAAGTACTGTTTAGAAATAGAGTTCTCTTCGAATGACGATGAGTCAGAATGTACCGTAGAGGATGCATAATTAATATACCTGACTGGAAGTACAAGATTAGCCACTACAACTTGTGTGACGGCTGCTAAGCAAGTGTGAAGTACCTCAAGGAACAAATGGAATCCCATTGATTATTATGGACAAATTGTACTGATGATAGAAAATGCTTCACCGGGTACGCATTCTTGTTAGGTGGAAATCATATTTCTTGGGGTTTAAGGAAGCAACATACGGTTGCACTTTTAAGAAAAGGGGCTGGAATGTGACATTGCCTGAAGCTGCGAACACAGTTCTATATTTAAAAGAGTTTTTGATTAAACTGAAATTCAATTGTTACAAGAATTATCTCGTAACTTAAACGACAGCGACTAACTCAGTTTGATTCGGTGATTGGGTCGTAAGTTTCGAGGTGCTAAATTATAAATAGGTTAAAAAGGCGCCAAAACGGTGTAAATCTAACCAAAGCTCAAAGAGACCAAATGACAAAAGCACAGGTTGTTATCACAGTAAGAGAGGTTAGAAAAGAGAAACGAGGTAACTTTACATAAACGCGATCAAACGCTAGAATGTAGATCGATATCACAGCCAATAATTGTTGAAGCTATCCCCCTTTCGGTTGGGCGACACGTCGTACAAAGAATTAGGCTTGTCGGACTAACTTTTACATTCCAACAGCAAATAAATTTACATTTGTAATGTATAACACGAAAATACAAATCTCGATAATTTAGCTCAAGTATAATATATTACACACAAAAAAAGTGGTTAATTGTGACAACAACCCGATAACTACGTACGTACGTGCAAACCTGCAAACGATTACAACGAAGATGACAAGAATTAAATTAGAAAAATATAATACTTACTGTTTCCCTTTTAAGAATACGACCAGCTAGTGGCACCTTTTCGGAAATTCCTAAAATTTGTTGAATTAAACAAAAGCGTACATACGGTGTTATCATTATGTTATTGCGTTAAGTCGGCCCTCCACTGCTCGAAGGTTTCGATATCTCCAACAAAAGTGACGTGACGTCATCATGGAAATTTTTCCAATAAATGAACCAATTTTAACATCTTCAAATTGATGGAACACGTGTGGATGTCCAGAAAGCGCCCAATCAAGACTTTCACGAAAGTAGTAAAAATGCTACGCCCAATACTTGCGTGGATGCGCGTGAATAATTATAAATGGAAGCCTCGTTGGCGCACATAACGTTAAATGATGTCCGACCAATTTTACCGTCACCCTACAGATGATTTTTTTTATCGAACTACGATGTCAAACCTTTTCGACTTGACGGGAATCCCTCCCAATATAGCGGGAAGTGGGCGTTTCGAGAATAAACCTTATACGGCGCAAACATGATACCAGGAGACTTTTAACATAACAGAATGATTTGGGACAAATGAAACTACTGAGTGACAATTAAACAAAACATTGGCAAATAACGCAGTGTTCCACAGTAGGACAAAGAATTTCAAGATTGTGTATGCCTCAACCAATGGCATGGCTGCGGATGTTGTGACTAAAGGAATGGGATTGAATATCTTGCATGTTTGTTTTGAAGTTTATGATTTGATGTGTTTTAATATTTATGATGTAGAATTAAATTAATAATTCGTCTTGTACTAACATTAGAATGTCTTCCGGGTTTGGGCCGTGTCATAGTTGCAACCGGAGCTGCCAACGTTTCGCCCACTTTCGTAAGGGGCTTCATCAGGGCGTGAGATAAATCGCAAAACTCAAACAAGCAATCGAAATCTAACTAAGCACTTCTCAAAAGTTAGGTTATCCACTTGTAAAACAAGCCATAACCTAAACTATGAAAAGGTAAGAAAGAAAACGATAACCTGAAAAAGCAAACGAAAATCTAACAAAGAACCACTACCGAGTTAGGTAATCAACTTGTGAACCAAGCCAGATTCTAAACTCCGTAGAAGTTCTTCTTAGATTTTCGTTTGCTTTTTCAGGTTATCGTTTTCTTTCTTACCTTTTCATAGTTTAGGTTATGGCTTGTTTTACAAGTGGATAACCTAACTTTTGAGAAGTGCTTAGTTAGATTTCGATTGCTTGTTTGAGTTTTGCGATTTATCTCACACCCTGATGAAGACCCTTACGAAAGTGGGCGAAACGTTGGCAGCTCCGGTTGCAACTATGACACGGCCCAAACCCGGAAGACATTCTAATGTTAGTATAGATTCCGGCCGTGGAAGCCTTCGCTATTACAAATTCGTCTTGTGTTTGTCCGCATTGTCAGTGGCTGGGTCAAAATTATTGCTTTGGTGTAGTTTTAATTTACCAAATCAAATAAATAAGTTTTCTTGTCTTAAGACATCTCAGCTCGATTCATGTGCCATGTTCCATGGTTGAGGTAAGGATCTGACCTTAAACATGGTGAAGGTGGGCTTAGAAAAGTTGCCTTGTCATAATTACTCTGCCGCTCATTGTGTTGTTTTCATCTATTTCTTTTTTGGGTGCAGACTATTCGGGTGGCTCGATCGCTGTTTGCTTGTTCCGGAAATAATCACCGTTGGTTTGCTTTCTCACTGGGAGTATTATACGAAGGCATATTGAAAACTAATACCTTCATAGCCATAACTTTTATAATGATGGGCCAGACCGTGTCACAAATGGTTGCTATTTACTTTAAGTATTTGAATTTAAGTCCCCCGAGTTAAGATGATTCTCAGCATCATTGCGTTTACGCACGACAGTTCTAAACATGGTGACTGACATGAATGTGCGATTAAAGCAACGAGCTGTAATTTAAAGACGCAAAACCTGCTGAAACGGATGTCCGTGATCGGACACGCAGTTGCCGACCTGCGTCTCCAAGTGGTGAAGGGCAGGTGGATCTCGTGGATGAACTCCACAGAATTTTGACCGGTAATGATTCAGACCCAGAAATAAAACGTCAGTCCATGGGTACAGACATAAGGATTCGCCATAACCGAAAAAATTCAAAGCACGCCTATCTGCCGGATTATCGTGTTTTGAGAGTGCGATGGCATAGTTCACATGGAATTTTTGTCTGTACTGTCAACTCCGAAGGATATGTTAACACCCTAACAAATCTGAAGCGACGGCTGCGTAGGTTCGTCCAGATAAAGTTCCAGTTCTGCATCATGACAACTCTCTACCCCGCCCAAGTCGGAACACACGCGTAGCACTAGAGAAGTTTGGGTTTCATGACGTTTTATCTCATCCACCGTATAGTCCAGATCTTGCGTGTTGTTACATTCCTCTTTCCGAAGCTTAAGCAATATCAAGGGCAAGCGGATGTGGAGGTGATAACGGAGGTCCGGAATTGGTGCCGTGAGAAATCTTCAGACTTTTTCCGGACGTATTACTATCAATGGCGATATTACTAATAAAGTTATAGCCATGGAGGGATTCGTTTTCAATATGCCCTCGTATTTTCTACCTACTATACGGCAAGTACGCCACAATTTTGCTAGGGAAGTTACCAAATAGTTCACAAAACATTTTAAGTAAAATCATGAGCATAAAATCTTCCTTTAATTGGTTCATTTAAAACCTTCAATTGTCAATGTTACGATTAATTGTATTATTTTCAGGGACGACGAATTGGAGCAAACAATTAGGGATATCGTCCAAGATTACAACATTGATATGTCCATACGAGTGAACATCTTAATAGGAAAAGACACAAGGTACAACGACTAAATAAAAAAAATTCTTGTCTACAATTTTGCGTTTGCAGACCAAGTAGTCCCAGTTTAGCGAAATCGGTTATCGACGGCGTGCTGGCATTATCGGGAAAACCCATCGACTTTGGAATTGTGACGACGCCTCAAATGCATTACTTCGTGAAGTGCCGAAACACCCAAAACGAATATGGGGTTGCTACTGAAGAAGGGTATTACACGAAATTAGTTAGTGCCTTTAAAAAATTAAGAGGCGACAAATATAATAATAAGAATTACGAGAATAGGATTCTCTATGATGGTGCAAATGGTGTTGGTGCTAAGAAGATTAAATACTTTCAAGAAAGATTGGGCGAATGTTTGAAAATTGTACTTTATAACGACGCCGGGATTGGCACGGGCAAGCTTAATCATTTAGTAAGTTTTTTTTTATCGTAATAAATATTCTTGCTATCGATTTTTTTGACCAGTGTGGTGCAGATTACGTAAAATCGCAACAGTTGTTTCCAACTGGAGTTCCTAGTGAGCCTAATCAGCGCTGTGCCTCAGTAGACGGAGATGCTGATAGAATCGTATTTTACTACAACGACGAAAATGATAAGTTTCACTTATTAGACGGCGATCGAATAGCCACTTTAGTCGCTAGTTATTTAAAGGAGATAGTCTCAGAGACTGGTCTTGATCTCAATTTAGGCTTAGTTCAAACTGCTTATGCAAATGGAGCTTCTACCGATTACATCACCGAAAGTTTGGTTAGTATAACTTGTACATTTGTTATTTTATAGTCTTCATCGTATATTTTAGAAAGTACCAGTTGCTTGCGTTTCTACAGGTGTAAAGTATTTACACCATAAAGCTCTTGAATTTGATATTGGCGTTTACTTTGAAGCTAATGGCCATGGCACTGTTACTTTCAGCAAAAATGCTAAGGATAAGTTAAACCAAGCTGCTAAAGGCAATATGTAAATGAAATGTTTTGTTAAAATTGACGTTACTGATCACGCATTTTTAGATTGACCGAAAGCCAACAACAAGCTGCTAGTAAACTATTGGCGTTAATCGACGTAATCAATGAAACAGTTGGTGATGCGATTGCTGATCTGTTATTGGTGGAAACTATTCTGCACGCGAAAGGATGGAATATACAAGATTGGGAACAGACTTACACAGATTTACCCAACAAACTTTTAAAAGTTACAGTGCAGGTTAGTGTCTTGTAATATTAGTGTTTTACCCTCCAAATTTCCATTTCAAATCAGTTTGGTAAACTTTATAAATACGCTTGTCTATAGTCTATGATGAGTTTACCAAATTTATCGTGTTTATAAGGTGGGGGTGTGCAGGAGCAGTATTTCAGAGACACATCATTGCCTAAGCATGGGAGACTACTGTATTTTACATGTGCGTTTTGTTCATCTCTGGCGGCATTCTTAAAGTCACTTTAAAAAGCATATACTATGTATTCGCTTGGATCAGCCAAACTCCTTTACTTACCTTTCTGTATGTAGGGTTTACTGCACAGAACGAATCGTTAGAATTATCCTTTTCCTACTCGTACGAGTAAATGTGAGCGCCACGAACTTAAATTGTTACTTTATTTACAGGATAGAAACGTAATCACAACCAAAGATGCGGAAAGGCAGTGTGTAACTCCGAATGGCCTTCAAGAAGAAATTAATGACTTGGTTAAAAAGTACAAAAGAGGGCGGTCGTTCGTTCGACCTTCAGGTACTGAAGACATAGTGAGAGTATACGCGGAAGCGTCGACAAAAGAAGAATGTGATAAATTGGCAGCGCAGGTTGCACAGAAAGTATATGATCTTGCCGGTGGAATTGGAAATCCTCCTTTAATAGCTTAGTTTTATACAATGAAGCCTAAGACGTTTTCTTAATCATAACTTTCACAAATATCTATACAATCATTAGAAGCTTTTGGTAACTTTTTATAAAGTATTCATAATGGCGCACATTTTAAAACATTCCAAGTTGGATTAAATTTTATGTAATAAGTATTATGTATCTTACGAATCACCGCTAACTTGGATATTTTATAAAGCATTCCTTTAAATTCGAGCATTTATCGATGGACTTCGTTACTTTTGTAATGTTCTTTTTAACGAACTAACTGTGCAATAATTAAAGACAACATGGAAATAGGTACCAGGTTCTAATTTAAGATTTGATATACAAAATTAGCGTAAGGTTTTATTAGTCTCTTTTTTAAATATTTTTTAATACATTTGTTGTTAGTTGAGTAGTAGAGCATCAATAATAATCAAGAATATTTTTTCTATTTTTATTGCAAGTAAAGTAAATAAGTTTTCTTTAAATGTAAAATTGCGACTTATTTTGAAGGTAAGTATCGTTAGTTAAATTAACGGTGTTTGGAGAAGAGATCCGTCAAACACAAATATTATGCCACTTATCCCTGTTTGGAATCCAGCCACGTAATCGGCGGAGTATACTGTGTTATTGCATTTGCAAGAAAAATTGTATTTTGGTAAGATATTGGTTTTGCAGAAATTGGCAAAAACTCAAGCTGTTGGCACATCACGTGAAAGCGCATGAAAACTGTCCGATCTTATTACAAAGAAAAACCTCACATTTGTGACGTTGAAAAACGTGCAAAGTAAAATAGTTGCAATTATATTTTCTGAAGTTTTTGTTTTCCAAACTAAGGAAGTCTTCACAAACGCGATAGGATGTAAAACCAAAGCGATCAAATGCATTGCCGCAATTTATATTCCAAGGTTCGATTCATTTTTACAATTTTGCTTTTTGGTTGTCCCCTCTCAGGTTTGTTTTAAATGGTATCAATAGCGTTAACATAGTAGCTCTAGAACAATATTAGAGAATGTGGCACTTACAACGCTATCGTCAACCATAGAAAATTTTTAATTAAAATTACTCATGAGTATTGTCAGAAACGTGGCATAGAAATTAAAGAAAATAAATTACGTTCATAAACATTAGGGAAAAACGGTTTTAAGAAAATATTTATAGATGTAGGCAACGGAATTAAAAAACAATTTTTACAAAGCAGGCGCGAATACAAGATTTTGTTTGGGGAGGCAATTTTTGTGTAATTTTACTTGTATTGTTTAGGACAGGGACAATTTATATATGATCTTCCCTATAAACACAAAAAAAATAAAGTGCTTTGCACCATATGTTCGCTGGGTTTATAGTAAGGTTTTAAGTGGGATTTGTGTGAGTTCTGTAGTGAAACTCTGGAAATCGAAAATCCCGACAAAGCCTGAAAAGTAGCATCGAAAATGGCAGAAAACGAGCCACGAACAGAACGGCGTAGAAAGCAGCAACGGACACGCGCAGATAATCCAAGCTTACGTAGAGATGCGTACGCACAGGAAATGCGCGTAATTATAGCAGCCCAAACCAAAGCGATTGGAAAACTAACGGAAATGGCAATAGCGACGATGCAACGACCGCAAGCGCCACAGCCGACAATGTTTCAGGTAATGCCCGATCTGACAAAAAATATCAGCACGGGAGAAGAGTACGGAACGGAGGCTATGGACTGGCTGGACGACATCATCAGCGGAGAACTCCATCACTGGTCAGACTCGATGAAGCTAGAAATAGTAAGAATGCATTTGAGAAAAGCCGACTTTGCGGAAGCTTTTCGGAAGACATTCAACCGCACCATGAGCATGGCGGACCAATGGGAAATGTTGAAGAGTAGACAATAGGGAGCTAAGGAAATTGTGTCGATTTATTTTCATGAGAAAAATAAAATAAACATCGACCTGAAGTTAACATTTGACGAACGAAAGGAACAATCGCGTCAGGACTCAGGATTCGCGGTGAACAACGTAAAATATGCGTTAATCACGACGCAGCATTGTGACGCGGACACGTTGTTACACGACATCGTGAAGTTGGAATGAGTTCATAAAACGAGTGCCGTAAACCATTGTGCACCAACGAAATTAGGTGCACCGGCTGAAAACGCGAACAGTGGAGTGAAAACGCAGATAGACAAACCTGCCGATTGAAAACCGAAGCCACGAGCAGCGCCTAGGTGGAACCAACAAGGGCAACCGAAGTGTTTTAATTGCAACATATACGGACATTATTCACAGGAATGTGACAATCCTAAAAGAAAACCACAATCGGATAGTGCCGATGCCCAAGCGCTGACCATCGATGACACGATGAAGTATCTGAAGGACGTGAAGTTAACGGCCGGAAGCCACTGAAGGGAATCATAGTGGCGGTAGCAGTATCTGCACGGTGAAGGACAAAATCGCAACGCGGTTACAATTGACTCGAATACCGGGAAAACGAGAGCTTTACGCATTATAGAATACGCAAGAACCAGCCGTAGTTTGTAAATCGAAAGCCGGCGTAATGATGGAAATCGATGGAGTTAGTGCCGAAGTTAAAGTTTGGGTAATAAACGACGGCGCTCAGATGTAGATGGGATCGTTGGACGATCATATACCGAGTTGTCACACGTTGCATACCTAAAGAAAGGCGCGGACCAAGTTATCGGACACGGTGACGATGAGGTTTTTGAGAGTATTGATATTCCTCAGCCAGGATGGTCGAAGCTAAGTGTAAGTGAAACGAGTGAAATAAAAAACAATACCGTGAATTTAATTCGAGAGATCGCCGGTGGCAAAGAACAAGTGCTGGTAATTAGCGAGACTTAAGAAGACGTGATTGTGAAAAAGGATAGTCATCGGCTACGTGAGGTCGAAATAAGTGGAACGGGGTCCAGCGGAAATTAAATCGACGAAGCTCACGAAAGTATGCATCGCAGAGTGAACGAGTGAAGAAGACGCCGGAGAACTTGTAAGATTAGTAAACGAATACCGCGATTGCTTCGCACCAACAGTACAAGAAATCAGGGGCATGGATTTGCTGGAAATAGATATTGAAGATAGTGGACTTCCAGTCAGAAGCACACCCAACCGCTAGAGAACGCGAAATTACGAAGCAAATTGTGCGCGAATGGAAAGAATTAGGGATAGTACGCGAAACAAAATCTCTATACGCGTTGACGGTGACAAAGAAATGTGGACGTCCCAGGTTAGTGGTGGACTACCGTAAATTAAATACGCAGACAGTGAAAAACAATTTTCCCATGCCGGACGTGGAAGACGCGCTGGAAACTCGAGGCGAATCTTGTTTGTTGCTAGATTTAATCAATGTGTACCTCCAGGTCACACTTTCTTCGGAGGAAGCAAAGCCAAAGACAGCCTTCATAACTTGCGACGAAACAGGAGAATTTCAACGCATGATGTTCGGACTCTCAGGAGCACCTTTCTTGTTTTAGCGAATGATGTGATTGTTCTAGGACCGATCAAGGACGCAAGTGTAGTTTAATTATGGACGATATTTTGATACCCGGCAAAACGTGGCACGGAATGTACGAACGACTGAAGAAAGTTTCAATCGCGCTACGCGAAGCCCAGTTACCCTTAAACGTCAGAAAATGCTGTTTAGGGCAAACGGAAATAGAGTTTCTAGGATTTGTGATTTGGAACGAGACTGTAAAGCCGCTAACTCAGAAAACAAACACTGCAGAATTATCCACGACCCAAGAACGTACATGAAGTATGTTGTTTTCTTGGACTGACAGGAGTCGAATTTGCGTGGGGTGACTGCGAAGAAGGAGCTTTCAAGGACCAGCAAGAGTTGTTGACCCTATACGACTCAGGGACCCAACTACAATGCGACGCGAGTGCGGAAGGCATTGTCGGAGGCTGCTGCAAAAAAGCGACGACGAAGCTTGGCAAGCAGTGCACATTTCGTAGAATACGACGGACGTAGAACGTAAATATCATTCCAGCAAATTAGAACTAATGGCTATTGTGTTTAGCGTGAACAGACTAAGACAGTACCTCGTATGAATCGCTCTCGAGATTGTGACGGATTGCCAGGCGTTGGCGTATTTAAATGCACAACGAACGGTCAACCCGCCAATCGCAAGGTGGTATTATCTGTTGTCTTATTAGGTTTGCCAAAGAAAGCTCCGGACCGGCGCATGTCGACACTTTATCGCCAGCGGCTTATAAGGAACCGGACGACACAGAACAAGAAATTTACAGTCGAAGCGGAATAACTACAAAAAATCGACGAGCGAGATTTCGTTATAATTTTGCAATGAGGTGACGAAAAATTACGTGTAATTGTAAAAGCTCTGGAGCAGGACAATACGAAAAGAACCAAAGAAGAACAGATAGTGAAGGACTACAAAATGAAAAACGGACGATTGGTAAAATCAGTGACAGTGTGCAACGCAAAACGTGAGCTGTATGTGAAACCGAAATCTATACGAAAATCGCTAATGATAAAATTTCACGATCAACTTGCGACATTTTGCCCTAGGTTGAGCGGTTGGGAAAATTATGGAACGATATTGGTTCGCGAGACTACGACTGTACACAAGACAACATGGGCGTGCATCGCGTGTGCATTGAATAAAGTGCGGGGCGGGAAAGAGTAAAGCCATTTGCACCCCATTCCGTTCCTCAAAAAACCTTTGGAACAAATTCACATGGATCACCTTGGACCTTTCGTGACGACGCCGCGGAAAAACACTTGCTGATGGTGACAGCGGTTTTTCGAAATACTTGCGGATGTGGGCGGTTCGAACCACAAAAACGAGCAGAGTTTTGGCGGCCTTGCGCGATTTGTAAACGCCTACGGGTTGCCGGGACGAATTGTGACTGATCGCGGGACATATTTTACCTCACACGAATTTGATTAGTACTGCACGACAAATGGTATCAACCACACGTCAAATTAATATATGTCGGAGGCACCGAATATAAACCCTGCCTGCGGCCATGAATTGTGTACACGTGCACTTATTTGTTTGTGTTCCCATAAATTATGTTTAAAATGTTTAGTCTTTGTAACTTAATAACTTAGAATCAACCAATAAGGATTTGATATTTTGTATTATTGCCTTATATGGGCAAGGAACGCGTGTGAAATTACAATTCTTTCATGCGAATGAAACGACACTAGCTAGAAAATGTAACTGGTAGGAGGGCAGATAGAGATGAGATTTGGTGGTGACAACGGAATAAGATAAAAGAGCTGGTGTCGGATCGTTTGTTCCAGTGTTGATCATTAAACGTTTATAAATTTAATTTTTATATTAATGAAATCGGTTTTGTTTGTTTGTGTTAATGACTTTGTTTGAAATTTGTAATCGTAACTTTTGCTATAGTAAATAAATTGCGTAAACGGTCAGTGTCGTGCGTTATTCACTTGTAATAAATTATCGATGCAGTCTAACCCAGTACAAACGCCCAGCGAAGCCCCTTTTATTTTCGATCCGTCTCTGACATCAGAAGTGGGATCAGGACTGCTAATTGATAATGATGATCCGTTACAAAAAGTGCAAGTGAAAGTGAAAATTGTAGTGCAACTCTAGAAAGAGTAAAATTGCTACAACAATTATTGTTAGTTATTTTACAAGTCACCAAGTTCAATAACTTTTACAAATGTAAAATTGCTAACGTATTTTAAGAATTTAAAAAATGCTGAAAGATGCACTATTTATGATTTGTATGGAATATTTACGTGACCGAAACAAATTGTTTTAATTCAACTGTTTTCTGAAACCGTAAATGGAAATTTTAATGCTACCGTAAACACCAAATTAATTGTTGAAACGCTATCGACAATACAGAATATTCAGAATGTATTCAAATTTTAAAAAGTGATTTATTATTTGGCGCAATTGTAATCCGCTACTTCCACTCTACACGTTAAGGGCACGTGTACCATATTAGAAAGAAGACGCGGTAAGCAACCGGCGCTATTTCTTTCTGGTCATCAAACTAGATCGAAGCGTCGAGCATTGTCACCGTCTTTCATAAATGAAGGAGCTGGACGTCTTGAACTTCAATGAAGACACCGCAGTGTATCGCCGCTTAGAAACTCGATAGGGGTTCGTGACCCTGTGGCAACCCAGGCCATGCTTCCTGAATGCTGTAGTTAAAATCTGGTGAGATCTTTCCTGTTTATTTAATTTGGATTGTCATTCTTATAAACAAAAATATTGCCGTTTATGAAGTGGCAAATGTTTGAACGACATAACTACCTTAGATAAAAAAAAATGTCACTATTACATTGCCAAATGATTTTTATACAGACAAACATTATAATTAGTAAAAGTTTGATAAAACAAAATTTTAATTTGAAAATTAATTGAACTGATTTTATTGATTAAACATTTAAATTTACCTGAATGAAGATGCAAATTTTGAATTAAAAGAAAGGTTGTTCATACTGTTTTTGTGTTAATCACAGGAAGTTTAATTCTAACACAATAAGTGTCTACCAGAAAAATATCCGTCACCTTTAATTAGAAATCAAATTATTGCTTACACAATGCATACTATTTTGTGTGTAAACCGGTGTAAACATTGAAATTATTTACATTAAGGATGATTTATGTCTTTTCATCTTTTGTATGACTAAATTTTTAAAACGCATTTAAATTGTCGTGAAAACTTTTGTTAAAGCAAGTTTTTGGATTACCGTAAACAAAAGTAAAATTTAAATTAAAAAGTCGATTATGTTGCTTCTGTAAGAGTTAAAAAAAAAATTGCGTTAATCTTCAAACAACGTCTGTACTGCGATGAGACAAATAATAAAGTAATTCCCTGTCTAACGTCCGACCCGTTTCAACTATTTTTAATTTTGACTTGCCAATAGAACTTCATACAGATGCTAGCTCAGTTGGTTATGGTGCTGTACTTTTTCAAAAAAAAAGAGAAGCTAAAATTCATTCTGTTGCGTATTTTAGTAAACGTACTACTGGTTCAGAATCTCGACACAATTCTTATGAGCTTGAAACTCTAGCAGTCAAAGCTGCAAGGCATTTTCGTCAAAATCTTTCAGGCCGTTATTTTACAGTCATTCAAGATTGAACTATCTTAAATCATCTCGTATAAAACAGGACTTTACACCACGAGCCCATCGTTGGTGGTCATTTTTACAGGCCATTAACTTCAACATTCTTTATTGCGAAGGAAGCATGCTGATTTCTTTTTACGAAATCCAGCTACATCAAGTAAAGAAGTGTCTACTTTATCATCACCCAAATCTAAAAATGACTCAACTTATATGATTCAGGTTAACGACTTATATTTCGACTGGTTGAAAGTTTCTCAACAACGTGATGATAATAGCTTGGTTCAGTTAATTGTGCCGCTTTGTGTTGATCCTGGTTTGTATAACCAGATGAGGCAATTGTGCCGCTTTGTGTTGATCCTGGTTTGTATAATCAGATGAGACAATTGTGCCGCTTTGTGTTGATCCTAGTTTGTATAACCAGATGCGGCAGTTGTACCGCTTTGTGTTGATTCTGGTTTGTATAGCCAGATGAGGTAGTTGTGCTGCTTTGTGTTGATCCTGGTTTGTATAACCAGATGAGGCAGCTGCTTTGTGTTGATCCTGGTTTGTATAACCAGATGAGGCAGTTGTGCGGCTTTGTGTTGATCCTGGTTTGTATAACCAGATGAGGCAGCCGCTTTGTGTTGATCCTGGTTTGTATAACCAGATGAGGCAGTTGTGCCGCTTTGTGTTGATCCTGGTTTGTATAACCAGATGAGGCAGCCGCTTTGTGTTGATCCTGGTTTGTATAACCAGATGAGGCAGTTAAAGTGCCGCTTTGTGTTGATCCTGGTTTGTATAACCAGATGAGGCATATGTGCCGCCTTGTGTTAATCTTGGTTTGTATAACTAGATGAGGCAGTTCTTTTGTTTTGTGTTGATTCTGGTTTGTATAACCAGAAGAGGCAGTTGTGCCGCTCTATGTGTTGATCCTGGTTTGTATAACCAGATGAGGCAGCCGCTTTGTGTTGATCCTGGTTTGTATAACCAGATGAGGCAGTTGTGCCGCTTTGTGTTGATCCTGGTTTGTATAACCAGATGAGGCAGTTGTGCCGCTTTGTGTTGATCCTGGTTTGTATATCCAGATGAGGCAGTCGTGCCGCTTTGTGTTGATCCTGGTTTGTATAACCAGATGAGGCAGTTGTGCCGCTTTGTGTTGATCCTGGTTTGTATAACCAGATGAGGCAGTTGTGCCGCTTTGTGTTGATCCTGGTTTGTATAACCAGATGAAGCAGTTGTGTCGCTTTTTGTTCATCCTGGTTTGCTTAACCAGATAAGGCAATTGTGTCGCTTTGTGTTGATCCTGGTTTGCATAACCAGATAAGGAGTTGTGCCACTTTTTGTGTTGATCCTGGTTTGTACAACCTGATGAGGCAATAATGCCGCCCTGTTGCCAAATTAGATTTTTTTGTTTGATGTAACTTAAAATTGTTACTTGATCTACTTCTTGATGTTTTCTATTTCGTCAGAATGGACGAGCGGTATCAATTGAAATGGCATTGTTATTTACGTTGCAGCAACTTCCTTTTTACAATTGCCCGAGGACGTGCAAAATGTCAGAATGGCCGTGTCGGAGGCACCGAATATAAACCCTGCCTGCGGCCATGAATTGTGTACACGTGCACTTATTTGTTTGTGTTCCCATAAATTATGTTTAAAATGTTTAGTCTTTGTAACTTAATAACTTAGAATCAACCAATAAGGATTTGATATTTTGTATTATTGCCTTATATGGGCAAGGAACGCGTGTGAAATTACAATTCTTTCATGCGAATGAAACGACACTAGCTAGAAAATGTAACTGGTAGGAGGGCAGATAGAGATGAGATTTGGTGGTGACAACGGAATAAGATAAAAGAGCTGGTGTCGGATCGTTTGTTCCAGTGTTGATCATTAAACGTTTATAAATTTAATTTTTATATTAATGAAATCGGTTTTGTTTGTTTGTGTTAATGACTTTGTTTGAAATTTGTAATCGTAACTTTTGCTATAGTAAATAAATTGCGTAAACGGTCAGTGTCGTGCGTTATTCACTTGTAATAAATTATCGATGCAGTCTAACCCAGTACAAACGCCCAGCGGAGCCCCCTTTTATTTTCGAGGCGTCTCTGACATATATAATAAAACGAGAGCAAATGGGCAGGTAGTGCGTACTATCAATATTGTGACAGGACATCTTAAAACATCTAAACTGTCAATTAAACAAAACCACGGGAAAAACTCCATTTCAAGTTGTGTACGGTTTACTAAGATTGGCGGACGGCGAATTAAGAGCGTTGGCGCAGGACGGCGTAGGTTACGAGAACCGTAAGAAAACTCGAGACTAAATACGCGAGAAGGTGAAATTTGAACAGACAAAACAATGCAAATATTTCGACGAGAAACGCACGCGAGGACCGCAATACGAAGTCGGCGACATCGTGTTTGTGAAAACAGTGCCGGAACATGCGTACGAGTAGACCAAGTTACAGGCACGATACCGAGAACCCTTAGTAATAACGCGGGCGTTACTGAGCGATACGTATCGGGTGACAGAGCTGTAGTATACGGGGAAAAGATTTTTTGCCACTACAGCGCACGCGTCGCAGTTAAAGTTATACCGAAATCACGAAGATGAATCAACCCACGACGATGCTAGCAAAGACGACTTAGAAGTAGCCAGTGAAGGCGAAGAGAAAATCGGAGACGAAGGCGGTCAATCCAGTGACGAAGAATGTAAACGGACACATACCCAGGGCGCCCCGCATAGCCAAGAAATACGAAGATTATGTCATGAACGTACGGGTGTTTCTATAAACATTTCTTAAGAACATTGCTTCAGTTTTTAATATTCACCTGTTCATGGTGATAATAAAAATAATAATAGATTTAATAACATAAACTGTATGTCGCAAATCAAAAAAAGTTTTCCTAACGTGAAGACCATTCAGTTCGAAAAAACTAAATTTGTTCGAAATAACTTTCGCAAATTCGTTTTTTCAAAAAAATTTTATTGCATCATTTTACGTTTCAAGGTCTCCTGAATCAGAAAAATGTATTTTTGACAAAAAATTTGGGTGTCTGTGCGTAACGATGTACCCACGATAACTCTTGAACCAAAAGTCCTAATTACTTGAAGTTTGGTATGAAGCTGGCTGTTTATATTCTCTCGGCTCTATCAAAAGATGTGTTTGATAAAGAAACCGGAATTGGATGTATCCGCCATTTTTAAGTTTTTCTTATATAATTTTGTACGTATGTAAATTATTCAAATTATGTTTAGTTTTTTCAATCGTGTACATATCACTTCAAAATGGTTTTATGACCAGTTTTTTTTTAAATCCATTCGATCAATTCTGTATATAAGAACTTTTTTTCTCATATATGAAAATACAAACGTAATTCATGTTTTGTAAGTTTTTTTTTACAGTAAGTACGACGTTCGTATACAAAAAAATATTGAATCAATATCTTTACTATTTTAGATAACATTAAGATAATAAGTTTTATTAAAAAATGTGTTTAAAAACAAAAAAAGCATAAGTAATAAAATAACTAACCCATATAGCACTCATCATCCATAGGATGTCCGATTTTAGTACAACATATATTCACTCGGCCATGGACATAATATAAACATCCTGTAGACGACCATTTATGTACGTTTTATGCATTACCGGTAGATGTTTTTATTGTGTATTATACAGGATACAAATAAAGAAGTACTGTATGTACGTTATATTAATATGCACGCCGCTTATTAAAATCACGGATAATGTTATCACTTCGTTAAAGAACGGACCGAACGTATGCTACTACATAAGAAAAAAAATCGTTTATTCACAATTCCTTTTTGTTATTAATTTACTTCTCGGATTGGTTTCTATACATAAACAATAATCTATTTTATTTTTTTATCGAAATTTATTCGGTTCATGTGAATTCAATTAAAAAGAACAATTTCTGTTTATTTGCAAAGTATATGATCTGCTGTTTGATTGCCAGTTATTGTTGGTGTGGCGACCATGTGTTGTCTAAAATTAACATGCGCCGAGAGTCAACGCTCTCTAACTAGATTGAATCAGTTTTAACACCTTGCAATGTTTGACGCAATAAAGAGTAACATAACCTCGTTTAAGCATCTGTAAATACGTTATCCTCGGCTACTTGGTATTTTTAGTGTATTTAGGAAGAATGTGCAGTTCTTAGAATAACAACTTAATTTAACTACATCGTATGCGATAACATTGTTTTTGATTTTATTTTATTCATGGTCTCAACAAACTTAGGCGACTTTTTAATGCTACAAGCCCGTATTAGAACTCTTGTTTTGACATTTTTTTGTTGTATTCATGCTGATTTCATCTTCTATAAACTGTTAATCAAATACACGCTGTATGTATTTACTCTTTTTTTACCAATAAACTTTTTTTTTCGAATATCGAAATTTATCATTCGTTTATTATCGAACATCCTAAGTCCCAATGGGATTTTGTTAAGCGGCGTGCCCTGTATTCTAATCTAATAATAGTGACTTTAGGTGTGAAAAACTATACGACAAAAGCATGAAAATAAGTGTTTCAAAGTTTGTAACCGTCGTTTGATTTTTAGACGTCTCTTTCGCGAAAGACCCGGATTTGGGTTTGTTTTATTCATTTTGTTTTCTTTAAGATTATTTGAATAGTTTCGCATTAATTTATCGAAGGTATTTCGCGTTTTTAAATTCTTTGTTTTAGCTTTCATCTAATAGGTACGTATTTAGTGCAGATGTACTTGAGTACTTTAGGTTGAGTTTATTGTCGTGTGTTTTGAGTGCGTTTTATAATTTATTAGTTTCGACAGTCATTGGTTTTTTGTTTCCAAGATTTAGATTGTAATTCTACATTCCGGTAAGCTCGTATATTTTAGTAATTTATATATTGCGTTATCATTTGATTTTGCGTTTCTTGTGAGAACAATTTTTTTGATGCTTATGTTTAATTGTGTCATTATTTCTTTCGTATCCTTGTTTAGTTTATTTTCTATCTTGTACGCCTTTCTTGAAGATCTTAGGTTGTAACCGTCGTTTGGAGGTATTCCTTTTGTGAAAAACCCGTTATTTGGGTTTGTTTTTTTAATTTGTCTTGTTTAACATCATTTGAGTCAATTAGCTTTAATTTGTTGAAGTTATTTCACGTTTTTCAAGTACGATTTCAGTCATACGCTTAAAGTACACCTTATCATTTATTACATCTGACAGTCTTTATAATTGGGTTTCAAAGATTAAGATTGTAACTGAATATGGTTGCATTTTTCGTCGCGAAAAACGCAGTCAACGAATCCGTGCTTTTGGGTGTTGATTTAATTTTACTGCTTTTTTTTCCACGTCTTTGTTGTACTGTTGGTCCGTCCCACGAAGATTTACGTCACTGGTTTTAAACTGTAAAAGTCATACCGAAGTTATAAAAAGAATATATTTTCGTTTTTAGAAGTTCGAACTTTTGGATAAGATCTTCTGGAGGGCTTTATAAACAACCGAAAACCCACCACCTGAAGCTACGAAATTTAGGGTATTTATAAGCACAGTATAAAATCAATTGTGATTTTACGTTTCGCTAAATTGAGTGCTTACAGGCTTTGAGTTTGAACCAAATAGTTTGTGAATTGTGTCTTTAGCACCATTATTAGAACTTTCAGTTAACAGCACTTACGATTTATTGGTCGTTTGAATTACTTCAAAGACGCATGGTCACAGTTTTACACATTTTTTTTATAATATCGACGTCAAATGAAATCAGAACAGTAGTATTAAGATTTTTTATTTTATTGTTACGGAATGTTATTTTGTAGTGTATTTTGTTTCCTATTTTGTTTTGCTGCGTACATTTTTATTTTATTTTTTGTGTTTCCATTTGAATTCATGTAATTATTTTCATTTTTTTCCATCCACCTTTGCGCTTATAAAATAATTTTAATATTACATATTTTAATGTAATACACTCTGATAAAGGTAAGTTCCGTTCAGAGTGTGTTCATCAGAAGCCGGCTTTTCGGTTGGCAAGGTCCAGAAGCTCTTTTTAAGCTTTAAACCTTCCTGGCGCCCTTTTCATTTAGACGTTTAGTTTTGTATTTTTGAGTTTGCCAAATCAGTCACGAATTTCTATTCTGAACTAATCCAACCTTTACCAGTGACCACCGGCAAAACCTCATTTATGTAACTTTTAATTCAGGCAATTTTTCGTTTTAACAACTTTTGCACGCAACATCAGTTTTCAAATGAGGTAGAGAAAATCAAGTAGATAAATAAAGTGTTTTGTGTTTTTGAAGACTTCGCTAGTACCTTTCGACGCGATAATGTAGTTGTCGGTAAGTTTTTTTAAAGTTTTGTATCGAGGAATTGTGTGATCGTTAGTGTGTGTGTGCGACACAATTCAATTTCGCCTTTTTGGCGATTTAATCATCCTACCGACAGGCCCAATGCAGTGCTATAAACCACCCGAATTTTTCACAATATCATCTTGGAGGCCTTTCGACTAATCCAAAAGCGTGGGAACTACGTAAACAAATCTAAGCTATTTATCATTGCGGTTTAGAATCAATTGTGATTTTACTTTTCGTGCACTTCACGTAAGTGCTTTAAAGTTTTGATTTTAACAAGAAAATTTTGTTTGTTTATCGTACCGTTAAGAAAACTTTCAATTTACGACACTTACGTTTTCTTGGATAATCGTATTATTTTAAAGACAATATGTAACACATTTACGATTTTTAATATTGAAATGTTCTCAAATTCAAGAGCCTTCTCGAAGTTGTCATCCATCTTCTAGAACGTATACCGAAAGATATGGAACATTCGAGAAGGATTTCCAAAACGTGTATAAATACGGAACAAACAAAACGTAGGTCAGTTATTTTCCGTAATGCGAAGACTGCTGTGTTAAGAAAATTATTCAAGTCTAAATAAATAAGCCGTTAACGCGTGTGAGATAAATCTACGGTGAATAATCTGGTACGTGACTTTAACGTAAACAAGTGTGTGACTTTATCTTATCTTCGTGTCAGTGATCATGCTATATATAAATTATACTGTAAGTGTTTTTATTGAATATTATTAGATTTAATTAGTTCGGTTAGTTTAAACGTGTACATATTTTTAGTAGTTTAAATAAATTAGTTTTAATAAAAAATTCGCTACAATATTGACGTTGTTAAACCCATCAAATTTATGTTACCGGACGTTAGCATTAAGATGTTTGGTTTTAGATTTTTTTGCGAACAAGGCCTTGCAATTTAATTTTGATTTAAGGTATCTAACCCGATTTGTTGTGTTGCTTAATTAATTTATAATTTATTTAAATCATGTAATTACAGTCATATTTTATTTTTTGTCCAAGTTCAAAATTTATTTAACTTATTTCCATTTCTATTTTTTTATTCAATTTTAATAAACGTTAAATAGTTAACAGCAGCTTTTATCCCGTCGGTCTTCGCGTTTTGTGTAAATTAAAGATTGCAGGGTCTAACACACTCTAATAAACTAAGTTGCATTTGGAGTGTTCAACGGCTTTTTGGTCGGCAAAGCCCAGAAGTCTAATTAAGCAATTAACGTTCCTGGCGCCTTTTTGATTTTTGCTCGAGTTTAATCCACGACCATCTTCACTGAGCACCGGCGATTAGATTATTTATGTTGCTTTTATTTAGGCATTTCTTTTATCAACATCTCTTGCATGTAACAGTTTTTAGTTTAGATATTTATTGCAAAATTTTGCCGCTCCCTTTACCCTACTGTCCATTTTTGTTACAAATGTACGACCATAGGATATTATAGGTTCAGTAATGGACGTCTAGCGGATTAACTACGTACATCCTGTGGAAATCCACGGAATGACCTTGCGCTATGTGGGAAGTAAAAACCACAAAGAAATTTATGGGAATTATTTTATTAAAATCAGTTAATAATTAAATTGAAATTTTTTTTAAGTAACCAAGACGTTCTATTAACAAATAATACTTTTAAACTCACCTCAATCAATTACAGAATTCTTCAAAAGATATTTTCATAGAATATTAACAAGACCGAATGTAAAACAACGTAATTAAATACGTTAGTATAAGAAAAGTATGTAAGAAATATTATTTTTATTGCGAAGAGCTGCGTTCTACGACAAACGGCTTCATTCCACTAAACTTTCATGTGACAAAAGCGCCGAAACACTAAGTGCGAGAAAAACCTGAAGCTGCCAATGATCGATATAATTTTTTAAGGTAGCTCAGAACAAGGTAAAATATAACGCTGGAAGCTCCACAAGTGTTAGGAAAGTGAGCGCGACGACAGAGTCGACTAGCGTAATTATATTGATGATGAGGATCCGAAAACGTGATTGTATTAAAGCTCTTAATCCGTATGGCAACGTCTTTCCAGTTATTAGAGAAAGCGTTGGCCACGTCGAGATGGGGAATCCGAATAAGTTAATAGCAAATACATTTTTCAGAAAAAGAAAATAAAAAAAACTGACGTAACGGTACGAAGTATAACATAAGGTTGCGTAGGAACTTATGAATCAACTCAATATATAAAATAAACTAAATAATAAACATTGCACAAAAATGATAAAAAAAAAGATTTAGGAATGTCAGGTGAATTTAGGATAAATGTAGGCAGTATACAATTTAAGAAAAAATCTTATTAAATATTTTAAATTTTATTTCTGTTATAACAGTTCCATTACAAATGTCGAACACTGTTATCAAACTTAGATACAACAGGCTTAAGCCTCAAACTATTGTAATAATGTTACTAAACGTATTGTATAAACGAAATATACCCATAAACTAAATCTTTACATGTTGGCCGACAATGTTTATATTAATCAGACATCGAGTTTGACATTAAAAGTCGATAATGAGTTGTTTCAATTAAATATTACCCATGGCAGTACCTTATTTTAAGTTTGCAGCTAAGGGAAGAGTAATTTACATTTGTATATCGATTTTACAAATACATGTGTACTATAAAAATGTATGATTCAATTAACGGATGATGAACGCAGAGAGAGATACGCAAAATTATATCTTATAAACGACGAATAAACTAAATAGCGATTTATGATTTGCGTTAATAGTATGAACGAAAAGGTGTTCTATACAATTAATTTGGACTGAACTTGTAAATTGGACAGAGCACCTTTAAATGAAGGTGAATAGTTGCAAACGATTGCACTACTTCGACTGAACGTGGTCCAAATGAACAAAACTTCTAGAAAAAAAATGTATTAATTTAAAAAATAACTAAATAACAAACCACGCGTCACCGTAGCGCTAATCATTTTTCTTTTTCTTTACGCTCAGTTCGAGTGAAATAAGCAAATACAATAACCTCACTAGCAGTTTAGAATTGTACGCTACATTATAAAATAAAAAATTTTAATATTCTAGTTCTGATAAATCACATTACATTTTACAACGTAGCGTCTCATTGTATTCCTTTGGTTCTGTATTAATTTTAAGGAGACGAGAACGTTAAAAAACCTCTTTAACAATTATCATATGTACTAAACAAAACTAAATTGACGTTACAGTACTCGATTATTTTATCCGAATGAAAATCTTATATAATTCTTATTCTACAGTTCTTATTAAATATAGAACAGCCAGACTTGCAGACACAACTTGCAATTTGCACACTAAATCATACACACACATACATACACGGAGCCTAAGCACTTTGCGAGCAAAATTAGTGCACACCCCTATATATTTTTTAAGTTTTTGTATTTTTTACAATCCGTTGGAACGGTAGAATTAAATAAGAATAACTCATTTGTTTTTTGTTATACAATGTTTTGTGAATTAGAAAACGTGTCATAAGAGACAATCTAACCAACCGTTAGACAATTCTGTTGGATTTTCCAGTTGGTGATGTTATGTTTCAATTTGGATTTGAAGAAATGGTTAGCGATTGCCTAAAAATAAACATGTTGTTAATGTTCCAATATGCACAACGTGCTATCAAGATGTTAAAACCAACATGCAACACCGTTTGTTAGTTTTCATCCCGGTTAGTTGTGATTAGTTACATTTATAAATACTAATAATACATCTTAACGTAATACGATGTACAAGTCGTTTTATTATCTATAACAATAATTTCGCTAAACTAAATGAAAACTAACAAATGGTTCGTCAGGTGTTGCCCTTCATAGCATTTTTGTAACCACTGGTTGACCTGAAACCAAAATCAAACTTAAGACTACGTCCATAACTAAATAATCATACAAGTAACATTAATACACCCACATCGAGCTTTTAACACTCATTATTAAATCGCCCACATTTGTTTTAAAAAAATTGAAGTACACCTTATAGTTGCTATTTATCGATACATTAAAAAAACCTCAAATATCGTGCATGTAAACTATTTAATTATTAACTTCTGTAATGAACACCACCTTTTGCAATAATTTCTTTTCACTAAACTAGTGACGAGTAATAAACAAATTAGAGTCAATAGTTCTAAATCCAGTCACTACAACCAAGTTTAAGTAATAAAAGTTTATTATTCCGCATCGAGTTAATTAATGCAGCTTTTTAATAGAATTTAATTGAAATTTAGTATAAATCGATAAAAATTTAAAGTTCAAAAGAACAACATGACAGTGAACCGGACGAACACGAATTCGTTGACAAAATAAATCAGTCTTTGAAAGCAACGAAATTATTCGGTTCATTAGAGTGAACAATTCATCCCACCAATCATATTAAATACAAACAACTCCCTCTATACGACTTGTCGATACGCTCAAGGTAACAAAAAGAGTAAGAGAACATTGATGGGTCCACGTTGGAGCTGTGTGAATATTTTAAAACGAGTATACATCGTATTATACATGAATATAAGAAGCAACTGCATATGTTCCCATTGGTTTAAGCCGAAATCGTGGCAAACTAAAAATCTGAATCGAAGCGCTGCCTCACTATACTCGCTGGCGATTAAGCTGCCATATTGACGTCCATAAAGCTATGCGTCTCTACCAAATCCCGAGTTGGTAAATTAGCAGTTTTTTTGGAGTAGGGGAGAGTAGTACACCATCTTTAAAATTTTTCAGTTCAGACAATGGCGAAGAATCCTAAGAACGCAATGGTCGTTATAAACATTTATCACTTTCCCACCTGTAAAAATTTTGGAAAGGTGCGTCGACTTACTCTCAGATTTAAAAAGGATTATTTATTTTTGGTTGTTTCAAATAATCTGGGTACCATGCGCTTAGTCAACAGTGGAACACATCACTCCGGTACACAGTATGACGTTCCACTGTGTACCATACTGCCATCCGACTGGATATTTATTGAGTTTTTCAGATGCCACAGAAGGCAAAGGATAAATAAATCGCCAATTTTACGGCAGAGCAAATGAAGAAAGCTGTCACTTTTGTTTTCGAAGGCAAGTCAATGCAGAAAGCTGCGGTCAAATCCGCATTGCAACGATATGTTGTCTAACACAGAACGTCTGGCCGAGATGATACTCTAATGGAACCGATTGATAGTGTGTTCTTCAAAGCAGAAGAAGCATGATTGACAGAATATATATCATGTTGTGCGAGGATGGCATACGGTCTAACTTTTAAAATTAATCATAGGCTGGCTTTCCAATTAGCACTTATCAATAACAAGAAAGTTCCAGACTCATGGAAAGTCTCAAAAGCAGCAGGAGACTGGCTTCAACATTTCTGAAGAGAAATCAATTATCCATGCGTCAACCGCAGAGATTGCAGCCTTCCTCGCATGACTTTCTTTAATAAGCACAATGTCTCAATGTTTTTCGGAAATTTAAAAGGGTGCAGTGGATCCGTCAAGGATATTCAACCTGGATGAAACTGGGACAACTGTGCAAAACCCGAATAAAGTTGTTACTGAAAACGGCATAAAGCAGGTATTCTCTTGTACTAATGCAGAACGTGGCACCCTTTTCCCCATCAAGTATCTCAGGTAATATTTCAAGTGGCATATGTTGTCAGAGGCGCCTCCTGGAACTTTAGGCTTAGCCACTGAGGGTGGCTGGATGTCAGGGCTATTTCTGCAAATGTTGGATCACTTCATTACCCATTCATAGAACTCTAATGAAAATCTATTCATATTTGACAATCTATAGGCTCACGATTCAATTCAAGTAGTGAAGAAAGCGCACACAGCAAGATAAGGCGGTCTTCTCCCCTTTCAAAGCAGTATATAACGCTACTTGTGACGTCTGGTTGCTGAATCATTTAGGAATATCCTTAACAATTTATCAAGTCGCTAGACTAATAAACTCAGCATTTACTTCAAAGAATATAAAGTCTAGATTTTCTAGAACAAGGATTACCCTTTAAATGAGAACATGTTCACAGATGCCGACTATATCGAATCATCCGTGATAGATAGACCTCCGCCAATCCAAATTCCCATCCAAGAGGAAGCTGGAGAAATAACCACAGCCGCAAATAACGACAATGCCGAAATCCAACCCATCACACCAGCGCCAAATCTGCCTAGAACCTGGTCTCCTGAGGAACTTCAAGGTTATCCAAAGGGTCCTAAAAGGAAAACCCAGGGTATGGAGACTTGAAAGAAACATCATACCGCCAATAAAGAGCACATCTGTAAAAGAGGATTTGAAAAAAAAAGTGAAGAAAAAAAGTGGCCAATAAAAAACTGTTGATCCGGACCTCTATGGAAGAGGAGGTTGTGTTCGATGAAGGAAGATATGATACCGATTATGAACTCTCTGGCTTGCTGGGTTCAGGTTCTGAATTAGAGTACGCACACGAGGAGGATTTTCTTCGACGCAGATTCTATTCCAACGTTTCACTCATGGGTTTTGGTGGAGTTGGGGGGCCAGAAAAACAAGCTCTTTTACACAGGACAAGACAGAAGAAAGATGCGGTAGTCGTTAACTAAGTCTAAATGTAAGAAATGCCACAACCAGAAATCCGTACGGCTTTAAACTACAATATCCAGCTATGTTGATGGTACTGAATTTAACTACTACAAGAATTGATTTTTCATATTTACACACGTACTTACGTCAAAGATATAACTATTATTGAATCCTAGCGTGTTAGTGGGAACTTGTCCCTTCGGCAACCTAAGTAATCGCATAGACGCCGTTTTCGTCCACTCGCATACGATATTAGGAAAAGTCGTATGTCCATCACCCACTGATCCCGAACCTGATAGAGGACGTAGCAGATAATAGTAGTTTCTGCCATTATACTTATTTACAGTAGTAAATGAAATCTGTACAAAACGAAGAAAGTCTGCAAGGGCGTCACTTACGCCTCAGAACACGAAATCCGTAACCGGGAGGCGTCTCCTCACTGAGGTTTTGTCTGCAAACATCTCACTAGAACTCACGCTACTACGCACGACTCGAGAGACCCTGGAAGTTTGCTTCCGCCCGGTCATTTTGAAAACGGATTCGTAGTGACTGTGGTTTACAACTGAATACTGACTAGGGTGTAAAAACCCGAACGAGTAGGGCGTTTATGGCTCGACTAATCTGCTTAGTTAGTAAAGCTAGGATAAAAGTCTGGGTTAAGTAGTGGCTTACAGACCTGTTGCCTAAAACAAGGATGACAAAACTCGTAGTGTTTAAACCTGTTTAAAAGCTGACTAATTAGATTTAAGAAACATGTAATACCCTCGCCTCTAAAATACTAATTGACTCTGATAACGAGGAACTCGTTCCTGACCTAGCAAGCCATGAAATCGAATCAAGTTAAAGCATTTGCACTTGCAGCGAATGCATCCGTCCAATATAATCGTTTCTGTAAAATAAGTTAAAACATATTCCAATAATTGAAAAGTTTTTTCTCTGATTCATACAACTGACATCTTTGAATTACCACAACAGCAGTTTGCATTTGGATGGAAATAGACTAGATAAACGAATTGTTTCCTTTTGAGCTTTCTCAGAAGTCAATCATTTTCTAAAAGCCTCGTATATTAAGGTGCATTAATTATTGGTTGCCGATTTAGCATCGTTTAGTTCAATATTCATACATGATTTTAAATATATACAAACGTATCTAACCGGATCTGTGTTTGCAGCTAGGCTTCTTAACAATGACTAGATTAAGTTAAACACAGATATCTATACACAATGTGGTCAAAGTCGGCACTATTGCCAACTTTGTTATTATTGGAGATAGGAAGTGGGTTAAATTAGCAAAGATGAAGTTCACGATTGTACTAATCTAATTAGAAAAACAATTGCACCTCAAGTTATCAAGATACTACACGAAGTGACATTTTTTTTAAATAGAACACTTGTTTTTAAATATTTTGAAAGAAAATAAAATTCTGAATAAAACATGTTTAACACATAAGTACTCTAAAATTAATAATAAAGAAGCTACAAGCCACAAATATGTTATATTATACAAAATACCGAATTTTCCCTTGTATTATTTCCATAACCTCTAAAGATTTAGTAAATTTAAAAACAAACAAATTAGAATTATTAGTAAACAATTCAATGTATAATAAAATGATCTCATAACATATGTTCAAGTACGTTTCCCTCTTGTTCCAGACATTTTTGATCTCGTTTATGCACCTTCCTTATAGCATTAAAGATGTTCCGCCTATGGATGTTATTTATGGCGTTAGTAATCGCGTGTTGCAGTTCGTTTACGTTTTGATAACGCTGCTTGTAAACTTCGCCTCTCGAGAAAACCTCAAAAATAGAAAAGTAATATCGGAAGTACGAGGAGGCCATGAGATAGACCCACGTGTAGTTCTAACGGTTTTGGAAAAGTTCCCTTAGAAGGTTAGCAACATTCTGAGAATTACGTGCGGAAGCCCCATCTTGCTGAAAGATAATTGATCTGTCAATAAGTCAAGTTTACGTTATCTAAGAACTCAATAATTCTATGTAACGCTGAGATGTAAAGATTCCATTGTAAAACACAGGCCCCACCAAACATTGATACCGAACGAAATTGAGCTCAGAATATTTGAATTTTCTCCGACAACGTTAACTAGCCACTGGCAAAATTGCACATGTCTTTCTTGCTCGCCTAGATTTAAGGTTTGAGAAAGTCTGTATTTCTAAGTACATATTTATTCTTACGCACAATGAGTTCTGATAGATACCGAAACGACAGGGACACAATCTCTTATTGAATTGTTAGGAAAAACTTTGTAAAAACTGGCCTAAGACTTCGACATCTACTGCGCCTACTTCTCGTCCAACGTAGATATTTACAGCAGAAAGGACGACAGGAGGTGACAGATAGTAATAGTTTTTATCGACTCCACGAACATAATTATACTAAACCAGGACAGCAAATCGACGTTCGAGAGTGGAAACAAAACCTTCCACATCGATGTCACGGTTGCCACAAAAAAACTAGCAGAACGGGTTCTAAATTGAAAAGTGAGAAATACAACTGCAAGTGACCAAAATCCTATTGCTTTTGAAATAGAGAACATGAATCACAAGAATGCGGGACAGAAGAAAGTGAAGCTAAAACTCATAAAACAGGAAAAAATTACACAAATATTGTAGACTTTCGAAAAACAACTAAGTCAGGCTCTTAAGGAAGCGAAAGGTAAAGCAACCGTCACCGCCTTTAGAGAACAGAGGAAAGGAAAACTTGGAAGAGATTAAAAAAGAATGCATTAAATGGAAGAGGAAAACCAGCAAAGCAAGGCGAGGGTTACCGAGCAACCTCAGAAACTTTCTGACGGCAGGAATAAGGAAGGCATAAAGAACTAATTGGGAGGCGCTATGCATGAAAATAACCCGTGAGGACTGCCATACAATATCATCGCAAAAGAAACAGAAACGGAAGCAAAGATTATAATCTCCGAAGAAAAAACTGAAGACGCAATAAACAAACTTTTCGACATACAGGCATGGGCACGAAAGACGAGTCAGAGACAAGATTCACGACAGAGGAGATTTTGGAAGCGAGTAGAAAAATAGCTACCAAAAAATCTGGCGGACCACATGGGATTAAGCCGGAGACGGTCAGGATGGCCACTATGTATAAGCAGAAAGATCATTCAAGTTGTCATAAATATACTACTTCAATGGCAAACTTTTCCGGAAAATTAGAAGATGGCGAAAGTGGTACTAATACCAAAGGGTAATTTGTATAATTAACTTGTTGGCGAAACTATACGACACACTAATTAAGAATAGACTGGGCGATGAACTAAAGAAGAGCCAGATGTCAAAACCGCAATTCAGTTTCAGAAAGAAAAAATTCACGATCCACGCGATAGAAGAAATTATGAAGAGTACGGAACCCTACTGCTAGATGGGCCGTGCTAGTGACGTTGGAAGTAAAAACAGGCTTTTAATACGGCGCTGAGTAAAAGAATCCAACCGGGAAAAAAAGAAAATCTCTAACAACCTAGTTAATATAATCAAAGTGTACGTCGATAACAAGCTACGAGAAGGAAAAAAAACAGAATAAACATAAGAGCGGGAGTACCGCAAGGACCAGTATTGGATCCAATCCCATGGAATCTTTTCTACGACGACGTACTGAAAATCAAGAACGAACCAGGCTTTACAACCGTAGGCTTCACAGACGATTTGGCGATTCTACTGGTGGGTAGCAAATCTGAAGACATCAACCGTAAAGGGAATAGGACTTTCGGTATGATCACCCAGTGGTTTAGCGGGAACAATATTTGCCTTGTTGAAAAGAAGACGGAGGCGATGGTGTTAAAATGACCTAGGCGGAGAGACCAGTTACGCCTCAAAATCAACGAAGTAAAAATGCAGAGTACCAAAAACGTCAAATACTTAGGTGTATGCTTGGATGAACACAGAAAGTTTATGGCACAGGTTACAAGCATCGTAAACAAAGTGAAGACACAGACAGCGGGGCTATGTAGAATCATGCACAAAATAAACGGCCCACACCAATTTAAGTTACTTTGTTGTGTATCTTGATAACCCGATGTGCAATTGTTTTTTTATCCGAACATTACAATCGTGAGAAAAAAGCTTAATATTTCCTTACTTAACAAAGGTGCTATCTGCTGTCTGTTCTGCATTTTTTATAGAGATTAACACCGTCCATATGCTATTGGGTCAAAAGTTTTTTCGTAATCTACAAGTCGTAGAAGGTTTTATTTGTATTCCTTACACTTTTCTATTTGGGTTGTTGGCTGTATGTAAGTGATCCATGACATTGAAGCCAAGACGAATATCTGTTCACTCGTTTGCTGACAGTCTATCCTTAATGTCAATCTATTAGTGAGTACTCTTGTGACATCAGACTTATTGCCTTATAGTTGTAGAGTTTTGTTATGCCTCTATCCCAGGAATCTTCTTCTAAGATGTGTCCCGTCTCTAACTAGCTATTGAGGCTCGTCGAATAGATGTTTTTTATAGATTCCATCAGAGGTGATATTTGAAATTTCTGTATTTTGGTTTTTAATTCTTCTGATTTTCATTTGGACGTACTTTGATTGAGTATGGATCTGTGTGATACGTTTCAACTTCTGTAAACATGTCTGTTGTAAATAAAATAATTTCTTTCTTTTCCAGAGTGAGATGTTTCTAAAATGTTTTTAAACCTCTGTTATTCTTAATTGTTTCCTCTGTTTTATTTTTTTTATTCTCTGATGTACGTAGGTAGCTCTTCCTTATTAGTTTGTTAAGCTCTGTCTACTCTACTAATTTTTATCTTTGTATACCTACGTTTCGTCTTTTCTGGTACAGTTTTCTTCCTTTTTCTGGTAATTCCTTCGTAGATTTATTCATGCTCATCCTAAGCTCATTTATTCTTCTAGCGACGTTCTTGGTCGTTGTATCGTACACACACAGCTTTAATATAACGAGCCTGAAAATGTTTCAAAAATTGTGATGTACATTTTGTAATGATTTAAAAAATCTCTTGACGGCCCTTTGACAAATGTCTTAGTTCATCAATCGGCTAAAACGTGATTTATCATTTGTGCTCATACGACCACGCTTAAATTCGACAACCAGATTTTGCCCATTAAAAACGAAGGAAGAGATTTCAATACTGCTCAATCTAGCTCTGCGTTGATTTCAGTTGGTCTTAGCCTTTTAAATGAAAATATTTAATCACTGATCTGAACTCAAGTTTTTTATTCTTGACAAAATTACACGAGACGTTCACTTTGGCATATTGTCAACAACAGACTATTGACAGATCGCTCTGTACTGTCATATTTAACCTATTAAAGGATGATTCTATACAATGTTACAAAAATATTCCTCAGAATTCGCTCCAATTCCGTGTTAGGCCACGTAGTTATCAAACTATCACGTTATCGTTACAAGAGTTTCTCTCGTTGGAGCATCAGTTATGTTAGATGACAATGGCGATATTCTACAGAGAACAGATAACATCTTTCCTCCAGAAAATGCCGACATAATAGATGACGATTCCGGTGACGCTGTACTTGAGTATTATTTACCAGGTTCTCAACTTTATGCTCTGGGAGAAACAACGCTTATACGGAACTACGATAACGAACATTATTCATGCTACAAGACGTAGAAATTGTCAGAGACTATGACAAAGAAAAACAAATTCGTGAAAAATATTCGATTTTTTCGAATCGGTTAAGCTAAAAGTCAAACTCGGGTTTATTCATTCCATTAAATTGTATAATTAACTTGTTGGCGAAACTATACGACACACTAATTAAGAATAGACTGGGCGAAGAACTAAAGAAGAGCAAGATGTCAAAACTGCAATTCGGTTTCAGAAAGAAAAAATACACGATCCACGCGATAGAAGAAATTATGAAGATTACGGACCGTGCTAGTGACGTTGAACGTAAAAACGCTTTTAATACGGCGCTATGAGTAAAAGAATCCAAGTGGAAAAAAAGAGAATTTCTAAATACCTAATTAATATAATCAAAGCGTACGTCGATAACAAAAAGATTAGTTACGGGGAAAAAAACAGAATAAACATAAGATCGGGAGTACCGCAAGGATCAGTATTGGGTTTATTCATTCCATTAAATTGTGGTGCCTATGGTAAGTAAAACCATTTCGTCATTTTGAATACATTTTCTATAGCAATTTCTTCGTGTTATCGATTGTGAAGCTTAGGCACATCGGCTTGTATGCGACTGAGTCATTGCGACGAAACCGTGTTTGCTAATTCTTTACTGAAAACAAAAATGAAAAAGCTAATTCGTGGTTTTCTCGCAAAGAAAATACCAAGTGTTCTAAGCAATCATTTAATTGGGTTATTCTTTTCTTATCTCTGGATGAACAGCTGCATATAGTGTATTTGTATAATTTGAACATAGGTAGTATAAATCGTTCTAATCAGAACACTATATCGCATGGGGACTAGGAAATACAAAACTTATGGCACCTATGTAAGAAACAACATGAACTAACTACGTTTCAGATAAAGAATTGTTAAAGCACTACTAAGCAAAAATAAAAAATATTCCCATTCTAAAGAAAAACCATCTACCATTGAAAATATTAGTTCCAGTTATGACCGGATTGGTCACTTTATTCCTGAAAGCTGACAATAATCGCTACTGCCATGAACGCATAAGGACGTGTATGGACGGAACTTGAAAGGTTTCGAAGTTTAAAATCTATCCATTTTAGTTCAAGAACCAAAATATTCTTTTTCTCAATATCAATCGAAAAAAATAAAAAGACCAAACCCTAAAATGATATGACTTTTTAGTTCCCTTGGATAACATAAATATAACTAACTCTGTGACATAAAAAATGAAACACCAAGAAGGTATTAGAATTTTTGAACTAAACTTGGCAGAAATGTTTAACTAGTCAAAGGTAGTAATTGATTAAAATTTCATTCAAAATAATGCAGTAGCCATGGAAATTTTGACGTTTTACTTGTTACAATCGAACTTATCGGGTATATTTATTGAGATATTAAGTCGATTCGGTACTGTTTGTGGTTGCAATTCTTGTTTTTGTATTCTCCACTTTTTGAGGCTGCGATTATGCCTCGAGTGCGGCAGCGTGAAAGTTATCGACAAGAGAGTGATTCGACAGAGGTCAAATTATCGGCTTACGTGGTGATTTTTCATTCATAGAAATTGCTAACCGACTTAACCTTAACGAATCCTCTGAGTACGGTATTATCAAGCATGGTCTGGAAGGTCAAGAACGTCATAGACTAAGAAGTGAACGGCCAAGACAGACAAATGTGGTCCAGGACCGTCATCTTTGATAAATGGCATTTACGAGACAGATTCTCGAGTACAAGATCAATAACCAATCAATGGCTTCGAGACGAAGGACTTCCTGTAACCCTCGTACATTTTACCTTCGAATTAGAGCTTTTGGCTTGCAGTCCTATCGACCATATCTTATGCTTCCGCTAACGGCTCGTCATCGACAGCAACGTTTGAAGCGGTGTACCTTGCGACTGGATTGGGACGTGGAAAAGCATGTGGTGTCTTCAGTGCCGAATCCCAATTCTGCTTGAGAATGCACGATGGTCAGACGCACACGTGGAGAACGTGACAATGTGCAGTTTAATGTTGAGCGGCATGTTCACCACACTGTGGGGGTTTATGTATGAGGTGCTAGTGTTTATGGAATTAGGTCGCAGGTGGTATACATCCGAGGCAATGTAAATGTCCACCGATATGTTGATGAAGTAGTAGAACTCCATATCCTTCCATTCCTTCAGGAACTGGAGAACCCAATTTTCCAATAAGCCCGTCCCTACATTGCAAAGCACTGCGAAGTAGCTAACGTCAATATCTTGCCGTCGCCACCTATATCTCCTGACCTTTCGTCTATCGAACATGTGTGGGCCATGATGGGTAGAACATTCAAGCAATTAGCCAATCCTCCACAGACGATCTCCGGCATGACTTACAGATTGCCTGAGATAAAGAAATCGACCACCTGGTGGAATCCATGCCAAGAAAAGTGCGGGAGTGTGAAACAACAGGAGTGACAAAAAAATCTAATTTCTTTAAAGTTTTAATCAATTACTACCTTTGACTAGTTGCTGCAAAGTTCGGTCCAAAAATTCTAACGCCTTCTTGATGTTGCATTTTTTATGTCACAGTATAGATAACGCCCAAAAACATCAAAATTTACAATTTACCAACGGATTTATTAAAGAAATCGAATGTTACTATAACAATGTACTAACTTTTGAATTTGTGTAATAGCAAATCTATTAATATACGACCAAAACTCGTTATTTAATCTATTCAGTGTAGAATAATTTACTGTCATATTAAAGTAAATCTTTCTCAATATTATATTGTCTGAGGACGAATTAAGTTAATAACCGAAATTTAAATCACTAAGTTAATAGGGTTAATAAAAATGGTCTTCGTTTTGTTGTAGTTTTAATTGAGCAAAGTAAAAAAATAAAGATTAAAAAGTAGAATTTACAGACGAAAAGTTAGATAGATTATTGCTTTTTTCGCCAAAGTGACGAATTAAAAAATAAATCAAACTTCACATCTTTATTATATTACATTGATATAATTACAAATGTTGACCAATAATAATAAATATACATACTATACCTACCCCAAAAACTTGAGAACACAAAAATAAACAAAAAAGTGATTGTTACACAAATTTTTATAACCAGAAATAAGCGAAAGAGTTGTGAATATTAGTTTACCGTGATGCTAGTCTCTAAACAATTTAAAAAATAGATCCAATTCTTTAATAAATGTGCAAAACATTTGGGCAAAGATATCTAAACAAAACCTAAGTATGCTTGATGTTATAAAACAAATTGATTCGCTGATTTTACGAAACAAGTGAAATACAAATATTCTTAAACCAAGTGTTTTATGAAAACTCAGCATTACCTTCTGCGTCCAGCAGACTGAGGTTTCTGCACAACGTCCCTTTATTTGAGAAATTTGAAGAATTAAATCTTGAAAAGTAACAACAAAAATAGCCTCGGCACACAAAATTTAGAAAAATAAAGCACGTCGTTGGATCGCTGTAGATATTACTCTACCCATGTTAACCTAAAAAAAAAGAAACAACGAACTGGAATAAAATCAAAATATTTTATCTAAGTAATGGAACATTCGAGTATTAAAAATCTTGGTGTTCTTAATTATCTTACACGTCAATATTTAATAATTTTAGTATAAATACGATAACACCGCTTTACTGTTTGAAATTAAATCAATCGCAGTTCTATTGTATTAACATAAGTCAACAAGTTGCAGATAAATGTAAATTAGTTCTATTGAATTTCAGCGTAACTACGTCTTTGGTCGAGCAATAAAGGTTTCCTCGTCACTTCTTTTAGGTCCTTTCTTTTAAAATAAATTAACCACTTATTAAAGATTTTAATGACTTATAAAACACTACGGTAATTAAATCGAAAACTGAAAACTTACTGGGTATATGTCATATTTTGTAGAACATGTTTAATTAAATCAATTGATACAATTTTTATAGATTTAAGAGAACGACACGATAATTGGCAATCATCTACTTCAGATTTGTGAAACATTAATAAAGAACATGGAAACAGTAATTTTTACCAAGACAGGTATTAAAAAACAAAATAAAAAAATAATTTTAACTTGATTTAATGACCCTTTACAGGTTTACTTTCACTAAGTGTACCATAAGCTGGAGTGTTTACTTTAGCGGTGTTCATCTTTTTTTCATTTCTTTCATCTTTGTCTCTACTTGCTGGAAGTAGGAATGCATAATGTATGGTAAACGATAGTTACCAAATTTCTACTTACCAGGTTGTTGATTGATAGCTTGTGAAGTTTGTGGTTGCGCAGACGTTCCAGCGACGCCGGCACCTTTTTGCTTTAACATCGTCCAGTCGAAAGTGTAGTCATATTGATGATTTAAAGTACGAAACAATATACGAAATAGTTGTCTTAAATACATATAATCCGGAGATTCTTCAAATCGAAGACCGCGGCAATAATTGAGATACATAGAAAATTCGGCTGGGAAACCCTACAACACATCAAAATTTTAGATAAAAATCTTAGCGATTATAGATAAAATACCTTGCACAGGACTTCCACGGGTGTTGACATTTTCTTCTCGCTGATTTTTTCATATTTTTGTTTCTTTGTGGCGGCTTTTAAGCCCTGCCATGGTAAACAGCCTCTATTGAAATACATTAATACATAACCGAGACTTTCCAAGTCATCTCTACGTGACTGTTCAATGCCCAAATGTGCATTAATAGATGCATATCTAGCTGTTCCTGTAAGGTTTTTGTCTTCGCGATATCCGATGTGCATTCTGGTCCGAGCATCCCTATATTTCTTAGCCAAACCGAAATCGATAAGGAACAATTTGTTGCAATGTCTACCAATGCCCATTAGGAAATTGTCGGGTTTGATATCACGATGAATAAACGATTTACAATGGACAAATTCTATACGGGTAATCATTTGATCTGCAAGCATGAGAACTGTTTTGATTGTGAAGCGACGCGAGCAAAAATTGAATAAGTCTTCGAGAGATGGACCCAAAAGGTCCATAACAAGAACGTTGTACTCTTTTTCCTGACCATAGTATCTGAAAAACGAAAACAAATAGTTAATACTAAGAATTTAAAAAACAAACGTTAAAAAATGTAATTACAAAATATATCTAATGATTCGGAACGATATCCACATAATTAATTTCCCAGTTTAAGTAGGTAATAAATTTGCAATTAAACTTATCAATAACATTATATTTATTACAATTCAAACTTGTTAATTCGGCAATACAAACTACAATCAGAACAAGTTTTTATTTGCCATTATATGTTATTTCGATAATTCTATATTGCTTGTTTTTAGGATCTCTAAAACTAACATAAAAGTTATCGATGAACTATGTGTGAAAAAAATTCAGTAGCGTAAAACGCAAGAAAATCGAAGAAACAAATTTAATTTTAAACTTGTTGGATCGTGGAACTTGCAAAAACTAGATGAATGCCACGTGACTAAATTTATTTATTTGTTGAAGTTAATTTAATGTAACTCGCAAAATAACTAATCAATAAATTCTGAAAACATATTATGTTCTCCATATTCCATTATCAACCTTTCAAATTTACTTCTTCAATTTTACAGTGTTCCATTTATATTTTCCACTACCAGGTAAGTGGAAATTATAAAAGGTCAAAGATTGCAAATGAGACAAAAGTTTTTCTGTTCGAAATTAATAAGTTATCTTTTGTTTAAACGACAAGAGATGTAGATGTTATATTAAGCATATTAACAAATAATACCATTTAAAAACGGAATGCTTAAAGCTCATACACTTTTACGTACAGTAGACAATCAGAAGAGTTAAAATATCGGACTGAAAACTGATCATCGTTAAACACGAAAATGAAAACGTGGTGCAAAAATCTCTACGCAATCGAAGTAAAAGTAAGCAAGATTAATCGGTTTAGAGCGATCTCGAGCAACAAAACAAACATTTAGAAAAGACTGTTCTAATATGCTATTAATTAGTAGAGCAGACAAATACAACGCCTAAGACTGACACAAGTCAATTTGTGGTTTCCAAAAAATGGATTATTAATTTAATTTACTAATTAAAGAGTCACAAAAACTTTACTAAAGCCGAATTACATTTGCAAATACCCAAAGAATAAATAAAGTAAATAGAATCCTATGCGCTGATTTCGTTAAGTCTATTCCAAAAAACGTAAAAACTATGTCAAAAAATATAAAAAGTAACGATTATATTAAAATTGCCAATTATTTTATTTATTTTTGAATTAAATGCATTCAAAGATGGTTTGTATAATAAATTGACTATCTGAGCGCGGCTCAAATCAAAAATATTTAAATTTTGATTATACTCTTATTCTGAAATACTTTTATTACAAATAAGTTTTTATTGTTATAAAGTGAACGTTTTAAAAATTTAAAGAAATGTCAAAAAACACGATAATACTAATAATTACAAAATAAAATTATGAAATATATTTTAATCATTAACCACAAAACAAAAATAATAATAAAAACTGGTAGACTTGTTATCAGAAATGCAATAAATACAAAGTTTATTCTCGATTCGCAGAAAATGATGATTTAAAGTTTAAATCTAATTTAAAAGAAAAATTTTAATTATTTAGTGTGTCCCAGAATGAGGGGGTACACATTCTTATAGTATTTTTGTTGACTTGAGAAAAAACCTAACTGACTGAATAAAAACGTTTCTTATTTATCACCATCAACTAGTCGTCTACGACATACTTCAACTTCACATCTAACACAATACATATGAACCATTAAACACATCCCTAAAATATTTATTTACATAAAATTATTTTTTGAAATCGATACCATGCATGGCATTGACGTAGAATTAGGTTCTTAACATTAGCTTTGGCAGTTGGAATAGTCGAGTCGAATCTGTTTGGCATCGATTTCAAAAAGTTTTCTGATAAATAAAAATTTCAATATATTATTGTAAATTTAAGAGTTGGGTCATTTTCTCATAGATCCCAGATCATCAGAACTCCTTAAGTACACCCTGAATAAAAGAAATCGGTCAACGTGGCAAAGAATTATCACTGAATATAGTACAAAAACAAAACAAAAAATTCCGGCGGCTGGGTCATTCCATATCAAGTGATCAAAAAAATATCTCAAGCTAGAATCCAGATAGAAAAATAAAATAAAAACAGTTCTTTTCAGAATTTCGCTAGCTTTAATTTAATATACAACATGACGGTATTTCAAGTACTTAATAGTTTCAACCCCCAAACTCAACAATTTTAAAAATCAATTCTAAAATACGCATGATTTAAAATTTTCAAAAAAATACCATGAATTCTTATAATGTTATTAAAATTTCAAGTTAAGATCATATTTAAAAAAATTATATACATAATTTTATATTTATTATTCAAAAGATGTCCAGGTTATGTAATGATCAATAAAAAAAAATTCTTTGACTGTTCAAATTGATATTTAGGTGAATTGTGTTGAATGTAAGCTCCTTATTGCTGCAATGCTTTCGTTTTTGGAAATTACAGAAGTTCCTCTTGTAGCTGTGTTCGGATTTACACGAGTTAAGACTTGTTTGTTGTTCACTTTTAAAATGTATGGGTTGCATGGGAAAACAAATGAGGGAGCCAGATCAGAGGGATGTAAAAATGTTACTCTAAATTCCAAAACACTCAAAAAAAGTGAAAAGGTGTCGATACTAACAACAGTACCTAAAAGCTGGAATGTAAAAAAATTGATAATTAGTTCCATGTCAGTAACAGGATAGCCAGAAAAACTAAATCACTAATAAAAGAAAAAGGAATAATGTCATGTCCAGATCCAAAGCTAGGAAAAACTTGAGACGAAAATGTTACGGATAAAGTCAAAGATTTATACAATTCCGATGGTGTAAGTCGAATTATGCCAGACAAGAAAGATTTTGTATCGATCAAAGTAAATGGTAAGAACGAACGAATGTTCAAAAAAATATTGAATTTAAAAGTTATTTAAAAAGCTGAATCACTTGCAAATTTGTTTTTTTAAAGCTTGCTGAATAAAGACTAATGAAATGGATCTTGACTGGAAGAAATGGAACACATTTGATTTGCGTGTGCAGAATACACCATAATGTAAAATAAGATTGTTAGAGGAAAGCTAAAAGAGTTGAAGATTGATGAAGGTTCTGATCTTGGTGATTACAAACAATGTTTGTCACAAATAATGTGCCAAGAAAAAACCCCTAAGTGCTACCTAAGCAAATGTGAAAAACGTCCAGAAAGTAATAGAAAAACTTCTAAACCACCACATAGAAATAATAGGTTTCTGTAGATAGATGCACACTCGAAATATTTTGCAAGACTGTAGAAGAATTTATAGACAGTTAAACTAATCAAACAATCATTTATATACAGAGTGTCCTAAATTGGATGTTTGGCTAGGGAAACTCGGTAACTATAATAGATACGAGAAAATGAACCGCATATCCTCGATCTCTTTTTTCGAGAAAGACTCGATGGTGAAAACCCAATTGAGCGATTTTTGTTTTGGAGGTTTATACGCAAAAGTTTGATTTTCTCAATCTTCGACACATGGCGATATTTCGGTTATTTTTTAAAGTAAAGAAAAACGGTTTACGTGATCTTACGGTACTTTTTTGAGTAGAATGCAATGGCGTTGTAATTTTGCATTATATTTAAGTTATAACATATCATTGCGTTTTTTTACATGCAAAACATAGTAGGTTATTAGACAGTTAAAAATGTTTGTTCATTCTGTTTTTAATGATAAATAACATCTAGGGTCTATTTAATATTTTACTCATTTGATATTTTTTAACAAACACGTGTTCCGTTGTAGTTTTCTCATAGTAGGTTTCTGTATTGAAAACGTGAACAAATTAATATATTTAGTATTGAAAACTAGTGCAATGGCTTTGAAAAATTATGAATAATACGATATGATACAATGCTTTAATCAAAGTGATAACCATTCGGACGCTTTAGCCGAATCATACTTCGATCATAACCCAGAAAGAAGACAACCTCATAAATCCATTTTTATGAGATTGAAACAAAACACGTGTTTGTTAACAAATATTAATTTTTTTGATGAAATTAGTAACATATAAAATCATAGCCCCAAGGTTATATATCATTGAAAAGAGAAAAAACAAACGATTTTAACTGTCTAATAGCCTACTATGTTTTGCATTTAAAAAAACACAACGTATGCCATAGCTTGACATATAATTAAGTTATTCAAAATTATACAACGCCATTGCATTATACTCAAAAAAGTGCCTTAAGGTCACGTAAACCCTTTTTCTCTACTTTGAGAAATAACCGAAATATCGCCATGTGTCGAAAATTGCGAAAATCAAACTTTCGCGTATACCTTTAGGACACTCTGTACAGAAGATGAAGGACTTGCAAATTTGGACTGTCCTTCCACTGGAATAATGACCAAGCTACTGTGCACTCTTTTATCATTTATTACAATAAGAGCATTAACTTCACCAGTTTTGTAATATCAGACTGCTTGATTTATGATTCGGTAGCAATCATTTCGAAAGAATGATGTGCTGTCTAGTTTGAAAAAAAATATTAATCAATATCTGCAATCACAACAATGATTTTGGAATTGAGGTCAAATGGTATTTTTTCGCGACTGAAGCAAGAAGCTTGCAATACGCGTATAGTGAACATATAATAATCACAACTGATTCTTTGGAGTCAAGAAAATATACCAAAAATTAAATTTGAAAATTGCACAAACTGGGATTATTCAAAAGAAAAAGCTTTTTTGAAATATCGTTTACAAGAAGTTGAAACTAAACTGAACAGTTGGATACTTTCATTCCTCGCAGTTTGACTGAATTAAAATTAAGGATATTTTTTTTTCACAAATCAAAAATTTAAAAAAAAAATTTTTTTTGTCAATGGATGTTTTCAGGTTTCATTACGTGTAAATATGATCGGCGTTGGTGGTTGGCCAGTGTCCTATCCAAAGAGCAGAACTGAAGATGTAGAAGAACAGTTTTACATCCTTCTAGTCCAGCTCCCTAATTTGTTTTTCGACGCTATCCAAGCATTTTAAAAATGAACAACAAACAAGTCAACTCGAATAAATCCGAACACAACTGCAGGAGGAACTTATCTAATTTCCAAAAACGAAACCATGGCAGCAGCAAGGAGCTTAAGTTTAAGACTTCAAATTACCTAAATATTAATTTGAATCATTACATAACTTGAACATATTTTGAATAAAAAATATATTAAATTTGTCTGTATTTCAGTCGTATGCTTATGTATATATATACTTTAAATATGATCCCATTGAGATCTCAAGTTGAAATTTTGTACACAACTTAGTAATGACATTAAGAATTTATGGTATTTTTGAAAAGTACTTGAAATACTGTCATGTTGTGTATCAAAATAAAGCTAGTTGAATTCTGAAGTCTTTTTCTTACGTTTCTATCTCGATTTTAGCATGAGATAGTAAATCAAACGTCAATCCACGTAATTACAAAAACACACGTTTTTTTGAAACAAAATATTTAAAAAAAAAATAAGACAAAAAAATTTTATTTTTGATATTTTAATTTCGTTTTGTTTTTATTCAATAACCGAGAAACTAATCAAAGAGAACACGAAGACAAAATGTCTTTTTTATTTTGATCACTTCATATAGAATAATCCGACCTGAGAACCTCCTCCTTTTTATGAAGTCAGTTAAAAATATCAAATATATAAAGGAAAATAAGAAATATTAGTTTAACTCTTTCGGGTCCGGTAGCAAAAAATTTCACCCACCAATTCGCACACTATTTTTGTACGCTAGAGCAAAATTTAACCCAGCTACTTAAATATTTTTCCTATTGAAACTATCAGTTTAATTTACGTCCCATTGAATGCATAGGAGAGATATAGCCAATGAATAATAAGTCACGTGTCTCTAGTACATGCGCATTGCTTTCTACAAATGCTTAGTAAGTGGGCACTAACAAACGCGTGTGCATAGACTATAGATTTGTGACTAAATGTGAAAAATAAAGTTATTGTGCAAGGAACTGGTGTTTGTTGTCAGTTCATTGGTATCTTCAGACAACAGTGAGTATATAAGTTTGTAAGAAATTAATGAAAATTAGTAAAATTGGTTGTCTTTTTTAAAGATACAATATTAAACCCACTATCCGATCATGAATTTTAAAAAACCAAAATAGTGGGTAGGAGCGTGGAACGCAGAAATTGATAGTCTTGATGAAGAATGCGTGTCTTGACTGTCCAATTCTAATTCACAATGAGACTCAACATGATAACAATTTTTTTATTGAAATGATGGGCCATTACTATTGTATGCCTATGAGAGTTCTGAAAGCAAATGGGAACTAGAAGATCTTGTTTCGTTGGCTACTTGGTACGTATTATTCCTAAACAAACAGTATGGACTCGTAGTGTACATAATATCCCGTCACCAGAAGAGTTCAAAAATGAATGCGGTTTTACATCTTTTATAAAAAATTGTAGATGGCATAAACCTTTTGATTTATTTAATGTATTATTGGATGATGATATAATAAGTCACATCGTGGTTTAAACAAATCTGTAAGCCCAACAAGAATACTTAAAAACACTAAAGGTAGATAGTATCACTAATATTTAAGATATGAAAGTGTAGTTTGGAATAAATATCCTCATGCGTATAAAACAGTATCCAAGAGACCATTGGAGCACATCCCCTGAATGCATCATTACTCAATAAGAATAATTAACAATCTTGAGAAAAAATCTTGTGATATTTATTTTTAACTGAGAAGTAAATAAAGTAATACACAATGAGTGAAAATAAAAGAGTTTTATTATGATTTTATTATAATGAACTAAAAACACATACTTTAATTGTTTGTTTCAGTTGCAAAAAGTTGTTTTTGCTTAAATTTAAAAATAAATACATACTAAAAAATATTATAAAAATTAAATTAATTCATTTAAACCAACAAACCGTGATTTTTCAGTAATAAGAAGTTTCATCGTCATTCGAATTTAACCAAAATTAAAAATTTGGTATTAATGCCCTGTACAAGAGAATTAGCATATTAGAAAGGTTTCACTTTCGTTTACCTGTTGAATTTAACGAGGTTACAAACTTTTAGTGATGCTTTATATATTAAGAGAAAAAACGTGGCAACGTCGCATTTAAACAAAAAAATGTGATGAAACTACAATGTTTTGCCACCACATTAAATTTAGTGAATATACAGGGTGAATTTTTTTAAGTAAGTACAGTTTTGGTATACATTATCTTCTATTATTTCTATGAAGAGTGAATAAAAATGCTCATTACACAATACGAATGTTTCAATATAGCAGCAAATTCTGAATAAGAGTAGTTTAAAATGCAAACTTTTACATAACAGTAAAATTGTCCAACAAAATATTTATGTGCGGTTGCATAAGCAATTAAGTTGTTAGCTAACGCAGTTTTTAACTAAATTGTAGCTATTGATTAGACAACGTTGTCAGCAAAACAATTGATTTTGTACCCACTTGACGACCAAATCACGACGCGATCATGTAGTTAACTACATAGTCAAAGTTAACCATGCTTTATGCAACCGGGTCTCCACCGTCCGTTAATTTCGTGAACACTTTTCCGGTGTTTCCCAAACTATGGTAACCAAATTTGTTTGTTTAAATCTTCTTTCGTTTTTTTCTGAATTTGCCCGAGAACTCGATTTTTTTGTTACAATATACAATAACACACTGTGTAGATTTGAGTAGTGGCACCAGTTTTTTGCCTAGCGGTACAAAGATTAAATAGTTTAGGAAACGCTGCTTTATACTATTTAAAAGCGAAGAAAACGCTGAAAAACGGCGTTCACACTATATCCTGCAAGGTATTAAAGTTACTAACTGGGCATGACAAACTGCTAGAGTGAATAGAGTAGGTTTTACAAAGTAGTACTTCCATTTGATAGACGACTGTCCCCAACACTATATCTAATATAATTGTTCATTTTTAACTTTCACCAATCTCGTGACCAACGTATTTTTTGCCAAACCTAACTTTGGTTCCCACCAGAACTGGTTATCATAGAAAACGACACAGTTGCGGAAGATATTCTTTTCTCTAATCGTTGACCTTTAAATGCGGTTATTTCCTTTCCAGTTGAAAAAGTGATCCTCAAATCCGACAAGAAAGATCTCATCAACCTCGATCGTGTCATCTGATAAATGCTGCTTAAAGAGCTTAGTAGATTTTTCAAAATAGTGCTTTCTGGTCAAGGTTCATAACGTAATCCACCTTAAAATTTTCCATGTTCGTCAATACGGTTCGTTCCTGGTTAATCGGCGAGATAAACGCCATTCGAAAATAAACGCCTGTGATTGCAGACTATTTATTCGCATAAATATTTGCGCAGCGCCAACAACGAATGATGGCGATTAATGTCCAAGCGATCGTCATCAACAAAACGCAATCATGCATGAACATTTTGATTCGCTGGGTTGTTAACAACAAATCGGTAGATTCATACATAGGTTTTAGTAGTGTTAGGCATAATCGAATGATCATTCGATTGTTCGATTATAAATGATGCGCATACGCAGTATTATCGATTTCGATATAAATCCGAGTGGAAAAACCTTATTTAATAACAACGCTCAATCGATGTTATTCTATTGGGCGAATTACAACCCCTTTTACACAGCCGTAAATCTGTTATTTATCAGCTATCATACTATGGATAACGCACTGCCAAATACCAGTTGTGTAAATAATTCGCCAGCAAAAGATAATTTATACTAAAAATTCCCAATATTTTGAATATTGCGCCACCTTTCTAGCGATTACATTCATCTTATATCAGATGAGAAGAGGGTGTGGTGTTCAAGTCGAGTTCCGTCAACTGTTTTCACCTTTCCGTTCATTAAGTATTAACAACTTTGGTCATAAATAACCGTTACATAGGTATTACAGATAGACATGATATTTATCCACAGGAAGTCGAGTTCGAGTCGAGTCGTGTCGACTCAAATCGATTTCGCTTTATTAAATTTATTTCATTTCGTTTATTCGCATCGCTTCTCGGTTTAGCTTCTAACGAATGATATTTCGAAACTATAATCGAATGGATCATTGAGCTATAATCGATATACAGTCGGACCTCCATTCAATGAACTCCTATTTAGTGATGTTTTCTTTAGGATATTGACCTTCGGGCTAAAATGCGTGTAAAAACACCTCTAAAATATGATGTTCAAATTCTATATTATGATCTTTTTCAAAGAAAATGTTACCAAACTACTTAAAGTTTTCTTGGAATCACGTACAATTTACTTTACCTTTACAATACCGCATTGTTAAACGGATAAGCGGATTATAAGACTTCTTAATTTACGCTATTACTAATGGTAGTAAAAATTCTGTACATTTGTAAATGATATAAATGCATGAATTGTTTAGAGGATTATAGGATTTCCTTCGAGTTTTGAAATGCATTGTCATGTTATTGAACACGTTTCATTTGCAGTTTTTTCGTTTCAAGTTGTTTAAGTGTAAAGTTGGTTAAAAATGACAAAACGAAAGTGTTTATAATTAATATGTATTTCTTATGTACGTTTAAATTTGTGTTTTATTTTTTAAGTATAAATTCTATACAATGAAGTTTCTATATAATGATGTTTTTGAAGGGAATTTTGAACATCACTATATAGGAGTTCGACTGTATCTCGATTATATGATTCATAATCGCCCAATAGTTTTTAGTGAAAAATCCTTAATACGTCGTAACGATAATCTAGCTGTTGAGTTTTCGAATTAAAATGTCTAAGAATTTAGATTTTTGAAATTAAAAAAAAAGTTAGAAACATTATCCTTTACTAACAAAAATTTATTTTTTTATTCAACACGTGTAAATCTATTAAAATACAATTAGCTCTAATTCTGTAAACTTAAATCGAATAGAAATGCATAAAAATCAAATAGAAATTATAGCATATAATCGAAATGGTTTAAAATTAGTATTCTGTAATTCTCTACGATTTCAATAATAGAAGTTGCCGGCGTCAATTCAAAATTGTTGATTTGACTGTTTTCCACCATTTTCACAGAATACCACATTTCGCGCATTAAGAGTAATTCAAATTTCGATTCGAGTTGTTAAAAATTACAGAATGAAGCTAAACAATATTTTTTTATTGATTTAAGTGTTTGTGCTTTAATACAGTTATTCGGCTATCTTGAGCTCAATAGATAAACTACGAAAAACGCCGAAAATTTAGAAAAAAAGATTTAGTTTAATTAATCGATTAGTCAATCACAATCGTAACGAAGCGGGCGAAGTTTTCTTGTACGTATTAATCAGTTTGTAAACATTGAAATTTTGATGTTGACAATACGTGTTGTTTTTTTAATGGTTACTAGGAACAAACGAGTTTTCGTTGCACTATATTACAAACATGTTTTGAAATTGCTTAAAACTCAAACAAATTAAAGCAATATGAATTTTATTATAATTATAAATCCTTGAAATAAGTCATTTACAATTAATATGTCCCGTAATAATAAATACTCGCGTTTAAGTTATACATAAATTGGAAAATATATAGCTTTCACTTGTTCCGTAACTCTATATTTCCAAGTTAATATGCAGAAAAATATGTATTTAAATTTAAAATAACTTCCTTGTATAATAAGTAAATAAATTTTGTTATCTGGATTGTAGAAATTTTAGATTCGACCAATTTATTTGCTGCGTCATTATAGTAGTTTACACGCGTCGATGTAATATAAAGTTGTAATAACTCATGTTACTACTAACATAAGCGTAACAAATATTTAGCAAATTAATAATTATAAATAATACGTTCAATATCTACCACATGGTATTTAACTTAGAAGTAGATTAGTATTATCGTATTTTATAAACAAAACAATACACGTAAGCAAAACTTATAGTAAATGTCGTGTTGTATCGGTCTATTTTAATGAATGAAATTTTTTTTTCGAAGTCGAAGAATTTTTAGTACTACAATCGTCAACGTGTATAAATGTAACATTTAGAAAAGTATTTTTGCAGTTGTTTACAAGTTAGTATGTAATTAGTACAATAATTTATACTTTTTAAACGTGTTTAAGTTGTTAATATTATAAACCGTGTCATACCCATTTTTCTTAAGCACGCCATTTATTAATAATATAGTTTACGTAATTAGTAACTATTTGCAAACAATTGAAAAATGTATCTTCACCTTTAAATTACAAATTTCAAATAACTTAAATAATAAATATAATCGAAAACATTGGTTCATTATACGATAGCTTAATCTCATTACCAATTTAAAATACGTAATCGAAGCTTCAACTTTTCAAAATGACAACTAACGTGCGTAAATACACGAACTTGTACAAGAAACGAAGATTAATAGAATTAATAAAAAAGAAATTAAACTTTCGGATCTACGTGTACTACTACATGCGAGGGGTTAACCGCAGGAAGGAATCATGTACACCATACTTCATACTTCATCTTAATTCGTAATACTTCATCTACTTCACTAATAATTCATAGTACTTCGTGTACTTCACTAATAATTCATGGTACTTCATGTACTTCACCAATAGTTCATAGTATTTCATATTCTTCACTTATAATTCATAGTACTTCCTGTACTTCACTAATAATTCATAGTACTTCAGGTACTTCTTCAATAATTCATAATATTTCATCTATGAAGTTTTAAGAAATTTAATAAATACACGTAAATTGTCAAAATGTTATTAGTATTGTCATAAAATAAAGAAATAAACAATCAAACTTCAACACAATCAAATTTAAAAAAAAAAATTAGAATATTGTTGTTACTTTTATTGCTTTTTAAAAATACAGATTTCAAAACACATCTACATAGCTCTGCCTCATAATTTTATTTAAGCCTTGTTTATGTTGTTGGGGTAGTTTTTATTAATAGTGAATTGTTCTCACTACCTATTAGACATATTGGGTCTATTAAAATAAATTCTTTATTAAAAATACCTTCTCTTATGAACGTCACTTGGATCGTGAAAAGTATCGTTCTGTGTAAAACTAGCTAGACACAAAATCGCCTAAGTAACCAAAGGCAGTAGTTCACTCTAGGTGGATAATGATCGGATAATAATTCTTCTACTTTTGCAGATGGTACGGGTGTAATAGTTGCTCGTGCAAAACTCTCCAAACGGTCATATGACCGCAACTCATGATTCTTCTTAATCATCTAGTGCTAATAAATGGAATATCATCTACACGATCTAAAATTTCTTTCTCAAAGACTGGTGTTGTAGTATTGTTGCCTTCACGATGTGGTTCAATCAGAGGTTTAATACCGCCAGTTTCAACTAAACGATTATGCACTCATAAAAACTTACTGTGGTGGGGACACCTATCTGAAAATCTTTTCCTGTAAATTTTTTGCGCCCTTCTGCAATATTTTCAGTTTTTCTAAATACTAAATGCATAGCATACATTCACTTCTACTAAAACCGTCCATTATTACAGAGAAACTATTACAAACTAAACAAAACCGACAAAACAACAATTATTTGTAATCATTTGTTTTGTTGCTAACCAATGCAATTTGACTGTTTAAAACGAAAGCAGATAAGTTATTCGTCGCGGCTGAGTTTTTAAATTTTCATATTTATTTATATTATACTTTTAAATTAAAAAAGTTTCGAAACATCTTGAATATGGTTCTTGTAAATATATTTTTCATGAGAAACATAATGAATAATTATATCGTGCAGATTTCCGGAAAATCAAGGTCAAAGTTTTTAAATGGCAACTGAATGTAAAATCAGTTTGAATTACCTAGCATAAAAGAAAAAGAATCATGGAATGAACCTCGAATTTTTATTTATCTAATCATAACAAGCGATAACAAGTGTCTCAGAGTCGGCATTTGTTTATAAACTTTATTTAAAATTAAGACCTAATTACTCATTGTACTCCAATAACAAGTGCAATGACTGCATTTCTCATGCTAGATTTTTTTGTTAAAAGCATTAATATTTCTTAGTAGGCAAACCTATATACTACGTCTTTACAAAACATTTTAAATTTGCAGATTTAGTAGTTATTTATTTCGATCATCTTGCATTTAGAGAATTAAAAAACTGTAAGGATTGAGTCAACCTGTTTTTTAAGCTTTGGTAAAATACTCTTGTTTCGTGAAAAACCGCACTGACCGGCAGATATTAAACTTTTTCAAGAAATATGTGATTCGTTATTATGAAAATTCATAATTAAACATTAAAATGAATATGCTCAGTTTTTTTTTTTTTTGAGAATGTAGTACTAAGATTTATTGTATTTCGTTTAAATGTATTTTGCATCTTCTCCCTAAAGATCAATTGATACAATATGTTCATACAAACGTTATGTGTTTCGCATATATTACACGTACTTCACTTATACCTCGTATACTTCACTTATACTTCGTATACTTCACTTATACTTCGTATACTTCACTTATACTTCACGTACTTCATGTATTTCACTGCTAATTCATGTACTTCATTAGTACTTCACCTACTTCATATAAAGACTTTATGTACTTCATCACGGGTGTACACTAAACTTCACCAGTGGTCTACCCCTCGACTACATGTTAGCAAAAATTTAAGTGAAATCCAATAACGCACAAAAGCGTTTCTAAACTGGGATCCGCAGAAGCCTCGTAAGGCTAATTAAAAAGAATTCAAGGTACCAAAAACATTTCCCTCGTGATATCCGTGCTTGAATCACTTAAAATTATGAAATATCTAATTATAAACTTTGAGTGATCGAAATAGAACTGAGTGCAATGCAACTGGACGAGTAAACCACGTTTTTAAGAAGACTACGCAAATTGTTGTCTAGTACTCCTATACAGACTATCAATCGCCGCCTCTTCGGAATTTCATCAGGTGATTTCCAAGTGCCCGATTCCTAGTAACACTGTAAGTAAAAATTATACGAGGGTATATTGAAAAGTAATGTGTCCATAGACATAACTTTTATAATGATGGCCAGACCGTAACAAAAGTGGTTTGTCATTTACCTTAAGTATTTGTACAGAAGTCCCCCTAGTGGAGATTCTCAGCAGCATCACGTTTGCGCGCGTCAATTCTAAACATGGCGACCGGCATGGATGTACAGTTAAAGCAAAGAACTGTAATTGAATTTGTTACTGCGGAAGGTGTAGCGCCCATTGACATTCATCGAAAGTGGGTAAGGACTGCGAAGAAGCTTACTGATGAAATAAAACCCAATCGGAAACACATTTGCGAGCAACTCGATACGAAGCAGAAGGTGATGCTTTTCTCCACAGAATTGTGACCGGTCACGAGTCGTGGGTGCATAATTACGACGCTAAAATGAAACGTCTGTCGGTAAAGTACAGACATAAGACATTCAAAGCACTTTCATCTGTCAGAAAAGCTATGATCACCATGTTCTGGGATTGCGATGACATAGTTCACATGGAATCTTTTGAACGTGACCGTACTGTCAACTCAGAAGGATATGTTAACACCTTAACAAATCTGAAGCGACAACTGCGTAGGGTTTGTCTAGACAAAGTGCCAACGCTGCATCATGACAACGCTCGGTCTCACACAAATCAGAGAACGTGCGTAGCACTGGAGAAGCTTGGGTTTCATGCAGTTTTACTTCATCTTGTGACTTATTCTCCTTTTCGAAGCTTAAGAAACATCTCAAGGGCAAGCGTTTCTCTTCGGATGCGGAGGTGGGATAATGATCCGTGGTCTTCAGACTTTTTCCGTAGCTTGCAAAACTTGTACGTTGGTTTAAATGTACTACAGTCGAAGGAGAGTATGTAGAAAAGTGAATATATCAGTGCGTAGAAGACAGTTTATACTATTATTTCACATTTATATGTAAACGATATATCTAATACTAATCAAGTTATAGCCATGGAGAGATTAGTTTTCAATAATCCCTCGTATAATGAGTAATTATCTAAACTCGATTATTCTCTTAAGCCCGGTTGCATAAAGTATTATTAACTTTGACAATGTAGTTAACTACGTGGTCATTTCGTTGTGTCGTCATTAGTACAAAAATGCTTTGCTGATGACATTCTCAAATCAATAGCTACGATTTAGTTAACAACGGCGTCAGCTAACAACATAGTTAACATTTTGTTACATGTCGTCGTATTTACTATAAATAATAATACGTAATAAAATTCACGACGGTACTGGTTTCTCTACGGCACTGTCGCTGATAAAGACTGAACATTGACAGTTTCGATGTAAGGGGGGCTCATTTTTACTTGGGTTGTCGCTGCAATCGCTGACTTCTATTCACGCTTTACGCCAAATCTAAGTAATTATTTTTATGTTTAAATTTCATCGTTAGTTATTCCCTCTACGTTTTAGCAATAATGCTGTGATATGATTGGAATATTCTAGTAGAATTTTAGCAATTTGGTAGTATACATCAGTGGTTGCAGCTAAATTTGTTAAGATAATGTCCGGCATACTACTTTAATAGTATACAATTTCTGCTAGGGTTAAAACGTCTCTCTCTCTCGTTCAACCAGTCATTAATGAGAAGGAATTCTACTTCTTGCTGTTCATGGAGATAACATTTCATAAACCTCCAGACGTTTTGGTAAATTTCTTTATAGCAATTACGGCCTTGAACCTAAAGCAAACGAATGTCAAGTATCGTATTGGGAAACCACTTGCTTATTTGTAATTTGATCTATTCGGGCTTCAACGTGTGTTACTTTAATTACTTTTTCGAATTCGTAACCTTTAGATCACACAAAACTTTACTTTCAGTTGTAACTTTTAAAGCATCGTAACATTCCTGTTGTACGTACGCTGACCAATTACCCGTCGAGTTACTTTGAATCAATTTGAGTATAATCAAGCCAGAATTAGGCACATAATCATTTGTACGTAAGCTTACATACGCATTTTGCCAACCATAATTACATAAGATTTAGTGACTTACTACTTGATCTCAAGAAGCTCCGGTGAATAAGTTTTTAAATATTTCCCTTCTTTACGCGGTGTTATTTTAGTACAATGAACGATTTGTAATAGGTCACGACTGTCTTAAGTTCAGTAGTTGTGTGACCAAATTCGAAGTAATTGTTAATAATTTTTTTTAATCAAAACCGATCAAAACTAAACGAACAAAACTTAAAGTGTCAGTTCGTTGATTATCTTGTGTATTCTCGAATTCTTTACATTATTATAAATTACTGTTACAATAACTGTTGTTCATTAACTCGTTTGCTACTAACTTCTTTAAAACATTTAAAATTGGTATTAAAATAGAGAAAGTGGTTAAATTTCTTAGTATAGTACATGTTATCTTTGGAAAATATATATTGCACTGTTAGACGGTTTTTGCTCGTTTTGTCTCTATCCTATTCACTTCGTGGTGGGTCCAGACGTACCCTTCGTTTCTATAAGCCGAGGATTTGTATCCGTACGTAGAGTGGTGCCTAGGTAATTTTGTATCTTTATTATAGTTTCTCAACCACGCCCGACATTGTAGTTAGCCGTGGTGACATGGTTGTTACCAAAGGGGCCCACTGCAGAAAAAGGTAGGTAACATTTTAACGGCAATTAGTCTTTCTTTGAATTTTGCCAAAACGACAAAATGCCATCTCAGAAAACACGAATAAAACTGTCGGACGAAAAACGATTTCAATTTTTTTTCTGTATATGTAATATATGTCAGAGACGCATTGAAAATAAAAGGGGTTTCGCTGGGCGTTTGTGCTGGGTTAGACTGCATCGATAATTTATTACCAGTGAATAACGCACGACACTGACCGTTTACGCAATTTATTTACTATAGCAAAAGTTACGATTACAAATTTCAAACAAAGTCATTAACACAAACAAATAAAACTGATTTCATTAATATAAAAATTAAATTTATAAACGTTAAATGATCAACACTGGAACAAACGATCCGACACCAGCTCTTTTATCTTATCAAGTTGTCACCACCAAATATCATTTCAATCTCCTCTCTTACAAGTTACATTTTCTAGCTGGTGTCGTTCCATTCGCATGAAAAATTGTAATTTCACGCGCGTTCCTATGCCCATAAAAGGCAATATTACAAAATATCAAATCCTTATTGGTTGATTCTAAGTTATTAAGTTACAAAGACTAAACATTTTAAACATAATTTATGGGAACACAAACAATAGCGCACGTGCATATATTCCATAGCCGTAGCCAGGCTTATATTCGGTGCCTCCGACATATATTTTACTGTAACTGTAATCAATCCCCAGTTGTTAGGGTTATTAAAAAGTACGCTAAAGTTAGAAAAATCGACGACAAACTGCGTAGTGGACGACCTAAGTAAATCGTAAGAAGAGCAAGTCTGACACAGCTAAATTCCAATAAATGAACAAAAATGGTCTGAAACTACAGGTGTAAACTTGTGCATTTCTACTGTGAGGGGAAGACTGCTTAGTTTGGACTAAGATGATGGCAGAAGCCACTGGATTCCGAGAAACAAAGACAGCATTGTTTGCGTTGGAACACAAGAATTAGACCATAGAGCGGTGAAAAAATGTGTTACTCAGTAGTGAGCCGACTTTAATTGTGAGGTATGCTAGAGATACGTATGTAAGAAGGTTTCCTGGAGAAGAATATTATTCAAAGCGTGTAATTCCAACAATTAAACATCCAACGTGGGTCATAATATGAGATTGCATGTCTGCTGAAAGAGTATCGTATAACGATATATTACATAATAAACGTCGTTAGCACAATAATCTGACCTAAACCCTATAGAGAAGTTGTGACAAATATATCATACATCACATCGAAAAAAAATCCAACACAAATAAATAGAATTATTCAAATAAATTATTCATGGTTTCATATCATTTCAAAAAAGAACCAAACAAACTGATCAATTCCATGCCAAAAAAGATGTGCACTGGTAACCAAAAACCAGAAGTGACCACTTTAATATTATAATCAGTGAATCAAATGTCGCTTATAATGTTGGAGAACTTGTATTAATTGACATTCAAAAAATTTGTATTTAGATTCTTTTTATAAAAGAACTTTTTAAACACGCTATTAAGAAAACAGATAATGTGCAAATACAAAATATTTGAAAGAATTGTACGAAATTTGAATATATGTATCTGAATTTTGTGAGGAGATGGTTAACTTTGCAATCGGACCTAAGTCTTAGAAGAAGACAATCATTTATAACATCGCAGTTTGGCCGGACCATCTTTCCTAATGTTCTGTTGCCAACTTCATTAAAATGTGTGGTTTATCATAATATAGACTCTATATTATAGAGCAATATTTCAGAAAAACTTGTTTTACACTTTTGTTTTTCGAAAGATGTGATGTTTTGTTTCTACCGATTGCACCAAATAATTAGTCGAAAATAATGTCAACACTTTTCTGGAAAAAAAAGGAAACAAACATCTCTTGTATTTTGAAAAAATCGGTGCTCCGTTCTTGTTGAACAGACTACCACAAATGTATTACAAAATTGAGTGCACAAAAGTTTATTTTTTGCATAATAAAGTCTATTTATTATCATGCTTCTATGAAATGTATGTTTCTTTTGTTTGAGCGAGAATTTTAACGTTTATAAAAAATGACATTTCCTGACCGTTGGCGGTAAAAAAATGATCAACATCACAACTTTTTATAAGTTAATGATTTGGACACTAGAGTGATTGTGAATATACATTTAAAACCTTAATCTTTTCTATACTTGACCTAGTTATTTGCAATGGTTTTTTTTAATATACTTTTCTTCATACTTTGCTCGACTATGATTCGGCAACCTTTTTGTATTTTTCTAATAATACCTTACAAGCTATTGCCTCTATAGACAATTGTGTACAACGTGTGACAAAAGTTTAACTTGTAGACGGGATTAATCCGCAATACAAGATTATGGTACAATTATAACTCGCGGAAACTTAAATTCTACTATAACATTTAGTTATTTAGGTGTTAAAACAAAATTTAGTTCTCACGAATACCAAGTAAAAAATAAAACATTTATTTGGCAGATTAGATATATAGGATAACAGTTAGATTATGATACCTTAGCAAACATAATTATTGAGCGTGGAGAGCCGAGCAAATAGTAACTTTACGTTGGAAAAAAAAATGTAGAACCTGGTCGAGGTCCTATAAAATCTTTCAAAATAATACTAACAATTACCTTCACAAAAACCAAAAGTGACGACTGAATGACTATATTTAGAAGCCATCTACTTCAAAGTAGATGGAAACTTATGCAGTAGTTCCAACGTTTTCCTCACTGAACGTAAAAGTATTTTTCGTGTGCTTTGTTGATTATAACTTTTAGATAATCTAACACGCTCGTAATATCAAAACATCGGTGAGTTGGTGTTGTTTCCAATACATCAAGTCGCTTTGAACTAGCTAAAGCCGTTTTCTAAGTTCTAAGACAACTTTATTAGTAACTTGCCGAAACGGGTAACCGAACTTCAATAATTCAAATACTCAGCACGCGTATACACTAAATTTATTTTGTTTAATATTAATACCGCTGTAATACAACTCGCCATTTCTTCGTCATAAATAAATAATTAATGAATCATTTGTAAGGAAATGTGTAAAATCGGTTAGTAATATCAAAACACCCATACGAATAATGCAGACGTTTATTTGTTCTACAAAAGTTTAGTTGGTATAATTAGTATATACCGCGTGGTTAAAAATCGGTTAAATGATATCAATAATGTGCAAGTGAAATTTGCGTTTAGACACTGCCATTTGTTTATAAAATCACCTGGAAAAAACCGTGTATTTACAGTGATCGCTTACTAGAATGCGTTTTAAACTCCAAATTCACGATGATTGAACTTACAAAACGACAACACCTATTATAGGATAATTTTATTTTTGTCCTCCAGAAAAAAAGAAATAAACAGGATCTTGAAAACTTAACATAACCAATACCTTTTTTTTTCTAATGTAAACATCAATACAAGTACATTTGAAAGCAGCCTACGAAATAGCGTAAATCAATTATCGAATTAGACTCTGTTAGATGTGAAGATTTGAAAAATTCCTTAGATTTAGAAGAAACAAAAAACAGCAAACAACGAAGACAAAACAAAGGTACCAAACAAAAACCCAATGCACAAAATAAAGCTTTTAGAGCTTTAAGGCTATTAAAAAGAAGAAAAACGGCAATGTAAATATCTTATATTCTTACGTGACGTAACCAAATACATCATAACTGAAAAGAAGAAGAAACTTATAAAACAGATGATAAACAAGAAAGAAACAAATAATAGAACGCAATGTACAGAAATATATACTTAGCGAGTAGTATAAGAAAACAAAAGAACAACGACAATAACATTACAAACAATAACAACGATAATAATGTACATATCATATAAACGAAGCAACCCATAAGTTTTAAAAAAAATGGAATATTATAGAAAAACATATTGAAAAAACGAGAGCTGAACATAACGCCCACAGAATTTTTTTGTCAATTCGGTTATTGTTGTATCGATCACCTTGCTCATAATGCTCACAATAATAGTTTTTGGTCACAATAGACATCTTGGTCACAACCCACACTTTAACTTCATGTTATAACACATACTTCTGATCACTACGCCTGCTTTGGTTAGAACGGTTAAGTTTATTTATGGTCACAACGCCTACCCCTACTCTGGTGATAACCGCGGCGCCCCTAGTCACAATACCCACATTGAACATGACGTCAACTGATGTTGGTTGACGAGTGTTCACAATTTTCTTAGGGAATTTATAATGAAGTCCTCACTTATAACTAACCTAAACCACAAATGAAGCATTTACTAATGAAAACAAAAATAATCGCATAACTTGTATCAACAATAACAGATATAACTTTTGTCTTATTTTGCATTGGTGATCGCTAAAAAAAATGTGAACATTCGCATCAACTAAAATCGGTGAGCGTTGTGCAGTGCAGTTGGGGTTGTGATCAGAGTGGGCATTATGACCAGAACTAGAGATTGGCATTGTAATCAGAAGTAGCTAACCGGTATCACCAAGGTGATGAGCAAACAGCCTAATTCAAAAAAAGTCGAGGGGACAGTGACATAGCCACGAAGAAATAGTAAAAAAAGAACGAGTTAGTTTTGTAAATCTCGAGCTTACGACAATGTGTCCAGAAAAAAACTATAGGGAACAATCTGGGAGTTACAGTAAAATAAGTACACGCAGTAAAGCTTTATAATATTCTTCAGTCTAAATTATTTGCAGACGACTAGATTATTTTTACACAAAACAACATCAATATGGAATATAATACAAACTGAATATCTCAAAAAATCAAGTTAAAGATTGATTTCGAGAAAACCAAATACTTGTGCATAGGAAGAAATACCGACGAGCTGGTAGCGGACTAAGCAAATAAAATAAATAAATCTAACGAATTTAGTATCAATAATATTTAGCAAGATTAATGCAAATAACTTTCACTATTTCTCACGAGAAACGAAGCAAAATAACCTTCAGCACAATTAACACAGTAAAAACAAATTTTGGAATTTTATGCACATAATACACCATAAACTAAATATTTTTTACGAACTGCTAATTAAGATAAGCGCCACAATATTTTACGATAAGATTGTAACCGTATTTTTTTTTAATAATATAGAACCATAGCAAACAAAAAATTGCGAAATTGACAATCAATGATTGAATCGTAAAAAAGTTATTTCTTTCGTTTACACAAGCGGACAAATATTTCAGGCTAGACAACTAGTCTCAGAATTATTGTCATAAGGTATCATATAAACTTAAAGAAATTGTAATTTAACCCAAATAAAAAAAGTCACATCAAGGTTGAAGAAAATTCTTGCTGTATGAGTTCTTTTTCAAAACACGCTGATTTCTTAGTACTCTGAAGACTTTGGTTCTTCAAATTTTGGGCGGTTCACAGGAAGTCGTTTTGGATTAATACATACTTTAACATATGTAATTTAAAATTTCCATGTCTTAGCTTTATGCTAACAATAAGAAACGTAAACGAGGTAAATAATCTCAAAACGATTTTTTTATTTTAGATTTAGATGCTTATTAAATATTAAGATTTAAAGACAACAATGTGTCCTAAAAAGGGTTAACGACATTAAACGTGACAAAGTTGTTGTGGTTGTTTATCTATTTTTTTTTAAGTGCTGGATTTTAAGCCTTTTTTTTTAAATTTAATGTAGAACTTTAAAAATTAGGCGCAATTTGATCGAATGCATTATTTTATGTGACTGACATCAACTCGTACTTTGAACAGAAAATAGTATGAAAGCGCGGTCTATTTTTAACACAGAAAGTAACATTTTAGCGACCTTAACGATGATTACATATAAATAGCAGTAAAAAATACGCAATAATTTAACACGGACAGGTTACAACCGGTGCGATTTTTGAATCGACTGTTTTTTTTTATTCTATTCAATGTTTGCGAATTTATATGGGATTTGTTAATGTTAATGATAAAGATTACTTTCTTTTTTAACCTCACGTACACATAATTTGTGTGTTAAATTCTTAAAGACGTTGTATAGTTAATTCATAAAGTAATCGAGCTATGGATAGGACGCTTTAAGTTCCGTTTTTAGTCGTAGTATAAAGCACACAACGTAAGTTTACTGACCTTTGTGTAGCTGATGGACCGGTTCGTAAAGACATCAATCCCTACTCGACTAATAAAAATCATTAAAGTAAGTAAAGTTTGCTATAAAATTATTTAGTTTCGGTTATTGCCTTAAATATGCAGTAGCATGTTTAGAATGAGTCACGTTGTGGTCTACCTTGCTATCAATACCGATATTAAGAAAAAAATACACCTGTTGAAGGCAGCATACAAATTACAGCCGCTGGTGTAATTCGTTAATGGAAAATGACTAGTTTAGGTTTTAATGTGATAAGCTAACAGTAACAATTACCAATAATTTAATGTTTAGTATTAATTGTAATGAACCGAACGCTACACACTTTCGAAAAAATAAAAATCAAATCAAATAACGATTATTTTTCATTTTGCAAAACGTGAAAGTGTATGCGTTTCCTTCTTGTGTACTCAATTCCCCCGAAGTCCTAGGGTACGGGTACACGTTCCGCTTTAACGACTTCCCCATTTTTAGTACAAAAACCGATGACTAATAATAAGTTCAAACACGTAAACCTACCCTGTGCATTCATTACGTATCAACAAATTGTTTATATTTTCATATTCGTTGCTTTTAACTAAGATCAATTTTTCACAACATTCAAGAAACTATCATATGAATCAAAAAATATAACAGTTATAATATTAAATCAGTTCATATCACGTACGGTAACTAGCACTAAATTTTTATTTCAAAATCGCTTACAACCGGTTTAAAAATAAACTGTTTCTACTTCTAATCTCAATCAGCGTTACACATGATACTTCAAACAAAAAAATAAGTTCAAAACAAACCCATTTACGACAAAATTAAATACCTACGTAGACAAGGATTAACCGTTACATGAATTTATCCATGAAAAATAAGCCAAATTTCAGAAATTATCTAACTTTAAAAAACAAAAGTTACCCTGCCAAAAGCACAAAGGAAAAATTAATAGATTCAAAAATGATTCTATACAACAGTAAATTAAACGTCGTCGACTAAGGTAACGTGACAAGATTTACAGGTTACTTGCGCCACGCTGATTACTGTAAATGGTAAGTTTTCTTTCCTAATGGAATATTTTAAGAAAAATGATTAATCCGTTATTGATTACTTTAAACAATACACGTAGATAAAACATAAACCAACTGTAATTAACAAGGCGTATAACTTCGACAAAAATCCTGTTACAAGAAATTTAAGTATGTGATTATCGATCAAATCGATGTGGATTTGGTTATTCATCATGTACCTTTGCCTCCAGGTGTTGAAACAAAATATAAAAAAAAAACATTCAAAAACAAAATATCTAGTAATCGTAAATGGTAGTCAAAATTATTCAGAAACGGTAATTGAAAAATACTATTCCAAATTAATCAGTGGGATAAGCATTTTTATACAGTGAACTCGCAAAGATTCCAATTCCATAGAACTTTCACGTAAAATTATCAAACAAGTTAACCGTATTTTTTTAAACTTCACTTTTTTGTTTATTAAATTACAATTTTTTTAAATATCAACTATCCACAATTATGGTATAATTTTTTTTAATTAGGTAACAAAAAAACTTATCATTTGCAATATATGCATAAATATTGCTTATTAGAAAACGATAGAACAATTCTAATTTTAAATTGAACATTTGGTACACTATTCTGAATTTTTTAAATCACGATTTCTCAAAATATCTACCTAATTTTGAGTTTTCAGAAAGCAAAAATGTTTAAGATATAAGATAAAATCTAGGTCTAAATTTTAAGCTGGGGTCATATAGCACGATAAGATAACTCATTGTTTATTTCTTTTCCCACGAATAACAAATGAATTGAGCTTTTAGTGATTGTCACAAAGACAATATTTTTGAAAACTGATCACAATAATTTTAAAAAATAGATAAAATATGGATAATTGTTTCAAAACGTGTGTATTGCCTTATACGTTCTAGCATACTTTAGATCATGATTAGCACTATCCCATATTGAATTAGGAAATAAAAAGTTATATGTGGATCTATTATGAGACTGAGTGTTTGAAAGTGTAGACGCTTTAATTTGTATAGTACACAGTGTGAGAAGCTCTCTTTTCTATAAGTGAAACTTTAATAATAATTGTTCTTGGTCATCACTTCAATCCCGGTACCTTTATAAAGAAAACTCTTAGCGAGTGACGATTTACAAACTCCATTCAAGTCTAAACCAATGAAGTATAATATTTAGAAGATAAATTTGTGATTACACTGCAGAAAAATGCAAAGAAACTCAAAAACGTAAAAAAATTAGTCAGTAAGAAAATCAGCAAAAAAGATATTTCAATGAAAGAATAGAATTTCTGATTCTTGGTAACTTGAAGGATATATCTAAAATTCAAGGGCATATTTAAAAGTTTTCAAAAACTGCTGTAATTAAGTATTGAAAGTATAGGGTTGCTCATTTCATAATGTAAAAATACTGCTTATGGAGAACTCGACGTAATTTTTCAGCACAAAACATCGAAGTGAAGTTACCCATAAAAATTGTACCTCAGTTTAACTAATTGAAACATGGATGTATGACATGTATTTTGTAACAATGATATAAAAAATTATTTATCTCTAACGACAGGTGACGTCGTCCGGAGCTCGCACCTCCACGGTTAACTCTCGACTCGATTTTAAGTATGAGTGCACGGTTTAATTTTTCTGCAAATTTACACACATATAGAACAAATATATGACATATCAAAAAATAAAAATGTAACTATTTACGTATTTATTTATTTATAACTACAGGTGATGTCGTTCAGAGCGCGCACCTACCACAGTTAACTTTGAACTCGATTTTAAGTATGAGTGCGCGGTTTAATTTTTATGCAAATTTACACATATAGAGCAGATGATGTGTAATGGCATAAAAACAAATGTAACTATTTCTGTATACAAATTCTTTATTTTTAACGACAGGCGACGTCGTCCAAGACCTGCACCTCCACGGTTGAGTGCACGGTTTAAGGGAGGAAACTCATCTAGAAGCCGAAAAATTCGAGTAACCTTGGGAGTGGATTGCGGCTAGGAAAATGAATGAAACTAAGTCATTGTTTTTGCAGCTTATTGGGCATGTATTTAAGAGTAAAACCATGTACAAATTTTTTGGAAAATGTTTTATTTTACATGTTTTATTTACATGCGCAAATATCGCTTTTCGTATGTAGCGGTTTGCGCCGGCCTCTGTAGAATTTCAGAATCGTGACTAAAACAGAAAACAAGAATAGGGCCTTAAAGTTCACATGACAGCGCATTTCAGAGATCTCATTACATGTTGAAAAAAAAATTTTTTCGTAAAAAATTTTCGAGTTGAAAAAACAATCACTTTTTTCGCGTTTTTTTCAACCTATTTAAAAAAAATACTGCTTCTGGTTACATTAAACAAAAATAATTAGGTTACCGAAGTAGAGAATTCAATTCTCTATTCAGCCCACGAAATCGCAATGAATTCCGACCAAATCTCTGGTCTCCAAGTGTTCCAACGATTTCAAAAACACAACTTTTCATGAGAAGCATTTAAAGTTTCAACTTCATGTAACCGTATGTTACACTTACTCAAATCGGCTCCAAATTTAGTCAGCTATTCCCGGGCCATAGACGATCTCTTATCAGCAGTCGATATAGCTTCCTATTATAGTTATGAGTCTCGAAAAAAGTGAATTTCGGTCAGCGCGCCACAGGCGTATTTCAGTCGTCTGACATGGACTCACTAAAATGAATATATCTTTGCAAAAAAGTTCCGGATGGCCATATGCTTTTAAGGGCTCATTCTTAAATATATAAGAAGTAGTTTAAAGCAATAAAAAATTTTTTCTAGATGAGTTTCCCCCCTTAATTTGTCCGCAAATTTGCAGACGTATCAAACATATAATATATAACATACCAAAAAATAAAAATGTAATTATTTCTGTATCACAAGTTATTTATTTATAAAAACAAGTAATGTCGTTGAGGGCGCGCACATACCACAGTTAACTTTGAACTCGATTTAAGTATGAGTGCGCGGTTTAATTGTTATGGAAATTTACACACATGTAGAGCAAATGTGTAATGGCATAAAAAAATGTAACTATTTCTGTATACAAATTATTGATTTTTAACGACAGGGGACGTCGTCCAGGACCTGCACCTCCACGGTTAACTCTCAACTACGATTTTAGGTATGAGTGCACTGTTTAATTTGTCTGCAAATTTGCAGACATATAAAACAGATAATATATAATAACAACAAAAAATAAAAATGTAATCATTTCTGTATCACAAGTTATTTATTTGTAAAAACAAGTAATGTCGTTCAGAGCGCGCACCTACCACAGTTAACTTTGAACTCGATTTTAAGTATGAGTGCGCGGTTTAATTTTTATGGAAATTTACACACATATAGAGCAGATGATGTGTAATAGCAAAATAAAAATGTAACTATTTCTGTACACAAATTATTTGTTTTTAACGACAAGAGACGTCGTCCAGACCCTGGACCTCCACGGTTAACTCTCAACTACGATTTTAAGTATGAGTGCACGGTTTAATTTGTCTGCAAATCTGCACACATATAGAACAGATAGGTAATATATAAAATATATAACATATAAAAAAAAAATGAGGGCGTGTACTAGTGTACACATGTAAGAAGTGAAACTTCTTTATGGCCTTATTTTTCGCAAAATGATCTACATGCAACTTTTCAGAAATTGGTTAAATAAAGTTAAATTAGATAAAGTTTAAACAAAAGGATTTTATTATCATAGACATGAATACAAATAATACAATTATTTCACTTTAACTTTTTGCTACTAAGATTATTACAGCATTTCATTAATTGTAATAGAATTATTACTATCATTGTCATCGTTATTATATATTTTTGTAATTAATGGCTTATGGTAACTGAAATATGAAATTGAATCTACAAAAATTAGTTAATTGATTTACAAAAATTAATAACATATTTCAGAATTTATACTCTATGCCAATTAATTGATGTTCATTAAATTAGCAGTCGTATTAATTAAAAATGTGACGCGTAACGAAATAAGCGACATGCTATCCCTACTGCGTTGGAGAAACTGAAAGTACTCTTCGTCTGAACCAACCGTGGTAGGGGCAAGAAAAAGATGGCGCGTAACGGAAAATGTGACGCGTAAAATGTGACGGCAATTTTTTTCCAACGCCGATAAAGAAGTTTCAATTCAATAATACAATTATTTAAATTTAACTTTTTGCTACTAAGATTATTACAGCATTTCATTAATTGAAATAGAATTATTACTATCATTGTCATCGTTCAATCAGAAACTGAGTTTAACCTTAAATATCTTAAATTTAAACATTAAATTAGCAGTCGTATTAATTAAAAATGTGACGCGTAACGAAATAAGCGACATGCTATCCCTACTGCGTTGGAGAAACTGAAAGTACTCTTCGTCTGAACCAACCGTGTTTCACTTTAACTTTTTGCTACTAAGATTATTACAGCATTTCATTAATTGAAATAGAATTATTACTATCATTGTCATCGTTCAATCAGAAATTGAGGTTAACCTTAAATATCTTAAATTTAATAAATAATGGCTTATGGTAACTGAAATATGAAATTGAATCTACAAAAATTAGTTAATTGATTTACAAAAATTAATAACATATTTCAGAATTTATACTCTATGCCAATTAATTGATGTTTATTAAATTAGCAGTCTTATTAATTAATAAATACTATTTTAATCAAATCATATACATTGACCGATAGTTACAATAAGAAACTGAGGTTAACCTTAAATATTTTAAATTTAAAATTAGATAAATTTTAAACAAAAGGATTTTATTATAATAGACATGAATACAAATAATACAATTATTTCACTTTAACTTTTTGCTACTAAGATTATTACAGCATTTCATTAATTGAAATAGAATTATTACTATCATTGTCATCGTTCAAATAGAAACTGCGGTTAACCTTAAATATATTAAATTTAAAATGTCATCGTTCAATCAGAAACTGAGGTTAACCTTAAATATATTAAATTTTAAATGTCATCGTTCAATCAGAAACTGAGGTTAACCTTAAATATATTAAATTTAAAATGTCATCGTTCAATCAGAAAATGAGGTTAACCTTAAATATTTTAAATTTAAATTAATAACATATTTCAGAATTTATACTCTATGTCAATTAATTCCACCCAAGTATTAGAATAATAGATATAATTACTTACTTTTGTTAAAAATCCACTGGAATTAGAATTAAAATAAAGCCTTTGATTTTGTTGATCACCTTAGTATTGATATATTATTTTAAAATGTCATCGTTCAATCAGAAACTGAGGTTAACCTTAAATATTTTAAATTTAAATTAATAACATATTTCAGAATTTATACTCTATGTCAATTAATTCCACCCAAGTATTAGAAAAATAGATATAATTACTTACTTTTGTTAAAAATCCACTGGAATTAGAATTAAAATAAAGCCTTTGATTTTGTTGATCACTTTAGTATTGATATATTATTTATCACGTCGCTACGCTACGGAAAAATGTGACGATAAAAAATGTGACGTGACGCGTAAAATGTGACGGTAAATTTTTTTCCAACGCCGATAAAGAAGTTTCACTTCAATTAAAATTTAACTATTTTTGTATCAAAAGTTATTTATTTATAACTACAGGGTTTAATTTTTATACATATTTACACACATATACAGTGCTCACCAAAAAGTCTGTACCCAATGGTTTTTTTCTAATTTTTGATTTTTAAAAAAAAACTTTTTATGACAATAATTTGTGCTTGTCTGCAATCTTATTTATCCCGTATCAGACATCGAGTGATTTTCACTTACCTAGAAAACGACGTTTTTCGAAATAGTCTAACTTCAAAAATTGCTATTTTCCGTAAATTAAGCAAGTTTTCATTGAGATTTTTTCATCATCAGTCAGTTTTAGCTTACCGAACAATCTCAAGACCAAAAAACATTTTTTTCTTTAACTTCCGCTAAAGCTAAAGTTTTAATTGTTTGGAATATTTTCAAATTTTTGCATACCAAGACTTGATTTCAAATTCAATTTGATTTCGTTAAAAACGTTAAAGATTTATAATTGCAAAAAAACAATAGAAATTGCTAATTATTCCTTTAGGTTTGTTATTATTTACAGAAAAGTGAATTTGTTGCATAATCTTGACGTTTTTGATGCAAGATACTTTATGGGAGAAATGGTTTTCAATGATGATGAATATCTATTTACGTGACTTATAAAAACTAATTTACATTTGCTGATTAATTACTTTCACAAAAATCATGTAAATGTTCTTTTACAGTTGCTTAAACGAGATTTTTCTTTATTTAGTTTACATGTTTCAGCCAATTAAGTAGGCAGAATGTGAGACGGCTGTGGATTGTTTTACTGTCAAGAAAAATAACCTTTTGTAAAACTTGAATCATCGGTCTAACTAAACAATAATTTTAATAACTGTCAAAAACAGACAACATTATTTCAACTAACATACAACAAATAACACTAAAAAATAATTTCTTCTGTTATGTAACTAATAAATATTGCATAACTTTAAGAATTAGCATCAAAACAAAACTGAAATTAAATTTCAACGTGCCCTCCGTCCCTTTCAATACACAGTATGTATATCGTTCATACATTTTGAACATGCATATTAGGCGATACTTATGCGGCACATTCTCTAATTGTATTTTCAAAATGGTTAATATTCCTGAAAGGTCTGCGTTTGTAGACCTCATTTTTGAGGATCCCCACAAGAAGAAATCGCATGGTGTTATATCCGGAGAGCGCGGAGGCCAAGGAATTTCCGAAAATCTTCCGATCCATTTATGGGGAAAAGATAATCAAGAAAATTACGAACGTCAACTGTACTGTGCGCTCGAGCAGCATCTTGCTGAAAATACATATTCCTTCGAAGACCTAATGGAATATCCTCCATTACAATAAAAAAGTCATTCTGGAGGAAATGCAGGTGCCTCTTAGAATTAAGATTTTCTCGAAAGAAAAATGGTCCAACGATTTGATTATTAAAGATTCCACGCCAGGCATTCGTTTTGAATGAGTATTGGTCGCGTGCTTCTGTGATAAAATGGAGATTTTCGTCAGCCCGCCACCTACAACTTTGAGAATTAACAGTTCCACTTGACGAAAATGTAGATTCGTCGCAGAAAAGCACGTTTAATAAATGATCTGTTCTTCTCTTCTATTTGTGCTTGAATCCAAAAGCTAAAATATAGCAGAGCATCTAAATCTCGGTCTTGTAACGTGTGGATAATTTTTTGCTTGTAACTGGGTTCAGTTGGGAGATTTCTCAAAGAGGAGTTCATGGAGTTTCGACAACAGTCTGCATTACCTAAAGCTGATCTTCTTCAATATTAACCCAAGGATTATGAGGAACTTTAAACTTATTATAATCACTACCCGAAATTTTAAAATTCCTTAAAATGGTAGTAATGGTTGAGTGGGAAATGTGTCTGTTGGGATGTCGCTCGGTAAAAATTGTTGCCGCTTTCCTGTGCGTTTTATAATTCTCCCCGACAATCAAGACAATTTCAATTTTGACTTCTTTAGTTAAATAATTAATCATTTTGATTCATTTTTAATCGAATAAATTTAAAAATAGATGGAAACCGAAAATAATATTTAAAGCAACTGTCAATCATGAAAATAATTACACTATTTTTCTTTACAGTAAAACAATACACAAACGTCTCATATTTTGCCTACTTAATTGACTGAATCATGTAAAATGAATAAAAAGAACTCTCCTTACTTAGACAACTGTAAAAAAAAACATTTACAGAGTTTTTGTGAAAGTAATTCATCAGCAAGGATAAATTAGAGTTTTTAGAAGCCACGTAAATAGATATTAATTTTCATTGAAAAATATTACTCCCATAAAGTATCTTGCACCAAAAACGTAAAGATTATGCAACAATATTACTTTTCTGTAAATAATAACAAACCTAAAAGAATAATTAGCAATTTCTATTGCTTTTTCCAATTATAAATATTTAACGTATTTATCGAAACCAAATTGAATTTTGAAATCAAGTCTTGCTATGTGAAAATATGAAATTATTCTAAAAAATTAAAACTTTGAAAAAATTTTTTTTCTCGTCTTGAGATTGTTCGGTAAGCTAAAACTGACAGACGATGAAAAAATCTTTTCGAAAAACGTCATTTTCTACCTAAGTAAAAATCACTCGGTATATCTGATAGGAGCTAAATAGATTTTCAGACAAGCACAAATTAGTGCCGTAAGAAGTAAAAAATGTAACCATTTTTGTATAAAAATTATTTATTTCTAACGACAAGTGATGTCGTTCAGGGCCCGCACCAACCACGGTTAACATTCAAATCGATTTTAAATATGAGTGCACGGTTTAATTTTTTTGTAAATATGCACACATATAGAACAGATGTATAATAACATATCAAAAACAAAAATTTAACTATTTTTGTATAAAACGTTATTTATTTGTAATGACAGGTGGTGTCGTCCAAGACCCGCACCTACCACGGTTAACTTTCAACTGAATTTTAAGTATGAGTGCGCGGTTTAACTTATATGTAAATTCATGTCATGTCGCTAAGCATCGTCATTGGTACAAAATCAATTGTTTGCTGACGACATTCTCAAATCAACCATTTAGCTAACAATGCTGTCAGCTGACAAGATTCTTGCTATATTCGAGCATTGTGAGAATTTCGTCTTTGTAATCCGAATATGAAAATATAACACTTAAGGTAGTAGTCTGGTAACTTGGGTTCAAAAAATCAAAAATTTTTTTTTTGCTTAATTTGAAAGTACAATGTCTTGAGAATATACTATGAAAATTTCAGACAGAAATTCGAATTCGAACGAGTTTCCTAGAGCGCCTCGGAGTCCAACCAAAACATTGTTTTTCTGGTCGGCCCGGGTCCTAACTTTTTTTCTACTGAACCGATTGCTTTCAAATTTTAACTGGCTGTTCTACACACTTATAGTTCTCGTCGGTACTAACGAAAATTTTTTTCACCCCTAACTTTTTATTTTACAACCCTTTCTTTGCTAAAATAAAAGGACTTTTTTTTTCAAAGTCCGCCATTTTGTTATTTACCCTTGAAATTCAACTTCACTAGTTCCGACCAGAATGACATGTCTATAGATTAAGAATAATCAAGAATATTTGATTTCAAATAACATCAAGAGCCAAAATCACCCGGGCCACCCACGTGCATTTTTTTTGAGGTTCCAACTTTGAGTGACAATAATAATAGTAATAAACTATTAAATTTTTTCAAATAAATTTTTTTTTATATTTTCAATATGTAAATAAAAACACTCTAAATATTCAAGATAATTCATTTTTATTTTCCTATAAAAAACCACTCTCCAAAGAAGTCATGAAAATAGGAATAAGTTACCAGACTACTACCTTAATACAATGCAAAACACATATTTTAATGCTGAACAAACAGTTTAATGTTTACGAGCGGCGTCTATCGTTATGCATTTGGTATTCAAGCGAGTAAAACATAATGGCTTCAAGCAAAAAAGCACATGAAACATATGTATAACGGTGATGATTCGAAATTATTTTATAGACATCTACCTGATACCACAAAATGAAATATCACCACTAGGTCAAAAAATATTAAAAGTTTGCTTAACATTTATGCCGTGCTGCAACTCGGTTGTATCATATAAGTTGCCATTGTTAGTATTACCTCAATATACAAAGTGTCTATCAAAAGATGGATGACGAGGCCACTATTTACAGAATGGTTCAAAAAATGTTTCATACGTAAAGTCAAGAAATTTTTAGCTAGGGTTACCGGTGGCGACCAATGCTGTAGGAGAGTCAGTTCAACATTACAACCTTAAAAACTCATTTTTATTATCCTTTGTATAGCATGATTTTTTTTCAATTTTTTTGTAGGGTCATTGAGCAAATGATGCAACGTAGAAGCCGCCACTGAGGGTTGCCCAAGCCCCGTAAAGCTCAAGATTATGTTTTTGCCACCAAAATGTATGGCTGCTTTACAACCAATATATCAGAATATAATTTAAAATGTAAAGGTGTCGTATAAGAAACGCCTTTTCAATCATATCATTTTAAATGAATGTGAAGACATATTAACCATTTTAAAGCGGCTTAACTTCAAAGATGCAGTGTACAAACTTAGAGGTAAAAAAATATTAGAAAAAAACACCATTGTAGCCCAAAATGACGAAACCAGAAAGATCAGGCAACAAAAATAGTCTACTTTCAGTGCTTCGAGAGAAACTTTGTCCAATAAGTCATTGATCCAGAAATGCTAGCTTGAATAGCAAGAACGTTACTAAATGAGCTGTAGGAGAAGAGTTGTCATTGATTTAACTGAAGAAGAGCATACAGATCAAAATTGAAAAGGTAGAAAAATCTTATGGCGCAGAAGATGATGTAAATCTAAAGACATTAAACCATTTAGACTAAACGTTCTCTTTGACCATCAGGTGGCTAAAAAGGCATAAAGTATTTTCGTTTTATTTTATGAGAACACTCGTTTTTTTTATCAACGTTATAATAAAGTACAATTTTGTCAAATTCTAAGTTTTCATTTTCAAAATAAAAAAAAAACTCTGCACACCTCAATAGTCTGAACAGATGCCAGAACAATTTGTCTCTGCAAACTTTATTTAGAAAAATTAGGTTGACGTGTTCAAGGGTTTTTTTCAGAATTCGTTCTAGGACAACAAAAGTAGAATGGAGGGTCCCGTAACTGAGAAGCCTTAAACTGAAATTGAAACAAAGCAATAGAAAGGAATTGCACCTATTGAAACGAAGAAATTGACGATGATGTAAAACAGGACAGTAAAAAAATAAAAAAGAAGCATAGACAATAAATATAGCGATGAAGCGACGACCTCACCAGCAAAGCCTGAATAGTAAAAAGTTGAGCTAATTGATTATGTTGCCTTTATGTAAGAGATCAATTTCGTATCTCCGACAAAATGCACACCAGGGTCAATACCATCAGTCACGATTACAAGTATTCTTCGATTATATTAAATATAGTCCCAAATTTAAGTGCATTTTGCCATGACAGTTACAAAAAATATATGGCATGGATTGTAATTCTGGTATGAGAATCTGTCAAATGAATATCTGAAACATTTCCTGCATACATAAAACGTGAGCAGCATAAATTAGAAACGTTGATGATTTTGAGAAAAAGAATCTAATTAGATTTTCTAGGGTTCATGAGATATATTAATCTAAGTCCATCTCCAGAAAAGAAGTTAGGATGACGAAATAGCGCAGCTTTATTTCGCAGTATTGCAAAAGTAATTCCACAAATTTTCACTATACAGATTCGATAAAGCAAAATCGGTGCTGTTCTACATTAACGAAGTTTACAAATTTTTCGTTGGGTAGACGGTAGGTTTAAATCTTTACAGTTCTAAAGATACGTTCGAATTTAAATATAAAATTATATCTCATTCGGATTGTTAGAATTGATTGAAAGTTACGGTAAAACAATGCAATAATTCATACTATGCTATAAGTGTCGTAGTTTCGGATAGGCTTCGTAGCATCTCTGATTATTACGACAAAATGCAAACGACATCTATTACCTTCTCAATCGCTAACAAATGAGCATTAGATTGAAATGTACGCACGTATTGGTTCAGACATTTTCAAACACGACTACTCACGTAATTTCGTTACAATTGCGTCACGGGCGACACTACGTAGCCATTCGGGGAATTAAATTGTCACATCTCGTATGTAATTATAAAAACAACCACGGCCCGAATTTTGGGAACGGAAGTCCGGAGAATTTGCGTGCATGTGCAACAAATAGTAAACTATCGTTCGACATGAATGAACGAATCAATAAAGGCAGAAAAATATATACTAAAGTTAGTCATTTCACCTTTACCAGTTCGAATTTATCTAAACAAATCAGTTTGAGTTAGTTTAGCGCTTAGTAAAAGTACAGACCAGTGATTCAGTACACAAAAAGCGCATGTGACAAAATCGATAAAAATTTATTGTGCCTTATCGATTTTTTATGACTTACAAAACTAGAATTCAAATTGCTGGAATAATGAAATTACTTCCAATTCCACTAATTTAACTTGAGCCATATAGCGAATATAACAAATATCTGTTAAAATAATAAAAGTTTCATCAATAGTAAATCGGTAAATCCATATAACTCGAATCAAATCTTTTTAAATCTGAACGTTGTCAGCGTCCACTTTGAAATCGATTCGATGCAATTCAGATTTAAATACGTGTAATTATTTCGACGTTTTCATTGAGTACAGAATGCAAACTATGCGGTTTATACAAGTAACATAATACCAAAAAGTAAATAAGGAAATCTCGTATGCATTTTCAGGTTTTAAGGCTAGACGATAACGTTGCCTATATTTTTAATATAAATATATTAGAACAAAGTCGTTGAGCATTAAACTAAAAAATATGGTTCGATTACCAACATGATTATAAAAAAATTACAATTTTAACAAAACATTCGGATTTACTTTTACTTGTTGGTCGATAATAAATTGACATAGAAAGTTCAGTTTCTTTCTGCGCATATCGTGCCCCCAAAAGCCAAATTAGCGTGTCGCGAATTGTTATAATAGTAAATCTTCGTTGTGAATATAAACTGTAACGTAACGTGAAGCAAACGATGTCACCGTAAGAAACACTTTTGTAACTGTTTACAGTTTTCTAGTACAAATCGATGAAATGGAGAATAATAAACAAGGAACTGGTCTATTTTTTATACGACTGAGTAACGTTTTTCTTTCGTACATCTTTCGCAATTTTAAATTAATCTCGAAAGTGGATTAAACGGTGGTCTAAAACTTAAAATCGTTTCGTCAGTCATTACAAGAGAAAGTTTTACTTAAAATAATACATTACATTACGATGATTTAGACAAAAATTAAAAAGTCAATTGCGTACATTTTGAGAAATGACCTACATATATTTAATAACGGGTAATACTTATTTAACGTTGAATTTTAAAAACAAACAATTTTTGAATTAACCACACACTTAATAGTTATACGGCGAATACGGTATTTTTAAATAAAAGCGACTTTGTTTTGGTGTCCCACTAAAACGTAATTCTTATCACATATAGACTGTCAACACAGTAGCTTAAATAATAGGGTCAAGTTCAGTAGTTCAATTAGACTACCAGAATTCAATTGGAAGATTTGTACGATCTTTGTTGACAGCTTTCAGTTCTGATAGCTATTGTGGAAAGTGAAACTATGACCTACTTGAAAAATTTTGTTATCACTGTGAATGTATGGTCAAGCGATGGCAAATACAACTTTCAGCGCATATTCAAACTTGAGTAACTACTGTAAACCGTATACCAAGATCGTAGAAAGCACGTTGCTCTTATCGATATAACCAGTACATAATTTAATAGGTTTCTGATTAGTGCGAAACTTTGGACGTATTAAATGTGATTGCACTATATTGGAATATCTTGATCAAAGATCATAAATTAAACTAATAACTTTCTAATGATGAATCAAATTAAAGCTTATGTAAAATTTAGACCGATGCTGAATGTTAATATAAATGAAAATGACTACCTATATCGTTGACTATGTAGTATAAGAAAACTTATCTTAAATTTTTTTTCAGAACTTTAGAGAAAACTAGCCAAGTCAGGAAGTAATCACGACATTCGACAAATTAAGATTAGTGATATAGTGCTGCCATAATTGTCGGATTAACGACGAGGACCCCCACCCAAAAATCGACAATCATACCTTTATTATAAAAAATTGCACAATCTTTCAAAAATTAATTAATTAAAAAACTTGGAAGACAAAAAAAACATTTAAAGAAGATATTGATAAAAGTTATTTTAAGAGTCTTCAATACCGGACGACTAGTTTCTGCTGTATTTGCGGGGGGTTGTCTTATATTCATACAGAAACTATGAAATACCCTCTGTCCGCACCCAGCATAAACTGTAGGAGGGGGTAGTTGATAGATGGAACGTAGACGGCGACACTTTACAGAGTTTTTGGCTGTTGTAGCATGTACGCTCGTGCCTGTTTTTGACTAATCTAGAATAGAAAACCATAAACAAAAAATATTTTTGCACAAACCAAGATTGACAACACTTGTTTATAGGAACAGATTTTATATTTATGCTTTAATATAAGCTGGATTTAAATCCAAACATGACCTTAAAATTGCGTTATTTACATGTATTATATTATAACTTCTTTAAAGTTTAATGTATTTTTGTTGTTATATAAAGGTGCAATAAAGCGTCTTCTTGGTAAAAAATTGAATTTTAGTACTATACATAGTTTACTTTAGACGTAAACAGACACGAGCGTAGCGCCAATTCCGCTATTTCCAGCTGTGGTATTGAAGACTCTTAAGAACAAAACGTTGGAATTAATAGTGAATCATTTTGGAACACTCAGTTCGACTGGGGCACTTCTATTATTGACTAACATTAAAAAAATTTATTCAAATTTGACCTCGAATCTTTTTGTATATACATAGTGCTACGTCATTATTTATGAATTTTCTATAAGTAAAAATTTACGCCACCATTGGTTTGCGGACTCCACTGTTTGTAAATGCTAAATTGTATTTGACATTTACGGAAGAAGAGCGCGAACAAAACGAACTTTCAGTTTGCTTACTTTAAACCGCTGTGAACGGTCAATTTTTGTTAAGACGCTTTCGAAAGTACCCGAATAAATTCATTGCTGAAAGCGCGTATGTTGGAACGACACCACGGTGACATAGCGTTACCACGTCCTGATATTAATTTAACTGTAAGGACTTTTGCGAACGTATCTAGGAGTTCTATTCGTTCTAGAGATGCAGAAATACTTCTGTTCCCTCTACATCTACTCGTCTGCAATGCAAATGTCTAATAGTTCATCGTCTTCTATTTCTAATAGTTCTCTTTTATCGGTGTCGCAAACGTCGTAAATGCTATTTTATTTTTGGCAATCTATTCGAATTTTGTTGGTTGTAGATTCCATTTTTCTGTACTGATATTCTTCTTTGCTTAAGTTTTTTGGTTTTATTAACTATCCTACTTCAGAACAGACTATGTTTCTGTCTGTATATAGTTAGATTTGCTTAGTCTGCCATTTTGAGATTGGTAAGTCACTAGTAGAACTCTCACTTTGGTTTTGGTTTAGCTTTTCCTTTGGATTTCCTATTCCGTTTGTCGGCATTTAAATCTTGCAATAAACTTTCCGATTTGGGACAGCAGTTGATACGCATTCGTTCTATAACTAACTAGAATATCTTCTCACTTTCCTTTCTTTTGGTTTTCTCAATAGTGTTTGGGCGGTTGGTTAAGCATCGAAGGATTGGTTTCTTCTACGGAGAGAAGAACGAAACACACATGCATCTAGTCGTATGTTTTTCAGTCTTTCTTACTTTTAATTTTTTTCTTCTTGATTGGTTGATCACCTGCAATCTTATTGTTCCTCCTGAAAGTTCGCTTTTTAAGCAGTTGTTTCGGCACTGTAGGGTGGTCTCTTTTTAGTTTCTTCCACGGGAGAAAAATGAATCAGGCATTAACAGCAAACCTTATCTTTCTGTCTTTTCCTATCTCTATCTTACCTACTATTTATTTATTTCTTCGTAAGCCTAGAGTTTTTCTAAGTGCCAGACATTTTCCTTGTCTTTCGATTTTCTTTAAGGTCCGCTTCTCGGATGGTTAGTTGGTCATAGGGGCAACAAGTCTTATCTTTCTCCGTCGTTCTCATTTCTCTTACTGCTGTATTTTTTTCTACTTTATATCCTCTGCTGTTTGAACACTTTCTTTTCTTTTAGTAGGTTTTCTCTTAATTGTTCACTGCAACATTGCTTCTTCTCTTTCTCTTGCTTTGTCGGATTTAATTGGTTTCTGTTTGCTTGTTTTTTGTCTGAAACCTGGGAGAGACTACAACGGTGTTTCTTGTACTCTTCGTACTTCCGCTTAGTCGCATTTTTGATGTTGGTCACTGTTATAACATTTCTCTTCTTTGAGTTTCTTTTGCCCAAGATATTCTTTTGATTTTCTTTTGGGTTTAGATAACCGACGATCAGAATGCTTTTCTTTGAGTACGCTTGTCTGCTTTGGTGGCAAGAATCTCCTAATTTTCTCTATAAATGATGATACTTATCCAGTAACCTCCAGAAACCGTATCATTGGAGTCAATGGTTCACACCTGTAGACCTCGCTTATCTTTAGAATCCATTTATAGCGATAAATGACTCGAGCCTCATGCTAAACTGTTTTGACGTATTGCATTGCAAAAATTCCTTATTTGTATTTTCTATTTATCTATCCAGCCTCAAACATTTTCTAATTTAAATTCACCGTATCACTTATTTTAATTTGTAACTATTAAAAATCTAATTGTACGTCATACTAAATAATTTTACTTTCAGTCGTAGATTAAAACTTTTTTAACTTTCTGTAATGCAGTTGTTTTGAGTACGCTGACGTTACACCATTCTAGATTCTTTAATTGTTTGAACGTAATTTAGGCATATAGCGCCGTACATATAAGCTTACATACTAGCACATCTCGTGTATAAACAAATAACAAATAATGAAGGTTTTACTACTAGTTACAAGGAACTTCGGTGAAGTAAGTTTTTAGTACTCATTTTAAGCGTTGTTATTTAATTATATTTGTGGCGACTGCATTTAAACTAAATAGTTGATTGATTACGTTTGACGTTACGGTGATTGCCAATTATTTTAGTTGCTATTAAATTTTTTAAATTATTATTCTTCTGTTAATATAAACTTAGTCATAGTACATGTTATCGTATAGAAATATATAAGCTCGTTACGTTGTTCTTGTCTTTTTGCCCTATCCTATTCGCTTCGTAGTGGGTTCAGACGTACCCTTGGTATCTCCGAGCCGAGAATTTTTATTAGTACGAAGAGTGGCGCCTAATTTTTCTCTTTCATTATAGTATTTCAACCACGCCCACTCATCGACATTATAGCTAGTCGTGGTGACCTTGTTGTTACCAATAGGACGCACTACAGAAAAGGTTGGTAACAATAGATTATGTAAGTACAATATTATTGGAAAATATGTTTTAATATGCGTAAATTTTAAATCGATCGGGACAAATGATTCTTGGACAGGAACACTGAGACACTGACCTGAAAACCGGAACATGTCCCAGTGTACCGGGACGTATAGCAACCCTATACTAATAACGCTTTTGACAACCCGACAAAAATTTTTTAAAAATCCGCATTCCTTGCATAAAATTTCAAAATTAAAGAAAAATACTACACAAAAACCAATACAGCACAGTTTTTGACAAAAGTTCTAAATAGTTATACGCCAGTTAAGCAAATATGCCCAATTGCAGACCGATATTGTACCACCTAACCATGTTTAATCAATCTCTTGCTGAGTATTTTTGGTAGCAAAACTACAAAAGTGAGAAAATTATATTTAGTAAAAACAACTAAAGACAAAATATGTTTTAATTAATTAAACAATATTCAAAAAACTTAAAAATGTCTCTTTTTCTGAATTAAATAAGAGTATAGTAACCTACAAAAATACAAAGAAACTACACAACAAAACCGAATCAGAACGCTAAATCAGGTAAAAACGAAGACTAAACCTCTAGTTTAGAACAATCTAAACCAAAAACAGGCGGTTCTCTATCGAAGCAGTAAAACATCATATGACGAAAACATGCTTAACTTTAAATAAAAGAAAAAACAATTCCAAAAGTATTGTAAGATAGAGACGTCACCATTGATAGAAGCAGAAATTACGAACTCAAGCATTCGTAGATCAGACGACAACAATCTGTCACGTGACGTGTAGAAAACTCAGCAACTCAGCTACTAAACTGAAGATCAAGCATCGTCTTGCACTAAGCAGTGTTCTGAAGAATAGTTTTTGAAATTTTCAACATAGACTGTATTTTATTTTGCAAGATACTAGCCATTAGAATAACTTCTTCGTTTTCCTTTCTCCTTTTGTCAAATGTATTTCACTATTTGTCAAAACTATTTCCCACGTTACTCGCTTTGCCATTAACATATCAAATAAATTTCTCGATTTGTCAAAACTTTTTCCCGTTGATACAAATGATTTTCGTCTTTTTAACTTTTGAATAAAAAAAACAGTTTGAGTCAGAATTTTATCAGAAATAGAAGAGCGCAACAACAACTTACTAACCATGCTAATATTATGTAACGCAATACTTGTAAAAAATTGTTTTATGCATGCAGTTTCCATATGTTGAACATAGTTTTGGCAATGTTCTTGTGTTATAGCTTCAGAAGCATTTTGAATTTGAACAGCTCTTCAATGGGGTTTAAAAAAGGACTATACAGGGACAAAAATACTGGTACAGTCAATAAATAAAAAATCGAGACACTATCTGCGTCCGAATACGAAAATTTAGTTGTTTATAAGGTTGAGTGAGTTTGGTATAATAGACAATACGTAGTTTACCCGAAACTATTTGGGGTATTTAAACAACTAAATTTCTGAATTCGAACGCAGGTATAGTCTCCATTTTTTATTTATTTACTGTACATGCCGATTAGGTTGTCAATCAAAGATGTCAAGAATTCTCCCATTGTAAAGCCTTGTATAAATATAAATAATGAATACACATTGCAACAGTAACCGAATAACTACATCCTCTTATTTAGGCCTTCATTTTGATAGCTCCATTATTTTTCTGTGATCTTTCATATCTTCTCAAATTCACTTAAATCCCGAATTCGTCAATGATAAATATTTTTTCTGTATGAACCGTATTCTATTGTATTGAGCAGTAGCAGTCAAACCTACTTTGGATATTATCTGTTCTGTTACGTCTTTCTGGCAGAAAAAAAACGAGTTTTACGGAGCAGAAAAATGCTTTTTTCGCTGTCTATGGTTGATGACAATTTAGTTATTTATTTGTTCTAGCGTCAATGTGCAATCCTCGTCAGTAAATTGCACATTTCTTCTTGGTCTTCTTGAGTAAATGTATTTTGTAAGTTTTGTAAATTTTTCTTATAGGGTGCGGCAAGATTGTCCTAATTCCCATGGTTCATTCCTCTGCTTATTAACAATACCTCGTTCGAGATTTTGTTGTTTTGCCTTATTCCAGCATTCATTCTTAAGAACAATGTGAAATAGGTTTGACAAATAAGAAAATAGATTTGACAAAAGGAGAAATAGTTCGACATACACAGCACTCTAGTTTAATGGAGACGTAAAATAGTTTTGAGAAATAGTGAACCACATTTGACAAAACAGGAAAACCAAAAGAAATAAGCTGTATCGCATAAACTATAAATATTGAACCGAAAGCAAACCGGTACAAGATAAAGGAAAAGAAAAGTAACTGGAAAAGCTGAGCAGTAATACCTCGTTTAAGGTTACGTTAACCGAATTAACGTTAACGGAGGAAGTAATAACAGACGATTTTATAGCAATATTTTCGCTACTAGTGATGTAAAGAGCAATTAACCAATGTCGTGAAGGTTATAGTAGTACAACTGACAAATCCACAGAACTCCAGCAGGTGCGCAGACGCCCCCCTCTTTTCAGTAGTGAGGTATCGTTAACGGGGGTAACGTTAGGCGAGGTATTACTGTACATTATCTTCCGCTCTATTACAGACTATCGCAAAATTGAAAAACGAAATCTGAGCGACACTGTACTATAAGATTTCAACTAAAGACAAAGATAGTATGCAATCAAACCAATCTACACATTATGGTTCTCCATCTACAGATAGTCACCATCAGGAAACTGTTTTAGAGTTAAAACTCGAGATTCATTTGTAAACACAGGATAATATTACGTACAACTTAGTTAAGATTAGATAATCTCAGGTTAATGAAGTCCAATCCAAATCCAGTCGTAGCAAAGTATTTAAACAGAGGAAAAGTAAAGACTATAAACCAATATTAAGACAAAGGTCTACGGTTGAAATCTGATTTTTTAAATGCAATGCCGGTATCCGATGTGGATAAGTAAGTAAACGCTGTATCCGTAAGTGGAGAAAAATCCGGATCCTATACGTTATACAGAAAAGATTTTTTTAAAACGGTAAATGCTAATAAAATTTAATAACAATGTACTTAGCATAACTCTAATAAATTGTGTCAACATTTTCAATCCTCACAATTTTCAAACCCATTAAAAGATTACGAAAACACTTGATTTATTTTATAGAAATACCTATAATCGTCTAAATTGCGTAATTTAATTTAAGAAACTTTTGAAAGAATTGCAAGAGTCAATTTTCATTCTGTTTTGAGTATTTTACGTTTGCTATAAATGGTAACACAACCCAGCCCCTATTCCAATGAATGTATTAATTATTAACTATTAAGAAATTAATTAAAAATGGCAGGTTCAATCAATAGTTCATATAACCTTCCAAATGAACGACACCTTAATACATAGAGCTTAAATAGAGTCGACACGTGGCATCACCCTTGACGCCTACTCACGAGTCATTCATAAATTCACGTTTTTATTACGTAACGTAACTATATTATTAGTTCAGAAACATTCATGAAATATACAGAAAAACCAAAAGATGATAACGTTTATTATACGAAATTTCAAATGTTTGGAAAATCTCCAAAATAACAACGTGGAGTTTTCAATGTCATCGCTCGCTTCATACAGAGTACTTCAAAAGCAAACTTTTTTGACACTGAGCCTTAAAAAAGTAAGTATGAAGAGACTTAAACTTTTAATTAAATTTAATTTAATTAGTCCGTCATTTCATTCGCGAGAAGTTTAGTAACTTCCGTTATAACATTATAGTAACCGATAATCCATAGAACAAAATCAGTGGTTTAGAAAATCTTGAAATTAATTGCTATAGCCGAATATTTGTTCTCTTTCATAATACAGCAAATTGCAAATGTATTCGAAATATCCACATAATGGAAGGTAATATTTTAATAAGCTCATTTGAAAATGACGCACAACTGAAAACGAAAATTCTACTTTGGCAATTTGTTCTTTTCACTTCATCACATTGTGCAATCGGTTGAAATGTGTTGTGCATTTAATATTTCAATGCTATTAAACCCAAAGTAAAATTGTATACAAAATTGATTTTACATACAGGACGACCTCCCCACTGCAAAATTTCATATTCGCTTTATTTATGAAGCCGCGAAAAACGCTCGCGTTGCTTATATTTATTTATAAGTGATAATAGAACCGAATCGAATATTCTAAATAATCCTTGGCGCCATAAACAAGAACAGTGATGGGTAATTAATTAAAGGACGATTGAAAACGTCGCTTATTTTCAAAGGTTAATTTAAAATGTATTTAAAATAATTTCGCTAATCACTGCTTGTTATCGATAACTAATGTTAAGTAAGATTTTCCAAAGCAGCATTTCCGTGATTCACACAACAATTTGCTTCCATATAGAGATTTTACTTAAAACGCAATTAAATTTTAATTAAAATAGGTAAGACAAGTACAAGCTTGTAATGAGTTGTTTAATAAAGATTGAAGCTTTAAAATCCAAGTGGACGAAATCATTTTTATTTCTAAGGAAGTACTTAAAATTACCAGTCTGACTGGTTAGTTTTGAGACATCTAATCATCTTATTAAGAAGAATGGTACCAACACTATAGCTTTTATTACTATTAATCTATGAATAAATTATAGAAAAGTTGCAGGACCTTTTATTTTCGTGAAGTATTTCTTTTGATTTTTAGTTGTAGAAAAAGACTCGTTTAACCAACAAGGAAAATCTCAGACTTTCCCTCTGACTAATGCAAAGATTTTAATCAATGTCGTTCGGAAAAGTATTGTACAAAATGCGTCACTAGTTTAAAAATGATGCTTTAGAAACCGTTTACATCTAGACTTAAGTCTTAAAATTATTAAAACTAAGTTTTATTTGTAACCAGAAACTTTCCTATTAGTATAGACTTCGATAGAAATAAATTCAATTTGTCAACGAATTTTGGTACCCGATGCTGATCTCTACATTTGATTAAAGATAAATATAATTACGCAGCGATATTCAGACGATATATTGTAAGACGATTAAATTAGCTAATCCTGTAAGACGCTGGTTGTACGACGAACACGGAAAACGTTATTAAAGGCATTTAGGAAAACATTTCGCCACCAAACTGCTAAAAAATATGTTTATGTTAACTAGTATAATTCGCCAGTTCAACAAGTCTAAACGCAAATAAAGATCAAGGATTGAAATTACGACCTCTGACACTATCGATACTATATGGCCGCATTACTATAACAAGGTGTAGAGATTTTGCTACAACAGAGACGTTAACCACATTACATTGACCTTATTTTGATTTTGTTCACAACCAGTTTCAATTATACATTGTTCCAATATTAAGGTACGAGTTAGAAACAATCTAATATTTTTAGTTTTAAGATTTATATGATTCTCATACGATATTTTCAGATTGTAAATGCAAACAAGCTTTGTATCTGTTTCGATTAGTTTTAAATTGAAACATGATAACCGATAATATGTGAATCCTCTTACCATATTGAATAACTAATCAAATACTTGGTAACTATTGAAGAAATCATTGATTTTATGATACAAATATTAGAATGCCTCAAGTAATAAATTCCAAATTGCTTTCAAAAATGTTAATAATTATAATTTAATCCCTTTTTGTATTAAAATGCCATCAATTCTGGGTAACTGTAACAGTTTAAAAAACAATTAATGGTACATTAGTGTGTGCAGAATTATCTACAAAATCAAAATCACACGTCCAGGTAGTTTTCAATGATTCAAAAAAAAAAACAGTTTTATTTATTATTGTGTCACTCATCTGTGAATTACGATAAGTGCATTTGCAAAGTGGTAATGTTTCGAAAACTGGTAATTAGGTAACTTACCTGATATGTGGAATACCGACACCACCATGTAAAATCTTATATAATTTACTTTCATATAAAAGCTGAGGGTGCCTTGCTCGTACTAATTCCAATTTTACAGCTACTTCCTGTTAAAAAAAGACAAAGTATTAGTAACGTTTGTAATTAGTTTATGAACAATTTCATTTTTGTAGTTAATAGTAAAAGTTTAAATTGCATACGTCCTTGATTTTATTATAAACTTGCCTTTGTAGTTGTAGGTGGTTGGTTAAAATTTCATAATTCTCAAGTTTCCAAGGAAGATTAAGTAATTATTGCTTATGCACGTTTTTGTATTGTATAGCGTGGATTTGGGAAGGTTGTTTTTTAGTGTGCATTTCGACAAGTAAAATCTTTCGATGAACTATCAAACGAAGAAGCAAAATAAGGTTTTTACAACTACCGAGTGTGTGTTTTGTCATAGGCACGAGATTAATGTATTATTTTTTTAAATTTTAGTGGCAATTTACAATACAGACATTAAATAATAACAGAAATTGTGAAATTATTTGCTAGTGCTTGCGCCTGCATCCTGGTTATTTAACCTACTTTTTCGAAGTTGCAAAACAATAAAGGTCCTTTAGATGAAATAAATTATGACGCATTTTTATGTTGAAAATATATTCGGAGATCGAGTTCGTGTAAAGATTTTACAGTAACGAGGGATAATAAGATAAATAAAGAGCTAAATCAAAAACGATATGGCTGCCAAGTACTGAGAAGCATTGTCGTGTCAAACAACTTCCCAATTTTCACACAAAGCAAACCATTTAAAAAAAAATCGTTTGATTTTATTGTCGCAATTTCATTTTTCTAGCAAAGATTAATTTATTTAGTGCGGTATTTACCTCTCCATTTGTGATATTGATGCCCAAGTAAATGTCACCAAATGAGCCACTACCGATTTTGCGAACTAAACGATACTTCCCACCAACTATAAATTCACCTTTGACAATCATCGAAGACGCCATAATTATAATTTAATAATAGTCTATCTATAGTAAATTATTTATAATTTTGAACGAGAAGCCACAAATATTTTGTTCACAATAACTATCACTTGTTCTTACAACACGCCGACATTTCTCTACTTGGCTGACTGATCGTTGTTGTGACGTCACGTCATACACACGCTATCTTGCGGAATTTTGATCAACTTTAACCTGTACATTAACAGAAGATCACAAAATACATTCTTCAATTACACTAAATTTTTAATTTGCAAAATAACTAAATCACTTTCTACAAAATTATTCTTTGCACTAAAACCCTTAACGAAAGCGCGTTTAACTATAATAACTTAACAGTTATTTTAATGTCAGTGACGGGTTATGGGTTATATGTAGAGGGCGCTTTACAACAAACGAATGTTACTTGCACTGTTGCCATATTCATAACTTTCTTTCAACCACATTAGAAAAAATTACAAAAAATGTTTTATTTTTTATCGAAACATATTAATCGTTTGTTATAAATTTGTTTGCATGAACAATAAATAAGATTTGATTATAACATTTGTCGTTCTAATAAACGAATAAAAAGTCAAATGGTATTTTTTTTATTCTTGTGAGATCTAGCGAATCGAACATAAACTAAATCAAATTGCACAGTAAAAAATCATAGAATGTAGAGAACTTAACTCAAAAATGTTAATTAACTATTAATTAAATTAATCAATTTACTCAACTCAACAGTGTAAAAAATTGTTTTAAATTTATTCTTTATATGCTTCATAGATATCTCATTTATAAGGAAAAAAGTTCTAATAGAATTTTAAACGTATTCTTTAGTATGATACCAATAATTAGTAAATTAAAGCGTCTTTGGTCTGTATCTACACAGTTAAAAAATGTGTATGCTAATATTGGAGGTATACAAAATAATACACTAAATAAGGTCGAATGTTATTATCGACGTTTCATTGTATACAAAATCTTGACTTATTAAAATGTAAATATAATACAAAGTTATAAATAGATAACATTGTTATGTAACCCACTCACGTTTGAAAATTTAACACCCGCGAACAAAAAAATAACGACATCTCGCTATGGCTGTAATAAGTTCGTTATACACTGTTTACTCTCGACATGTGGGTTAAATAAAACACACAGTAAGGAAATAAATCGTGATATTTTAATAGAAATCAAAGTTTTGCCTCTTCGGTGAAACTCGCAGTAACAGAGGAAGAACAGGCAAAGAAACCCGTGTAGTCTTCTAACTAAATCTAAATGCAAAATATATACATAATTTATATTTATCAAGCAACCAGCTTGTAATTAAAGACATCAATAAACATCGAAAAGTTAGGACATCCCAAATTTAAGTATTTTAAACAAATGATAACAGGTTTAATTCCTGACACATATAAATACGTGCATAAATATTATATTAAACAGAAGAAGAGTTAACTGACGGTTTGTCAGTGAGTACTGAGGTTCTAGTTACAGAAACAAACCATCTATAATAAATACACAATAATATATCAAACAAAAGTTGTTTTAATTTTGAAATGCATCATACACATAAAGCAATTGAATCGACAAGATTGAAATGACCAAATCAAAGACAACTTGATATGTTTCTATAACACTGAAATTTTAATGCAAATTGCTTAAAAGTTACAGTTAATTTTTTCATGCCTTAAGTTAGCTAACGGTATACAGTTACTTACATTATAAATAACACAAAACACCAAAAAAACTAAACATTACACAAATTTTATATTAAAAATGCTGATTTTATCCGGATTTGTATAGTTATCGTTCTTTCCGCCAGATGACAATGCTTACGTAATTTCGCGCGTCTATAATTGAGTTTAAATTTAAACTAGATTATCTCAATATAAAAAGTCGGAGTTAGACTTGCTTATTTAGCAACACTCATTTGCTGTTTATTCTATATTTTATACGATCGGTAACCGTAACTGCAACTGTTTCAGAACTTTAACGTTATTTGGTAAATCAAATGTGTTGTGATCTAAAAAGTGTGTTTTTATATTTATTTCTGAAAGATGATACGAAGAAAAAATAATTACTTTTAATTTTTTGTCAATAGTCTGAGTAAATACGAATGCTCATTACTCAGAAGCGTTAAAACTGAGATGATCCAGTTATTTAAAGCAAATTAAAGACGCGCGAAATTATGTAAGCATCAGTGTTGTAAATTATCTATATAAATTTATATAGATAAATTAATCTAGATTCATATTTTTTATCTATTTATATGTATCTAGATACAATCAAAAATATATAAGTTATATGTATCTGTATATATATAATTTTTTATTTAAATTGTTTAAATAAAATTTATAAAAAATCCAGTGTCTCGTAAAATTCAAGTTACAATATGTATGTTTTTCTTCAGTAATTTCCCACATTCTATAGTAGTTCTTCAAATGAACTCTATCTATCGTTATTACTACCTAGATTATTTCATCTATTATCTGTTATCTATATAAAGTTTGAATATTTTATCTATTATCTAATACTAGATAATTTTTGAAACAAAAAAAATTTATCTGTATCTATATAATTTAAAAATTATCTATTTACAACACTGGTAAGCATCGACATCTGACGGAAAGACAGCGCCGGATTTATATTTTTTTAAGTATAGGCCACTCGGTTTGTGCTGCACCGATTTTTTTTTGTATCTGTTTATCCAAGCAATAATTATTAGTTATTCTACTATTGTAAAATCTAGTACTGCGGAAAGATCGATAACTATGAGAATGTGCAAGATTTGCTTTAACATTAGGGTGCTTATATTAGGGGGTTGAACGTCGAAGCAGAGAGGTTTGGTTTTCGTCGTATTTTGTGTTATTTCCAACGTAAGTAAATGTCTACCCAGATAGCACGTAAGCTTACGGCAAGTTTGCTTTTAACTTGTCATGTCAAGCTTAAAGCAAGTTTCAAACATGAAGCTTGAATTAACATTGAAACAAACTTGAAACTTGGTTGGAAAGTTTGAAGCAAGTTTGCAAATTAAGCTTATTGCAAGTTTATTACCCAGGTAGCATGTAAGCTTACAACCAGTTTGTTTTTGACTTGGTTGTGCTTGCAATGTTAAACTTTCACTTCAACTATGAAACAAGCTTGTAATAAGCCTTGGTAATAAGCTTTAAAAAAATCGTAACAGGCTCTGGTATTATTTTGGCAACGGTGTTATCCGAAAGTTGCCGGAATGCTTCGTTAAGTAGCTTAGTCAATGTTGCCCAAGTTAGTATACATTTGTACTGAATCAGCATATTTTTGCTCAAGTAAAAGTACGTCAATACTTTTTTAACTGATTTCAGTACGTTTTCTTTAAATAATAATTATAACAAAGATTGATTTGAAAGGTGCGCCATAAGTATATTTGTAACATTTTTTTATTGGCTAAAAAAAATAGATACATAAAAATCGTAATGTTAGTTTTTCCTACGAATAAACATCCTTGGTCTATGCAGTTTTAAAATTCGTTTTGTTCGAAGTTATTGCAAAAAGTACGTTAACCTAAAAAATCAGTATGTTTTTCTAAATAGCGGCAACGATTGTTGAACTTAGCCATTTTACCTTGTTTTTACCGTTTAATAGGCAGCTTACAATTTTTATTTTGTTATTCTTGCGGTTTGTTGTGTAACTACTGTTCTTCAAAAAAAGTAAGGTGAGTATTTATTTTAAATCCTAAATGTAAAATTAATTAAGTACACTAATTGAGTAATTCAATTTTTGTTGAGGTTATGTTATACACATGTTGTAATAAAGTGTACAACCATAAAAAACTTGTAAAAAACCATACTCCTTAATCTTAAATAGTATGGAATGTTTTTATCACTGACCTCTATTTTCATTATAACGGTCAATTTATATGACTACTGATCTATCGATTCTTTTATATAAATTCATAATTTTCAGTTACATATCTTGAAATTATTTTCTGTTTTAACAAATTATTAAAAAAAACCGAATGGGCATAAATATGTTTATAACCTGAAATCAAAAGTAACATATCTTAACATTTGTTAATAACTTATACATTTTTGTATTAGTTCGATTAGTTGTATTAAATTCGACCAAATCGTTTTTCACTTATGCTATTTGTATTAACCACAGAAGAAGTAGACTAACAGCTAATAACTTAGAAAATATATCATTTTATTCAGCTATAATTAAATTTTCAATTTTGTTTTTGTATCTGGTATTTTAATAAACGGATTCACATTTCTTCAAGGTGAAGGTACAACACATTATTAAGAAAATATACATTTACTTTTATTCCTTAGCATGTTTTTGTTCTAGTTCAATTGTTTTTTTTTCAGAAATCAAGGAAATCGATCCAATGTGGAAACTCAGCAGGAAAAACTACTGTTGTTTAACGATTTCTTCATATATAGTTTATACTGTTATGTTATTCCTTTTTTAGTTTATATTATATTATCTAACGCAATGTATTTTTTTATATCTTAGTCCACTTTTTTTAGAAAATAAATTGATTCAAAATGAAAAAAATGCTTTTTTTCAAATTTGCCCAACACGCTTCTTTCAAGCTTGTTCAACATGGTTATTTCAAGTTTCCCCAACATACTTTTTTCCAGCTTGTCTAATAAGCTTTTTTCCAGCTTGTCTAATAAGCTTTTTTCAAGGATTATAAAATAAGCTTGTGGTAGCGGTAACTAGTAAGCTTGAATTATGCTTGATATAAGTTTCCAGACAAGTTTGTTTCCAGTCTACATGATTGTTAAAACAAGTTTGTTTTAACCTTGTATCAAACTGACTATGCTATCTGGGTACAATTAGCTAACGTAAGGAATGAAAGAATTTGCTGTATTAAAATTTAAGCGGTATAGAAACATTACATGTTTTCTTTGTTTTGGTAAAACAAATGCATTGGCATTTTGTCGATTCAATTATTTTTATGTGTACCATGCGTTTCAAAACCCATTTGTGTGGAATTACTTCTTCACAATTTATCAATTAATACTTAAAATTACTAAATCTTCAAACAAAGCTCAAAGTCTAATATAGGTTCGTCTAATTTTCTTTATTTAACAATTTCATTTATGAGTGGTTTTGAACAGTGGCGTAAACAGGATTTGAATTTGAGGTGTGATGAATCTGACTCCATCAGGGGTATGAACCTTAAAGAGGAGGTGGATCTGAAATTCTTTCCCGAAAAATGTTTACTCTTAAAAACGTGATTATGCGCTTTTATTGCTTTATTTTATTGTTGAACATTATACTTAATATTCATAAACAATAAAAACTCATATGAACACATGTTGCTTAAAAATAAAACTTCTTGGTGCAGTAATACACAATATTTATTCAATACGTACACTGATTATCTTGCTTAAAACTTATATGACAAAATATATTTTCCTACGTTTCTTTCCAAAGTCATCTATAACTTCGTCAACAGTGATATCAATTTTTCGATAGATTGACATCATGGCAAGTTCATTTAATCGTGTCTGTAAGAAATCAATTTTATAAGATTTAGTAAGTAGTGAAGTATTACATTTACTTGTCCGGTAGAACTCCTGAGATAAGTTTTTATTTTCTTTATTGTTGAAAAGAACCCTTCTAGAGTGCATGTCGTTACAGAAAGGCGCATATGATTTTCAAGAGCTGGTAGATGGAAGAGTACAATATTTGGTCACATGCATCATGGCTGATAACATCCGACTTCAAAGTTCTGCGATTTTTTGTTCTGTCCATGTTTTTCATTCACAATTTTAGATTTACATAAATGTCATCCTTGTTTGAAGAAACTGAACTAAAGCACCTAACTTCATTTTTGTTTCGCTGTTTAGTTCAAGACTTAACGAGCATTGAAAGCCTTCAAAAACTTTTATGTTTTTTGAATCTTTCTTCTAGTTGTGATATAAAAAAAATCAGTAAAAGGAAGGAATACGTTTATTCTATAATGTTTTTCTACTAGATCATCTTGGCTGATGGTCACATCAGCGCATTCATTAGATGTACTTGTGGCATTATTCCTGTTCTGTTGTTTTGAACAGAGTCTAGGAAGTTTTACGTTGATACCTATATCCAATACAACAGCTTGAACTTGTTTAAACATTTTATGGAACTCTTTCTCAGCATTCGCACGCATGAGATGCAATTCTGATAGGATAACACAATAGGTTCTTTCAAATCCAAATTTTCTTTTTTTACTTCTTTGCACAACGGCATACCAAAAACAAAAACATTTTCAACAACGTGTACAGCAACACAAAACTCTGTGGTTAAAACTGCCCACTTCAAATTCTTGGCTTCAGAGCCATGCTTCTAAGAGGAAATGATGTCAAGTGATTCAAGAACAAAATCAATTACGTGCATAAAATCCCGAACTGCATCAAACTGTGCCACCCGACGAGTGGCACAAAACCTTTTTAAGATTTTGATTTTTGGATCTTCCCTTCATTTCTTAATTACATTGTTGAGAATAGCCTGCGTTTTAGACGTATTAAAAAATATGTAGCACAAAAAAATGTTTAGTTCTATTCTTGCGGTGTTATTTATTTATTCAAGTATTTTGACTGACCTACGTAACATCATCTCATTTAAACATCTGTAACAACTTCTTCAACATTTTGTATAGGCGATTGCTAAATCTCAGATTTATTCATAATATTTTATCTTCCAAATTCTTTTACGAATGGTTTTTCTTTATTAATATAATTAATATTTTTTAAATATTGATATAATATTTGTACAACTGATAAAAATAAAAACATAATAGTAGCAGTATTAGGGCGTATATAAGTGAAAACATAAAGGCAAATACAAGTAAAAAAAAACACAAAAAATAAAGAATCAAAGGATATAAATCATTTATCTAACATAGTAGTACAATATGAGGCTATTGATAAAACTCCAAATCAAATGGCTCCAAGGTAACTTGTCCTACTTAATAATAAAACGCATAAAAATAACGCGTAATATGTGATATAGTCCTCGCAATTTTACTTTCGATGCACGTCATTAACGTCAGTGACGTAGTTATTCAACCATGTTGTCGGTATTATCATGTAAACTTACTGTTTTCGTACATTCTTAATATTACATTGCATATTACGTTTTCATTAAATGTTTCTACATTCGTAACAGTTGTACTACGCTTACGTTTTGAAGAGATCTAAGAACCTCGTTGTTAGCAACCGTTGTACATACAGAAATAACTGTAGAATATATGTATGTATTACGACAATTTAAATATTAAGTAAAAGGGTACTTCTCGCACAGCATTTACTGATATCAATGGACCACCATTATCTCGTTCAAGCTCAAAATAGTACAGTTTTGTATCAAAAATAATTATTAAAAAACAATGAGCACTTTGACATAAAAAACACAAATTTAATTTGACAGATGTCAACAACGCTGCAACTGTAGTAAGCACACCAACAACGTGATAAAAAAAATTCAATAAGACAATTCGGTATTTATTTAATTTTTGCTATAAATAGGGTGGTATGAATTTTACGTCATTAATGACGTGCATCGAAAGTTAATTTGCGAGGACTTTACACAACGTAAGTAAATACAAAGTCGTTTTTTCACAAAAATAATTTATTAATATAAGTGGGTCATGCCGTTAATGAAGAAAAACATTAACAAAAAGTACAGTTTGCAAAATATTTGTAACAATAGTTTTCTCACTATACACATATTTACATAAAAATTTAGCAACTTATTCGTGATGCTACTGATAATAGAAAAAGAAAACCAGAATATGTAAATTGATAACATTATCAAGAGAAACTATTTAATTACGCATTAATATTAAGACTATTTTTGCAAAAATTCTGAAAGTAATGATTCTATTTAAATTTATTCTATATACTCAACATAAGGACAATTATTATTAATTCGTAGTTTTAGAAAAGGCACATATTTTGTGTGCTTTTACAATCTGTACCTCCAATACTGAAGTACACATGTATAATACATCATGTCTTCTACGTGTTAGACCACTTTCTTAAGCAACCATAAATGATCAATGACGTTAAATAAACATAGCTGTTATTCCTTGAGCTGAGAGTAACGTTGCTAAATTTTTGTAATCTTATCGGCTAAATTATAGTTTTTTTACACCGTATGTCGCAAAAACTGTAGTTCATTTTGTAATACAATAGTTTCGTAAGCTAAATATTTTTTTCTGTATAACCCTTTGCAATAAAAAAATAGTGCAAACGTAAATCTTTTAATTCAGTTTTAACAAATTACTAAATGTAATTAAAAACTTAGACAAACATTATTTTATTGCTGGTGTTGAGGTGATCCAGTTTAAATTCAAATTCAATTAAACACGCGCGAAATTACGCAAAATGCGCATAATCGGTTTTAAGAAGAGTTGGCGCACGCTAAGGGTTGCACCCGTTGTGTAATCGGCCTTTTTAATAAAAAAATTGTGTTTTGTGCTATTTATTATGTAAGTAACTGTATACCGTTAGCTAATGTAAGGGATGAAAAAATCAAATATAATTTGTAAGCATTTTGCATTAAAATTCCAGCGTTATAGAAATATTACATTTTTTCGTTGCTTTGGTAAAACAAACGCATTAGAGGGCCTTTTAATTTTTTCGATTTAATTATTTTATGTGTATGATCAATGGTATATGATGCATTTTAACATCAGTTTATGTGGAATTGTTAAACGATGTTTTTCACAAATTCTTAATTAAAAAGTAAAATTATTAAATCGACATGTCTTAAAAGAAGGCGTGACATGTAATTTAGATTCTTTGTTTTTTTCTTTATTTCATATATATAATAAATGCGCACGATCTTATTAGGAAATGTTACTACTACAAAAAAAATTAATTTTTTTTACTGATCCTTACGAAAATAAAACGGTTTTTTTTGGCGACATGTAATATCACCGAAAGATATGTTCTAATTCGATGCTATGCAAGACAAATTTTACGTGTAATAAAAAAAATTGCGTACACGCATGCGTACATAAAAGTTTTATGAAAAAGTTACACCGAACAGCATCGTGTAAAGTGGCTTTTAGAAATGTAACCGCAATGATTTACCATTTTATACTTAAATCTGAAGATTACTAAAATGGAAAATGGCTTTGTGCAGATACCCTGCTTGTATTGTATGTGTAATAGTGCAACATTTTTTGATATATTGTTGTGTGTTTATTATACATGTTTATTTTTGGTCCTTGTTTGTTTGTTCCGACCATTGAACTAATAGCTGGGTTGCTTCCGTAATCAGGACCTCAGTACCTACTGACAGGCCGTTACTTAACTAACTCTGTTTACGATAAATATATTTTTGCACGTGTTTATATGTGTTGGGATTTTGTTATCATATGCGTGTATTCCTTTAAAGAACTTAAGGTTGAGATGTCTTAATTTTCTTGTTTATTGATGCCTTTGATTATAAACTGGTCGCTTAATAAATCTAATATATATGATCTTGCATTTATATTCAGTTAGAAGACCGAAGGGGTTTCTTTTTCAGTTCTTCTCTTCTTACTTTAACGAGTTAAACTCGAATAAAAATCACGATACATTTTTTTATTGTGTGTTTTATTTAACCTAGTACAGCTTTCCCACATATCGAGAGTAAACAGTGTATAACGAACTTAATACAACGTAGAAGAAGAGGGTAGCTTGACGATCCCAGCCGCTACTAAATGTCGCTATCTTTTTTTGGTTCGCGGGTTTTAAGTTTCAAACCTGAGTGCGTTACATCACAACATACAAAGGTACTTTACTAATGTAAAAACAATGTTATAAAAATGCAATCTGATTGGCAGGGTTATACTAAGCGTTTGACACAAATCTACCCGATTTCTGACTTAATAAATTTGAAACATCTAAATTTTTTATCCTCGTTTTTCAAGTTGTCAAATGCTCCTTGTAGCAACGTACGTAATAGCTACGTACATTTCATATGATACAAGTACGTAATATTACGTACCAAACACGTGCAAATGTTACAGTCAATTTACATGAAATATTACGTATCATTTACGTTGAAACTTACGTACATTTTCCGCTATAAATTTACCCATTATGTACGTTTGTGCACTGTAGATATTTACAAACTAGATTGATATACAGACATTGAACATTTTTGAAGATATAAATAATAATAAACAACTTCCGGAGCCAACGACTCTTTGACAGGCTCAAACAAGTAAAAATCTGAGCGGTAAATCTGGATTAAAAAGATGGGTCCGGATTATGACTTTTAAAGATAAGTATCCGGATTACTAGATGTCTGGATTTAAGTGCGTCGGGATTCTAGAGGTTACACTGTATAGCTTTTATGTAGTATTTGTCACTGTTATAGATTCATTTGTTAATTTACTGGTAAAGTTACTGAGTATTTAAAAAGTTACGGGTAAAACACCTATACCTAGCGATTCCGTACACTTGATAATGTTTTTGAATAACGCATACGTTTTAATTACCTATGTCCGAGCAGAGTTAACAATGTTGTTAGCTGACGCCGTTGTTAACTAAATCGTAGTTATTGATTTGAAAATGTCGTCATCGAAACAATTGATTTTGTACCAATAACAAAAAATCGAATGCTAAATGATCAAATGATCTGTTTTCTTTTGTTCTTTTTTCTTTTTTAAAGTTATTTACACAAAGCAACAAGATCTTGGAAAAGACAAGTTTAATTTACTATAAAAAGATCACCGATTTTTCTCAAGTAGGTAACCATAAATCATAAATGACTAATAACATTAAATAAACGTAACAATTATTCCTCGAGAGCAGCGTTGCTTAATTTTTGTCATCTTCTCAAGTAGCAAGTGTACATAACAATTACGTTTATTTTTGGTGTAAATATGTAATTTACTTAATAACTCCAAAATGACACTTAACTGTCACGTAGAGTTTATTTCCCAACAACCACGTAACATTTTTTACGTGTCCGGTACGTAACAATTACGTAGTTTAGAAATAAAAAAAAATACAAAATGGTAGTAACTGTACCAGTAAATTAACAAATGAGTTTAATAAAGTTACAAATAATTTATAAAAGTTAAAGTCTATAACAGTGTAACCTCTACAATACACACTTAAATGTGGACATTTATTTTTAAAAACTATAATCCACACTCGCCACAGTTATTGGCGATGATTTACTGCTCGTCGGCGCTGATATTATTATTTGTTTGAGCCTATCAGAGCGTCTTTGGCGAAATGTTCAAATTCTGAGTATCAAACTAGTTTGTGAATATTTACAGTACACATACGTACATAATAGGTAAATGTATTACGTTAAATGTACGTAAATTTAGACGTAAATGATATGTGATATTTTACGTAAATTGACTGTGACGGTAGCACGTGTTTGGTACGTAATATTACGTACTGTATCACGTAAAATGTACGTAGCTATTACGTACGTTGCTACATGGGTTATTGTCTAAATTACAATTTTACAATCGCAAAAATTGTACGCTATTTTGTGTTACTATCGTTTTGTAATGATTGTATTTTTTTGTATTTAATTTCTACAACACCATGAAACCAACAAACAGCGTAGAGGCGTTTCATTATGTCGTGAACTGTGACGTTGAAAATTGGAATTAATAAACCAAAAATTGAAAATTTCACAAGTCTAAGTGAACTTCAAAAACCTTAGTTCATTTAAAAGACAAACACGTCAACAAAAAATTTAAATAATTAAAAAATAATCAGATATTTATACAATAAATAAAAATAAGTAGTAATGAAGACTTGTTAATTACAAATACAACGACAAAAGTAATGATAAGTTAGAAAAAATGTACTGTCAAATGTTTGTGAGACGGATGATAGCAACATTTTGAAATAAACTGATTACAGCGCTACAGTTCACGAGATCCTAAAAGACTTCTAAACGTATATCTATCAACTAAGTTTTGAAAAATTATTAAACCAAACTAAAAACTTGCATATAAAAACTATTCTATTGCGGACGTTAAGACTCATATTCTCAATTAGAAAAGAAAATACTCATGGTTATGTGAGATACGTTGAAAAGGTACTATAATAACGTAACGTAGAAGTGATGTAATAAAAAAACAATATAGTTGGCTGGGTTATATATCAATATGGATCGCAAAAACTGTAGTTTGTTATTGAGGCCTTTAGCACCACTAGCTACTGAGAGAGCAACTAAAATGTAGTATATTATTGCGCTTGTGTGCTTCCCGCGGCACTTGGTAAAACACATGGTATAAATAGCTGCTTGTGGCAGTTTAATTGTGTATTTTAAATGGTTTATTATCCAACTCAAAACTTTAACTAGAATTACCAAAACAACCATTAATGACCAATGACGTTAAATAAACGTAACTGTTATTCCCTGAGAGTATATCACGTTGCTAAATAACTGTCAAATTACAGTTGTTTACACAGTCCCAATTTTATGCGTGTACTCAATCAACAAGGAAACAGTTTTGAAATGTGTTTTTTAACGTTTTACAAAATATATATTTACATTTTTAAAAACATTGTAAAAACGTCTTAATGGCCAGAATTACGTTGCAAAGTCAATATTAGAAAAACATTCTAAAAATGTTTAAAAAACATTATTTATATATATTTATAAAATTTACCAATGTTACATTAATGTATAAACAATGTATAGTCCACGCTTTTTTTTAATATTACAATATGCTTAAGGACAGTTCTACAATAATGGTATAAATGTAAGTTTAGTTATACTTGATTTAATTTTAAAATACTGACATATTTGGCTGTTAGTTTTATTTATATCAATCAATCAATAACACAGCCAATAATGACAGCATTTTATAATCAAACTAAGTATAACTTAGCTGACATTTATACCATTATTATAGAACCAGCCCTAAAATGCTTATAAAATACAGATAATACAATCTTTGTGTACTCAAAATACTTCAATTTCATATGGCTGCAAACGGTGCCTATAACGTTTTTAAAACATGTAAAAAACGTTTCCTTGCGGATAAATATCGTTTTGTAATTTCCGAGTTTTTCTGCTGTTTAATTTTTATAACTACTAAATAAATTATTTTATTGCTGATTTTAAGATTCACAGATACTTCTGTGCTGTTATGTTGTAATAAAAACGGTGATTCAGATTTCTGTTTAAGTAAAAATAACGGCTTCGACCCGGTCCAAGTTTCTGATACAAAGTGAAATCAGTTAAATTATCTAAAACCTCTATGTTAAAACAGTTGAATTCTAAGTATATAGGCGCCGACGTGTATAAAGTTGTAGTTTCTTAAAATTTTCTGTTCTGGCAGAAATAAAAAACGAGTTTTTTCTTCAATAAATTAGTCAGTTTAAAAAGTAATCATCTAATGATGTTTACTCTTATAACATAAGAATAAACATTCAAAGACAACAAATAAAATGTAAACAAGGAAATGTAGGTAGATTCAAATATATTTTTTTAATATTGCATATTACTTATTTAGTGCAAAAGTTTGCTGTACTATTTAGAACATATGAGATCGGCTTTTAACAGTACATGTTGAAGCGGACACAAGTTGAAGAACTTTGGTAATATTTCTTTCAGCAACTTATCATTTTTGATAAAACTTATTTTCATGTTTTTTATCGATGTCGTCTGCGTAAAACTTTAGCTATAATAGAGGTCGTTTTCTTGATTTAATTTTTCAACTATTAATCGATCTTCAATTTGCAGAAAAATTGTGGCGGAGAAATTAGTTCTAGAAGCTGAACAAGACTGTCTTATGTAGCTACGTACGTATAGTAGCTACGTATATTTTACGTGATATATGTACGTAATATTAAGTACCAAACACGTGCAAATGTCATAGTCAATTTACGTAATATATCACGTATCATTTATACGTCTAAATGTACGTAGATGTACTGTTGATATTTACAAAGTATTTTGATACACAGAGCCTAAACATGTTCAAGGATATAAATGACAATAAACATCTTACAGTGCACTTAATGCAAACTTAAATTTAATTTAAAAAAAAGATGCAAACACTCTGTTTACCCGAGTGGCACGTGTACGTAACAATTACGTTTATTTTTGGTGTTCATTTTGTAATTTACGTAATAACTCCAAAATGACACTTAAAAAAGTTAGTAAAAATTGCAGTTAACAATGTGTGATCAACATAGAAAATACATTCTGAAATTAAAATCAACGTATGCGTTATTTAAAAACATTATAAAAATGTACGTGATTACGAATTTTACACGTAACTTTTTAAATACCCAGTATAATTACATCAGTAAATTAACAAATAAATTTAGTAAAGTGACGAATACTACATAAAAGTTAAAGGCTAACCTCTATAATCCAAACACACTTAAATTCGAACATCCAGTAATCCTTACACTTATTTTTAGCAGTCATAATCCGAACGCATCTCTTTAATCTGGAAACTCGCCGCAGTCATCGACGATGATTTACTGCTCGCCGGCGCTAATATTTTTATTTGTTTAAGCCTGTCTTTGGCAAAATGTCCAGACTCTGTGTTTCATACTAGTTTGTAGATATCTATAGTACACATACACGTACATAATGGGTAAATTTATGACGTGAATGTACGTAAATTTAGACGTAAGCGATACGTGATATTTTACGTAAATTGACTGTGACGTGTTTGAAACGTAATATTTTGTACTTTTATCACGAAAAATGTACGTAACTATTACGTACGTTGCTATATACGTAAAAACGACTGACAAGTAAACATCTCAGCGGCGAGCTGTGAATCACCGTCAATGACTGCAGCCAGTGCTCAGATTAAAGAGACGCGCCCGGATTATGACTTGAAAATTAGTGTCGAGATCACTAAATGTCTGGGTTATAAAAGTTACACTATATGGTCATCAACTTACAAAATTTAAAAATGATGTTATTTTACATTCTATACGTCATTATCTACATTATTTAAATTATCAACGCATTGTCTATCTATTTTTTACGTACACGTTTAAATAATTAAATTCTAGAGGCATTGATATATCACGCTGCTATTTATAAGTAGCGGCGGTTGGTGGTCAGTGCTGCAAAAGAGCAATTTTAACATCAAAAACGCATTCTTACGTAACATAAGATTTATATTTTTGGTCAATTTATCTGTTCTTGCAATACGCAAAATGATTATTATCGTTTATATTGTTTTTAATTTAAAGTAAACATAATTTTTACAATTTTTTTGAAGGATCATTGACCAAATAACTTAAAGGAGAAGCCGTAATTTGAGTTAACAAAATAATTTTTTGTGTTATGCCTCATGCCACTACCACTCCAAGAAAAACATGGCAACAGTGTAATTGTTAATGCGGTTGGTGTGTTTTGGTGTGGTCTTCAGCTAACAAAAATCCCTAAGACCACGACATATTTTAAATCCAATAAATTTATATTGGAATGTCTTTAATTAGCAGAAATGTATTTCGATTTTTACAGCAGGTATTGATTAATTTAATGTGAAAAAGTAAATTACAACGATTATTTTAGGGGTCAGTCAATCTCGCGGCAAGGAATTACCAAAGCACCGCTGCAGTAAGTCACCGTGTTATATAATTCTATTTAAAAAAAAAGTGTAACGATTACATACAGTTTACGCTATCAGCAATTTGTAATCTACGCGTTTGTTTATTATTTTTTTAAAAATAATTTTATTGATTAATGAATTTTGGTTAATTTCCACAGAATTTAGGGGAGCGTCCTGATACTCGAGTACATTGTACTTTAATACCTGGAGATGGTGTTGGACCTGAACTGGTATATGCCGTTCAAGAAGTTTTTAAAGCTATCGGTGCTCCTGTTGATTTCGAACCATACTTTCTTTCCGAGGTAAATCCATCTCTCAGCGTTCCTTTAGAAAAAGTTGCAGCTTCTATCAATAAAAATCGAGTATGTCTTAAGGGTATTCTTGCCACACCTGATTACAGTAACACAGGTGAAGCACAAACGTTAAACATGAAATTGAGACACGCATTAGACTTATATGCTAATGTAGTTCATGTGAAATCTTTGCCTGGTATTAACTCGAGGCATACAAACGTTGATTGCGTAATAATCAGAGAGCAAACTGAGGGAGAATACTCTGCTTTAGAACACGAAACTGTTAAGGGTGTAGTTGAGTGTTTAAAAATTGTCACTGCTAAAAAATCAGAAAGAATTGCCAAATTCGCGTTTGATTATGCAACTAAGCATAAGAGAAAGAAGGTTACTGCTGTTCATAAAGCAAATATTATGAAATTAGGGGATGGTTTATTCTTAAGGAGTTGTGAGGAAGTAAGTATGGGTCACTTGGCTGTTACTGACATTTATTTTATGTCGTTTTAGATAGCTAAATTGTATCCAAAGATTGAATTTGATAAAATGATTGTTGATAATTGTACCATGCAAATGGTATCAAAACCAGAACAGTTCGATGTTATGGTTACTCCTAATTTATATGGGAATATTGTGGATAATTTGGGATCTGGTTTGGTTGGAGGTGCTGGGGTTGTAGCTGGTGCATCCTACTCTTCCAAATGCGTGGTTTTTGAACCAGTAAGTATTCATATCAGTTGCATTTGAAAGTTTAATTTTAAATGTCTCAATAAATAGGTAAAAGCAATGATAATACCCTCATTAGTTATTGACTCTATTTAACTTAATTATAATTCTTGTTTTAACTGGTACTATCTTTACTTTGTAATCAAGATTAGTTACTAGTTTTTATTGGCGTTTACTTGAAATCTGCTTAATTAATGAATTATTTTGATTATTTTAAATATATATTTGTTTATGTTAGACACACGTCAAAGTGGAAATCTTCACAGCCTGAAACAAATTGACTCATTGCATCTTGACACTTATTTCTATTTTACCACTATTTGTATATTGTATTTTATTTCTATAAAAATTGAGTACTTACAGCGTTAATTGTACAAGATTCGGCATGCATTATGTTTATTCATAAAAATGTTTTTAAATATAAAAAATCTTTGATGGAACGGCGTAACATTCGAAGACAATAGAATAATTGCTGAATAAAAGATGCAGTTCATAGGAAATAGTTGTTTGAGAACGGCTACTGGAGAAGTTGTAGATGACGGACTCTAGCAATAGCTAGCTTTTGATAGAAAATTTAACGCTGTTGGTGTTGAAAAGTAGGGTTTTTGAAGTTTTACGTCACTTGAACGATGGGTTTTGTGGTGTCACTTTAGCGTACAAAGTACGGGAAAAGATTCTGCTTCTAGGGTAACGGGCTGGTAGAGCTAATCGTTAACTATAGCAAAACGGCGTAAAACAACTTTTCCGTAGGAATGTTTTTACACTAATGGGTATATGATTTTCAATTCCGGCCGTTATAAATTTAAGTTTATCTAACTTGACGGGACAAGTTTTTGGGGATGACTACTGAAGACTTTTCTACTACGCTGATTCACTATCGCCCTTTTGCCAAACCCTGATCTTCACGTATTAGGCTTAGACCGTAGTTTGCTTAGTAGACGCTAAATCTGTGAAATGCGGTTGGCCATAGACGATTCTGTCACCTGCGAAATATTTTGTGACTTATTTGAAGATGCTATAAGACTGAAAGCAAATCAACTAGAACTAGAGAATCTTTGAAACGCTTTGGTAGACACAAAGGCAGAAACACGTTAGCGATATAATAATAACTTTTCAATATTTAAATTGTTATGTGTTTCAGATTAATTAGTCTGCAGAAAGTTGTCGTTAACGAAATTACTTTATTTTGTGTTATCTTATATTGGGAATGTAGGTAACCTTAGATTGTTAAGTTTGATATGACGGCATTAGCTTTATTTAGGTTAATCTCAATGGATACAACGTAATTTAATTTAAACCACATTACCTTGTTCTGTATTAATTTCGATAATGTTATTACAGGGTGCGAGGCACACGTTTTCCGAAGCAGTTGGCAAAAACCTTGCAAACCCAACGGCGATGTTCTTATGCGGTGCGAATTTATTGCACCATGTAAATTTATCGACATATAGTGAAATGATAAAAGATGCTGTGAATACGGTTTTGAAAGAAGGCAAAATACGCACCAAAGACGTAGGGGGTCAATCGAGCACGAAAGAGTTTACGTTTGCAGTTATTAATAAGCTCGAAGAGTCGCGATTGTAAACAGCAAATTTTGAGCAATTGATATTAATATTAGACATAGGATTACAATATACTACCATTTTAACTACTAGTCTTTGTTTGCTGTGTAGCCAGTATTTTTAGCTAATTATTGTGACATATTTATTTGTTATATTAGACCATTTTGTTAAATGAATGTTGAAATTAAATTGTTGAAACGTTTGTTTTGTTGGTTATCGTTGCAAAGCGGAATTAATTAGGTGTTAGCGACAAGGAGATATGTGATTTGTTTCACTGGAAAAAGAAAGTGAAAAAGTGTAGGCGTTGCGGTCGTACAACTAGCGCAGCCAACTTTAAATTTAGGTGTACACAGTTCCTTAAAAAATTACCCAACAGTAATATTTTATAAAGATTCTTTATAGAAAAGGTTAACAGATCTTGTTGTTTGTTATCATGATAGTAATACCAGTACTATTCAAACTTCAAATACAAAATTATAGTTTCAGTACCGTTGTTATAATTTTTGCCGATCGAATGCGGTTTCCTTTGACACTGGCCTACTGTAAATAACCATTCTTATCTCAATTTGTAATTGTCACAATGATTGTTTTGTAGACAATTTTCAACAAGAAGGTTATCACAATGCACAGCAGCAATTTGAATTCTAGTTCTTAGCTATCAGTTCATAAAAAAATGTTTTGAAAAAAGGTTGAAATTACCCATATTTATACCCGCATATATTTTTTTACGCACGCCAATAGCCAAATTACCCTAGCGATGACCCGCATATTGGCAACCCTTGATTGTAACGAATGACGAATTCCTACGACTCTGCTGGCTAATCTATTGTGGTAAAATCTACGATGACATAATCAAGAGTTTTAGTTTAGAGAGAAAAGAGAAATTTGATCTGAAACTGAATCAACATAACTGAAATTTTTAAATTAATTTCGCAAATGATAAAGCATAGGAATCTAAGAGCAGTGGCGGCCTTTGGCCAGCGCCCGACCGCGACACTTAAAGACTGGCGCCACTGCATAAGAGAAAATTTTGACGAAACTCGAGTTAGCGATAACTAATAATTCGCGATACTTGGATTTGATAACTTTGTACACGAATATATAAAGAAAAGTTTTTTGAAGGGTTCAAAACATCACGTATTTAATCTTGTCAGCGTGTAATTATGACTAGATCAACACGTTGAACTTGTTTACGATGTTTCCGCAGTGATACTAAGCCAAATCTACCTATAAACGTGAAACTCGCAGTGATTACACGGGGTATTCACCATAGTTTTTAACTGTGTATTTACCGCGAATGCGCCGTGGAAGCACATCAGTGGATACACCGTGTACAAATAGAGCAAACACTCAATGGACTTTAAATTAAATTTAAATTAAAAGTCACGTTCAGAAAGCTGCCGAAAGTCTTCAAGAGTTTGAGGCTAACATCGCCAGATTAATACGGCTTGCGTATCCTACAGCACCAGATACCTTCTGGAGCAGTTGGCTATTCAAACCTTTGTAAACGGCCTCCGAGGCAACGAACCGCAAGAGACTCTGCGGTTAGCTCTACCGAAGATGTTAGATGACGCTATAACCCCTGCTTTAGAGTATGAAGCAGCAAAATAGACGTCATGCTGTGCAGCAGAAATACCCGCGCTGACACAAGAAAGTATTGAAATAGTGCGACTTGTATTTCGGGAACAAGTAGTTGGAGGAAGAGAAATGACGTGCTAGAACTGCGGGAAAGTGGGCCACGTACGACGACGCTGTAATAAGCCCCAAGAACAAAGACCAGTATAGTGTCCGGAAAACTAGAACAGGTCGACTGAATGGAGCGGAAGTCGACCTCAACGAGCCATACTTCGCAGATTATATTTCAAATAGCATCGCCTATGGAACAATTGCACAGTATTTATCTCGATGACAAGCAATGGTAAGATTGATGGAAGAAGTGTTTAGTTACTGGTCGATGCGGGAGCGACCAAGACGGTCATTCGTCCGGACATCACCAGTAACAGTAGGGGAGACCAGGGTGGTTGTGACGATTTTGGCTTACAATTTTTTTAAATTAATTTTATATTAATGTTCCAAAATTCTTTTATTGCAAGTTTATTACTTAAGCTACAACTCTATAAAAAAAACAGAAACGAACTAATAAAAATTAATATTAACAAAGTTACTAACAACACAAGTATCTAATGCTAAATGTCACAATCTACCCCAAGTAGGGGCTAGTTGTGACACTAATGGGGTTGGTTGTGACAAGTTATAAATCATCGTCCGAATCGCAATTTTGACAAACAAAATAGACACTTTCGTCTGTACACTCAACACTTTAGGCATCTAGTGCACTGCACTCATTTTTCTCTTGACCGTGAATTCGCATATGATTCCACGCAAATAAGGCAAAAAGTGTCTGTATCATCTTCAGAGCTGCTAGAAGATATTTTTTTGGCTTTGACTTTGCCTTTGTTGATGTTTCTTTTGGTGCCCATTTTGTTTACCTTTTTCTTCAGTTCTTTCATTTTTTTCTTTGTGCGCATTTTCGAGTTCTTCTTTATTTGGTGTGTCGGTCCAAACAGCTGCACGTCCACGTTTTCGTCCTTTTCTAACATTTACACGTTCTTCTGCCTTTGGCGCAGGCCGTATATCTTGAGGAGAAAAATACGTTTTAACCCCGGAAGGACCTGGCAAGTTTTCAGGTTCAAAAATACCATGATGGTTTACGTGGCTGGTTACAATATTTGAATTTGGAGGAGTTACTTGATTAGTTTTAGCTATTTTAGTCAAGGACATGTCACTTGATGTATTTTTATATATTTCAGGATTTTGACGATCGGTAACAGCTAAGGGAAGAAACTCCTCCTCATCAAAGATTTCTTTATTGAACGGAATTGAATATTTTTTGGTGTTGCAGCTAGAGGCAATCTTTTGTTAATTTTGGAATGTCGTATATGGTAATTGTTTTTCCCGGATGATTGCGCATCCAGGAGTTACAAGCAGAATTTATGTATTTCTTAAAGAGACCATATAAACCGATCGATCGAGAGATTGCAGTTTGTAGGAGCAATAATGCGGAAGTAGAGATATTACAACAATTCCGTTTTATTTGCAGAAATTAATTCCTTTTAAGGAGAGGTGCGACTCGTGGTTGTTTACTATTAACAAAACCGCTTTATCTTTAGATGACCTTGTATGTTTTGCAAAATGCTGCAGAAATATATAAAAATCATTTTTGGTCATCCAGCCAGACGGATTGGCGGACCCAATGCAACCAGGTAGGCCGTGATTCACAAAGTAATCCGTGTAGTTTTTTCTCAGAAATAAAAACATAGGATGAATTGAACTCCTTTACTCCTTTCAGCAGATGTTACCGAGCCAACTTGTTTTGCTTCTCTTCGAGCAATGATTCTGTCCGGTTTCTGCACAGTTGTTATTCCCATTTCATCGACATTATAAATTACCTACGGTTCAAATTTATATGGCTCTAAAACTTCTTCCAGAAGAGAAAAAAAACTTTTAACATTTGTCTCGTTAGAGCTTGTAGCTCGACTAAGGCTAGTTGACTCAGCAGTTCTGATGGATAACTATTTATGACGCTTAAGAAAATTTGTAAACCAGTTTGCAGATGCCATTTTGTTTTCTATCCAGTTTGGAGGAACGGTTACTTTATTTTTAATTCCAAACTCGCAAGCTAATCTACCAACTTCTCTCGTAGATAATCCGAAATATAATTTTGATTGATCTATCAAATATTCGGTTAGTTCATTTTTTATTTTATCTGTTAAAACCTGGCGATTTTTGTTATATCCAACATGAACAGATACTGTTGATCCTAAATAGAAATTTTTTATTGTCCAAATCCTTAGCTTAAATTAAAAAAGAAATACCTTCATCTATTTGCATTTGTTTCCATTTACAAAATTTCTATAAAGTCATGCGATTTATTTCGAAATCGGCCGCAACTGTACGAAGAGATCGTTTGTCATTCAAAAACATATGAGGGTGTTTGTCTTCTATTGGTTTTACGTTCTCATTGTTACTACTAAAACAATTACGTGCATTAAAAAGACGTGCTTAGTTTATCTAGACGACGTGATCGTGGTTAGAAGGTCGTTTGAAAAACACTTGAACAACTTGAAAGAAGTGTTCGAACAACTATGTGGGGCAAATCTAAAACTGGACCCAAAGAAGTGTCACGTGTTTAAGAAGGAACTGCAATAGCTTGGCCACGTAGTATCTAGAGATGGAGTAAAGTAAATCCTAGCAGTGCAAGCATGGTTAAGACTAATCGACAAACAGATCCGAAGTTTTTTTTGGGTTGTGCACTTATTATAGACGATTTGTACCCGGATTTGTCTATATTGGCAAACCTTTGACGAAACTGACCAAAGAAAGAGCAGCTTTTAAATGGAATGAAAATTGCAAAAACGCTTTTTATCAACTAAAGCAGATCCTAGTCAATTCTCCGATTTTAAGTTATTCAATAGAAGATTGGAAGTTTGTTTTGAATACCAATGCAAATAATCTTGCTATAGGTGCAGTCTTTTTACAAGTGCAAGATGAACAAGAAAAAGTCATCACGTGTTTTAGTAAAGTTTTTTCGAAGCCAGAAAAGAATTATTGCGTGACTAGGAGAGAACTGTTAGCAGTTGTCAAGTCTATAGAACACTTCTAAAAATATTTATATGGACGAAAAGTTTTACTTAGAATGGACCACGCCGCTTAAAATGGCTATTGAAGTTCCGTAATCGGAAAAAGAAAAATAGGAAGATGGATCGAGAGAATGCTCGAGTATGATTATGACACAGAACACCGCGCCGGAAGCAGTTATCGCAACGCTGATGCATTGTTCGGAAGACCATCTCCGGCAAACTGCAGCCATTGTTTGCGACTTGAAGAAAATTTCGAATGCCCCGGAGAACTGCTATGGTTGATGACGAGTGGAAACCTAAGCAGTTGCGTCACGAACAAGAAAACGACCCCGACATAAGAATACTTCTAAAATAGAAAGAAAACGGCCGACGACCAATTTAGGAAGAAGTGAGTGCCGAACACAGTGAAACTCTTTGAGAGTAGAAGACAGTCTTTTTAAGCGATCCCTAGAGAGTGTCGAGGGCGTGAAAAACAGACTACAGTTAGTAATAGCAAAGAGCCGGGCGTCACAAGTGTTGAAGCATTTGCACATCAGGAGGACACTTTGGCGTAAAGAAAACATTGGGGAAAGTTCGAGAAAGATTCTTCTGGGTAAACTGCAAAGATGACGTCGTGATGTGGTGCCGTAAGTGCACGGTCTGCGCATCAGGAAATGATCTAGCGAATAAGTGCAACGCACAGCTAAAGCAGGATAACGTGGAAAAAACCCTTTAGCAAAAGTAACGATTGACATCGCAGGGTCGCTCCTATAATCTGATTCGGGAAACAAAAACATTTAGGTGGCGATGGATTATTTCAAAAAATTGACGAAGACTTACCTCACACCCAATCAAGAAGCAGCTACAGTGGCAGACGTTTTAGTGAAAGAGTTTTTTGTCGGCTTGGAATTCTGTTGGAATTACACTCCGACCAAGGCCGTTTGCCGACTGTTGGGTATTAGGAAAACTAGGACGAAGTTTTTCCATCATCAATCTTATGTGATGGTTGAACGGATGAATAGAACAATGGGAAATACTTAGCCAAAGTAGTGACCAAACACCAAAGAGACGGGAATCAGTACTTGCACCTTTTCCTAATGGAATGCTGATAATCCGTTTACGAAAGCACATGTTCGGTCGCAAAATACGACTGACATGCAACCTCTAATTTGGAGAAAGATCGGAAGAAGAAGTTGCTTGAAAATATCGCGTCAGCAAGCTGACGAAGAGGCTGGCCGAAGTACATGAGGCAGTCCGTAAAAATACACAAATTGCCAGCGACAGAATGAAGACCTGATATGACGTCAAGGCACAAAATGCTAGGTTTCAACCTGACCACATGGTGTGGTTGTATAATCCCCAAAGAAGACGTGGTTCGTCGCTGAAGTTGCAGAGGCAATGGCAATGTCGTGGAGCGTATTAGTGATGTCATATATCGCATCTGAAAACCACCTAGAGGGAAACTAAAAAAAGGTCCACATTGATCATCTAACCCCGTTTGTTGGCGATAGCAACGTTACGCAAGTTCAGAACCCAAACCGAAGAAATGGACTTTGATAAGTTTATGAGCATATACGGAGGTTTTGGAAAGACTGGGTTTAGAGTTACAACCGTGGAACAACAGGACCTGTTCCAAACACGAAAAGATTACGCCATCGCACATGGCATAAGCGAGGCCCTTGACATGTTCAGAGGGGCTTCAGTCGTATTTAATAAGAAGTTTGGACGGAACTACGAAAACAGCAACCGGCGCCGGCGGTTAGAAAAGTTTTAAAACTACGTGGTGAACGACGCTTCGTTTTTTAGTGTTGGTCTGCAGTTACCAACCAAGTAGAATATTGGGTCAGGAAAAATACATTGACTGCTACTTTTATGTTCAAGGAACTTACTGAAATGAAGAGAGCTGACGTTATCGCCAACATCCTTTTTACCGTTGTCGCATCCAGTTTCTTGTTATGCTAGAACCAAAGAGTATATTCTTTGCTAGAACGTTTACCGAAGGATGTAGAAAATTATCGAGAAAGATAGCAGAAATATATAATAACGCTTCAAAGGAATCATAGGCCAGTCCGTCAGTCGGAAGTATTAAGAAGACTGTTTAAATAAATAAGTAATTAACGCGTGTGTTATAAATAAATATAACGCAGTTTAAGCGTACGTGCCTTTAATGTAAACAAGTGATTGTAATATATAAATTAGTGTAAGTGTTTTTTCTTAAATATTGCTAGATTTAATTAGTTATGTGCAGTTATAAACGTATAAATATTTTGCTATAAATAAATTAGTTTTAAAATTCGTTACAATAGGATATAGGCCCCTTACTGATTAATGTATATTTTCATTCTTTTTTTCAGAAAATGGTCAGAAACTATAAAAGAAGGACTAATAGAAGAGAGAAGGACGACACAGGTATGAAGAACGCTATTGCAGCTGTGTTAGAGAACAAAATGGGCTACAAAGTGTCCAGTAAACAATATCGTACCCCCCAAACTACTCTTGAACGTAAACTCAAAATAGCTCGACAAAATGATAATCGTGTATCAAATGTTAAAGTTACGTTGGGTTTAGTTTCAACTATTTTTACCAAAGAACAAGAGGTAGAAATTCGTAATTATTTAAAAGCAATGGATCTCGCTTATGTGGTTTGACTACTGTAGACCTAAAAAAACTAGTTATCAATTAGCAGTTGCTAATAATAAACACAAATTCAATCAAGAGAAAGAAAAAACTGGCTCATGGGATTCCTAAAACGACATTCGGATTTGAGTCTTTGAAAACAGCGCTACACGAACTGCTGGATTCAATAAAATTTCAGTAGAAAAGTTTTTTGAACTTTTAGTAGGTACGAGCATTAGACCAATATAACTTTACTCCTGATTCTGACGAGACTGGAGTGTCAATTTTCTCGAAAATAAATCGAAAGTGATTACTACATCTGGAAAAAAAACAGTTGGAGCATTGACGTCAACTGAGCAACAACCTCTAATGTTTATTTTCTCAATAAAACGCATGAAACGTGAATTGCTAACAGCTTAAACTGGTTCAAAAAATTCAGTATCATTACTGGAGCATCAAAAGACAACTCAGTTTTGTTGATATTAGACGGATATACTACACACACTCAAAATATTAGATTGATCGACGAAGCACGTGATCATGGCATGGTAATAATTTCTTTTCCACCACACACCAAGCAAAGTTTCAACCTGAAGACGTGGGATTTGAGAGACCTCTGAGCACACACTACAATCAGGTAGTTACTTCGTGGTTAAGATTACATCTTGGCTAAATCGTAACACAATAACTGAACTTTTTGGGCAAGTTTTCATTTGATCAGCGACAGTGTCTACTGCTTTAAATGTTTCCAAAACCTGCGAAATCTGGCTTTATGATAGTAATATCTTTACTAATGCAAATGCAAAACATCGTGTTTTGAAGGTGGTTGAGTGAGAACGTGTTTTGGTTAATATTATTGCGGAGTTTTGGATACACTAAAGTGATTATGCTGTAAACATTAAATTGGTGAATAAACGTATGGGTGTTGAGAATTGTGAAGTAGATTCAGTTAAGGAAGTAATTAGAAGTGCAGTTTTAATGTAAGTAGTGAATAATTACATTAAATTTATGGTTAAGAAGGTAAAGGCGAGCTCAGATAACGTGTGGAAATTTGAGCGGGTATCGTGGACTAGTTTAAAGGTCAAGCGCGCACTTGATAACAGTGACGTATATATTTTTATTTATATATTATATTATTATAAGAAAAGATGGTAAGGAGGAATTAAGAAACAAAAATTAAATAAATAATTAAATTAAAAAAAAATAAATAAATAAATAAATAAGATATATAAAAAAAAGGGGAAAGGGATGAATAAAAGAGAGAGAGAGGAAGAGGAGAAAGAAAGGCAACAAATATTTGAAAGAGGAAAAAAAAACAATAAGATCACCAGACATTAAAAAGATATCGGAGGAGAGCGAAGGAAAAACCTCAAGAACAGAAGGAGGAAGGAAAGAAATGGAGGAGTTAAAAGAATTAATGAGAGAAATGATGAAACAGATGGAAGAAAATATGCAAGTAATAAGACAAGAAATCAAAGAAATGAAAAAATGGGAGAAAGAGAAAAGAAGTGGGAGAAAGAAAAGAGAAATTGGTGGAGAGAATAGAAAAACTGGAGAAAAAGCGGAAGACGAAGAAAGATGGAAAAGAAAGAATAATATTGTGATAAAGGGGTGGAGAAGTGAAAAACCACAAAAGATTTAGCAGTGATGCTGGAAGAAAAAAAGTAGAGGTGAAAAAGTGACAGTAATAAACAAAGAGAAGAAAATGAGATGGTGGTGGGGGAAACGGGAGGAAGGGAGGAAAAAAAGAAGGTAATGGAAGAGAAGAAGAAATTAAAGAATACAAGAATATATATAAGTCACGATTTAACATGGGAGGAAAGAAGAGTGCAAAGAGAAATAATGAACATAGCGGTGGAAAAAAGAGCGGAAGGAAAAAGAGTATGGGTAGGGTACAGAAAAATGGAGATAGACGGAGACAGATACATATGGAACGACAAGGATAGGGGACTGCGCAGAGAAAGAGAAGAGAAAGTGGGGAACCAAAAGGCAAAAAAACTAAAGGGCAAAGGGGGTGGTAAAGGAGGGAAAGTTGACGAAACGGCAAAGAAAATGAATAATGAGAGATGGAAATGGAAAAGAAAAAGAAGGGAGAAAAAAGAAAGTAAGGAAGAAGCACGGGGGAGGTGGAGTGAGCTGAGAGTATTGTTTTGGAACGTAGCAGGAATAAAAACAAGGAACATGATTTCTGGAAGTACATCAAGGAACAGGATGTAGTGGGATTACAGGAAACATGGATGGAAGAAAAAAGAATGGGAGTGGTGGGAAAAAGAGTTGCCGGAGGAATTCAGTGGGTGGTGCAACATGCAGAAAGAGAAAAGAAAAAGGGAAAGCAAAGGGGGTATAATAACGGGAATAAAGAAAAAAATGGTTGAGCCAGGAAAAGAAAGAGAAAGTGCAACAGAGAAGAGGAGTTGTAAAAGGAACATACAGTGGGGAAAAACAAAAATTAAAGTAGTGACGGTTTATAGCAGTAGAATAAAAGAGACAAGGAAAAACATAGAAGAGATGATAGAAGAGAGGGAAGAGGGATTGATAATAGTAGGAGGGGACTTTAACGCAAGAATAGGGGAAGAGTGGGGAATACAAGAAAGAAAAGGGACGGGAAAGAGACAAACAAAGGACAAGGTGATAAATAAAGAGGGAGAAGAACTGCTGGAATTGTGCAACGAAAAAGGGTGGGAAATAATGAACGGGAACAGAGAAGAAGATGGAAAGGGGGAATTTACGTACATAGGAGGAAGGGGAGAATCAATAATAGATTCTGTAATGACAAATGAAGAGGCCACAGAAAAGGTAAAGACATTTAAGGTGGGAGAAAGGGTAAAGTCAGACCATCAACCACTGGAATTGACAATGGAAGGAAGGGAAAGAGAAGAGAGAGAAGAAGAGGAGAAGTACATAACTAAAAAAAAGTGGACAGAAGAGGGTATAAAAAGATATAAAGAGAGAATAGAGAAAACGGTATGGGTAGGGAAGGAATTACAAGAAAGTGTAGATTTCCAGAGAGATGGAGAGAGGGAATGCCCAATCCATAAAAAAGGCGAAAAAAATAAAGTCAAGAATTATAGAGGGGTAACATTATTGAGCACGGCATACAAATTGTACGCGACAATACTGCAAGAAAGACTACAGAAGGAAGTAGAGGAAAGAAGTTTGGTACCAGACGGACAAGCGGGATTCAGAAAAGGAAGAAGGGCGATAGACAACATACATATACTGAAACACTTAGCAAATAAAGAACTAGAAAAAAAGAGGGAAAATGGTGGCACTATTCGTAGATCTAAAAGCTGCGTTTGACAAAGTGAATAGGGAAAAGCTGTGGGAATATATGAAAAGAAAAAAAATCAATGAAAGATTAATACAAAGAATAGAGGAAATCTACGAAGAAACGAGGAGCAGAGTTAAAGTGAATAGGGAAGAGAGTGAGAAATTCATCACAAAGAGAGGGTTGAGGCAGGGATGTCCACTGAGCTCAAGCCTGTTCTCAGTATATACGGGGGATCTGGAAGAGACAATGAGAGGACAACAGACAGGAGGGATAGTGGTAGGGAAAGCTACGGTATGGTCGTTGGCGTATGCGGATGACATAGTGCTGGTGGCTAAGGAGGAAAAGGAAATGAAAGAGATGATGAAAACGCTAGAAAAATATATGAAAAAAAAAAAGAAATGGAAGTAAACACGGAGAAAACAAAGATAATGATATTTAGAAAAGGAGGGGGAAAAGAAAAAGAGAGGAGTGGATATGGAGTGATGAGAAAGTGCAACAAGTGAAGGAATTTACATACCTGGGCTACACGATGAAACAGGATAATAAAGAGGGAGAACACATAAAGGAAAGGGTGAAGAAAGGAAACAGGTTAATAGGACAAGTCTGGAGTGTGGGGGAAAGAGTATTCCAAGATGGATATAAAAAAAGAAAATTGTTGTTCGAAAAATTAATAAAGGGGAGGTAATGTATGGAGCGGAAATATGGGGCTGGAAGAAGTGGAGGGAGGTAGAGGGGCTACAGGAAAAATACTGGAGATGGGTGTTAGGATTGGACAGGGATACACCGGGGTATATTGTGAGAGAGGAGGTTCAGATCGAAAAAATAAGGGTAGAGACAGGAAAAAGAGCAATAAAATACGAGGAAGAAATGAGGGAAAGAACAGATTGCAAAATACTGCAAGAATGTTGGAAAGAGATAAAGGGAGGGAAAGTGAAGTACGGGCAGGAGGGCAGAGAAGAGTATTACAAAAGAAACGGGTACGCGAGTGAAGAAGTGGAGAGATTAAGAGAAGAGGGAGTAGGGATAAGGGAAGAAATAATAAGGAGAGATAGAGACATCGAAAAACAAGAAAGATGGACAAAGATAAAAGAGGGCAGATATAATAGCAATTATAAAGATATCAAGGGTGAAGGGGTGCCGGAATATTTAAAAGATAGAGAGATTAAAAGCAACAAAAAGAAAAAAATGGTAGCAAGGTTCAGATGTGGCAACGAGGAGTTAGGGAACAAATATTGGAAAGAAGAACCAGAAAAGATGTGCAGGCTATGTGGAGAAGAAACGGAAGACCTTAACCACATGAGACAGAAATGCAGGGAACTAAGAGAAGAGGTGATGAAAATAGAGGAAATCTTAGATGAAAACGGAAAAGGAGCGGAATGGATGGAGGAAGTATGGAGCAGGAGGAAAAAGTTAAGGGGAGAGAAGGGATAAGAATATATATTTCAAAAAAAAAAAAAAGGAAATAGAATGTAAATGTAAATATAGAATGTTATGTAGTATAGCACGATCAAATTTGTAAGCCAAATGGCAACGAATAAAGTTAAACTTATATATACTAATGCAAATTTGGTTGCTACTAAAGCTACTGACATCTACTAAGAGCAACAAGAACAAACCCCACAACTAGAAACTTCATGCAGATAATGCGCCATTATTTCTTCAACCTTCTTCTAGTTATCTAGAAAAACTGAATCATATTTGTGTTTCAGCACATATATCCCGCAACAACAAGAAAACCCAGAATCTTCTGAATTATATTGTGAATTAGCTTCAAATAGTCAGTCATATTCTATTTATACTGTTTCCATCAATCCGCCTAGCACATTTTTTACTCACCAACCTAAACAACCAAACGCAGAAGTTAACAGTTCATTGTCTAGTATACCTTCTGTTCAACGACCTCTAATCCACCCTGACAAATAAGCCAGCACTTTATTCAAGGGTAATGCTCTATTCACGGATACAGTGAAGAAAGAGAAAAACTGCAATAATTATTGCTTCTCCTTATAAGAATGAGTTGAAAGAAAAAGAAAGACAGAAAAGAACAAATTTAAGGAAAGCGAGGACTGATAGAAATAAAAAGAAAAGAAATCAAATAAAGAGGTGATCCAATCAGAAAGTGAGGCAAAAGATGCTGAATGTATTTATTGTCAGGGTTTGTACTTTGAATCTCTTGAAGGATCGATAAGAATGTGTAACGTGGGCACATTCTGGCTGCGCTATAGCAGATGATGACTATAAAGAATCAGTACATACTTGTGCATTTTGCAAGAAAATAAATGCTCTAAGAGGTACTCTATCTTTCTTGATAAGTGGGGCAACATGGGTGAAACGTGATAATTTTGTTATTTTTTCTAGAATGTATGTGAGTTTTGTTTTTGATTCAATTCTATCAAAGTGACGACTAATTAAGATTTAATAAAAGTTCTTATTTTCTGTATTTTTGTAGACCTATTTATTTTGTTTGAATTCGTCATCACCTTGTCCCACATTCCCGAAACAAGTTAGTTATGATTGTTATGAAGATATTTTCCGAAAGCTAATTAGAAAACATTTTTGCTTTTCTTTATTAGGAATAGCTGTTACAAAAGTAATTGTTTGACATTAGTGTATTTAGAACTAAACTTCTGTTATAAAAATGAATATGTTTTTTCTTTTTCCATGGGCTTATACTTAGGTTGAGCTAACTGATTTATTCTTTCACTTGCAACATAATGAAGCGTCTTCTTTTTATTGATTGTGTGTGTTTCTGTTTGTTCATTTTTAGGAATCTCTACAAAATCGTCATATCGATCTAACGCTAAAAAACATATGTAAGAAAAATCTTTCAATTAAAATTAAACGTACGATTTTTTTGAAAACGATATGGCATGGCCAGTTGATTTAATCTCCAACAATCCTTTATTAAACCTGTCAAAGCTGATTGTTTAACTCCACTAAAATACATACTATTTATTTGACTATAATTTTTTATTCCCTTTCTATGTTTAGGAAGAGCCAAAGTATCAAGTCTTGAACTGTGACTCGTCATATTCTTTTTTTCATATGAGATTGCGCACTAAAGATTTTTCATTCTGTGAACTTGCAAATAAGTGACATTTTGTTTATTACAAGTATGTTTGATTTTAGTTAATTTTTATTGAACCGTAACTTACAAAAAGAACGTGCATAAAATTATTGGATTTTTAAAAATAATTATTTGTATTATAACAATACAAAAGAAAGAAATGAATGAACTTTTCTGTTCTTGCTTATTCTCTTTACTTGTAATCTTCTTTCTTATGACGTATACGTATTTATATCTTACTCATAATTGCCAACTTGTACGTATTCTGTTTTTTATGATTATACACTTCATTTTTCTTTTGATTATTTCTAAGAATTTATTCTGTTATTCTTGATACTTGAAGAAATTTGTAACTGGTTTTCTAACACACCTTGTATAGTGAAAAACCTGAAGAAAACTTATCCCAAATCGAATTAAAGACAAAAATAATTTTTAAAAATAATTTATAATATAATTTTGTTTTAATAATTTTTAAAACAAATAATTATTGTTCAAAGAAGTAATGCGTGATAATTTAATTGCTTGTTAGTAAATAATACATAAAAATGACGAGATGACAATTATTAAATTATATTATTTAAATTAACCGCTTAATCTGAAGCATTAAAATGGCGTAAAATAATAATTTAGTAATTTCTTATTCTGACTATAGGCTGTGCAAGTTCTTTTATTCTTTTGGAAGGTTTATAATGTAGCGTTCTTTCGCTTACTGCTGTCAGCAATTGTATTCCATTTGTTGGAGGATGTGTTAATTGTGTACTATCGTAACGTACCCCTGAAAAATATTAACTTAATTATTTTTTTAATGCAAAATGTAATTATAAGGAACCTCGGTAACGTAGAGGCTCTGCTAATTGATTTATTCTGAAATTATCTCTAATTGCCCCCTTCAAAGCAGATTTCTTAACACCTGTACTAAACGCATCTTTTTTTTTGTTCTTTTTGCTGTTCTTTTTGGTGTTTCTTGAAAGTCTTGGTAAAGCCAAATTTTTAATTCTGTCACTAATTGTTTTTTCGTTTTCTTCAGACATTAAACCGTTTTTCACTTTAAATTTTTTTATTTATTTTACTATAAATTATTGCATTGACGTTTACTAAAATTGAATCACGCTTACTATACTTTTTATATTACGTAAGTATTAAATAAAACTGAATATAAATAAAACTTATCGGAACTGATCATGAATAAACTAATATTTCTAAATAAACTGTTGTGATAAAGTGCCATCATGCACAACTATAGGTAGAAAGAGCTTACTAAAAAAAATTAAGCTTTATGTGTGTGTTTACCTGATTAACAAGTTTTCAATTTAGAGAGGAGGAGGATGTGAACCCACCATACCACTTGAACTTGCTTGGTACAAGCACAGTATCCCCGCCACGACGTACGCAGCACAAGTATGGTTTTACGCTGCCAAAACGCACACCACCAGGATCCAAATCTTCCAAAACAAGATCCTCAGAATGATTGCTGACGCCCCCTGGTTCTTCCGAACAGACCGGCTCCATCAGGAACTCGCCATCCCGAAGATCGCTGATTTCGTCCGCCAATCCGCAGCTGCGCTCCATGCAGACCTCGCGGCCCATCCCAACCCCCTCATCCGGCGGCTCTGGGAGTACGACCAAGATGACATGCCTAGGCACAAGCGGCCGAAGTGTGTCATCTTAATTTAAGTTAGAATGAAATGTCCAACCCAGCGGAAAAGTTGGAAACCAAAGAGGAAACTCGGAGGTGGAAAACCGATCCAATGGGGTTATTTAAGCAAAATATGTTAACACTCACGATACAGCTATAAAAATTGTAATATTGTAATAGCTAATAAACATGTATGAAATCTGAATCTGAAGCACAGTATAATGCTTATAGAACCAGTAGTCCAACTCCCTGTCGGTACCTTTGAAGTTTTAGGCACACGGAATTTCTGTCCAGCTATCTGTGCGTTCATAAAATATTCGTCATTGCCCGCGTAATTTAAATGAACTGTATTATTTTGTTTTTGAAGAACAACTTCAAAATTCGATTAACCATTTAAATTATCTCAAAATTACTTTTCCGTGTGTATTCTGTATTTGATTGGATCAATAAATAAAAACGGGTGTTGTCACCACACAACTTTCCTATAATAAATGATGAAGGAATGTCTACATTTTATTTTAAAATTATGTTGTCATAAAACTACTTTGAAGTGATGTGTACACGCTTGTATTGACTTCGTAGCATGCTATAATTTTTTTGAAATTTTTTTCCTCGATTTTATGAAGTTATAACCGAAATATGGCAAATTAAGCTTATGTTTATGATTATAAGCGCCTTTCGGCTTAGACCGACCTTGGCTTTTGCCGGATTGTCGTTCGTGAACCCAAACAAATTGACGTTTTGTAAGACATTGCAGCTTGCATCTTCAGAGTGGTAAATGTCACTGAGACTAGTAGGATGAGCTAAGTGTTTGTGCGTGCTATGAGAGCACGTGATTCCGCGAAGCACCTGCCTTACGGCTTATCCGCGCTTCTAGGTTAATACCAAATTGGTAAAGAAAAGGATCTGCATATAGACGAGAAAAAATAAAGAAAGGCAGAGTATTCATTAGACAGCGACAGCAAAAACAAAAATTAAACGTGTTATTTATCTAAAAATGTAATAAACTAAAGTAACTCTAATTAAACATGCAATGCAAACTTAATTACAACGCATAAATTAGCGAAACTAAAAAAACTATTTCTAATAAAGGCTCTGGTCTCTTTTGCTAAAAGTCTATATACATTTACATCAGACACCAGAATCTTAAGCTTTTGCGGTTACTTTGGTTACGATTATAAGCGATTTTCAGCTTAGACCGTGTCGTAGTTAGACCCCCAGACTTTTTAGACTTGGTCCTAGTCTCTTCTTGAAAGGCAAAACAATAAGTAAAACTTGACATTTGCCGTATTGTCGTTCGATCTGTGCCTTTGTAATCAAGGATTCTCTTAGAGATAGGTTCTAGATAAAGATCTTTAACAGTTCACTCAAACTGTGGTCACTTTCAATAACTTCTGGAACAGCACGCCACCTTAGATTTTTTCGGGTAACGGACGGGGATATTTGTCGAGCCTAAGTGACTAGAGAAGGTGAAAGATTGGTGAGGTTTGTTGACGACACAGACGTCACGTTCACCTACGAAATTCTCCACGCATCGTCTGCGCTTGTCAGTCACTGGGGAGTGTCAAAGCGGCGATTTCAAATTGAAGTGACTTGCTATTATGATAGAGTAAATTTTTATTTAATTTAAACTTCAACTTAATTGACCTAGCATGACACAGGATGGTGTTTGGCCTGTGCTTTCGTAAACGGATGATCGGCATGCTATTAGGAAAAGGTTCAAGTACTGATCCCAGTCTCTCTGGTGTTCGGACACTACTTCAGCTAAGTATTTTCCCATTGTTGGATTCATCCGCTCAACCATGCCATCAGATTGGGGATGGAAAGGCGTCGTCCTAGTTTTCTTGATTCCCAACAGTCTGCAAACTTTTTGAAACAGCCCATACTTAAAGTTGCGGCTTTGGTCAGAGTGTAATTCCAACGGAACTCCAAACCTACTCTTTCTTCTGCCAATTTCGTAAAATATTTGGCAATATTGGCAAATCCGGGTACAAATTGTCTATAATAGGTGCACAACCCAAGAAAACTTCGGACCTGATGTTTGTCGATTGGTCTTGGCCATGCTTGCACTACTCGAATTTTGTCTGGATCAATCTTTACTCTATCTCTAGATACGACGTGACCAAGGTATTGCACATCCTTCTTAAATACGTGGTACTTTTTTAGACTCAGTTTTTGATTTGCCCCACGTAGTTACTGGAACACTTCTTTCAAGTTGTTCAAGTGTCCTTAAAACGACCTTCCAATAACGATTACATTACATCGTCTATGTAAACTAAGCACGTCTTCCATTAAACGCTCAAAGGTTGTAGGGGCGTTATACAGACCAGAGGTAAACTGCTACAAACTAGTTTCAAACGTGAAAACCGTTTTTTTACGTTTCAACACGCTAGTTCTTACTTTAGAACCACTCTCCTGTGCGAGCACATCTTGATACTGCTGGATCAACATTTCAACTTTAGCTAGCTGATCTTGGCTGAGGTTTTGGCATTCATGACATCGTTTTTTATATCCAAATGGAACCCCTACTTCTATATAACCACTATTTGTAGGATAACTTCTTCCGTAATGTCGGCTACTAGTACTTGATGTTGGAGTACTTCATTTCTTAATCCAATGGTTACTTTGACTTGTCCGTGAGTAGGTATTTCTTCGCCTGTCGCCGTTTGAAATCGTACTGTTACTGGTGATGTCTTCTCGTTTTCCAATAACATGTCAGGACGAATGATGGTCTTCGTCGCTTTCGTGTCAACCAGTAACTGAACACTTTGCCCATTAATCTTGCCATCGAGATAAATGTTATGCAATTGCTTCATCGACGATGCCATTTGAATGGTAATCTCCGAAACATGACTAGATAAAATTAATTTTTGTCTCTTTAGGTCAACTCGTTCAAAATTTTCTAGAGCTCTTCTTGTATTCTTCTTGGGTTTATTACGATGTAGTCGTACATGGCCTATTTCACCGCGTTTTATAGTCACTTCTCTTTCCCGAAGTACTCGTTGCGCTATCTCCTCGCTGCTTTCTAGTGTCTGCGCGGGTACTTCGGCAGCACAGCGGAGTTTATGACCGTCTTGTTGCGATGCTTGCTGCTTTAAAATCCATGGCATGCATTAAAGCGTCATCCAATGTCTTCGGTCGAGTTAACCGCAGTGTCTACTGCATTTTGCTGTCTCGGAAACCCTATGCTAAGGTTTGAATAGCCAATTGCTTCAAGAAGGTATCTGCTACTATAGGATACGTAAGCTTAATTTGGCGATGTCAGCCTCTTGAAGACTTTTGGCAGCTTTCTAAGTCCGACTTTTAATTTGAACGTCGTATACTTGTTAAAGATGAGCATTTCCATATCTCATTTCTAAACGTAAAATTAAAAGTTCGTAATGCCCTTGTCGGTGGTCAAGAACAGTCTGCAAGGTTCTAAGGGCTTCTCCACGTAAGGACAATATTAATGACGTCCCTTTCTGCTTGTTACTCCAACCATTAGCTGTAGCTGCGGCTTCAAACTGCTTGTAGTAGGTTGACTATGGAACTTGACCATCAAAAATTGGAGGTACAACTTTACACTTGAGCGTGGCTTCTTCTTGATGGTCTATTAAATCTTCATTCGAGACACTTCTTTCACCGTGACAATTCATTTGGTTGATTTTTTTTCAAGCTGTTTTATTCTGTCATCTAATTTGTCTTCTATTGCTTCTATTTTGTCATTCACAAATTTGCAAATTGTTGGGACAGTTTTTCATCCATTTTTCTAGAATTTTTTTTTCATTTTCTAAGAATTTTCCTACATTTTTACTTTCCTATAAGAAAAGTATAGCGATCCCATTTTTTCAAAATTTTTTTTGCATAATTTTACGTTTCAAGGTCTTCTGAATCAAAAAAATGTATTTTTGACAAAAAAATTTTGAGTGTGTGTGTGTGTGTAGAGATTATTTCACGACTAAAGAACCGTGAGGTGCGCGTCGGATAAATTCGGAATTTGACGATCATGCGAAATAAATTATAACTAAAAACATCTGCTGCAAACAATGTACATTGATTGTAATGGTTTATCTTTAATTTAACTAAAAAATGAATGCATACAAAACGATGAATATAATATAAAAAAATATAAAACACAAACATGAAAAAGAGTTTGTAACAATTTGTGGAATTAATGTGGACACCTCAAACGCTGTATGAAAGTTGAAAACGTTTTTTGGTTAGCTAGTGTACTGACATTCGGAACAAAATTGGTTTTTGCGCAGCGGTTCTTTAGTCTTGAAATGAAGTCTAACAATGTACTCACGATAACTCTCGAACCAAAAGTGTTAGTAACTTGCAATCTGGTATGGAGTTTTCATATTCTCTCGGTTCTGTCGAAAGATGGATCTGATAAAGAAACCGGAAGTGGGCGTATCCATCATTTTTAACAATTTTTCTTATGTAATTTTGTACGTATGTAAATTATTCGAATTATATTTACAGTTTCTTATAGAAGTAATTCTACCTAACAATTTATTCAAATAAAAATTTCTAACAGTAACAGTTTATTAGATATGTATTTAATTCATAATTTAAAATGACTTCACAAAGATCTAGTATCGACTCCTGTCTGCGAAAAAAATTCCATATTTTGAAGGGAAAGCAAGATACGTTAAAAATAATAACTTTTACTGATTTACTAAAGAGAAAAGCAATATCGAGACGCACTAATATAGGACTTAGTCGATATGACAACATAACCTCAATTTGTTTTTTATAGGATAACGATGCGGATGATGTAGTAGTTTAACTTTATTTAATCGTTTACTTAGCTTACAAATTGCTTCGTGTTTCCCTTGTAGTAGAAGTAGCAACTGAAGAGGAAGCTTTTCAAGATACAGAATATTTAGCGTCAATAAATAATAGCTCACTTAAGAAACTACTAATACAAGTGGCTCACGAGAAACAAAAGCAAAGTACCCTAAGCATGTACGCCAAAAACAAAAAAATCCAAATTTAAATCCACAGCTGATCTTCGTATTGACAAAGCTTTCAACCTTCTACAAGAGTGTAGTGAACATAATGGTTGTGACATATATGGCGAGCATATTGCTGTGGAACTACGAGGTTATACTAAACGAACACAAGCAGTGTCCAACATTTGTTAAAGAACATTCTATTCAACACCCATCTAGATCATCACATCTTGCATGCCAATCCTATTTACCCGGGCTTCTATAATCATCTACAATCACCATCAACAATTACAAGTCCGTGCCCCTCGCCACATTCAAGCTTTGCAAGTCAAGAACATCTACACCGTTTACTCAACCACAATTACCATATTCTCATGTTTCTACTGAAGAAGTAACAAACTCTTGCAATAATCAGAACAATATTACAAAATAAAAAATGGAACAAAACATCAGAAAAAATCTCGAAAATCCGCCTTCAGCATCAGCAGCAAGTTATGTAGAGAGCTTTAACGCGAATTTACTTTCATTATAATAATATGTTTTATTATTGAAGTATCTATACATATGAATAAAGAATTAATGCTCAATGTATTCCTTCAAAGTTTCTATGATACACGCAAACACTTCAGGAATTATTTGTGAAATTAATTGCTTGGAAACCCTAAATAGATACATTATTATTATATAGCAATCTCCTGTAACCAATAACAAAATGTGATTGCCATTCTAACTTCTACGAAAATACAATCTCTGTAATTTGTATCTCGTTTACATATTTTTAGACCAATTATCGAAGAAGAAAATTAAAATCCTCTACTGACATACGACAAAATTTTTTTAATATCCCACTCTTCACATTTCTTTTTAAGTCAGATAGTAATTGCATCAACCGTTTTGTTATGTATTCTCTTTTTGTTTTTACTATTATTATTATCAATTAAAACAGACATAATTATGAAAGCCGCGGCACTACGTTTTCTCTTTGGAGCCATGTCGACACCCGAAACACGAACAAATAATGGCAAACATACAGCTGTTTGCGAATATTTTGCTTGTTGAGACACATTTTAAATTTTAAATTACAAACATTTGCAAGCATTGACAAACGTTTACCAACGTTTGCTAAAAATTAATTTTTGGTAGATACGCACCTTAAGAGGAACAATCCGTAACAACTCTAAACTAACTATAAAGACTTGCCAGAATTGTGGTCTACGACATCTACAACAGCACTGTCAACTTTAGTAGATTTTACAATTTTCTTAAAAAAATAGATACTAGAGCGGAAGTGATATTTAATATGGATTGTGCTAAATTACTTACAAGATACTATACACTTATGATACTAGTATAAAAGTAAAGAACAACCCTAAATGTATTGAGAAGACGAAGATGAAACACTCTTTTCTATTCTAATAGGTATGTGGCTTTTGAAATACCGATCAGATAGACTATTTTGAGGTTATGTATTCAGAACAAAACTTTCTGCGAATATTTGATGCATTTTTTTAATAATGTAAAACGAAAAATAAATAAAATGCAATAAAAATATAATTACCATTTTATTTGAAATAACAAAGTCGATAGCAACTTTCATATTTTTGAAACTGTCTCTATATTAAAAATTGTATTATTAAATAGGCTTGATTGTCTTATTCTAGTGTGTAAGTTTTAAGAAATCAATTACTAATAAATCTTAAATTTTTTAACAAATCACTCTGTACAACATTCGTTTCTTAAAGTTAGGATCAAAGGGACCATGGAAATATAATACCTTAAAGCGAACGCTTGATAATGCTTTTGTTTAATGTCGGTTAAAGAATACAGTTACGGACGCGTTTTATTAAGTATTTAGTTTGATTGTGTTCGTTTATTCAAATATTATATAATTCACGAGTTGTTTTTTGAGTGTACGCGTTCGGTTATGGCAATTAGGGGTGTCGGATTTTCGGATGTTAACATAACAGGATGATAACTGATAAGGTAGGTACGTTATTTTTGTTTAATCCAACCATTTTGTATCTACCGAATTCATGGTAGATTGCAACGTAGTTTTGCATTTTTTATTTAGACACAATTAAACACACTTGTAATTTTACAGGGTGAAATGGAATTTCTATATGACCCCATCAGTTACTGGTAAGTGTTTCAAATTTCTTATAAATTATAATTAGCGTATTTCAAATGTGTTCTATTATAGAGGATTAAAATAACTATGTCGACGTAATCTATGTACGTATTTTGATTTTTGCAATTTTTTTACACCGTTGTGAAATTTTTAATAAATTCAATATGGGTATAAAAGAAAAGTTTACTTTTTCCATTATTTCTTTTCAATTACTCTAAATGGGTTTTAAATTATATTATTTAAAAAAAAATAATAAAATAATATGGATTTAAAAGTGTCTAAGATCAATCCACGTTCTATTGTGTCTTTGTTATTGTAAAAAACCTGTAAAGTTGGTAAGGAATACAAAACAAATTTAATGCTGGTAAAAAAAGCTAACTTGGTCATAATTTTAATTCACCCTATCTCGTTTATGATTCTTATGCACGTGGGCGGTATTGGTAAACGGTGTCTTGAACAGCAAGATGATTTGTGTGCTCTAATTTTTTTTCTAGTCCTAGTTGACTAATAAAGACTAAAGCTAATTATTCATTAGTTACGGTAAAACTACTAGTACTCGGATACTTGTAGTAACGCAGTTGTAACATTGTAACGATTATTAAAAACTAATTTATTTATACTAAAAATATGTACACGTTTATAACTAACCAAATTAATTAAATCTAAAGATATTTAATACAAACACGCTAATTTATAGTACACTCACCGAAAGTCCGCGGATAACTTCTATTTATCTAAACACTACACTTGTTTACTTGAAAGTCACGTACAAGGTTATACTCCGTATATTTATCTCGGACACACGCGTTAATTATTTATTTATTCAAATTTGAATAATGTTCTTAACACTGCCGTCTTCGAATTGCTGAAATAACTGCCCTATTGTTTGTACTGCATTTATACGTTTTGGCAAAACGTTCGCGAATGTTCTATACCAGTGATGGGGAAACTACGGCCCGCGGGCCAACTCCGTCCCGCGAAAAGCTTTAATCCGGCCCGTTTAAGAGTGCCGTCGTGAGAATGTTTGAACGCGTTCTTACTTCGTAATGTGACGACCCGCATAAAAACTACCTGCGGCGATATTCAAAACAATTCATTTTATATTTTGTGCTTATAATTTTCTTACCTTTTGCTTTTTTACTATTAAAATAATAAGCGTATGTAATAATATATGTATATGATTATAGAACACATAAACTTTTTAACGATTAAGCATTATTCTTTGACCCGCTACGATTGTCTAGTTGTTACAAATGGCCCGTCTTAAAAAAAGTTTCCCAACCACTGTTCTATACATACCTTTCGGTGACCGTTCTGGAAATGTACAAAAACCTCGTGAAAGTTCTCGGACTTGAAAATAATTCTTCGTACTTTTCACTGCCCTCTTTTTAGGACTGTTCTGTTCCAGAACTGGAGACTGGATGCGACACCGGTTAAAAGGATCGTGGCGATAGCGGCAGCTTTCTCCATTTCGGCAACTTTCTTGACTATAAATGTAACAGTCAATAGACTTTTCCTGAACCAATATTCTCCTTGGTTGGTAACTACAGACCAACACTTGAACGCCTGTTCCTAGGAAGACGACCTCCAACATGTTTCGAACTGTCTTCCAATTCAGCTGATCTAAGCCACAACCAAGCTTGGGTACTGCCAATTTCTTAACATGATAGAACTCCATTTCTCTCTTGAGATTCCATAATGTTTGCCACAGATTTTTGTATAACGGCTTGATACGTGAGTATTTCTTGGTGACCAGATAACAAACAAAGCGTCTGTCACCACGTAGTCTTAAAACTTTTCCTACTGCTGGTTGCTGTCTTCGTAGTTCATCTAGCTGCTCAAACTTCTTTTTAAATACGACTGCAACCACTCTAGACATGTCAAGATCCTCGCTCGCGATTGCGTAATCTTTTTGTGCTTGGAACAGGTCTTCCTCGGTGGTAACTCTGAACCTAGCTTTTCCAGAACCTCCGTATAAGCTCATAAACTTCGAACTCCATTCCTGCGATTTAATTTCTGGTTCTGCTAGTTATTATTCGGGTTCGGACCTGAACTTGCGTATTGTGGTTATCGCCAGCAAACGGGACTAGACCATCGACGTAGACCACTTTTGGCTTGCCTCTGGGTAGTTTTCGAATGCGATATATAACGTCATTAATACGCTGCACGACTTCATAAGAGCCCTCCCATTGCCTTTGCAGCTTCGACGACAAACCACGTCTCCTTTGGAGATTATACAACCATACTATGTCGCCAAGTTAAAACCCACCTTTTTGAGCCTTGACGTCATATCTAGTCTTCATCCTGTCGCTGGCAGTTTGTGTGCTTTTACGGACCTCTTTTTTCGTCTAGCGTTTTGGTCAGGCTACTGACGTAATCTTCTCTAAAGACTTCTTCTTTCGGTCTTCGTCCAAATTGGAGATCGCATGGCAGTCGTATTTCGCGGCCCAGCACCGCACAGGATGATGTTTGGCTTGCGCTTTCGTGAACAAATAATTGGTATGCCATTAGGAAAAGGTGCAAGTACTGATCCTAGTCTTTTTGGTGTTCGGACACTACTTTGCTTAAGTATTTTTCCATTGTTCGATTCATCTGCTCGACCATGCCATTAGATTGAGCGGCGTCGACCTAGTTTTCTTAATTCCCAATAGTCGGCAAACTTCTTGAAACAGCCCAGACTCAAAGTTGCGGCCTTGATCGGAGTGTAATTCCAACGGAACTCTAAACTGGCAGAAAACCTCTTTTATTAATACGTCTGCGACTGTAGCTGCTTGTTGGTTGGGTATGGCGTAAGCTTCTGTCCATTTCGTGAAATAATCCATTGCCACCAGGATGTATTTGTTTCCCGAATCAGATTCTGGAAACGGTCCTGCGATGTCAATCGCTACTCTTTCTACGTTGTACTGCTTCATCGGTGTTTTGCGCATTCTGGTTGGACTATTTCCTGATGCGCAGACCGTGCACTTACGGCACCATTTCATGACATCCTCTTTGCAGTTTACCTAGTAAAATTTTTCTCGAACTTCCTCCAATGTCGTCTTTATGCCAAAGCGACCCCCTGATGTATCATCGTGGAGATGCTTCCGACACCCGGCTCTTTGACACTACTAACTGTAGTCTGTTTCCCGTGCCTTTGACACTCTCTAGGGATTGCTTAATAAGACCGTCTTCTACTATCAAAGAATCCCATTGCGCTCAATACGCTTTGATGTTTCTGCCCAAAGCACTGATTTCTTCCCAGGTTAGTTGTCGGACGTTTTTTTTCTAGTCCATGAGTAGTCTGCTCAAGTTCCTACTTATCATCAACTATAGCAGTTCTCTGGAGGCATTCGACTTTTTCTTTAAGTCGCGAACAATGGCTGCAGTCCGCCGAACATGGTTTTCTGGACAAGGCATCAGCGTTTCGATGACTGCTTCCGGCACGGTGTTCTGTGTCATAGTCATGCTCTTGCAGTCTCTTGATCCATCTCGCCACTTGTCCTTCCGGGTTACGGAAGTAAAAATTTTTGTCCATACAACGATTTGTAAAAATGTTCTATGAACTTGACGACTGCTAACAGCTTCTTCCTAGTCACACAACAATTCCTTTCTAGCCTGGACAAAACTTTGCTAAAATACGCGAAAGGACCGCGCCTATGCCCAGATTGCTTGCGTCGGTATCCAAAACAAATTTTCCATCTTTTCTTGGGTAACTCAAAATCGGTGAAGTGACCAGGACCTGTTTTAGTTGATGGAAAGCATTTTCCCAGTCTTCATTCCATCTAAATTCTGTTTTTTCTTTGGTCACTTTTGTCAAAGGTTTGGCAATATCCGAGTACAAATCGTCTATAATAGGTGCACAACCCAAGGAAACTTTGAACCTGATGTTTGTCGATTGGTCTTGGCCATGCTCGCACTGCTCGGATTTTGTCTGGGTTAGCCTTTACTCCATCTCTAGATACGACGTGGCCAAGGTATTACACTTTCTTCTAAAACACGTGACACTTCTTTGAGCTCAGTTTGAGATTTGCCTCACGTAGTTGCTAAAACACTTCTTTCAAATTGTTCAAGTGTTTTTCAAACGACCTTTCAACCACGATCACGTCGTCTAGGTAAACCAAGCATGTCTTTCAAGATAGTTCGCGCAAGATAGTCTCCATCAAACGCTCAAACGTTGCAAGAGCTATACAAAGGCCAAACACAGTGAACTGCCACAAACCAGTCCAATCGTAAAAGCTGTTTTTTCACGATCCTTGGGTTCCAATTCCACCTGCCAGTAACCACTCTTTAAATCTACCGTGGAAAACCAGTAGGATCCTGACAGGGTGTCTAACGTATCGTCAATTTTGGGTAAAGGGTAGCTGTCCTTTTAGTCATATCGTTTAGTTGTTTGTAGTCTACGCAAAACCTTGTTGATTCATTTTTCTTCTTTACAGGTACCACTGGGGATGCTCATGTGCTATTTGAAGGTTCAATCACGCATTCTTTCTCCATGTTCGTAATTATTTGTTCGGTTTCTTCTCTTTTCGCCAAAGGAAGTCGGCGTGGATGTTGTCATATCGGCCGAGCGTCTCCGGTATTAATTTTATGCTTTACTACGTTAGTTCTTCCTTTGGAACCACTCTCTAGCGCAAAAACATCTTGATACTGTTGGATTAACACTTTAACTTTATCTGGCTGGTCTTGATTTGACGTTTTGGCATTTGGAGGTAAGAATGTCTAATAGATGTTGTGGGCAGTTCTTCGGCGATGTATTTTTGTTAGACTTCACGCATGTCACAGTTTGAGATACTGGCGGGCATTGGCCTACCACAGTCTTCTTTTTTAACGTGACTGGATCTGAGTTGACATTTAAGATCCTTACTGGCATTGTGTTTTTTACTCGTACTAAAGTTCTGTCAACGAGTAGTCTTTTTTTAACTAAGTCGCCCTCCATTGCCTTAATCGCGCGTATATAGCTTTCCTGGAAATTTCCATTCAAGGGTGCCATCACCACACTTTCAGTTCTTGCAGGCAGACTCACGTCTTTACTCAATAATACTCGTACCGCTGCCTTCTCTGACGAATGAAAAGGAGTTTCTTCATTGTCAATCTTCGGGACATTACTCTGAGGAGTGACGACGTGACCTTCTTCATATCCAAATGGAACCCATATTTCTTGATATCGCTTATTTCCAGGATAACTTCTTTCGTGATGTCGGCTACCAGTAATTGATGGTCGAGTACTCCATTTCCCAAACCAATGGTTACTTTGACTTGTCCGTGAGTAGGTATTTCGTCGCCCGTCGCCGTTCGAAGTCGTACTGTTACTGGTGATGTCTTCTCGTTTTCCAATAACATGCCAGGACGAATGATGGTTTTTGTCGCTCCCGTGTCAACCAGTAATTGAACACTTCTTCCATTGATTTTGCTATTGAGATAAATGCTAAGCAATTGCTCCATCGGCGATGCCATTTGAATTGTAATCTCCGGAACATAACTAGATGAGATTAACTTTTGTCTCTTTTGGCCAACTGGTTCCAAATTTTTGAGCGTTTTTTTTGTATTCTTCCAGATGCTTTTTAGTGTCTGCGCGGGTACTTCTACAGCACAGCAAAGTTTATGACCGTCTTGTTGCGATGCATGTTTTGCTGCTTCAAACTCCAAAGCATGCACCAAAGCGTCATCCAACGTCTTCGGTCGAGCTAACCGGAGATTCTGCTTCGTTTTGTTGTCTCGTAGGCCGTCTACAAAGGTTTGAATAGCCAACTGCTCCAACAAGGTATTTGGCCTTGTAGGATACGCAAGTCGTGTTAGTATGGCAATATCAGTCTTGAACTCTTGAAGACTTTCGACGATTTTATAACACCGAGTCTCCCACGAAACTCATTTGAAATGACTTTTGTAGCGCTGAGCACTCTACTAGTATTACATAACCTCCGATTTATCGGAGTTGAATTTTTTTACTAAAATACTTTTATTTATTAAATTATTGAGAATAACTCAGTTTATAATAATAGACTCATGATTATTTGATTTTATCACTTTATTGCTAATGCAAATACTTAACAGAATTATGAAAAAAATCAATATACTTAATATTTATTACTTAAATTATTTGACAAAAATGGATATTTCAGAATTGTTCGGTTACGATTTCTTCCTTGTGTTTTTGCGTTTCTGTTTAGGTTTATCGGTTTTACATGTTTTGCGTTTTTTACGGTAATTTAAACTTTCTTCTGAGTGTGTTCTTTTTCTAGTTTTTGTATTTTTCTTGCGTTTGTATTTATCTAAACTTATTGCCGTATAGAAATATATACAGGTACAGCCATAGTCATTGGAAATGTCCCTAAAATGAACATTACCGCATTTTCAGTCACATTCTAATAGTATTACCAGTATTTAAACTTGTAAATATACCTTGAGGTTATGTCCTTTGGTCATGTAAATAAAAAAGGGATTACCATTACTAAATTTTACATGTATTTCTCAAACCATAAGAAAATAGTATTACTTTTATGACCGTATTTATATTTTTATGCGAATAAAAAACACACATTTTTTTCTATAATTTTAGATACATACTTATTGATAGTAAAATTTTGAACGTATAAAATTAAGGTAAATTGTAAATAATAATCTAATTACTGATTTTATAAAAACAACTTTACATAGGTACTATTAATATTTCGCTGTATGTGCAAAATTATTTATAAATAAAGTGAAACTTTTATACTTTAATTTCGTTTAAATATAAGTGATACCATCAAACAGAATTTTCCGGTGTAAGAATAAATATTTGTGCCAATATAATGTAATTTCTTAAAAGTTTTGTTCACATAGATCTTTTTTTTTGTTTAAGCGGTTAAATACTTCACTTATTAATGAGTATCATAATTACATTTTCGTATTCATTAATATTATTTTTACTTAATTAATAATTATTTAGGTATTACTCACTTTTGCGTTAATAAAATGTTAATAAATAAGCATACGTTTATAATTACAGTTCATGCTGTAGTTTATTTTAATAATATAATTAAATAAAAAAAACATATCATAAAAAACAATAACAATACAAAAGTTGTATAGAAATAATTAAACTTACCATTATTTTGTAGGCATGTTTCTAATCTAGACTGCATAGAGTTTACTAAATTTTCACACAACTGTGATCCCCGAAAACGTTCCCAAACTAATTGTGAATGTTGGATAATATTTTCAGGTGTTCTAAATTGAATATCATTATCCCAGTTTCTGATTATTGCACCCCACATATTTTCAATTGGGTTCAAATCTGGTGATCTCGCTGGCCATTCAATTATTTCAACTTCGTTTTGATCTTCAATCCAGCTCCTAACAATTCGTGCTGTATGAATAGGAGAATTATCCTGGACTACTTGAATAATTTCCAGCTCATCTTGTGGAAATATTCTTCTCACAGAAGGTATCAAGATATCTAAAATATTCAGGTATTTCTCTTAAGTAAATCGAGGTGGTGTCACTTGCACTAACTCTCCTGGACCCGCTTGAGTTATCTATCCCCACAATCCAGCTGTCACTCTACCACTTTGCCTATTGGACAAAACTGTTCTATATTGTAACGAGAGTGTTTTGAGGTCTCCAGACTGTAGTTGGACATTGATCAGTGCCAGAAAATACTTTTTCATCTGTGAAGATAACAGTACTACAATCCAAATTGAAATATTGGCGACAAATGCGCAACCGAGCTGCAGCATGATGCTCTGTAATGTTAGGTTTACTTGCCGGTTTTCTACAATGTAAATTTGATTCGTGTAAACTTGTTACATGCCAAAGTTAACACAAAGTTACTGCCTGAAATGTAGTAACATAAACGGGGTTCTGCCACTAGCTCAATGGAAAAGGGGGTGGGTTGTATTTAAAAGTTTCGTGATCGAATTCGATTATCTTGACGAAAACACAAAATCGAAAAGTAATAATGTCGAAATCAAAGGGCGCCAGGAAGGAGTAAAGCTTAATGGACTTCTGACCCTTGCCAACCACAAGTCCACTTCTGTAGAATACACCCTAAACGGACTTACCTTATAGGGTGTATCTCGCTAATATCTAAAATAAACTAATAAAGTTACACACGCGGAGGCCGACGGAATTAAAAGCTCTTTACATTTAATAATTTAACATTTATTTTTGAACTTAAACAAAAAAAAAACAAGATGAATAAAATAACAAAATAATTGAGTTGAAATTAACAAAATTAATCACACCAAAACAGAAACAAAGAACGCAAAATGAAAGTTTGAATAAATACACAATACAGAACAAAATAATAATAATAATAAAAAAAAAATATATAATATTGGCAAACATTAATTACCAAAACAAAACAAAGTTCACGGCCGTGTGCGCGTCGAAATTAATTAATTATAAAATGAAATAAACTTAAATACCTTAAAACTAATATATATAATTTGAATCGATAATTCGGTCCCGTTTAATAAATTTTTAACTCGGGATTATAACACAGTTCCGCCAAATACGGACTTTAATTAGTTACATTAACGTTAACTTCGAGACACTTGTAATACTTTTTCTTAAAATTCAAAGCTTTTAACACTTAATCGCGTAAACAAAAATTTCACATATCAATAGATGGTGCAAAATAAATACCTTGAATTATTCGAAGTCGGGTTTTTGGTTAGCGTAGGCCAGCTGTCGTCGTCCAGAACCTCGATAGGGTACCAAATCCAGATGAAAAATTTACCAACGGAAGATTTATTATTGATCCGCCCCCAAGGCGAAAGATATGAGATTGCGAAACAAACTCACGCACAAATTCACTTAACGATACATGCGATATTATTTAGGAAAACAGTGATCTCAATGAACCGTAATTACGAAAAAGGAAAGTTTTATTTTCCACTTAAAGAATCACTGAACCATTTTCATTTACTTCCGCGGTAACTGCTAGATAAGGTGAATTATCACCCGCGATAACTACATTCTGACGACTGTCAACCAACTAACTTCGAACTCGAACCCCCTGCATTTACCAAAATCACATCTATATATCAACTTTTTTCGACTACCCTTTCCACAAAGGCTGTGTTCGAAACTTCAAGAACCAACGCACTCTAATTAAGAAGTGCAATAAAGAGGCAATCAGTCCCCATTACGTCATATTCATAGCATTTGGACACGACCCTTCGCTTGTACGTGAAAGTGTCAAATTGACAAAATATTATATTACAAGAATTTAAACTGCCTAATAAATTAAGATAATGACTTAATTTTTCCACGTAATCTAAACGATTGACATAAAGAAATTACAGTACGACTGTACTTGAACAAAGGACTTTTGAACCAACATAAAATAAACAAACGGCGTAAATATAATTAATTACTATTATATCTCAGAAGGGAAACATAAATTACAACTGGAATTTTCAACAAACCAAGTGAAATATTCAATAAGCAAAATCGCGAAATCAGATGGTTTACGGCGTAACAAAATACCAAACTTTATCAACAATTTAAATCGTAACTTTGAATTTAAAATCGTAAAACAACTTATTAAACTCAATCTAAAATCACATTAAAACAAATTCAAAATACATTAAATGAACATCGTCAATCCAAATACTGTGTCTATTACCAAAAATTACTTAAACAATCAATCGAAGAAACCCAAAAAAAAAACAAAAACGAAGATTCAGCCAGCAGAATCGATTTACGGGGTCTGACATAAAAGATAGCTGCTGCAATCCCCAAACGCAGGTTACAAACTTCTCTGAATGGTGGAAACAAAGCAATTAATATTCAGCGTTTTCTTTGTTTTTTGGCAAGTTGTGAAAGGATTTTGTAATGTATAGCTGAGTATGTCTGCATCTTCTTGCCGAGAAGTAATTCTAGGCTTAGGTGATCTGTTGTTTACAAGCGGCCTATTACCAACTTCCTGACTTTTTGTAATCCATCGCCGGATTTGTTTAATCTACAAAGTCTTAAGTTCTTAGTATTAGATTACATTTATCATTAGTACTATATTAAAAGCCATTATATATGTATTTAAAAATTTGACGTCAATTTAATAGATTCCAATATCTTATAAAATAGTATTGTTAGTGATCATATTTAATACATGCTGACTGTGTTGCAATGCAATGTAAAAAATATACTTTAGAAAAATGCTTACCGATAAGTCAATATGTTGTGATATTGTTTGAGGTGACATTCCTGCTTGTGCCATCTCAACAATACTTCCTCTTAATTCTAAGGTAAAATCCATTTGTCCTAATCTTTGAGGTATATTCACAAAATATTATAATCACATAAACAATGATGTTACCACTAGGAACTCTCAATTTATATTACAATTTTGTAAATGAAAAATTTATATTTATACGACAAAAGGCCATAACCTGATGATATATTTACAAAAGGTAGTTATGCAACTCATTAATAAGTAAGGTATTTATTAATCCGCTTAATCCTAAGATGCATATCCGGTAGAATTGTTTATTAATTTGCACAAATTCGATACAATACCTACTTTTACATAAACCGGAGCAACATTCAAATTAAGAAATTGAAAAAATAAACAGTTATTTTATAACAAAAAACAAGTATCGTTGTTACTTATTAATTATTATATAAGAAAAATTGTTTATAAATTATAGTAACAAACGCTGCATATTCTTATAACCAAACATTACTCCGGGTATGATAAGCCAGGTTTATACATCCTACATACAAGAATAATGTGACTATCAGAACACAAATTTCAATAAACTATATTAATAGTTAAAATTTAGACGTAACAAATACTTTTTAAATAATTTTGCAAATATAATTTCGGCATTTTTATTCAAAACATTTATTACCAAAAAATTTGACGATATAGTATGTCCTATGCTTATTAAAAATATGTTAATAAATTTTTATTCAAAATTAGAAAAAAGTGTTTGTTTTTTAATTCGCACAGAAAATATAAAGAAAATTTTGGTTTTATAAAACGTTTATTTGGGAGTAATATTTAAAAGCATTTTCGTATGATTTGAAAAATACATACAAAATTAAGTAATGATAATCACCTTTTTGTATTTATACGACAAAGAAAAAACCATAACCTTAGGATATATTTACAGGTATAAATACGATTAATACTATTAGAATGTAACTGAACGTGCGGTATGGTTCATTTTAGGAACATTTCCAATGACTATGGCGTACATCAAATATAAAAAAAATTCTTATTTACAGTTACCTTCAAAACTATTTTCTTGTTTACATGTTCTTTTCCTTTTTTTATTTTTGGTTTTGCGACTATTATTATTGCTATCTTCACTATCAGAATCATTAAGAACGTGCTGACTGTTATCACTTATCGTATCATCTTCATCATTATCATCATCATCATTTTCAACTTCTTGAACTTGAACTTCTATTGATGAAGCTTGTTTTTGTAAATCCGACGTTTTAGTGAGCACCAATTTCTTTTTCTGTATAAAAGTAAACATTAAAAAAATATAACTACAAATTGTCATACATACTGACGAGTATAAACAAGCGGGGTCGTCACATTGTTTTATTTGTTTCGAACCTTCTTCCACGATACGCTTCAAATCAGCATGCTCGCTGCAAACGTTTTTAAAATCATACAGTCCTTCTAAAAAAAAATAATCAAAGAATTGATGAATTTGTTAATTAAAATAATACGCGATGTGGGAATTTGATTTATTGCGTTTAATAAGTCTGACGTCGATGTTTTACTATCTTGATGAAAAGTAAGTTGATAAGGATTTTTTTGCAAACGTTCTTTCATTAAAGTTAATTCCAATCCTTCTTTTTCTAATTGTTTCAACGCAATTTGTTGTTCTAAAGTTAAAGACGGTTGTTGTGGCAACAAGTACTGCGATGTAATCATTCCGTTAGGTATTGTTGGTATTGTTTGCTGATTGTTTGATCTAAGATGCTGTCTTAAGTATCTTTAATTTATAAATTGTTTGTCTTGTTTCTTACTGATATGTTTGACCTAATTGGTTAAAACTGAAGGTGATACCACCGGGAAAATATTCTTTTTGTGCATGCAGTAGGTTATTGGTTTGAGGATGTGGCTGAGTTGAATTCGAAGAAGCGTAGTTGTAATGTAAAAATGGTTGACAATCATTTTTGGTAATAGTAAGTGATTTTTGATCGATAACACGTCGATTAGATGATTGCGTAATGAGTACTGCGTCGATGCCAATATTTCCAGGAACTAAAATGGTGATTAAACGTTTTATAATTTATTTATTGGAACTGTACCTGAATTATATTTGTTTTCATTTAATATGTTAGTGCTTTGTGAAATAAATGGTTTGTTTGACATATTACTAATGATTTTGACACACCGTGATGTATGTGTGACGTATGTCGATATTGCGTTTTTATTATTTGTTTGAATTTGGTTGTAAGAAAAAGTACTAGTTGCAACCAATCTATAAAAATTTAAAATTAACAGTTAACTAAAATAAATGCTTAATCACCGAATACTAAGAAAAATATGAACTGGTTGAGATTAAGCTGTATGGAAATTGGTCGATTAAACTACAAAGTTGTCAAAATTGGGCAAAGAAAAACCAACTCAATGTCGCATTTCAATTCATTGGTTTCTTGTGTTGCTTTGATTTTGTTTGTAGTTGTTACGATAAGTTTCTGATTCTGATAAAAGAATTTTCAAATAGTAGAAAAAGTTTTATCAAAATGAACTCCTTGGTTGCCTAAAAGACTGTGCCTTAGTTCATATAGTACTTTAGCCAATATAACGGTTTTTTAAAAGGTACTCTTGATCATGAAGCATTTCCAAGAATTTTGGTTGGATTTATGAAGCTCATCTTGTTTACGTAAAAAACTACTTTTTTTAAATTATGTGACACAGTATATGTAGAGTAAAGCCAATACTATAAAACTTTGTTGTATTGTATTAAGTTTAAAAAATGTTGAAATCTTTACAGTATTTTTTCTAGTGTAATTTCGCTTCTCTATTGTTTTTTAAGTACTTTAAGCGGCCTCTAGACGATCAATAATATTGCACAATAATATTGAGCAATAATATTGAAGTTGCCACTATATTATCATTTATATGTCAGTGGACATATTTATGGACGTCGAAAATGAAACTCGTGTCGTTATTGCACTGGCGGTATGCTTAAAGTAGAAGAAGAAGAAGCGTAGGTAGATGAAGGAATGGTACAAAAAGAGAGACTAACGGAACCAAATGATTTTTGCAACTTTTTGAGATTGGATTCTCAAACATTTGATCAACTACTAAAAATGGTAACGCCAGCCATTGAAAAAAAATACTCGTTTGCGAGATGACAATCTTTCAAATCAGCTTTTATCAATTACGCTTTGCTTCTTGGTTACGAGAAGCTTCTTTGAGGACCTACAATTTATAAGTGCTATCTCTCCACAGTCAATACGTGTAATTGTAATGGAAACGTGAGCAGCTATTGTTTAAATTATAAATAACATTGAACTTCGTTTTTTGAAATATTTATAATTTTTAAAAATTTAATTTTAGATATAAATTAAACGTGAAAAATTTGTAAACATATCTAAACCACTCAGATACTACGAAAAATGTATTTAGATACAGATATAGTTACATTTTGTCCAGTGTATCTAGATATGTAAATAGATACTCCAAAAGTATCTAGATACTGTATCTAGATACTTGTATCTAGATACGTCACAACACTGCTCTTACCACAGTCTACCCACGGTCCAAATCAACAAGAAAAATTTTTAACAGCTTTACAACTAGTTAAAATAATTAGTATTACCACGGTCCACCAACGGTCAAAACCTACAAAAATACAGCCCTTTCAAGCCAAGTGAGCTATCGAGATGATTACCTTCATGAATGAAATGAACGACCTGGCCCGCCAGCAAGAAGGAAAGTCCAGGAAAAGTGAAGTTTACATATCCAGTCGACTAGCAACATTAGAAGAGTTATGGAACCAACTTAAGAAGTATCATTCCAAAATAAAAAGATTCGACACCCCGCAGCATTCATACTTTGAAACAAATTATATCAATCAAATCCAGGAGAAATATGAAGAGGCGAAAATTTATTGGGAGAAATGTTCAAAAGCTCCCCCAATTTAACAAACAACCACGTCTGTAGAAGAACACACAAACGATGCCGAGCCACCCCAATGCCGACAAGAAACAGTATCTTCAGAAGATTTATGGCCAAAAAATGAGCAGTTACTACGCCGAAAGAAACAATCGAATTCAACAACTGGACCATACTATCTAATTAACCAAGAGTTACAAATCAAAAATACGATATGAACTGTTGCTCCAAAAGATTGAAAAGCAGTGGGAAACCATCTAAAGACTCCACGAAGAAATTATGGTGTACGGAATTAATTTCCAAGACGGCTATTTTCAAAATGAGGACTATTTGTTAGCCGAGCGGTCTTACGAAGCAGCAGTTGAAAACTTAGGACAAAATATTGTTACCACTCAAAAGATCCCCGAAATATCCAAACCAAACTTAAAACTTCTTAAAATTGAAATTTCATTTTTTGACGGAAGCTATGAAAACTGGCCTACCTTTAATGACATCTTAAAGTTATTCATGAAAATCCGTCTCTAACCAAACTTGAAAAAATGCAATAACCCACATCCCAGGGCAACCAAGCCGAATGGTGTAAAATTTACAAATTACCGACGTCGCCTATGAAGTTGCTTGGGAGCTACTTTAGAAACGGTACCAAAATCACAAACTCCTCGTTTCCAAATTAATTGACGAAATTATAGACATACCTCCAATCTAGAATTAATCCAAGGTTAAACTGCGAGAACAACCTTATCACCGAATATTTAAAAGCAATTAACAACTTAGGCGTTAATACTACCTTCTGGGGGCCGATAGTTGCACGCATCGTAACTCGAAAGTGGGATCATGAAACCAATCGTCTGTACGAGCAATCCCTGAAGGGACCACACAAAATCCAAGACTTACAAGAGTTAATGGACTTTCTGAACCAAAGATTCCAATCATTAGAATCAATCACTGTAGCCAAGAAGACATGTTATAATTCAAATAGCTATAATACACAGCCTAAACAATTACGTAATGGTAAAGAATAAAATATGAATTAAAATATTTATTTTATTACATTTATAAATGGAACATAGGTAATACTTATAAATATATCATTATTAAATGATAGAAACAAGTAAGCTACATCGCCGTGTGTATTGGTCAATTGTTGAAAATATACTCGTTGATCTGATAGATTGTTGTATTCTGCAACGTGCTGTGTAGTTTGAGAGTGCAGTTCTTCATATACCGTAGACAATGACGGTGCACTAAATAAAGTAGATGAGCAAGTTGGGTAAAATGGAGTGGCAAGTTGCACGAAGTTCCTGTTACAGTGTCTATTTGACCTTCAAACAGTATATTATTGATTTATTATGCTGTATTCAGTGTCCGGTTGCTGGAGTCTGCTACAAGCTTATAGGTCTTACAAACCTTGCACGGCCAACTCACACAGTCGGAGATAGGGGAGGTTCAAGTGAATAATAATTAAGGGCGCCAGATCTTTTATAATTAACACTTCTGCCTCGATCAAGACAGACGGTCCAAGTTTGTAATGAAGTTTTAGGTTTGTAAAGGTGGAGTGAACGCAGAAAAAAACCAAATCGTTAACAACAATTGCACTTTAATTACTCTATTACTCTAGAAGGATAAATATATTAAATTTTGAATCAATAACAATTACAAGAAAAGTGGATAACATCACAATGAATAATTTTAGTCCGAGTACAAATATGTGTAGTTAGTAAAATAACAGAAGTATCGGCAACTTACACTACACAAAAGTGTAACCATCAAAACATATAAAAAATCTTCGTAAGTAAATTATATTAATTATTTAATTATATAATTTACTTAAACTAATTGAGTAACAATAATAAGAAGCAAATCAAGTCGGACGTTTCCACGCGATTAATAAATATGATTATGAGTAGCACCGTAGCGACAGCGAATAATTAAAATCAAAAATTGACTTGATTCAGGTGTACCTTCAGAAAACGTTTTCCTATTGGCTTCCTGTAATCAAACTTCCTGAAAATAATCGTATCTACCTGGCGACTCACAAACTACAACAGGTAAAAGAAACATTTAAAAGAAAGTAATAGACCCGAAACTTATCGTATGCTGTTAGAATGTCTTTTCGTCTATGATGGTATTAATGTATTGCCTCCGAAGAGAAATTCAATCGTCTCCGGTACTTAGGCTCTTCCGAACAAGAAGAAGAAATAATTAATTAACGGTATTAATTGCCCCCGCATAGAAATTCTGTCCTTGTATCGCAGCGTTTCTAGGTCTACAGCTTCCGATTATAATTTTCCCTTGTAGATTTTAAACTCAGACAAGAACACCCATATTTAGGAGGTAGCGCATGGCGCTAACGAAAAGACATAAAAATTACTTTTAATCAAAAAAAGAATAAAAGCCACTTACCCTGCGTGGATTAAATTAGTTAATTAAGAATACTTTTATTACCCATCGTGTCACAACACGTGGATGTTTTAAGAAAACGATTTTTAATTCACGCAGACATATGTTATATCGTGAACGATGTTAAAGTCAAAAAGGACAGTCCATCGTCTTCTCCATACGAAGAGACCAACGAGCCCGATAGATGGCGTCGAGAAATAGAAAAGTAATTTTTAATTAAACCAATATACATGGTAGTGCATTATTTAAATTTATGCACGTAACAAGTCGTTTGCAGACCACCGATTTTAACTGTTTTTAGAATTGAACTCATGGCAGTTGTCAATTCCAATTAAGAATTTATGATGGTAGATGTTGGTATTAATAGAAGCCGGAGGCATTTTTGATTACACCTAATTTGGACAAGGATTGCAACAAAAGACACTTCGATTCTCATCACCAGTTCTATTACCAAACAGCAAACAGTACCATTCGTCTTTGTAGAGGACGACGCGTTTCCATTGACAAATTCCATGAAGCCTTACAATCTAATAGATTTAACTAAAGAGTAGCGCATTTTTAACTATTGATTAAGTGGTGCACGTCATATCATATTTCAGCGGCTTATTGCTCTTACTTCTCAGAAAGTCCAAACGATTGTCCTAACATGTTGTAATTTGCACAGTTATTTGAGAAGAAATCAATGTTACACCTATATTTTTTAGGCTTCGTAAACAGCACTTACAAGCGCAAAAGGTGCCAGAGACTGTTTATGTAATTTTGGTAACGGAGAGGGGCAGGTTTCATGGCAACATACATTTATATAATTACTATAGAGACGTTATATTTTTTTTTCGACACTGTAGGACGAAACATCTACAACTAAATAAAACGACTACTTAATTGGTTTGGCCAGTTACTGACACATTACTTCCTTTGGTATTGTCTACTTCAACCTCATCTTTATTTTGACTGTTTATAGTACTTTGTGATGTAGGCGTACTTCCTGATCGTGGAAAAAGATCATCTTTTTAAAACGTCGGTTCTACGACGTCCTCGACACTAGCGCCACTTTTTTTAGAAACTCTTATTTGCTTTAATTCCTTACGAAAGTTTGTACGTATTGTATTAAATCTTTTTCAAGTTGTTTTTATACAGCATCTGGGTATTTCTTTATATACTATGTAGGTAATATATTGTAATGTTTATTTTTTTATGCAGTTGCTTTAGTCCTTTGCTTGTACTTTCTATAATGCCGGCGGTGTTTGATACAATTTGATACACTTCAAGAAAAACTTGCACTCCATCTTTTTGCTGGCTATCTTAAGGCGATTCAAGCGTCTAGAACACACTGAACAAGTATTGCATAATATCACCCACAGACTACATAATATTTTTTGAATAGTTCAACAAATTTTTGTAGCCATAGTTCTGCCCTTCTGTCTTTCCGTATACTTGCTGAACTATAGACATTTTTAAAACTTCAGCCCATATATGATATCAATCGCCGTTTCAACATACCAAGGCCATTTACGTTTGGCCATGATTCTGAGGTGTGACGACGTGGCTATGAACTAGAAAAGATATACAGCCCAAACGGCGCCTGTCTGAGAAGACTATGGTTTTGGTCTTGTTCGGCGTTAGCTCTAGCTCGTGGTTTGTTAGCCAGTTATTGATCCGAGCGATTGAAGTTTACTGAGCCTTGCCGAACCCCGCAAGTCAGGTGAATTGTTTCTGAACCATCGGAGCTTTGTATGTTGCTTAGGTATTCCCGAATAATATTGACGGGTTAAGGTTCCACATTTCTAAGCATTGGGGATATTTTGGCGTTGGCACGTTATATCTATTATGGAAGTACGCCCACGTGAGGGGAAGGTGGGCTAATTGCTCGCATTCATTATACTCATTTCTACTGTGGTCATCCATTCGGACAGGAGTCTGCCTCTTTTGTCGTTTTTGTTTCTTTCCATTCGGGTGTTGAAGTCCGCGGAAACTATGGCAGTTTTGTTGTGTAAAAGCATTAAGGTCTTAATGTCTTTGAAGACCTCAAAGAAGATCGCTATCGTCGATGTTTCCTTGATGTTCATTATCACCCAGCGGCTACAATTTTGTTAACGTTAGGTTCGAATACTGTCACAATGTTTACGTTGAAGTAAGAATAATATTGTAAGAAAGGGTCGTGAAGTAAAGAACTACAAAATGAATTAGTATTAATGCTAGAAGAAAAATTAAACGTGAAAATAGATGTTAAAAAGGTGACAGTGATAAATAGAAAGAAGGAAAATGAGATGATGGTGGCGGAAATGGGAGTATGGGAGGACAAACAAAAGGTGATGGCAGAGAAGAGAAAATTAAGAAACAGAAGAATTTACATAAACCACCACTTGACATGGGAAGAAAGGAGAGTACAAAGAAAAATAATGAACAGAGCAGAAGAGAAAAGAGTATGGATAAGATACAGCAAAATGGAGATACATATGGAACGATAGAGACAGGAAGCTGAGCAGGGAAAGGAGTAAGAAACTGGGTAGTCAAAAGACAAAAAACTAAAGAAAGAAAAGGACAAAGGAAAAGTGGAACAAAGGAAAGAAAGAAAAAAAAAGAATATAAAGAAGCAGTAAAAATCTACAAGACAACATGCAAGAGAAAAAAGGAAGAAAACAAAAAGAAACAAGGAGATCAGATCAAAGAAATAAAAACCAAAAAGATGCATGGAAATACCTAAAGAAAAAAAGGAAGAGAAAAGGGACAACAAAGCGAATACAAATAAAAGAATAGGAGAGATATTTTAGGAGCCTGGTAGGGGGAGGGGAGAGAGAACAAAATCAGAAAGGAGAGAAGGACAAAGAAAAGAAGTAGTAGTAAGACGGGAAGAAGGAGATGGAGATAGAATAAAAGAAGGTAAAAAAAGGTACGGAGGCAGGAGAAGATGGGATACAAGCCAAAGAGTGGGTATGCGGGTAAAAAAATGTAGCAAAAAGAATGACGGGAATAATACATATATAAAATATGGAAAGGGGAAAAATTTTTGAAGAGACGGACAGAGAGAATAATACGCCCGATACACAAAAAAGGAGACAGAAAGGAAGTGAAGAATTACAGAGGGTGACATTATTAAACATAGCATACAAATTATATGCGACAGTGCTACAAGGAAGACTGCAGAAGGAAATAGAGGAAAAGAGTTTGGTACCAGATGAACAAGCGGGATTCAGGGATAGTGATAGACCACATAACACTTGCCGAATAGAGAACTCGAAAAAAAGGGGAAAATGGTGGCACTGTACGTAGATTTAAAAGCCGCTTTTGACGGAGTGAACAAGAAAGAACCGTAGAAATACGTGAAAAGAAAAAGAATAATGAAAAGAATGGGAGGAAATTTACGAAGAAACGAGAAGCAGGGTAAAAGTGAGGAGAGTAGAGTGAAAAATTCGTTACAAGGAGAGGGTTGAGACAACGATTTAGAAGATACAATGAGAGGACAACAGATAGGCGGGATAGTAGTAGACGAAGTGAAGGTGTGGTCGTTGGCGTATGCGGATGTCATAGTATTGGTGGAGGAAAAGGAAATGAAGGAGATAAAGACGTTGGAAAAATACATGAAAAAAAAGAAATGGAAGTAAATACGGAGAAAACAAAAATAATGGTGTTAAGAAAGAAAGGAGGACAAGAAAAAGAGAGTAATGGAAATAGAGGGAGGAGGAAGTGCAGTAGGTGAAGGAATTTACATACCTCGATTACACGATGTAGCAGGATAATAAGGAGAGAGAATACATAAAGGAAAGAGTGAGGAAATAAGACAAGTGTGGAGTGTGGGGGAAAGGTTGTTTGAGGTTGACATAGAAAAAAGAACGCTGCGTTTTGAGAAGCTAATAAACAGTGTGGTGATGTATGGGGCGGAAATATGGAGGTGGACGGGAATATAAAGGAAAGGATACAAAATACTAAAAATGGGTATTAGGGTTAGATAGAGAAACACGGGGGTATATTATAAGAGAGGAAGTGCAGGCAGAAAAAATAAGAGTAGACAGGAAGAAGGGCTATAAAATATGAGGAAGAACAGAGGGAAAGAACAGAATGCAAAATACTACAGGAATGTTGGAAAGAGATAAAAGGAGGAAAAGTGAAGTACGGGCAGGATGGCGGAGAAAAATACTATTAAAGAATTGGGTACGCGAAAGAAGAAGTATAGAGATTAAGGGAAGAGGGAGTGGGGTACGAGAAGAAATAATAAGAAGAGATAAGGACATAGAAAAACAATAAAGATGAACAAAGATAAAATGTGAATTATAAAAATATCAAAAAAGAAGAGGTTCTAGAATATCTAAAGGGGGAAGGGAACAAAAGCAAGAAGAAAAAAAATGATAGCAACGTTCAGATTTGGAAACGAAGAGTTAGGAAATAAATATTGGAGAAAAGAGGAATAAAGGATGTGCAGACTATGTGGAGAAGAAATGGAGGACCTTAAACACAAAGAAGAGGTTAAGAAAGTAGAGGAAATCTTAAAAGAAAACGGAAAAGGAGTGGAGTGAACGGAGGAAGTATGGAGAAGGAGGAAGCAGCTAAGAGGAGAGGAGGAAAAATGAAAAGAGAAAGAAGTGTAAATAAATGTAAACAGAATGTAAATGTATATGTAAATGTATAGGGGAAACACGAATCACTTTATACAGTGTGACCCATGTGTTTTGGGATCAATCTGTAAAAAGTTTATTAATTGTGCGATTTAGGCCGGATTTTTATAAATTATAAAGCTTGATAAACTGCTCATTTTTAGCTAAAATTGCGTGGTTGACATAAAATCCAAGGCCTACTGTGACAATTTCCAGAAGTAAAATTTTAATAAATCACATTGGCAATTTTTTTTAAATAAATATCTGCACGCCACTAGATTGAGCACCGTTCAAAACGGGCCTGTACAAAATTTTATCAAAATCTTTTAAATAATAACAATTTTGTAGAAAAATTAAAAATGCACATTAAGTGCTAATTTATATTCAAAAATTAATAGTTTGCTAATGAAAATAATGGAAGTGTTTATAATGTCAAACAAGTCTAAACCGATATTATAACTTGTTTGTACTTAATACAAATTAAATTATTAATCATTATAGTTATAGAAAATTTAAGTGTAAGAGAAAAAACAGAATTTTTTTGTCTTGGCGACAGCGTGCGCTCGAGAGCAGAAGCTGCGGCAGAATTCAACATCAGACATCCAGATAGACGATAGACGAGTAAGTAAGTGCTCACTCTAGTGGCATGCAAAGAATTATTCTAAAAAAATCGCTAATATGATTTATAAAAATTTTGCTCTTAAAACTGTCATAGTAGGCCTTGGGATTTATATTAGCCATGCAACTTTTGCTGAAAATGTGCAGTTTATCAACCTCTGTAATTAAAAAAAAAATCCGGTCTAAATCGCACAATTAATAAAATTTTTACAGACTGAGCCCAAAACAAATGGATCACACTGTATGTGAGCAAATAAAGATAAACTACTAAACTTAGAAGATCTCTAAAAACCATATTTTTAAATTAAAGCTTATGATATCAAAAAACGCAATCATTGTAAATATAAAATCAATCACTTAAATCGTTGAAATTAACTGCTTCTTGAAGACCAAATGTGACCATTCTGCAAAAAGTTGTCAATTTGATTTTTATGGTATACGTTTTTTAGGTTTTACGATGATTTACTTTTATCTTTTTTGTTACATGTTTTAGTACATCTGAATTTTATGATTATAAGCGACTTTCGGCTTAGTCCGCGTCGTAGTTAAACACCCAGACTTTTGGGTTTGGTTTCACAAACGACAATACGGCAAAGGCCAAGTTCTACTTCTTGTTTTGGCTCTCAAAAAGAGACTAGAACCAAATCTACGGTCTAAGTCGAAAGTCGCTTATAATCATAAACAAAACAACCGCGAAAGCTTAAAGGTATGTCCACACCAAAGAAACACTGAGGAACATTTTGTTGCTGGTTTCCGTAACCTGTCTATGGAAACAGAAACAAAAACAAAATTACGGTAAACATTCTGTCTACACCAAAGAAACTCATTTCAGTCACAGTATCATTGTGTTACTGCAACAAGAAACGTCCCGTCTACATCAGTGCAGTGTGTATTTCAATATTCGTAAACAATGTGGTGCGACGATGATTTACAGGCAGCAGTTGCTGCTATTGTTATTATTTTGAAAAAAACAGAAAAAACGAGCCCGTAAATGTTGGACTAGGCAGACTCTTTTAGAAAGAAAGACACACGGTGTCGTACATCTGATGAGTTCATTAAAGAAAGATGATTTAATATCAGAATGCAGGATCGATAATGGAAATATAAAAAACTTTTGTCGTATGAGTAGCACTGATTTGGAATGGTTACTGTGCAAAATTAGTCCTTTAATTCACAAGGAAGACACGAACTATAGAGCTGTTATATCTCCATTGGAACGTCTACTGGTAACACCTCGATTTCTTGCGACGGGAGATTCATATACCTCTCTGATGTACTTATTTCGAATCTCCAAACAAGCAGTTTCGTTAATTGTACCAGAAGTCTGTGATGCTATTATATTAGTTCTTGAAGATCAAATTAAGATAAGTGTTTAATAATCAGTCTTAGCAAATAGTAATAAAAATGTATTCAACTTAAAAGATACATACAGATACTTCTGAAAACTTAGGTAAGAAAAACATTCCACATAACTAATAAGAGTAACTGATATAGTCTAAGTAAGTTTTAAATGGCGGTTGAACCAGTTTTTGTTTCCTCGCCCTGTGCAGTTTCAGATTTAGTTACAACAAGAATAACGCATATCCATGTCTTGCTCTGACTCGTGAAATTTGCCATGCGTTAATCTTGTTGTGACTAAATCTGAAACTGCATAGGGCGACGATACAAAACCCCGTTCAACCGCCATTTAAAACTTACTTAAACTATATTAGTATTCTTGTAAAAATGATACAAACTAAATAGATGACAAAGCGATGTACATAACATCATCGTGGTTTTCTGGTTGTTGAATGTTGCTTAGATCACTTGCTATACCAGTGTCAGTTGAAGGCAAATACGAAGTTGGAGATGAAGCTGTCACTGATGATGACGACGGCGATTCTGTTGGCATGTGCAAGTGAGTTGCTCCATGGTATGGATATGGTTGGTCATATTTGCCGGTTGAGGCCTCCCACAATATATTCCCAATCAAATGTTCTACTGTGTTTTGTGCATACTCTGTTTTCAAACGTCGAATTTTACATGCCACATGTTCTCTAAATATGCTGAAATTATCTTTCAAATGTTGTTTTTGTTGCAATTCCTTCAAGAAGATGTAGGCTTCTTCTTGTCTTTCATTTGCCTCTTTATTTAGCTTTTGGGTACCTCGCCTTTTTTTGGTCTGTTAACTTCTACGTCTAGTTTCTCAATGGTTTGCGATTTTTCCTCGGGCTTTTCCGTAACGGTAGATGTTTGTTTTTCCTATCGTCTCTTTTATCCATATTGTCACCTTTTGATGGTATATTATCCTGATGTGTTTCAGGCTGCGTATTTTCTTGTTGAGTTGAAAGCTGATCTTCATTTAAAGACTGGGCAATATCTTGTATTTCGCTCTCCTTTTCTCCGTCGTCATCATCATCATCATCATCATCCTCAGAACCGTTTGAAGAGTGAGGTTCCTATAGAAAAATACATATGTTTAGCCCTCGATTAAATTAAATTCAAAATAATAAATACTAATGGCAAATCTAGCTTTTATTTAATAATTTTCTTTAATTGCAGCTGCCTACAAATGAAGAGCAATGGGCCATAGTGGCAAATGCATCTAACGCAATTTGGAATTTTCCCCAATGTGTTGGGGTAATGGACGGAAAACATATCACGATACAAGCGCCCAAAAATAGTGGCAGTGATTTTTTTAACTATAAGCAATTCTTTAGTATTGTGTTGTTTGTTGTGACAAATGCAAACTATGAGGTTATGTACATGAATGTTGGTTCTCAGGGGCGCATATCAGACGGGGGAGTATTTGCCAATACGCGTTTCAAAAGGTTCTTACTGCATTGTCAGCTTAATTTACCAGCTGATAATCCTCTTCCTGGACGAACAAAGTCAGTACCACATGTGTTTTTGGGTGATGATACCTTTCCATTATCTCGTAACTTATTGAAACCTTTTCCCGGACATCAGGACAAAGGGTCATGTAAAAGAATATTTAACTATCGGCTTTCAAGGGCCAGAAGGATTTTCGAGAACGTATTTGGAATAATGTCGGCTATATTTAGATTACTCAGAAAACCGCTGCTTCTAGCTCCAGAAAATGCAGAGAAAATTGTGACCGCAATTGTATGTTTACATAATTTTTTGAAACGTAGCAAGCTTTCAAGACAAATGTATGCACCACCCGGTTAATTTGATGCCGAAGACAAAAACACTGGTGAATTAATACCCGGATCATGGAGAAACGACGTAAATGGGCCAGTAATGATGTCATTACAGAAACAAGCTCGTAATTCGTCAATAGAAGTTAAAAATGTTCGACAAGAGTACGCTGAATTTTTTGTGTCACCACAGGGATTAGTTCCAAGGCAAAATGACTATTAAAACAATACATTTTGTTATTTCAGTAAAAAAATAAAATACTACTTACATTTGTATCGGCTATTCCTTTTTCCGAACAATGACGAACTAAGTTTTTGTCTGAGAGAAATTCTAAGTACCTACTGGTAGGCAAACCATTTGCTGATAAAATATGCTCCAGCACCAGATTTTTTATAGGCACGATATTTTTTCTTTTCTCTGTAGTACTGTGCCACTAAGTTTTTTATTTTTTTTTTAACTTCATCGACACCAGCTTCCATCGCATTACTTATTTCCACCTAGATATCCTGTTTTCGGTAGCGATCTTTATATATTCCATCGCGTGGATTCCACAAACACTCGGCATTTCTGTATAATTCAATTAAATTTATTGAATTTTCTGTTGTCCAGTTGAACGGCATGTTTTAACTTTATTTTTATTAATAATAAAATTAACTCCAACAACACAGTTTACGCTGCACTCGTCGCTTACTGCTTTCATATAAAACTCCGTACGGTATCTGCTGGCATTTATTGCCTGCGAATTCGTCATCGACAAGGCGCCGTTTTAGTCTAAACAAAACTTAATACTTTTCTTTACAATTCAACACACGCGGCACAAAAGTTTCGCCAACAAGTTACAACGAGTCCGCACTGCGTCTGAGAAACAAAAATGTTTACCAATGTTTCTAAATTTCTTTTGATATTTACCGCTAAATATGGAAACAAGCAACTTGTAGGAACATCTGTTTCTGAAACCATAAACAATAAGGAACATCAAGAAACTTTCAGAAACAAATTCCAGGAACAAGCAACATAAACACAATGTTCCTATGTGTTGCTTTCGGTGTGGACGTAGCTGAAGATTTTACATTTGAATTTTGACAATTCAATTAAAAGCTGTATTTAAATATTTTGGTTTTAATTATACTAATTATCCTTTTAACTTTTGTATGTTTTTTTTCTAAAAACTTATGGTAAAATTAAAGTTTCTATAAGACGAACGCTCAGCGTGTAAAAAATTTATAACATGGTGAGATTTATCCAGAAGTAAAAATTGTAATAAATTTATAGCTGATTCATTTAGATTTGTAAAAAAAATATTGTGTTTCTTTAATCACTTCTCTTCCTCTTTGCCTGTTTTCTCTATATATTTGTAGAAAACATACAATTTGCACTACGAATAAGTTGTTAACAATAAAAATGTTTGTTGATTCGTTTTATTAAAAAGTTACAAACGTGGATAATTATTTTTTACAATTTTTTTTGTGTTTTCTTGTTTAGTTACAAATTTACGTTTAAATCTTAATTATGTTTCTCTTACAGTTAAAATATTATTTTAAAATGGACGTTACTAATAAAATGCGTTTTTTAAATTGTTGTTTTAACGTTGTATTGGTTTGGATAATTCTAAAACTCTTGGTGAAGCCTTAGCTTTTAGAGCAAGTGGACTAATTTCAAATGGATTTTCTTTTAAGTCGGTATCTTTTTCTGCTGCTTTCTTTTTGGGTGTGGCTAATTCATCACATCTTGGAGAAACTAAAAAAAAAAAAATGTTTTTTGTCAATTTAATTTATAGTCATAATAAAGTAAATATTTTAATTATATGCAATAATACTTTACTTGGACCCTTTAATGCACCACGTTTCACTGCTCCTGGTATAATTTCGGGTAGTTTAATCAATTTAAAAGCTGGATTGCGCGACAGTTCTACTACACGCTCTGATGCGACATATTTCTTAGCTCCCGGTTTTACCTTAAAAAAATTCAATCAATACATAGCGGTTAAACCACTGATTTAACTCACGCTTAACGGATCAACATAAGTTGGATCAATAGACGGTCTTATGTATTTTGCAGTAATCCTAGTAGGTTCAGCCATTTGATCCATTCTCATACGAATTACATCTAATTTAACTACTTTTCCTCTTGATATTGGCGGTGGTGAGAAAGTTCTTTTTGGCAATGCTTTAACTGCAGTCCAATCTGCAATTCTTTTATCAATTTCAGCTTGAATTTCTGCAGGAGTTTTTGGTTTAATTCCTTTGTTTTGTTCTTGTAGTATGCGATGTCTTTTTGCTTCTCTGAAAAGAAAAAGGGCATTCGTATAAACAAAACGGTAAAATTAAACTTAAAACTAACAGTTTCTTTCGTTTTTCATCCAATTGTCTTGCGTAGTAATTATAAATAGTATTCCATGATTGTTTAATAGTTTTATCTAAGTTTTTTACAACACGCCCTCCTAAATGTTGACACGCAAGACGAGCTTGAGTTAAGTATCTAAAATAATGTAAATATAACATCTTAAAAAATTGAAATATGCGTTTGTACCTAATAGTTTGTACACTTAAGTCGTTAGTTCTAGAAGTTCCACTTCCAGTTAAAGTACCTGGACTTACACCACTTCCGCAACCTGGTTCTGGTATGAATACATATTTAGGTGTTGTTTTAAACGGAGTTGGCAAAGCTAACATAGAAAGTCTCCAATTATCTATGGGTTCGACGGGTTTAGACCTCTGTTTGGGTGGTTTATATTTCGGAGGTACATATTTTCTGGTTCGCCTAGTTGGGTAAGCCAATAAGATTGTACGTAAGTCAGAGGGTCTTTCACTTGCAAGCAGTACCATCGTTAAAACACAATATGCATTTATTGTTTGCCTTTTTTTATATATTTATTTTTTATTACTTTGAATAATATTACTAAAAATTTTTAAGTATGAAATTGAATTTTGACGTTTTGTGACCGAAAAATATTATGTAATTTGTTTTATGTTTGTCATTGTTCATAACAAACATACATACTTTGTCTAACATTTTAAATTGACTATATTTCAACACATTTTTATTGACTATTGGAATAACGCTTGGCAGTAATTATACAATAGCTTTTCTTTAAATTTATAAAAGGATTAAAGTAATTGTGACCATTATGAAAATTTGCTAGTATGTGATGATACAACTAAAAACAAATCTTATTTATAACACTACTTAGGTTTATTACAAAAAAAAAACGATGCAAATTTTTTGACAAAAAGTTCTGCAATGTCGTTTTGTTTTGGTAGTTTTTTTAATTTTAGATTTAATCTCAACTAAATCTATGCAAAACGAACGCAATTTTCACAAAAAGCTTTATGGCATCTTTAACATTTGGTCATATAATACATCATAACCTACCGATATTGTTGAACTTTTACTCGAATTAAATATTGTAACGTATAAAATTTAATGTAAATCTAAAATACGTACTTATGGAAGCTGGGGGGAAAAAATTGAGCATGAATAAATTAAGATATAAAATCAAACTGAAAAAGAAATGCGAACAAAATTAAGTAATAATAAATGTAATTAGTATGTAAGGTAATTTTAAGAAAATCGGATAAGCGGATTAAAAAAACAAGCGGCGGTAAGAAAAAAAAATGAATATTGATTAGAGACGAGAAAAATAGAAAAAATGACAAGAAATATAAGAAAAGTGGGAATGAAAATTATCATAAATTAAAAAAAACACGCAACGTAAAAAGGCAAATAGTAAAACACGTATGTGATTCGAGAGAAAAATAAAACTGACTATAAAAGTTAGATAAAAATATGTAGGACGTAATTGTGGAAAAGACAAGAATGACTGTTCCAATATTGCAGTTTGAAAATAAATAATATTTAGTTATTGTTGGAAGCCTATTGCAATTGTGAGCGTGGGACGAAATAAGGTGACTTCAAGAATAAAGGTATTTCGTATTCTGTACAGAGTAGTCGCTTAGAATGTTTAAAAATGTAAATAACAAAAATTTCAAATAGAAAATTTAGTTAATTTGTGTAAGATTGCATTGACGCTAAGTTGCGTTAATTTAATAGTTGTGTTGTTAAAAGTAAATTGTTGTACATTAAAGTTTTTACATTAATGTAATTTGTTTACATTCCTTTTTTTTATTTGTTTGTTTGATTCAGTTAAAATTTTTATTGTTATTAAAGTAAATATAATTTGTATTATATTTTCTGTATTATTATTGAATCTATCTACAGATTCCATAAGGGGAGAAACCTGAGATGAAAGTAGTCAAAATAAATTTTAAATTAATAATTGAAAAAAATACATAATAATATATTCAGTCATTAAAAAAACTGTTTTGCGTTTCCATATTAGACAAAAAATAATGAAATAATGTTTACTGAACGTAGCAAGGAAAATAAAAAAAAACGTGTGATCACAACCTAACTTAATAGTAAACAAAATTCAAAAGTGAAATTTGTTGGGGTAAAGTGATCCACGGAAATGGTAGGTGCTTAGACGACCTGGCGATTCTTAGACAGGGACGTACCCTTCAGTAATTAGAAGACGGAATGCACCAGGCTTTAATGGCAGAGAACAAAACTGAGGCGATTGTCTTTAAAGGGAGAAGGCATATAAGACCTATACGGTTTATAATGTTTTTAAGAATGGAAGATTAAGAAGCATGGAAAACAAAAAGCAAAGAAGACTGGCCGTGAGGAACACGGCTGCATACAGGACGGTATCGCTAGTGGCCGCTAGGATACTCGATGGTATTCCGCCTATAGACTTATTGGCAGAAGATATGACGAAGATAGCCAGAAAGGAATTGACGCTACAAGCTTGGCATACCAGATGGTCAGAATACACTAAAGCAACCTGGACTAGAGTGCTGATCCCCGATTTACACACCGGGACAGAAAAGAAGCTTGGAGACTTGAATTACCAATTACTGAAATACGAAAGAAGGAGAACCCATCCTGGTTTCTTTGCGGGGATGATATAGATGATGCCGAGCATATAGTTTTTATGTTTAACCACTGGCAAGCAGAGCGCGTAGTATTACAAAAGAAATAGATATCAGTGCTTTTAAGGCGGTAATAATACAGTCAAAGGAAGTGGAATGGTAGAAAAGGTTTGAGCTAATATAGCGGTAATATAGTGTTGGTTTTTACTATAGCAAATAGACGAAACGTTGAGCTCCGTTATACTTAGGGTATTAGGTGTTGGTTTACTATTTAAATGGGCTGTTGTTGTATGGTTACTACTTAGGGTAGAGGGGGGAATTCCGGCCCTTTAAGCCATTTCTATAATTATGGTGATGTATGTTACATTGTGGATTCAATAACTATGTAAAAATTTAGACCAACTATTAAACTACCAAATAAACCTTTATTTTAATTTTAAAAAAATACAATAACAAATTACAAACATTTTTTGTTACAGTTCATCGGTCGGATATGCCCGCAACGTGGAGGTAATTCCGACCGAGGGCCGGTATTACCTCCACAAAGAACTGTTACAAGTTTTTTTGGTTTTACGAACCTGCACGGCCAACTCACAATAGTCGGTGAGAGGGGTAGGTTCACAAGAAATATATAAAAGATGTTTCAGGGCGCCAGAGCTTATCCCAAAGTAACTTCTGTCCCGCTCAAGACAGGCGGTTAACACTTGTAACACGATGTTAGGTTCGTAATCCTTATACTCGACTGTTCGAGTAGCCAACGTTTGTTATTAGATAAGGACGATCCAAAGAGAAAGGTATGTTGTTGTAATAGCGAAGGCTTCAATAGTTGCAACCGAAGCTGGCGAAACGTTGGCAGCTTTGGTTGCAACTATGACACGGTCCAAACCCGGAAGACATTCTGATGTTAGTAAGGTATGTTGTCTTAAAAGAACAAGTAACCACAATAATAACTTTAATCTAGAATCGTTGATGATTATCACAGGTATATAAGAATTCTCATTACAGCAAGTCCGTAGTATCGGCAACACGCAATACAGAGATAAATTACGTCGACATGAATAGCGATGTAGAGTTTATAGTAAATATCATTTGTATACAGTATGCGAGATATACGAAATAATGATAATAAGTACGGCCTTAATATTACAATATCATAATAAGTATTGGTAGTACACGGCATACGTAACACGAAATAAGAGAAGGAAAAAAAATTACTATATAAATGGTAATTCAATAACGTTCGTAACCACGAAATTAATATGTACAACAGTTTCGTGAGCGACCTTGTTGACAACGAAATAAGATACATAAAATCACTTACCATAAACACAGGAACTTCCCCTTGTGCGAAGAAAGCGCTTTCCCTGACACGAATCCTGTAAATAATTTGAATCGCAAATCGTGTCAAACCAATGCCTCACGAAATCAAGATCTACAAAAATCGTTACTTAAATTTTAAAGCAAGCACACAAACACAACCCGGTAGTCGAATGCTGTTGTACCTCTTTTCTGTGGTTTAATTAGTTCTACTCGTAGGCCTTATGAAAAGTTAGCATCGTCCCCTCAAAATATTTGTCGATGTTAATGGGCCAGATGGTGGTGGAACGGCCGGTGACGATTCGAATACTCCACACGATCGTAACGAAGTCACAACTTTCCATGGTAGAATTTAAAGTACAACCAGAATACCCCTATTTAGGAGGTGGCACATGGCGTCTGCGTGGATGAAATCAGTTAATTCCGAAGACTTTTATTTTCCATCGTGTCCCAACACGTGGATGATTTTAGAAAACGATTTTCAATTCATGCAGACATAGGTTAGAATATGAACGATGTCAAAATCAAAATGCCGGTATCTCGCCGGATATCGCCTACTCAATCCAAAGTGACCAACGAACCCGATAGATGGCGTCGACAAAATATAAAAGTAATTTTTAATTAAACTAATATACAGAGTAATGCATTATTTAAATTTATGCACGTAACAGAACTCAAATGCAAAAATCGCACACATATTTTCCTTTTCCGTCTACAGAACAAGCTTGGTGTGCCCATTGACCACACATTACGCACCTTATCCACATTTCATTGTTTTTACCAAATTCACCACATATTATGCAAATATCTTCGGAAATTTTATTATCAGAACCTTCAAAATCATCATCTTGATGTTCCTTGTATTGCACTTTCTTAGCTTTTTCCCTTTGTACTTTAATTCTTTTGTGTGAGTTTTCTTTGTTGGCATCGGACAGTCCAGGATTATGATAAAGCTTTCTCTTTGACTTTTCCACACTTAATTGTTTTGTTTGAAGTCGCTTGCCTTTATTCATTTCTTTCTCCTCTAGGATGTCTTTTATCGGAGTTGAAGTAAATATTTGCGAGTGTTGTTTCTTTTTATTGTTTTTTTGTAGTCCGTGATTGCCAGATTTTGAAGTGCCAAGGATGGGAATGATCTCACTGAAACATACGGCTTCTTCATTGGATTCAACGGCAGTTCCGGGTTCAGGATTTTTTTCCCTAACAATATTTAAATTTTCAGCAGCTATGTAGGTAGTCATCATTTGTGAATATATCAGGATTTAATGGGAAAATTCCTGTTGCTTTGAACCCGTTTATGGCTTTTTCGGGCGTAGCAATCCGCCCATATGCATTGTTAAAGAATGCCGCAATTTCATTTGGCGTAATTTTTCACCAGGAGGGCTTCTCATATATTTGTCACATTCAGAATTGTAACCACTTTTTAGTGCAGCATAAAAAGAGACATCCAAAGGCTGAGTACGGTGTGAAGTATGGGGTGGTATTGTTAAGAGGCTTATGAAGTTTTCTTTGCAATAATTGTAAGCTTTCAACGTGCAGCGGCTTACATGGTTGTCTAAAATTAATAATATCGGATCTTCTTGAGAAGACTTGACAAAATTCTGGAAATGGTTTAACCAGTCCAGAAATCCTGTCTTCGCATAAATTTTATTTGGTCTCTGGACCGTCGTGATTCCAGTTTTATCCGCGTTAAATATTCTGGCTTGTAGAAACTGAAATCTTTCCATTAAACTTCCGAGGTTTTTGTAAAATAATGACACTTCCGTTCTATTAAAGACAGTAATGCGATTGATACTAGTCGCTTCCGGTTTTCTTAATGAAATGCCAGGATTTCTGCGCAGAAAACCTGCAAGCCAATCCCTTCCTGCTGCTTCATTCTTTATTGTAAAGGGATGTTTCAAAATATTTTTGCTGGCATAATCAAATGCACACTGTTTAATTTGATTGGGAGTAATTCCAAAGAAAACTTTAAAAAGTTTAATAATGTGTGAAGCCAACGCTTTTTCTTTTTGGGCAGAAAACACTGCCTTTCGACCTAGAGAAACTGCAAATCTTCGCTCATTATTGCGATAATCTTGTAATGTACTTCGTGGAATATTGAAGCGCCGTGACACTTCCTTCAGTGCAACACCTTTATTTATTGCATCTAACGCAGAATTCAAGGCATCGGACGTCCAAGACGCCTTATTCCCCTTTCTAATGTAATTACGAGGCATCTGAAAAATAAACAAAACATTTATACTTAATTCTTAGTAATCAGAATGGAGATTGGAGCAAATACCGGCCGGCTGGAATTACCCCCAGCACTTTGTCCGGAATTACCCCCTAATGCATTTAATACACATTTACGCAATTACAATAAATTGAGGTTATATTTTCAAATGTTCTTACTTATACCGAAACAAACTATAAATGTGCCACTTACTTGCGTACATAGAATATATTTTAGACGGTTCTATGAGATAATACATACCTGTTAACAACATAAAATAATTATAGCGGTTAAGCACAAATCATATATTTCGTTATAAAAACGTGCCGGCTCGTTATAGCCGATTATAGTTTCGTACAGTATTTCCACGACATTCTAAGAGGTGGCAGCAATAGTTATAAACACAAAAATATTTATAAACTATGAGATACGGAACGGCCGGAATTACCCCAGAGTCTGGAATCCCCCCCCCCCTCTACCCTATGTGTAGGGTTTACTTTATTCTATCAAGGTTATGCAAGAGTGAAAAAAGCTATATCGCGTGCCACCTTGCACAACTGACCGTGCTAAGAACTATTTGAGCCCGCTGCGAAGGGCCAACGCTTTTATTAAAAAAAATATGTTTTCGTGCTTACCTACTTTGTCCATGTTTTAGTTATATGTATATATGGGCAGAAATTAAACGTTCTACTGTTAGATTGGCCTGATGAAGTTGGCACAATATCCAACGAAACGTAGCAACAATTACTAAAGAGTTTTCTTCCTGAGTTGTGTTTGTCCTCCACATAAAAGGATTTATGGTCGCATAGAATCACTACCAAGTTAGAAAACAACGTAGAATACGAATGCGAAATTGTTGACGATGGATTGGTGAGCCTTGCTGAGTGTGAAGAAGAAGAGGAAATAGTGACGAATTACTGCAACAATGATCCAGGTACATTAATTGTAACTAGTACTTTTGATACATCTCAATCTAATCACATCCTGAAAAAAAATACACAAACAATAAAGAAGCGGATAAAAAGAGTTAGAAGGAAAATAGTAGCGTCCGAAGAATGGGAAAACAATAAAACGAAACAGCAAAGAATGTTGGGAAAAGAATACTTGGGATACTCTCGTAAAAATGGGACGTTACAGCACAATATTTTAAGAAATTCGAGAAAAACAAACGATGGCTGTGGAAACGGGTCGTTTTGTAAAAAGTCCTTAAAAAGAAACTGTGAAAAATTTTCGTCAGTAAATCGAGAAGAAATATTTAAATTATTCTGGGAAATGAGCTGGGAACAGAAAAAGGTGTATGTAATAAACCTGGTTTTATATCAGCCGAAAAAGAGATGTTATGTTCAGGGAACCTCTAGAAGATAAGGGACATATAGTTACCACTTAAGACTACATAATTCAAACCTTCAAATTTGTAAAAAGATGTTCCTAGAAACTATGGGCTTAAATGAAAAAATGGTACAAAGCTGGGTTCTTAAAAGTGAAAACCATGGCTTAACAGAAAGGGTAGAAGTTAAATATGAAAGAAAAAGTATTAGGCGAAGTCGCTCCAATTTTTTTGAGAAAACAAGTGAACAAATAAATGATCGAAAATCATTTTTTAATTTCCTATTAAAGTTGGAGTCACATTATTGCCGCAAGGATTCAAAAAACTTTATTTTGAACACCCCTTTTAGACAAAAAGTGAAGTCTACCAAGTTTATAAACAGAAATGTAAAGATGACAACAAAGTACCTGTTTCCATAACGACTTTTAATACAGTGTTTGACAGTAAAAATTTGGCGCTGCGCAGACCAAAGAAAGGTCAATGTGACACTTGTTTACAGTACAAATCTAAACAATTAAGCGAAGAACAATACCAAAATCATTAACAAAAAAGACCCTTGCTTAGGAGGAAAAAAAATAATCACAAAAAAGAAGCAGTTAATGGTGTGCATTATCTCTTTACCATGGACGTACAATCAGTTAAGCTGTGCCCTGTCATACAGGTCAGCAATAGTTATTTAACCAACAAGGTTGGTAATGAAGGCAATTAATAATCGAGACATTTTCACGCGCGAGCGAGCGCAGCGAGCGAGAGCGTTAATGTTGTCGAGATTATTAATTGCATATTATCAAACAAGTTGGTTTTTAAATTTTTCCGTCGATCGTATATTATTAATTTTTGCATTTACTTATAATTGTATCTACTGAACAATTGTTTTATTTTTAGCATTTTTTTTTTATCATTTTAGTGATCAGGTTACTTAACCTACAATTATTGGAAATGTTTAATTATAATAATGCAGAGGTGAATTTTTTAATTTATTTTTTATTTAAAAACGTTAACTAATACAATATACGTAACCTCATAAAAATCTTAATTCGCTTCTACGATTTTATTGGTTAAAAAAAATCGAGCGTTAATAGAAATTCGTTGATTTCATTGGTTCAAAAGTAGTGCGGTAATAGGGGCTATTACCGCACTACTTTTGATACATTATTATACGTTAATATAAGTATTAATGAACGATCGACGGAAAAGTATATTACAAGACTAGATTGCAAGTCCACATATTCACAATCTATAACTTAGCGACGCATCAGTGCACAAATTATGTATGGAATGAATCTGAAGGTGACTTACAAGTCTCTGTATTTACTTCCTGTATTATACATCATCTTGAAGAACATTGTCTCTGCGAAAAAAAGCACATAATTATATTTTCGGATGGCTGCGGTTATCAAAACCGAAACACTATATTGTTCCACAAAACATAATATTTCTGTAGAGCAAAAGTACATTGAAAAGGGACATACCCAAATGGAGTGCCACTTCATCCACGCACTTGTGGAAAGGAAGTTAAAAAGTCGTGATATTTCCCTGCCATCTCAATACGCACAAATTATCAAACAAGCTAGACAAAACCCTTTTCCACTTGACGAAAAGTACCTTTTCCATGACATTTTCCTGAAATATGACAATAAAAATACTATTCCCTTTGAATCGATACGACCAGGAAAAATGAAAAGTGACCCAGTTGTATCAGATTTAAGGTGCCTTAAATATTTGGTGGAAGGAACTATTTACTATAAAGTAAATTATGAAGATAATTATAAAATTTTACCACAACGTGCAAAATTCCCTCTACTACCGAAAGATACTACGTTTGAACGTTTATTTCCTAAACGTCTCCCAATTAAAAATACAAAATGGAAACATTTACAGGAGTTAAAAACTGTGTTAAATTTAGATGTGCACAGTTTTTATGACAATTTGCCATACTCTGACAATAATAAGGATTAAAGAGATAATTTTAGCATTAAAAGTTACTTGAAAAAATATGTTATTGTTTCATTTAATGTCTTAAACTACCCAAAATAAAAAAGCAAAAAGACGTAACTCAAACAGTAAAAATGCCAATTAGTCGTATCCCACCTGGTACCGTACCAGCTTGTTCAAAAAAGAAAAAAATGATCTGAATGTATCCTAACAGATTGTACATAACTTTTCGTAATAAAATTTTTACATTTTTAAAGAAATTTAAGCATATCATCGGTTTTTACATCTCCTGTAAAATTAACTCCATTTGGGATACGACGTGTTAGAATTTAACCATCGATATTTACAAATTAACTTACTTGATTATTAGTTTTCTCATTGTATTAGTGTAGAAGTTCCCACAACAATGCCACAAAACCAACACGTGGTTACATAAAAAAACCCTTGTTAAATTTTAGTTTTTAATAGTGCAATTAAGCACATAATACAAGTTCATACTTGGTTTATACAAGATAAGAGTTTCTATATTTAGACTACTAGTTACGAAAAAAATCGATATTAAACGAGTATAAAAGTTAAAATTTCTGCGCCTTTTCTACTGGAAAATTATATATAATTTTCGTAAATAAACTAACAGTAAATTGTCGATTGTCAACTTAGTCTTACTGTAAGCCTTTACTGAAAACTTCATGTGAGTGTTTAGATGGTAGTTGATTTCTAATTTGCAAAACTAAAGTTTCATACGCAAAATTACAGTAAGTTTTAGAAGTTCAGGTTAATTATGGTATCTTACAGCAGACTTCCAATAAGTTTATGATTATAAGCGACTTTCGGCTTAGACCGCGTCGTAGTTAAACACCCTGACTTAAGCTTGGTCCTAGTCTCTTCTTGAGAGCCAAAACAAGAAGTAGAACTTGGCCTTTGCCGTATTGTCGTTTGTGAACCCAAACAAACTGAGGTTACGCAAGACATTGCAGCTTGCATCTTCAGAGTGGTAATTGTCACTGAAAGAAAAAGTGTAAATATTTGTACCAATAGCGATTAGCGTGATTAACGAACCTTATCTTTCCGTTCTTTGACTGGCTTCGTTATTACTCGGAGTAAGTGTTTGTGTCCTTTCTAAGAAGGTTGATCTTTGTCTTAGAGGATATAATACTGGTACCAAGATTTTAAACCGTCTTCTCGGTTCATATTACAAGGATAGTTTTCTATTTCCACAGCTTCGCGGATTAGTCTGGAAAAGTAGAAAGAAGTTCTAACACTTTAGTTTGGGCAAGGTTCAGCGTGTGTCCTTGGTTTCGCACATGTTCTGCCACTGCTGATTTAGTAACTTGTAACCTGCGTTGGAATTTTTAGCAGTGGATCTTTTATGTAAGACCCCGTAATTAGATTCATCTGGCTGAATTTGCGGTTTTTTTTTCTTTCGATTGATTAGTTCGATGTTAGCATCGAAAACGTTTCGCTCGGTATTTTATTATGTTGAATTTAAGTTTATTTGTATTTCATAGTTATTTCACAATTATTACTGGTATTTTTTTTTGAATGCATAAAAGTTCCGTGGTTTTGATTTTGATTTAGTGTTTTACTTTGTTACGGTCGAATTTTCTTTACGTACGCCTATGTTGTTACGGACGAAATTTTCCTTACGTACGCCTATGTATTTTCAACGTGAAAGTAGATTCGGGTTTACGCCCTCTAACGTTCGTTTCTCGGTGCGATTCATTTGATGGAAATTCGTCACACGGGCATGATATAAAATGGTCTGTACGCATGGAATAGTTATGTTATCTATATTCATCTAGAAAACCAATTATAATTAGCAAAGGATCTGATTGCTTCAACGCGTTACAGGGTAAGCGATTGTCGTCTTTTAGTAACAATTTCGATCGTAATTCTGTTTTCCTTCTAACAGCCATTTTACGTTCCTTTCTTTAACATCTGGTACCTTATCGATAAATGGCTATCGTAAACGACTGCTAAATACGTCAGCACGTTGCCGTACACGAGCACCAGCGTAAGGCGATTTCCACGCTACGAAATTGGGGGTCTTGCGGAGTTTTCCCGGCCAAAGAGTGCTACATGTGCCGTGCCGTGACCTGTATTAACCACCTATTTGCGTTCTAACGATATTCAGTATTCGATATCAATGTACGAAGGAATGAACCTCGACAAATATTTGGATGGGACGATGCTAACTTCTTCTTTATAAGGCTTATGGTTATAACTAATTAAACCAACGACAAGGGGTACCACAGCATACGACAACCGGTTTATATCATTTATACTTTCTTGTATCTTAAGTAATAATTGTTGTAGATGTGATTTCGTGAGACATTAGCTTGACACGATTTGCGATTCAAATTGCTTACAGGGTTATGTGTCGGGGGAAGTACTTTCTTCGCACCTGCGGAAACTCCTGTATTTATGGTAAGTGATGTTTTATTTCGTAGTCAACCGGGTCACTCACGAAACTTTTGCTATTAGTTCTGTAATTATCGACATTGTTGTTTACCAGTTAAGTAGTAAATTTTAGTTATGTTGAGTTGCGCATGCTGTGTACTACCAACGATTGATTAACGTTAGTGCTATATTAATTTCGCACGCTTGGTTACGATAAGTTAACCCTATCGTAGTAATTTATTATTACTGTGTTTGATTGTCAGTAATGCCTTATTACTAAATTATTTTGTGTACTTCGCATATTGTATGCAGACGAAATTTACTACCATCTACTCTTCGCTAGTCATGTCAATGTAACCTACGTATGTGTTGTGTGTTGCCGATACTTCGGATATTTAGTTATACTCGAACTAAAATTATTCTTGGTCCTGTTATCCAACTGTTATCAATACGAACGTTAATCTATTTATCATTATAGAGGAATTAAAGTGAAATTGTTATTAACGATTGAGTTTCTTTTTTTATTCGTTTCTTTTAGCAGTTACGAACCTACGTCTTGTTACAAGTTTATTACCACCTGTCTTGAGCGGGACAGAAGTGACTTTGGATAAGCTCTGGCGCCCTTAATTATCTTTTCAATATTATTTAGGAACCCTACCCTCTCACCGACTACTGTGAGTTGGCCGTGCAGGTTCGTAAACTAGCAAAAAGCTTGTAACAACTTGTTTATCTCAGTAAAATAACAATGCTAGATAATTTACGACTTCCTTTTGGAATGTAATTTGATCCATTTTTCTTGGTATCTATACTTTGTTTATGTTGAGCTCTTTTACGAGCGCGATTGGAACCACCTGCCAATTCAGCGAAGTAAGCGTTTTCGGTGAGAAATGTTTCTTTCTGTCGTAGACCTACGTGACAAAACGCACGTGGTCAATTATAGTTTTCATCTTTGTTAATCTACGTTGTTTAGTGTTGCATCTTTTACAAAGATTTTACGGCGCAAGTTCATTGAATTAAGTGGGAATACGAGGTGTTAAAAGAAGTAAAATTGTGTTTTTGATGATTATTGTTTCGGTGGCAATTAAGAAATACCGGGTACCGTGATGTAGTTGAGTGGTTAGGGTACTTTTACCCTATCGTAATGTAATATCGCGGAAGTTAGTTGGAACTGAAAGAAAAAGTGGAAATGACGATATTTATACCAATAGCGATTAGCGTGATTAACGAACCTTATCGTTCCGTTACCGCTTGACTGACTTCGTTATTACTCGGAGTAAGTGTTTGTGTCCTTTCCAAGAAGGTCGATCTTTGTCTTAGAGGATATAATACTGGTAGCCAAGATTTGCTGAGTCTTAAACCGTCTTCTCGGTTCATATTACAAGGATGTTTTTCTATTTCCACAGCTTCGCGGATTAGTCTGGGAAAGTAGAAAGGAGTTCTAGCCAACACTTTAGTTTGGTCAAAGTTCAGCGTTCCACACGTGTTCTGCCACTGCTGATTTAGTAACTCTGCGGTGTTTGCAGTCAGCCATATGTTCTTTTACTCTAACTTCAATAGAGCGTCTGTGTTATATAACTTGATCCATAGGAACAAAGAATTTTGTAAACTCCAGCATGTTTTAGAGCTCCTTGTTTGTCTTTAGCAGATGTAAACCAGGTGTTTAGGGTATCTTTAGTCGTAAAGACAGTTTTAATATTGTTTCTTAAGCACGCTGCTTGTTTTGTCTGTCGAACCCATGGTAAATAAGCGGTGCTAATAGGAGGTGATAAGTCTTCTTTGACTTTTGTATTTATTGCTCTTTTCCATGCGTTTTGGATCTCTTTGAAGCCGCATTCATTTTGTTGTAAGGACTTTAACAGTGTTTCCTTTTCTTTTTGTAGATTTTCATTATTTGACACACGTATAGGTCTTTTGGCTAAATTATGCAAAACAGTATTCTTCTGTACTGGATGGTGGTGAGATTCTGCTTTTAAGTATCTATTAGTGTGCGTTTTTTTTCTATAAACCGAATGCCCCAAATTTCCGTTATTTTTTCTTATCACCAGTACATCAAGAAAGGCTAGACTGCTGTTATGTTCTAACTCCATAGTAAATAATGCTGTTATGTGCAGAGTTTAGATGAACGTATCATTAACATATCTGAACCACGTTTTTGATTTTAACTCAACATTTTTCATAATTTCAGTTTCAAAATATCCCATGTAAATATTGGCTATAACTGGATAGAGCGGTGAACTCATGGCCGCTCCTTCTACTTGTTTAAACAAGTTGTCGTTATAACTGAAATAAGTGTTTTATGGCATGGTTCGATGAGTAGAACTTCTTCTTCAGTAATTCTCTCCTTGAGCAAAAACAACACTTTGTTGACCAGGACTTTAGTAAAAAAAGATACCACGTCAAGGCTGACTAGGATATCTTCTTTTGTTATACGCAAGAGTTTTTCAGCTAGATAACGTGCTAACGATTGGGTTGGTGAATTGATGGTGCTCACTATCGGTCGAAGGGGCACTTCTTCTTTGTGTATCTTGGGAAGACAGTAGATTCGTGGCATAAGTGAATTTTTGACAATCAAAGTTTGTTTCTTGTTAATATCTATAATAGTGGAGTTTTTGATGACGGAGTTTACCTTAGTGCATAAAGAGTTTAAAGGGTTTTTCTGTAGACGTATGTAGCAATCTTCTGAGAGTAAGTTCGTCAGTTTATCTTTGTAATCTTGTATGTTTATAACGACTGTAGCGTATCCTTTATCTGCTCTCAATACTAAAATGTCCTTATTCTTACGTTTTAGTATTGTATAGTATAATACTTTTCTACCGTAGACAGACCACTTTCATAAACATTATAAATCCTGGTTGGCTGAATGTTATATTTTTCCAAAATCGTTTGATATGCTACGAAAAATTTGAGTTTTATTAAATTTCATGGCACGTGCTCTTGAAGTAGGTTCAGGTTTTCGTAAAGAAATGTCTACGTTTCTTTTCCAAAAACCAGTTAACTAATCCCAACCAGATATTTTGTTAGTTTTCTTAAAGCGGCGCCGCAGGACATTTCTTTCGCCCATATCATAAACTAATTTACGCACGCCAGTCCAGGTTAGTCCAAATAGACGTGATTCTAGAAATTTAATGTTGCGCACAATTTCTCTTTCCAAATTAGCATCGAAAGTGGTCTAATACCGACCTAATTCCGTTTTGCTACCCCGAACAGTTATATTTTTTTATTCTGGACTCTTCTCCCAAGTGTAGCTTGTGGAATCCCATAGAGTTTGGATGCTTTAAGTCAACTAGCTTCACCACTGTTGACACTATCAATAACACGCTGCGTTACATCCTCACTCCAGCTCTGCCGAATACTTTTTTTAATAGTTTCTTACCATCTAGGTATAAGAAATATTAAATTTTATCAATTGCGTTCAGCAAATAAGTATTAGGACAAAATGACATAGTATGTCATTACCCTTTGATACATAGTGTGTCGTTTTACCCTAGTCTTAAATTTTTTTTATAAACTAATTCTCATTTCGCATGCATGTAAAACAATTTGGTAAACCGTGACGAAAATAAATAAGTATGACCACATTAACGTGAACAATAATCGCAGTTCAATTTGCTTTCAACGTATTTACAGAATTTCGGTTTAACCTAATCGGAAATATTACATTCGATATTTACATTTCCGAAATTAGCTTACCACCATTACAGCATTCATAACAGAACCAGCCGCTTTTGTAGGATTTGTGTTGCCAACACAAAGTCTAACTAGCTGAAGCCTTCTTAATTACTTCTTTACTCATTTTACTTAAGTGTGCATTTTAGGCCAGCCTCTCCTATATAACAACCTTATAGGTAAAATGTCATGACTTCGAGTTTTCACTTCGTTTTTTGTTATCTTTCAGTGGCAACATTTTTGAATAGTTGGTTTCTGGTCTTTGTGATGTTTGTGAGCTTCAACGCTATAGCTATTGTTGTTTTTTTACTTTCTAAATGTTTTTTCCGTTATTTATTTACATTTTTATCTTTATGACTGTGTTTGGCAAATCATCGCTATTTGTTCTTAGTTTTTTGTTAGTATGTTTTGTTTTTTACTAGTTTTAGTTACCTACTGTAAAATATTTAAAAAAATTTATATTTTTATAATTAGTATATATGCTAGCTCTAATTACGTGTTGTGATTACGGTTGTTTAATTATGCCATGTATTTTATTAAATGCAGTAGCCTGAAGAAGTTGACACATCGGTCTACGAAACGTCGCCTCAAAAAATCAAAAAACACATTAAGTAGTGTTTTCTATAGTCTTCTTCTACTAGAAGGATTTACCACTTTTCCTGATATGTTGCTTAAGAGGTTTGTTGTTTTCGTTATTTAATGAAAAACAAAAAGTAATTCGAGATGTGGGCGGTTTAAATTAGAAATTCAAAAGTCTTCAAAGTGCAAATAACATCGTTTTAACAAATTTAAGTACAAATTTACAAGAAAGTAACGTTTTCGATAAGCCGCTTAATAAAAAATCAAAATTTTTGAATTTTACATCATTCAAGATACAACAAATATAATCAAAAACAAAATTGTTTGATAATGAATTTAAATACAAATGAGCAAATTGAACTCAAAAAATTGTTAAGATTTCTCTAAAAAAGTAAACAAGAAGATTTTAAAATAAACTGTTTTCAGGACTGATTTAAAATAGTTTATTAAGCTCGAACCGGATAAATATTTTAAAAAAATTGAGTTGAGCTTCAAATAAAACGGTTTGGGCCGAGTAAAATATAAAAAAATAAGCCCGTGAAGGATACTACCAAAACTAAATCGTACAGAAGCAAACTGTTTTGTAATTGATTGTTACTGTTTATGTAATGGTTATTGTTCGTTGCATTTGGTGTTATCTGTGCAATATAAAAAAACTAAAACTATTTGCTAAAGATGTAAATTTATCCAAAATAACCTAATTTAAAAAAAAAAGCTTTGGTTGAAGATAAAAAGCTTGTTTATTAATAAAGCGTCACTAACAGTATTTCGTAATGATATTCGTAAACTGGTACAAACCAAATGGTAAAACAGTTTTTGCATTGATGTTTACATACGAAAAAGTAATTAATTTTATAACAATACAGAAAAAAAACATAATTTAAATTTTAGGATCTGTTTCTTGCAAATTAACAAGATTTTCAGACAACTCCCATAATTTTTTCGCTTTGGAATCGTTCATTGCGGCATCGCTTAAACCTCGTTCTTTGCAGTCTACGAAATATTTTCCAGTTACGTTTTCGAGTTCTTCGGAAACAGCACAGTGAATGCTTGTTTGAGCTCCTTGGACAGTACTTTTAAAGAAACATTTAACAACTAACTTAATTGGCCAACTTAAAGGTGCGGGAACGTTTCTCCAAATACCACTGTCGATCATACCAGGATGTAAACAATTCACTATGACGTTAGTTCCTTCTAAACGACGAGCCAACTCTCTCGTGAAATAAATATTTGCAAACTTTGATACGTAATAATTATGCGCTGGTATCAAAGCATTCGTTGGATTAATTTTGTTTAAACTAAACATGGCTAATCTGTACAGTTCTGAAGCAACTACCACAATACGACTCGGTTCCGACTTTTTGAGCAAATCTACAAAAAAGTACATTAAATAGTATCGATAATTTAATAAAACGATTAAATACTGACCTATTAATAAATGCGTCAGCAAGAAGGGACCAAAGTGATTAGTCGCCATCGTTACTTCTAACCCATCTTCCGTTATCTTCGATTTTGTTTCAGCTGTACCAGCATTGTGTATTAAAACGTGGAGCTTCGATTCGGTTGCATTTATGTCTTTTGCAAACTCTCTAATTGACTTTTGACTTGTTAAATCTAAATGTTTAACTATAATGTTTTGATTGCCAGTAGTTTTTATAATTTCATCTAAAACAATAATAACGTGAATTAATAATAATAGTTTTTATTTACGTTTAGAAACACTTATGAAGAATATCAATTGATATAAAAATAATTATATTTTACTTTAAAAAATAATTTGCATATTAACGTTTTTCTTATTAAACCCCAGATACGTAAAAAATTAAAACCGAATTGTTAACTTTGTTGTAATAAAAAAATAATAGAATTTTGATAATAACATGATAAAAACGTCTTTATTTAATTAGTAGTATTGCATATGAAACGTTAATTGCTAAATTACACGCCTTGAAAAAATAATGTATTACATACGAAAGTCATTTAGTCCTTATTAAAATTGTAGTTATTTATTGTAAACGGTTTTATATTATTACTTAGTAATTGTAATTTAATTGTGAGTGTAACGGTTTCACAAGTTAATAAATTAATTTGTACCATCTGTTAAAAACAATTAAAATACTTTTAGTTTATTATTTCCATTATACAACTTTCATTAACCTGTTCTATTAATTATATTTATACTGTTACGGTTATCATACAATTTAACACTCTTTTTCTATCGCATTTATACTTTTCACTTCTTTAAGTATTTTATAAAATTATTTTAACAGATCAGTTGTGATTTTCTCATAAAAAAGTTTTACTTTATTGAGAAGTGAAAGTTTATTTTTCTACTAAACAAATAAAACAGCAAATTAGAATACTCTTTTTTGCCTTTAATAAACATGCATTTAAATGCTAAAAATTAGATGTATATTTTTCCAGTACTAGTTATACACAGTGATTTTTTTATCAATAAACCATAGGAATTTACATGACCTAAACTTTAACTCGTGTTAGTGGTCTTTCTACTGCTAATTTTTGGCACACTTATAGCTTACCTAATTTATTACAATTCCTGTTAGTTTTTAAAAATCTAACAAATGTAATAAATTAGTAAATAAAAAATTTGTTCGATAATTGTACTTTACATTTTTACACTGGTTTAAAGATAGGAGGCTGTGTCTACTTAAGTGAAATAAAATAATTATGAAACTTCAAAATTGAAAGCAACAAAGAAAAAAAACTTGCAAAACCCATCTATATTGCTACATATAATGCAAGAACTCTGAGATCTCAAGATAAACTAGATGAACTAGAAGAAGAGCTAAACCATATACAATGGGACAAAATTGGTATCTGCGAAACTCGCCTGCTAAGAAAGAAATGCACTACACTACATCGGGGGTGTAGCAATCATTATAAAGAAAAATTTCAAATACACTGTTACAAAATTCTAAGCGATATCAAACCGTATTATATATATATCGTTATTACTATAAATAAGAGATATAATTTACAAATATGAACACATTGAAAACTTCTATCAGAACTTGACCAAAGTAAAACAAACAGGAAATTAAAATCTATAATTAGAAAAAGAAAACAAGGAGACACAAAACACGTCGGACATTTTGAATTGGACTACAGAAACAATAGAGGAAAGACTTTGATGAACTACCTCAACAAAGAAAACTTATACTGTCTAAGTAACTTTTTCAAAAAACCAAAACGACGCAAATGGACATGGTAAAGCCTAAACAAAAAGACAAAAAACGAAATTGACTATATGTACATGGTGGGGCACCGTATACATCAGAGTAAGATCACGTCAAGTGGACCCTGTATTTTCCACTTGATCATAAAAATTAAGTCCATGTACTTTTTTGATAAGTAGTTGCCATGAAAAATTGATCCCCTAAACGATTTTTAAAAATTTTAATTTAAACAATAATTTATTTTACAATGAAAATTTTAGGTACTTTTAATTAAAAATTAAGTTTTAAATCAACCGTTAAAGATAAATTAATGAAATTTTCAGGATTTATCGTCAAATATTTATATTTTAATAAAATGTTAACAACTAAAAGTTATTTGTTTATTATCAAATTGTTAATTAACTTTTAAGTAAACAAATGAAAATTTCAATGATTTCTCGGTAAAAATATAAAGTTTTTTTTTATTAGTTAAATGCGTTATTTATTTAAGTTTAAGATTCCGGAAAAAAATTTTACTGCTCGCGATTAGTTTAAACAATATAAATTTATTTATCACGGCGCGCCGGGCGTCAAGCGCTGTCAAGAGCACCAGGCGGCCGAGCGTCCGACTACATTGCAGCTTCGGTTAATTATAATTATAAATAACAATTAAGAATGTAATCTTCGAACGAATTTTATCAATATTATAACTGAAACACATAAATTAATTCTGTTATTAAACAAAAACAAGAAAAACGAACTAGTAATTAAATATATTAAAATTTGTGAACTCTCGTTATCTTTATATTATTTTTAAACTATTTGTAAAAACTTTTTCATCTTCCGACACAAGCTTACATTGCAGTGAGACATCATCCAACTGTTTGTAATAATGGAATTGACGAATATTTTTCATCGTCACTGCCCGTTCGAATCGTTGTTTGTACTTTTCTTCGTGTAAATCGCGATCTTTCTGGTCACAGAAAACAAAATTACCTTTTTTAAATGAATTTTCCGCCCATTGGAAAAAAGAACGTGGTGTCGTTATGTGATTATTATGGTCAGGTTAAAGGCTAGCACGATAAGCCTGTCTTTTGACAATTCCTGCTAAACCGTCACACGCTCCTTTGCCATCAGATTTAGCGAAAAAAATCCACTCTACTTTAACTCCAAAATCATTTGTGTGATTTATTAAGTTGGCAAAGTTATATTTATGTTTATATTTCGAAGCTGCTCCATCGGAAAAGTATTTAATTTTTTTAACATTTTCGGCGCCAAATTTATTTTTTTAAAATTCAATCAGTTTTGTATTAAAGAGATTTACCGAACTTGCGTCGTGACTTTCTCTGAAATCACTACAAAATCCGTCCGTCAATAATTTAATTTTTTTAATGACGAAGTCAACTTCTGGACACTTCTTACACATCGAAAAAAAACATGATGATGTAGGTTGCACGCAAACAGAGCTTTGAATCAAGTTATTTAAGCTTTCAGAGAAACTAATTTCTTTTTTTTTTTGAGTTCAATCTTCAGTCCGTGTAACTGTAATTTTACATTTTGGTGAATTTTGCATACACATACATTGTGTGTTCCGCTTTTTCCAGCTGAAATGCATTCCCGTGGTCGTAAAGTTTGAAATTTAATTGATTATTTATTTATTTTCGCTGTTTAATGTAATGATAAAAAATGATTTAATTGCATTATTTATATAAGTTTAAAAAAAAATAAAATAAAGATTAACGAGAGTTCAGAAATTTTAATATATTTAATTACTAGTTCGTTTTTCTTGTTTTTGTTTAATAACAGAGAATTAATTCATGCGTTTCAGTTATAATATTGATAATAATAATAATAAAATTAGTTTGAAGATTACATTCTTAATTGTTATTTATAATTATAATTAACCGAAGCTGCAATGTAGTCTGACGCTCGGCCGCCTGGTGCTCTTGACAGCGCGCCGTGATAAATAAATTTATATTGTTTAAACTAATCGCGAGCAGTGAAATTTTCTTCCGGAATCTTAAACTTAAATAAATAACGCATTTAACTAATAAAAAAAAACTTTATATTTTTACCGAGAAATCATTGAAATTTTCATTTGTTCACTTGAAAGTTAATTAACAATATGATAATAAACAAATAACTTTTAGTTGTTAACATTTTATTAAAATATAAATAGTTGACGATAAATCCTAAAAATTTCATTACTTTATCTTTAACGGTTGATTTAAAATTTATTTTTTAATTAAAAGTACCTAAAATTTTCATTGTAAAAAAAAATATTGTTTAAATTAAAATTTTTAAAAATTGTTTGGGGATCAATTTTTCATGGCAACTACTTATGAAAAAAGTACATGGACTTAATTTTTATGATCAAGTGGAAAATAGAGGGTCCACTTGACGTGATCTTACTCATCATTATACCAGAACGTGTTTGAATTTCAAAATGTTTTTTTCTACAGGTATATACAGAATCTTTGAGAGCACAATTTAAAAATATTTTTGATCACACATAGTGTTTATAAAAAAAGATTCATATCAAAGTTATGTTTTTTTAAATGGAACGCCTGGAGTTGTCGAAGATGTATTGTAAACAATGCTTTTTATGTACCCCCATAAAAAGAAATCCAAACATGTTAAGTCTGGGAATCGCGGCAGTCGGTTTATTAGACCAGCCCGTCTCATCCATTTATTAGGGTAACTTCTGTTTAAGTGTTCTAGAACTGTAATTTGAAAATGTGCGAGAGCACCGTCTAATTGTACCCACATTCGCTGTTTAATGCCGATCGGAATATCTTCCAACAGTTCTGGCAAATCATATCGTAAAAATCTTTGAAACATTACACAGTTTAAACATCCACCAAAAACTTTAATGTTCCATCTGTGCTGATGATCAACAGTACGAAGAAGTGAAGATTTTCATCACTGTTTCTTGTGAAAATTGTGCCTATTTACTAAGCCATTGTTGTGGAATGTAGACTCGTCTGTGAATAGTACAAAATTTAAAAAAATCATTTTTACTTCCTTTGTCAAGAGCCTATAAGAAAAGTCTTCGATGAAAATCATTATCAAGCAGTTTTTGATGTAAGTGAATACGATATGGATGAAATTTTTTAATTATCTTACTAACGCTTCGTCTACTAACACCTACTTTTCGACTTATGATACGCTGACTTGTGTGAGGATTTTCAACAAAAGCGCCAATTATCTGAAACTCTATTTCCTTGTTTTCAGTAACAGACTTTGGTTGGTGTAGTTTTTGGTAAGTTATAGCTCTGGATCTACGAAAGGTTTCCAACACTCTCTTGTCTGGATGGTTTTGAGCAGGGTATTTCTGAGCATAAACTCTTCCCGCAAGGAAAAAAAAATTCTTTGCATTTTCCAATAACCAGAATCATATCAATTCATTCCTGTACAGAATATCCTTTCATTTTTATACTTTTGAACACCTTTTTATCAAATAACAACACCTAAACCATTAATATTTTTACACAACCACCTTAACTATTGAACAAAATGAAATGTCAAACATTAAAACAGTAACAGTATTGTAGCCGTTTCAAAGCTACTTTTCTTCCAGATTTAGATCTTGAAACTTATTATTAAAAATTGAAAACAAACAATCTCGCAAACGTTGTAAAATATGCTATTTATACACGGTGTGCTATTTGAAATAAGACAGTTAGTGAAAATCTGTGCCAAAATCACTAGTACCATTTCATACAGAGATTTATCAACTAAATATTAGTTAAGGTCAAATAATTCCTCTTTCGGTAGGTGATGAAAATCATTTTTTTAAATTCAGACTTGCAATTTTAAAAATTGTTTCTCACAAACGGTAGGTTTTAGGCATATATAATTCTATTGTAACTTGCATTTATTTTATTCCTATAACCCAAAAAATAATACTGGGTGTTTCATTTAAAAAAACATAATTTTGATATGGATCTTTTTTTAGGAACATTCCGTGTAATCAAAAATATTTTTAAATTGTGGTTTCAAAAATTCTGTATGTACCTGTAGAAAAAATCATTTTGAAATTCAAACACGTTTGGGTACAATGACAGTGGCGTATACGGCACCCCACCCTGTCTATTTTCGAATAACAAAGAAATATGTAAAAACGTGTTAGTCCTAAAATAATTTTATACTGAAAGGGAGCATAGGCTCGTAAAAACATTGACATGAACGTAGAACGCAATGAACTTTTCAAAAAACAACTTTATCCAACTGGAGATGTTCTAAAACTAAATAAAGGAAAATACCATAACGATTTAAAACAAAGACTAACACACAATAGACATGCTAGAACAACCAAATATTGACCAATTTACGAACAAAATTACAAGCGCCATAAAAAAATATGCTCACATACTAGAAACCTCAAAAATTCAAAATTTAGCGCTAACACTCTGAAATTACTAGGAGAAAGAAGGAATAGAACAGATAGAACATCGGACAGTTTTAAAGACCTAAACAAAAAAACTAGTTCAAAAAGATAGAAGGCATCACAACACAAGAATCATGAAAAAAACTATTAGGGATAATTGTAAAATAAACATATTACGTTCAAAACAAAAGATAAAAAAGATATCGGTAATGCCCTTGACAAGTTTTATAAGAAACTGTACTCATCTGACTCACCACGTTCACAAACACACAAAGTTGTGTTAAACGCAGGATCTCAAAATGCCAGAAATCACAGAAGACGAAATAGACCCAACATTGAGACATATGAAGAAATGTAGATGTCCAAGCAAAGATCAAATTACAAAATAATGAAATTAGAGAATGGATTTGTAAAAGAAGCAATAATAAGATTGTTTAACAAATGCCTGCACGAAAAAAATTCTAAAAGGATGGTGTACCTCCGAAATTACTTTCGATATGAGATCAGTTTTAGGCTTTCTAGAAAACGTACGAAACGACTCTAGATATATATACAAATAATTAAAAATATCTATAAAGAAGCATCAATACGAACTAAAATTGATTAAACTATGACAGGCAAAATACTATTACAAAGAGGAGTGCGTCAAGGAGATACCATCTCACCAAAGTCGTTCACGTTGGTTCTCAAAGACGTTTTCAAGAAGTTAGAATAGAATCAAGTTTGCAGACGACGTTGTCTTAATAACAGGTAGCATTGAAAAACTAAATGAAACGTTACAACAAATAAACCAAGCGTCTGAAAACATAGGTCTCAAAATGAACTACAGCAAGAAGAAAATACCAAGCCTTGATGATGCCAATACATACATAGACAAATACATTGAGTGTGTAGACGAATACATATTTATATATAAGTCATGTTATCAAATTTGAGAAACAAAACTAATATGCGGAAATTACCAAATGAATTAGACTTGCCAGAGTAGCTTTCGGGAAACTAGGACACATAGATCAAGAAATACCTAGAAATTTAAGAACTAAAGTATATAATACATGTGTTCCACCAGTCAATACATCGGACTCGAAACTGTAAGCTTAACCAAGACATTCGCCAATAATCTAAGAATAAAGAACTATGGAAAGAAGCATAGTTGGTATCAGATGTGAAGATATCGGAAAACGAACAAAGATCAGAGTTGTAATAGACGAAGTAGCAAAGATGAAATGACCGTGGGCTGAACACCTGGCTAGACAAACTGAAGATGGATGGACACGCAAAATTAGAGAATAGAGACTAAGACAAACAAAAAGAAGTTTTTGGCGCCTCTTAACACTGCACAAGATAAAGAAGAGTGGAAGAGACTAAGAGTGACCTACGTTTAAGAGTGGACGGATACAGGTTAAAGAAGAAGAAGAATAATAAAAATTATTATGTATAATACTAAGTTGTGAAGTAGCACTTTTTTAACCGCAGGTAAATAATAAATAATATATTTATATTTTCTGAGAATTATATAACAGTTTCAAAAAATAGAAGTTTACAAAACTGTTTACCAGAGACAAAAACTTTTATTTAATGTTTTTTAAATTGTTAATTAAACAAATGAATTTGATTTTAAAATTGTAAGTTGTTTGAAGTTCGGTTTTAACTAAATGTAAAATTGAATTAAATATATTTTAGATATAATTAATGTTTAAAGTAATAACTATTTTAAAAATTCTTAGTAGTTTTAGCAAAAAAAATTACGTTATCTATTTATTTTTGTGCTGTAGATCCCAATTATGTCAAAATTAACTGTATTAAACTAGATTTTTAGTTTGAAATTACTGTCTTAAATTTTAAGTTTGATTTAATAACAGATAAAAAGGTTTTAATAATTTAGTAGTGGAAAAAAATGTGTACTATAAACTACGGTTGAGAAAATTATTATAACCTGCGCGACTTATATTGCGAGACGCTGTCGCTTAAGTTATAACAATACACTTTTAAACCTTGGTGTATAATATACTAATTTTTATTTTATTCGAAACAAATAGTAAAGTTTAAGGTTGTTAATGAATTGAGATCAAATTTATATAACAGAAAATGTATGTGTGTATGTCTATTACCAGCATGACTAATTTTAAAGATTTTTTTATTTTTTTATTTTGTTTGAAAAATAAATTACAGAAAACTATTTTTTTTTACTATTTATATAATTATCACATTATTGTTCTAGTTTCTTTTATCATTTATGTAAACTAATAGACAAACAATTGTAGTTTATACATCTACGCCACAGTTAATGCTTTTGAGTCTCAAAAACTATAATTATTTGATTTCTAAGTTTTGCATTTTATATTGTTGTAAAAAATATTGTTGCTATTTTTTGCAAAAATGCATGTAGAATATTGTTACTAAACACTAAATCGACTTGTATTCAACGTATAAATGTTTTGTTTTCTAACTTTTAATGTACATTAGAATCAATTTTATAAACTCTTACGTAGTATAAAGTATTAAATTGTATAAAAAAAACCTTGTGGTACATATAATTATTAGGTAACTTATTAGGCGTAACGTAACCTTTACCCAAAAATCGACCTTAATCATTGACTATTTTAATAAAAAATTACAGTAAACAAAGAATATTCTTTATGATTGCACAATTACATCTGAATATACATTCACGTTGCTGTTTTGAATTATTTGGACAACAATTTCAATTATTTATTTAACTTACGAAATTGTCAATGTAAATTGTTTTTAAATTACTACTATAAAACATTAATTTTAATCTAAAAAAAAATTGTGATAACATAAAACTAAACAAAAATCTTACTAGTTTTTCGTTTATTTTCCAGTGCGTGTTAGCACAAGGAAACTTGAATATTACCTACTTATTTGTTGGTATTAATAAGGTATTTCGTATAGAAAATAAAGTAAAATGTTTTAATTTAAAATTCACTATAAAAATATTTGATATTGATTTTTTTATCGGTAATTACTTAGAAAAATATGGGTTTTTATTAGTTTTAATGAGTCTTTCTGCATTAAAGGGTAGTTACCTTTAAAAAATTAATGGTTGTCTATTGGTTTCTAACGGAAAAGCATAATAATTCTATAAGTATTTTCCTATTTGATTTTAATAGTTTTAAATGAGTAATTACTAGGACAAAAACTTATATAAAAATTTATTAAACCTAATTAAATATTTATTTATAGAGTGCTACCTATGAACGGACACGGAGAAGCGAAAAAACGATATTAACTGAGTGTTTTAGAAAAGAAATAAATTATTAATTATTTATTAAAATAACATAACACTCATCTAGAAACTCCATTAAACTCTATCTACAACTTAACGAAAAACATCACGTAATCGTAATTAACAACTTAACAAAACACACTGTTTCGTCCTCTTCATCTCAAAGAAATTGTACAATTCCCTACCATAATTGCACCGTTATTTACAACAATTGGACATTTTTTTAATTGTTTAATAAAGAAACTTACATACTTGTTTAACCTATTGCAGCTGAGTTTAAAATTAATTACGCTGAGTTAGGGAAAAGTCGGCTATATTGTACGGGCTTCTAAATTGTACCTCTTTAATATTTTTGTTATTATAAAGGTTGAGGGACACCTAACGGCGTTTATGGTAACCTTACATAATCAGATCCCAGCGACTATAAGATTATGTGTGCACTTTACGTCGTTTGATAATTATTAGACATTAAAAGTTTTAGACGTCTTTGACGTCACCCTTACGTAAATTCTTTTGCATGTTTTTATTGATAAGAAATTGCCTTACAGGTAAAACTATGCTTTTCGTGTAGAAAAATATATCCTCAATTTATAAATAGCGGCAAATCACATATTTTCACGATTGAGTGCTAAGTTGCCTATATCGTACCACCATATGTTCTTCTAATTTGTACTATTACAATATAGGAAACTTAACTGTACTATTAAACAAATTTTTTTTGGAAAAAAAGGAGAAAAAGAGTTATGGCGAGTGGAAAGAATTAGTCCTAAGCGGCATTAATTGAATATCGGCTTAAATCTATGCGATTTAATAAAATTTGTCGTGTATACGGGATACTTTAACCTACTTTCAAAAGGCACTTAAATGCCACCAATATTTGTACTAATAAAGCAAAAAAGGTTCTGGGACAAACTTGCTTTTTTTCTGAAGGAATCAAAATATAATTAGAGAAGATTAAAAGCATTTTTCTTTAAGGTAACTATTGCAGACATTGAAAAAGCCGTGTTCGAACTTGCAGAGCGTAATAGTTTAAAGCATGTTTTTAATAAAAACAAAAAAATGTCTGGCAAAAAATGGTTTTATAGCTTTATGAGACGACATCCCCATATTTCACTTAGACAACCAGAGTTAACATCAATAGCAAGATGCAAAAGATTCAAAAAGGTTAATGTTGAAGAATTCTTTAATTTATTAGAAAATCTGGTAGATGAGTATGGTGTGAGGGCTACTAAAATTTTCAATCTACACGAAACAAATTTTCTACAGTTCAAAAAAATCCCAGAAAATTTTGACAAAAATAAAACCTCAAGTGAAGATAGTTGCTAATGGAGAGCGAGAAGAACACTACTTTTGTTACATGCACCAATGCCGTGAAACCATCCGTAGAAGAAAAAATTCTTTTAGTGTTAGATGGACATACTACACACTCGAGAAACCTAAAAGCTATAGAATGGAATTATTCTTCTTCAGCTACCGGGACACACCACGCATCGATTGCAGCACGTTGCCATATACAAACCGTTTAAAATTAACTACGAACAAGCCAAAAAAAGTGGTTAAAGAAATACCCAAGCAGGGTAATTACACAACTTTAAGTAACTAGATTAATTGGAAAGGCATACGGCAAGGCAGCTAACGTTTCAGATGCTGTTAATTGATTTAGAAAACGTGACATTTGGCTGTTTTTATAGACGCTGATTAAAAGCGGGAAAAATTCTGCATAATGCATCAACCATAGAAAAACGGTTGTCTGATAGTTCAGCAGATGAAGATGACATCTCATTAGCGTTTCTGCGACAAATGGCCTCAGCTACACCTATCAAAAAGATGACTCTGGATGTTTCGGTCGAGGATGTTTTGCCACTGTCTATTTCTCAGAGCCTAGAGACTAAGCAAAAAGAAAAAAGTATTCAAATATTACCAACTACGCCATATAAGCATGAGCTTGAAGTCAAGCAAAATGGAAAAAAAAACGAAAAGAGACAGGAAAGGGAAAAATGAGCCAAACAGAAATTAATACTAAAAAGAAGAAAACTGATAAAAATATTGTCATACAAGTAAACAATGACCTCAAAACTAAGCAAGGTAGAAGATAAACAAAAAGAGGCAGCAAATAGCAAAACTAAACAAACAGAAAGTGACACGACAAAAAGAAAAATGATAAAGCTATTGTCATAGATGTAAATAAAGAAGAGTAGTTTTGTTTTCTGTGTGAAGAATCTAGAGTTGAAGATATGGTCTAATGTGATCATTATAAACGTTGAGCACATGAACTTTGTGTAAATTTAGATAGACCTTTTGTGACCTTTGTGCTTATATATGAAGCATTTTGAAAATGTTTAAGATTGAGTATTATATTTTTTACTTTTATATTCGTTTCAATTTATTATATAATATCATTGAATAATAAATGTAAGAAGAAATGCAACTTAAGGGGCGATATCGTATCGACTGATTGGATCGAGATGTAGAGGTCGCCACGTTTGTATTGGATCGAGATTTTTCAGTTCTTGCGTGTCTGTTGACTTGTAAACTTCGGTATTGAATTGAAAGTTTTTCTTGGGTTAACATTGCGATACGATTTTTAAAATTCTGGTAGTAGTAATGTTTGTTTGAACTTTTGTTTAGTTTAAGTGTAAATATATTTTTGATTTATTTTTTAAATGGGAAAAGTTACAAATCACGGTTGTGTTTATATTATTTGTGAAAATAATAATACCGAAAACAAAGGTACTAGTTTTCTTAAGTTTTTTATTAGTGATAAAGTGCGTGCTAAAGAATGTTAGAAAAACTGTGGAAATATAAACATTGCCACAATTGACTTGGAAGATTTAAAACAAAAGAAGATTTGTGAGAAGCATCTTCGGAGATAATGTATAACAACAAAAGGAAATTTTAAACACACTGCAGTTCTTGTTCTACACCTTCAATCAGGTAAATATTTTTAAAAATTTTTTTTCTACCAAACGTTTAAAAATGGTTTAAATTAGCATCGGAGAATCTCCTTGTCCGGATTCTTTTGCTTCTTCTTGTTGCACTTAATTGTACAATAACTTAAAATAATTACTGTAAATCAGTGGCTGAGATCGCTATTATTTTCCACGATCAATGATCGCAATCATGGTATTTAGAATTAATTAGTAATCGACTGTTGCAAAAAAATCGCTCGTGTAAAGTTAGTCATAAATCTAGTCATAAACATTCGATTTTCATTTTCCGGGATACAATAACGTTTGGTATTGAAAATCAACATATCTAAGTATTTTTTAATATTGTTTCTAAACAATAAATTAATTAAAATTTGTTCATATTTAGATTTTTAAAAAATATTTACAAAAATTCACAGAAAATAGATACTACTGTGATGTTTTTTTTCGACATGACGTGCTATTTGAATTCTGTTGCAAACTTACGAACAAACAGTTTAAAGCATTAATAAACAACATATTAAAAAATAAGTGTCGTTCTTTCGTAAATTAAATGTTTCCATTTGAAATTGACCCTGAAAAGATTGTTGTGTAATTAGTCATAACTCATGTTGATATTTGTCTCAAACATAAGATTTATGTATTAAAAATAAATTTGCAATCCTTTTCAAATACGTATTGTCATTTGTAGTTAATGTTTATTGTTTTTAACTTCCTGTGTTTTTATGAATTACCTTGGTGTTTATATAAAGCTAGGTTTTTCCCAAAATGCTGAATGTGTGAACATTCTTACGAGGAAAAGAGCAAAGGGGTTAATTTACCTACTTACACAAAATTTTACGATTTTCCGTGAACTACCTGCATACTTAAAGTTTATTATACATTTATTAAAGTAAATATTATAGCTTGCATCTTCAGAGTGGTAAATGTCACTGGCAGCAGTGACATTTACCACTCTGAAGATGCAAGCTGCAATGTCTTGCGAAACGTCAGTTTGTTTGGGTTCACGAACGACATTACGGCAAAGGCCAAGTTCTACTTCTTGTTTTGGCTCTCAAGAAGAGACTATGACCAAGCCTAAGTCTGGGTGTTTTACTACGACGCGGTCTAAGCCGAAAGTCGCTTATAATTTTAAACATAACAACCGCGAAAGCTTAAGATTTTATAAATACTTAGTTTTTTAAAAAATAAAAAAAAATATAAACAAAATTCTTTTATGTTTATTTTAGCATGCTGAAAGCACTTCAATACAAATCCAACAATACATAAAATATTTTTACAATTGTTTAAAAAAAAATCGCAAAAATTTTGAAAATACTAATACTAATTGCATTTTCAAAACATTATTTTTAAAATACTAACAACTTAAATTTTGTTTTACTTTTTGGGCTTATTTAGTATATTTTTTTACAGAAGCTGTAATTGTTGATATGAACATCAACCTAAGATACTCAAATGTAGTAGTTTCTCAAACATGTGGAAGAAAACGTCGATTGTTATTTATCGATGACGATCGTGAAGACGAATAAATTTATTCTTTCTACAGCTCCAGTTCACTAAACGAAGGTATAAGTAGACATGCAATAATAAGTAATTTTTTTAATATATGTTTTATAGTTGAAGATACGTCCTATAATATTTTGAAGATATTGGAACGACCACAGTGTGTTCTCAAATTCGTCAAGGCGTTAAGTTTTGACTAAACTACGCAACATAGTGATACAAATGGATTCTCCGTCAAAAATCCTTTTAAAGGATGAATTGGTCAATTATTCTTTCAGAAATTTAACATTGATTTTAATTTAAAATTATTTAAATTACTAGTCCACTAATAACAAATTTGTTTACATATGTTTCGAGCTTTAAAATAATGATGCTCATCTTCAGAAAAGTCTACAAAAAATATTTACAACTTTTTTAAATACAAAAAATGTCATCAACATATCTTTTCCAAAATATTATTTTTTGTAAGAAAATTTGGTGTTCAGAAATATATTTACTTTCTAAATTGTTTAAGAAGATTTCAGTAAAAACAAGTGATAAATTTGATAATCAATTTTTTAAACAAAATCTAGGTCTTTCAATGGGTTCTCCTTTATCACTTTTCTCAATTTTTTTAAGAAATTAAGTAAAGGTAACGATTTCAAGATTTCTTTTTCAAATGAAATATTTATTTTAATTTTTAAGCTACTTAAAGGTAGTAAAAATAAAGCTATTTAAGCTGTATAGTTGTTTCTGAAAGGTGGTTTACGGTTTCTTTAGAGCTTCTTTAAAGCTTTGCTAGTACCACAAAGAGCTGTATAAGCCCGATTTTAATGCATTAAAAGAGCTACCTAACAGCAACATAACTGCGGAATTTTTAGCTACTTAAACGCTTCATAGAGGCTTCAGTTTTTTCACAAGCCACTTAAAAGTGTTCTAAAGAGTAACTTTAAAAGCTAAAGTAGTTATAAAAAATCCGGTTTTAGCTGCAATTTGCTCACTGGGAAATTCTTGAATTACTAGAGTTCATTTATATTAAAATATCAAATACAAATTTTTTGTTGAACGAGCAAACCAATTTCAGTTATGATTTTAAACTTAATTTTTTTTAGATTTTTAAAATAATTAACATTTAACATTTCGTAAAACTTAAATTTTTTTAAATATCTAGTTACAAATTTTCAGATTTGAGATTGTTCGAAAAAATGAAAGTTAAAAAACTTTTTGTAATCTTAACTTTTTATAAGTTGTAAATATTTTTACTTTTTTGAAGATGAGCTTCATTATTTTAAAGCTCGAAGCATATGTAAAATAGTATATACATTTTGAAAGTTAACGAATTTATTATTGGTGGACTGGTAATTTGAATAATTTTAAAAATTGACGAATAATAACAATAAATTCCCATAACAATTTTCTTTTAATTTAATTTGCATTGTTTTAGTTATATCTATGTTTTCGATTTATATTTTACAAAAATAAATAAATATTTGAATATACATATTTTTTGTTTTCTTAAATATAAAGCATGATATTGTTTAAGTTTATTTGACATTGACTTGTGTCGTAACAATACAAGCTATTCTTTATCATATTAACCTGTTTTGAACAGGTAAACGGTAAAGTAAACACAAATATAAGGAAAGGTTCTAACTCGTACTTCATAACAAATAAGTAAGTTCGCAAAATAAAAACCACGATTTTGCAGATGGCAGCAGGTCTTAGTCTATTAGTTTATGAAAAGAGGGGGTACAGACGGGTAAAAAAAAGAGAAACAAGAGAGATAAAACTACAGTACGATTTTTAACACACTATTTGCGCCTCTTCTTAAATTATTACTCAATGATAATATGTAGTAATATAAACTAAAGCCAGAAATAAAAAGCTGTGTTATGATTCAACTTTTCATTTTTTATTACAAATATTATAAACTTTGAATATTTCTGATAGAATACTTATTGGTACAGTTTATGACACCTGGTGGTAAAATTTAGGCAACTTCATAAATCGTACCACAATGCTCAACCTAATATTTATTTATAAATTAAGGCAATATATTGAACGTTTTGGTTCAAAAAAAAAGCAAAAACGTGGAAAGTGGTACGATTTAGGCGACTTTCCCCTACATTCGTGGTGATACTGTTTTAATCATTTTAATTAGATTAGCACTGATTTTTGTTGTTATTAAGAAATCCAACTCGTGGATTTCGTCTATCTCTTATACTAAAAAACATTTCTTTACCAATAGTTCTAATTATTATTTGATTTATTTTTGTTTTGTTTTGTGTTATTTTATTTCTTATTTTAAGAAAAAAAAATAATAATCTTGAAACAAAATAAATTTGTTGAAATTAAGACACAACTTTAATTTAAATTTGGTTTTTATTTAATATTATCATATTTGAGCCGAGTTGTGTATTTTCAATGTGTAGGAACAGTTTTTTAATAATGCAAAATCTGTACTACTTGAAATAGCAACATTATACAGGCTTCGTTTTAAATGCAACATCCGGTATAAGCTATTGATAAAAAAGTCATCAAACCTTTATTGCAAGAATAAGTAAAAAACAATACCGAACACAATTAAGCTGTCGGAAAAAAGGAAGAGAACAAAAAAATAATAGATTTTTGTAATGATTGATAATTCTCTAAAAAACGTATCGACAATTGTGGTAACAATTGTTTGAAACAAGAATTTGTTACCTAAAACTACGATAGCTAATTGTAAAAATTAGTAAATTTGAATAAAATGATGGCTAAATGAAAAAGTACTTAAAATGGTAATTTACTCACTAATAAACAATGCGCGAAATTTGGTACCTTGCAATTAGTTAGCATTTATAATTAGAATATTTTCACTAAAATGATTCATAAAAATAACAGTAGGCATAACGAATACAAAAATGTAAACCTAAGGCCAACAACTATTTTTTGCTGACATAAAAAATGTAAGATTGAGTATATAAAGAAAAAATGGTTAGCTAAGCAATTTGCAAATAAATTAGTATAAACTTCAAGATTACGAACTCTTTACAAAAACAATTTTTGAAATTTGTTATAGAAACAAGTGAATGTAGTTATCTTCATACTTAGTGAAAAAAATTGTATTAAACTACATGTAGTTTTAGTGAAAGCGTGGATAGTTCCATTCACATTAGTGTATTTAATATAAAATAAAAACGCTTTCTCTTCTTCTCACTGACTAAGTACGAAATATTTCAATGAGTTTAATTTTTTTAGAATTAAACAAGTAATAAATTAAAAATCGACATACCTTTTGTCTCATTCGCTTTGTCGATGTTTCTACAAGCCAAAATAACTCTTGCACCACGATGCGCCAAATCTCTGGCGGTTTCTTTACCAATTCCACTAGTCGCACCAGTAACAATTACGGTTTTATTATTCATTCTTGCATAACTAGAGCATATTCCACATGTTATGTACGCGTATAATTTGATCGCCGTCAACAATCCTAAACCACCAAACGCAGCAAGTGCGAAGAACGCGTAAATGTAAAGGGGGCAAATTTCCCAACCTAGAATGTCCATCTGAAACATTAAAATAAATTTTGGTTATTGGTAAAACCCGCTTTCATTGATATTATTTAAAAAAAATAATGTATTTTTAGTACGTAAAACTAACAGGTATTTAAACGTTTACCTTGAATGCGTACGTTTAACGTATCTTCAAGGTAGATGTGCGGCAGCTACTAAGTTCAAGTGTTTGCTGTAAAGAAAGTTAATGTACTACTTTCACTTTGTCGAGTATGCACAAACTATTCATTTGTAATGAAATTCTAAAATAATATAGCAACATCAAAGCACTTGGCAGTTTCTTAGCTTATAATGGAAGTTAAAGAAAATCTCTTTTAAATATATGCTCAAGAATACCTTAATTATTAGATTAGCAAGCACTACAACATAATCTTATAATAACATAACATAGATTTACAAACATGCATACATTTATAACCGCATGTATTTATTATATAAGAATAAATGGCTTCCAACCATATTTAGTTTCAGTTCATATTAGTATTTTTATGTAAATCTTCAACAAATACGTAAAATGAAATGTTATTAATTTAAAGAAATTTAGTACCGTTGATGATTTTTATTTTATTAAGCTAAGGTTAAGATATAACATAAGTATATATATTAAGACAATAATTATTAAGTACGATGTAATTTTAACAGAAGACAATATAATTTTTCTAACAAGAAATTTCAATTTACCTATTTTGCATCAATCTTTTATGCGATTCGACGAATGATGACGAATACGATATTTGCTGTAACTGATGAAACTTTCTATATTTAACAAAAATAGAATAATTAAAATATAATTGAACTGCATAACTTGTTACATTATTCATAAAGACTAAAATAATTGGATAATAGGCAAATAATTAGTAAATAGGAAATTTACAATATCTACTCGCCTGTTTGTTAGAAAAATTATTTAAAAATCTAAATGATACTTTACAACTAACATTCAAAATTTGCATTAAAGATCCAAATGTGCAAATTTATATTTATTTATTAATTTATTTTAGTACATTCATTACAATATGAAAAAACTTCATTTTTTTCAGTTTAGCTTTTTTGCTATTCGTTTATGGTTTAACATTACTTTTCTGTCTATATTTGTCTTTACCAGTTTTTTAAAAATCTTTTTATTATTATGTTTATAGTTTTTAAATGATGCCTGATTTGCTTATTTTTTAGATATGTTAATTTTTTATATTTTCATTTTTAAAGTTGTGCAGAGCTAAGTTTTCAGATAGTTTTGGCACAAAATTCACCGCTTGCTTTCTTACCTTGCATATATCAAGTCACCATTGGAAGCAAAAATAGACTTTTTTATTGTTTTGTCTTTTATATGTTAGATTTTGTCTAGCACTTTTGGCGCCCTTGTGCAAATTTAAAATAACGCCCCAAATTTGTATTACGTTCATATGTGAATACAGATACGGGTTAAGTTAGGTATTATTATCCACTATTGAAAAATAATTTTAAAAAGTATTTTCATAAATTTATTTTCATTTTTATATTTTACAAGCATAAGCCATAAGCCATACAAGTATTTTTTCATTGAGGTACATAACATAATTATAAACTTATAGAAAACAAAAATATATTCTAACAGTATTACAACTCAAGATTTTTCTATTTTAGTTTCAAATGTAATATATGATACAAAAGCACAAGAAATTAAAAAAATATTTAAAACATTAAAAATACTCGTTTATATATCACAGGACAAAACTGATCGAAAAATACAAACGAAACAATATATTATTTTAATAATGTCACCTTTTAAAGGTTAATATCCAGGTATTAGGTATTGTTATTAATATTTTAGCTAAGTGAATTGAGCTTTCCGTGCTTTAATTTTTGCAAATTGTTTAATTAAATCTTAGGTGTCTATTTCTTTTAGCTGGCCGTTTCTATTGAAATCATAGCATCAAAGTTTTGTAAATATTGCAATTTTTTAACAAGTTCCACGGCAGTTATGTCTCGTTCATTCTGAGTTTTGTCGTTTAATAAATTTTCGACTTTTTGACATAATTCTAATTGTTCGTTTTCAGAATAATTTTTAAATTTATCAATATTCCATAAAAACGCAAAATTATTAGAGTAAGAAGAAAATAATTGGAATATCTCATCCACTGATGTTATGATTACATCTAGAGCATTAAAAAAACAATCAACTTTGAACTTTAAAGTTTCGTCGTAAATCGGTTCATCGTCACATTCATAATCAAAATGTTATTTTTATTTTTCGCGGTCCTAGACCTCTTTGTTTTTTGAATTTTAGTTCTGTCTAAGCTGGATGCTATTTCTTTAGCTTCAATCAATAGATCATTAAAACCTTTATTGGAGCGATAAGCTTTCAAAAAAATTTTTAAATTATTTAAATGATTACAACACTGAGCAACATCAAAGTTCGATTTTTGAATAATTTTACTAACAGTGTTAACTTTACTTAAAATATTATACCACAATATAAGAATGCAAATGAACTCAAAATTTTGCAATTTTTTTTGCCTACGATGCACCCAAATTTTTTACGTTATTTTTAGTTTCCTTCGCTTATTTCAAACAGAGCATCATAAACCTTCCCAAGTTGATACCTTAAAGGAGTTATTGCATCTATTTGTCACAATAGATATATTAGATTTTAGAATTGACCAGCGTTAAGTAGAAGTTGGAAAAAATATAAACAGTTCTTGAACTAAAAAAAAAATTGATGCTCAAAGTATTCGATTTTGCGGCATCATTGACGACTAAATTTAGGGTATGATTGCAACAAGGAACAAAGAAAGCTCGCGGATTAAAATCCAGAATTTTTTTGTAGGCTATTGTGCTTACCACGCATATTTGCCCCATTGTCGTAACCCTGACCCCGCAAATCGTTGATATTTAAGCCTTTTTGTCTAACGGCGACAAAAGAAATGTTGTCAAGTCTTCACCTGACACATCATCTAGAGGACAAAATAATGTTCTTCTATACTAATTTCCGTGCTTTTTAAATTAACAAATCTTTTACAAACTGAAATTTGTTCTTGGTGACTAGAGTCAGGAGTGCAGTCTAATAATATGGAATAATATTTTGCCTTTTTAGTTAGTTCTAAAATTTTGGATTTGATATTTTCACCGATCAAGTTGATTACTTCATTTTGTATTTTATCCTCGAGATAGTTTTTGTGATCTTTTATTTAAGAGCGTTTTGTATGTTCTGACGTAATGGGTCGAATTTGGAAATCATTTGTATGCATTTTAAACATTTTTCTCAAACAACTTATTACTACTTTCACGAAAAGTTTTGCTGACCTAAAAACTCAATCACGTAGAAAATTCTTTCTATAACAGCTTGCCAGTATTTAGATTCTCTGTTGATTACATTTTGAATTTCAGAATCAATTATTTCATTTTTATTAAAACAGTTAAAAAGATCTAGCAATTTTAGAACATTTTCGATATGTAACTTGCTCTTTTCATGAATGTTTAAATGTTTACTTAAATGCTGCTAGTCATTGTAAGTATCACTAAGGCGAACAGATTTCAAATCTCTGTCATTAAAAGTTTTGCAACAGAAGCAGTAAAGTAAAACGCTCAATTTTTTCTTTGTTAGGTAAAATTCTAAAAAAGTAACTATCTCTCGAATAAATATCCTCTTTGTTTTGATAATGAGCAGGGCCACGTTCTACTAATTCTTGAATATTATTAGAACGTAATTTCTATGGCTATAGTACATCATATTTTGAAAGTTGACTCATATTTTTCGTTCTGGTAATTTTTGAAGGTGTTAATTTCTCATTATCAGCGAAACTTGAAGATGTTGATAGATTGCTTTCTAGAAAATCAGTTTCTTGTCTGCTGCTGATACTTGATTCAAGTATTTGTGTGATTCAGCTGTATTATTGTTGTTATTAATATTTGACAAAGTAGACTAGGGTTTTGAAAAAAAAAGCGAAATTTTGATATAATTTTCCAGTTCTTCCTCTCTTTTTCTTTTCTTCAGCAAATTTTAGTATCCAGACAATTTCTTCTTTTGTTCTGACATCCTGTATACTGTAAAAAAATTAATACGTAAGTAAACAAATTGACAAATTATTCATGAAAAATGGAAATGTTTCGATGTCTCATACTGAAGCTCGAAAGTATTTTCTCAAAATTACTTATTTCAAGTTATTTTAAAATTTATCAATTTTATAAATAGTATTAATAGTGCTTATCAATTATTTTGTTTGAATTTACTTCAATTAACAATGATGTTTATATAATCAAATATAAAAAGAATTTTTGAGATGCAAGTTTTTGGCTTTTAATGTTTTAATAAATCTAAAATAAAAAAATTAATTTTAGACAAACTTACCTTAATTCACAACGCAAAACACATCACTATAAAGTCTGTAAAACTACAAAAAAACTAAAGTTTCAAAAGCATATATCTTTTACCCCATGCACCTTTTCACTTCGCTAAGTTAATTATCAATCGGGCATCAGACATAAAATGAAATCGCAACCGATGCAGCGCTTAAATATATTAAGTACAAAACATTGCAAGCTCAGACAGGAAAAAACGCTTGTTCGCTCGTTGACTCGTTGCAAGCCAAATTTTAAGTTCAAACATGAATAAAATCAGATTTGTTTGAATTCACAGAATTTCTGTTATCATGTTACGTATTTGATCGAATAAATGCTATTATTGCGCATTCTCATTTGGAAAATATATTATTTTTGAGAATTAATTCGGTTCCCTCGTCTCAAAGAGTAAAAATAAAAAAATAAACAAATAAAAATCAATGTATCAATGTATCAATTCCTTACTGGTTTTTTTATCATTATAAATTTTGTTTTGACAATGCTGTTTGTTGCTTTATATTTTTCTTGTTACTTTTGAGTTTTGAGGCTTTTCGGCGCCTCAGCGTCGTCGTGCACCATACGACTTTACCCTTACGGCGCAGGACTGGTACAAACTTGATTTAAGAGAAAGTATTTAATAGAAAAGTACAAAGAAAAGATATTCCGTGTCTTAACATTTTTAATAGTCGCCGGTCTCGAGTTTTGATTGCTGCAGATGCATATGATTACGAGTAGAACACTAGCCAAGGTCCGTGAAGTTAGCAAAACATTTTGAGCACTAATTCTGAAAAGTTTTAATGAATTCGTGCTTAATTAGTGCTTATTAGTGCTTCATATCAGATCACTAGCAAGCACTTAGTTTAGAAGTTATAGGATATCAAAGTTTTTTTACTAATTTACGCCTAGCAAACATTTAATGTACATATTAGAAAATATAGTTTTCAATTCGTAACCGGTTGTTTCAGTTTTTATACAAAGCTTTTGTATTTGGTAGTGCGTTCCAAAGTAAATACTTAAATACAAAGCGGTCATAAAAAATTTATAAGTAACTAAAGGTACATTAAATTAAAACAGCCAGTCAACTATCTCTCGTACTTATTACATCACTTTTACGTTAATACCTTTGCAGTGTACCCCACATAATCAAGAGTACTTTAGGCGTATTTTTGTCTATAAATGTTTACAGGACGTTTCTGTAAATTTTTATTTAATAAGGATTTTAATAGTTTTGTTGTCTTCTGTGTGTAAAAGTTCCGTAATATGACGTTTTTGGGCGTTTTTGGTGTCCCTGTCTTTTTCAGTTTTCAGTTCATAATGTTAAAAAAGTAAAATCAACTTAAAATCATGAACCGAAATGATTGCAATAACCACGTTTATATTATTATAGAATGTTTAAATTTTGTGCATTTATTTGTTTTGGATTTGAATGTTTTTAATTTTTTTTAAGAATCTCGTGTGGTAACCACATTTTTACTATATATACATATAATTTATGTATATACATACATATAATTTACTATAATTTAGGTACCTAAATACAATAACAGTTTTTTTTCTGTTTTGTAAATACATACATACTTACATTTGTCTGAGTTTTTATTTTCGTTTGATCTTTTTTTGTACTTGTTGTGGAGTTTTATTACTTCTTTAGGTGTTATCTTATTTATTAGTATTAGATTGTCGATAGAATCTTTTTCAAGAAATTTATCTAAAGTAAAACATATATTATTTGTACAACGTAATTAGAAACAAGTTTATGTGTATAAACAATTAAATTTACCCATACTTTTGGTAACAGTTTCATGCTCAAAATTGTAGTCAAAAGTATAATTCCATTTATGGCAATGGTATTTATATGAATTGGTATAAATTTAACCAATTTCATTAGAAGTTGGTATTGTTTAAAAGTGTAGTGTTTCAAGTCTTTAAAATAACCCTCAATTGTAGCGTTTGATTCTATTGATTGTCCGTATGACATTCATAATGCCAGATGTTAATATGTAAAATGGTTTTCAAAAATCTTTTTAAAATTTCTGGAAAATTGTGGTTTGTAATAAAAATTATCTTTATCTGTAAGTTTGTCACTGTCCTTTATATTTTTGAAAGCATTATATTTTAACTCTTGAATAAAATTTAAACTTTGGAAGTTGTCAGTTAAATCGGAATTATCAACATAAGTTATGCTTTCTTTATCGGTTTCAACAATATTTACGGTACTAAGTCCCGACAACTGCTGTTAAATAATGATGTAATTTTTTTTCTTTAGCCGACAATAAAGATATACCCGGAATTAGTAAAGTTATGGCTCTAACATACAATTCTCGCAATTGCCTCGGTTAGTTTTTAGACTATCCGAACTAGTAAATGATTTTACTAAATGAGCATAGTCCATTTTTATAAAAATTTTTGGCATTGTAGAATTCTTTCCGAAAAGAATGTCATAGCACGTCTCAATGTACTTGTTTAAATACATTTCATTAAAAGACTACGAGGCCACCCCCAAAAGTGCAAGACAATATAATCACAAATTACCATTTTTGGCGGTTTTGCACATTGAAGCCATAACAAAATGTGAATCGTGTCTTGGCATTCTATCAGCGTCTGTACAACGGGAATTTGCACATGTTTTTTGTTTAAATGTACAGGTACAGCTTATAAAATTATATGCGCCGAAGTTCTGTTGTATGGTGTGGATAACTTTTGTATCAAACTTTTTGTGACATCTAAGTTTAAAATGGAGTAGACCTTATGATTCGTCACGTAAGAATTATATATGTTCATTTGTTCGTACGTTCAACAGCGAACAAAAAACTTATCTAACGACATACTGTGTATGACGTTTGTGTATAGCTGAGTGTATTTTAAGTTTTGCAGATATAATTCTGGACATCTTTTAATGTCAATTGATGGACCAACGTTGACATTTTTCTTCAATGCCTCTTGCTTTACGTAAAACTTCTAAGTTTTTTATATCTTATTTTTCACTACCATTGGTACTTTCACGAAGGTGAAGTTAGTAGAAAACTTTGACTACCTATAACTTTGAAAGCAAGTGTTTGCAGATGGTTTGATATGAAGCACTAACAAAGCACTAATTCCTATCAAACTTTCAGAATTAATGTTCAACATTTTATGCTGGTCGTGAACTTTGACTAATTACTTTGAAACCAAGTGTTTGTTGATGATCTGATATGAAGCACTAATAAGCACTAACCAAGCACTAATTCCTAACAAACTTTCAAAATTAGTACTCAACATTTTTTGCTAAAGCGTGAAGTTAGCAGAAAGCTTTTACCGTCTATAACTTTGAGATGAAATGTTTGCTAATGATCTAATATGAAGCACTAACTAAGCACTTATTCATTATAAATTTTCATAATTAGTGCTCAAAATGTTTTGCTAACTTCACGGACCTCCAAACATAACATTAAGAAAAAAAATAAAAATGTTTAAAATGTACCGCTATACAAATGAAAAGAATACCTAGATGTTGTAGAGCTCTTCGACGTCAACATTTTTCAAACAATAAAATTATTATTTAAATGATTAAAAATATTTCATTTTATCTAATTCTAAAATAAAAGCAAATGACGCTTTTTACCCCGATTTGAAGCTGTGCCTAAATTTGAAGACTAAATATTGGTTTGGTGTGCAATATCGAAAGCTGGGATTTCAAAACATACTGAAGACCAAATAGTGTTTTATAGTCAGACTTGGCATTATGCCACTATGAAAAAACAACAAGATAATGGTTAACGCGTAAGAATTTATACCACGTGAAGATAACACTTTAAACCAGTGGTTCTCAAACTGTTTTGGCCCACATACCTCTTTTCATAGTCCAAACTTGCCTACGGTTCCCTGAGTTAAAAAACTACATAAATGTATAATAGAAAAATTACAAATTTAACTTTGATGTCTTAAATGGGAAATGGTGACGTAAAAATAAAATATAAATAAAACCTTTTCTTGACCAAGTATTTATTAAAATTATAATTAAAATACAAAAAAAAATTGGATGACTTAAATAAACTTGATGAGATGTTATAGGTGTATTTATGTCCGGCTCAATGTTTGTGAGTAGCAACCGCAAACCCTCACGAGTAGTAATTTGTAGACATTTCTTTTTTTGAGACTCATAACGGTACTGAATCCACGTTTTACCTTGTACACCAGAAGTTGTCGTATCCTTGTTTAAACATTGGTTTCAGCTCTTCATTTTTAGATAATTCAATAAGTTGCACCTGTATTAGTATGTTTTCATCTGTAATTGTGCTCTGAGTTTGACTACTTGCAAAAGGGTTTAACACCCAGTCGAGAATATTTAAGTGAAAAATGTCTTCAAATATTTGGTTAAGGTCCGAATAAGGCACCGTTAATTGTTGACAATAAGCAAACAAATTTTTATCTTTGTTTTGCAATTTTGAAAAATTTGTAAACTGAAAACATTCAAACGCAAATATTACACTTTTAGTTTTGATTAAATTTAATGTCAAATTAGTCTTGTTAAATCTGGCAAATAATTCAGTCATATAAGCCACTGCTCCGCAACCTTTTCTCACCTACGACACAACAAAGTTCTACCTAGAATTCCACGACATGTCAAAAACTAAAATATGTAGATATTAAATTCATACACAAACTTTACAATAAATTTTCATTTTTTATTTGATAATTCATTTTGCATACATAAAAACTATAAGTAGTTTATTTGCTTTTATGTTTTATCCTTAATAATTATTATATAATAATGACTAATTAATATGTTACCTGCGCTTTTTTCAATGAACACAAAAGTTTTGTATTTGGCTTGATATTTGACAGCGTAACTCGAAGTTCTTGATTAAGAACTTTTAAGCATGACCGCTTATCATTTTTATTAATAAGTTGATAAACTTTGCAGACATAAATATGTCGTCGAAAATGAAAGTTGTATTAGAATGGCTTTGTCGAATATTCTTTTTTAACGGAAATCCAAAGAACATGTAATGATACTTCGGCCATGTGAAGTTTTAACGTCCCGTCATTACTTAATTCTATAAATTTCTCTCGAATTTGCAGAGATAGTGTTTGCGTAGAATTTATTGTATTGGTTGCAAAATTTGAATCGAATCGTATTATTCCGTATTAATTGAATAAAAATAGTGGTCAAATTTCTCTTGAAGCATACTTAAATGTTGTTAGGCCAGATTCACAATTAGTTGCTTGTTTTCAATAGTACTATGATTGGTTCTTTGGTACATTTCTAAGTATCCTTTTTGCAACTGTTTCTTCCAAAGTCTAAGTTTTTGTGTAATTTGTCGGATGACGTCAATATATTTTCATTCCAACCTTGCATGTTTTTATTAAGTTCGTTCAAATGCTCAAATATATCAGCCATGTATGCAAGTTTCGCTATGCTGTAATCATCATCAAGGTGATGATATAATTCGGGCATAATTTGATTAAAAAAAACTCACGCATCTCGTAGCAAAACTCAAAGAATTGAGTTAAAACTTTGCCTTAGGATCGCAAACGAACTTCAGTATGAAACAATAAGGACTCATATTCGGCTCCCGTTTTTGCACAGAGTATTCCAAGGATTCGCAAATTTAAAGCTCTCGATTTAATTATGTTTATGATTTTAATGCATTCATTCATCGTGTTCAAAAGCTTATCTGGTGAATTCTTGATCATCAATGCTTCTCAATGTATGCAGCAGTGTGTAAATTGAATTATCGGATTTCTTTGTTTTACACAAGGCAAAACTTTTTTCACTACCCGTCATTGCCGCAGCGCCATCCGTGCAAATACCAAAGCAATTGCTCCATTGAATGTTATACATTCTTTAATAAAGTCATCGGCAACGAAGCGTAGCTATCACTTGTACTTTATTTTTAATATCGGTTGGTTCGTCGATTTGAAGTGAAAATTTTTTAGTCAATATTAGTTTTCTAATCAGCGTTTCTAAAATATGGCTTGACATGTCGTAAATACGTCTTTGAACAGTATTATTCACTTCCTTAACTTCATTGGGCTCAAGCATAAGTCGAACAATTTCTATACATGCTGGTTTAATTGTTTAAGTGTTTTGCTGATAGTATGTGGTTTTTTCTGACGTGAAATTAATTTTGGAACATGGTAGCTAGCTTCTAATGATTTTTCAGAAGCCATAACTGCTGTTTTAATAAATTGCTTCTGTTTTTGATGTTGTTCTAGGCGCCTCTGAAAATATTGTTTGTCCTTTTTGGCTTTACTGAGATTGTTTAAATTTAGATGGCGATTTAGTTTATTGGGTGCCATTGACTTGTTTGACAGTTGTTTGTCGCAAATGATGCATTGTGGCTTTGGAGCCGTTTCGTCACCACACTACGAGAATCCATATTGAATGTAGTCTTCGCTGTACTTCCTTTTCACAATCTTCTTTCGTCTTTGCAACACGTGTACTGGATTCTTCATCATCCGTACGTGAAAGCGAATCTTTTCCACCTAAAAATGTATACATAATATTTAAAAGTATAAAATTAAGAATTAATCACACGAAGAACGCTAACCATATACAATTCAGCAACACAACGAATAGCAAAGATAAACTAATAGTAATGAATGGTAGCTGCTGTCCCAGACGAGTGAATGCGATGTGACACGACTAAAGTTTCTGAGCTCGACAACGCGCTGAAGAATCATTATTTTTTTGTGTTAATGTGGTCTGAGCGTGACTATGTACAAAGCATACTACGCACTACGCAGTTGATTGGCAACTAGGTAAGCAACAGGCGCTGAAGAACCGTTTAAAAAATATTTAGTTATAATATTATCTATCGTCACATCTGTATAGGTTCAAGGTACATCAGTGCGCCGCGGCACGCCGGTTGCGGAGCACTAATATAAGCAATGTAATTTTTTGAGATAATTAAATTGTGCCGCAAGTCATTGTCTTTACTCTCCAGGAATTCCAAAACTGAATCAAATAGCGAATAGAAGCGATTAAAACATGCACTTTTAGATAACCAACGTACTTTTGTTTTAGTTGTAAACGATTATAGGCATCATCATTTTCCAAACAAAGTTGAGCAAATAATCTCTCATTTAAAACATTTTTTTAAATTTTAGTAACTGCTCTAATGACATAATGTAGTGATTCATGCAAACGTTCACTAAGGTTTTTTGGGACCAAATAATGTCAATGAATGAGACAATGTACCGATAATACATTCGGAATAGCTTGTTTTAAGTATGCCAGAAAGCCTCGGTGTCATCTTACCATTGCCAGAGCACCGTCAGTAGCAACGGAGTAATATTAGTTAAGGGTGTAGCTTTTACAAAAAAAAAATTTTTAATTTAGTAAATAACGTTTCACCTTTCGTATAATGTTTCTCAAGCAAATAACAATCTTTGGGAAATTTTTTTTCTGCAAGCGTAAGCTAAAAATAGAGCTTCGTTTTCTGGTAATGTTGACTCGACAAGCTGTATAGACAATTCAGATGTTTTTAAGTAATCACATTAAGAGTTTTCTACACACTGAGCCATTTCGTCAATCCTTCTTCTCACAGTGTTATTACTCAGTGGAATTCGTTTTATAATATCGAAAGCTGTTTTGTGCGGTAGTGTGCGGGTTTTCCGGACTTCACAATTATTAAAGAAATATTATAAGAACCATGCAGTATATAGTCATCTCTTTTAGATGTCATCCCTATGAGCTCTTGCAATGTCGGTGTTTTAAAATATTTTTCTTTGATTAATTGAAAAAAAAACGTTAAATCTTGATCTTTTTATTATTATAAATCTTTATTAAATGTTTTTTATGCTTAGAAGGTTTCATTGAACCGTTTGACATCCTTTTATTATATAAAAGACATATAGGTAAAGTACTATTTCGTGGTGACGGAATAAAGCCATATCACTGTATCATTTGCATTTTTCTTCGGGTCACTCTTACTATTATATGAAAAAAAGGAACTCAAAAAGATAGAGAAAAATATATATCAAAAATTTTATTTGCAACAAACCACGGTTAAATATAATATTTTTTTTAATGGAATGCTGCAATGTAACGTTCTCTTGAATTAATTATTTAAGATATTAGGATACATTTCATAATTTTTCAAGAAAAATAAATAAACAAACATTAATTAACAACAGGATATATTAATACAGCAATATACAGTAATTCTAAACATTTACGGATTTAGTTATTCGCGGAAGTAAACCAAATAAATAAAAATATAAAACAGTATATATAGCTATAACTTTTAGGATGTATTATATTAAAATATAAAACCTAATACTAAATTCTTTTACAGAATCATTAATAATATATTCTTTAGAAACATATCTGTGTTAAAAGAAGTTACAGTTGTTTAGATAAATGTTAATTAAAACGAGATATTAATTGTATTTAAATATACTTACGTAACACAAAATTATACTTCTTTTTGTACAAGACTAGGATAATTTGTTGTAGCACTTTACATCACGCATAACACAGAACTAAATGGTTGTTAGCTGTATGACTCTTTTATAGTTTGTATTATAGATTAGTTGGAGCAGGTATCGGCTCTATTGCGTTCCTGTATAAACCAGAGTCTTGACACACCGTGATGTCTGTTATTTCTTATATTTTATGCACATGGATATGTTTATATTTTATTTAAGACGTTAAAATCTAATAATTGATTCATTGTCATTTATTTGAACTTCCATATTAATAAAAATGTGTCGCAATTTTTTTATTTTATATGAAACCTTGCGCGAACCCCCTAACGTTGTTCAGGGACTCCCAAATCAATTTTAGTTTTCCACAAACTTCCTGAATGATCCCGGGATCTCCGGGGGTCTGTACGAACCACTTTGGAAACTGCTGCTATTAATGTTCTACATTCAAGGCGAAAGTTGCAAAAAAATGTTTCCAAAACAGCGTACCATTGAAAAAAATGGGTTTTTTTCAGTATGTAAATTTTAATTTGTTTTATTAATCAATCCTGAACAAGACACCGTTACTGTAATGACGCATTTTTGAAAGGATACCCACAATCCCAATAGAACTAGGTGGTATTCGCTTTATCATCAATTTATGGAACATTTCTCAGAAGCAAACTTTAATTACCATACATCCTAAAATCTAGCAAAGTTTTTAAATAATCAAGTCAAGTTAAATATTAGTCAAGTCGAGCTTTTACAGGCCAAGTTTTTAAGCTTTTATCAAGCTTTCAATCTTTTAAAAATGATAACTGGATGTAAAATTTATACTCCAAAATAAAGTTTATCGAAGGCAATTTACACAAATCACTTTACCAAACAACGTCAACTGAAGAAATCAAAACAGAAATTAAGCAAGTTGTCGAACTGAGTTCTAAAAACGCTAAATTATCATTTAAGTTTCTTACATTTTAACATTTTTTGTTTATTTAGTTAAAGTCTTGTTTTGGTTACAACCGCAGATAAGCATAATCAAGTACACAGAGTACATTTTGTTAAAATACGTCAGTGTAAACACTAAGAAATAAAGATTGGTATTTGCTGTAATTATTTTACTAACAATTTATTTTGTGAATGACAGATAATTGAAGAGAACCATAATTAAGGGTAATTATTTATATCGTTGAGCTGTAACACGAGCGGGGTACGTGTTACAGCAAGAAGCAAGAAAATGTTTGTAAAAGCTTGAAAGCTAAGCCCGTATCTACAAACTTGACTGGGTGAATCTCTAATACTTCCCGATAACATTAACAAGATTTTAATATAGTTGTGAGAAATCATGTATACAGCCATAAACCATTTTTATTATTTAAACCACATGATATATACACTTACTTTGGTCATATAATAAATCAGTTTCTTCAAAAGTTAAATTTTAAAAATCCATTATAAGGTGTTTAAACAATTCTACAATACAATTTAAATTACATTAATTATAGGATAGTGAAATGATAAATATTCTCAATCTTACCTGTGATTATTTTAATTTTAATTAATTTAATTATTAATTATTCTTTTAATTAAAAATTAACATAATCACAGGTAAGATTGAGAATCTTTAACATTTCACTATCCTATAATTAATCTAATTTAAATTGTATTGTAGAATTGTTTAAACATCTTATAATAGATTTCATAATAATTTTTTAAAATTTAACTTTTGACGAAGCCGATTTATTATATGACGAAACGATCCTAAGTTTATATATCATTTAACGTTATTTTTTTATAAAATCCCAATAGAAGGACGTGTAAGGAGAAAATTAATTTCTTTGGATTATATTCTGTAGGCGACGTTTCACAGACTGCTGTGTCTGCTTCATCAGGCTTTAAATTATCCAATAAGGTAATGGAAATTTAAGTAGTAACTACATTTAAGACCACGAAAACCTAACTGTTGACACTTACATATGTTGACACTTGGCTTTTATATAACCTCAAGATAAATACAAAATGCATAAACATTTTAAAATTTAAAATGCAGTTATACTTATCAATAAAGTTCCGATTACTTTCACGTGTTTTTCTAGTTGTGTGTCAGAGGGTACATCTGTGCAACGTTGGTAGCCTATTTTGATGGTAGTTTTGTAGTCTATATTTATATTTTTCGTCATTTCAACCGTTGTTAATTTTTATACATATAAAAAAATTTTTTTTTTGAAATAACTGTTTTTAAATAACTTTTTCTCTAAAATAAAAATTGTTTAAATTTTTCAAAAAGCAGTTCCTCATTTATAAAAAATACATCTATATCAAGTCATATCTAGCAAAATTGTTGAAATTTTTGTAGAAACTCAATATTATTTTTATTATAAATGTTGATGAGTATGGTAGACCATAGTAGTTTGCAGAATGGCAATTTAAATAAGTTTAAGACATTTTGATCCATTGATTTTATTGTGTTAGCAAATGTGATCAGCAATCATTCGTGGCCGTTGGCGATGCTTTTCAAGAAATTTAAATTAGACATATAATCAACATCAGCAATACCAGAATGCCAAATCGTTTATTCGCAAAAACTAAAAAATCAATATATATATATATATATATATATATATATATATATACATAAAAATTGTCATCGTGGCACCATAATTGGGTATTCATTGTTATTGTGGCACCCAAAAATACAAAGAGGCACCCAAGTTTGGGAGCCACAGTACTTTTACATTAAAAATTTTTCTAGAGCTTATCAACACTTTTTAAGCTCGTACGCAAAAAATTGCTTGGGAGCCATTTTGTCAATTGCTGGTCAGATTTATACAGTTTGGTTCATTCATAATAAGACAGAGGGCGTTGTGCGATATACAGGTGTATATAATTTTGACGTATCGACTATATGGCACCCCGATAATTGTTGTAGATTGTGGCACCATTTTTAGCGGCAACATTGTTGAACAGTGCGATATCGTAACAAAATAAATGTACTAAAATATAACTTGCGTAACTCATTTTGATTTAATAAAAACTTGATAATGGCTTTTGACGTCAGTTATGTTTTTGTTTAACTATTTAATATTTATTAACAAAATAATCAATTAAAATATTTTAGATAGTTTTTATACTGTATGTATCAAAATTATTTCTAAATTAAAAAAACATAATTATACAAAGATTAATTAATATTAAATGTTTAATATTTGTTTTAATTAGTTTTTCATAAGCAATAATTTATGCTTATTTTAGCGTAGGAACTTTAACTTGTATATTATTTTCTATTTTAAGTTTCTTGTATTTGAAAATTGATTTTTGTAAATAAAATATATTAGAACAAAACTTATTAAACAAAAAAATAAACAATTTTTGTTGTTTAAAGTATTATAAAGCGTTAAGAAGAGTATTTTTTAAGTAAGTTTAAAGTAGTAAGTAAATGTTTTACTAGTCATTTTGTTAGCTATTTTATGAAATTTTTACTGCACTTAAAAACAACCCTAAATCATAGCACTATCATTTCCATATTTTATAGTTTTTATTTTTTTTTTCCAATATTTTTTATTAGTTGTTGATAAACTGAAATGTACGACGTTTGCTTTCAAAAACTTTAAATTGTGATTCATCCGTTCAAACAACTGTTTTTTTACTTCTAATTTGTATTTTCTGCAAGATTGATTCTAATTGAGTTTTTTTCTGTTTCTGCAGCATACATAAACGCGCGTCGTTTATTACTTACTTTCTATAACTTAAACTGTTGTTACGGTAACGGTAGTGCTGTTGCATATGATTAAATAAATTAAAAAATAAATAAAAGATCGTAATATTTAGTACTATAAAAAATTGTCTTTTGAAATTGTGTCATGTCATTAAATTTATTTTGAGGTTTAATAATTTTCACTTAGTTTATAGTCAAAATTGTTTAGTTTTTTTCTCTGTTCTTTTCATCTTAAACACATCCATAACAATGTCCCTAGAACTAGACACTAGCTTAAGTACTTCCAGGTTTTAGAATTCCAGTTCTTTCTTGAAACATTCACTTTTTAATCTTGTTTGCTAATTGTTTCACTGTTATAATATTTTTTAGTTGCATGGATATCTGATTAAAGATGCCAGGTTCTATAAGTTGTATTGATTTCTGACCCATTTTCTTATTTGGTTTTTGTTATACGGTTTTCCTTTGCTTTATCATGATTGTGATTTATCTTTTTTGTTGTCTTTTGTTATTAAATTGGTATATAAGTGTTGTAAACAAAAAATGTTATTTTTTGAAGATTGTTGAAATTTAACATTTTTTCTTCAATGTAAAAAATAACTTTAAATTTAACAATCAAAATTATATTTTTATTATAAAATGATACTACCATATTCCAATATACCTAACCAAATGTATATTATTTACAGTTATATTTGACTTTTCTTGAGCATTCTACAGATTTTCAATGTAAATGAACAAAGATTTTTTATTAAATACTAAAATAGAAAACATCAGAAACAAGTTGTAGAATTTTAGAAATTGACAGCCGCATCCTAAAAAGTAGTTACTTCTTTAAAGTTGCTAGACGTAAACATTGTCCACAAAGAAAATTTGCTACATTATTGATAAATGTAAATACAAATTTAATATTAAAAAAATGTATTTTTAGTTTTGTATTTTTAAACTTTCTGACTTTTACCTTTACTTTTTTCAGTATTTACCTTGATCCTTTCTGGTAATTTTGTACGTACAAAACATTAGAAAACAAAACGAACACTACATGTAACGTTTCTTATGACAAAGAATTGATGAACATTTATATTAAACCTACAATTTTAAAATTATAATTATTTTAATAAAGTATTTAGCAAGATACCCACTGATGAGTATTAAAATCAATACACCATTATCTGCCTTTCTAAAAAGTATTAACCGAAAATTACACTTTTAAGAAACTCAAAACACAGGATTATTTATTAACAGATCAAAAACTTTACTACTAAATTTCGTAATTAATTATATTCATGCTTTTGTATTTTTAATTTTTTTTTTAAGATTTGACGTGAAACTTGACATTAACAGATAAATCCCCTAGTTCCAGCAAACCCTAACTCACAAACTAGTGCCCTAACTCAAGAATTTAAATATGGAAAATAGGCCGAGCCACCCTAAATTTGAAGCGTCTTTCAAGTTTCTATGCGACAGTAAAAAGAAACTAAAATTTACGCAACGGAAAAATTTCGTCGACGCAATATTGAAGAATGCCGCTAAATTACGCCATAGATCTTCCAAAATGTAAGGAAACGTTTAGAGCAGAATTTGTATTATTGTATGGAAGTTGGTTGCGCACAATTTGAGCATTTGTTGAACTAATAAAAATTTCTTCTAACGTTGAATTTTGATGTTTTAAATTTTTCTACACTTTTAAAATTTTTATAAACTTAAAAACAATCATGCACACACGTAGAGAATCAAGAGACCATTAAAATCAGGGTTACTCGACCACCTTACTATAATTTTTGTTTTTGTTGGGGGTTATTGGGGCTAGAAGGTTGACCTGACAAAATCAAATTTGAAGCCAAAATGTGTCGTTCAAAAAGTCAAAAGTGGCGTGTTTTAGGATTTTTTCTAAACAACACCCCCACCTTATGTAATCTAAAGGGTTGTTTTTTATGGGGACAAAAAAAATTAATAAAACTACTTTTGGCCTTGCTGTCGTATAGAGAATTAAAAGACCTTTTAAATGACAGGTCGTTTGACTCCCTTCTCTTGAATTAGGGGTTGCTAGATCTAGAGGGATGGTATGTCAATTTCAAGTTTGATATTTAAAGTTGTCTCCTAAAAATCAAGAATCGACCTGTCTGAGTGTTTTTTAATAACTTAGTCTCCCCACTTTAGTTAATTTAGAGGGTTGTTTTTAATAGAGACGAAAAAACATTGGAAAAAACTATTTTCAGCTATGCTGTTGCATAGAGAATTAAAAGACGCTTTAAATGAGGGGTCATTCGACCTCCTTCCTCTATTCAAATTCTTGAGTTAAGGGTTGCTGGAGCTAGGGGGTTGATGTGTCAATGTCAAGTTTGAAATTTAAAGTTGTCTTTTAAAAATCAAGAATTGATCTGCCCGAGCGTTTTTTTAAGAACCTAGTCTCCCCACCTTAGTTAATCTAAAGGGTTGTTTTTAAAGAAGACGAAAAAGAATTGGATAAATCTATTTTTGGCCATGCTGTCGCATAGAGAATTTAAAGACGCTTTAAATGAAGAGTCATTCGAGTTCCTTTCCTTATTTAAATTTTTGAGTTAGGGGTTGTTGGAGCTACGGGGTTGATGTGTCAATGTCAAGTTTAATATCTCAAGTTATTTACTAAAAATCAAGAATCGACCTGTCAAAGCGTTTGTTAAAAAACTAGACTCCCCCACTATACTTAATCTAGAGGGTTGTTTTTTATAGGAACACAAACAAATTCAATAAAACCACTTTCTCCCATGCTGTCCTCATAGAAAATTGCAGGTGGTTTTAAATGAAGGTTCGATCAACCCCCTTTCCTTATTTAAATTCTTAAGTTAGGGGTTGCTGGGTTCAGAGGGTTGATGTGTCAATGTCAAGTTTGACAATTAAAGTTGTGTCCCAAAAGTGTCCTAAAGCAGGGATGTTTTTTTTTTCAAAAGCTTACTCTATATAAGCAGCATTATAGAAGTGAAATATCATATACATACAGTTTAATTAAAAACGAAATATTTACTAACTGGCACCTTTACTATTTAATTTATATGACAACAATGTTGGGTGTCATTTACTATTTTAAACATGTATTTATATACAAATGAGTGCCATTTGCATCATACACATCGATATGCCACAATGACATATATTATCAAAGAATTTATACACCCGGGTGTCTTTTATGCAATAGGTATGGTGGGTGACACCCGGGTGTATAAATTCTTTGATAATATATGTCATTGTGGCATATCGATGTGTATGATGCAAATGGCACTCATTTGTATATAAATACATGTTTAAAATAGTAAATGACACCCAACATTGTTGTCATATAAATTAAATAGTAAAGGTGCCAGTTAGTAAATATTTCGTTTTTAATTAAACTGTATGTATATGATATTTCACTTCTATAATGCTGCTTATATGGAGTAAGCTTTTGAAATAAAAACATCCCTGCTTTAGGACACTTTTGGGACACAACTTTAATTGTCAAACTTGACATTGACACATCAACCCTCTGAACCCAGCAACCCCTAACTTAAGAATTTAAATAAGGGAAGGGGGTTGATCGAACCTTCATTTAAAACCACTTGCAATTCTCTATGAGAACAGCATGGCAGAAAGTGGTTTTATTGAATTTTTTTGTGTTCCTATAAAAAACAACCCTCTAGATTAAGTAAAGTGGGGGAGTCTAGTTTTTTAACAAACGCTTTGACAGGTCGATTCTTGATTTTTAGTAAATAACTTGAGATATTAAACTTGATATTGACACATCAACCCCGTAGCTCCAACAACCCCTAACTCAAAAATTTAAATAAAGAAAGGAACTTGAATGACTCTTCATTTAAAGCGTCTTTAAATTCTCTATGCGACAGCATGGCCAAAATAGATTTATCCAATTCTTTTTCGTCTTCTTTAAAAACAACCCTTTAGATTAACTAAGGTGGGGAGACTAGGTTCTTAAAAAAACGCTCGGGCAGATCAATTCTTGATTTTTAAAAGACAATTTTAAATTTCAAACTTGACATTGACACATCAACCCCCCAGCTCCAGCAACCCTTAACTCAAGAATTTGAATAGGGGAAGGAGGTCGAATGACCCCTCATTTAAACCGTCTCTTAATTCTCTATGCAACAGCATAGCTGAAAATAGTTTTTTCCAATGTTTTTTTTGTCTCTATTAAAAACAACCCTCTAGATTAACTAAGGTGGGGAGACTAAGTTATTAAAAAAACACTCAGACAGGTCGATTCTTGATTTTTAGGAGACAACTTTAAATATCAAACTTGAAATTGACATACCATCCCTCTAGATCTAGCAACCCCTAATTCAAGAGAAGGGCGTCAAACGACCTGTCATTTAAAAGGTCTTTTAATTCTCTATACGACAGCAAGGCCAAAAGTAGTTTTATTATTTTTTTTTGTCCCCATAAAAAACAATCCTCTAGATTACATAAGGTGGGGGTGTTGTTTAGAAAAAATCCTAAAACACGCCACTTTTGACTTTTTGAACGACACATTTTGGCGTCAAATTTGATTTTGTCAGGTCAACCTTCTAGCCCCAATAACCCCCAACAAAAACAAAAATTATAGTAAGGTGGTCGAGTAACCCTGATTTTAAGGTCTCTTGATTCTCTACGTGTGTGCATAATTGTTTTTAAATTTATAAAAATTTTAAAAGTGTAGAAAAATTTGAAACATCAAAATTCAACGTCAGAAGAACTTTTATTAGTTCAACAAATGCTCAAATTGTGCGCAACCAACTTCCATACAATAATACAAATTCTGCTCTAAACGTTTCCTTACATTTTGGAAGATCTATGGCGTAATTTAGCGGCATTCTTCAATATTGCGTCGACGAAATTTTTCCGTTGCGTAAATTTTAGTTTCTTTTTACTGTCGCATAGAAACTTGAAAGACGCTTCAAATTAGGGGTGGCTCGGCCTATTTTCCATATTTAAATTCTTGAGTTAGGGCATTAGTTTGTGAGTTAGGGTTTGCTGGAACTAGGGGATTTATCTGTTAATGTCAAGTTTCACGTCAAATCTTAAAAAAAAAATTAAAAATACAAAAGCATGAATATAATTAATTACGAAATTTAGTAGTAAAGTTTTGATCTGTTAATAAATAATCCTGTGTTTTGAGTTTCTTAAAAGTGTAATTTTCGGTTAATACTTTTTAGAAAGGCAGATTATGGTGTATTGATTTTAATACTCATCAGTGGGTATCTTGCTAAGTACTTTATTAAAATAATTATAATTTTAAAATTGTAGGTTTAATATAAATGTTCATCAATTCTTTGTCATAAGAAACGTTAGATGTAGTGTTCGTTTTGTTTTCTAATGTTTTGTACGTACAAAATTACCAGAAAGGATCAAAGTAAATACTGAAAAAAGTAAAGGTAAAAGTCAGAAAGTTTAAAAATACAAAACTAAAAATACATTTTTTTTAATATTAAATTTGTATTTACATTTATCAATAATGTAGCAAATTTTCTTTGTGGACAATGTTTACGTCTAGCAACTTTAAAGAAGTAACTACTTTTTAGGATGCGGCTGTCAATTTCTAAAATTCTACAACTTGTTTCTGATGTTTTCTATTTTAGTATTTAATAAAAATCTTTGTTCATTTACATTGAAAATCTGTAGAATGCTCAAGAAAAGTCAAATATAACTGTAAATAATATACATTTGGTTAGGTATATTGGAATATGGTAGTATCATTTTATAATAAAAATATAATTTTGATTGTTAAATTTAAAGTTATTTTTTACATTGAAGAAAAAATGTTAAATTTCAAAAATCTTCAAAAATCACATTTTTTGTTTACAACACTTATATACCAATTTAATAACAAAAAACAACAAACAAGATAAATCACAATCATGATAAAGCAAAGGAAAACCGTATAACAAAAACCAAATAAGAAAATGGGTCAGAAATCAACACAACTTATAGAACCTGGCATCTTTAATCAGATATCCATGCAACTAAAAAATATTATAACAGTGAAACAATTAGCAAACAAGATTAAAAAGTGGATGTTTCAAGAAAGAACTGGTATTCTAAAACCTGGAAGTACTTAAGCTAGTGTCTAGTTCTAGGGACATTGTTATGGATTTGGCCAGCCACCTGTGTTTAAGATGAAAAGAACAGAGAAAAAAACTAAACAATTTGGACTATAAACTAAGTGAAAATTATTAAACCTCAAAATAAATTTAATGAGATGACACAATTTCAAAAGACAATTTTTTATAGTACTAAATATTACGATCTTTTATTTATTTTTTAATTTATTTAATCATATGCAACAGCACTACAGTTACCGTAACAACAGTTTAAGTTATAGAAAGTAAGTAATAAACGACGCGCGTTTATGTATGCTGCAGAAACAGAAAAAAACTCAATTAGAATCAATCTTGCAGAAAATACAAATTAGAAGCAAAAAAAAACAGTTGTTTGAACGGATGAATCACAATTTAAAGTTTTTGAAAGCAAACGTCGTACATTTCAGTTTATCAACAACTAATAAAAGATATTGGAAAAAAAAATAAAAACTATAAAATATGGAAATGATAGTACTATGATTTAGGGTTGTTTTTAAGTGCAGTAAAAAATTCATAAAATAGCTAACAAAATGACTAGTAAAACATTTACTTACTACTTAAAACTTACTTAAAAAATACTTTAAACAACAAAAAATTGTTTATTTTTTGTTTAATAAGTTTTTGTTCTAATATATTTTATTTACAAAAATCAATTTTCAAATACAAGAAACTTAAAATAGAAAATAATATACAAGTTAAAGTTCCTACGCTAAAATAAGCATAAATTATTGCTTATGAAAAACTAATTAAAACAAATATTGAACGTTTAATATTAATTAATCTTTGTAAAATTATATTTTTTAAATTTAGAAATAATTTTGATACATACAGTATAAATACTATCTAAAATATTTTAATTGATTATTTTGTTAATAAATATCATATAGTTAAATAATTAAACAAAAACATAACTGATATCAAAAAGCATTATCAAGTTTTTATTAAATCAAAATGAGTTACGCAAGTTATATTTTAGTACATTTATTTTGTTACGATATCGCACTGTTCAACAATGTTGCCGCTAAAAATGGTGCCACAATCTACAACAATTATCGGGGTGCCATATAGTCAATACGTCAAAATTATATACACCTGTATATCGCACAACGCCCTCTGTCTTATTATGAATGAACCAAACTGTATAAATCTGACCACCAATTGACAAAATGGCTCCCAAGTAATTTTTTGCGTACGAGCTTAAAAAGTGTTGATAAGCTCTAGAAAAATTTTTAATGTAAAAGTACTGTGGCTCCCAAACTTGGGTGCCTCTTTGTATTTTTGGGTGCCACAATAACAATGAATACCCAATTATGGTGCCACGATGACAATTTTTATGTATATATATATATATATATATATATATATAGTGCAGTTTATAACTATATATATATATATATATATATATATATATATATATATATATATATATTCTTATTTTTGAATGATTTTGGTAAATTGCATTTTATTTTTATAGGAAATATTTTCATGAGTAAATAAAAGTTCCATATTCAAACAATGCATAATAAATCATTAAAGCTATTTTTTGTGCTGCCAACATCGCAAACGTCAATATTCGTTCGTTAGTGTAGTTACGTAATGAACGAAAAAAGCTCTAGGGTGGCAAAATGAAAACTACGAATCCACATAAAAGTAAGTGTTCAAAGTCAATTAATATATTAGAATGAATATGCGACAGGTGGAAAAATCATTTTAAAAATCTTGAAATTCAGTTAAAATTGAAGAAAAACGATGTTAAAGTTAATGTCAAATCTGACAGATTTAGTAATAAATGTAGTACCAACATATTATATTTCTGTTGATTTTTTTATTTTTTTAAAAAAGAATGTAATTTTATGAAAGGCAACACAAAATAGTATATTATATATCAAGGTTGAGAAGTGCATCATTATAACCTAAGCGATAGATTATATCGTGAGACGCGAAGCGTCGAGGGATATAAATCGCGCAGGTTATAATGAACTTCTCAACCGTGTTATATATACAATTTTTTCCACTACTAGAATTATTAAAACCTTTCTACCTGTTACTAAATCAAATTTAAAATTTAAGATATTAATTTTAAATTAAAAATCAAGTCAGTAATTCTGACAGTTGTCATTAGTTTAATAGAATTAATTTTGACGTAATTCTTAATTGTGATTTAAAACACAAAAATAAACAGATAACGTAAGTTTTTATTGCTAAAGTTGTTTAAATTGTTTAAAAACATTATTATTTTAAGCATTGATTATATCTAAAACATATTTAACTCAATAATATTCACATTTAATTAAGCGCGAACTTCAAATAACTTACTTTTTAAAATCAAATTAATTTATTAATTGAGCGATTTGAAAACTTAAATTAGCATTAAATAAAATCTCTTGCTCTTGGTACGCAGTTTGGTAAACTTTTTTTCTTTGAAACTGTTGTAGTATTATCAGAAAATGTAAATATGTTCATTATTAACTACTAGTTAATAATGAAATATTATTTACCTGCGCTTAAAAAAGTACAACTTCACGGCCTTCTATTATACGTAATAATGCAAGCGTATACAACTAGTAGTGGAAAAAATAATGTACATTACTCTCGTCGAAAGAATCATAGCATAACTCACTCACATGCAACGCTCGGCCGTGCGGCCTCGCGTCGCATTAACGTTCGTTATGCTATTTCTTACTTTCGACTCTTGTTACGTAAACTACTATTTTTAAAACATTTTAGATTACACCCATTGTAACAACCTATTAATAACATTTTGAATATATAGACTATTGCTCTCACGTTTTAAATCACATTTTAAGTCACAATGTCAAAGAAAATTGCTAACACACTTATAAAGACTATAAATAATCGTTCTTATTGTATTTTTAAAGAATGGCAATTAAAAAAAATGAAGTATTTTACCTTTGTATTTATTTAGTGTTGTTAAGTTGCTGTCATAGTCTAAAAAAATTACAACAGATAGTCTTCGTGGAAAAAATAATGTAATTTTAATTTTTTTATTGGACACTATATACCTCATTGCAGTACAATACAGTAATCAGTCATTCAGAGTTAATTGTATTAATAAAATAGAGATTATTTATTAAAAAAATTAAACAAAGGTCTTTTAACTACATAAACAAATTTTTAAATACATTTTAATTCTCAATTTATATATTACAGTAGTTCCAAGAAGATATTTCCTAACGTTACCATCTAAATTGAAATTGAAATTTGATCCTAGCTAGTAAAAAAATCTATTTTACATGTTCACTGTTTTTATTTAAATTAAACATACAATTGCTAATAATGACCCACACAGCACGCGAGATGCAATGGATATACATATTTATCCATATAATATCCATTGATGTACATCCGTAGTTTAATATCCATTGTATATGCACCGTATATACATTCATGGATATCTGTGAAATAGGATTATCTTAAGTGTTATAAGTGTTATGTTCGGAAACATTTTTTTTATGTATCATGTTACATAATTTTGTGAGTTGCTATTTTTTATCAAAATTATTTAGAAATAATTATATTCTCTAAAATTTAACATTTGTAGTAAATATTTAACATGCAACAACGAATTTAATGAAAAATTGAAAAAGTAAAAAAAAAACACTTGGCGCGGTTTAATTTAAACTTTCTTCGTTGTTCGTTTGTTTTCGCCAAGGTTTTCGCGTATATTATATTATCGCCATTTGAATGATTGCACACGCAAACGTTTTGGCTTTTTGTTTAGCTTGTATTTATCGTATGCAAACCATTTTGTGCTTTAAAATTTCGAAAAAATGTGTTTGTTTTTCATCATTTAGGATGGATGGGTAAACAAAATAAGTAAGTATTAAATTCAAATATAAATTATTTCTTAATAATAAATATATAACCTAAAAACTAACACGTTTTCGACAAAATATATAATGACTTTCGAATTTCTAATCTAACGCCCACTTTGTCAGGTTATCTACAATTTCCGAATTCATTATTCTGATTGCGGAGTTTTATTTAATTGAAATTTTTTTTTAGATCGATTCAATCTACTTTGTTGGATGAAAAGATACAGCAAACGAGACATGTTTTAACGAAGTAATTGGTCTGGATCAAGCAAAACAAATTTGTAAAAATATTTTAAATTTAATTTATGGTAAGAGGCTTCAGAGTATTTTATAGTTTATAGGTTAAAACTTAAAACATTAACTTTATATGTATATTAACGTAATGTGATTTCAAGTGCATTACTGCCAAACTTGACTTTCATGTTGTATTTTATTTCACGACTATTTACAAAGCAATTCTTTATAATTACTTCAAAACTTCAAAGTTTAGTTTAGAAATTGCTAAAAAGTGCATAAGTTATTTGAGTAGCATTACAATGTAATTTTTATTTTACAGTATCCATAAGAAAAAATTCAAATTGTGGTGCAGCTTTACAACACGCAATAAACACCAGGAGTAGTGGGTACGAAAGACGCCAATAAACATAAGCACAGAATGAATGTAAATAGGTTTTTTATATTTTTAAAATTTTTTTCAGTACATATATGGACATTGTATGTTAAGTTTCCAAATTGTTTTATTAATTAAATTAAGAATGATAATACCATTGTATGCATTTAATTTGTGTTAAGTTGCTAACATTGCCAATGCTTTTAAAATTGCGCACTATTTATGTGATGGCAAAGTACATATTATATTGCACAGATTTCACTGGCATTCTGCATTTAACTTGTATTAATATACATAACTTGCCGATATTGGTTCGATGCAATTTCTGCATTGGCAAGATTCATTCGGCAATATATTGGCCGGTGTGTCACCTGGTTACCGGCAGTGTACTTCATTTTAGTACATTGCCAGCATTCTGAGTGCCGGCTAAGGAGTACATTGCCAGTACAGATGTGTTTATTGGGTAAAGACAAGGTATTTTTGCATATTTGAATTTACTTTTGCTGTACATTAATCTAGTAAGTATTTGGATTCCTATAATATAAATAATGGATAAAAGCTCTAGAAAAATGAGAGAATGTGTAAATAAAAAAGTTCGATTGTACTTGAGTGAAAATGAACAAGTGGTCATATTTTCTGTGGACCAACCGGAGTTGTTGCATCTGGAAAATATCACTATTGGCATTTTGTATTGACTTTATTTGACGTGTGGCCATATTTTTTGTTAATATATAGATATGCTCTATAAAATTCTTCTATAAAAAAATGAATGTTTATTATACTTAAATTAAATGTTCATTGAACCTCCATATGTATGTATTTTGTACGTTCATATGACTGTTCAATATATCTCCATATGGATGTAAAATGTTTATCCACCTGGAGGTCCTATGGACATACTATGAAGATCTTTCCGTGACGGAATGATATATCCAATGGACCTCCATCCTTGCTCCATAATATTAAATATGGATGTTCGATGCACCTCCGGTATCCATGGTTGGTGTGCACATTTCATATCCATTGGATATGCTTGTGCTGTGTGGGGAGTATAACCTTCTTGATTGTCGATGCATTTTTGCAGTTGTCTAGGCATTGATGCTACAAGAACACGTAGGTAATCATCACTAATCGTCTGCCATACAGTTTCAATGGCGGAAATTAATTTTTCGCCGTCTCTGGCGATGAAATTGACTTTTTCTTGTTTCCGTGTAGTACAAACAACTTAACTATAAACGTTTTCTATTATATTTAAATCAAGGCTTTTTGCTGACCACAGTAACACTTTCAGATTATTTTGCTGTAGCAAATTTTGCACTAACTTAGATGTATGTAAAGAGGCATTATCCTTAAGGAATAAACAAACCTAATAATATCAGTGGAAAAAACTATTATAACTAGCCTATATTCTAAATAACTGTTGAATTATTGTTTGACGTGCATATTGTAATACTGGAGAAATTAAGATAACTTTAAGTATTAAAAAAACTCACTTGTTGAAAGATGTAGTCGTTCTCTGGATACAAAATTTAGACAAAAGGTTGCATAACGTTGTTTAAAATACTTAAGTAACTTTTTGTATTAGACCCTCAATCACCCAACAAAGGTCTGAGCCATGTGTCCGCCACACTTTTTAGAACTTGTGTAATTAACTCTATAACGACTGACTAGAGGTCGAAACATTTTTATAAGTGCCGAAACTATTATTAAAACACGTGGTTTTGATCAGTTTCCTATAAGAATTGACCTTTTTTGGAGGTGTAATAAAGCTTTGAAATTTATATGGCAGTGATTCGTTTTATGTCTAAACGTATATTGTTTATTGGATCGTGCAGGTAACGATTAATTTTGAAATATTTTAAAGTTGTTTTTTTAGTTATAAACACTATAATTATATAACTATAAACCACTAACAGCCAAATAAGCAAAATTGACAAACCACCTGAAATAGGTAACAACCAGACATAAAATCTTAAGCTTTCGCGGATGTTATGTTCATGATTATAAGCGACTAACGCCCAGACTTAGGCTTGGTCCTAGTCTCTTCTTGAGAGCCAAAACAAGAAGTAGAACTTGGCCTTTGCCGCATTGTCGTTCGTGAAACCAAACAAAGTGACGTTTCAATACGGGTTCAAAGAGATCCAAAACGCATGGAAAAGAGCAATAAATCCAAAAATCAAAGAAGCCGTATTACCTCTTACTAACACTGCTTATTTACCATACTGTATGGGTTCGATAGACAAAATAATCAGGGTGCTAAAGAAACATAATATAAAAACTGTCTTTACGACTAAGGATACCCTGAACATCTGATTTACATCTGCTAAAGACAAACAAGGGGCTCTAAAACATGCCGGAGTTTACAAAATTCCCTGTTCCTGTGGATCAAGTTATATAGGACAGACGGAACGCTCTATTGAAGTTAGAGTAAAAGAATATATGGCTGACTGCAAATAAATATCGTCATTTACATTTTTTTTTCAGTGACATTTGCCACTCTGAAGATGCAAGCTGCAATGTCTTCCAAAACGTCAGTTTGTTTGGGTTCACGAACGACAATACGGCAGAGGTCAAGTTCTACTTCTTGTTTTGGCTCTCAAGAAGAGACTAGGATCAAGCTTAAGTCTGGGTGTTTAACTACTACGAGATAAAACTAAAATTATCACCTTGTCGTCGTACAAAGTAGAACTTGAAGAAGAATTAAAGAGAAAACAGAAACCCTCCAAGAAAAAGTGAACAGACAAAAAGAAATCTTACAAAGAAATTAACAAAAAACAAGTACGAAAAAACCTAGAGATTTTAAAACCTAAGAAGAAAAAAAAACAAAAATAAAGTAACAAAACGTCAGAGTTTTTACTCGTCCGAAGAAAGCAGTGATGAGGAGGATGATACTCCATGTTTTTATTGTAACGAGCTTTATTTCCAATCGGTAGAAGGTTGGATAAATTGCACGATTTGTCAGCGGTAGGTTCATTGCAAGTGTCGAAGATGATGACGACGAGGTTTTACGCGTCTGTACCTTGTGTGAACCAGAGCACTAATTTCTAGTTTTGTAATTGTTATTTAGTTATTTAATACAGTTCTTTAAGCTCAAGTTTTAATTTTATTAACTACACTAAAGCTCGTATACTATCATTATAATTTTGAAGCTTATTTTACCCTATGCGAGCATACCTTCTTATCCCATATACAAAGCGGTGAAAATTGACTTTCAGTTAATTATTATTTTATTGAATCGAATGAAGAATAATAATTAAATAAAAATCAAGCGTCATTTTAGTGAAAGAAAACTTGCTGTAACTATTTAAATTATAGTGATACTTTGGGTCAAATCTTTGTCTTTTGCTGTTTTCAAAACAAAAAAGACGTATATTTGTATTATGTACCTTTAAACCAGTTTATCAAAGACTACAATCATTTTAAAACGGATGGAAACATGTTGATAAAAAAATTTGAAGCGTTTTAGCATTTAAACACCGGAAAACAAGTAAATAATAAAAATCAAAAAAGTCAAAATAACGACATTCCACGACAACGTTCAGAATTCACTGAAGAATTGCGTACAGCTTTTATTACTACCGACGTACAGTAACATACTTAAGTTCTTCAAGATAATATTTTGTAATGTTCTTATAGTCTTCTCCGCGATTATACAGGATATATTTTAACATTTTATTTAACAAATTAGTAAGTAAATGGCTATAGACTTGTAAACGTTGAAGGCTGATTTTATACCCGCGTAATTCAAATAAGTTTTGAATAAACCGTGAGCTAAAATCACAACGTATAAACATTGTAAGGTAATAATGTTAATGCAAATGTGAAAATGCCACCAGAGTGAACCACTGGACGGCCGTTTCGTCCTTTTGGAGCTCTTTAGCAGTGGGAGAACACTCGACTGTACTTCCACAAACGCATTGACAGTCCTATAGCTTATATATTAACAAATGAAGTGACCATGTTCTCAGTTCAAAATTATAGTTCGATTTTTAAAATTTTGTAATTTATTTTTCTATTCTTTTCATTATATTTATTCATTTTAAAAATTTTTTGGATATAGCAGACTGTCTAAAATTGACAAATACGTTTAATTGTCATTGGTTTTTTAACTGTTTACTAATTTAATGCGGTTAATATTCTTTATTTCCATTTCAATTTTTTATATTTAGTTTTTAGTTTATGCTAATTTTTATTAGCGAAACATGTCCATGACTAATTAACTAATTAGTTAAATAAAATATAACAAAATATATATAATAGTGGAAAAGACTTTAAGAACATTATAAAATATTATTTTAAATATTATCTATTTTAAGTAATGAACTACTGTACCAATATTAGTTTTTGGAAAAGTATACCAAGCAGAATAGTTCTAACGAGTCTACAATAAAAAAAATTACGTTCCGGAACTATTTAGCAGAGCCTTAGAGAAACTAAGACAAAAAATGGCAAACTATAAAATTTGAATGTCAGAAGTTGTATTACATAAGAAAATGTTTTATTAGTGTGTACTAATGCCGCGCCGTGTTTGTGTAAAGCAATACAAAAACTAAAAGCGTTGTTTTCAAAATTGATGCATATTAGGTGTTTCGCACATGGTTTACGGCAACTTGCAGAAGCAGTTTCCTTATAATACTAACGTAAACAACTTCATATACAATGCTAAACAAATATTTTTGAAAGCGCCAAGTCGTCTCTAACTATTTAGGGTAGTTGCTGAAATTATACCGCTTTCGCCTACTTCGATTATTACTTGATAAAGAACTTCTATAGAAGCTGCAATTTATTATGCAACAAAATTGAAATTATTGAGAAAGTTGTCGATAAATTGGAATCCGAAAAAGCACAGAATAGAATTAGAGAGAATTTGGTATGTATCCAAGCAAACTGGTCATGTATGGCAATTGCAGTAAACACACTTGAAAATATGAGACTTTCTGAGAACAAAACATTTCAATAACAAAAAAAGTACTTTAACTTTAAATGAACTGAAGAAAAAATAATTTATCAATAAATTAAAAAAAGTGTACGGATTTCAGCAGCGGATAAACATATGTAAAGTGTTAAAACGTAATACATTTTAAGTTCGCCAATATAATGTAGTACATTTGAACATTCAATGTGTCATATAATTATCAAATGTAAGCAAGATATGAAAAATACTTAAACAAAAATCATTACACCAAAAAACCACAAACACTTTATAACACACGAACACGTTTCGATAGTTATGTTATCATCATACTACTAGTCTTGTCGCTGATGATGATAGCATAGCTATGAAACGCGTTCGAATGTTATAAAGTGCTTGTAATTTTGTGGTGTAGTAATTTTCGTTTATTATTATATCGTTTATTAAGTAGCGTAATATAAAACAAACAATAAAACTTATAAAAGAAGCATATTTTCAATACATATTTAAGTGCATATTTTTTTAAACTACAACAAAACAACCTACTAAAATAATTTGTACAAGTAATATCTCAACTATACGACAACACTATCGCTACTGTCTGAAATAGTTTAAATGTTTATTAAATAATGAAATAAATATAAAGCCAGTTTCTAAACAAGTATAAATAAACTATGTATATGTAATTAAATGCTGACGTCTGTGTTACGAAGCCCAACGTTGTCTTTGCATATTTCCCAAAACTTCTTGTTAAACTCGTTACTTCGCGTTCTTTTAGACATATGCGACTTTTTACAATCGACGAAATACTTTCCTGTTACGCCATCAACATCTTCACTTACTGCTAGATAAACAATTGTTTCACAACCTTCTTTAGCTGTTTTAAAAAACACTTTACCAAAAAGTGCTACAGGCCAACTTATCGGCGCGGGGAACGTATTCCAAATGTCTGTTTTTATAATTCCAGGGTGTAAACTATTAACTGTTATATTACTATCTTTTAAGCGAAGCGCCAATTCATTGGCAAAACACACATTTGCAAACTTTGAATTGAAATAATTTAAATGTGGGAAATAAGACGGGATGTAACGCTTTGATTGGTCAAAGCCTAATCTTCCGAAAAAATGGGACACTGATGAAACTATTACAATACGACTGGGCGCTGATTTTTTTAACAAATCTAAAATTAAACAATTAAATGTTTTATGAGTAAAAAAGTAATGTTACCTATTAGTAGATGCGTTAGAAGAAACGGTCCAAATTGATTAGTTGCCATAGTTAAGTCAACTCCATCGTCATTGTTGACGTTTTTAGATAACCAGACACCCGCATTATGAATTAAAACATCTAATCTGTCTTCATTTTTATTTATGTCTTCAGCAAAATCGCGAACGGACTGAAACGAAGATAAATCCAGCTTTTTCAAAATAACGTTTGTGTTTCCTGTTGTTTCTATAATTTCGTCTAGAACAAAAATATATACTATTAGTTATAATTTCTGTTAAACGTTTAAAGTTATTGGTTTTTATAACACTTGTATATTAAAGTATTTTTTACATTTATACATAAAATATATATTTGAAATGTTTTTGAAACGGTAATCTGTTGGTATGGTTTTGGATACACATCAGTGTATTCTAGTGCTGACGAGTTCCAAAAGAAAGAAACAGCTGTCTGTTAGTTCTGATGCTGTTTTTTACAATTGTACCGAAAATGTTCCTAACCTATTTTATAATTAGGATTTTGACGGCCTTACTTGTCAATAGATTATTGACTTTCGCTGTTATTAAATCCATGTAAACTTTTTCACCTAATTTATAGTTTTCAATAATAAAATAGCAATAAACAAAACTGCCATAGCTAGAATAATATTATGTGGAATTATAATAACTTGCAGATGCAATGTTGAGTTTTGAAATATCACTATCATCAATATTTTTTGAATTAGCTTTGCTACGAAACATTTGTTTGTGAGCTTCGCAAGGCTTTCTATATATAGAGCAGTCTATATAAAATGTTTTGTTTCTATTTTGGAATTATGTTCTTTTAGTAGAACAAAACCATGTAAGAGTTTATATCAAATGAGTTGTAAAATATAATCATTGGTCAACAATTTGTTTTACAACTGCTGGTGTATGTTGTACTTGATTCAATGTATGAACTGCGTCTTTCGTGGCGTTATAATCGAGAATAATTTTTTGTTGCTTATTTCCTGATACTGATCATGATGCATAGTACTTATTAAAATAAAGTTTTTTTGGTATATTATACTGACTTCCAGAAAAATTGCAACACCTAGAAGTTGTTAAACGATTTTATTGAAATTTTCAGGAAACGTTTATTTTCATGAAACAAAGTGATGATTAAAATTTAAAAACAAAAGAACAAAAGCTTAAAAAGTTTTTTCAATAATGAGATGCTCCGCCACGATTTGTAATGCACTCATTTAGACGTCTTGGCATGCTATCAATCAAGTGATCTATAGCTGCTTGTGGTATATCGTCCCAAGCTTCTTGAATTCGTAGCTTGAGATCCTGTAAGTTATCTGGAGGGTGTGGTAAATTACCTAATCGCCTACCAATCATATTCCATACATGTTCAACGGGCGACAAATCAGGCGACCGAGCAGGCCATCGGAGGACGACAATGTTAGCTTCTTCCAAAACCGTGTTGTAGCCCTTGCCGTTTGAGGACGCGCATTATCCTGCTGGAAAATGGGATTTTGCAGCTCCTGAAGATATGGAAGCCCAACTGGTTGCAGCACATTAGCAATGTAACCAGCTGTATCTGCTACCATAACATATTGCATCCCATATCATAACAAGCAAAATCGGGACTCGTCACTAAACACAATTTGATGCCATTCTTGCGCCCAATTAATCCTTTCGTTGGTCCACTCTAGTCTGCGTAGACGGTGAAGTGGTATAAAGGGAAAACATAAAAATGGACGATATGAACGCAAACCATAAAATCTTATCCGGTGATAAACAGATGACATTGACATTCTGAGTCCTATACCTCTCATTCAATCATTTGCAATTGATCGAGTTGTTGAAAATCTGTCACTTGTGGCCAAAACTCTTAAGCGACGTTCTTTGCGATCCGTAATCTTCCGAGGACGTCCAGATCCACAGCGACGATGCTGAACCCCTTCCTCAGACTATTTGGATTAACATCTCAATACCGATGAAACATTTCGGTTTACGCGACGAGCAATTTCTCTTAGCGAAAGTCCGGTCTCTCTCATACCAAATACGTTCAAAATCACTTAATTGGACAAAATGTTGATCTTGACGCAAGGATACTAAATGAATAGGATTGCTCGATCGCTCGATTTATTCTGCAGAGATCACGTAACGCGCTGACGTCACGTGTAGACTTCGCTCTCGATACTTCTATTACAATCTGTACTAAGGTGCACTTTAAAAGGCTTCTAAATATTTTATTTGAGTAAATTTGACAACTTTTGATTTAAGAAGCAATGGCAATAGTGTTCATAATCGAAATATTTTTTTTTATTAATTAGTTTTGTTGATTTTATTATGATTTACAATTTTTTAAAGATAAAAAATTACATTTAAATATGTAATCAAGCTGAAATTAATCCGCTGTTTAAATTATTTTTACTTGAACGGAAAGAAACTTTACAAAAAATTTATCTTGTTATAATTTACGGACAAAATAAAATGTACTATTAACGGTTAAATAAGTGTATTTAAATTTAAGGTTGTAAAAATAAATAAAAAATAACATAACACACTACAAGTTTATTTTAAAATTTTATTCAATTTTCTTCGTTTTATTCTTTCTTCATCGGTTTCTTGAGCTGCTGTATTCGCTCTTTTCTTTCCACTTCTTTTTTCACCAAGCTTTATATTTTGATAGTTCATTCTGTTAATGGTAATGTTTTCTTTTTTCTTAATTTTAATGCTTACTTTTTTTACAACTTGGGAGCCTTTTTTTAAAGAATCACCGTGGAAATGTTCGAAGTAGTGATTCCATTTTTTTATCTTTTTTATGCCATTTTTTTACTAAATTTATGTTTAATTAATTTTATTTAAAAAACCTAATAATTCGTTTTGTAAAACTCGTTCATATAACTCTCCTCTGTAAAATGAGTAGAACAAATTACGCTAGTATTAGGGTTCATGTTATCAGCCCTTTCACAACGCCTAATTCATTCATTTTGGTGCCTTTTGGAAACTTGTGGTATGTAATCTTAAGGTTTTTATTTTTGGTTGCAATCAGGTTGCTATCGCAACCAAATACAATAATAATAATAATTTAATAAAATGTAAATAAGTTTAAATTTTAAATTAAACCTGATAATAATTAGAAATTCTTACAAGCAACTTGTAGGCACGTATTTGAACGAGTAAAACAACAAATGCAATAATTGTTATAAAAAAAATTGCAAAACCGTTGTATTTAAAGGGTATTTAAGCACAATTTATAAGCAGCGAGCCGATATGTGGTCTACGGATGACGTCACGCGTCAAGATTTACTGGAGTGGGGCGGCTTACATTGCGAGAATACGAATCGAGCAACGGAGCAATCCTATTCATTTAGTATCCTTGGATCTTGACGTATTCTCGGCATTGTTATCAAGTTCAGAATGAAATTGTGAACCAACAACAATAATTTGCAAACTTGAGAATTACTAAATGATCTACTACTTCAAATTTATTGTTACTATGTTACTATGGAAACAACAAGAAAAAAACAAAAAACTACTGGCTAGATTTTATTCAAATTTTAAACATCTCTTTGTTTCATGAAAATAGACGTTTCCTAAAAATTTCAATAAAATCGTTCAACAACTTCTAGGTGTTGCAATTTTTCTGGAAGTCAGTATATATCAATTCATTTTTTTCAAAATTTTCTTATTGTTGCTAATTTACCACTTTTCTTTCCGTCTCGATGAGTAGATTCATCAACAAATCGTAACACATGTGAGATATAATAAAATTGCTTCAACGACATTGTTGTCCAAAAAAATAGACTTGTTTGTTTCTGCACTCCACAAACTTCTAGTGAATTCAGAATTCACCGTAAGATTTATAAACATTGGCTAATAACACTAGACCCACGTATGCTTGTAAAATTCATCTAATTTTTTTCAGTCATCAGCAAACACATTTCAACTTGATATCTTGTATCCTAAAAGCGGCATATCTCGTTGGTCAGGTGTAAGCTCTATACAATTTGCCGAAGATCCTCTTCCATGTTGCGGAAATGGTTGTGTATTCCAATGTACACTTTTATTCTTAGACTCAATCACTTTCACAAATTCATTTACATTTTTGTCTGTTGGGATATCATTTACGTCACTATTTGTGAAATTGAATCATTACTGTCAGATGCATTTATTACATGTTTCTAGTTCTTCGCTGGTTAAAAATCGAGTTTCCGTCAGTAACAGATTTTCAAAACAATATAAAAATCGATGTTTATAATTATAATTTTAAAAATTACACCTCGTCATCGACTTTGAAACTGATTCAATTAAAGTTAATTCGTCTGAACTTGTTCGTAGTAAAAAAATAAAATACGTTATGTAGTACAAACTACGAATGCAATTTAAGAATTTAAAATAGGAACAAACTGTTTTACAAGTTCGCATCAAGTAGATCCAAAGAGTAACAAAGTTTATTTTCTAAGAAATAAAACATTACTTTATAATTTTTTTGTAAGGGCTAAGTAATGCTGAAACAAACAAAGGCATAAACTTTTAAATAACTATTATTAAACTAACAAAATATAGCAAAAATATTTTCATTTTAAAGTAATATATTTGTTCAAATTATATAATTAAATATCGGTTTAATAACATTGAATTTATCTACTGTCACAGTAACTAAGTTTATCATTTGCAATGTTCTGCTTAAACCATTAATAAATACAAATCTAAGATAACCTTTTGTAAATCGGTCTTGCATTTAACAAAAATACATGGCTTAGTTCAGCATTAGTAGCTAATGAGTTTAAATAAAGTTTAAAAAGTATTATAAAAAACATTAACTGATTGCGATTATTTACAATATCTAGTATTTCTCTAAATTTTTTTGTTTACAATTTTTGTAGGTTTATATGATTATGATTATTATTTTGTTTTTTACGTTAGAATAAAGTAGTACAGACACTGTTTTAAAAACTTACAGATCGTTGGACCGTCGCCCCAGGGTTCACATGAGTTGAATTATGTTCTAAGACAATCAGCTATATCACTCTCCTTATGAATAGCGCTGTCGTTATCTAGCCGAATCGTTATTTTTGTAAAATCGGTATGCTGTATAACTTATAACGATTCCATCGACTCTCGTTATACACTCTCGTTATTTTGAACCATAACTATTATGATATAACTTTTTTTGTATGAAAAAATAAATTTTGAAGATGTTTTGCGCGTTGCATTATACGAGGAACTGGAAAATGCAATCAGAAAAAGTATTTTCAGTTTTACCGTGTATTTAAGAGAGTAAGGCTAGAAACGTATTCTTTCATACAGACAAAAGTGCATGAGTTTTACATGGACGATCTTATTAGCGGAGCAAGCACGCCCGAAGAACTATTTAAACTTTAAAGTGATCTTACGCTACTCACAAACAACATTCAGTATGTCTTCAAATCAAAACTTCCAAGAAAGCTGTTCTATGTTTAGTCTTCCAGTTATTCGATCCTTTAGGACTAATTTTACCAACTGTCATTCTAGGTAAAATTCTTATTCAACGCCTTTATAGTTTAAGTTTACCCGAGAAAATAAACACGCAGTGAAGCATTTTTAAAACTAATCTGGCTTCTTTAAATTTATTAATGATGCCACGTTATACCTCAGCTGCAGATTTCGTAAAACTTGAGCTTTATGAGTTGTGTGACAGCAGGTCTCAAGCATTTGATGCGTGTATTTATATTAGAGCGTTTGATTACCACGGTAATGACAATGCCACCTTACTTTGCTTTAAATCACTCATCTCTCACGGTTAGAGTTATGTGCAGCCGTTCTTCTGCTCAGCTAACCCATAAGGTGCAATTGTCTCTTACGAATACTCGTCAGTCTGGTTATGGTCAGATTCCTCAATAGTGTTGAGTTGACTACTCTCTCCCGCTAACCAATTTAAAACTTTTGAGTCAAACCAAGTCGCATTAACTCAAAAATTCAGCAGTCCTTGTCATTGACGCCATGTTCCTTTTAAGCACAACCCAGCTGATCTCATATCCAGAAAATGCCAAACTTCCAATTTAGTTATTAATACATTCTAGTGGAAAAGTCCACCTTTTTTGATAACACCCGAAAACCAGTGGCAAGTTTTACAGAAAGTGCATGATAATTCTTCTGTTGACGAACTTAAGAAAAACGATGAGCTTTCATTGACCTTCCTTAATTCTGCATCGTTCTCTATATTTAGTACTTAGTCTTCACTATCTAAACGTAAGAGAATAATATCTAGGATTTTTCCAATTTGCAATAACGCTCGTCAAACGAAACCTAAGCGAATCTTAGGCAGCTTACAAACATCAGAAATCAAAATTGCTATAAAAGTGCTGGTCAAGTTTAGTTCCAAAGATCTTAATTTTCAAACACTTTCATCTTGTGCTTCTACATTGCGAAGCTTAACAGTTACTTGCATCTATACGAGAGTATTCTTGACCCATATCCGGTCGTAACACGGCTAGAAAAGTTGAAACTACACTATTTGCTTTCGAACTTATTCGTGGTCTTATGAGCCTATGAGCCCTTGGATTCTACGTCTCATTCTCTCCCATCTATCAGAAGTCGTTACACTGCCACAAAAAGTCTTCCTGAACTGTGTTTTAAAAGTTTCCCAACTATCAATCAAAGATTGTTTTGACGAAAACCAATACACTGCTGTTCCCGTTAAATGTGCTCGTGCAGTTTCTAACGTATAACCATCTGGCCAATGATTAAGTGTGGCACTCGTTTCTATATTTTTCAACCAAGAATCCGCTTGAGCCCAATCTTTATCACCATCAAAATTTCTAATAACTTTTGATAAGTCAGGCAATACACGAAAAGAAGTTTCTGCATGCGTTGATTCAGCGTTTCTATTTACTAAATGTGTTCTATTAGTAATCGACAACTGTTCAAACATTTCTTGCATCATACGGTCTTTAGCTTGTAACATATCCAACATTCTGTGAAGAAAATGGTCAGTAGGTATAGAGCTATTACCTTCTTGTTCATTAACAAATGCTCCTTTTAAACTGTCGTCTGCCATTTTTTTCAGATTTTTATTACCCGCGTATTTTGTTGGAAAATGGCTACCATTAACTACTGGGGACTGATTTTTGAGTAATCCCACTTCTGAAAACTGACGGCGCTAGATATTTCTTATTTTAAATAAAGCGAAAGCGCACCACAACAAAAAAACATACTAAAATAATTTGTAGAAGTAATCTCTCAACTATACGATAATGCTATCGCTACTGTCTGAACCTCGTATTAGCATCATTAAAAATACAAATTAATTTTTTCAAATAAATGTTTATTAAATAATGAAATAAATATAAAACTAGTTTCTAAACAACTATAAATAAATTATGTATATGTAATTATATGCTGACGTCTGTGTTGCGAAGCCCAACGTTGTCTTTGCATATTTCCCAAAACTTCTTGTTAAACTCGTTACTTCGCGTTCTTTTAGACATATGCGACTTTTTACAATCGACGAAATACTTTCCGGTTACGCCATCAACATCTTCACTTACTGCTAGATAAACAATTGTTTCACAACCTTCTTTAGCTGTTTTAAAAAACACTTTACTAAAAAGTGCTACAGACCAACTTATCGGCGCGGGGAACGTATTCCAAATGTCTGTTTTTATAATTCCAGGGTGTAAACTATTAACTGTTATATTACTATCTTTTAAGCGAAGCGCCAATTCATTGGCAAAACACACATTTGCAAACTTTGAATTGAAATAATTTAAATGTGGGAAATAAGACGGGACGTAACGCTTTGATTGGTCAAAGCCTAATCTTCCGAAAAAATGTGACACTGATGAAACTATTACAATACGACTGGGCGCTGATTTTTTTAACAAATCTAAAATTAAACAATTAAATGTTTTGTGAGTAAAAAAGTAATGTTACCTATTAGTAGATGCGTTAGAAGAAACGGTCCAAATTGATTAGTTGCCATAGTTAAGTCAACTCCATCGTCATTGTTGACGTTTTTAGATAACCAGACACCCGCATTATGAATTAAAACATCTAATCTGTCTTCATTTTTATTTATGTCTTCAGCAAAATCGCGAACGGACTGAAACGAAGATAAATCCAGCTTTTTCAAAATGACGTTTGTGTTTCCTGTTGTTTCTATTATTTCGTCTAGAACAAAAATAGATACTATTAGTTATAATTTCTGTTAAACGTTTAAAGTTATTGGTTTTTATAACACTTGTATATTAAAGTATTTTTTACATTTATATATAAAATTTATATTTGAAATGTTTTTGAAACGGTAATCTGTTGGTATGGTTTTGGATACACATCAGTGTATCTTAGCGCTGACGAGTTCCAAAAGAAAGAAACATCAGCTGTCCGTTAGTTCTGCACAACCCAGTTCACTATCTACTTTTACATAAGCTAGTCCTTATAAGTCTGTCTCTTAAAACTCATTATAAAATGCGACAAAACAAATTCAAGACATCTTGTTATAAAAAACAATTTTTTATTTTATAACAAAAAACAAACATAGTTATTATATAGTAAGATCCGTTTAATGTGATCGCAGTCAATGTTATCAGTTGGTTATTGTCATTATTTTGGATGAAAACCGGCCGTTTGAATCCGTTTACATACAAACATGTAATATTATCAAAAAGTTGCTTAGTGTTATCACTTTCAACTAATTTAGAACACAATAATATTTTTGTTTGAGTTATTATTCTAAGCACGTCACATATCTTAGTTGTACTTTTATCTTTGTGTTTTTAAGTGTGCAGTTTGTTTTGTGCATTCTAATTTAGTTTATTTTTGCTCTTCTTGCAATGTTAAAGAAAAACAGAAGCGATCCGTCGTTAAAAAAGAAATTATCGAAAAGTACGATGAACTGCCAAAAATGGGACAAAGAAAAAAGAAAACCTTTCAAGTACTGTTGTACATAATTTTGAAATTGTGAGATGATATCAAACACGCCTTTATTAACAATGCTAATGTCGAACGGGAAAAAACCACATGTTGAAGCTGCTCTAATGGGTTGGTTTACAAAGGTTTGAGACAAAGATGCAAGAGTAAATGGATATCTGTTCAAACAAAAAACGGAAATATTAGCCCAACAATTGGGAAAGATTGGGTGAAAAAAAAATGTTTTTCAAAATAATTTAAAGTAAAAAGGACACTGCTGCGATTGACGCAAACGCTTAGATTGAAAACAAATAGCCAAATATAAAATCTTAAGCTTTCGCGGTTGTTATGTTTATGATTATAAGCGACTTTCGGCTTAGACCGCGTCGTAGTTAAACACCCAGACTTAGGCTTGATCCTAGTCGCTTCTTGAGAGCCAAAACTAGAAGTAAAATTTGGCCTTTACCGCATTGTCGTTCGTGAACCCAAACAAACCGACGTTTCGCAAGGCATTGCAGCTTGCAACTACGCCATTACACCTAAGACAACTCCGATAAAAGATATAGTATGTGGAGTAGAAGTTGCTATACGCACTCTGGTTAAGGAGATCTCTGAAACTATTCGACAAGATGTTTGCAAAATTGTAAGAAAAGCAAAACCGCTACGCTCTAATATTAACAGACATGATAGAGAAAGCAGCTAAACGGTTACGTGAGAATAAGGACATTATAGTATTGAGAGCAGATAAAGGAAACGCTACAGTTGTTATGACGATACAAGATTACAACGACAAAATGACGAACTTACTCTCGAAAGATTGCTACATACGTCTACAGAGAAACCCTTTAAACTCCTTATGCACTAAGGTAAACTCCGACATTAAAAACTCTACTACTATAGATATTAACAAGAAACAAACTTTGATTGTCAAAAATCCAGTTTTTCCGCGAATCTAAGGTCTTCCCAAGATACACAAAGAAGGAGTCTCCCTTTGACCTGTAGTGTGCACCATCAATTCACCAACCTAATCGTTAGCACGTTATCTAGCTGTAAAACTCTAGCGGTTGACAGAAAATACAGAAACACACATTAAATATTCTACAGACTTTGTAGGGAAAATTAAGAACTTGCGTATAGCTTATAGGAGAGAATTACTGAAGAAAAAGTTCTTCTCATAGAACTAAGACTTATTTCAGTTATAACGACAACTTGTTTAAACTGCCAATATTTACATGGAATATTTTGTAATTGAAATTATAAAAAATCTTGAGTTAAAACTAAAAACTTGCTTCAGATATGTTGATTATACATTTGTGGTATAGCTTCATGGCAAAGATAAACTGAATCAGTTCTTTTAACATCTAAACTCTGCACAAAATAGCATTAAAGTTAGAACCTAACAGCAGTCTAGCCTTTCTTGATGTACTGGTGGTAAAGAAAAGTAACGGAAAATTGGGGCATTTCGTTTATAGAAAGAAAAACGCACACTAATAGATACTTAAACGCCAAATCTCATCACCATCCAGTACAAAAGAATACTGTTTTGCATACTTTAGCTAAAAGAGCTATACGTGTGTCAGATAATGAAAATCTACAAAAGGAAATATTGTTGGAGTCCCTCAACAAAATGGATACGGGTTCAAAAAGATCCCAAACGCATGGAAAAGAGCAATAAATCCAAAAGCCAAAGAAGGCGTATCACCTCCTACTAGCACCGCTTATTGACCATACTGTATGGGTTCTACAGACAAAATAAGCAGGGTAATGTTAAAACTGTCTTTACGACTAATGATACCCTGAACACCTAGTTTACACCTGCTAAAGACAAACAAGGGGCTTTAAAACATGCCAAAGTTTACAAAGTTCCTTGTTCCTGTAGATCAGGTTATATAGAACAGTCATTGAAGTTAGAGAAAATAACATATGGCTTACTGCAAACACCGCAGAGTTACTAAATCAGCAGTGGCAGAACACTTGTGGAACCAAGGACACGCTGAACTTTGACCAAATTAAAGTGTTAGCTAGAACTCCTTTCTACTTTCCCAGACTAATCCGCGAAGCTGTAGAAATAGAAAAACATCAATGTAATATGAACCGAGCAGACGATTTAAGACTCAACAAATCTTAGCCCCCAGTATTATATCCTCTAAGACAAAGATCAACCTTCTTGGAAAGGACACAAACACTCACTCCGAGTAATAACGAAGTCAGTCAAACGGTAACGGAAAGATAAGATCCGTTAATCAAGCTAATCGCTATTGGTATAAATATAGTTCCTTATGCTTCAGTGACATTTATCACTCTGAAAATGCAAGCTGCAATGTCTTGCGAAACGTCAGTTTGTTTGGGTTCACGAACGGCAATAAGGCAAAGACCAAGTTCTACTTCTTGTTTTGGCCCTTAAGGAGAGACTAGAACTAAGTCTAACTCTGGGTGTTTAACTATGACGCGGTGTAAGCCAATAGTCGGTTATAATCATAAACAAATAGCCAAAGTTCATTAAAAAATATAACCCATCTCAAAGCTACAACGCCGACGAGACTACAATTTACTTCAGAGTACTACCGGAACACACTTTTATGTTCAAAAGGAAGTTCACGGTTTTTTGCAACGTAAATCTGGTAGAAAAAACAGAAAAATTGTTGGTAAAGTAAACGTTCACGATGCTTTCAAGGCGTGAAGATATTACCGGTGTAATACGAGACGAATAAAAATTCTCGGATTAGTAAATAGTTGACAAATTAGGATAAAAAATTAACACGGAACATTGTCCTGTTAGTTGACAATTGCACTGCTCAAGTGTGATAAAAACAATCAACGTATATTACCGGCACGAAGTAAGTTTTAAAATTTTAGAAAGTATAGATAAAAGTAAAGATCTTATTTCTTTGAGTTGTAGGTGGATCAGAGATACTAATACATCGTATGTTTAGTTGATTTTTTTTTCATATAAGGTATAATCAGTTACATTAGAAATATTTTGCGTTTGTGAGTGACACCAGCGTTATAATTTGAATGTTAATTGGTAAAAACAATAAATGAATTTAGTGCTTCAATATCACTAATCAAAGAAAAACATTTTAATACATTGTTCACTTTGTCTTTTATCTATGTAAATACTTTTTGATCGATAACGTTGTCACCACTTTTTGTTTTATTGTAGTAGGTGATGATTTAGAGATTATTTTTTGTGTCTTCATTTACAGCTTGCCATGGTGCATAGTGCTTAACAAAATTACACAACTAATAATAACTTGCAGATGCAATGTTGAGCTTTGAAATACCACTATCATTAATATTTTTTGAATTAGCACTACGAAATATTTGTTTGTTAGCTTCGCAACTTTCTAATATGGAGTTACCAGCAGTTCCTATATAAAATGTTTTGTTTCTATTTCGGAATGATGTTCTTTTAGTAGAACAAAACCATGTAAGAGTTTATATCAAGTGAGTTTTAAGATATAATCATTGGTCAACGATTTGTTTTACAATTCCTGGTGTATATTGTAGCAGATTCAATGTATCAACTGCGTCTTTCGTGGCGTTATAATCAAAAATAATTTTTTGTTGCTAATTTCGTGATACTGATCATTTTTTTTTGGTATATTATACTGACTTCTAGAAAAATTGCAACACCTACAAGTTGTTGAACGGTTTTATTGAAATTTTCAGGAAACGTCTATTTTCATGAAACAAAGTAATGATTAAAATTAAAAAAAAACAAGAGCTTAAAAAGTTTTTTCAATAACGAGTTGCTCTGCCACGATTTGTAATGCGCTCATTTAGACGTCTTGGCATTCTATTAATCAAGTGATCTATAGCAGCTTGAGGTATATCGTCCTAAGCTTTTTGAATCCGTAGCTGGAGATCGTGTAAGTTATCTGGAGGGTGTGGTAAATTACCCAGTCGCCTACCAATCATATCCCATACATGTTTAACGGGCGACAAATCAGGCGACCGAGCAGGCCATGGAAGGACGGCAATGTTAGCTTCTTCAAAAAACCGTGTTGTAGCTCTTGCCGTATGAGGGCCCGCATTATTCTGCTGGAAAATGGGATTTTGCAGCACCTGAAGATACGGAAGCCCAACTGGTTGTAGCACATTAGCAATGTAACCAGTTGCGTTTAGGTTGGCGTCAATAAAGACTAAGAATGATCTACTACCATAACATATTGCAACCTCATATCATAACTTCTAAGTGAGGGCTGTGTTGCGTTCCACAAAAAATGTTGAATTTTTACGTTCTGCCCGCATCCGTCTGACCTTCCTACGACTATTGTGGGACCACAAGCAAAATTGGGACTCGTCACTAAACACAATTTGATGCCATTCTTGCGCCTAATTAATCCTTTAGTTGGTCCATTCTAGTCTGCGTAGACGGTGAAGTGGTGTAAGGGGAAGACATAAAAATAGACGTTATGAACGCAACCCATAAGATCTTATCTGGCGATAAACAAATGATGTTGAGATTCTGAGTCCTATACCTCTCACCCAATCATTTGCAATTGATCGAGTTTTTGAAAATCTGTCTCTTGTGGCCAAAACTCTTAAGCAATGTTCTTCGCGATCTGTAGTCCTCCGAGGACGTCCAGATCTCAGCGACGATGTTGAACCCCTTCCTTAGACCATTTGGACCAACATCTCAATACCGATGAAACATTTCAGTTTACACGACGAGCAATTTCTCTTAGCGAAAGTCTGGCCTCTCTCATACCAAATACGGCCTCGTTCAAAATCACTTAATTGGACAAAATGTTGATGTTGACGTACTCTCGGCATTGTTATCAAGTTTAGAATGAAATTGTGAACAAACAACAACAATTTGCAAACTTGAGAATTACTAAATAGTCTACTACTTCAAATTTATTGTTACTATGAAAGCAACAGGAAAAAAACTACAAGCTAAATTTTATTCAAATTTTAACCATCTTTTTGTTTTATGAAAATAGACGTTTCCTAAAAAATTCAATAAAATCGTTCAACAACTTTTAGATGTTGCAATTTTTCTGGAAGTCAGTATATATCAATTCATTTTTTTCAAAATTCTCTTATTGTTGCTAATTTACCACTTTTCTTTACTTCTCCATGAGTAGATTTATCATCAAATCGTAACACATGTGAGATATAATAAAATTGCTTCAACGACATTGTCGTCGAAAAAATAGACTTGTTTGTTTCTGCACTCCACAAACTTCTAGTGAATTCAGGATTCACCGTAAGATTTATAAACATTGGCTAATAATACTAGACCCACGTATGCTTGTAAAATTCATCTAATTTTTTTCAGTCATCAGCAAACACATTTCAACTTGATATCTTGTATCCTAAAAGCGGCATATCTCGTTGGCCAGGTGTAAGTTCTATACAATTTGCTGAAGATCCTCTTCCATGTTGTGGAAATGGTTATGTATTCCAATGTACACTTTTATTCTTAGACTCAATCACTTTCACAAATTCATTTACATTTTTGTCTGTTGGGATATCATTTACGTCACCATTTGTGAAATTGAATCATTACTGTCAGATGCATTACATGTTTCTAGTTCTTCGCTGGTTAAAAATCGAGTTTCCGTCAGTAACAGATTTTCAAAACAATATAAAAATCGATGTTTATAATTATAATTTTAAAAATTACACCTCGTCATCGACTTTGAAACTGATTCAATTAAAGTTAATTCGTCTGAACTTGTTCGTAGTAAAAAAATAAAATACGTTATGTAGTACAAACTACGAATGCAATTTAAGAATTTAAAATATGAACAAACTGTTCCAAAGAGTAACAAAGTTTATTTTCTAAGAAATAAAACATTAGTTTATAATTTTTTTGTAAGGGCTAAGTAATGTCGAAACAAACAAAAAAATATTTTCATTTTAAAGTAATATATTTGTTCAAATTATATAATTAAATATCGGTTTAATAACATTGAATTTATCTACTGTCACAGTAACTAAGTTTATCATTTGCAATGTTTTGCTTAAACCATTAATAAATACAAATCTAAGATAACCTTTTGTGAATCGGTCTTGCATTTAACAAAAATACATGGCTTAGTTCAGCATTAGTTGCTAATGAGTTTAAATAAAGTTTAAAAAAATATTATAAAAAACATTAACTGATTGCGATTATTTACAATATCTAGTATTTCTCTAATTTTTTTTTTACAATTTTTGTAAGTTTATATGATTATGATTATTATTTTGTTTTTTTACGTTAAAATAAAGTAGTACAGACCCTGTTTTAAAAACTTACAGATCGTCGGACCGTCGCCCCCAGGGTTCACATGGGTTAAATTATGTTCTAAGACAATCAGCCTGATGCTATATCACTCTCTTTATGAATAGCGCTGTCGTTATCTAGCCGAATCGTTATTTTTGTAAAATCGGTATGCTGTATAACTTATAACGATTCCATCGACTCTCGTTATACACTCTCGTTATTTTGAACCATAACTATTATGATATCACTTTTTTTGTATGAAAAAATAAATTTTGAAGATGTTTTGCGCGTTGCATTATACGAGGAACTGGAAAATGCAATCAGAAAAAGAGTCTTTTCAGTTTTACCGTGTATTTAAGAAAGTAAGGCTAGAAACGTATTCTTTCATACAGACAAAAGTGCATGAGTTTTACATGGACGATCTTATCAGCGGAGCAAGCACACCCGAAGAACTATTGAAACTTTAAAGTGATCTTACGCTACTCACAAACAACATTCAGTATGTCTTCAAATTAAAACTTCCAAGAGAGCTATTCTATGTTTAGTCTTCCAGTTATTCAATCCTTTAGGACTAATATTACCAATTGTCATTCTAGGTAACATTCTTATTCAACGCCTTTATAGTTTAAGCTTACCCGAAAAAATAAACACGCAGTGAAGCATTTTTAAAACTAATCTGGCTTCTTTAAATTTATTAACCATGCCACGTTATACCTCAGCTGCAGATTTCGTAAAACTTGAGCTTTATGAGTTTTGTGACAGCAGGTCTCAAGCATTTGATGCGTGTATTTATATTAGAGCGTTTGATTACCACGGTAATGACAATGCCGCCTTACTTTGCTTTAAATCACTCATCGTTCCTTTAAACGGATCCACAATTTCACGGTTAGAGTTATGTGCAGCCGTTCTTCTGCTCAGCTAACCCATAAGGTGCAATTGTCTCTTACGAATACTCGTCAGTCTGGTTATGGTCAGATTCCTCAATAGTGTTGAGTTGAATACTCTCTTCCGCTAACCAATTTAAAACTTTTGAGTCAAACCAAGTCGCATTAACTCAAAAATTCAGCAGTCCTTGTCAATTCCTTTTAAGCACAACCCAGCTGATCTCATATCCAGAAAATGCCAAACTTCCAATTTGGTTATTAATACATTCTAGTGGAAAAGTCCACCTTTTTTGATAACACCCGAAAACCAGTGGCAAGTTTTACAGAAAGTGCATGATAATTCTTCTGTTGATGAACTTAAGAATAACGATGAGCTTTCATTGACCTTCCTTAATTCTGCATCGTTCTCTATATTTAGTACTTAGTCTTCACTATCCAAACGTAAGAGAATAATATCTTGGATTTTTCCAATTTGCAATAATGCTCGTCAAACGAAACCTAAGCGAATCTTAGGCAGCTTACAAACATCAGAAATCAAAATTGCTATAAAAGTGCTGGTCAAGTTGAGTTCCAAAGATCTTAATTTTCAGACACTTTCATCTTGTGCTTCTACATTGCGAAGCTTAACAGTTACTTGCATCTATACGAGAGTATTCTTGACCCATATCCGGTCGTAACACGGCTAGAAAAGTTGAAACTGCACTATTTGCTTTCGAACTTATTCGTGGTCTTATGAGCCTATGAGCCCTTGGATTCTACGTCTCATTCTCTCCCATCTATCAGAAGTCGTTACACTGTCACAAAAAGTATTCCTGAACTGTGTTTTAAAAGTTTCCCAACTATCAATCAAAGATTGTTTTGACGAAAACCAATACACTGCTGGTCCCGTTAAATGTGCTCGTGCAGTTTCTAACGTATAACCATCTGGCCAATGATTAAGTGTGGCACTCGTTTCTATATTTTTCAACCAAGAATCCGCTTGAGCCCAATCTTTATCACCATCAAAATTTCTAATAACTTTTGATAAGTCAGGCAATACACGAAAAGAAGTTTCTGCATGCGTTGATTCAGCGTTTCTATTTACTAAATGTGTTCTATTAGTAATCGACAACTGTTCAAACATTTCTTGCATCATACGGTCTTTAGCTTGTAACATATCCAACATTCTGTGAAGAAAATGGTCAGTAGGTATAGAGCTATTACCTTCTTGTTCATTAACAAATGCTCCTTTTAAACTGTCGTCTGCCATTTTTTTCAGATTTTTATTACCCGCGTATTTTGTTGGAAAATGGCTACCATTAACTACTGGGGACTGATTTTTGAGTAATCCCACTTCTGAAAACTGACTGCGCTAGATATTTCTTATTTTAAATAAAACGAAAGCGCACCATGTATATTAATTTTTATAATGTTCTTAACACAAAAAACCTTAAAACAGCTAAAAGCATCTCAAGCGGACCGATCCACTAGAACACGATGCACCGATGCACCCTCTGTTCTATCTCATTCCTCTATTAGTTCGTTCAAAAGGAGAATAGCCGTGTCTCTACTCACACAATTTATCTCGAATGGCGCTAAATTTAAAAAAGTTGACCACAATCTGATTGTTTTTTTAATGCTCTAGATGTAATCATAACCTCAGTGGATGAGAGATTCCAATTACTTTCTTCTTACTCTAATAATTTCGCGTTTTATGGAATATTGATAAATTTAAAAATTATTCTGAAAACGAACAATTAAAATTATGTCAAAAAGTTGAAAATTTATTAAACGACAAAACTCGCAATGAACGAGACATAACTGCCGTGGAACTTGTTAAAGAATTGCAATATTTACAAAATTTTGATGAAAAAGTTATTACGTTTCCAGGAGAAACTTTAAATTATATAACAATTAACAACTTAGTGGATTCTTTTCCTAATACGAGCATAACACTTCGTATTTTATTAACAATACCGGTTTCTGTTGCTACCGCAGAACGATCTTTTTTAAAACTCAAAATAATAAAAAATCATTTAAGATCGACCATGGGGCAAAACCGACTAAGTAATCTTGCTATTATTTCAATAGAAACGGACCAGCTAAAAGAATTAGACACCGAAGATTTAATTAAACAATTTGCAAAAATTAAAGCACGGAAAGCTCAATTCACTTAGCTAAAATATTAATAACAACACCTAATACCTGGGTATTGACTTTTAAAAGGTGACATGTTGCATTAATAAAATAATATATTGTTTAATTTTTATTTGTCGATCAGTTTCGTCCTGTGATATATACCCACATAGCACACAAGATACAATGAACATACATACTTATCCATTCGGCATACATTGATGAATATCCATCAAGTAATGTACATTACAGCTCCACAGTATATACATACGTGCACATCTATGAACGTATATACATTAGAATGTATTTACATGGATCTTTTAAACCACATAATCCGAGTAAGAATTGTGAAACGAGACGTCAGCAGAAGACCCACCAAGGACCTGTAAAGGTTTGCGAAGACTCGGAAAACAGTTTATGAATGTGTGATGAAAAACATTTTTTCATCTGAATTAACTATCTTTATATCACTAACATTACAGACAAGTTTCAATTCATGATTATATAGGAAATTTGAATATTATCGGCAACGCCGCCATTTCTTACCCATAAAGCATTGTGATCACATTATGGTAGTTCGCGAGGTTAGTGATTTAGCGTTTTTCGTTAGTGATATAAACATTTATATACAAACTACTACAGAGGTATTAAAGTTTATGAATTATTTTCACCGTGAGCGCCCTTTCTAGAATAGTTATTGTACATTTTTGATTTTTTCAGGAAACGATCAATTTAGAGAAACTTCAAGACAGACACTGACATTATTTTTATATTTCTATATATATTTTATAATCAAAAAGTAAACAGTAAATATAATATTTTTTTTTAGTTTATTTTAACCTAAGTACCAATATCTAAAATAAATATTTCAATCTACATACAAGAGTATATTTGGAGGACAGTAGATATGCAATAGAGGTTATATCTGATGAAATAACACGTCCATTGCAACTCAATAATCTATACCTTCTGGAATAGAAATGGAGGTACCGTGGATATACAGTAGAGGTCATATTTGACGAAATGTCGCATCCATTGTAACTCTATATGAGATACATAATGTTTATTGTGGATGTACATTAAACCTCCATAATCCCTGAACATCACATTCATTGCATATGTAATGGACCTTTTTGTGTTATGTGGGTATAAACGAGTATTTTTAATATTTTAGATATTTTTTTTATTTCTTGTGCTTTTCTATCATATATTTCATTTGAAACTAAAATACAAAAATTTTGAGTTGTAATACTGTTAGACGTTTATAATTATGTTATGTACCTCAATGAAAAAATACTGGTATGGCTTATGGCTTGTACTTGTAAAATATAAAAATGAAAATAAATTTATGAAAATACTTTTTAAAATTATTTTTCAATAGTGGATAATAATATCTCACTTAACCCGTATCTCTACTCACATATGAACGTAATACAAATTTTGGGCGTTGTTTTAAATTTGCACAAGGGCGCCAAAAGTGCTAGGCGCGGGCCTGACTAAGCGATTAACCTCCGACGATATGCGACGCAAATAAACGCAATTTCGCATAGTCGATCTTGCAAAAGATTTATCACATGTTCCAGCGACTTCAAGAATTATAATTAACAAACTATCAACAATAATATCTTCAATTTATAACAAAAAAAATTTAATAAAATAAATAAGGTACCAAACATTTTGTATATAGCATAAATCCTGTTGATAAAAATTTAAAAATCATAAAGTTATTTGAATTTCAATCAACACCTTATCTATTTACAAAAGAAATCAACAACGCACAGCTATGGATTTATAGATAATATATAAAGAGGTCAAAACGTCTTTTCTTTCGATTTTCACAGTCGCAATTCTCGTTCATAAATTCCTTCTCTAATATCTCGTTATCGCGTGGTATCGCCCAAGGTCTTTAATAAATTTCAAAAGTGCATTTAAATTTTACGTTAAAAGTAGTTACGAGGGAATGTGAGAAAATTAAATGGCTGATACAAAACGTTACATTAGTAAATACTCAAGTAACCCGGTTTAAAAAATATTTTTTCTCAAAAAATCTAAAATTATTGCAAACTGCATTTTTAAATCTAAATTTATTGCAAACCGTTTTTTGTACATTTGGGATTTTACTTTACTAACAGTATTTATATTTCATGTGACATGTGCATGTATACTTCGGATAATATAGAAACACGAGATAACGTTCTAACAGGATTCTTAATGTGAATCACGTGTTGAAGAATGTACGATCATTTTTTTGTTTTGTACATACTAAAAAAAAATAATAAATATTATTGAAAAAAGTATGTACCAAATAATAAAATTCTAAAAAGTTTTTAACAGCAAAAGAGCGAGAAGTTTACTTGGGTTATACGTAAAAAAATTACAAATATTTATTACAATTAATTATTAAAAACAAAAATATGTGACAAGAAATAAGAATATGTAATGTAAGTTATTAATACACCAATCTATTTTTAAAATAAATGTATTTAAGTAAAAGTAAATAATTTGCATATTTTAAATGCCATTGAAATTTTTTTAGTAGAATTTAATAGACTAGGTTGTTGTTGGGATTTTAAATATACGGAAATGAGCATCTCATAATCAACAAATTTGACCAAAATTTTACAAATGTTAGTTTACAAAATTAATTTTTTTATTTTAAAAACTCTCTTTACATTTCTTTTATTCTGATTAAGAATTTTTGATTTATTCTATCGAACTTTATAACTCATTAGCACATAATTTTAATTTCTTCCGGGGTATTGGTAATGATTTATTTGATTACAAGTTGCATTATAGAATTCTTTGAGTAGGAAATAAAATATTAAGTAAGTTGTATTTCCAAATTCCTTTCTTGTTAATACGGCAAATAATAGTAATTACAACAATTTAGAAAGAATAAGGTAATACTTATATAATTCTTTGTTTTCTATTTATTTTACTATGAAAATTACGTATAAACTCGTAAAAATAAGTGATGTACAACTTTCGCTAACACGATGATACTAATTTTGATTGTATCATAAAATGCACATTAAAATTCTTTACACACAATTTTGTAAAATGATACAAATGATTTAGCAAGAAAATTATTAAAGAATTTTATGAAATTTATAACTAACTACGAAAAAAGAAAAATAATAAACGTATAAAATATCTATATAATTAAACGCAATATAAACTAACGCTGTTACGTAATCAGTGGAAAAGTTCTATGTAATTAAAACAATTTATAAATGATAGATCGTAATAATAAAAAAATAAACAATGCCCACCTCTACAAGTTTTTCCTGTATCTTGATTTCGACAAGCCATTATTACCCTTGCACCACTTTTTGCCAATTCCATTGCAGCTTCTTTGCCAATTCCCGCGTTCCCACCGGTTATAATAATAGTTTTCTTCTCCATTTGTTAAAGTCGTTTCACATCTGTGTTCAAATAATTCCGAAGCAACACTAAAGATTCTTCTACCGGCGTTACTTGTATTTAACTGTGGAACATTTGTATAAAAAATTAATGAACGCAACTTCACACAATAAACGTTTTTACTGTAAACTTTAAGTACATTACAAGAACGTTTAAAATTAATTAGAACACGTTGAAAGTGTTTCAATGCTTTAGATTAATTCACAATAAAAGTTTCTATTCGTACAGCAAGTTCCGTTACTACAAATATCGGCGAGTCATCGATGCTATCGAAGAACTGCTAGATAATTATTTTTTCTATAATTGTTCTTCTTTAGTTAAACCTACAAACTTTTCACTTGCTTCCCAGATGCTTCTGACGAAAATAAAATCAGAGGATTTGATTGGTTTTGTTGTTGCGTGACAGTTTGTAAATAATTCCCCACTTACGTTTTCCGTTTCTTTGGATATAGCAACGTGAATGACACTTTGCGCACCTTCTTCAGCAGTCTAAAATAAATAAACATTTTGCTTAGCTCATCTATTTGAATGTATATGTACACGTACTTTTGCGTAATATTTCAACACGATATTTTTTATGAGACCTTCCAGAACTATGTTCAAAGCAGTGGCGGCTCGGGGTGGTTCACATTGGGGGTGCATAATTTCAAAATTAAAAAGTATACCTAATACATTTTTCTTATAAATATCAAATTTGAATTTTCTTATAACGTCTTTACCTTTAACAGATTGTTTATTTTCTAAACATAATTGAGGCATCGGCCGTTTAAGATTTTTTACTGCAATTTTTTCATCATACGTTACCTAATCGCGAAAACGCATTATCCACTAAACTAGCGACAGAATTCATTGTATTTGCCTTCCGAGTACCATGAGCAAACTAAATACTTGCTCAATCGCTATGTATATTGCAGCATTGAAAACGAGCAAAATACAAGTATCCCCACCTCCAATGTAATTTTAAACGCTGTATTGAGCAACTGTCAGGTTTTGCTCCTCGATTCGCTTCACTCTTCAGTAGACCATCGCACGTTGTTACTGTTGTCACGCGCGGTCCGCAAACCATGAATACGTAATAATTAAACCAAAGAATAAATACTTTAGTGTATTTATTCTTTGATTAAACACTTCCACAGTTAGCCGTCGCTTTGTTTGTTTTGTTTAAAATTCCAGGGGGTGCAATTGCTCACTTGCTCTCATTAAAAAGCCGCCACTGGTTCAAAGAAAGATTGTGGAATAAGTGCGTGAAAAATGGCGTGGATGTAAGTCCTGGGTTGACGCAGTTTACCGTGACACCAGTTCCTTGTAATTTACGCGAAAGTGCAACTGTTGTTAAAACGTTGCACAATTGTGAATTAGCGTATATAAAAATTGGTGCCCAGGTTTGAATTTTATTGTAGGTATTTAAGTTTGTAATCTCTAAATTGCTTAGCCAGGTTAGAGTACCGCCCGTAAAGATAATGCGACTTGATGACGTCTTCTTTAACAAACCTAAACGTTAAAAAAATTAATTTCAGCGTATAAAATTTAAAATATATCCTAATATCGCCTTAAAATATTTTATGGTAAATGCAATCAATACGCATAGAAGTTAAAAATTAATTTTTCTCAAGATATGGTTTCTAGGACGATGTCTACGCAATTACACTTATTTGCATCGTCATCATATTGAATTAAACTTGTTCTAAATAAGTCTATGTAATGATTTCACTTACTGTAAGTGCTGTTTTATATCTACTGGATAAAAACCATAGTAATTGTGAAAACAGGGTTAACTCAGATTGTTACAAAATTACTTAGTAACATAACAAATGTTGAATTGTTTGACAATTACGTTTAAATGCAACAAAAGTAATTCCTAACGTATGTAAACACAATTAAACGTTTTAAATAAAGATATCTGTAATACTTAAAGTGGTATTACAACATGTAGAATTGTAGATTGTAATATACTACAAACATTAAAGAATTATTGTAATATAGACATGAAGCTTTCACCATAAAACATAACAATAGTGGTTTTAGGTTAATTAGTGTATATTCATTTAAAATTAAAAACTCACAACCATTACTATCTTTTTTATACAAATAGTAATTTAAACGATAGTATAGGTACCGTTGTTGGTAAACAAATACAGTTTTTAAATTATTATTATTATTATTTATTTATTGTGCTTATAAATACATGTAATTTTTGCACTCGTCATATAATTACAATATATATTTATGAATGGTTTTAAAAGTAACAATACACGTAAAACAATAAAACACATAAATGACACATTAAAATTCAACAATAATAACATTATGCACCATATTAACTGACTAGACTAGAGTGAGGATTTGAGTATTTAAATATTCATCTATTGAGTAAAAACTATGATTTAATATGTTTTTTTATGTCGTTTTTGAAATAATAAAATGTCGAGTCCTTGACTTGACTGGGAAGTATGTTATATAACACTGGTCTGCATGAAAATCGGCCCTGATACCATTCTTGACGATTCTCATGTAAAATGACCTCCTGAATCCAAAAATGAGCTTCGTTTTTACACTTTTTACCCATCACCCGCCTATTTTGGGGAGACCCCATTTTTATTTTATTTTTTGCATTTTTTTTAGAATTTTAACTTATAGCCATTAAACATCCCAAAGCAGGTAATAAAATTTATACCAAAGTATATGCCAAAAGTTTTACTATAAAATTATATAGAAACAACAATAAAATACAAATATATAAGAACAGTAAAAAAATATCAATAAACAGTTAGGAAGGTTCACTGCACGATGCTGGCGATCTCAATACCACATGCAGGTTTGAACAGGAATTTTCGACAGACTTGAACTTGCATTACTCTTCTCATTATAGTATATTACATTGTTTGCTTAACTGTTTTGATCAGTACATCTATAACTGTTGCAGAGTTAACTTGTCGACGTTTTAAACGTGCTGGATTTTCTGTTCATTTTTGTTCATTTGTGTAAAACAGTAAAACTACTTTTACTCCGGATTTTTTCAAGTGACTAAGTGTGATTTGTGGTTAATGTCGGGCGTTGAATTGCTGTTTAATTAGGCCACGCGAGTGTGAAAATCATCCCGATAGCTTCTGCTGTCTGCGGGGAATTAACTTTAAAAGCGCAACGAAAACCCCTTTCTCCGCTTGTTAAAACAGCTTATAAATTGTACTTTGATTGTCAAGTTGGCGACCAGGACAAGACTTGGGTTCCATCAGTTTGCTGTACGACTTGTTACAGTAGTTTGACCAAATGGCTCAAAAGTACCCGTAAATCAATGCCATTTGCTGTGCCCATGGTTTGGCGTGAATCTCGCTGTCATCTTACAGATTGTTACTTTTGTATGACTTCCACCATCGGGTTTTCGAGCAAAAGTAAGCATACAATTCAGTATCCCAATATTCCATCAGTTCTAAGACTTGTTCCTCATAACGATACTTTGCCAATCCCAGAGCCCCCAAACACTTATACTCTAGAGCCGGAAATTGATTTAAAAGACTCTGAGCCACAACCTGGGGCTTCGAATGATACTGAAACGTCCGAGAAATTACTTGCAAATGCAAGAACCTTCTGGAGGCTGTTATCTAGTTTCTAGAAGATATAGCGAAAAGTAAGGAACGCTCGAGAAAGATTCGCCGATGTCTATAAATACGTAAGAAAGAAATCGTAGGTCAGTTATTGCTGGAATGTGAAAGCATGCAGTATTAAGAAGATTATCAAGTTGAAATAAATACGTATCGTTAGCACGCGCGGCGTTTTAAATAAATAACAGTGTACACCGAATCGAGTGAACGTGACTCACAGTGTGATATCCGAGGACGTTATCTTATCTCGTGTTATACAACGGTTATACATAAATTAGAGTGTAAGTGTTTTTATTATTAGATTTTAGTAGTTCGGTCAATTTAAAAGTATACATATTTCTATAATAAGTAAACGTAGTTTTAATCGTTTTAAATAAATTAGTTTTTAATAAATAGATACGTAACAGTGGCGTCAGGTGTTGAGGTATCAAACCGTTCGCGATTTTTAGTGTGAATACCATTAAGTTATTTGATATCGCACCAGTAATAAAAACATTGCGTAAATATCTGTTAAGATTCGCGATAAGCGTGTTTATTTATAAAGTTAAAATAGTGTTTATTAAACTTTTTCTTTTAACAAGGGCGTGATTGCGATATTAATTAAAGTCGTTTCCGTGGTTAAATATTAATAAGTGAATCGTTATTAAATTTTGTGTTATATAAAAACTGCATTTTAAAAAGTAGTGTATTCAAAACTTTATATTCGTGTTATATTTAAATTTATGCCGGTGACGCGTTCGCAAGCAGTTAAAATGGATGCAAAGCTATTTGAATTTCTTGAATCAATCAAAAATGGTCAGGAATCGATGAATAGGAAAATGGAACCAAAATTCACAGAAAATTGAAAAAAAACTGTCGGAAAATTCAAGAAAAATGGAAGAAAAACTCTCCGAACATTCTCAAAAAATGGAGGAAAGTTCTAGAAGTTTAAAAGAAGAAATACGAACGAGCATAGAAAATCAAATTAAAATTGTTCAAGAGGAAACCCAAGCAGACATGTTAAACTTAAAAGAAGAAATTTGCGATTCTGTGAATGAGAAAATAGAAGCAATAGAGGACAAATTAGAAGACAGAATAAAACTGATTGAAGAAAGAATGAAGCAGATGAATTGTCACGGCGAAGGAAGCGTCACGAGTGAGGATTTAATAATGGACCATCGTGAAGAAAACACTCACAAGTTCAAAGTTGTACCACCGAATTTTGATGGTAAAGTTCCATGGTCAACCTACTACAAGCAGTTTGAAGCCGCAGCTACTGCTAATGGTTGGAGCAACAAGCAGAAAGCGACGTCTTTAATCGTGTCCTTACGTGGAGAAGCGCTGGGAATTTTACAAACTGTTCCGGACCATCTGCAAGAAAATTACGAACTCTTAATATCACGATTAGAAATGAGATATGGGGATGCTCATCTTCAACAAGTATACCAAGCTCAAATTAAAAATCGGGTTCAGAAAGCTGCCGAAAGTCTTCAAGAGTTTGAGGCTGACATCGCTAGATTAACACGGCTTGCGTATCCTACAGCACCGGATACCTTCCTGGAGCAGTTAGCTATTCAAACTTTCGTAGATGGTCTCCGAGACAGCGAAACACAGCAGACCCTCCGGTTAGCTCGACCGAAGACGTTAGATGACGCATTAACCCATGCTCTGGAGTTCGAGGCGGCGAAACAAGCGTCGCACCGAGGCAGCCATAAGCTCCGTTGTGCTGCAGAAGTATCCTCGCACACAGAAAAAAGCATTGAAGACATAGTGCGACGGGTATTTCGGGAACGAGAAGCTCGAGGAAGAGAACTGACGTGCTGGAACTGCGGAGAAGTGGGCCACGTACGACGCCGTTGTACTAAGCCCAAAAGAAGACCAGAAGAGCGTCCGGAAAACTAGAACGGGTCGACCGAATGGGGCGAAAGTCGACCTCAACGAGCCATGCCCCGGAGATTACCATCCAAATGGCATCGCCTAGGGAGCAATTGCATAGCATTTATCTCGATGGCAAGATTAATGGGAGAAGCGTCCAGTTACTGGTTGACACGGGAGCGACGAAGACTATCATTCGTCCTGACATGTTATTGGAAAACGAGAAGACATCACCAGTAACAGTACGACTTCGAACGGCGACGGGCGACGAAATACCTACTCACGGACAAGTCAAAGTAACCATTGGTTTGGGAAATGGGGTACTCGACCATCAAGTACTGGTAGCCGACATCACGGAAGAAGTTATCCTGGGAATGGACGTGATAAAGAAGTATGGGTTCCATTTGGATATGAAGAACGATGTCCTGAAGATCGACAATGAAGAAATTCCTTTTCATTCGTCAGAGAAGGCAGCCGTGCGAGTCTTGTTGAGTGAAGACGTGATTCTGCCTGCAAGGACGGAAAGCGCGATTGAACCAATGGAAGGCGGTTTAGTTGAAAAGGGACTACTCGTTGCCAGAACCTTAGTACGAGTAAAGAAGACGATGCCAGTAAGGATCTTAAACATCAACTCAGATCCTGTAACGTTGAAAAAGAAGACCGTGGTAGGCGAATGCACGCCAGTATCACAAATTGTGAGATGCGTGAAGACGAACGAAGATACTCCGCCGAAGAAGTGTCCACAACATCTATTGGACATTCTTACCACCAAATGCCAAAACCTCAGCCAAGACCAGCTGGCTAAAGTTAAAGTTATGATCCAAGAGTACCAAGATGTGTTCGCGCTGGAGAGTGGTTCCAAAGGAAGAACTAACGTGGTGAAACATAAAATTAATACCGGAGACGCTCGACCGATACGACAACATCCACGCAGACTTCCTTTGGCGAAAAGAGAAGAAGCCGAACAAATAATTACGGATATGGAGAGAGAAGGCGTGATTGAACCTTCAAGTAGTCCACGGGCATCCCCAGTGGTACTCGTAAAGAAGAAGGATGGATCAACGAGGTTTTGCGTAGACTACAGACAGCTAAACGACGTGACCCAAAAGGACAGCTACCTTTTACCCAGAATTGACGATACGTTAGACACCCTGTCAGGATTCCAATAGTTTTCCACCTTAGATTTAAAGAGTGGTTACTGGCAGGTAGAATTGGAACCCAAGGATCGTGAAGAAACAGCATTTACGATCGGAAGTGGTTTGTGGCAGTTCACTGTGATGCGCTTTGGCCTGTGTAACGCTCCTGCAACGTTCGAGCATTTGATGGAGATCATCTTGCGCGGACTGTCTTGGAAGACGCGCTTATTTTACCTGAACGACGTGATCGTGGTTGGAAGGTCGTTTGAAGAACACTTGAACAACTTGAAAGAAGTGTTCCAGCGACTACGTGGGGCTAATCTCAAACTGAGCTCAAAGAAGTGCCACGTATTTAAGAAGGAAGTCCAATACCTTGGCCACGTCGTATCTAGAGATGGAGTAAGGGCTGACCCAGACAAAATCCGAGCAGTGCAAGCATGGCCAAGACCGATCGACAAACATCAGGTCCGAAGTTTCCTTGGGTTGTGCACTTATTATAGAAGATTTGTCCCCGGATTTGCCAATATTGCCAAACCATTGACAAAACTAACCGAAGAAAAATCAGAATTTAGATGGGATGAAGACTGCGAAAATTCTTTTAATCAACTAAAACAGGCCCTAGTCACTTCGCCGATTTTGAGTTATCCACGAGAAGATGGAAAGTTTGTTTTGGATACCGACGCAAGCAATATGACCATAGGCGCGGTCCTTTCGCAGGTTCAAGATGGACAAGAAAAAGTTATCGCGTACTTTAGCAAGGTTTTGTCTAGGCCAGAAAGGAATTATTGCGTGACTACGAGGGAGCTGTTAGCCGTCGTTAAGTCCATCGAACATTTCTACAAGTATTTGTATGGACGAAAATTCTTACTGAGAACAGATTACGCCGCTTTAAAATGGCTACTGCAGTTTCGTAACCCAGAAGGACAAGTAGCAAGATGGATCGAGAGACTGCAAGAGTATGACTACGACACAGAACACCGTGCCGGAAGCAGTCATCGGAACGCTGATGCCTTGTCCAGAAGACCATGTCCGGCGGACTGCAGCCATTGTTCGCGACTGGAAGAAAAAGTCGAATGCCTCCGGAGAACTGCCGTGGTTGATGATGAGTGGGAACCTGAGCAGTTACGTCGCGAACAAGAAGACGATCCTGAAATAAGACAACTCCTCGACTGGAAAGAAAGCGGCCGACGACCAACCTGGGAAGAAGTGAGTGCTTTGGGCAGAATTATCAAAGCGTACTGGGCGCAGTGGGACTCCTTGATAGTAGAAGACGGTCTTCTTAAGCGATCCCTAGAAAATGTCGAGGGCACGGGAAACAGACTACAGCTGGTAGTGCCGAAGAGCAGGGTGACCGAAGTGTTGAAGCATCTCCACGACGGGACATCGGGAGGACACTTTGGCATTAAGAAGACGTTGGGTAAAGTGCGAGAACGATTCTACTGGATGAACTGCAAAGAGGACGTCATGAAATGGTGCCGTAAATTCATAGTCTGCGCTTCAGAAAATGGTCCAGCGAGAAAGCGCAAAGCACCCATGAAACAATACAACGTAGGAAGCCCTTTGGAAAGAGTAGCGATTGACATCGCAGGGCCGTTCCCAGAATATGATTCGGGAAATAAATACATCCTAGTGGCGATGGATTATTTCACGAAATGGACGGAGGCTTACGCCATACCCAATCAGGAAGCAGCTACAGTCGCAGACATATTAGTAAAGGAGTTTTTCTGCCGGTTTGGAGTTCCGTTGGAATTACACTCCGATCAAGGCCGCAATTTTGAGTCTGGGCTGTTTCAAGAAGTTTGCCGACTGTTAGGAATTAAAAAGACTAGGACAACGCCTCTCCATCCTCAGTCCGATGGCATGGTTGAACGGATGAATCGAACAATGGGCAAGTACTTAGCCAAAGTAGTGTCCGAACACCAAAGGGACTGGGATCAGTACTTGCACCTTTTCCTAATGGCATACCGATCATCCGTTCACGGAAGCACAGGCCAAACACCATCCTGTGTAATGCTCGGTCGTGAAATACGATTGCCATGCGACCTTCAATTTGGCCGAAGACCGGAAGAGGAAGTCGCTGGAGAAGATTACGTCAGCAAGCTGGCAAAGAGGCTAGACGAAGTACATGAAGAGGTTCGTAAAAACATACAAATTGCCAGCGACAGGATGAAAACAAGATATGACGTCAAGGCGCAAAATGGTGGGTTTCAACCTGGCGATACGGTCTGGTTGTATAACCCTCAAAGGAGACGTGGTTTGGCGCCGAAGCTGCAAAGGCAATGGGAGGGCCCCTATAAAATCTTGCAGCGTATTAACGACGTTATATACCGCATCCGAAAACCGCCCAGAGGCAAGCCAAAAGTGGTCCACGTCGATCGTCTAGCCCAGTTTGCTGGCGATAACCACAATGCGCAAGTTCAGGTCCGAACCAGAATAATAAGTAGCAGAACCAGGAATCCAATCGAAGAAATGGAGTTCGAGAAGTTTATGAACTTATACGGAGGTTCTGGAAAAGCTAGGTTCGGAGTTACCACCGAGGAACAACAAGACCTGTTCCAGACACAAAAAGATTATGCTATCGCACATTGCGTGAGCGAGGACCTTGACATGTCAAAAGGGGTTGCAGTCGTGTTTAAAAAAAAGTTTGGGCAGCTAGATGAATTACGAAGACAGCAACCGGCAGCCGGAAAAGTTTTAGGACTATGTGGTGACGGACGCTTCGTTTTTTATTTGGTCACCAAGAAATACTCACGTGTCAAGCCGTTATATAAAGATCTATGGCGAACATTATGGAGTCTCAAGAGACAAATGGAGTTCCATCATGTTAAGAAATTGGCAGTACCCAAGCTTGGTTGTGGCTTAGATCGACTGAATTGGAGGACAGTTTGAAACATGTTGGAGGTCGTCTTCAGAGGAACAGGCATTCAAGTGTTGGTCTGTAGTTACCAGCCGAGGAGAGCATTGGGTCGGGAAAAGTCCATTGACTGTTACTTTTATGGTCAAGGAAGTTGCCGGAATGGAGGAAGCTGCCGCTATCGCCACGATCCCTTTTACCGGTGTCGCATCCAGTCTCCTGTTCTGGGACAGAACAGTCCTAAGAAGGGGGCAGTGAAACGTCCGAGAAATTACTTGCAAATGCAAGAACCTTCTGGAGGCTGTTATCTAGTTTCTAGAAGATATAGCGAAAAGTAAGGAACGCTCGAGAAAGATTCGCCGATGTCTATAAATACGTAAGAAAGAAATCGTAGGTCAGTTATTGCTGGAATGTGAAAGCATGCAGTATTAAGAAGATTATCAAGTTGAAATAAATACGTATCGTTAACACGCGCGGCGTTTTAAATAAATAACAGTGTACACCGAATCGAGTGAACGTGACTCACAGTGTGATATCCGAGGACGTTATCTTATCTCGTGTTATACAACGGTTATACATAAATTAGAGTGTAAGTGTTTTTATTATTAGATTTTAGTAGTTCGGTCAATTTAAAAGTATACATATTTCTATAATAAGTAAACGTAGTTTTAATCGTTTTAAATAAATTAGTTTTTAATAAATAGATACGTAACAATACGTTCAATGATGATGAAGAGTATTCTGCAAATTTAGTTTCTCGGCTACTTCACCTCCTCACTCAATCGGAATTAAATGATCTTGTCAGGGATTTGCAGTTACCCAAGACTAAATCTCAGCTCCTAGGATTGCGACTTTAACAGTGGAATCTCTTAGAAAAGGGAGTAAAAATATCTTCTTGCAGGACCAGACAACCAACCCTGAAATGTCTTTTCTCAGAAAATAAAGGTTTAGTGTTCTGCCCTAATGCAAATTTATTGAAGACAGAGCTACAGATGCCATGTGACCCAGACAAATGGAGACTGTTTATAGACTCATCATAAACAAGCTTAAAAGTTGTCCTGTTGGCAAATGGGAATGACTTCCCATCAGTTCCAGTTGCATACTCTGTTGATATAAAGGAAACGTACAAAAACATCTTCAGAATCCTTGATAAAATTAGTTATCATGATTATAAGTGGAAACTTTGCGCTGACTTGAATGTTGTTGCTCTATTCACGGGCCTGCAATCAGGATTCACAAAATATTGCTGCTTCCTTTGTGAATGGGATAGCCGAGCCCGAGATAAACATTACATCGTACGGGACTGCCCTCTGCGAGAAAATCTTATTCCTGGTCAGAAAAATGTCGCCCACAATCCTTTGGTTCCGAAGGAAAATATTCACTTATCACCTTTACACATCAAACTTGGATTGATCAAGCAGTTTGTGAAAGCAGTGGACAAGACAGGTGGCGCATTTCAATTTTTGAAAACTAAATTTCCTCGTCTTAGCGAAGCTAAAATTAAAGAAGGCGTTTTTGTTGGTCCTCAGATTAGACAACTCTTTCAAGATTCGACGTTTATTGTACACTTAAATCGAAAAGAAAAACGAGCTTGGCTTGAATTTCAAAACGTTTGTAAGAACTTCCTGGGTAACCACAAAAGTGAAGATTATGTCGCTCACGTCGAAGAACTGCTTTTAGCGTGCAAGGACATAGGATGTAACATGTCTCTTAAAGTTCACTTCCTTCATTCGCATCTGGACTTTTTCCCTGAAAACTTAGGAGCAGTCTCGGATAAACACGGGGAACGGTTCCATCAAGACATCGCTAAGCTGGAGAAGATATTTTCAGGGAGGTGGAATGCAAGCATGTTGGCGGAGTACTGCTGGTTTTTGAAACGAGAGAGCTGTACCTCAGGGCATAAAAGGAAAGCAAGCACCAAGTAACGATGAATATCTTTTTATTTATTACTGTTTATAGCTAAAATAGTTTTTTTTCCCATTTAAATTAAATTCATGTCCGTATATTTATTATTATAATAATTATTATAATTATAAATTAGAGATTTGGGGCTCCCTCGAAAATGATGGGTGATGGAATAAAACGGAAGACATATTTGGATTCAGGACGTTATTTTACATAAGAATCACCCAGAATAGTGTCAGGGCTCGATAAAAAATATTTTTTTGCAGACCAGTGTAATTTGACACTGATATTGTTATTTTTTGATTTAGATAGTCTGTAATAAGAGGTTCTTAGATCCTTCACCCCTCTAGTATTGTAGTTATATGTGTACTGCCATTTGTCAAGAAAGACAATTTGTTTTTATGTATATCTAATAGAGTACGATAAATAAATATTGAAGATAGAGGCATAATTTGAAATTTACAATAAATGCTTTGACTATGATCTTTTGCATTGAAAAAACTTTTTAGGCGTTGGATGAATTACCCCATAGATTAACACCATATAAAAGATGGGATTGGAATAAAGAAAAGTATACTAAATTGATTTAAAATTTGTTAGTTATGAAACCCTATACCATGGGGTTAAAATGAAAAATTTCTGTTGCAATAGAAACGAAATATTACCAAAAAAATCGCATTTGTATTAAAAAAAATGGTGTGGTCACCACACGACTTTCCTATAATGATTGACAAAGTAATGTCTACATAATTTTTTAAGGTTATGTTGTCATAAAACTATTTTGAATTGATATGTACCCGTTTGTATTGATTTCCAAGCTTGCTATAATTTTTTTGAAATTTTTTTTTTCGATTTCATTAAGTTCATATCGACTAACTCTTACATTTGTGCGCCTTGACATTATTTACCCCTTTAGTAAACCAGTAAAAAAATCATCGCAGGCAGGATTTGAAGCTATATTATATTTACGAATTCATTTTAAATTACAAATTAAATATCTAAACTGTTAACGGTAATTTTTTTTAATTTAAATAAATTGTTACGAAAAATTATTCTACAAGAAACTAAAAATAATTCGAATAATTTACATACGTACAAAATTATATAAGAAAAACTGCGGATACGCCCACTTTCGCTTTTTTATATTAAACCCATCTTTCGACAAAGCAGAGAGAATATAAAAAACCAGCTCCATATCAAATTTCAAGTTACTGGGACTTTTGGTTTGAGAGTTATTGTGGGTACATCCAAAGATAATTTAAATAAGATGCAGCACTCAGTATATAAACAAGTCAAAAGAATATAGAGAAAAATTGTTATTTTTTAAGGTATCTTGCTTTCCCTTCAAGATATGGAATTTTTTTTCAAAAAAAAACCGTTGCAGACAGGATTCGAACCTAAATTTTAAAGAAACTGCGTTTATATCAAATGATTGTTTGTTATTATAGATTTAATATATTTTTACTCGGACTTCAATAAACCTTAAACACAACAACGGACGTTGTATTTATTTAAACCCGGATGAGCTTTTTTAACACTTCGTACGTTGCAGTTAAGACTTCAAAACTAAACTACTGACTAGAACATTCTACCTCTTTTGACAAGCCGTTCAAACGTTTAAAGTATTTTGAAAACGCTTCACTATCTTCTTCTTAAGACTGTTCTGTTCCAGAACAGAAAACTGCACGCGGTCTCGGTAGAAAGGGTCCTAGTGATAGTGTTAGGTCTTTCCATTTCGGCAACTTTCTTGAGTATAAAAGTAGCAAACAATGGACTTTTTTTAACTTGATGTTCTACTTGGATGGTAATTGCAGACTAACACTTAAACGTGTGTTTCTTGAAAGACAACCTCTAACTGTCCTCCAATCCAGTTGATCTAAATCGGAACCGAACTTAAATACTGCCAATTTATTAATGTTATTTAACTCTAATTTTATCTTGAGACTTTATAATTCTCGTTCAAAAAATTCTCGTATAACGGCTTTGCCCGTTAGTACTTCTTGATGACCAGATAGAAAATGGAGTGTCGGTCATTATACAGTTTTACGACTTTGCCGACCGTCGGTTACTGTTTGAAACCGTACAGTTACCGGTAATGTTTTTTCATTTTCCAATAACATGTCAGAACGACTTGGTCGCTTCTGTGTCAACTAGTAACTGAACACTTTGTCCATTGATCTTACCATTGAGATAATTGTTCCATAGGCAATGAATGCCATTTGAATGATATTCTCCAAGACATGGTTTGTTGTGGTCAACGTTTCTCCATTCGGTCGACCCACTTTAGTTTTTCGGCCGTTTTGCTGGTGTCGTTTTAGGTTTAGTACAGCGTTGTCGTACGTGGCTTACTTTCTTGCAGTTTTAGCACGTCATTTTTCTTCCACGAGCTATTTGTTTGCGAAAGACACGTCGCGTTTTTTTATCAATACTTTTTTGTGTTTGCGCGGGTAGTTTTGCAGCACAACGGAGCTTATGGTTGTTTTCATGCGACGCCTGTTTCGTTTCTTCAAAGTCCAACGCATGTGTTAAAACATCTGTCAAATTCTTAGGTCTAGCTAACCGTAGAGTTTGCTGGGTTTTGCTACCTCGGAAGCCGTCCACAAAAGTTAGAATAGCCAATTGATCCAAAAAGATATCATGTGCTGTTAGATACACAAACCGTGTCAATCTAACAATTTTTGTTTGGTATAACTATAAATATAACTAAAGAAGAGCATCTGCGTATTTCATTTCTAAACGTAATATTAAGAGTTCGTAATTGCTTTAGAAGAGGTCAGCAACAGTACGCAAAATTTAAAGTGCTTTTATACGTAAAGCCATTAATAAACACGAAGTTTATTACTCCAACTATTAGCTATAGCTGTTTTTTTGATAGGTTGATCATAGAACTTTACCGTCAAAATTTAGAAGTACAACCTCAAACTTGTGATTGTTTTCCCAATAATCAATTAGTAAGTATTCGATCGTGACGCTTCTTTTACCATGGCAATTGATTTGGTTTACTATTTCTTTAAACAATTTCACTGTGTCTCCTACTATTTCTATTTTGTAATTCACTGCTTGTTGTTCGTCTTCTAAAACTTCGTACATTTCTTCTTTTAAATTTAACATATTTGCTTAAGCTTTTTCTTATTAATAATTTGTTTTTCACATTTTTAAAAGTTTTGAAGACTTCTTCTTTTATTTTATAAAAATTGGCATCCATTTTTCTAGAATGTTTATCTGTTTTCTTAATAACACAGCTTTTTTGAACCAATGATTTCTAAATCCTGTTCTTATAGTTCTCATTCAAATATTTCGGGAATGCTTCAATATGTATTTAAATAAATGTTTTCACTATCATTATTTTCAGAAACTATTGGTATTTAATTTTTTAGTGCACAAGCTGTTTTTGTGTCAATTCCAAAACCTTTAAAAAATGTCAGTACATTGAAAAACAAATGTTACAATGAGACTTTTTGCTGCACGAAGACCAGGTTTGCAGACCGACTGAAAGGAGACAGATCGTATTGGAAGACTCTGTTAAAATTCAACTTTGTCGCTTGGGTTTCTACTCTTTCTAATTTTATCGTTGTGTAATCTCAGCCAAAATCAATCGCAAACTAGCAGCTGTTATATTTCTTTTGATTTACTAAACTAGTTTGATGGTAGTTAACCATTGTGGTACGATTAGAGTGATTTTAAACGAAATTATGATGTAGGGTTGTGAGTCAGTTTCGTAACTTATCACGGTTTTAACAATTCGTTTATAATCTAGTACAGCATTTCACGAATCATTCTGTTTTGCTTTTAAGGGGGATTCAAACAGTGCACTCAACTCCATTATTTCTTCCAATGTCGATTTAGGCCAGAGATCTTTAACTACCGACGATATCGTTTGGAAGAAGCCAGTCTTTAATATAACTGAACAAAATTTGGTATACAATTTCAAACGGTAGTTTTAGAATTTTTTCTGAAGAAAACAAAACTGAAAAAATGACGTGTCAGATTAAATATAAATTTAATGCTTTCATAAAAAAAATTTATCTGATTTTTAACTTTGTAACAACGAGCCGTAGTGTCGCAGCGACGCGACACACTTTAGTTAGAGAGGGCGGCCTCGCGTAACAAAAGACTACATTTTGACATTAGTTTTAAATTTTATGATTTTCGTCAATTAAAGTGTTAATTCATTTTGAATGTATCCGTTAACTAAATAAAATAGTGTGTTACGTGTATTAGTGGCTAACAATACTATAACTATCGAAACGAGGGTAATATAACCCACACCTGCCCGCCACAAGTGTCGCCCAACGCGTTGCCTTACGTTTTCGGTGGTGAACAGTATTCAACAAACGTTTAAAACGAAAGTAAGATTTCGTAATTGTTTCGTCAAGATTGCTGCGTTTGGTGTTATCAAACTAGCGTCCTTCATTACGAAAAATTCAAATATTTGTTTAGCTACTCGAATTAACTTGTGTTTTTAGAACTGCGCATCACACTACTCTGACAGCACGGTATTTATTTATGCTGTTACGATCAGGAAAAGTTACCAGTGATTTGACAAATATGGCAGAAAATCAACCACAACAGTTAATTATGACAGTAGAGATGATTCAGAATTTAATCCAAGGGATTCAAGTAAATAATCAACACAACATTCAAACTGTGAGTACTGCAAATTTTTCTGCATGTAAAGCAAGGTTTAATGGTGATTCAAACTCCGATATTGAAGCATTCATTGATTCAATAACGGTATATAAGGAATGTCTTAATGTAAGCAACGAACATGCACTAAAAGGACTGTCAATGCTTCTAACAGATGATGCAGCTACATGGTGGCAAGGAATTAAAAGTTCAATTCAATGCTTTGATGAAGCTATCACATCACTTCGACATGCTTATGGTTATCTAAAGCCTGCACACCAAATTTTCCAGGATTTGTTTGCACTTAAACAAGATAATGAGAAAACCGACGTCTTTATTTCTAAAACGCGCGCATTGTTATCACGTCTTACAGGCAAATCTGTTATTTCAGAACATGTACAACTTGACATGGTGTACGGACTTTTAAATGTGAGAATTAGAGAAAAAATTACTCGCGATAAAATAAACTCATTCAAAGAATTGATCGAATCTGCACGTGTCATTGAACAAACTTTCTCTGAAATTCCAAGTAGATCAACTAACTCAATTAAAAATAATATGCCTTACAATAGCCATCAAAATCATATTCGTAAACCTAAACAATGTGTTTATTGTAAAAACTACGGACACCTTAAAGATGAATGTAAGAAGTTATTACGCATACGTTCCGAGTCTTCAAATGTTACTGAGAATCAGAAACATGTTGTGAATAATGCTAGTTCTGTAGGTTCAAGTGATGACTGTAAAATTTCGTGTTATGAATGCAAAACACCTGGGTATATCCGCAGCAATTGCCCTAATTGTTCAAAAGGTAAAACCGAAGTTGCTCATGTGAGTACATTTAGATCTGATTCACCTATTGAATTTTTATGTAATATGTTTAATGATGTATCAAACTGTAAGAATTTGTATTCTCAGAATGCACGCCCACTGACTCGTGTTCACATCGAAGGCCATAGCGGATACAGTTACCTGGATTCCGGTGCTCAATCTAGCATAGCAGGTACTACACTCAGAAATATACTTCTGCAGGATGGCATCCCATATTTTTCCAAAGTCATGGAAATGACACTAGCAGATGGCAAAACGTCAAAGGTTAATGTACTTGTGTTTCAAGTTAAAATTCTCTTAGGAGGGAGATCGCATTATATTTCATTAATTTATGTACCAGAACTCTCTCAAAGTAAAACACTTTTAGGTGCTGATTTTTTAAAAGTAGCAAACATTGTTATTGATATACCTCATGAATCATGGTTCTATGGAGATTTTCCTCAAAGGATTTACCCATTTGACTCTGAACCAAATTCCGTAAATCAATGTTCGTGTTTTTTGAATTCAGTTCAGTTAAAAGACATTAAATTGCGCTCTGATGAAGGTATTTCGTTTACTTCGGTAGAAAAATCCGAATTTAATAATGTTCTCGAGAAAAATCTTGATTTATTTCTACCCAACAAAGAAGCCACTCCGTATGCAGAACATACCATTACTCTCATAGATAATACTCCTATAGCAGTTCCACCTTATCGTCTCTCAGAAGGGAAAAAGATATTTTACGTAAAGAAATCGAACATCTTTTATCGAAAGATATTATAGAAGAATGTGAATCTCCTTATGCTGCTCCAATAGTTTTAGTGCCAAAAAAAATGGAGGCACAAGGCTAGTAGTAGATTATCGAAAACTAAATGCTATCACTTGTTCAGATAAATATCCATTGCCTCATATCGAAGATTTACTTCATTCGGCTAAAAAAGCCACTTATATGACAACTCTTGATCTTAAATCAGGTTACCATCAGATTTCAGTCAAGCCAGAAGATCGGGATAAGACCGCATTTATTTGCCCTTTAGGTTCGTTCCGTTACATGCGGATGCCGTTTGGATTGCGAAATGCACCTTCCACATTTCAACGCCTTATTCATAGATTTCGCTCCGGTTTACAAGATGTAAACATCTTGGCTTACTTAGATGACATGATCATACTGTCTCCTACTTTTACGGAACATGTTAGGGACATACAATTTGTGTTCAATCGCCTAAGAATGTTTAAGCTTCACTTAAACAGATCCAAGTGCACATTTGGTTGCCTTTCTGTCAATTACCTTGGTCACGTGATTAGTCCCCAGGGTTTGAAGCCGAATCCAAGCAAAGTGTCTGCCATTCTAGATATGCCTACGCCCAAGAACACGAAACAAGTTTTTTCTTTTCTCCAAACCTGTTCATGGTACCGCCGTTTTATAGAGAATTTTGCAGGTATAGCTAAACCTCTCACGAACCTCACAAAGAAAAATGTAGTTTGGACTTGGGGTCCTAAACAAGAAGAAACCTTCCAACAACTAAAAAAGCTGTTAACAACTAGTCCAATTCTCCGCCAGGCTGACGCAAAGCTTCCCTATGTTCTTAGAACCGACGCTAGTGCATATGCTCTTGGTGCATGTTTACTCCAGGGGGAGGGTCCTGACGAAAGACCCATAGAATATGCATCCAGATTGTTGACACAATCGGAACAAAATTATTGTACTACAGAACGCGAAGCATTAGCTGTCGTGTGGGCCGTTAACCGTTTTAGAGGTTACTTAGAAGGTTCCACTACTGTTGTTCAGTCGGATCATCAACCGCTCAGGTGGCTCATGTCATTAAAATCACCAACAGGTCGTCTAGCACGATGGTCACTTCTTCTCCAGTCTTATGACTTAAAAATAGACTATACTCCAGGTCGATTAAATGTTGTAGCTGACATGCTATCAAGACCTGCTTTGGAAAACTTAGAAGCCAAACTTGTAAGCATTGATTTACCCAAGGAAAGTACCAACGAAGTGCGCCGTGAACAAATGAATGATCCCGACCTAAGTAAAATCATCGACTGCTTCGAACGTCCTACTGATGATGTCGATTTTAAACGATGGACCGAACGTGGGTATATTATGATTAACGGTATTCTACATCGCTATGTTCCAGACTCAGATGAAGAGACTGCTCAGCTAGTAGTTCCAAAGTCTTCTGTTAGTAAGATCATCTCGGAATGTCATGATTCTCAACTAGCTGGTCATTATGGAGTTGATCGTACAATGCAGCGAATCGCCAGTAGATACTATTGGACAAGTATGCTTCGTGACATAACCCATCACGTAGCAAAATGTCTAGATTGCCAAAGGTATAAAGCTTCTAACTTGAAACCCATCGGACAGATTCAAACGCCCATTCAAAATCAACGATTTGAAGTTCTTTCTATGGACTTATTTGGACCTCTACCTAAGACAGAGGATGGATATAAATGGATCTACATAATACAAGACACAACCAGTCGCTGGGTAGAGCTCTTTGCATTAAAAGTTGCTTCTGCTGAAAATTGTTCTAGAATTCTTATAGATGAAATAATCTTACGTTTTGGACTTCCTAGGCGCGTAATTAGTGATAACGGTGTTCAGTTCGTGAGTTCCGTTATGCAACAGACAGCTCATTGTCTTGGTTTTTCACAGACTTTAGTGCCATTGTATCATCCGGAAGCTAACCCGGTTGAGCGTAAAAACCGCGATTTAAAAACACAACTTTCTATCTTAACTGCTAACAATCATACACAATGGAAAGATAAACTCCCGGCAGTGCGATTTGCCATGAATAGTGTGAAATCTCAAACAACCGGTTTTAGTGCTGCTTATCTTACATTCGGACGCGAGTTACGCACGCCCGAAGACGTACAGCGTGGTTTTCGCGCGATTATAGAGAATGCCAATTTCGTTTCTCAAGTAACTCCATACTTGCGTAACCTGGCTGATACCTTACGTCTTGCTCGTGAAAATCAAGAACAACAACAAGACCGATATAAGAAGTACAGCGATGCCAATCGTCGCCCAGCTCCAAATTTTCACATTGGAGACAAAGTGCTCATAAGAACGCATGTCCTCAGTAAAGCTAAAAGTTCCTTTACTTCCAAGTTCGCGCCTCGTCGTGATGGTCCATATTTGATTCACAAGATCGTCACACCTACAACTTATGAGGTTACCTCTGTTAGTAACCCAGATGAAATTTTAGGAAAATATCATGTCGCTGATCTAACTCCTTTCAACTCAGACGAAGAAACTGCTCCAATCATTCCTATTCGCAAGAGGGACGTCCACCTATTTAAACTGAAAGTTCTTCTCGTGAATCTAGTGAAGCTGGAACAGAAGTTCCCCCACCCTTCCATCCCAACTCTTCACACAGCTTCTCAACAAAGAATCCAGAAAAATAAGTGTCCCTGTTGCAAGAAACCATTATTGTTGCTCCTATTTGCGGGACGCTTCATGAAGCAAAGGGGGAGATTTGTAACAACGAGCCGTAGTGTCGCAGCGACGCGACACACTTTAGTTAGAGAGGGCGGCCTCGCGTAACAAAAGACTACATTTTGACATTAGTTTTAAATTTTATGATTTTCGTCAATTAAAGTGTTAATTCATTTTGAATGTATCCGTTAACTAAATAAAATAGTGTGTTACGTGTATTAGTGGCTAACAATACTATAACTATCGAAACGAGGGTAATATAACCCACACCTGCCCGCCACAACTTAATAAATGTAGAGTACAAATACTAATTAGGATTGCAAGTAACTACAGAGATATCTTTGAGTACTAGTCCTTATAGCTTTTGTTTACAAAGATTTTGTAAAATAAGAAAGTTTTAAGTTTAGGTTTTTGAGTTGGCGAATTGGAAAATGCACAATGAACTTAAGATTCCATCACAAAAGTATTAAGTATTAAATTCGAACTTTACCATCGTGGTATAAAATCAGTTTAGTTATATTAAACAAATTTATAACATAATTTTGTTTAGAAAATGGTATAGAAAATTTGAAAGTGCAACATTGTTTGAATAAGAGAAGAAAAGTGTTTCGGTATTATAAGCGTATATAGCAAGTTGTACAAATTCAAAACATACAATTCAAGTTTTTTGATCAAAACAAATTCAACTGTGGATAAAAACAAATAATAAAACAACAAATTAAGACAAAATGTGAATATGTAATAGAAGAAACAGAAAAAAATATTTTTATAAAATTTTTTGAGTATGTATTACAATACGCATTTGTTTTTAAAATTTAAGTTATTAATTTTTATTGTTTAAAACAAATAAAATAATATCTTTTTTTGTATAAATCCTTGGGGTTTATGACTATGGTGCTGTAAATGAAATACCTGTTTGTTCAATAATAAATAATGGCCAACAGTTTGTTGCAAAAAGTGTTAGTTTGAATATGAATCAGGAATCAACAAAGTCCTTGTAAACTGAATAATAAACATTTTGGTATATCTGTATATAGTAGTTTTACACCAGCAATTAAAAACAAGGTAAACGCATTTATAAGTTAATATAAGTTTTGATGAGATTAAGACTTCTACAATGCTTCTACCATGCAAACCAGATGTTAAGCATAGACAGTAATTGTCTACCAATATTTCTTTAACTGCTGTAGTTAAAATAAAATCCCAACCATTTTTAATTGCTTTTAAGAAATTATATACAATTTGGTGTGATTTGTAAGAGATTTATAGTTTCGAACAATTTTAACAACCGCAGTTTTTTTATAATTTATAGCTAACAAAACTACGTAATTGATACGACGTAAGTGTGATAATTTGTTAAAAATCTAAAGAACGCAAGCTAATAGTAGGTAGTAGTAGTGTTTTTCAGTATTAGAAACTTTAGGTTTCTGTACAGCTAAAAAAAATTTACTTTAGTAAGTACTTAAAAATATTTTTAAAACTGAAATATGTTTTTAATTAATAGTAAGCTATTTTTTTGTTGTTCTCAACAAAAACAGGTAAGGTTAACAATTCTCAATCACAACTAATTTAGTTTAATTAGGTTAGTTAACTAAATAATAATGAGGAATTAGATTTAATACGTCTTAATTAAATACATAATTAAAAATTGAAATTGCATAAGTCAAATTTATAATTTAAACGATAACGTACCACACATATATAATTACTAGAATTATAGATATGATAATATTGAAAAGGAAAAAGTAATACTTTAAACATTTAATCTGTCAAAAATAATCAAACTTAATTAAACTTAACGATAATTATAGGTAAGTAGTACCTTCGAGTTAATACGTTTTTATCTAATTGTATTAGCATTTAATATATGTTACTTTAACTAATTTAAAGTAAATCATTTTTAGAAATCGGAGGTACTATTTTCTATAATGATTTAATTCTGTGTGGCAATATAAACAATGAACGGTGATTTTTAGATTAATATTATAAGATGGAAAACGTTTTAAGTCACGTTTGAGTAATTTTTTAATAGACCTGAGCTAAATAGAAGTTTGTTATTGTAAAAGCTGCATATAATTATATTAAAATTCAATAACCTTTTGTATAAATCATTACTAATTTTCCAACTGTTATAATTGACTAATACTTCCTTTTTGCTTATTATTACGTTAAGAAATTTATTGCAATATGTAAGTGACATTAATCTAGGCTAATACTGACAAAATCTCTTTATTAACAATTTTTCCCGAGTTAATAAAAGAAAACGCAGATTATTTTTGAGATAGAATTGTACAACATACTGTTCTCCAAACATTAACTTTGTAATTTTTAAATAAATTTATTTTTTAATTCTTTAAAGTTGTGTTTGGCGCTGCGAACAGGATCTACACAAACGGCTCAACTGTAGTGTCGGTGATTATTAAATCTTAATTGTGTATTAAGAACGAAGATAATTATTTGTTATCCAAAATAAAGTATTGCAAGATTCTTGGGCTCATCGATAACGTAGGACTTCAATCCTTGACGGCCTTCGCATTTCCACAACGCCTGAATTGACGCAAAAACTTGTCTTAGAGAAATTTATTAATAAATCGCGCTAATTTAACAGTCATGACAAACTATACGGAAATAAATGTTGCTAAAGAAGTGATTCCTCAGTACGAAGAAGGAAGCCGTAATTTATCTTATTTTTTACAACAATGTGACAAATTCATTAACACATATAATAATTCAAATAAAGGAGAAGAAAATTGTACTTTAAATAAATTACTTTTTGAAATTTGTTGTTCTAAATTAATTAATGCTGCAAGAGACATTTTAGTAACTTGCGATTGTTCTACTTGGAGTAATGTCAAGTCCGCACTTTTGAATCGTTTTGGCAATCCTAGAAATGAATACGTTTTAGAGAATGATTTGCTAACGTGTTTTCAAGAAACAAATGAAAATTATGACACATATTACGAAAAAATCAAAGGAAAATTTATTAGAACACATTTCAATTCACGAACAAGATGTTAATCTTAAAATTTATAAAACGAATTTGTATACCCGTAAAGCGCTAGATACTTTTACAGCAGGATTATTAGAACCGTACCAACCTAACCAATATAACCCAAATTATAATCAATACCGTAATCAAAACATTAACTAAAATTATGGACAAAATTATAACCAAAATCGAAATCGTTTTCCTAGTGCACCAATTAATGTATTTGAGCGAAACCCCGAATTTAAACCTACCCCAATGTCAATTTCAACAAGAAATACAATGAGACCATCTCATAATAATAATTATTTTCGAAGTACCGGCCCACGCAATTTCATATCAGAAGAACTTCATAATGTTGAAGATCAACCAGAAAATCAATTTCTTACTCTTGAAGAAAGTGATAATTTTCAAATTTCTTAAAATAATCATGGCAATATCCAAAATTTTTCAATAATAGCCTCAAAAGCACCACCATCGACCTAAATCTTAATACAAGTAGACCAAAGCTACCATTTATTACCACACCCAGTTTTAATTTAAAAATTTTGATAGATAGCGGTGCTTCGAATTCAATAATGAACCCAAGCCCAGCCTACAACTATTTTAAAAATCACCTTTTTAATAAACCTTTTACTATAAAAAGTTTTAATCAAACTGTAACGTCTGATGTAAATATAGCATTTCCTATTTTAAAAGAACATGGCATAAATAATAATATTAGTTTTCACGTTATCAATTGGCACGATAGGTTTGACGCATTATTAGGAAGCAATGAATTTAGAAAATTAGGAGTTAAAATAGATTACAATAACCAAACATTACAAATAGGAAATTCCTTTTTTCATGGAATTAAATCCCTTTAACCATAAACCTTTTAAGCAAAATGTTAGTACTCATTTAAAAGTCCCAGTAAATATTGAAGAAGGTCAAGTCCTTATCCCTGAAACTAAGCTAGATTACTATACTATTCCAGAATCTATAGCATATTCAAAAGATGGCCTCTGTACAATTCCATTTGAAGACAATTCAAATATTGAAATAAACTTCCAGCATCCTTTAAATGTAGAACCAATCACTAATGTTAATTTATTAAATCCATATTTTAATACAAATTTAAACATTTCAGAAGTCATACGTACTAATCATCTGAACTTAGAAGAAAGTTCAGAAATTATTTCTTTGTGCCGAAAGTATAAACAAATATTTTATGATGAAAATAGCGATTTAAGTTTTACTAACGGTGTTAAACATAAAATTCGTACTACAGACGATAATACAATTTTCCAAAAGTCTTATAGATATCCCTATCATTTAAAAGCTGAAATTCAGAACCAAATAAAAAAACTTCTTGTCAACAAAATTATTAGACCCAGTATTTCTCCTTACAGTTCACCAGTTTGGATAGTTCCCAAAAAATCCGATGCAAGTGATAAAAAGAAATGGCGACTTGTTATCGATTACCGAAAATTAAATGAAAAAACAATAGAAGACAAATATCCCCTTCCTAGAATCGATGAAATTTTAGATAATTTAGGAAAATGTATGTATTTCTCCACTTTAGATCTTGCACAAGGGTTCCATCAAATTGAAATGGACCCTGAATCAATTGAAAAAACAGCTTTTACTGTAGAAAACGGACACTTTAAATACGTTAGAATGCCTTTTGCACTTAAAAACGCACCTAGTACGTTTCAAAGAGTCATGGATAATATTTTACGTAACTATCTATATAAATTTTGTTTTGTATATATGGACGATGTTGTAATCTTTTGAAAATCTTTGCACGATCATTTAATACACCTTAAATTAATATTCGAAAAACTCAAAGAATTCAATTTAAAAGTACAATTAGATAAATCGGAACTTTTATGTAAGGAAGTAGCATTTCTTGGACATGTAATCACACCAGAAGGCATAAAACCCAATCCGTCGAAAGTTAAATCAGTACAAGAATATACCCTTCCAAAATCAATTAAAGAAATAAAATCATTTTTAGAGGTTGTTGGTTATTACAGATGCTTCATCCAAAATTTTGCAAAAATAGTTCAACCTTTCACTAAATGTCTCAAGAAAGGAGCAAAAATTGATATCACGGACCCGAATTATTTGCAAACTTTCGATCATTGTAAAGAATTATTAGTTAATGCTCTTATATTATCTTACCCAGATTTTGATAAAACTTTTCATGTCACGGCCGATGCATCCGGAGTAGCTATTGGTGGAGTATTATCCCAAAGTAACAAACCGATTTTATACTTTTCCAGAACTTTAAACAGTGCTGAGAAAAATTATTCAACTATAGAACGTGAACTACTTAGTATTGTAGAATGCACAAAACATTTTAGGCCCTATATTTATGGAAAACAATTTGTCATAGAAACTGACCAAAAACCCCTTGTTTGGTTATTTTCTCTTAAAGATCCAAATTCTAGATTAATTAAATGGCGATTACGACTTGAAGAATTTGATTATAAAGGAATATATAAAAAAGTCAAAGAAAATTCAGTCGCAGATGCTTTATCTCGAATCGAAATGAATACTAAAGAATCAATAAGTAATGATCCTGACCTAGACCTTTTGTCTATACTCCCAAACGTAGATAATGATTTAGAATTTTCTTTAGATGAACTTGATGAAATCTTAAATACTGATGAAGATCGGCAAATCACAGAATCTGACAATACCACACAACACACTTCTTTAGAAAACCCTGTTTTTACTATACCAATATCCGAAAATCCTATTAATTATTTTATGTATCGCATAATATTTAAGTTAGGAGATCAATATAACTTAAAGTATACGGGACCATTTGCAAAACATAATTACATCATTACTATTAGACGAGGCAATGAGTTAGAGAATTTAAATACATGTTTTAAAGAAGTAATAAACCCTAATATTTTATATGGAATATATTTTAGCGACAAAGAGCTAGAATCAAAATTTCTCGTGACCTCAAGACATCTGTTCGATAATAAAGTAAAATTTATCAAAAGTAACATTTTGGCTATCGACTTAGAAAAATCTGATTATCAATACTACGCGATTAATCAATACCATTCTCTTAATCATAACGGTGTTACCGAAACGTATAATCATTTGAAATTAAAGTTTTATTGGCCCGATATGAAAAAAAAATTAACATATGCATAAACGAATGCAAAACATGTTTGATTAATAAATACGAAAAAAACCCTTATAAAATTCAATTCTGTGGACCACTTCTTGCAAAAAGACCTTTCGATATAATACACCTTGATACATTTAGCTTTGAAGGACACAAATTTTTAACAATAATAGATTTGTTTTCCCGATACGCTCAAGCTTATTTTATAAATGATGCTACTGGTATTACAATTTTAAACAAACTTCGTCATTTCTTTTCTCATCATAATTTTCCAAGAAAAATTGTGTGTGATGAAGGCAAAGAATTTAAGAATAAAACCTTTCAAGAATACTGCGAATTGTTCAAAATCGAATTACATTTCACGACTAATTACAACAGTAGTTCAAACTCCCCTATAGAACGGTTACATTCAACAATTTTAGAAAAAAATAGAGTTTTTAAATCACAAAATCAAAACGAATCGCCTCAGAACTTAATGATTTCCGCAATATTAGTATATGTATAATCAATCGATACATTCAGCTACAGGTTACAACCCATTCACTTTGCTTTATGGACCATACGAAAATCTTAATGCACACGAAATTGATTTTAATAAAACGGTATACGAGGTCTATAACGAAAAAAGAAAAAACGAATTATTACCATTTTACGAAGAGTTATATAAAAAACAACTAGAAAAATGTACTAATAGATTAATAACAAAAAATAAAGACAAAATTCCAAACCTTGAAATTACTGAACCCCTCGCATATATCACACGCCAAAGAATTAGAAAAACCGATCCCTATTATGATAAACTTAACATTACAAATATTACCAATAATAAAATTTCAGGAATTAGAGAATTGTCAAAAAGACCCACAAATATTCACGCTAGAAAATTAAAGAGAATAAAGAAAAGATTTTCTTTACAGAATCAACCTGCTGTTGGTACAGAACAGGAACCTTCGAATTGAAGAAATTCGAAGCAATGGATACTTCCCTGAATATTTGGGACACATAAAAATACTGAACCACTATCATAAGTTTTATTTTTATTTTAACATAACTAGTTTTGAAATTAGCTATATGAAAATATTGAGTAACGTAGCAATCTTAGAAACAAAAAGTAGGAACCCTATAATCTTACAATTAATTAGTATTTTAAAAAATAATTGTGAATGCATAGAAGAACAATTATCAAAATTTAAATATAGGATAAAAAGAGGTTTGTTTAATGTTTTAGGTACTACCATTAAATACATAACGGGTAACTTAGATAACAATGATTTAATAGAGATTAATAAAAATTTAGGGACGCTTTTTAAAAATCAGGACAAAGTAATCAAACAAATGGATAAATACACACCGTTTGCAAATCATATTACAGAACGATATTCAAATGGCATTCGAATTATTCAAAAGAACATAAATTTAGCTTTTAACGCAATCAACAATATTACCGATATCTTCGAAGTACAATTAAGCATTCAATATAATAATTATGTCAGTATGAGATTACTAAACATCCTTCAGCGTATTGAAAGAACCATTTCGATGGCATTTTCAGAAACTATCAATTTAGAAATTATTTCAAATTCTGAACTAATTGCGATTATAAAACATTTGCAGTTAACTTATAAACCTAATCAATTAATCGAATTCGACACAGTTCATATTTTTAAAATTTTAGAATTCACAAAATTTCGTATTTTGTCAACAGGTGATACAATAACATGTATATTATATATACCTATCCTTAATTCATTATCCTACCAATATAGCAGAATTTATCCAACCCCCAATAAACAAGATAAAGTTCTCATTTCCCCATATAAATACCATCTTCAGAGTGCTACAACTGAATTTTGGACTGATGAAAATGCAAGAAAATTGAAAATCAAGCAGTGTGTAGTGAATCACCAATAGTGAACAAGTGCAGTTTATCAGACAGTAAAAGTTGTGTCTACGCCTTAGTCAACAACGACTATAAATTATATCGACAATTAGATAATGGAAAAATCTTAACTTCTAGTAAATCAAGTTTAGAAATAGTAGAAGAATGTTTGGATAATATTAACCATTTCAAAGTAACAAATAATGCACTGATATCTTCTGAAAATAGTTGTAAAATCATTATAAGTGAACAAATTTTTGAAAATACTTTCAATAATTGCTCATATCAAAGTCCTCTTATAATTAATAGTTATGAAAGTAATATAACTGTAAACTTAAAAATGGAACATTTTCAAAACCCAAAACAATTAAAAGAAGAAACTAAAGCTTTAGAAAGTAATATCCAATTGCAACTTATATTTCATTTTGTTCATTCTGCTGTGACAATTGTCATTGTAATTGTTCTAATCATAACCTGTTTATTATTGTACATGTTTAGGTATAAATTAAAGTTAGTAAATAAAAAACAAAAGAAAGAGGACATCGAAATAGAAAACGATATAACAAATACCTATCCAAAGAACGAGGACGTTCTGACTTAAGGGAGGAGGAATTATATTAGAATTCAATAACCTTTTGTATAAATCATTACTAATTTTCCAAATGTTATAATTGACTAATACTTCCTTTTTGCTTATTATTACGTTAAGAAATTTATTGCAATATGTAAGTGACATTAATCTAGGCTAATACTGACGAAATCTCTTTATTAACAATTTTTCCCGAGTTAATAAAAGAAAACACAGATTATTTTTGAGATAGAATTGTACAACATACTGTTCACCAAACATTAACTTTGTAATTTTTAAATAAATTTATTTTTTAATTCTTTAAAGTTGTGTTTGACATATTTATATAAAGATGTATATCTTACACATTATGTAATTAATTGACAAAGTATCGTATGCTGTGCATAGATCTAATCATTAACTACAAATTTATGTTAATGGTTAAATGTCATTGCACTACATTATTACGTTAAAAGAATTAATTAATTTTTTATTAAAAAATTCGACCTACAAATAGGAAATTGTTGTCGACATTTCTGAGCATTCTCGTGTTGTTACAGCTAAGTATGCGTTGTAGATAATAGTGTTTGTTTATGTTGTTTAAACGACAGTCAAGTAAAATGTGAATACAGCCTTAAGAAATTTTTTTGTTAGCATGATTCAGATATATTTATTAAATTGTCATCAGTTTTTAAAAATATAATACATGCTTTACTTCACCTGTTAATTATTAAAGAGCGGATAGTAAGGCAAGAAAAAATACCAAAAAAGGTGGCATAAAAGGCATATTAAACCTGCCAAAAAGGTAATAAAAAAGACACAAATATCTATTAAAATTTAACTTATTTTTTTGTTTTACAATGTTTATTCAGTGCTATTATTTTCCCAAGCACAAATCAAATATTTTTCAATATTTTGACCAAGAAGCTGTTGCCTTTTATCATTTAAAATATTTTTATAGAAGGAAAAAGTTCTTGTAACATCATAAGGTGTTAGTGGAGCAAATTTTAGTGCCGATGTTTCTGTTATTGTTAAAGGTATTTTCTGTTGATGCTTTATGACCTCCCCTTTTTGAATTTCAGTTAGTTCTTTAAAGAGGTCAAAGAAAGGGTTTTTTGATGTGACGAAATCCAATTTTTGATTAATTTTTCTTCCTACAGACCTTGAACATGCTATTATAATTGCTCTTATTCTTTCGAATGTAGCGAGGATTCGGTCATTGCGGTTTCGTTTTTTCTAGCTTCTTTAATTCGTCAGGTATGCCGGAAAAGTGTGTTTTTTATGAAAACTAGTCCTCTTTTAACAGCTTCGTCATTAAAAGCTTTTTGAGATATACAAATTGCAGCAGAGGCCGTCTCGTCAAATAATTCAACCACCTGAAATAAGACAATTCATTTAATGTATAAGACAATGTCAGATTATAGTATTACTGTACCTCTTTAATTTTTTCAAAATGTGTGGCATAAAAAATGCAAGCAGATAACCAAGTTCCCCATCTTGTTATGATAGGTTCCGGTGGAAGTTTAACATCTGGAAGTTTTTTTTTATAAGCTCTTACCCGTAATGGTGCTTTTACAAAAACCTGAAACAAGATCTAATAATGAAAAAGAGGATCTAATATGTTAGAGATTTTTACCTTTTTGGTGAAAGAAATTAACTTGTTTACTATTGTAAACTCGTCTCTAATGAATTGACACACTCTATGTATTCCATGTGCTAGACAAGTTAAATGTTTTAAATCCGGATAAAATATTTCTAATGCCAGAGCGGTGTTTGTGATCAGCACCTTTTGATCACTTGATTGACGCTGGTAATAAAATTGTATTCGTTTTCATTATGTATATTTATCGTAGGTTCTTACATCGTAACATCGCAAGTACTCTCATTGTACTACTTTATCCCTAATTTTTAAAATGGGTACATACGGCCTCAACATAGCCGCCCCCGGTGAAATATCTGTGTATATTTCAAAAAATAAGTAAAATTGTTTTTAGAACTAATCTACAATCAGCTTATTGCTGCGTAATACATTTTCTAACTCGCGTCCTCTCGCGGCAGTACACATAAGTTACGCACTCCCCGTTTAAAAACACCTTTGCTTGTTAACACTTCCGCCACTCGCACAATATTATCACTGCCAGCAAAAACCGATTTGATGCGTCCCAGGTTCTAATTGCAAGGGAGGGTGTTACCATCCTTGATGATGACCATGTCGCCTACCTGCAGTTGTTGTCCTGTCTTCTTCCACTTGGTGCGCTGTTGGAGTTCGTTAAGATATTCCATGCGCCACCGTTTCCAAAAACTTTGCACCATTTGTTGAAGTGCCTAGTAACTATCTAATTTATTCCATGGTATCTCAGTTAATTGTTCGTCTGGAATAGCAATCAATGATCGACCGATCAAAAAATGACCTGGCGTTAGAGGGTTTAGATCTCGATGGTCACTTCTTAATGGGGAAAGGGGTCTCGAGTTGAGGATAGCTTCAATTTGTGCGAGGATGGTTAGGAATTCCTCGTAAATTAGTCTGCTTGAAGACGTAACCCTTTTTAGATGAAATTAGACTGATTTTACTGCGCGTTCCCAAATTCCAAAGTGAGGTGAACGTGGTGGTATAAATTTAAATTCAATTTCAGATTCCGTGCACCAATTATTTAAGGTTAGATCACTACTGACACGTTTTAACAACAACCTCATTTATTTTTTGATCCTACAAAATTGGTGCCATTGTCAGACACTAAAAGTTTCGGTTTGCCGCGTCTATTAACGAATCTACGTAATGCTGCTATATAAGCACTCGTAGATAAACCTCCCACTAGTTCCAAATGAACCGTCTTTGTTACCAAACATATGAATAAACAAACATAGCATTTTATGTCTTTGTTGCCCCTTGATTTTTTGTCCTTTATGATGAATGAATCACAGTAGTCGACACCACTGCGCGCAAAAGCCGGCATTGGAACTACTCGTTCGCGAGGTAGAGAGCCCATTTTTGGATTTAAGTTAGTAGGTCTTGCCTTAAAGCAAGTGACACATTCATGAACTACCCTTCGCGTTAAATTTCTCCCAAAAATTGGCCAATATTTATAGCGTAGAATTGCTAGCAACATTTGTGGTCCGCAGTGTAAATGTGTTCTATGTAAACTACGCGCAATCAACTTAGTCAAATTGTGCTTACTGGGTAAGATAATTTGATGCGCTTGCTCCTGTGTTAGATCGGAATTTTGCAACCTGCCGCCTACCCTTAACATGCCTTCTTTGTCAATGTATGGCGATAAAGAGCTCAAATTGTTTGTGTTAGATAACTCACGACCACTGCGTAATTCAGCAATTTCTCTTACAAATGCGTCCCTTTGTGCGATTCTTATCAAGACGCTAATGCTCCCCTGTAATTCATTAATTGTTAAACATCCTGTCCTCCTATCTTTGTGTCTTTTTCAAACGTTGTTTATAAATCGCAGCATAAATGCTGTCACTCGTTGTAATTGTTCAAAGCTAGAATATCTCTCAATAAAAGAATACTTCGCTTCAACAACCGTGTAAACTGCTAGTTGCTTCTTTCTTTCTTCAAGAATCTCCATATTTTTTTGGTCTTCTCGTAATGGCCACTGTGACACTTCTTCAGTTATCCAGCTCGGTGCGTTCCACCAGAGTTGGTTATCTGCCAAAACTTGAGGTGTTGTGCCTCGTGAAAGTATATCGGTTGTATTGACGTGATTCCATTCGCTTTTATGAGTCAAACCTTGTATCTCTGATACCCTATTGGAAACGAATGTTGTCCAGCGCGATGGATCTGCTTGGATCCAACAAAGTGCTATCGTATAGTCGCTCCAGTAGTAGCAACTGTCTATTTGCAACTGTAACGCGTTTCGTACGCGATAAGACAACTTTGCTAGTAAGACGGCTGCGCAGTTCCAATCTAGGTAAACTTATCGTTCGGGTTGGAGCCACTTTAGCCTTTGCGCACAGCAAACTGCAAATTAAAATCCCTTCGTTGTTGCAAGATCTTAAGTAAATGCATGCTCCGTAAGCAGATTGCAAAGCGTCGCAAAATCCTACTAGTTGTATATTGGTGGCGTTCTTACATAGGACTTGTCTTGGTATTCGCAAGTCATTTATCCGATGAAGTTGTCCTTGGAAATCTATCCAACGGCTTCTGAGACTGTCTGGTAAGGGTTCGTCCCAACTTAGTTTTTCTTTCCACAGATCTTGCATTAACATCTTTGCTACGATTATTATTGGCGTTAACAGTCCAAGTGGGTCATATATCTTGCTGATTGCTGATAAAACTGACCGCTTCGTAACGCGTGTGCTTTCAGATACGCATGGTGTCTTTGTTGTATATTGCAAACTATCCTCATAAGGATTCGATAGAATACCCAATGTTTTATTGATGTCATCTTTGTTCAGTACAAGGACCTTCAACATGTCGGTCTCGTGTGCGTCATTTGTTTCGACGATTCGTGTATCATTTGCTGTCCATTTCCTTAGATTGAATTTGGCCGTTTGCAATATATCGCTTATTTCTTGTCTCAATTTTTTTGCCTTTTCTATGGAACTTGCTCCGGTAATCAAATCGTCCACATAAAAATCATTTTGTATAGCTGCACTGGCCTCTGGATGTTTGTCTTTAAAATCTAGTGCTAGTTGTTTCAAGCACCGTGTTTTAAATCCGGATAAAATATTTCTAATGCCAGAGCGGTGTTTGTGATCAGCACCTTTTGATCACTTGATTGACGCTGGTAATAAAATTGTACTCGTTTTCATTATGTTTATTTATCTTACGTTCTTACATCGTAACATCGCAAGTACTCTCATTGTACTACTCATCTTATGCGTGCTCCGTATATGCATCGGCGTCCCTAATTTTTAAAATGGGTACATACGGCCTCAACAAGCGGATTTGATCATATAAGGTGCTGCATCGGTTACAAATAAGAGAACCTTTTCTTTTTTATGCCATTGAGATACAGAAGTCCTACAAACATAAAATTATATAATTGTAATTAATAGACAATCATTAAAAAAAAAACTTACGTAAACAATCATCGAAAAAATTTGCAACTGTTTTGTGATTGGTCTGTGGAATTTCTTTGGATGCTAGTAAATGAGCTTTTTGTGGTTCTAGTTCAGACAATTTACCAACTACAAAATTTGCTATATATCGACCTCTGCAATCTGTTGTTTCATCAACCAAAGTCCAAATGTAATGGTCCCCAAAGTCGTTCCTTATTGTCTGTATTTTGTATAAAACGTAAACCAGCATTTTGAAAACTATTAATACTTTAATTAAACTGCTTACCGATTGGTAACATATGCCTAAATAATTTTTTCGTATAGTTGATTCATCTAGAACAACTTGTTTCGTGCATTTTTCGAGAAATGCGAAAATTGATATTATCAAGTTTTTTAAGAGGAAATTTTGCACAAATCTAGAACAAAAGTTGTTTTTGATGGGGCAGGTTTATTCTGTTGATCTTCTATACCGTTTTTTTAACAATGGTTGTTTCATAGTTTTTTAAATATTTTTAAAATGTAAACCATTACCCAAGTGTTGTTTTACATGGTACTTTTTAGTAGCACCGATCTAAAATAATACATATACTAGTAATTAAAAGCATTTAAATTAAGATAATACAAACTTACTGATTTTAAACAAACTTGACATAATCGGTTGTTAAATTATTGTCTAATTTACTCCACTTGTAATAATTTTCAAATTTTGATGGTTTATTAGGTGGCATTTTTTAAAACTTACTCACAGCGCAACAGCAATAAACTATCACAGTCATGTGTTTCAGTCATTAAAGGAATCTCATCGGACAGAATTAAAATTATCTATATTTGTTTGCTTTACTTAGGTACTGAATAGACCTATAAAATATGATTCATTCCGAAATCCTTCCGGTTTTGTAAATAGTGTTTTGTTAAGCTTGTCATTGTACATAATCCTAATATAAATTCTTACAATAGTTCTTCTCTATAAGCGGCTTTTGTATTTAATGTTTTCTGGAAACCATTGTTTAACAAAACATGAAAATCCCTGTTGTTATTTATAGGTTCGTGGTAAGACATTTTGAGCAAAAAATGTTAATTATATTATTGTACGTAATTTGAGTAAATTTCTGTAATGCGTTATTGTCATCTACCTATTAAAACACTATTTACACAATCTTTTCAAAATTTATATGTGAAAAAGCAATATAAAATAATACTCTTTAAAAAGGCAAAAAAGCCAAAAAGTTACACAAAAAGGAAAAATAGGCAGGCTTCAGGCATATGCCTGACTGTCGGCTCTTTAATAATTATTATTCCTCACTTGTTTTCTGTAATAGTTATTTACAAATTGAGTGCGTATAAGTGGCATTTTACAACACGACAGCTTTGTTTGAAAACCAAGCCCAGCGATCGAGGTTTTTATTTAGCTGTAATACCTAACCGCACAAAATTTGTATTAATTTTTATAGTCGACAATAATTTGATATAAAAAAAATATTATTAATTACGTGTGTGTACAGAGTGTTGGCATTACAAGTACTTACCTACATAATTACTAATTACAATCACTGCAATTAGATACATTTAAAATTTCATTTTCTAACTATTTGCCTATTAGAATTTTCTAGAATAACTACTCTGCTTACATTAAAGAAGTACCAAAAACAAATAACTTAACTTGACAGATGTAAATAGCGAACTGTAATCATAACTGACATAGTTGTCACGAAATAGCGCATTTTTAAAAATTAAATTATAAATTGAAATATCTTTACGTTTTTGTACATTTGTATCATTCAATATAGTGTAAAGTAACATTTATTTGTATAAAATTTAATATTATCTAATTAACATAAATTTTAGATGTTTTTTAAAGCCTGGAATTTAGTGCCTATTTTACCGCAGTGTAGAACAATTTACAGTACTGTCATATAACAATGTCAATCAAGTTACATTTGATGTACAAAGAGTTGTACGATACGCTTTACACTTGAGACTAAAAAACCATTTAAAAGCATATTTGTGCTAAATTAGTACTTTACAGTTACAAATTAAGTAAAGCAATGCGGCAATCATAATTTTCTTTAATAATGTAATAATAATTTACTAGGACGTTATTTTAATGTACTTTTAATTGTTCATAAAATTACATCATGATTAGCTTGTAGGTAATTTAATCTGAACACATAATTAGAAAAATCACTTAATTATTTGCAATCTTTTTGTAACTTAACATAATTCGCGCACATAATAGCTAATACTTTTATTAAAGTATTTTAATCTTAAAAATCTAAATTTGCTGTTTAGTTATGTTACTCGGTTAATGCATTTATTGAGTGTATTTGATGCAATAAGTAAAACTTCATGTTTAAACATGCATGATCGCAATAGTTGTTCGTATCAGTAGTCCAGAAAGTGCTGTTTTGCGAGTATGAGCAAAACGCGAATATTCGCAAAATACTTTTAGGACGTGTGATACACAACATTTTTTGTGCTGACTGTTATAGTATAAATAATTAAAAGCAGTTATTTAAGTATTGATTTTTAATAAAATTTAATAACATATGTTGATAAAACTGAAACCTGTAATGACGAAATACAATTGTTTTTGAAATTAATTTGACAATTACATAATAATATTACAATTTCACTTGTATGAAAATAAAACCATTGTTGTTTTTAGCAATTGTAAGATATAAGCAAATTTGTTATATTTGTTTAAAATATTTTTGTTAGTGCTACCCTAAACAACAACACAGATAATGGTGTATGTTAATAAATTTGACATATTGACAGATGACGTTTAATTAATTAATGATTACTAGTGCCAACTTTTAGTTATAAAATTCTAGTACACTTTACCGGCCTAGGCCGGAAAAGTAAAATTTCCGGCCGATTATGATGCCTGTGAAATACGTTAAAACGGACGTACCCAAGTAAACGAAAATTGAACACTACTCTGTAAATACATATCATCTATATAATCTAGAATATTTTTAATTATTAATTGTTTTAATTTTGAAATCACTAACATAAAATACTCTATAAAACGTAATAGCGAAGGCTTCCACGGCCGGAATCTATACTAACATTAGAATGTCTTCCGGGTTTGGACCGTGTCATAGTTGCAGCTTCGGTTGCAACTATGACACGGTCCAAACCCGGAAGACATTCTAATTCTATAAAACATTTAACCCTTGTTTATATACATTATAGTTAGACAAGGAGATAACTTTATATGGAAACAGATTTTTTAGTCATGTTAGATGGCGATAGTGAAAACAAGGTAATAATAAGTAATAATTAAATGCAAAGCTTCAAACCGTTTTTTGTTATTAAAAGATTGCAAACGATGGCGGCACAAGCAAGCTACTTACACACGCTATTAGTTTCGACATACGTGCAAATCAATGTTTTACCAGTTAACTTGCTTTGATTCTTAAAACTTGAGTTTGCAAAAATAATTCGTACATTTTAATTTCTGTTTATAAACAAAATATAAAATGAATAAAATCCTGCAAACGTTTCTATAAAATTATAATCGGTTGAGTGGTTTGTTTTATTTACTTTGTTTAATTTTCTTTTCAAGCCGGAAGCCAACGAAGATGTGCTAATTTAATTTTTTTAAAATTTTTATTCTACTCAAAAGACACATGAAATATAAATATACAAGCTTATTAGCATTTTAGATGTATCTTTAGCAATAAATTCAGGGCGATGCTTTAAAGATTCGGACTTCAGTTCGTATGAATTACTTACAGCGCTTGCCGCTTATCGCAATCGTGGATAATGTTTTCAATCGGGTAATGTTATCACTTTACTAAAGTAACAATCCCGACGCATGCTACTACATAGAAAAAATGCCGCTTATAGTAATCATAATTTAGGTGTATGTTATTAATTTATTGTCAGGTTGGTTTCTATACATGATCAATAACTTATTTTGTATGCATTTTTGAGCTGAATTTTGACAATACAGTTGTTTAGAGTGAAAAATTTTATCATTGTACTCTACAAATAGTTGTTTTGCATATTTCTCTTATTTTTGCAGTGTTATTTTTTTATTAAAATAATTTGACTGATTTACGAAACGATACATTATTTTAACATCTTTAAATACGTAAAATCTTTGTGAATTTACTTGGAAAGCACGTGCTTAGAATAACAAATTTTGTATATTGTTATCATTCGGTTATTGTTATCAAAAACCTCAAGTCCCAACGTGATTCTATTAAGCAGCGTGCACTGCATAGTTAAAAACGCAGGCATTCGGCCAGAAATAATACCAGCATTACCATATACCAGATGTGTTTTTATTATGTCAATAAACAGAAATATATTTCTGTTTCTTGACATAAAAGGACCATCCTTAGCTAAACATGTCTGCCCACCCAAATTATATTTTATATTTTTTTTATCAGCATGTGTATTCATGAACTAGTTAATTTTAATCTAATTTATATCAAGTTTGAGTAGAAATTTTGTAAATTTGGTAGTTTATTTTATTGTTTTGATAGCTGGAATACTATAAACAAATATATGCACATTAGAAACTGTACATTCTATTATAAAATTTCTTCTATTAGGGGAATAATTATGTTTCTCAGAATACCAGTTGTTTACGTAAACCGAATTTCATAACATAAGTGTTATCGTGCATAGATATAATTGTCTTTCAAGGTTATTTTACATGTAATAAAAAAAAAACGTATGTCTTTTCCGAATCTCTGAAACTGTATCTTTATAGATTACTGTAAGAGAATATACTGATCTGTAACTTAGAAATCTGTAATATTAACAAAAGCAGCAACAAATATGCCAATTTTGCGTTTATATCCAAAACTACTCCAGTTTTGCATCCAAATTAATGTTTCCAATTTTAGCGCAGTCATTGTCTAACTATAATGTATATAAACAAGGATTTAACTTTAAATTTAACATTTAAGCTATTACCAAATTAGAATAAAAATTTGTAAAAGACCTGATTTAATATTCGTGTTTTCTAGATTCTGAATTACTATTGACAAGCAACCAAATAAAGATATTAGATAAAAATATAGAGAGAAAATAAAAGAAAAAAGCAATATTCAATGTGAAATTTAAATTAAAAAAGGTTTAATAAGAAAAATCACTTTAAACTAACAATCAAGCATATACGATTATATTTCATTTTTTTAAAGTTATAACTAGCAATGCATCCACAACATCAAAATATAGTTGCAGTGTTTACAGTTTCTAATTCACTTAAAAAGTGCAAATGCACCTAAATAAAACATTGTTTTAAAATTTCATATAAAACAAATTGTTTATATACATCAAGTCAGAGACAACAAACACGTGCCCTTGGGAGTGATAATTAGTCAAAACAAAATCAACATTCTTCAACATAAAAGAGCAATCAAGTTGTTTCTCAAGATTTAAAAACGTTTTTTATCTATTTATTAAAAAAATTCAAGCGACTTTTTTTACATTTTAGAGCCGTAGACTTCAAAAGTACAATTAAAAGTAGGAGAATTATGTACATAGTTTTAAAGGAGGCGAACGTTGTAAGTTGATTTTAACGCACCAATGTAAAATACATTGAGGGCAAAGCAATGTCAATGCAATTGTGCACCCTAGTGCCGTTTTGCTTTTTTGGGATTCATTAGCAGTAAGAGACACAATGTAATGTATTCCCACAATTGCATCGACAAAGCTTATAGGTTTATATTCACATACGTTGAGAATAATCATTGGCAAGATTAAATGGCAGAGCCATCTCATAGTATAAGTTACTGTGTATACAAGATAACTGTTAATAGCTATAAAGGTGGAAAATGTAAGTTGATTTTACACCCGCGCAATTCAAAATAATTTTGAATAAAACCACCACGTAAAAGAATATTATGGGTAAAGCTATGTAAATTACGCGGGTGTACAATCAACTTACGACGTTCTCAGTATTTATAACTATTTACAGTTATCTTGTATACATAGTAACTTTTAGTATAAGATGGCTCTGCTATCAATATTTGCTAATTTTTAATTTTCTAAAACTTGCATAATCTGGGGATGAAGATTCAGCAATGACCAAAAATAAATGATTTACTTCGTAGAGCTTTTACCTATAACTACAAATCTTAATTGTGGATTTGTTCTAAATAAAAACTAATTATACCGTTACCTTTCCCGGATGAATATATAACTGTTTAATGTTTAAATTAATATAGTTCATCAATAATTTTAACATTAATATATATTTTCCGTCGATCAACTATTAAAAGTAATATTAATGTATTGAAACGTTCGAGAAGTTATTCTCAAGTTCGAGAGCTTTCACGAAGTTGTTATCCATTTTCCAGAACGTTCACCGAAAGATATCGAACATTCGTGAATGATTGCCAAAATGTATAAATGCAGTACAAACGAATCATAGGTTATTTGAGTAATTCGAAGTTGGCAGTGTTATGAAGATTATTCAAGTTTAAATACATAAGTGATTAACGCGTGTCAAGATAAATACGACGAATTAAACTCGTACATGACTTTAATGTAAACAACAAGTGTTAGACTGAAGTTATCCGAAGACTTTATCTTTTCAGTAAGTGATAGTGCGATATAAATTAGTGTAAGTGTTTTTATTAAATATCTTTAGATTTAATTAATTCGGTTAGTTATAAACGTGTACATATTTTTAGTATAAATAAATTCGTTTTTAATAATAGTTACATTAGTGATAAGGTGTGCGGTATCAAATAGAATTGTGGAAATAAATAAGTTGTCGCGATTTTTAGTGTAAATACCATTAAGTAATTTAATATCGCTCTCGCAATAAAAACATTGATTGTGTAAATAACTGTTTAATTCGCGATTCGCGTGTTTGTTTATAGCGTGTAATTCCAGCTGTTTCAGTTCGTTAAAGTAGTGTATTTAAACTTTTTATTCGTGTTATACATAACTTATGCCGGTAACTCGTTATCAAACCAAATGGATGCAAAACTATTTGAATTTCTTGAATATCCAAGAAAAATTGTCCGAAAATTCTCAGTAAATGAAAGAAAATACTAGAAAAATGGAAGAAAATTCTAAAAGTTTAAAAGAAGAAATACGAGCGAGCATGGAAAACCATATAAAAACTATTGACGAACAAATACAAATTAGTGTAGGAAATTAAATCAAAATTGTTCAAGAGGAAACTGAAGCAGATATGTTAAATTTAAGAGAAGAAAATGCGAAGTTTTGGAAAACGGAAAACAATCTATGAATGCAAAAACAGAAGCAATAGAGAACAAATTAGAAGACAGAATGAAACCGCTTGAAGAAAGAATAAATCGAATGAATTGTCACGACGAAGGAAGCGTCACGATTTAATAATGGAACATAAGAAAGAAACCACTTACAAGTTTAAAGTTGTACTTCTAAATTTTAATGGTAAAGTTTCATGGTCAACCTACTACAAGCAGTTTGAAGCCGCAGCTACAGCCAATGGTTGGAGCAACAAGCAGAAAGCGACGTCTTTAATAGTGTCCTTACGTAGAAAAGCTCTTAGAATCTTGCAAACTGTTCCTGACCAACTACTAGAAAATTACAAACTCTTAACTTCACGTTTAGAAATGAGATATGGAGATGCTCATCTTCAACAAGTATACCAAGCTCAAATTAAAAGTCGGGTTCAGAAAGCTGCGAAAAGTTTTCAAGAGTTTGAGGCTGACATCGCCAGACTAACACGACTTGCATATCGTACAGCGTCAGATACCTTCTTGGAGCATTTAGCTATTCAAACCTTTGTAGACGGCCTCCGAGACAACGAAACGCAGCAGACTCTCCGGTTAACGTAACAAAACGGTCATAATTGCTGTGCTGCAGAAGTATCCGCGCAAACACTGAAAAGCATCAAAGAGATAGCGCGACGAATAATTCGGAAAGGAGGAATGACAACTTTGAACTGGGGTGAAATAGGCCATGTACGACGGCACTGTTTTCAAAGACGTGCTTAGTTTTTCTAGACGGCGTGATTGTGGTTGGAAGGTCGTTTGAAGAACACTTGAACAACTTGAAAGAAATGTTTCATAGACTGCGTGGGGCTAATCTCAAACTAAGCCCAAAGAAGTGCCATGTATTTAAGAAGGAAGTGCAATACCTTGGCCACGTCGTATCTAGAGATGGAGTAAAGGCTGACCCAGACAAAATCCGAACAGTGCAAGCATGGCCAAGCTCAATTGATAAACATGAGGTTCAAAGTTTCCTTGGGTTATGCACCTATTATACACGATTTGTACCCGGATTTGCCAACATTGCCAAACTATTGACAAAATTGATTGAAGAAAGAACAGGATTTAGATGGAATGAAAACTGCAAAAATACTTTCCATAAACTAAAACAATCCCTAGTCACTTCGCCAATTTTGAGTTATCCAAGAGAAGATGGAAAATTTGTTTTGGATACGGACGCAAGCAATCTGGTCATAGACGCGGTCGTTTTGCGAGTTCAAGATGGACAAGAAAAAGTTATCGCGAGGTTTTGTCCAGGCCAGAAAGGATTTATTGCGTGACTAGGGGGGAGATGTTAGTAGTCGTCAAGTTCATAGAACATTTTTACAAATATTTCTATGGACAAAAATTTTTACTGAGAACGGACCACGCCGCTTTAAAATGGCTATTGCAGTTCCGTAACCCGGAAGTACAAGTGGCAAGATGGATCGAGAGACTGGAAGAATATGACTATGACACAGAACACCGTGCCGGAAGCAGTCATCGGAACGCTGATGCCTTGTTCAGAAGACCATGTCCAGCGGACTGGGGTCATTATTCGCGACTTAAAAAAAAAGGCGAATGCCTTCGGAGAACTGTTATGGTTGATGATGAGTGGGAACCTGAGCAGTAGCGTCGCGAACAAGAAAGCGATCCTGAAATAAGACTACTGATGGACTAGAAAGAAAAGGGCCGACGACTAACCTGGGAAAAAGTAAAAGCTTTGGGCAAAAACATCAAAGCGTACTCTTTGATAGTAGAAAGCAGTCTTCTTAAGCGATCCCTAGAAAGTATCGAAGGCACGGAAAACATACTACAGTTGGTAGTGCCAAAGAGCCGGTTGTCAAAAGTGTTGAAGCATCTCCACGATAGTACATCGGGAGGACACTTTGGCATTCAGAAGACATTGGAAAAAGTTCGATAACGATTTTACTGGATGAACTGCAAAAAAGAAATGGTGCCGTAAGATTAGCGATTGACATCGCAGGGTCGTTCCCAGAATCCATTTCGGGAAATAAATATATCCTGGTGGCGATGGATTATTTCACGAAATAGACGAAGGCTTACGCCATACCCAATCAAGAAGCAGCTACAGTTGCAGACGTATTAGTAAAAGAGTTTTTCTGCCGGTTTGGAGTTCTGTTGGAATTACACTCATTCAATCATTTGATCCTGGCCGCAACTTTGAGTCTAGGCTGTTTCAAGAAGTTTTCGGACTGTTGGGAATTAAGAAAACTAGGGCGACGCCTCTCCATCCTCAATCTGATGGCATGGTTGAGCGTATGAATCAAAAAATGGGAAAATACTTAGCCAAAGTAATATCCGAACACAAAAGAGACTGGGATCAGTATTTGCATCTTTTCCTAATGGCAGACCGATTATCCGTTCACGAAAGCATAGGCCAAACACTATCTTGTGTGATGCTCGGTCGCGAAATCCGACTGCCATGCGACCTCCAATTTGGACGAAGACCGGAAGAAGAGGTTGCTGGAAAAGACTACGTCAGCAAATTGACCAAAAAGTTAGAGAAAGTACATTAGTAGATCCGTAAAAACACACAAATTGCCAGCGACAGAATGAAGACTAGATATGACGTCAAGGCACCAAATGGTGGGTTTCAACCTGGCGACATGAAATGAAGTTCGATAAGTTAATGAGCTTTTACGGAGGTTCTAGAGAAGTTAGGTTCGGAGTTACCACCGAGGAACAACATGATCTGTTCCAAACATGAAAAGATCGTCATCGCACATTGCGTGAGCGAAGATCTTGACATGTCCAGAGGGGTTGCAATCGTATTTAAAAAGAAGTTTAGGCAGCTAGATGAACTACGAAGGCAGCAAGCGGCAGTCGAAAAAGTTTGAAGACTACGTGGTAACAGAGGCTTCGTTTTCTATCTGGTCACTAAGAAATACTCACGTACTAAGCCGTTATACGAAAATCTGTGGCGAACATTATTAATCTCAAGAGAGAAATGCAGTTCCACCACGTTAAGAAATTAGCAGTACCCAAGCTTTGTTGTGGCTTAGATCAACTGAATTGGAGGACAGTTCGAAACATGTTGGAAGTTGCCGAAATGGAGAAAGCTGCCGCTATCGCCACGATCGTTTCTGTTATATCCAGTCTCCTGTTCTAGAACAGAACAGTCCTAAGAAGGGAGCAGTGAAACGTTCGAAATATGATTTTCAAGTTCCAAAACGATATAGAAAATTCTCGAACGTTTGGCCAAAATATATAAAAGTGATACAAATGAATCAGAGGTCAGTTATCCCAGCAATTTGAAGATGGCAGTGTTAAGAATATAATTCAGTTATAAACGACTTACGGTTTAGACCGCGTCGTAGTTAAACACCCAGACTTAGGCTTGGTCCTAGTCTGTTCTTGAGAGTCAAGTTCTACTTCTTGTTCTGGTTCACAAAAACAGACTAGGACCAAGCCTAAGTCTGCGTGTTTAACTACGACGCGGTCTAAGCCGAAAGTCGCTTATAATCATATACATAACAACCGCGAAAGTTTAAGATTTTATAAGATTATTCAGGTTTTAATAAATAAGTGATTAACGCGTGTGTTTGAGATAAATATACGGAGTATAACCTTGTACGTGACTTTAAAGTAAACAATAAGTGTTAAACTAAAGTTATCCGCAGACTTTATCTTTATGTGATAGTTCTATATATAAATTAGTGTAAGTGTTTTTATTAAATATCTTTAGATTTAATTAGTTCTGTTAGTTATAAACGAGCACATATTTTTAGTATAAATAAATTAGTTTTAATAAAAATCGTTACAGTATGTATACTTGATTCTATTAAGTACAAGTAAGTAAACGTTCATAATCGTTTTAATACTGTTATTTGTAGTCGAAGACAACCATAGAAACGCCATGATTTAAAAAATGCTTAGTGGTTTATATAGTGCTATTTGATATCTTACCTATCAATAAATGAGTCAGTAAAAAAGGTCCAAAATGGTTAACTTGCATCGTAACCTGCAGTTCATCATTTGTATAATCTTGTGCAGAATTTGCAATTCCTGCGTTATTAATCAAAATGTCTAGTCTATCTTCTGTTTCATTGATATCTTGACTAAATTCCCTAATTGATTTAATTGAAGTCAAATTTAAATATTTTACAATTACGTTTGGATTGTCAGTTGCATTTATAATTTCGTTTTTTGTACTTTCACAGTTATCTTTGTCAGCGATGATTACCCGACATCCTCTTCCTGCTAACGCTAACGCAATTTGATAACCAATTCCTAAAAATTTCAAATCAACATTATTTACTATTATTGATGCAATAAAACGACGACTTACCAGAATTACCACCTGTAACGATAGCAGTTTTACCGTGTAGGTGTTTATGACAGGTACACTTTATAATCGTAAGTTTACGATATACATATAGTACAATTAGGCATATAATAATACCAAGAATTACAAAAAATACAGATACTACAACACCAACTACTATTAGTGTTAATAATTCGGAGCTGATGTCAATTTCTGTCGCTTCTGTCATTGTGTTACTGTGTCACTGTGCTTCTACTATTACTTAAATTTATTTAGATGATTTTGTTAACAAAAGGAAGTGGTACCTTCATATTTCCTTTACGTGTTAGTTGAGTAATGAATATAACGGTCGTCTGTAATAAACTATTTAAAAAAATTTAGTTTCAGTATTTTAATAAATTTTTTCAAAATTTGGTAGAAAAAATCTGAAATTAAAAATAATTAATAACTTCATTTTAAACATAAAACTTTCACCATGGCACACATTAAAAATCGTTAATAGTACATGTTTTGAGATTGATAATTTTTTATGGTTTATTTTTAATCTGTATTTTAATTTTTAGTTTCTTCAGAGGTATTTTTGCGGCTTAAAACTTTTTTTATCATAGATAAATAATAGTCAAAAATGTAAGTATAAACCCTATTAACAAAAATATATTTTTTTAGAAAGAAATCAAGTTTAAATTGGTTTTCTATCTTTATCTTTATAGTTATAGCGATAATAATTAAAGTAACATTCTGAAACATTTACTGTAGATTCATGTTCTCAAACTTTGTTTAATATTTTTTATAGTTTTTTGATTCTATTAATGGTTTAGATTTCACAAAAAAAAATTATAATTGAGGTGTTATTTTTGAAATAAAATAAAACTTATTTCTATTTTGATAAAATTAGTTTTATACTTTTATCCTAACCTATTTTACCACCAATAATTCTGTAAATGTTCAATTTAATCAGGAAAGCATTTTGGTAATTTTTAATAACGCTCATAATTTAAATATGTAAATGTAAGACATTACAAGTAATATATAAAAAATATAAAAGTAATTGTAAACATACATTCATAAATTACTAAAATATTTGTTAATTTTATTTTGGATTGCTACAAAACTGACTGTATATACATTTCTAAATAATTGTGTAATAATCAGATAATACAAATATACAAACAAACAAATTTCATAGTGATTGTAAATGCATTATTTTGCAATAACAGCAATATTACTGCATATAGCAACAGCAACAATCAACTAATATGTATTTTGTTAATTATAAGCGTATTCAAACAATTATAAGATTGTGTAATAAACTTTTCCGGAAATCGTCTTAAAAACATTTTCCTGCTTACACTGGTTCGCAAAAAAATATTTTTTATCGAGCCCTGACACTATTCCGGGTGATTCTTATGTAAAATGACGTCCTAAATCCAAATATGTTTTCCGTTTTCTTCCATCACCCACCATTTTCGAGGGAGCCCCAAATCTTTAATTTTACCACTTTTCCATAAATTAATTATAATTTATTTATCGAACGATAATAATAATTATTATAATAATAAATATATGGACATGAATTTAATTTAAATGGGAAAAAGAACTATTTTAGCTATAAACAGTAATAAATAAAAAGATATTCATCGTTACTTGGTGTTTGCTTTCCTTTTATACCCTGAGGTACAGCTTTCTCGTTTCAAAAACCAGCGGTACTCCGCCAACATGCATGCATTCCACTTCTCTGAAAACCTCTTCTCCAGCTTAGCGATGTCTTGATGAAACCGTTCCCCGTGTTCATCCGAGACTGCTCCTAAAGTTACAGGGAAAAAGTCCAGATGCGAGTGAAGGAAGTGAACTTTAAGAGACATGTTACATCCTATGTCCTTGTACGCTAAAAGCAGTTCCTCGACGTGAGCGACATAATCTTCACTTTTGTGGTTACCCAGGAAGTTCTTACAAACGTTTTGAAATGCAAGCCAAGCTCGTTTTTTTTCGATTTAGGTGTTTAATAAACGTCGAATCTTGGAAGAGTTGTTTAATCTGGGGACCAACAAAAACGCTTTCTTTGATTTCAGCTTCGCTAAGACGAGGAAATTTAGTTTTCAAAAATTGAAATGCGCCACCTGTCTTGTCCACTGCTTTCACAAACTGCTCGATTAATCCAAGTTTGATGTGTAAAGGTGGTAAGTAAATATTTTCCTTTGGAACTAAAGGATTGTGGGCGACATTTTTCTGACCAGGAATAAGATTTTCTCGCAAAGGCTAGTCCCGTACGATGTAATGTTTATCTCGGGCTCGGCTATCCCATTCACAAAGAGCAGCAATATTTTGTGAATCCTGATTGCAGGCCCGTGAGTAGAGTAACAACTTTTAACTCAACGCAAAGTTTCCACTTATAATCATGATAACTAATTTTATCAAGGATTCTGAAGATGTTTTTGTACGTTTCCTTCATATCAATAGAGTATGCAACTGGAACTGATGGGAAGTCATTCCCATTTGCCAACAGGACAATTTTTAAGCTTGTTTTTGATGAGTCTATAAACAGTCTCCATTGGTCTGGGTCACATGGCATCTCTAGCTCTGTCATCAATAAATTTGCATTAGGGCAGAACACTAAACCTTTATCTTCTGAGAAAAAAGATTTTAGGGTTGCTTGTCTGGTCCTGTAAAAATATATTTTTACTCCCTTTTCTAAGAGATTCCTCTGTTGAAGTCGCGATCCTAGGAGCTGAGATTTAGTCTTAAATAACTGCAAATCCCTGACAAGATCATTTAATTTCGATTGAGTGAGAAGGTGAGGTTGCCGAGAAACTAAATCTGCGGAATACTCTTCATCATCATTAATCGTATTATTCGAAGCCCCAGGTTGCGGCTCATGGTCTTTTAAATCAATTTCCGGCTCTAGAGTTTAAGTGTTTGGGAGCTCTAGGATTGGCAAAGTATCGTTATGAGGAACAGGTCTTAGAGCTGACGGAATATTAGGATACTGAATTGTAATCTTACCTTTGCTCGAAAACCCGACGGTGGAAGTCATACAAAAGTAACAATCTGTAAGATGACAGCGAGGTTTACGCCAAACCATGGGCACAGCAAATGGCATTGATTTACGGGTACCTTTGAGCCATTTGGTCAAACTACTGTAACAAGTCGTACAGCAAACTGATGGAGCCCAAGTATTGTCCTGGTCGCCAACTTGACAATCAAAGTACAATTGATAAGCTGTTTTAACAAGCGGAGAAAGGGGTTTTCGTTGCGCTTTTAAAGTCAATTCCCCGCAGACATAGCAGAAGCTATCGGGATGATTTTTACACTTGCGTGGCATAATTAAACAGTAATTCAACGCCCGACATTAACCACAAATCACACTTAGTCACTTGAAAAAATCCGGAGTAAAAGTAGTTTTACCGTTTTACACAAATGAACAAAAATGAACACAAAATCCAGCACGTTTAAAACGACGACAAGTTAACTCTGCAACAGCTATAGATGTACTAATCGAAGCAGTTAAGCAAACAACGTAATATACTATAATGATAAGAGTAATGCAAGTTCAAGCCTGTCGAAAATTCCTGTTTAAACCTGCATGTGATATTGAGATCGCCAGCGTCGTGCAGTGAATCTTCCTAACTGTTTATTGATATTTTTTTACTGTTCTTATATATTTGTATTTTATTGTTGTTTTTATATACATTTTATAGCAAAACTTTTGCCATATACTTTGGTATAAATTTTATTGCCTGCTTTGGGATGTTTAACGACTATAAGTTAAGATTCTAAAAAAAATGCAAAAAATAAAATAAAAACGGGGTCCCCCTAAAATAGGTGGGTGATTGGTAAAAACGGAGTTTATTTTTGGATTCAGGAGGTCATTTTACATCAGAATCGTCAAGAATGGTATCAGGACCGATGTTCATGCAGACCAGTGTTATTAACGCACAGGAAAATTGCATTTTCCGGACTGGTACTGTAAAGACTTTACAAGACGCAAAATACTTTGTAACTATAATTGAAAAACTTGATTTTTGTAGAATTTGTAAAAACAATTTCTAAAATTTGTAAATTTCGTCTTTTTTACAATTTTCGGAAACATTTAATACAAAACAATAATAGTAGTTTATTTAACGAGTTCCTATCTAAATTGGACGCTTTTTTTCCCAAGAGGAAGTCCTCGAGAAAAAAAGCGGCCAATTTAGACAAGAACGAGTTGAATACATTTTACTGCTCATACAAAGACTAGGAAGCCCCCAAAGTTTCAAAATCTCTTAATAATAATTTGACGTTTATGTTGACAAGTGCGCAAAAAATGTCAAATAACGAAAAATTAAAATTTATGACAGTTAAGAACAATAGAATCTTTTACTTGACTCGGAGCTTTAATATACTCGCCACAAATTGCCTCGTAGGTATTTCAATTTTGCTCCTCTTCAGTAATGTGAGATTTTCCTGACTGTTATGTAAATAACTATAAATGTTAAACCCTTGCATTAAACATGTTTAAAAATAAAATATTTTATAATGATTAACTCAATAATAGCTTTGTTGTATTGTAGACACATTTTAATAATGTCATTGTAAATAATTAGTGATTTATTTTATTAGATACTGTAAAAAGACAATAAAATGTGATTAAGTTACGTTACGTTACGTATATATTTCAAAATCATTGTAATAGGTACACTTTAAGCTTTTCATCACAATATTTTTAATAACAAACTTAAAGTTTTGACATATTACAAGTATGTTTCACAAAAAATAATTATAAAATTTGTTTTTTAATAATTGTTTTTATTAAGTTGAATAAAGAACACGGGGATCTTGTAAACGGTAAAAGATACAGGCTGGAGAATCGCAAAATTTTGTTATTGTTTGTTTTTTGATTTTTCCAATTTTTGTATTTTTTAAAAGAAAAAACGAAGTAACTTTGCCACTTTTTTAGTTTTACAAAATTACGTTGCAGTTATTGATCCGACGTTTCATCTGCGAGAAACCATCAACTTAATTTTTATATAAGACCCCAAAGACAGAATCACTCTGTATTCGGTAAATTTTTTTATTAAAAATTTAAAAATGGATCACACATTATGGTTCTAAATCCAAAAATAGAGAAAAAATGAGTTTTGATATTTTTTTGCAATATTTCTATTTCATGTCACAAACTTTGTAGCGTATTTTTGCGTTGTATTTGTGGTCGTTACAAGAATTTGAATTGTGTTGTGTCATTATTAATATTACTCATTCGTTAGTTTGTTTTTGTTAATTTATTTATAAGCGTTACCATGGAAATAAGAAATTTGACAAAGAAAGAAGAATTTATTCTGATAATTATCTTAAACTAAGACAACTTGAGAAATCCATTTTTAGACGTTTGGTATCTAATTTAAAGGAATTTAGTTTATTTGAAAATCTGTTTTATCTTGTAAAAGCAGTCCAACGAAGAAAAAACGAATTCTGCTTTACTATCCAGAAAATCTTGAAAATCCTGAAATATTAACTAGACTAATTAATTGTCGGACTAAGGTAGCTAAATCTACTGTACAGTTTATTTTACACAGAAACACATCTCATTCATTCATTTAAAGTTTGTCAGTGTGTTAGATCTGGTCATGAGAGAAAGCGATCAGTTTTTTTTGCGAATGATGAAGGATCGATTGTTTCTTTTTAAAATAATTTGGTCTGATAAACGTAGGAAGTTTTCTAAACAATGTTTTGGAACTCACAGTAGAGTAGCTTGGCTAGCCCGATCACCGGATTTGTGTTTATTAGATTTTTTTTGGGTTATGTAAAAAACAAAGTACATGACGCAACGTTTTTAAAACGAAGATCAGTTATCGGCATTGGTTATAGCAGCAGTTAATACAATCTCTTCAGAAATGTTAAACCATGTTTTAAATTCTACTGTAAAAAGATCATACTCGTGTCTAGAAAACAATGTTAACCTATTTGAGCACTCGTAATCATTTTTTGACATTTTATTTCAACGCTAGATTAATATTTTCTTTTGCAAGAAATTAGTAACAAATTCTTAATTATATTTTATTTGATTTTGCTAACTTTGAACTACTAACTTGAGGAACGTGAAAAACTTGATACTCAATTGCTATCTGAACTAAAATTTTTATAATTTCATTATAAACAAGTTCCTGTGATGTAGGCGAATAATTGTGCAACCTGAATTATACATCATATTATTCATTAACTTAAAAACTACATTAGCATACCTATAAAATAGGTATATATCTATGCTTAAAATTAAAAAGACTGCTAATATTAAAGAATATTATTAAACGCAAAATAAAAAATTATCTTACCGATAAACCCATACGTGCAGAGATTAGTCGGATAGAAAACTACATTTTCGTAAAGCAATAATTTTCCTTCTAGTTTTAGTGATAACTTTGCTTGTCCAAGAAGACGTGGCATTTTGCACAAAATTGACACACAAAACAACACTAAATATTATACATTACAAAACGAATTTAAAGAAACATCTTATATATCTTACTTATTAATGGCGGTCCTAAATTGCGGAGCCTTGAGCAGAAGGGAGCATTACTGCGGGTATGGAAACCACCTGTTACAAGCTTTTGGTATTTTACGAACCTGCACGGCCAACTCACAATAGTCGGGAGTAGGGGGATTCACAGAAACTATGCTTAAGGGCGCCAGAGCGAATCCAAAGTAACTTTTCTATCTTGCTCAGGACAGAACGGTTCACACTTGTAACACGATGTTAGGTTCGTAATCCTTATACTCGGCTGTTCGAGTAGCCAACGTTTGTTATTAGATAACGACGATCCAAAGAGAAAGGTATGGTGTCATAAAAGAACAAGTAACCACAATAACAACTTTAATCTAGAATCGTTGATGATTATCACAGGTATATAAGAATTCTCATTACAGCAAGCCAGTAGTATCGGCAACACACAGTACATAAGTAAATTACGTCGACATGAATAGCGAAGAAGAGTTTATAGTCAATATCATTTGTATACAGCATGCGGGATACACGAAATAATGATAATAATTACGGCATTAATATTACACTATCATAATAATTATTGGTAGTACACAGCATACGTAACACAAAATAAGCAAGAAAATTTACTATCTAAATGGTAATCCAATAACGTTAGTAAATACGGAATTAACATTCACAACAGTTTCGTGAGCGACTTTTCTGACAACGAATAAAACACATAAAATCACTTACCATTAACACAGGAACTTCCACTTGTGCGAAGAAAGCGCTTTTCCCGGCAAGCTATCCTGTAAACAAATTGAGTCGCAAATCGTGTCAAACTAACGCTTCACGAAATCCAGATCTACAAAAATCGTTACTTAATGTTAAAGCAAGCACACATAACACAACCCGGTTGTCAAATGCTGTTGTACCCCTTGTCTGTGGTTTAATTAGTTCTACCCGTAGGCCTTATAAATAGTTATAATCGTCCCATCAAAATATCTGTCGATGCTAATCCCTCGTACTTCGGTATCGACTAGAAACCATGGGCCAGATTGTGGTGGAACGGCCGGTGACGATTCGAATACCCCACGATCGCAACGAAGTCACAACTTTCCCTTGTAGACTTTAAATTACAACCAGAATACCCCTATTTAGGAGGTAGCACATGGCGCTAACGAAAAGACATAAACATTACCTTTAATCAAAGAAAGAACAAAAACCACTTACTCTGCGTGGATAAATTAGTTAGTTAAGAAGACTTCTATTTTCCATCGTGTCCCAACACGTGGATGATTTGAGAAAACGATTTTTAACTCACGCAGACATAGGTTATAACATGCACGATGTTAAAGTCAAAATGCCGGTATCTCGCCGGATATCGCCTACTCAATACGAAGAGACCAACGAGCCCGATAGATGGCGTCGAGAAATATAAAAGTAATTTTTAATTAAACCAATATACAGGGTAATGCATTATTTAAATTTATGCACGTAACACACCCCAAGAGAACGGAAGGTCCGGGTCCCTGGAAACACTGTTTTAAGCGTAATCTTGATGAAAATTTTTGTATGTTTTTTTTCTCAAATATCAATTCAATCTTTGATTTTGGATTCAATACAAGTACTAGTAATAAAAGTAGAAAAATATTTGCAAATTTTTGTTTAATAGGTAATTATACTAGTTTCATAATCAACAATACTAGGATTTCCAAAACAATTGAGATGTAATGAACCAAATTCAAATGATTACAAAATTCATTAGGTTTGCCAAATGTAATGTTTTGCACCCTATGTAGATTTATTAACATTGTCAAAAAAAAAATAATGAAGAAAAGTAAAAGAAAAAGTATATAATATAAGTTTAAAAAAAGTTTAAACACTATAAATTGTTAATTTTTTGTAATCATTTGCTGAAAAAGTTATACTTTTTTGTATTATTATATTTCGTTAATGAGTTATTGTAATTGTTTTATTATTATTTATTGTTTGAAGCAAGATAGAATATTATTACATTATTTTGGGCTATTTGCATTTTCTCATCTTATTTTTACACGATGTTTCTTTAAAGCGGGGGTCCCGTCCGCGCCTGAGACCACCCCGTCTACTTTCAATTTCTGCATTACCTCGAAATTTGATGGGGCAACTATTGCGACACATAATTTTTTTTCTAATAGTATAGAACGATTAAAATTTTGATATTTTTTTTAGCATGTTTTTAAATTTTTATTAAACATTCTTAACTCCAAATAAAAATTTTATACGTTTTTACTGGCCCAGTTTTGTTTGCCATTGCGTACTTTATATGGGGTATAATTATAAATAAAAATTTAAGAAAAAAATAATAAAAAAGTTATTCAAAATGCAAAATTGAATCTCTGCATTTGCAATTAACCGCTAACCGTCAATAGCATATAGTCACGTGATTTTAGCGTTAGCGTAAGTTTATCGTAGTATTTGCTGGAACTCTCTAATATAATCACTATGTTTACGTTAACTTAATTCATTCACTTTAAGACTTTGAAACGTAAACACCTCCGTTTATACAGAAAAAAAGGCTACTTTTCTTCTAATGGTTTTATAAATATACAGTAAAAAATAGATTTTATGTGAAAAACAATATAATAATCTTTCTCTATTTCGACATAAGAATTAGCGATTCTTACACTAAAATCCGTGTAAGAATAAGCAAATTCTTACACGAATTTTAGTAATGTTAGTTTTTTCAAAGTTGGTATCTCTGCATCGTAAGTTGACGTTACATGAAAAATAAATCAAAATTATTGGAACTTAACAATCGAAATTCAAATTTTGATGCCAAGATCAAATAAAAACGTCCTATTAATACAAAGTTATTTACTTATAAAGGTATAAAGAGATAAATTTTGTATGAGATTTTAGGTTAACACATAAATTTCAATATGTCAAAGTGTAAGTGTTGCCAATTCAATAAAATATAAGTTTCCCAATGTTGTTTTAAAATTAAAATTATACGAAAAATTTTAAATATTGTATCGAAATAGAGAAAATAGTATAAAGCACACGTCATAGAATACGTTTCAATTACTCGACCGCTTCATAAACTCGCCGCTGCGCGGCTCGTGTATGAAACCCGGTCTCGTGCTTGAAGCGCGTTCATTCTGTAACTTGTGTTTTAATATACTATTCTGTTATAATTTGATGCAGTTACCGATGCGTTAAAAACTCAAAAAATAAATGTCACTTGCCTTTGTACAAAATGAAATACAACTTTAACTATTTAGAAAATATAGTAAACTGATTTATTAAACTAAAATATTCTAAAATAATATCAATAAGTAAAACTTACAAAATATTCATTAGTTATTTTATCGTAAAAGGATAATTTTGTTTTTCATCAACCGTTAACTTTACAAATTCTTCACTTTTGTTCCACAACACTTTTGCTAGTGCTCTATCTTCTGCTAATCGTGGTAATGTTGTATAAGCACACTCTGCAAAGTATTTTCCGCTAACGCCCTTTAAATCTTTGGAAATAGCCACGTATACTGAAGTTTGAGCACCTGCTTCCGTACTCTACAATACAATTTTAAATTAATATAAAATACAATTTTTTAAGTTATATTACTTTGTAGAATAATTTCATAGCGATGCTAATAAGTTTTGTTACAAAAGTGGGAGTGTCCTTTAAAAAGTCCGATTTAACCATGCCAGGATGTAACACATTTGCAGTGACGCCAGTTCCTACTAATTTTTGTGCTAGTTCTACGGTAAATAACAAATTACACAGTTTTACGTTAGCGTAATCAAACATATTTGTGAAAATCCTAGAAGGTGCGTTTAAATTATTAACGTTTATTCTTCCGACTGAAGCTGCAGAGGATGAAACTGTTACAATACGACTAGGAGCAGATTTTTTTAACAAATCTAAAAATATCTATTGTAAAAGCAACACACAACAGAATAAATTAAAACGTACCTATTAACAACATAGTAAGCAAAAAAGGTCCAAAATGGTTAATTTGCATTGACATACTGAGCCCGTCGGCAGTATAACAATGATCTGTACAACCAGCTCCGGCGTTATTAACTAAAATGTCTAATCGATCTTCGGTTTCATTTACATCCTTTGCAAATGTTCTTACGGAGCTTAAAGAAGATAAATCTACAATTTTAACAATCACATTGTTATTTCCAGTTGCTTCTATAATTTTCAGTTTTGCTTCTTCTGCTTTTGCTGCGTTTCTACATGCTAAGATAACTTTAGCACCTCTTTTAGCAAAATCCAAAGCTGTGTAATATCCAATTCCTAAAAACAAAACAAGGATACAGATTTAGAATAAATTCTATGAGAACGATACAACTCCTCCAAAAACTTAATAGTTTGGTGTGTTTCTATGCGACCATAGATCCTTCGATGTGGAGGATAGGCACAACTCAGAAAAAAAACTTGTTGTGGCTGAATCACCATTGAGAATCACTTATGTGTGGGTTATGTTTTGTGTCGTATAAGGTCTTCGTGCTTTCCTACTTTATCCATGTTTTAATTATATGTATATTTAAGCAGAAATGAAACATTCCGCTGTTAGATTGGTCTGATGAAGTTGGCACAATAGCCAACGAAATGTAGTCACAATTACTACAGAGTTTTCTTTCTGAGTTGTGCCTATCCTCCACATCGAAGGATCTATGGTCGCATAGTAAAACACCAAAATAAATTCTATAATCACTTTGGTTAATTATGGATCTGGAACTGGATTAAATAAAATATGTTTTAAAAAAATTAGCGAATAAAAAGTAAAATGTTATGAAAATAAAACTTAATTGAAATTATTTTTAAATTCGTACCTTTTATTTTATTTTATCAGTGATAAGCTACCAACGAGCGTTTATATTAAAAAATTCACAGATATCACAAATCTTGCAATTATCGGAAGATGTGAAAGTGAAAACAAACACAATATTACCTACATAATATAATGAACAAGGTTTATTACAATTTTCAAAAATAAGAATGCATACATAAATAATAAACAAATAAAAAAACACAAATAACTAGTATTCTAGGTACATATTAAACGAGAATGTGGTCGTATGATAATTCACCAATTGTTTGTATTTAACATTTGTCCATGAAATGCCTGAGAATTGTTTCCCATAACCTCTTCATCGCTGGAAGATGATGAATCAGCAACACCAATAACTTATAGAGAATTTTTTGTCATAACAAATTATGAGCAAGACCGTTCATTATCAAGAATTGGTGCGCGCTGATAAAACGTAGCTTCCAGTGACATATCTAAAGAAAAACCCAATCGCGTTAATCTTAAATCCATGCACTCGAACAAACATCATGGCATGTAAATAGGCCGGCGTCACTAATTTTTTCCAATTTTGTAGTTAAATTTGTTTGCCCTTTATCTCTCCAAGAGGAACGGAAATTGGTCTCGGAATTGAATTAATATTAGAAACTGTAAATCCAAACATTCCCGGCTGTTGTTTCCCATATATAGCTTTAGTAGTATGTAATAGTTTAGTGCGAAATGATTGCAAACTGGAGGGTACATTTTTTATAGAAAATTTTTCTAGAGATGCACAAAAATTAGTATTTGGGCTGTGTTGGTAACGTAACGTAAGCAAGCAACAAAATCTCAAAACATCGAACTTTTTTTGATACAAAATATTTTCAAGGCAAAAAGTCATCTTCGCAAAGCTTAAATAATAATATCGCGCTCACAAGCATGTCATACGAGCAAAGGTTAAAAAGTTGAGATTCACGTCCACTGACTGTCATTTTCTGCTGGCTTAGATACGGTTGAGGATATTCCGATAAATGTAAAATTTTCTCTAGACACAATCAATTTTTGAGCAAAAGTGAAACTTTTAGAAATTTAGCCCGACTTTGATTGAATACGCATGAATTAAATAAATCATTCAATTATTAAATAAACAATTTATAGCACGTGATCCCTGACAATTGTTTCACCACACTCTAATTAATTGACGCACATTTTTAAAAAAGCAACAAAACTAAATGATTATTGGATTGTAGCCGAGTTTAAAGCGGTTCGCAGTTCATCAGCTTCTAAGGTTTGATTTAATTCGAGCTACGTTGCCACATCCTTTCAGATGTAAAAGTTGCAAAGTGGAGATTTCATTTTTGTAAAAGTGCATCCACAGTTTAAAAATTGGATTTTTTCCAACAGTTTGAGGCGTTCGCGATTTTTTGTCATATCTAAAGAAAACTTACAGAAAATTGGACTCGCAACAAGAACATTTTGCAACGCGAAATAATCGACATGCCTTTTTATTAAATTCTCTAGGTGTGAAGTAAAATTAATCTTATAAGCGATTTGTCAATTGCCAAAGACAAAGAAAAGAAAATATTAAATTTGATCTCTCCGTTTACAACAAAAAAAAACAAACAAAAACCTCGTTTAAACGATAAATTTAAATAATCATTCTCAATTTTTTCGCGTTAGACAGTATCTCAGTTCATCGCATCTTTTGTAAAATAATTAAATAATCCTCAAATTGATCACGTATTGCGGTTTGTTGGGTCTTGACTAGACGCAGGTTGGCAACCACGTAACAATTTATCACTAACTAATAACTTTATACAAAACGTACATTCAAAGAATAATAATAATAATAATTGTACGTGAAAGAAACCAGCCCGTCAGTAACTCTTTTTCGCGAGTATGAAAAAAAAACCCCACCCGTCAGTAACTTTTCTTCGGATAAGTGAAAAAAACCAGCGCGTAAATTAACTACCTTGCGTGAATACGTTGAAAAAAAACAGCCCAACAGAAAAGAAGAACTCCCATATGCAACTTTTTTTGTTTTTACACCGCGTCAGGGTTTTTAAAACCTTCGTTTAAAACTCTCCTCCTTTGTGCGCAATTTTGACTTTATTTCCTAAAACGCTTTTTTCTGATTGGTTCACGAACCTTTTCAGTATCAAATCCGCCAATTGGTTTTTCCTTTTTTTGCTCGATCTGTTGAAAGCGTTTTGTTACTAGGCGGCTCTGCGTGTTTCAAATGGAATAAAAATTTACCGATTCTACAATTTTTCCTCCTATTAATATTGAACAAATGCGCTACTGACTATAAAAAGCATTAAAGAGATTAACTTTACTTTAACATAAATACTTTTTCTACTCTTAACAGATTTGTAACGCTACTTTACAATTGCTTGACTGTTGGTACAATTTCAACATTCAAAATTAATTCAAATTTTATTTTACAAACTTTGGTCGTATGTTGATAAAGTTTACGCATTTTAAAATTTGAACATAAATTATCGGTTTAGTAAAACATGTGTGTTTCGGTCGAGTTGCTTTTGATGACCACCGTGGCTTTTTTTGCGGGTAGCTTTGTCGGTATCGTAGGGTAGCTTTGTCGGTATCGTAATATTACATCAGGTATCTAGAGTTGTTTTTCTTGTAAATAATGTCTGCATCAAAATCTCCAAAATTTTGGTATTTGCTAAGTAGCTTAAAATAACCAATAAACGATTACCCTAAAACGGTACAAGATAGAAAAAAACTGAACGTAAACATTTTCATAGAAGACAAAATTTGCTATACAAAGTCCGCGGAAGGGTACTATTACCTTAAATAGTTTAGAAGATACAAGTGTGCAAAGTTGCACGAAAACGTCTGAAATTACATTAAAATTCTGTAACTCTTAAACTATTAGATATAATTATACACTCCCGCTGACTTTTTTGTAGTAAATTTTGTGCTCAATAAATTGTTTATGTGCAATTTTTATCTATATTGTACCGTTTTTGCAGCGTACAAAGCGGAAGCTCGCGCGGATCTAATTCTGCAATTACTATAATTATTTTTCATTGCTGTTGAGTGAAATTAAGACTTATTATATTTTTAAAACATAAAATGAATCATAAGAAATATCTTTTTTAATAATAATAAACATGCAGTGTTTAGATGGATAAGAAAAAAACAATGTCGTTGAACAAAAAAAAAATGAAAGTGTGTTAAACATAATCAATGGTTTTAAGACCAACAGTGGAATAAACAAATAGAAAAATGGCAACCACTTAAGTCAACAAGTGCCCCACAAAAAAGACAAAAAGACCGTATAGTAAAACATACAGGGTTCAAGTAGAAAACACTACAAACAGATAAGAAAGGCTTCTATTCAAAAATTTACAAAAATAGATAGAAAAGAAAAAGTAGTTCCTTAAATATTTCTTAGTTAATGGAATATAAATGTTTGCAAAAAACGGTTTTCTAAATAACACACAACTACAACAAAATCGATCTTCAATTTATCAACTTAACCAAGCGACTTTATTACGTCATTAAAATAGCGCGTCTGAAATCATAAAATTATATAAAACAGTGTTTACATCTAGACTAATATTATCATTCAGAAAATTCTAAAAAAATACTTTTATATCACTATAATGTTTGCAGTCATAATTCTTGTGGAATTAGAATTAGAAAGTAAAAAAACTGATCAAATTTGAAATAGAAATTTATCATTTATTTATAGTTATTTATTTATTTAAGTCAGGAAAATCTCACATTACTGAAGAAGAGCTAAATTGAAATAGGAGGCGCTTTGTGCCGAGTATTTTAAATCTCTGAGTCAAGTAAGAAATTTTACTGATGTGTTTTGTATTAAATTTTTGAAATTTAATCGTAAAAAAAGGCAAAATTTACAAACTTTAGAAATTGTTTTTACAAATTCCACAAAAATCAAGTTTGTCAATTTTGTTGGCAACTATAATTACAAAGTAAACAACATAAAAAAAATTTCATTAATTCACTGAGTGTGCTGTGAAAATAGTGTTAACTCATAAAATAATAATAAAACAAGACGAAAATCATTGCGAGGGTATTCATTTGATGTTAGTAAAGCTGGGGCTGCTGTTGCTGACGATCTATTACAGGGTAAATCAAAAAAGCGGCATAAAAGGGCATTCCAAATTTTCTAAGATTGGCGTCGAAAAAAAAAGTTACTTCACTTACCGAAAAAATATTTCTTGTGTATTTTGTGGAAAAAGCAAGTTTGCAGAAACCCGCAAGTTTTGGAGCATTTAGTCTATGTTAAAATCCGTGCTAATTTTATAAGCTTACTGCATACTTAAAGCGAAAATCGACTAGTTACCAACCAAAAGAAATCAAAATGTTTGTCCCGAGATCAGATTGATAAATTTCTTCTACAAGCTCCCGACAAGGAATTTTTATTGGTGAAAGTAAGTTGTGACAATGAGTAAATTAGTATGTTTTTATGTTAACAGTTAGTAGTTCAATTCTCGAGCATAAAACTTTCTCTTCAAGTATGAAATTTGTCTTTAGAACCCCCTACTCTTTCGTCGAAATGTCAAATTTTAGACAGCATATTTAATTTCACTTCCTGTAAGACCATCGACGAACTTTGTATTTTTACGCCCGGTGCAAACTTCACCTTCAGGTCGTTTCACGTGAATATGCGATTAAATTTGTGCTGGCTAAATCGGGGTAACTTTTGTAAATTTCTTTTTATTGTAGGTTGAATTTGATTCTGTGCTAATTGTCTGTAGCGGATTTCGGTACCCACCACACGTTGACCGTTATCACTGAAGATAACGAACAGGTGGGATAGTTGGGAAAACTATGAACTACTACCAAAATTTATTCTGTTAACTCGAAAGGAAACGCTGTGCATTTGCGACCTCAAATGGCTGGATGCTAAAGAGGAACTTTACTTGTGTTAACGCTATATGTTCGTTTGTGTTGGATTTAATATTACTTTTTAGTAATTTTAATTACTAAAAAAAGTTTGTAAAGCTGCCAAAAAACTTAATGTAGATATCAATATAGCACAGTCTTCGAATATTCCAAAAACAACTTGGAATATTATAAAAAAAGAAATAAATAAATCTACCGTCAACCAAAAAAATATTGAGATAACAGTTAATGGATTTCTAACTGAAAATCCAAAAATTATTGTAGAAGAATTTAATAATTACTTTTCTACAATTGCAACAACTTTGTTAAGCCCATTGCTCTCCTATGATTTAGCACTTAAACAATTAAAGGCACTAAAAATTAATAATTTAAACTCTTTTTACCTTACACCTACGACTTCAAAGGAAATAGAAAGCATAGTGAGTAAATTGAAAAATACGTCATCTACTGGTATTGATGATATTCCAGTGGGAACAATAAAAGCATGCTCAACCATTATTTCTGGGGTTTTGTCTAATCTCATTAATTCTTGTTTTGTAGTTGGATACTTTCCTAAAGAGTTTAAAAAAGCAAAAGTAATTCCACTTTATAAAAACAAAGAAAAGAATAATATTAAAAATTATAGACCAATATCAATTCCGACAACATTTTGTAAAATTATGGAAATCGCCATTAAACAAAGGTTATTAACTTATTTTGTAAAACGGAATCTTTTTACAGATAGCCAACATGGATTTTTAAACGGTAGATCAACGAATACCGCTTTACACAATACTCTTAGTGTAATATTAAATGCTTTAAATAAAAATCAGTTGGTCCTTAGCATAAATTTAGATCTATCAAAAGCTTTTGACCTTATTGATCGTAATTTATTGATGGAAAAAATTGAATACTATGGCATTCGCTCTAACACTTTGGCACTCTTAAGGTCTTATTTGGCAGACCGTAATCAAGTTGTTGAAATAGATTACTTAATCAGTGATGAAATTGGGCGTTGTCAATCGGAAGAAATTACAGTCAGTCATGGAGTACCGCAGGGTTCTATACTTGGCCCACTACTTTTTGTAATTTTTATGAATGATCTTCCCAGCAGCATATCTTATCCTATTACAATGTATGCCGATGACATTAGCATAAATGTAATTGCTCAATCTGTTTCTGAATTAGTAGCAAACACTGAACAAACATTACATAAACTACAAAAGTGGTTTTCCGCAAACGGTTTAGTTCTAAATCTCAATAAATCCAATCTTATTTCTTTTTTAAATAATACACAACATGCAAAATTTGTTAGTAATTTTACAACTGGTATCAAAATAAATCATGTCACGACAACAAGGCTTTTAGGAGTTACTATTGACAATCAGTTTAAATGGAGGGATCAGATTGAAATAACAGCAAATAAATTAAATAAAGCACTTTTTTGTTTACGTAGATTAAAGTCAATCTGTGAAATTAAAACTTTATTGAACGTTTATTATGCTTACTTTAAATCCATAATGCGATATTGTTTAATCTTTTGGGGACATACTCATACTTTGCTGAACATTTTTAAAATTCAAAAAAGAGCTATTAGGATTATGTTTGGTTTAACTAACTGGGATAGTTGTACACCATTTTTTCTTAAACATAATATTATGACAGTTTACAACTTACTTATCTATGAATGCTGCCTGTTTATGTTTAATAATAAAATAAATTACCTTAAAAATTCTGATTTTCACTCGTATAACACTAGAAACAATTTATATAGAAGTAATTTGAGTAAAAGTTGTATGTATTATAGATCTTACATTTTTAGTTCTGTTAAACTTTTTAATAAGCTGCCGACCTCAATACGTGATATAGAGTTAAAAAACGAATTTAAAAAAGTACTCAAAGGATACTTAATAAAATCTTGTTTTTATTCTATTAATGAGTTCCTTGAACAATGATATGATAATATTTGCAGTCTTACATTTTTTATTTTACATTCTAGAAAAGACAGTCCTATTGTTTTTGTAAATATGATTGTATTTTTTACATTATAACAATTGTGTTACTTATTGTATTATTTATATTATTTGTGTTTACATGTATTTCAATTGTGTTTTTATGTATTTTCAATACCACTGGTCATGAAATAAACTACTACTACTACTTTAGGTAACTCAAGTACGGAATTAGCTAATCCCCTAATGGATAAAACCTAACTGTGAGTATTACTATTTCAATTTTTACGATTTATATTTCGATGGCCATGTCGAATGTTGGCCGTACGTGCATGTTAGGTTAACAGAATTAATAATAAGATCATTTTGTGCTTCATAAACTCATATGTAGTGCGCGTTGAGTCTCAAAGGCTTAAATTGTTTTGTTTGCTTGCTATTTTAAATTTGCAAATATAAATTCATACTTTCTGCCTATGTAAAAGTTTAGACCGACAGGGTCAGCTTATTGTACGGTGTGTTGCCCAGTATATGGCGCAACTTATAATCAATTCGACCCACGTATCAACGTTTGGAAAATTTAGATTTATGTACCTTCTTCATCCTCTTTAGAATTATTGCCTGTAATAAAATAAATATATAGTCTGTGTTATTACTTCTGTGGTGTTATTTGTCCTTTTCCAGGTACGGGTAGAGTTGGACGGTATCTCCCTAATTTAATCTTTCATCGCTTTCCGGAGAAGCTGTGCTAGCCGTTGCTTTGTTTTGTTACAAGAAGACCTGATTTTCTCGTAACAAGTACCTCAAATTAATTTTTCTTATGTATTTACAGGTCGCGTTTATTTTGATGTTTCGGGAGCTTGTCGATGCGACAAATTATCAAAGATGTTACTGGATGACATTGAAGATCAAGATAACATTCTAATAGTACACATTCCTGATTCTAAAACAAAAAAACCTCGTCGCTTTGTAATTGTTGATGAAGGAAATGTTGCTTTGTACAGGCGTTATGTGGCATTACGCCCGGTTCGTACTCCACACCGGCGCCTATTTGTAAATTACAAGCAAGGGAAATGTACTGTCTAACCAGTGGGGCTACATTCATTTGATAAATTCCCTTCTAAATTGCAACGTATCTTGATTTACCTGCACCTCTGGAATACACGAAGCATTGTATGTGCCGCAGTTCAGCGATTTTATTAGAAGACACTGGAAGCGACGTTACCAATTTAAAGACATGGAAGATGGCAAAGTACAACGGTGGCTGAGGGCTATATCGAAGGTTCGATTTAAAATAAGCTAGGTATAGCCAGAAAAATACAATCAGAGCCAGCAAAAAACTTAACTGCTAGTATAGGCAATAATCCATCTACTAGTAATGATTTATTCACAATCCGCTAGGATCACGCCGGTAATGAGATTTTGACTGGGATTTTTACTCAAAATTTGAAGCTTGGTGATAAATCACTATCGGAAATTAATATTTCAAACATAACAAGTTCCACAATTTATATTAATATTTCTAATTAATAGTTTTGAATGAATTGTTCTTTTTTAAAGTATCTTTTTTATTTGGCGTCTTGTAAAGTCTTTACAGTACTAGTTTGGAAAATTTAATTTTTATGCGCTTTAAAAAGCAGGAAAATGTTGTTTTCAAGACGATTTCCGGAAAAAAACATTTTTTTAATTAAAAAATACCAACTACCAACTATTAAATTAAATATTTTTTTATCTTATACATTTTTCGAATACTCTGTATATGCAAATTACAATATTATAAATATACAATTCTCAGATATAATTATAAGACTCATCCAGTTCTGATAGTCGACATATACGTTAAATAACAACGGAGATAGGCTGCTTTTACGTAAGAAGCATTGTACCTACAGTTATTTCATAATTTTTATCAAGTGAGTATCATCTTTTCCTCTTCCATTTTTTTCCTTAATATTTATTGTAATATAAATAAAATATTCAAGAATTTTTCCAGAATAAATCGACTTTGTTTTTTTCTAAGTAGTTTTCTCCAGGAATCTGTTAAAAGTACTGAAACCCCTATAATTTCTTAGATTTTTTTCTGTAGTACCTTTCCTGAAAAACGCTAAATGTAAGACGTTTTTTATTGTTTGGAGATTTGGTATTTATTCTAGTAGTGTTTTCTTAATTGTCCAATTCTTTTCCACAGCAAGTTTTTTTCTATAATTGATGTATTCTAGGGAACCTGATAATCGTTCAATTTCTATTTTTATTTCATCCGCCAATAAAACATTTGGTATTATTACATTTAGAGACGCCGATGTAGGTACTGTTAAATGATGTTTCAGTAATAATAAAAAAATTGAAAAACTAAAACTACAAAACTAGATAAGATTATTACATTAGATTTTAAATATAAACTCAAATGTAACATTAACATAGATTCAGATTGTAATTAAAATGACAAAGACAAAAAGAGTAAATGTTTCCATCTATTTAATACCGAGACATGTGTTATTTACAGAACAAATAGCGGAAAAACAAATTAAAGAGTAGATCAAAACAAAACAGCAAAACCATATGTGTCACCGTATGAAAATCCAATTGATTTAGTAAAGAAAAATAGTTCTCCCGGAATACTATTGATTGGGAATGTTACATTGTAACTTGTGTTTGAATTTATGTACTTTTTAATCACAAATCCTTAGTTGCTCTTTATTTGAAGTATTTCAAATCATTTTTGTATTTCGAGGTTTAAGTAATTTTGTTTTCAATTAATGTATGCTTTGACGTTGGTTAAATATCTGTGCTGTGTTTTTGCTTATTTAGCATTTTTTTGTATTAATAAATTACATTATGAATTATAGTTACGACAAATATTTAGTTTTTGAGATATCAGAAATTTAGTCTTATATTAGTTTGTGTTAACATCATTTAGAGATTTGTTTATTTATTTTTATCTTTGCTTACGATAGCAAGTACGAGAAAAAGACTTCGTATAAACTTACGTGAAATTATTTGTCGTTTTAACTTTCATTTTTGTTGGTTACAATTTCATCATAGGAGATTGTTTTTTTTAAATATATGTCGACAGTACGTGTATCTTTTATAAAAGAAATTCATTTCTAATTAATAAGGCAGCTCAATACAAGCTTTCTCTCGAAAAACAATAAAATATGTGGTTTTTACAAACTCGAGGTATTAGTTGCGGGTTTAAAATTTGCTTCTGAAATAGTTAAATAGGAAGTTTAATACTTCAGTTTTGTTTTGGTTAACGTATTTTATCTTTCATCAAACACAACTATCATGCTCCCGGTAAAGTTGTGGTTGGAAAAAGTTCGATCTTCCTATCCGTTTTTCATCTTTACTCTGCCCAAGTAACAAAGTGGTTTTATAATTCTTAAGTTAGCAAACTTTTCAATTTTATTGTAGTTATGTTGTTGCTCTCTAAATATAAAATGGTTCTATTAAATTTGTCTGGAAGATTATTTTGTTATCTATTCAAAATTGTTTTTTAAATCGATGTTTAGAACGTTTTTACAACAAAATTATAAAACTGTTGATGAGATTAGTATAAAAGTGTTTTGTAAACGTTTATATAATATTGGTTATAAGACATTCGCCCCTTACAAATATTAATTGATTTATAATAGCTATGTAGTTATGTCATTTATCACTTTAGAACTGTTTTATACAACTGTTTTAATAAAGTATGTGACTACGTTATATAATCGTTGTATTAGTAATATTATATAACCATTTTACTTTCTGCATTAGATTACTCACAACGAAAGTTCCAATATAACTGTTAATTGAAAGGACACAAACCCTCCGTTATAAAATAACAGAAAAGCAGTTACAATAGCAATACTGCCATTAAAGCGCAAAATTATTGTGTTAAATATAGTTATAAAACAATTCGGATATACTATCTGGCGTAAGAAAAAATACCACCTGATTTGGCAGCATATCTACAACCGTTTGTCAAAGAAGCTAAAATAATTCTTTCAGAAAGATGCATAATGAATCGATTGCAGCTTATTTTTAAGTTACGCTGCTTTATATGTGCTTCGCCTGCTCGACCATTTTTATTAACTTTTTATTACTGAATACGTGATTAAAAATTCATCAAAATATAATCACATTTGTAAAATACGATCCTGTCGTGTTAACTTTTACATAAACTAAGGTAATTAAATTTGAACGTTTTATAAGTTTTCTATATGCATCATAATTGTTGTATGAGAGTAAATTTGATAATAAAAATTTTCTATTAAAAAGGGACCATTTTGAAAATGTACTCGCATTTACATGGCCGCCATTCACGAGAAACATAAAATTAACTTATATTTCACTACTTTTGACGACAAAAACACATTAATTAAAGCTTCTTATACTAGTATTTATCTACTATTGTGGTTTTATGATAAAAAATTGAAATTTAAACTTTTTGTTTTTTATCTGATTTTTTAAATTTTTTTTTAAATACTCATTAAACCTGCGGCGCACTTAAAATTTGCAACTTACCTACCTTATAATTGACAGTAAAATTTCCTTCGTAGCAAAAAAACGACGTTCGTGTAGATCTATCTCATTAAATTTTTTGTAAATAATATATACTTTTATACGTTGCCATTTTTTCTAAAATAGCCAACAATTTTAGTTTAAGTAAATAATAGGAATAATTAAGTTCCGAAAAGTAGTACTTAATAACTGTTTGATTTTATTGAAGCTGCTCTACACTACAAAAATGTTTTGTAACTTCATCAAAACTATTGTAATAAAGAGTCAACCAACTATAAAATTTTCATGAAATTGTTTTGTTATTGATATATAACGTTTACGTAACTATTCCAAAACAGTGTTTTGTTGGCTTTATAAAACACGTTAAAAAACGAATATGTTTTATAAATATGTGCCCATTTTGCATTTATAGCTACTGTAAGAACGTTTTAGATGCGTTCTTAGGACAAAAGGTGTTTTATAAATCTTGTTTTGTAAACGTTCTCCCAAACGTTATAAAATATAAAATTTTTACTTGGCTGTAGACGTTTTCAATTATCTCAGCAACTCCGAGATTATCTCTGACTACTAGACTTGAAGACTGCGGTCAACCAAAACACACTCCGAGTAAACAGGTATTTAAAGTAATATGTGTTAACGCTATTTTACGTACGGTCACTTTAACTTAGTGCATTTTACAACCAAAGCCATTTAGCCAAGTTTAAAACAAATAGTCAGGTGTCAAATAAATGTAATCTCGACTAAGTTAAAACAAGAAGTTCTCTATCTCGTTTATATTTTTTTTGTAGTTGTATATTTGATTGTTATTTTGATATAATTATGTAGTTATTACAAACACAAAGACCGTTGGATTTGATTTTACTTTGTATTTAACTTTTTTAATGAAAATTTAGAATTACGTTTTAGTAGAATTAATTTTCTTTATAATTAATTTTTGTTTTATTCTAACCAATTATTTTATTATAAATTTTTATTTATATATTATATACTTATTTTTGTGTAAAATTTTGTTTTTTCGGAGCTTGTACTCAATTAACCTGTTCGCGAGTTAATATTATTTGTTTTTTTTTCGAGTTTAGTGATTACACACTATGAAGGTAAGTTCCTGTAGTGTGTATATCGCCGGACGTGTTCTCTGGTTGGTAAGGTTATGAAGGCTTTATTAAGCTATAAACTATCCTTTTTAATTAATTTTAATTATTATTTTTCTCAATCCTCTAAGCCTTATAATTTATCATATACACCGGTTATATTAAATTGACAACGACATCATGTTGATGCATTGAGAAAACTATACTCAGTGACATTAGAAGTCAAACTATATAAAATAGTCAATGCCTGCTAGTAGTACCTCGTTTTAAGCAATTTGAACTTTGTGGATTAGCTCTGCTAGAATTTGTAAAGGATGGTGCTAAGCTAATAGCTTTCTTTCTATAATATTCCACACATGTTCGATGGAATTTAAATTTGGCGAACGGGATGCCCACGGCAAAACATTAACGCCTGCTTCTTGTAGAAACTCTATATTGACGAGCAATATAGGAACGTGCGTTATCTTGCTGAAAAAGGACCTGTTAGTAGGACATCATCAACATAACGCACAGCTGTCATACTCCCCTCAAATAAAAACAAGTGGTGATCGGATACTGAAAACAATAGCCCTCCAAATCATTACTCCAACAGTTCTGTCTAATTGCGTTTCAGGAGTAAATCCAATATTCTATCGTTCTCCACGGCTTTTTAAGCGAATTTCTATCACAAAGAAATCGGACGAGGATTTGAAGAATTATATGCAATGTGGCTCTCTACCTTCTGGTATTTTCCAACGAAAGTGGAATAAGGAAATGCAGAAAGTCAACACTATACACATTGTTTAAGCAAAATGATTACGTACGTTGACTTAACTACATTTGAATTTGTTGTTGATGGGAGATTCCTAGTCCTAGTTGTTTGACAAAAAGAGAACTGTATCAACCATTTAATGGTAAAACCTAGAAGACTACGCTAAGACTATTGTATTTTCTTCACAACATCTGCAACATGAGTCAAAAATAAAAAACAAAGTCCATTTGTTATTCTTACATGCATTTACAATCTGTGACTCAACATCCGCAGCGTATCGCAAGAGTAGTGGGTTTTGTCAAAATGTACCAAAAGTCCAAAACCATACAACATGCATCTGAAGTATTTGTCAGCGGTTCTTTCCCTGACTCCATTAAGACAGCTGGAATCATGAGTACTCTCTTATCGTATGGCGGTCCAGCCACAGAAACATTTCTAAACGAGTACAAATCATTTATCAAAGCAGCTGCAATCATGAAGCATGATCTCTCAACTCTCCCATCAACTAAAAGAGTTATTAATCAGCATGCATTCCGGACGTACCACCAAGTACACCTGTGGTAAGGGGAAGAATCTAATGGTGGGGCACCGAATTGAGGTTGGGAGAAAAGGAATGACCAACTAGTTCTAAATATAATAGCGAAGGCTTCCACGGCCGGAATCTATACCAACATTAGAATGTCTTCGGGGTTTGGACCGTGTCATTTTAAAAAAAACCCGGAAGACATTCTAATGTTGGTATAACTAGTTCCGAAACTCACAGAGTTGGATGCTGTCTCGGTCGAAATCTTGAAGATGATTTTTTGTCGATGTACGATAGGATAGTGGCAGGTGTGGTCTTAAGAAAGCATTGTTAAACCCCTTAGCCGCATGCCCAAATTTCAAAGGCAGTTGTAACAACGAAGTTGGGATAATAATTCAGGAAGGTGACGACGACACTACCAATCTTTTAGGACAACGTCTCCACAACCGACAAAGATGATTGAGTTTCGACACTTCCGCCTCAAAAAACCAATATGTTGCCTTTAATGTACTTTTTTTTTTAATTACTATCAGCCCATGTAAATACTTTTATTATATGATTCGTAATTATATAATAAATGCTATAATTATAAAAAAGATCATTTACGTAACATTTAGAATAAAGGAAAATTTCCGTACAACTGTCACAATTGTGGCCAAAAAGGACATAAGCGTTATGAATGCCCGAAAAAAACAAGAACGTTCATGCAGCAGAGCAAGTAGATGAAGCAAGTGCGTCTTTTATTTCCGATATTGTAGTTGGCAAAAAAAACAAAGTGAAATGTTACTTGAAGAAGACAAGATTATATTTATTGTGGATTCTAGAGCTACCAATCATTTGGCGAATGAAATAATAGGACGTTACCTATCTGAAATAAAACCAGTAAACTGTGAAATCAATATAGCAAAGAAAGGGGTTGCAACATATGCAAAAACGTGTGGAAATTTGTATGTTGAAAATGTTAAAAATGAAAAAACGATAAAAATTAGAGATGTGTTGGTATGTAACGATTTAGATTACAATCTGTTTTCGATGAAAAGAATAGAACAAGAAGGTCTTAAAGTAGTATTTGAAGACACGAAGATTAAAGTTTTTAATAGTTCAAAATTGGTGCTTGATGGTAATCTTTGTGGAAACTTATACCGAGTTACATTTCAGCTAAAAATGTTGTGCGTAAACAAAGCAAGTAAAGATGATAAAGATTTGATGCATCGTAGAATGGGACATTTGTCATTGTACATTGTACAAAAATATGCGAAAAATATTTAAAAGAAAAACAAATGCGATCGACATTTAAACACAAAATGAAAAAAAGGCAAAGAGAATACTAGAAGTTTTTCAACAGATGTGACGGGACCAATTACAACTAAATCTTTTGATGGTATGAAATATTTTCTTACATTTTAGTTGTGTCTATTAATTCAAGAATAAAAGTAAAGTATTTAAAAAATTTAAGAAATATGTAGTAATGGTAAACAGAAAATTTCAACAGAGAATACACGTTGTGTTGTCACAATGGCGGAGAGTACTCATCTAGCGAATTTCAAAGTTATTGTAAACAGAATGGAATAGTTATCAAATACACCATACGTAGAAACCCGGAGCAAAATAGAGTAAGCGAATGAATGAACAGGAAAATTTTGAATATGGTTAGGTGTTTGACTCAAAACAGCAAAAAGAACTATGGAGTGAATCCGTGAGATCAGCAGTTTACATTATCAATAGAATTCCAACATCAGCAATAAATAAACAATTACTGGCTGATTTGTGGTAAGATAAATATCACGAACATTCGAGTATTTGGATGTGTAACACATGTTCATATACCAGTTGAAGATCGAAGCGGTAAATTTGCTAAAAGAAGTAAGTCAATGATAGTAATAATGCAAGTAATGGTTATCGACTATGGGATGCAGAAAAGAGGAAAGTCATATTAGCAAAGACTGTAATTTTTGATGAAGATAAAAAAGTGGATTACTAGATGGAAATATAATTCAAGAGGACGATATTGATGAACATGAATTGGAAATGAACGACAAGACTGAAATCATTAGAAGAGAAGAATTAGAAAATAAGAATGAAAATTTAAAAAGAAGCACAAGACAAAGGACACTAATAAAGTTAAAAGATTATGAACTGATGACAACATTATCAGTGGGACTATTTCCAGTAAAAGCTCCATCAACGTTTAATGAAGCGATAAAGCATAAGGAGAGAAAGAAGCTGTTTGTGAAGAACTATCAACAATCCAGAAAAAATAAGACTTGGGAAATTGTTCTTGAACCTCTTGATGAGAACTTGAAGTGGACATTCACACATAAACGGTTAACGAAAAGGAAATAAAGCAGGCGAGACTTGTAGCAAGAGTTTTTTTACTAGAGGAACTAACAGACGAAGTTTATACATCAGTGGCACGTGTGCTATCACTTAGAGTAATGTTATCACTTGTTATAGAATGCGGTTATCAAGTACATCAGATGAATGTTAAATCAGCATTCATGTACGGAGTGTTGTTGTCAATTGAAATTGAAATTACCTTATTTCTATTGTTAAAGTGTTAATCATCATAATAGCACGTTACAACATACACACCATAACTTTTGGTTGGTTGAAAATAAACAACAAAAAGATAAATATCAAACTGAAGGAAATTTATTGTTTTACATCTTTATTTCGAACATTTTTTTTAGAGAAACGATCGTTAGATGCACTAGACGGAAATCTTTGACACAAGAGTGAGGTAAAAATGTTTTTTCAAAAATTATTGATTTTCAATAACGTATATCTCGAAAACCGTTGACAATTTGACAAATATGTATAAAACAATTTTCTAGGAAATTGAATAAGCTTCCTTTTTTATTTAAAATATTTTTTTTATATGTTAGACATGTTTAAATAATATATCAGCTGAAAATAATAAGCATAATAAACAGTCGAAAAATTCTACGTTGAAAATTTATGCTAATCATATGAAAATTTCAAAAATATGTTAAATTAGACTGCGCAACAAAAACCTAAATACATTATAGGTTTCAAATGTATTTTGTATGTAAAACTGTTATATGTAGACAAACAAATGATTACAATTTGAAAGAAGCAAACAATGAAAAAATGTCAATAATGTGTAACATCACCAAGTGCTTCTATGCAAAAAGTTGCCCTTGTAGCCATGCTGGAAATAAAGTGATTTATTGCGTCATGGGGTATCTCATCCCAAGCTATTTAAAACTGTTGTTGCAATTCTTCGATGGTATTTAGAGGGTGAGATAGATAAATAGATGACGCAGTCTTCTGTCCATCATGTACCAGACATGTTCTATTGGCAATAAATCTGGCGATCTAGCAGGTCACGGTAGCAAATTTACGTCATTCTCTTTAAAAACTCTTTGTGTCATTACTGCCACATGCGGTCGCGCATTCTTTTGTTGGAAGATAGCTGCTGGACGTTCTTGAAGAAGAAGTAGAAGAACTACTTCTAAGACGTTGTTGATGTAATATAATAAATGCCACCCAAACCATTACACCAGGTGTTAAGCCAGTATGTCTTTGTTGTACAAACTGTAAATCGTAGCGTTGACTTCTAGGTCTCGCACACGTGTACACCAGTTTGCAACTGTCCCATATCCCAACCCAGCTTTCTGCATACTAATAATTCCCTCTACCTAAAAAGGCGTTAATTGTTGAAACCTCGTCTGCGAACTCGTGGCATTCTGACACTTACAAACATTGACAACTGATAACTAGATCTAAAAAAATCTGAAAAACTACAACGATAAGGGTTCAGAAATAAAAATAAAAGAAGCGTGGAGATGTTGATAACACCATGTATATTTTTTGAATGCATCAACAGTTTTCAGTGGCGGCGTTAGGCGTCGGCGACCGCCGACGGCCTCGCGGGTAGAAAGGCCTCGCAAAAAAGATGTTCAAGTTTTAAAAATCTATAGTTATTTGGATCAATATTATTATTATTTATGTAGAGTCGTCTGCCTGGCAACAATTATGAAAGTTAGACAATTTCGCGTCGCGCGCGTAATATTCGAGGAATCCCTGTACTTTCTTCAATCTTCTAGCATAAAACTCGGAGACTCGCATGTACAAAATTTCTGGCTACCGGCTACGTTTCTTTTCATTAGTCATTAGCGCCTCATTACTTATTACTAACATAAAAGTGGAAAAGTGGACTCTTTAAAATGGTTTTTGGTGTAGTGGCTGAATAAAAAAAATCTGCCGTGCGCCGTGCGTGATGATCCACACCTTCTAGTCCTATACTCTTCACTTATACGTTGAGTACCTACTTTATGTATATTTTTCAGATCATCATGTCTGGAGGGCCCTCAAGAGACAGAGATATAGGGATGAAATGGGAATCCGGTGTTCCGGAGTTCCAGTATGATGAAATTTCTTAAGAAACCTTCTTCAGGTGTTACTGTTCCAGAGGCCTCTGATGAATCTCTTATCCAAGTTTCTCTAGTTTCTGAAACAGAACCACCTTCACCTCAGGGTTGAATGAATCCGTTACCCTTTCTGATACAGCATCAGAGTTGCACGAAATTGCTGTGATCCAAAATTCTGAGCCGGATAAAGAGTTAAAAAGTGAAAAGATTTGTGACTCAGAAAATGAAGAGCAAATTGTTCATATAAGAAGGTCCTTTATAGAATTAGATCTGGGAAAGTAGGTATTTCTAGTAACAGATTCGCAGCGTCATGACTTAATTCAAAACGGTCCCCAACAAATCCTAAAGAAATCTGATGAAAGTTACCCCAAAGACGCAAATAAAAGACGTTTTAGTAAATTTTATTTTACTAGAAAACTGAGTAACGGCGAAAAGCAACATCCAAGATGGTTAGCTTACTCTATATCTCAAGATGAAGTTTATGTAGACTTTTTCACATTTGCAAACACAGATGGTAAAATATGGATGTTGTGACTGGAAAGATCTGAGTAGAATATTTCAAAGACATGAACAAAGTCAAGGACACATGGAGTACATGATTAAATGGATAGAATTCTATAAAGGAATTAAGTAAGGAAAAACAATAGATAAGGAAACCGAGAGACTGATTAAGGAATCACAAAAGTATTGGTATAACTTGTTTGAAAGATTGATCGATATAATAAACTACTTAGCCTCGCACAATCTCGCATTTAGAGCCCATCGAGAATCCCTTAACCTCAGCGATAGCGGAAACAGCGGAAATTTTATAGACCTATTTAAATTGTTATCCAAATATGATCTAACACTAAAAGAGCACTTGCAACGTATTAATGAAAAGCAACTTTCTCAACACTATCTAAGCCACGACATCCAAAATGAATTAATTACATTCATATTTAAATCAGTTATTGACGAGATTATAAACAGAGTCAAACAAGCAAAATATTACGCCTTCATGCTCGATTGTACCTGAGATATAAGCCGTGTGGAACAAATGTCAATAATATTAAGATTTTGCAACATCTCTACTGAAGCGATAGAGGAACATTTTATTGGCTTTATTGCCGTCTCAGAAACAACTGGGGAGTATTTAACAAATGCAATTTTAAAAGAGCTAGAAAAAAATGGTCTAGATATCCAAAACTGTCGAGAACAGGGATATGATAAAGGCGCCAATATGGTCGGCATTAATAAAGGAGTTAGAACAAGAATACTCAATATTAATCCACGAGCATTCTTCACGCCGTGTGGATGCCATTCTTAGAAATTGCTTTTGATAGATGCAGCAAACTCTTCTACAACAGCTAAAACATTTTTCGGCTTCATCAATAAAATTTATGTACTCTTTTCAAGGTCAAGCAAGCGTTGGGATCTTATAAAAACCAAATTAAATCACTTTCTGAAACACGATGGGAAAGTAGAATCGCAGCAGTAAAAGCGATCTTTTTGCAATTTGATGATGTCATCGAATGTGTGAGTGACCTGAAAAATCAAACTGATGATTCCGAAACCCTTAGCGACTGTGAAGCAGTCTTGAACGAAATGTTAACTTTCGAGTTTATTGTTGCAATACACGTGTGGTACGAGATTTTACTACGTGTGAATAATATAAGTAAACTATGGCAATCGGTGCAAGTAAACTTGAAAGTCGCTATTGATACTTTACGTTCATTTCGTGATTGGATTCAAAAATTCCGTAATACAGGATTTGAAACAAGCCTTGCAGAAGCGCGATTGTTTGTAGAAAAAAAAACGAATGTTCGATTATGGACATATTTGGTTTTATTTACGACATTAATTATTTGAAATCTTTATCCAAGAAGGATCTTCTCAAGCAAAGTAACAATTTAAGTGCAATACTTCGGGAAGCCGAAAATAGCGATATAGAGCCTTTCGAACTTTATGAGGAACTCCAGCTTTTAAAATTCAATTCACTGGATTCTATTAAAGATGCACAACAACTTATGCGGTACATTTTAGAAAATAATTTAGAAGAAGTATATCTAAATGTTTACATAACGATACGAATCATGCTCACAGTTCCAGTCAGCACAGCTTCTGCTGAGAGACGCTTCTCAAAGTTAAAACTGATTAAGACCTAATTGAGAAGCACTATGAGCCAAGAACGACTATCTGCGTTATCAGTACTGTCAATTGAAGCTGAAATAGCGGCTAGAATTAACTATGACATAATCTTTAAAAAAATTCAGTGAGGCGAAAAGTCGAAAAGTTTGTCTATTTTAATTTGTATTTATCTACTAATATAATTTTTGTCATTACATACTTGATCAGCAATACTACTTGTATAGTATATACTAATAAAATTAGTAGAGTACTAGTGTATAATTCAGCTCATTTCATTTAACAATTTCTTTCTGATTGGAAAATGAAAGAGGCCTCGCAAAGCTGATGTCGCCGACGTCCACGTTTCGTCTAGCGCCGCCACTGACAGTTTCATTGCAAATTTTAGTCATTTATTTGTCTATATATAACAGTTTTACATACAAAATATCAGCCTTCCACGTCTATTCCGTCTATGTGGTACATTTTATTTGAAACCCAGTATATTTAGTAGATTATATAAACAATTATATATTTCTTTTTGATAGATTCAATTTGGTTTGTATTAAACTATGTATGTACTCTTATGTTTTCAAGCAGTAAAAGATATTTCTGGATATTATTAAAAAGAAAACAAAAAAGCAAAGATGTTACAGTATTAACTGTTATAAAAATTTAAATTTGACAACCACATTTAGAAAATAATACTTGTGTTTACACTCAAGTTTTGTCAAAACTTTTTTATTATAGAACGCGTTTTGCTGTTTACAAACCGTATCATGTGTCTGTATAAAAATAATAACGCTCACAAAATTATAATTATTTCTAGTGCTACGTAAGAAACTAGTACATTTAGAAAACCTGTACATGATAGATGGTTACAAAACTGTAATTATAAACTCATTTTTTATTACTACTGTATATCATTAAACTTGATCATGTTCTATTCAATCAACATGTTTAATTTAGAAGTAATGTCGTATTATTTCGATAAAGATAGGTACTTACCTATGTTAGATCCCGTGACGATAGCCGTTTTTCCCACTAAACAAACAGGACTGTAATTCCATCTAGCAGTCAAAAGAATGTATAGTTTTAAAAATACCATAGGAAGTGTTACGCAACATAGTATTGTAATTAACGCTATTAGCCAGGGCTCCATTTCAGTGACAAAAACTACTAATACTTTTGCTATGTAAACCTGTCGGCAAATGTACGTATATTATTAGACAAAATACTCAGTCAACAATTTCAAAACAAACTATTCAAATTAAATAGCGTAATATTTGTGTTATTGTTAGTAGTGGAATGAATGTATTTAGACTTTGTACTTTTTGCATATACTTATAATGTAAACATACGAATTTTTTTAAAATTTATTAGATAGGTATATTTATGTAGTATGAAATAAAAAAACAACAGTAAATATCTTATTTGTCTAAGTTAAACTATATAAGTAAAATATAACTTACATTAATCGTCAGTCATGTATCACTGCACATATACTTAAGTGCGTTCACGCTATTAATACATAAGAAGGAATGGAAAAACGAAGATATAGTAATTACTTTTAAATTAGAATGTACTAAGTAACGTAATTATGTTTCACTAATACATATTAGAGTTAATGTCGAGTGTTGTTATTTAGCTTTAAAAATTCTTCAATAATAACAGTAATTGCAGTACTATACGTTTATTTTGATTGGTACGACAAAAATCTATTTATTTGTAAATTGTGTAAAAAAACGTAACTTTTCGTAATAATGCTTAAATACTTTAATTTAACACAAATAAAAACATTTATTTAGTTTTTTCTCACGTATTTAATGTTGCGAACATTTTAAAAATTAAGTTTGCATTTTTAAACTTATTAACAAAAAAATCAAAGACAAACTAAGAAATTTAAAATATATTGCATAATAATCACCTAACGTCTTTGTAATTAATCTTAAGTTAAAAAAAAATAAACAAACACTATTTAAACAATTGTTGGTGATTTGTGACATCATACAGGTATTTTAATAATTAATGTATGTTTACTTGTGTACCTTTCATAAAACACACGGAAGTTTTACTACGACTTTGATTTATTTGGTACGTCAAATTTATACTTGTTAGGTATCAGTATTTTGACTACTGTATATTTCTTTTATTAGTGCATTGTGAATAATATTAAACATTTTAAATAGTAATATATTCATAAACGTAAGCAATACTTGTATAAAATGGATTTGCAAAACAATTATAACAATCATAAACTAAAAGATATTTGAAAACTATCAACATTAATACACTTTTAAATGAGATTTGTTTATAAAAGTGTACAAAACCACATAAATAGACAGGTACTAAAAAAAGTTTTTGGACACTTTTAAGCCCAACTTGCAAGATAGGCAACCAAACTTACATTATAACAGAACGGCCAGTTCAATTTAACAACATTGGCGTTGTAGACATTACTTGCAGCGATACTACGAGGTTACTAACCATTCTTCATAAGCACTGCCTCAAGCGTTCAAAGAACATGTTTCTTATCGCCAAATTTTTATCTAAATTATGCTTTAAAATTTTTAATTTTTTGCCGGATTTCTTATTTATGTTCTATGCTGAAGTTTTACATGAATGCTATAGCCCTTAATTAAAAATTTATGTCATTTATAATTTGATTTATAATTAAAATAAATTAAAAAAAGTTCCATTAATAGCTCGAATAAATTCAAACTGCATGCCCAAATATAAAAGTACTGTTTTAATTAGCCTAAATTTTTAATATTTCCGGATTAAATTAAAGTCAACATTCCGATTTTCTTTGTAAAAGAAGAATTATCATCATTTGAACGTAATTAGTGGTTGAACAATTGTAATCTTATTTCCCATTACAAATGCTCGTAACATTGATTCATAGCAAATTGATTTTTATAAATATAGGTAAAATCCGATGTTCAATTCTTTTTTTGATTACACTGTCGTAATACACGGAAAAAATGCTTCAATTTTGCTGATTAAACCCAATTTATGGATGATATCGAACCTATTAGTTTAAGTATTAGACAGAAGGTATGCGTAACTCAAATTTACTTATCTGTGGCTGTAGAGTTTTATTTTCCCATCGTTTTTGTGAAATCTTATTTATATTATAACAAAAAGAACAAGTGACGAGAAAATTAATATTTTTTTAAAAAGATATTATCTTTAGTTAGATATAACTGAACTGGAAATCAAAACTAATATGAGTTTCGGTTTTTTCTTAAACTAAGTAATAGAAATATATCACCCAACATTGGCAAAATCAGTCTCTTTTTTTTGTACAAAATAATCAACGTTTATTTCTAAATTAATTATATAAACACTAAGTCTCAACCTTAAAGAAAAAAATTTTTTTTTGAAATATCCAATACTTTGAAAACCTGATAATTATAAATAACGATTAACCTAAAAGATGTCACATCGTGGGATATACTATACATAGGTTGCACTCATGCAAAGCTGTGACAAATGGCTAATATTTAACATGTTCAGCTCCGCGGCTAAATTTTCGTTACAGCCTATGGACCGCAGGGCGAAGTTTATTTTAAACCTTCTTCATAGCTGATGGGAACGTATTTAATTGTGCTTTACAGTTGTATTTGAACTTGTTTCTAGAGACTCGAAACTCCGTTTTCGTTCTTCTGGGGGGTATTTCATACTCCCAGTAATGCTCCCTTCTGCCCAAGGCTCTGCCATTACTAAGTAGGGTATATAAAGGGGTTACTTAAAATTCATTTTGTAATGTATAATATTTAGTGTTGTTTTGTGTGTCAATTATGTGCAAAATGCCACGTCTTTCTGGACAAGCAGAGTTATCACTAAAAACTAGAGGGAAGATTATTGCTTTACAATAATGTGGATTTTCTATCCAAGTAATTGCTGCACGTATGGGTTTATCGGTAAGATAATTTTGTATTTTGCGTTTGATAATATTCTTTAATATTAGCAGTCTTTTCAATTTTAAGCATAGATATATACCTATTTTATAGGTATGCTAATGTAGTTTTTAAGTTAATGGATGAGATGATGTATACTTTAGGTTGCATAATTATTTGCCTACATTACAGGAACTTGTTTACAATGAAATTATAAACGTTTCAGTCAAATAGCAATTGGGTATCAAGTTTTTTACGTCCCTCAAGTTAGCAGTTAGTAGGTACTACAATAATCTAAAACATCAAAAAAGTGCAAACTACGAAATTGCAAATTTCAGTTCATTACAATTAAATTTATATATTTACGAAATAAGTAATACTTAAATTAACTGTTACTAGGTGAGAGCGAAAAATGCGTTTTGCATTTTTCTAATTTTGTGATTTTTGATTTACAGCATTTTGAAATTTTATTTGAAATTTTTTTGGTGTTATGTATAAGAAATTAGACTTGATTTTAAAAAGGTAAATGTATGTATGTTTTAATTTTTCATACGAATAATTTAAAAGGAGTTTTGGGCAATTATACTGCAATTGTTCGACCACTAATTACGTTTTAATGGTGATAATATTTCATTTGCAAAGGAAATCGGAATGTTGACTTTAATTTAATCCGGATATAATAAGACTTTTAGGCTAATTAGAACAGCAGTTTCATATTTGAGCATACAGTTTATCATTATTCGAGCTATAGATGCAACTTATTTAATCATAAATAACAATTAAATTTTTTAATTACTTAAGGAGAGAACATAAATAAATAGAAAACTCGGCGAAGAAGAATTTAAAATTGTAGGGTACAATTTAGATAAAAATTTGGAAGTAAGAAACATGTTCTTTGAACGCTTGAGGCACTGGTTATGAAGAATGGTTAGTAACCTCGTAATATCGCTGCAAGTAATGTCTACAATGCCAATGTTGTCAACTTTAACTAAGCGTTTTGTTATAACGTAAGTTTAGTTGCCTACCTTGCATGTCGCGCTTAAAAGTGTCCAATTACTTTTTTGAGGCAGTGTATACATATTAGATTTACAATCTAATGCTTTAAACCTATTTTAAATGTGGTATTTACTTAAAAAAATCGTTTATAAGTGTACAATAAAACAAACCAAAACGGGTATGTAATGAAACTGCAAAAATCGTTCTACTGGTGCTTTAGGCCTTGCAAATTTATCTGGTTAGATAACTGAAGATTGATTTTTGAAAACTTTAAAAAATTTTGTTCATATCGTGAAGCTCACTGCTGAATCACCGGCTTTAATAATCTTCGACAACTATAAAATTTATATAACTATTAACGTAGTGCTTTATGCTAGAGCAAATAACATAATAATACTTACTTTTCCACCTCATTGCAGTCACCGCTAACAACCTCTCGACGTGACCGTATTCGGACCCTTAAAAGCTTGCTATAGAGCCATGAATGACGACGATTGCAAATCCTAGAAAAACTGTAACGATTTACAATCTCAATTTGCTAGAGACGCTGTTTTTTAACACGACTAAAATAACGTTTGGTTTTAAGAACACTGGTTTATGGCTTATCACAGTCAGAGACCGACCGCAGTCTCCTCAAAACCCCACTGTTTCGGTTGGAAATTCTGACAAATCTTTCTCAAATCAAAAAAAAAACTACAGCACAAATCTTATTTGCCTTCTATTTTAAATAAACCACGATCTGGACATTCTACTTAAAATAAGCCACAAACTGAATATTTCAATACTGAATACTTTCTATAACTCCGGAACATATTAGACCGTATTCTAAAGTTCCACTTCCAAACATTACTGGAAAGCAACTTTAAGGTAAAACCACACTTATAACAGAAACCTCTGTAATGTTTGTAAGAAAATATATTCAGAAATCGTTGAAGATTGGTATCAAAGTAAAGTTTGCTCGAAATGGGCACATTAAGCCTGTGGCATTAATTTTATTTGTTCACTCTGTCACTAAGAAGAAGAAGTTATCTGAGTTGATTAGGTTTAAAATCTTGAATAAGATTGATTGTTACTTGCATTAAAAAAACAATAATTATTTTTAAACTGAATTTCAGAAAGTAGGATAAGATGGAGACTTCTGTGACAAGAGGAGGAGGACCGAGAGACCTTGACCTACATTCAGTGCTTTAAATGACCTAGAGTAACCTTACTCCTCCTCACTGACCTACATTCAATGCTTTAAATGACCTGGAATAACCCTACTCCTCCTCAGGGGCCTACACAGAAGAAGACAAAGACTTTAAATGACCTAGAATAACCCTGCTCCTCCTCACAGACCTACACAGAAGAAGACAAAGACTTTAAATGACCTAGAGTAACCTTACTCCTCACAGACCTACACAGAAGAAGACAAAGACTTTAAATGACCTGTAACCCTGCTTCTCCTCACAGACCACCTACAGACATAGCTTTTAAACGACCTAGAGTAACCTTAAGAAGAAAACTATTTTTATTAAAAAACCGGTGGATGTAGTCGGATTCGAACCAGGGACTTCACGTTTATGAACCAGCGAGTTTACCACTGCACCACGAACCTGTTGGATTCAAACAGTATTGTTGATATATAAGACGATTGAAAGTACTATCTAATAATTTAAATTTATAGCTTACAATAAATCACAAATTAAGCTAAAATTTAACATTCAGACACAAGTAATTTCCGGTTTTATTTATTAATTGTACTTTGTATATAATAACTTAAAATAATAAGTTACAATAAATCATAAATTGCTCTAAAATAAAATATAAAAAATCTATAGAACCTATTTACTTACATTATACTATCTGTAATTTCCGGTTTTATTTAAGTAAATTTAACCTTCAGACACAAGTAATTTCCGGTTTTATTTATTAATTGTACTTTGTATATAATAACTTAAAATAATAAGTTACAATAAATCATAAATTGCTCTAAAATAAAATATAAAAAATCTATAGAACCTATTTACTTACATTATACTATCTGTAATTTCCGGTTTTATTTAAGTAAATTTAACCTTCAGACACAAGTAATTTCCGGTTTTATTTATTAATTGTATTTTCAAAGTAGATTGATTAAAAGTTGTTAAAAATCTTGCATATTTATCTGCAAATGATAGAACTATTAATTAGTTTTTAATTATTTTATACCACTTTGGATTCATACGTTTAGAATAAATTGTAATTGTAGCACATATAAACGGCGGTGAAAAAACAAACTAAAAATTTTTGAATACTTATAGACAAAATGTTAAAACACAACTAAGTTTATTTACATCAATTCATATAAATTCCATTGAAAGTTGTTTATAAGTACAGCAGGTGACCTCAATTATATTTAAACTCCAGACAGAAGGAATTAACCTTCAAACACATTTGTATTTATTAATTGTATTTTCAAAGTAGATTGATTAAAAGTTGTTAAAAATCTTGCATATTTATCTGCAAATGATAGAACTATTAATTAGTTTTTAATTATTTTATACCACTTTGGATTCATACGTTTAGAATAAATTGTGATTGTAGCACATATAAACGGCGGTGAAAAAAACAAACTAAAAATTTTTGAATACTTATAGACAAAATGTTAAAACACAACTAAGTTTATTTACATCAATTCATATAAATTCCATTGAAAGTTGTTTATAAGTACAGCAGGTGACCTCAATTATATTTAAACTCCAGAATTTTAAAATCAGCTATAACTCGTTGTTGACATATAAGTATAAAAAGTAGATTTCTACTAATTTGGAAAAAGATCGCCATAAAACGCATATAATAAATATTTAATAATTTATGATAAGTAAGTTTAGATTTTTACAAGTAAATTATGTATTTATTATATTATTTATAAAAACAAAACTTTACTTTATTTCAAGTTTATTAAATTAGTTGAATGCCATTATTTTGTTATTTAAAAATGTTGTGACCTCCAGACATAAGGAAGCTATAACTATAGGAAGTTGCTCGTAAACAATAAATATCATTCATTTCCGGCGTATGCGAAAATATTTTTTGTGAAATTTTAAAATACAAATTATGGAATAATTTACAGATTTGTATATTTTTTAAGTAATAGATTTTCTTAAAGAATGCTGCAATTATGTACTTCTGAACACAATTTTATTTCAAGTTTATTAAATTAGTTAGAATGTAACTAAAAGGTTTAGTAACGCATTAAATTTTTTTTCTGTCTGTCCAATCCATAATAAAAATTATAATTATGAGAACATTGATTTCTTACCTTGAAAACAGTTTAAACCAGAAGAAGACAAAGACTTTAAATGACCTAGAATAACCCTGCACCTCCTCACAGACCTACACAGAAGAAGACAAAGACTTTAAATGACCTAGAGTAACCTTACTCCTCACAGACCTACACAGAAGAAGACAAAGACTTTAAATGACCTGGCATAACCCTGCTTTATAATTATGAGAACATTGATTTCTTACCTTGAAAACAGTTTAAACGTCACTCTTTATGACGTTGCATACAGTATATATACAATCGATTTGGTTAGAAGAATTATATTTCTAGAGATGAACTCCTCAAGCAAACAAGTCACTGGTCGTAAGACTGCTCAAAATCGTAAGTTTGAAATTATACATTTGTCTACTAAATCGAATTAATGTGTTATTATTAATAATTTCTAAGTCTGATTGTTCTCTATATATTAATGTAGTACTATAGCATCCTTTTCCTACTAGCCGAATGATCGATGATATCCAAATCCATTGCGGTGTAACCCTTTTATGTGTGTGATGAACTCCACGAATGCTTTACGCCGTCTACATATTCAAGAAGCCATAGACATTTCATGCACTTCCCACGATACTTAAACTACGCTTAAAAATGTGTAATTTAGACGATAAATTGTTTGATTGTTTGTATTGTAACTTAAGTTCTTACATTTTAAGTATTTCAAAAATTTGATTTTGATAAAAAGAAAATAAACACCTGACAATATCCATAAACCTTTCCTATCCCCGTTTCATTGGGTGCTCGCCCCGTCACTGCACAGTAATTAATCTTATTTTTACCGACTAATAGAAGATATTAAATATAGTATTATTTTGTAAATTACAGCACAAATTTGTCCTCAATGCGAGCACCAATTTACACGAAGCGATAATCTGAAACGTCACTTAAAAAACTCCTGCAAAGGTGTTGCTCTAAATAAAGTTATGAAACGTAAATTTGAAAATGAGGCCCAGTCTTCATCTAAGAAAAAGAGCAATGACAACAAAAAGGAAAAGGTCAACATTAGATGCAACGAGTGTCAAGAAGATGTACCCAAAGCACATTATCGAGGACATCTTCGAAGCAATCGTCACAAAATTAATGCTTGTCGATTTATAGATGATGAAGGTGTTCAAATTATACAATCAGCATTTCAAGATAGGCTCATGAGTTATAAATTATCGCCTAGTAACCAACATGTAAAAGTAGTAGACTTGATGAACGAGTTCAGTGAAAAAATAAGCAGTCTTATGAATAAACAAATTGCAAAATTTAGAAACGTTAAAGTTAATTGTGAATTATTTGGGTTATATACATTAAAGCAACAAGAAGTATTAGATATCAAGTCTTTTTCAAACAAAGTATGAAATTCTAAGCCCGGGTACGGATGTTGCAGAACTATATAAGAAATTTATGGACATTTTAGATAGAAAGGAATCTGAATTCCAAGAAAAAGATTCGGGTGAGTAAAGTATCAAAAATGTTATATGTTACAAAAGTTGGTTTTAGGATGGGTTTTAGTGAAATTTCTACATGTAGAAGTCAATTTCGTTAAATTCAACCCCTTAAGAGCATCCTCCTATTTGAGACTACCAGCTGAAATCATCCATAAAAAAGCTGTCATCAATGTTATGAATTTTGATGAATTCTGTTTTGGATGGGCTGTGGCATCAGCACTAGTTGTTCCGAATGGGAATCCGCAAAGAGTTGCGTTCTATCCCGATTTTCGAACCTTATGCAATTGGGATGGTATTACTTTCCCTATGAAACTAACTGATATTGGAAAGTTTGAAGACAACAACAACATATCGGTTAACGTGTACGGATTAGAAGAAATTACAGAACAAGGAACACGAAAAATTGAAGTTGTGGGACCACTATATTACACGAAAAAGAAGCAGAATACTCACATTAATTTATTGTTAATAGAAAACAACACGGGTTCTCAACATTATTGTTGGATCAAGAATTTTTCGCGATTGGTGAGTACACAGTTAACAACCCGGCACGGTGCAAAATATTTTGCGATTCCTGTTTACATTACTTTAGAAATGAACAACTGCTTCAACGACACGTAACACATGATTGTAATTATGTCTACACAAAATTACCCACGCATAATGCTACAATCGATACAACCGGTGCAATTACGTATGATAATGTTCTTAAATTTAATAATTTCCATAAAAAAATGTCTGTTCCGTTTGTCATATATGCTGATTTTGAGTCACTGCTTATACCTGTACATACGGCGTTTCCTAATCCAAAGGATCCCTTCACTGTCAAAACATGTAAGCATGAACCATATGCTTTCGCGTACTACATTAAATCTACTGAGAATGATGAATGGTCTCGTTTAAAACTGTATCGTGGTGTAGATGCTGCTAGAACATTTATTAACTGGTTAGAATCGGACATACATCAAATATATTCTAACCATTTAAAAGAGTCGACACCGATGCTTCCACTAACTGCACCTGAATTGGTTGAGTATGTAGCAGCACAACAATGTTTTATTTGCAAGAAAGAATTTGGTAACCCTGGCAATCCAAAAGTAAAAGATCATTCTCATCTTACAGGAAGATATCGTGGCGCAGCACATTCTACATGTAACCTTAATTATAAAATACCTAACTTTATACCAATATTTTTTCATAACCTAAGCGGATATGATGCACATTTATTTATAAAACAGTTGGCTTTAGAAAAGAAGAGGCGGATGTAATTCCACAATCTAAAGAAAAATATATCACGTTCAGCAAGAGACTACTAGTGGATAGAATACCTAAAGAAAATGGAAAAATGGAAGATGTATATCTGCGTGTACGATTTCTCGACAGTTATCGTTTTCTGGCTTCATCCTTAGATGCGTTAGCACAAACTCTTGCAGATGAACAATGTACCAGTTTACGAAAATTTTATTCTGATGATCAAAAGTTTAACCTGGCAAGAGTTAAAGGGATTTTTCCATATTCTTACGTGGACAACTACACAAAATTAAGTGAATGCTGTTTACCAAAAAAAGAAGATTTTTACGACACTCTTCGAGAGCAACATATTTCTAAAGAAGATTATCAACGTGCTACAAGCACATGGTCAACGTTTCAGTGTAAATCGCTTGGAGATTATTCCGACGTATACCTATCTTGTGATGTGTTACTATTAACTGATGTATTTGAAAATTTTCGTGTACTCTGTCAAAAAATTTATGATTTAGATCCAGCTCAATATATTACGGCTCCTGGTCTGGCTTGGGATGCAATGCTGAAACATACGCAAGTAGAATTAGAGCTTTTGACTGATATGGACATGTACCATTTCTTCAAGAAAGGTATTCGCGGAGGTGTAAGTACATGCATTAAACGAAAATCTCTAGCCAATAACCCATATATTCCAAGCTTTAATTCTAAAAACCCTACATCATACATTATGTACTTAGATTCCACAAATTTATATGGGCACTCAATGCGAGAGTATTTACCTCGTACAGGATTTACTTGGTTATCGTCTGAAGCTGTGGACTTTTTTAACGTTTTAGACATACCCGACGATGCTGAAGAGGGGTATGTATTAGAGGTGGATTTAGAGTATCCAGATAATTTACACAACCATCACAACGATTTACCGTTCTGTCCAGAGAGTATTTGTCCTCCAGGTTCAACCTCATCCCAGAAAAAACTCATTCCAAATTTAAATGATAAAACAGCATACATCATTCATTACAGAAACTTAAAGCAATGTCTTAAGCATGGATTGGTGCTTACTCATACACATCGAATATTAAAATTTCAGCAAAGTCCTTGGCTAAGAAGTTACATCGACTTAAACACCAGGTTACGAAATGAGGTGAATACAAAATTTGAAAAGGATTTTTATAAACTAATGAATAACGGTGTATTTGGAAAAACAATGGAAAATGTGGATAAGCGTAGAAATATACGTCTATTAACCCATTGGGAAAACATTGGAAAACGCTTAGGATTAGAAGCTTACGTGGCTAAACCAACTTTTAAGCAGGTGACCAGGTTCACTGAAAAGTTATACGCCATAGAACTGTCCAAAACAGCTGTTGTATACAATAAACCTGTATATGTTGGATTTACGATATTAGATATATCAAAAATTGTAATGTACCGGTTTTTTATGAAGTGTTACGATCAAGATATGAACAAAACGTAAAATTATTGTACACGGATACAGACAGCTTAATAGTAGAAATACAAACACCTGATGTTTACGAAGATATGAAAATACAGCTAAATGAATATGACACTTCTAATTATAAAAAGAATAATCGACAGAATATTCCAATTACTACTTCTGTTGTAGGTAAAATGAAGGATGAATTTGGTGGAACAGCAATTCATAGTTTCTACGGTGCTGGAGCCAAGTGTTACTGTGTTAATGTCGGGGATCAAGTTATTAAAAAGCTAAAGGTGTGCGAAAATATGTAATACAACGCGATATTAGTGAACTGGATTTTAAACAAGTTGCTGAAGGTGAAAAGGAAACTATAATGTGTAAAATGTATGTGTTTAGATCTACTTTACATGATCTACACACAGAACTTATAAATAAAATAGCTTTGTGTTCTTCCGACGATAAACGATTTATAATACCTGGTACATGTAATACGTTGGCATGGGGTCATCAAGATATCGATTGGAACGTCAAAATAAATTCTTTATTAAAAGCTGCTTTTGATACCCTTCAAGAATCGGATGGTGAAGAGGACAAACAAGCAGATGTGGAGAACTTTGATGGTTTTGAATTATCTGCAAACTGGGATTCCAACACGTTACCACCACAATTCAACGACCCCATTGATTTGGATGAACTGATAAATATTCATGTTAACGATATATAAATATATCTAAAAGTGGTGGGGATAATAAAAAAAATCAAAAAAATAACTGTGTTTTATTTTTTTATATTACAGCGCTGTTGTTTATCCATGAATTATGAGATTTATCTAAACCTAACCATTTTACGTATAACCGATTACCACGACGTTTTAATATTTTTTCAACTAAATATATGTCTGCATATTTAACTTCTTGAAGTACATGATCGTAAAACCTCCTTTGATCTGCTGATCTTTTACGTCCTTTAAAATGTATGTAGTAGGATTCGTATTTTGTACAGTCATTACTTGAAAAATTTCAGTGCTCCAATTTGGGGTAAAACCTTTTGCAAACACCCCCCGATGTTTACTAATTCGAACGAATGCACCTCTTGAAAATTTAGGTATTTTTAAATCCAAGACTTTTCTATTATCGAACCGAGATTTTAAAATGTTCTTCGAGTTGTTTTTATTCACATCGATCGGTTTATATCCAGTAGTTCTATGAGTTGTTGAATTGTAATGTTTAACAATTAACGGTAATAAATTCAACCATTTATAAGATCCTTGTAAGCTAAACTTTTTCCACATGAGGTTTTTCAAGGTGCGATTTACTCGTTCAACGATGCTACTTTTTTTTTCAGAATAAGTACTGTAATGATTTATAGCAAACTTCTTCATTAGATCTTGGAATTGTTTATTATAAAATTCTTTACCATTATCAGTCTGTAAATTATGAGGCGTTGCTTTAACTAATACTTTTTTCATTGCATTAGTTACATCTGTTCCAGTTTTTCGTTTTACTGGTTCACACCAAACATATTTTGAAAAGGTATTAATTACTACTAAAATGTAACGAAAACCTTAATTTAAACGTGCGTAGGGTATCATTTCTACTAAATCTGCTTGAAAGAGGTCATTCAATCCTTTAATAACTACACGTCTTCGAGGAAAATTTTTTCTAACCGGTTTATGAAGTTCTTCAATCACTTGCTGTCGTTCGGACTCCATAACCGAACTTTTACAATGATCTCTAATACAAAACTAATTTCGTCTTGTTTAAATCGTAAAACTCTTTCACCTTGCGATGTTAATCTGACCTGTTCGCTTTCTGATACCTTAATGACATCTCCCTTGTTTAGTAAGACCCCTTCTAAATCTTGTAGAGTCTTATATTTTTTTTCGTTGATATGTATTATACAATCATGCGAGCATCGCACGGTTATAATGCTAGCCTTAAGCAAAGGGAATTTATATTCGTTTCCAAATAAGTTGATATGTGAACCATCTGTCGTACCCATTACGTATACCGCTGTATCGTAATGTAAAGAAGATACTTGTTTTACAAAATAAAGAGTTTCTTGATGAGTTTTAATTTGGTTAATATGTCTTCCAAACTTATCGAGCGTCATGTCTTAGGTCTACGGTTACCACTAATATGAGAATGTGCTTAACAACCCATCATTTTATTATCTTGGCAGATTGCAACTCATCAAGAATGTAAATTATTTCGTTCGTGTGTCCTGTATGACCTGCTTCTTTAGAGCTTAATAATGTTCTTAACCAATTAACTAATTTATTAGGATCTTTCCACGGAAGAAACTCTAAACGTTTGTTATTTAGCTGCAGCATCTGTATATGTCCTCCTTCTTTTAAAGTAGTAGAATCTGATCGAACACGAGTCATTGAAGTAGCTAATAATGGTTTGATTATATTAGAATACTTTTTACCAGCAGCTTGTATTTGTTTTTTTGGATCATAGTGTCTACGTGTTGCGTTTGTTCGTATGATTATATCCTTGTATTGAATTTGGTCTTGTTGTTTATAACCAATCGGGATTCGTTTAAATAACAGTTCGTATAAACCGGGAGTACCCGTATATCGAAATTCTTCTCCTGATGGACGTTTGATGAGCAAATCTTCTCCGTCAAACTCTAGATCTGAATCTCCTACATGAAATTTATTTAAAGCGGGGTCAAAACGCACCCCATAATTATGATCAAATTCGTTATTTACATCACGGAACAATGATTCTACATATATCTTTGCCAAACCTTCATATTGATTTAAATAGTCTTGAAAAGCTTGATTTGTACCAAGTTCGGCGAGTTCGCTTCGTAGTTCGTCTAACGTGGGAATATTATCGACTCTTGCATCATCAGTATGTGCGATTACATCAGTATCTAAAAACGCAATTTCTTTAGGCTGTTCAGAGGTATGATGTGTTGAGAGTCTTGTGGGAGTACTAGCGTGAGAAGGCTTAAACTGGTCTGTTATTTGTGATTTTAATTCCACTGAACGTTGTTTGACTTTCTCAGAAATATCGGATGAAAGTTGTTTTTTTATGGAAACCGTAACATCAGGTTGTTTCTTGACAGTAAACTCTGAATCAGGTTTAATATTTGTTAATAATTCCTTTAATGGTTGAGTTATGGGTTTAAACTGTTGTTGAATAATACTCTCTTTTTGTGATGTGTCCGCTTTCAAACTATCGGCCTTACGTTTTACAGCTTTACGTGCTCGAATTAGTTCTTCTTTTAACCGATTACTCATTGCAACTATCTATTGTTGCATCGCGTAGTACAATTTATATTTTAATGAAACAATCAAATCCTTTTCTGTAACGACCGAAAGTTACACCACTCTCTTTATCGATAACTAAGAACCCATATTTATCTTGCCAACAATATCCACACAAAGTTTTAAACACATCAAAAGACATATCCACATTTACATGGTCTTCGTATATATGTTTTATATTTCGTTGATCTTGTTGAAAAACAATAATCATATTTGCATTGTCTCGTATTAACTGTTTGGGAATAGATGAATATGTTTGGCACAAATAAAAGCAATCTATATTTTGATGTCTTCCGAAACAAAAATATTCGCGAATTTCGCTTTGGTTGTGACAAACTACATCATCAAATATAATGATGGAGTTTATGCGTGCCGACTTGGGTGGAAGAATTGTTTTACTATCATCGTACTCAAAGTATTTTACATCACGAAGTGGTTGTAACAGTTGTCTTAAGTAATTGTATTTAGGTTGGTATAATGATTTAGAATACACGTAAACATTTTCAAATCGTAAGCCGTTAGGATGTTCTAGCAAACTTATCATAACATTCGTCTTGCCACAACCCGAAGGACCTACTATTAGTCCCCGTTTACACCCTTCTCCAAGTAGGAAACCGTGTTTGAAAAACTTTTTGTTAGATATAATACTCGAATCATAATTTTTAATTGGTAACTGATTATCTTGATGTATGAATTGTATCGCATTCATTTGCTTTACTACTCAATATATCCATAATTTACAGTTAAATAGACATGTTTAGCACAAATAACTTTAGTTTTACGCGACTTGTGGTTACAACACTGTACATGTCCATACGTTCATACAATAAATCTTTTAAAGGTTTTGGATTAATTAATACGTTAGTTAATAAATTACCTGTGGAGCTGCATTTGCCTGGATATAATTTTTGTGGGCCTGGAACTCGTTTAACCAAACGTCTTGCTCGAGGTGATAAAGGTATAAATCCCTTGGACGAGGCTTGTCGAGAACACGATATAGCATATTCGCAAACCAACGATTTATCAAAAAGACACGAAGCAGATCGAAAATTAGGATCTATAGCTTGGCAAAGATTTCGATCAAAAGACGCTAGTTTTGGGGAGAAAGCAGCAGCTTTAACTATTTCCGGTGTAATGAAGAGTAAAATTAAATTAGGTATGGGGCAGAAAAGGAAGAAAAAACGTGGGAGCATTAGTTTTAAAAAAGCGATACAATTAGCTCGTCGTACAGTAGGTGGTAAAGTACAATCAAACTTAAAATCAACTGTTAAACAAGCTATGAAAGTGTTAAGACAACAAAAGGTTTCGCCACCTAAACAAAGAATAATTCCTATTCCTAAAACAGGAGGATTTTTACCGTTAATTCCTTTATTCGCTGCTCTCGGGGCAATAGGTTCTCTAGGTGGTGGGGCAGCAGCTGTTGCAAAAGCAGTGAATGACGCAAAAACTGCTGCAAAAACATTAGAAGAAACCAAACGTCATAACCAAGCAATGGAAGCTGCAAGTGTAGGAAAAGGTCTTTATTTAAAACCGTATAAAAAGGTCTTGGATTATATATACATCCATATCAAAAACTCCCAATAAAGCTACCACGCAGAGCGTTAACAAATATCGATCTATCGAAATATATACAATTACTTCAAATAAAGAAATTTAGAGGAATTTTTATGAGAGACAAGTTACCGCGCATTATATTAAAAAATGAGTGCGGAATTATAAATCTGGATGAACAACAAGGCGAAGGAACTCATTGGACGGCTTACGTTAAACGTGGTAACAAAATCATCTATTTTGATAGTATAGGACATTTAAAACCACCTTTGGAAGTAATTCATTATTTTCGCAGCGGCGGTAGCGTAAATATAATGTATAATTTTGACACACTTCAACTATTTAATACCTACAATTGCGGACATTTAGTATTAGGCTTTTTATACGAACATTCGAGATAACTAGTTAGTTGTGTGTAAGATTCTCTACCGAAATGTCGTGCACATTTACATTTACTGGATCGACTTCTATTCTACGCTCAGAATTTAATCCACCAATTTATTTAAATCCTGACAACGAGTATGTACTTGGTTTAACAAGTTTTGCAAGTTTTAATAGTATACCGAATGTAACTAATGAAAATAACCAATTTATCATAGGGAAAACAAAAGTAACGATTCCTGAAGGTTCTTACGAAATAAAAGATTTGGAAAATTATCTACAAGGTGCTGTACCTAAAAACTTTACTATTAAATTACGTGCAAACCACAACACCCTTAAAACTATGATTAAATCAAATGCCATTATTGATTTTACACAAGAACATTCTATAGGACCTCTTTTAGGATTCAGAAAAAAGTTCTTGCTTGCAAATCAATGGTCTGAATCAAGTTATCCAACAAACATTATTACGATCAATTCGTTATTAATCGATTGCAACATTACATTAGGAAACTATGCAAATGGAACACCAGCCCACACTATACATCAGTTCTTTCCAAGCGTACCATCTGGATATAAAATAATTGAATGCCCTCTACATGTCACCTATTTACCTATTAGCGTACGAACTATTTCAAACATTACACTTAAAATAGTAGATCAAAATGGAAATCTTGTCAATTTTCGAGGTGAAGTCATCACAATAGGACTACATTTAAAAGAACTTGATAATGGTATTTCGCTTTAAGAACCATTCTTGTGTATGTGATACCGAATCTCATAAAACAACACAATCCTTTAGTACGAAGATTAGTAAGCGATCGCACGTTAAACGATTAACAGTTAGTAACAAACAATTTCTAAAATCTTTGGGATTTACTGTACTAAAATGAGTATCTTAAACGTAAACGAAAAAGTTGTAGTTGATAATTCTATTGTCAACTCAGAAATACACACCCATCAACCATACACTACGCGTTTCAAAAATAACGATGAAATTCGCATTCCTATTCAAGAAGATATGTGTACTCTACCATCTCAAAGTTACTTGTACATTGAAGGTAAATTACGTAAAGAAGATGGAAGCATATCATTAAATGCAAAATTTGCAAACAACGGTCTAGCATTTTTATTTAGTGAGATTAGGTATGAAATGAATGGCATTGTTGTTGATTCAGTAACAAAAGTTGGCTTAACTACTACAATGAAAGGATTAATATCACATACACCAACTGAAAGCATAAAATATCAAAATTCTGGTTGGTATCCCACATCCGAAATTAAAACTACTAATACTTTAGGTCAATTCAATGTTTGCATACCACTGCGAAGGCTTTTAGGGTTTGCGGAAGATTATCCTAAGGTAAGTTACAACAATTTTATACACATTTATGTATATATATTTTTTGTTGTAGGTTATTTTAAATGTTCGCCAAGAACTTGTATTAATACGAAGTAATACAGACGTTGACTGTGTTATATCTACTGATGATGATCCTATTAAAATCGAGATTGAAAAAATATTTTGGAAAGTTCCACATGTTACACCTGGTTTAGCTGAAGAATTAGCATTAACAAAGTACATCGATAAAAATATAGATACTCAAGTTGCGTTTAGAAGTTGGGAAACACATGTCTATCCTGCTGTACCAACAACAGATAAACACACATGGGCTATTAAAACAGCAACAAGTTTAGACACCTAGATACATAATTTTAGGATTTCAAACTGGAAGAGATGGTAACATAAAAAAAGATATGAGTAAATTCGATCATTGCAATATACAAAATGTTCGCGTATATTTAAATACAGATCGTTATCCCTACGATAACCTTAACATCAATTTTTCGGATAATCATTTTGCAATGCTTTACGAAATGTATGCACGATTCCAATCTTCCTATTACGAACACGATGCCCAACCTCTTCTAACACCACAACAGTTTAAAGAACAAGCCCCATTAATAGTTATTGATTGTTCGAACCAAAAAGATTCTTTGACCACTAAAGCAGTTGTTTTACGCATAGAATTTGAAACTTCTCAAAATATTCCAAACGATACCGTTGCATACTGCTTAATTCTCCATGACAAAATATTTACATATAACGCTCTGACCAAGGCCATTCGTCATTTGTAACAAATTATAATATATATTCTGTTTGTATCACATATTGAAAGTATTATGAACTATATCGTCTTACAAATATGATCGTTATTATCGATGTACAAGGATTCATGACTTCTGAAAAATGTTTCACTCCAAAAGAATTGGCTGTGTATGATGGACATTCTATTGCACATTATGTCTTCAAACCACCGTTTTCGTGGTCGTGCTTAGACTTAAAATTTCAAAAACAAGCTACATGGTTAATGAACAATCATCACCGTATTTCCTGGGAAGAAGGATTTACTCCAGTACATTTATTTCCACACATCCTCAAACAACTAACACTAAATGCAACATCAGTTTACGTAAAGGACGAGAAAAATCAACATTTTTACAAAAATATATTTCTACACCCATTACAGAAGTTGAAGAAGAACCTGCACTAAAACCTATGCATGCTAAATGTCTTTTCATTCGGAACCTATGTGTTACTGTGCTTTATCTAATGTTTATCATTTGTATTCTAATTATGTGATGCAATAAAGTATTTTTTACGAAATTATATAATTTTATTTACATTAATTGTATACAAAACGTTCATGATATACAAGTGATCTATGATCATCTTTAAAAATATAAGATATATTCTTATCTATTTCTGCAATTCTTTTATAAAACCGATACCTATCTCGTGCTTTCTCTTCCCAATCACCTTTTCTTGCTTGTTGATAAGCAAATTTCCAAACTACTAACTTCTTAACTTCACATTCGTCTTTGAAGCGTACTTTATTCCCCATCACTGTACTAACACACTTTAAAACAATACAAATCTATTATATTTAATTGCATTTCTACACATTTTATACAATATTCCCCTTTTAAAAACAAGTTACAAATATCTTGACCAATCATATATTTATTAGCAAGTTCTTTACAATAATCTACGCTAAATATACAATCAAATCTTTGAAGTATTTTATTTGCATCCGCTTCCAACTGTTGAAATTGAACTAATAACTCTTGAATATTTTTTATGTTAGTTAGATGTTTATTTTTCTTCTTGTGCTTCTTCTTCTGTCGATTTTTCTTCTGCTGATTCTTCTTCTTCAGAAGTGTCTGCATCATTCATGTATCGTTTTATTCGATTTGCAAACCTCGATAATCCAATATCCGACAACCGATTAATTAAACAAGAAGAACAAAATTTAGTTTCTAAATACTCTTTACAAATTTTTTGACCGTTTTGATACTTTTCCGCCAAAGTCGCGCACAGTTCAGGACTGGTGAATCCATACACTGCTTCATGTTCAGCATCGAATTCCAATGCGGAAAATTCCTGCACTAACCGTTGCACTGCTGTTTGAAAATCAACAGCTTTGGTCCAAGTTTGTTCTGCATAGGCCATCCACATCTTAACAGTTTGTACTACTACTCAAGCTCTTAATACCTAATATATAGTTAATCCCCTCCAGTTTATTTCCTAAACTTCTTTTGTTCTACTACACGTTTTTCCAATTCAACATCGAACACCACCTTTTCTGGATAGAATGTTACCACTTCTAACATACAACAAACCACGTCTGTTTTTGATAAAAATTGATCCAAAACATTAGATATGTTAGTTTTAGCATCTCCTGGTAGATCGAAAACAGCATTAATTACAGTATCATAAAAATTAGAAAATTCCTTTAAAACAATCTGATTTAATCGATAGTTTATGAGTACTGCCAATTTCCATATCTCCCAAAGAGATTCGCGACCTAGGTATACTTCTTCATTTTCTGCACCCACAATTTTTAATATTTTTTTTTGGTCAATAATTTCAAATATTATAGTTTTCGTACCGACCTTTATGGGTTCGCATATTGCTTCAGTACTTTGAAAACATCTATGTATTTTTTCTCGAAGCTCCAAAAACCACACCCATTCCTCTTCCGTAAATACGATTTCTTGTTTATAAGTTGCGAATATCTTTACTGACGGACAAAAATGATTAGCACAATTCATTCCAACACTGATAAATTTAGTTTTTGACTTATTTAAATTATAAACATTCTGATCAATTAATTGTATTGCACTTAACACCATATTACTGTCGGGCACCGATTTTTTAATAGTTTTTGTTCTTGAATCGTTACATCACGATCTTTCATCTGTTGAACAAACTGCTTTATCTGTTCCATTCTTAACAATCTCTTTCTAAACCCCAACTGTATTGTAACTGCTCTCAATCGTCTTATATATACCAACAAAAAAGGATGACTTAAAGTTATTATGGTTCATTTAAAGCTTTGTGTGTATGTCTGTGAGGAGAAGTAAGGTTACTCTAGGACATTTAGAGCTTTGAATGTAGGTCAGTGAGGAGGAGTAAGGTTACTCTAGGTCATTTAAAGCTTTGAATGTAGGTCAGTGAGGAGGAGTAAGGTTACTCTAGGACATTTAGAGCTTTGAATGTAGGTCAGTGAGGAGGAGTAAGGACTCTAGATCATTTAAAGCTTTGTGTGTAGTGTGTTTAGTTTAGTTCATTTTCAACGCTGCAATGATTCCCATCATTTTTAAATCAGTTGTGTTGAGTGCTTGTTATGGTAATACTCTTTATATAGTTCAACCTCCAAACTGTGAAGAGGCTATTATTTGTTTTAAAGATAACCCACGCCAGTGGTTTCAACTTATACCTGACGTATTACATGGTATTAAAGTTTTTACTATAACAGCACCTAATACTTCGAAAGAATTTCGCATACAATTTTCCAGCTTTAACCATTACATTCACACGGATTGGCGTAAATGTGATTCGTTTAATGATCGCGGCATTATAATTATGCCAAACAGTGACACGTGTTGTTAGTTGTGTATTCAACTTTTGTGTGTGCGATGGTTCCGAAAATCTTTAGTCTGTTAATTTTCACCGCTGTTTCTAACAACAGTTTATATGTGCTACAACCACCATTTTGTTCTAAAACTTATGCATCTTTTAAAAGTAATCCTACAAAGTGGTATAAACTAATACCACTAAAATTACACAGTGTCAGACTACTACCAATTGCAGAACCACAGGATTTTCGATTACGTTTTTATAACAACAATTCAAGTTTTGTACAAACGGATTGGAACTCCGTGCGTTACATTAACTTATTAGACAAACGTAATTCAACTAACTACACCTCTCTATCAACCATCTGTACCACATATGGTATACTATCTATTATACTTTCAATGTTATTACTTATGCTAATATTAACTTTTCTTATATATTATTTTGGTTCAATTTATGATTTATTGTAACTCATTATGTTAAGTTATTAAATAGACTGTACAATTAATAAATTACTCTATGTAGTAACTGTGTTTGAAGGTTAGAATAAATAAAAACTTTTAATCAATCTAACGTTCAGTTACTAGTATATAGGTTAGGGAAAAGGAATAATACCCATAGTGAAGTATTAGTATACAAAGTACTTTCAATCGTGTTATATATCAACAATACTGTTTAAATCCAACAGGTTTATGGTGCAGTGGTAAACTCGCTGGTTCATAAACGTGATATCCCTCCTTCGAATCCAACTACATCCACCGGTTTTTTAATAAAAATATTTTTCTTCTTCTGTGTAGGTCTGTAAGGAGTAAGGTTACTCTAGGTCATTTAAAGTCTTTGTCTGTAGGTCTGTGAGGAGGAGTAGGGTTATTCCAGGTCATTTAAAGTCTTTGTCTTCTTCTGTGTAGGTCTGTGAGGAGGAGTAGGGTTACTCTAGGTCATTTAAAGCACTGAATGTAGGTCAAGGCCCCCGAGGAGGAGTAAGGTTACTCTAGGTCATTTAAAGCACTGAATGTAGGTCAAGGCCCTGAGGAGGAGTAAGGTTACTCTAGGTCATTTAGAGCACTGAATGCAGGTCAAGGCCCCTGAGGAGGAGTAAGGTTACTCTAGGTCATTTAAAGGTCAAGGTTCCTCCTCCTCTTGTCACAGAACTCTCCATCTTACCCTACTTCAGAAAATAAATATAAAACTGATAATTTCTGTTTAAACCCTGGCTAGGTGGTTCCTTTCTTGTTATTGTCTTTAAGATGAAATCGGTAAAAGTAATAAACGCTCTAAATACCTTTAAAACGTAATTTTAAACTGTCCTTTTATGAAAAGGACACAATACCGTTTTTTAAGTTAAGTTAAGCGATAATAAACTACTACGAGTAAAAAAAATATTTATTGCACTTTATTTTGATAGAAAAACAATGAAGCCTTTGTATTTAGTTTCGACCCGTTTAAAATAGTATCTAATTTATTTGGTAGAGCCTCTACAACAAAAATGTTTCATTCATAGTACTGCTACCTCATATTGTGTATGTGAAATTGACGTACGTTCTAGCCTGTACGTAAAAATACTTTGTTCTTTTTCTTTATTACTGTCTTTTATTCTCTTACGGCTCAGGATAGATCGGTGTCTATCCACTTAATTTCTCTTTTCGTTTTGGCGGTTTTTTAAACTTGTTTGATAATTTAGCACCACAAAACTCGCGATCCAATCACTGAAGCAACTGAGTTAGTCGCCACTTTTAAAGTTACGATAAAATTCACGTAACAAACTTTTTTTAAACAATTACGGTTTTTAGTTATCTTTGCCAATCAATACATCCGCTCTGGCAATAATAATGAAAGGTCATTGCAGTTGCTGGAAAGCTTTAGATAATTTATCCGATGACGATGATCCAATTCATAAATTGAAAGACGACTCCAACGTCCTAAGAGAAAAAAGAAGAAAACGTATGGTAAAGTGATCAAAAAATTGATTCGGAGGATGAGACCTTGGTAAGTATTAGAATGAAGTTAAAAGCCGTAAAAGAAAAATTGAAGGCTCTCAAAGCGCACGTTTTGGAAAAAAACAATTTTATAAAAGTATTTAATATTTAACCGTGCTGTAATTTTAGATTTAATGCACAAGTTCTTGCATTTCAAGAAATTCAATACGGTAGTCTATATAGAAAACTTGAGGACTACATCACTGTTGTGACGACAATGATTTTAACAACATTTGTAAATGTAAGAACCACCATTACCAGCAAGAAATAGGCAAACCTTTAAGTTTGAGCATGCACAAAGTAAACATTTTTTGACACAACTTTCTTTATTCCTTGTTTAAAACTTCTACAAATTAAAATATATTGGGTTAAAATAACAAACGTAAAAGTTCCTTCCAGTATTATGACACGATGTAGATACTGCAAATCAGAGCAAAGTGATTATTGACACCGATATTCTCTTTGTCGGATAAGAAAAGACTGTTTAAATTTGCCCCGTCAGAAACAAGTTGCTGGTGACGATCAAATAGTTCCTTTTACAGATGTATGTGACATCTGCGAGGAAAACCAAACCCAGAAGCCTTAAATAATTTTGTTTGCGCAGCGCCTGTTTAGTTTTAGATTTTGAGATCTGACAGAGAAGAAAAACTTTACTAGAAGGATATAAAATCTACATGGACACCATTCTTACTTTACGTGAAAACTTCATAGACAAAAGCATGTGTGCGACAGGCTGCGCATATCACATCCGAAAACATTATGGCAAAAATGGAAAAGTACTCCTCTTAAAAAAAAGTACGTAAAAACGATAAAATAATTTTAGTGCAGTTTTATGCAAACTCGCCTAGAAATAAGTAAGAGGAAGAAAAAGAAACATGTATGCATACAGTACATAAATATTTAGCAGTGAAAAAAACTCTCATTACATGACTAAGTGAAATATAGGCAAGTTTACACAAATACTTGTTATGTGCTGCCTATATCGCAAGCCTCAAAAAGCGAAAAAAGCAAAATGAAAACTAAAAATCCAGATAAAACTAAGTTGTCAAAGTCAATTATTATATTAGAACGAGGATGCAACAGGCGGAAAAGTCAAATTAAAAAAAAACGATGTTAAAGTCAATGTCAAATTTGACAGATTTAGTAATAAATGTAGTACCAACATTATATTCTGGCAGATTTTTTAAATTTTTTTAAAAAAGAATGTAATTTTGCAAAAGGCAACCCAAAAAATAATGTACGTTACTCTTGTCGAAAGTATCATAGCATAACTCACTCTCATGCAACGCTCGGTCATGCGGCCTTGGGTCGCGTTATGTTCGTTATGCTATGCCTTACTTTCGACTCTTGTTGTGTAAATTACTATTTAGTAATCCCAAAAACTATTGTTTTAAAGGTGTAATGTTGCTATAGAGCAACTAAACAATGTATTTTTTAGACGTAAAACTTTCACCATAAAACATAATGATTTTTTTATTATTTATTATTGATAAATATATAAACCTTATTTACTCTTAAAAAATCATTAATGTGTTCTTGCAGTATGGAATTCTGTAGAAAACGTAATACATTAGTAATTTGCAAAATTCATTCAAAAATGCACACAATTTATACACTTATAAAAACAGTAAGTTTTCTAAATTACTTTTAGCGTTTTCAATTTACATTAAATTAAATTATTTTTATACTCACTTTTTACTAACGAATTATACCAAAAACAATTGCAGTTTTAAATTTTTACTTATTTTTTAATTAAAGAGAAATTTGGTTTTGCAATAATCGTTTACTAATAAGCAGACACTGACATTGTATTTCACTGTTTTTTGTGTGCTACGTGTATCGGATCTACTCAATTCAATTTTCTATATATAGATTTTTTTTTAAAATTTGAGTTTAACTTTGAAGTAATTACTGAAGATATTTTTAGTTTTACTAATTTGATTTGCATCTAGTGTCAATTTAAGTAAATTACACACTATGTGTTGAAGTTATGTATCAAACAGTGCATAATTTGTACAATATTTTATAATTTTAGTTGAGTTTAATTTTTTTTATGCTTTGCTGGCAATATAATAACAGTATTGATCTGCGCAGCTAGCGTTTTTTTATGTATAATGTTGGCGTGATGCATTTCTTACTATATTTCCTCTTTACAATTTACCTAATACTACTATTTATTATATAAATATTAATCTGATTTTTTTAGATATCTATAACGATTAACTACAAAGTCTTAATTTTTTACTAATAGTAACTACAAGAATTAATTTCGTCTATCACGTTTGGTTTCGAAAAAATAAAAAAATTATAATTCACATTTTTAGCTACGCTTACAACGCCACCTAGACTTATTTGAAGACTGATGCAGCGCATGGAAGATTAACCAGGAAAAATCAATGCAACTTACATTCACCACAAGATCAACCTGTCTACACATTACAATCAACAACACACAAATACCAGCTAAAACAGAAGTAAAATACTTGGAATTACACCGTGATCAAAAATTAACATGGCAAAAACACATCAAAAGTAAGCGACAACAAATCAATCTAAAACATTGGCTAATGGGTCATAAATCCAAGTTCACACTAAACTCTGGGGTTGCGCTAAACTAACACATACAAAGATAATACAGCGACTTTAGTCAAAAGTACTGCGTACAATAAAATAACTAATGCACCGTGGTAGGTCTCCAATTAAACTCTTCACAATAGTCTGCAAATACCATATGTTAATGATGAAATACAACGACTAGCCACAGTCTATAACCAAAGACTCCAAGGATACGAAAACAGATTATTTGACCCCACCCCACTTAATGTCAGAAGAAGACTGAAAAGACAATGGCAACCACTACGCAAAAGACCCATCTATAGAACCTAAGAAAATTAATAGTGGCTGAAAACTCTACTCATGCCTAGACATATAGCAAATTTGCTTATTGCTCTAAATTGTATAAAGAGTAGATTGTAAAGAAGCTGTAAAGCCAATAAAAAAAAAGTTGATGACGCTGCAGAAAAAGCAAGAAACAGTAGGTTAGTTTCCAAAAAAATCTAGAGAAGTGTATAAGAAATTGTGAAAACTGTTATTGTGAAAAGAGTTTTCTGGCTTTATTTTGGTTATTACTTAATGATTTAAGCCACTATCAACACCAACCAAAACATAGATATAAGCAGTTAATCAATGTTATTTGGGTTTTTAAAGAAAAACTCAGATGGATTCAAGCCCAAAAAATCAAAAGTTTTGACCATGGAAGAAATAGAAGCTTTTATATACCCAAGCCCCAGATGAAATATATCTAATGAACAAGGTAAATAAATTTATTGTAATTTAGAAGTGACAAACTATTTTTAAAAACAAGTAGCTTTAATATTATAGCTAGCGCATGCCGTAAACAAGAGCTTGTTCAGTTATAAATTGTTGATATTTAGGATCTGCAATTGTCATTACTGATCACTGAGATTTTAAACAAAAAAGAAATTTTCTTTATTGTAACGGTAATCGAAATTACCACGGTCTTTTGTTATCATCTGACTGGAAGGAAGAATTGAACGTTTTTTAGTACGGTCCTCTCGCACAATTCCGGTAGCTCACATACCTTTCTCTCTCAAAGTAGTTACCAAGTCGTAACTTAAAAAAAAATTGTCAAAAAACACGATGTGATCAGTAGGTTGTTTGACAAATTTTAAAAGATCAATTACCACATACAATCCCAGAGGAAGTGTGAACTTCGAAATTTTAACCTCACCATTGGTCGGCTTAGCACCACAGTAGGTATCAAAAACATAACAATAGCTAATGGAAATAAATAACATCCAATTTTTATAGCCAAAGCGTACTGGTTTACCTTTGATGAACTATTTTGCAAAATGATGTCCAAAATATCGTACCCTTATCTCATAAATAGACAAACATTCGTGAAAAATTTCGAACTATTGGAACTTTTTATTCAGTAAATTTATCAATGGCCATACTTTAGATATTTTATCATTTCTGTTAATCTGTGTGTTATCTGCCAATGATGTATATTGTTTTACCTCTTCGAATCTATTTCTACTAATACATTTCGAGATAAATGGCTGATTCACGTTTTTATCCAAACACCAATAAATATAAACGCGCACGAATTAATTTATGATAACTACTGAAAAGAAGCACACTTACAAAATTCATCACCAGTAACTTGAAAACTGTTTGTTTTTGGTTTTAGCATATTTATTGTTTGCCAACCAATTTTTCAAAAATTTTAATGACATTATAACTTGACAATTTTTCTCGTACTTGACTCGAACGAATGAAGTTGCCATTAATGAATGTCATTTTCATATCGACTGTTCGCTACTCCACTTGGGCTTGCTTTTTTTGATAATGTAGTACAAATATTAGATAGCAGCATGTCGTATTCTTCATCGCTATTTCAACTTCGCATGGAACATCACGGAGCAGACGAGCTGTAACCAGATCATTTTCATCAAACTCTTCTTCATCAGTTTGGTAATCGGGTTCTGGTGGAATAATTACCACATTAATTTCTGAGTTTGAGAATCTTACATTTGCTATGATATCCTCTGTACACGCTAGTGTCGTGAATCTTTTTCTATAGAAAGATGAAGCGAAATTTTCATAGAGAGTTTTGATCATAAAAGAATGTCTAAAAATATAGAAACTATTTAAATCAAAAAAATATATTCTGCATGCGCCTATTGTACTCAATTGAGTACAAACATGTTTGCCTTAACACAAAATAAAATGTAATAAAGTTTTCACTTATCTAACAAATAAATTTTGGTTTTACATATTTGTTTGTTATATTCAAAGCAAGTAAATTTCCAAATTTGAAAAGAATCTATAAGTTTGAATAATATTGTATGTTTGTCACTAATCAACACACAAAACTTGATGCACGTGTCTCTTTAAGTTGCTATTATCATAATATAGAAAGAAATTTGTTTGTCAGAATTTATGCAGAAAACTGTAGGGATTACGATTCTGCAATTATACTGACGTTTTGCAAGACGTCTGTTTGTTTGAGTTCATGAACGACAATACGGCAAATGTCAAGTTCTACTTCTTGTTTTGGCTCTCAAACAGAGACTAAAATCAAGCTTAAAAAGTCTGGGTCTTTAACTACGACGCGGTCTAAGTCAACGGTCTAAGCCCAAATTCGCTTATATACAAAATACAAAATAACCGCAAAAGTTTAAGATTTTATACTATGGTTTTGGAAATGGATTCAACAGGGATATTTAACCCAAAGGATCCGGGTACATGACATCGGCAGCTTATGGACCATGACAGACAACTGATTGTGAAATATGGAATAAATTTTCAAACGAAACTAACAAAAATGTCATAGGTCTATGTAAGGATGTAAATTTCAATTTACTCACTCTATAAGAATAAGCCTAACGGACGCAAAAAACTAGCAAAAGATTGGCTTATAGTAAAGCTTCGACACTAAGTGCATTGTTTTGTGTTTTGCAAACAAAGCATAAAACTAATGCTCTTATTGCAAAAGAAACGTTTAATCAAAATCTATTAACATGGCTATGTGTAGTGAAGGATGATGGAACATGCAATTAAAGAATGTGATAAACCAATTAACAATGAAACAGTTAAAGATATAAAATAATTTGATTGCTAAAACAATTTCTTGATGTTGCGATTTATTTAGGCTCACGTGGTTTATCATTAGATTACAACACACTTCTAGAAGAGCATTTAAAAAAAAGTGAAAAACAGCTAAGATGACGGAGCTAAACGACTTTAAGCTCATTATCTTTTACATGAAACTCGGATCGAGTGTATTAATCTATGTGGAAAACGAGTATTAGCTACTACAGCAATATATTCATCATGTTCTTCACACTCTTTAAATCCTGTAGGTGTTTATGCAGCATCATGTTTTCCTGATGTCATAACATTCTTCGATTGTATCAACTGCTTGCATATTCGTTTTAATTGCAGCCCTGATAGATAAAGTATAAAACCCTTCACAGACAGAGTGATACTCGTTGAAGCCTTAAAAAGAAAGCTATAAGACCTATTGCCAAGGGTCTTCTTAGTGTAATTCAGACCATAAATAAATCGAAAACTGCGGTACAGAAAAAAAGTCTATATGAAAGAGAAATGAGAAAAAAAACATTGTAATAAAAGAAATAAAAAACAACGAAAGCGCAAACGAGAAAGAAACTTAAGACAAAGTTAATATAGTAATACAAAAGACAGAAGTAAAGTTTAACATAAAAGAAGAATTAGATGAAGCAAGAAGAATTGGGAAATACAATAAAAAAGAAACAAGACCAATAATGATTAAACTAATGACTATTTTAAAAATGCGAAAAAACTAAAAGGCACAGATCTTGATCGATAAAGATTATCCTAAAGAAATACAGAAAGAAAGAAAAAGATTGATACCATACATGAAGAAGGCAAGAAATAAGAGATGTAAAGGGCAAGTAAGATAAGACAAACTAATAATTAATAACGAAATATTCACAACAGAAGACTTGGAGAAAGAAGAACAGGAAAATGGAGAAATAAGTGATAAAAATAGACAAAAAAGGGCTATAAACGAAAGATCCCCAGAAAGTGATAAGTTTCAAGGAAATCAAAAAAAAATAACACAACTGTCTTAAAAAAATACTAAACATACATAAAGCACAAAATAATAAAGACGAACATAGCTATGAACAAAGATACGGAAGAGTAAACAAAGCAAAACACTCAGTATTGTATAGAGGAAATAAAAAAACAGGGTTAACATAGGAAGGCATTTATGATAGATAAAAAGATTATGAGCAAACTAATACAATTTAGAAACATAAACGAAAGAATATCATATCTCAGAATTAAAAGTACAATAGCTAACATATCCATAATAAATACTTAGGCAGCCACAGAAAGAGCAGCAATAGAAAAGAAAAGTTTTCTATTACAAACTACAAGAAAGTTGTGAAAAAATATCCAAACACGGTAGATTAATAGTATTAGGAAACTACAATGCAAAAATAGGGCGAGACTTCATAAAAGACGTGGTTCAAAAATTTTAGCTTGGTTAGTGCAGTAGAAATGGCTGAAAAATTGATTACAATATTTGAAATTGTGCGGACAAACAATCAAACAAGAAAACAAGATAAGAAAAACGTGGCAAAAAAAACCATGAAATATACCTGGAAAGAACAAAAGCAATCAAATAGACCATATTTTAATTAAAAGATTGAGGATGTAAGAGAATACAGAGAAACTAGCGTAAAAACAGATCACAACTTGGTTATAACAAAAATGAAACTAAAAATGGTTAAAGAAAAACATAGACAACAAGTTAAAAAAAATAAGACAGAAAAACTAGAGAAAGAAAACGAAAAAAAGATATACGAAAATGAGATAAACAACCTACTACAGAAAGAGAACAAAAAACAAAGCCTTGAGAAAGAGTATAATACAGTTAAAACAATTATCACAAAATCAGCAAAAAGATAATTGGGACAAAACTAGTTAAAAATAGAAACGGATGGTTTGATGAAGAATGCGAAAAGATAATAATGAGAAAGAGACAAGCAAGAATAAAATGCTTAGAAACCAGCAAGCAAGAGCATTACGAAAATTACAAGAGAATAAAAAAAGGCGCAAAATTAATGACAGAAAAGAAACGTGAGTACATCAACAAAATCATGGATGAAATAAGCAATGATAATAAGAGCAATACTAAACTATACCAACAGTTAAGGACACAAAAAATGGAATAAAACATAGCCGCAAATATAGACAAGAAGACCTGGGAAAATTATTTACTTAGAAAAACAAATATAGAAGAAAAAACAAAAAGAAGAATCACAAGATGAAGATGAGGAGGATATAGAGATAACAGCGCCACAAAAACAAGAAATAGAAGTAATTATAAATAAGTTAAAAAATAAAAAAGCGACAGGAGCAGATAATATATGTAAGGAAATGTTAAAGTAAAGGGAATAAAGCTGAGAGAAAGATTATTCCAAGTAATAAGTAAAGCATGGGAAACAGAAACAATACCGCAAGAATGGAAAACAGGAATTATTAGAACAATGCCGAAAAAAAGAAATTTAATCAATTGTGATAACTACAGAGAAATAATACTACTAAACACAACGTACATAATACTAACTACAATTATACAAAGAAGATTAAACGAAAACACAGAAAAGACCATTGGTGAATATAAAAATGGATTTCGGTCAGGAAAATTAACAATAACAATCCATACACTAAATAATCATAGAAAAAACTACAAAAAAGACAATGAAATGCATATAATATATATAAGCTCTAAACAAGCCTTGATACCCTTAAGAGAAAAATGATAATAAAAAATGCAAAAAAACTAAGAAGTTTAAATAAAATAACCATGGAAAAATCAGAAGCCGTAGTACAAACACATGAAGAAACAACAAAGGAAATAGCAATAAAAGGAGGGGTTATACAAGGAGACGGATTATCAACAGTCTTATTTAACATTGCAATGAAAGGTATAATAAAAAAATGCGAAATCACGGAATTAATTATACAAAAAGTAGTACAAATAATAGCATATGCCAACGATGTAGCGGTAGTAGCTAGAGATAAAAAAAGATTAGAAGAGATAATAGATAAAATAGAGCAAGCAGCAAAGAGAAGAGTACTTGAAATAAATCAAAAAAAGAAAAAATATATGAAAATCACAAGAAAAAGTGAGCAAGCAAAAGAAGAAAAAGAAACGAAAATAGGGAAACACAAGTGTACGAAGTGATACAAATATAGATACTTAGGAGTAATAATAAATAATAAAAACGACAAAAGCATAGAAACTGAGCAAAGAATAAAAGCTGCATATAACAGTTTCTATAGATACAAAGAAATAATGAGAAGTAAGCATATACGTAAGAAAACAAAAATTATGTTATACAAATCAGCTATAAGACCTGTAGTCTATGTCTAACAAATAAAGATAAGAGAAAATAAAGATTTTTGAAAGAAGTTTAATTAGAAAAATAATTGGACGCAAGAAAATAAACGGAGAATATAGAAGGCACATGAATACAGAAGTCAATGAAATATTAGAAAACGAAACCATAACAAGAGTAATTATAGCTAAGAGAATGAAGTGGAACGGACACGTGCAAAAAAGAGGAAACCAAGCAATTATAAAGAAAATCATGAAATGGAACTCACTTAACATTGTACAGAGAGGAAGAACTAAGCTCCGCTGGGAAAATCAAGTCATAAATGCCATTAAAAAATGGGACTAACAAGAGCTAAAGAAAAGATGCAGGGTAGGAAGAAATGGCAGAAAATTACAGAAAACGCAATGCAACACACCAACTTATTAAAAAAAACACAAACTATAAAGCGTAGCAGAGTGCTTTTGCTTTTGAACGATTTTTTGTACAGATAGTTTAGAAATACTCAAACATTTCTAACAATTTGAGTGCGATATATCAAACTATTTGATGATTAAATATTTGAATCAACAAAAAAAATTTATCAGTAGCTTTAATTGCTATATATTAATCTAAAGTTAAGAAGGATCAACAAATAAATAAACTTGGTATTACCTTTAAAGTTAAAAATTTAGATTACTGTCTAAAATCTAAAAAAAAAACGCAAAAATTGTTTTTTTTATATTGATTGTAAACTTCAACGATTACTGTGAATAAAATCAACGAGTTTGTTACTGTAATGAGAGTTTTTAAATTTATTATAACGTTTACTAATTCGTTAATTTAAATTAATCCGACAGTCAAGTTATACCTAAGAATGGCTCTTATAAGCTACCAATTCAAGAGTTAGCTAATTTTGAGCATACAAATTCAATTTTTCTGTTAACTTCTAGAATAACACGAAAAAATTCATTCGGAACCAAACAAATTTAATTAATCTCTAATTCAAGCGTATCAAATCCTAAGAAACTCTAAATACACATTGCATAAGACAGCCTAAAATCTTCAAAATTTGTGAAATTATTCATTTTTTTTTCTTATTTTTACTCATGTATATATACTATATTTAAAGGTGTTTGCACGCCATTAATAACCAAATCTACAAATTTATTTATTTACAAATAGTCGAATAATTCCAAATGATGTAAACAGATAAATAAGTTATCAGTTCAAAGAAATCAAACAGTTTCCAACAAATCTGAATAATAATTATATAAGACAAACAAACAAATATTTTTTTAAATTATATTTTTGTAACGTACTCTAATAAAGTTTATATAATTTTTAAAATTTTTTGTACAATAACAATCGGTTCGAAGGACCAAGGTACTTACTGATAAATTAAAATTTTAGACGTCATAGACAGTTGAAGCAATTTTATATTAAATTAGGTCAATGATTATTGATAATCATAAGTAATATTTAATGTTTAACAATAACATAAAAACTAAAAATTGATTTCAAACGTTTTTGTTTACATAACAATTTTTTTACATATTTTTATCAGTTTTTTGTCATTCTCGTAAAGTAATCAAGTAATTGCTGTGTTTTTCTATACTTTATTTCTCACGCGTTTTTGTTTAATTCATCATCAAAATCTGTATTGTAACACAATTTATTGTAATAACAAAATTATGCTTTTGTGCTGCCAACACTGCAAACATCAATATTTGTTCGTTAGTGTAGTTACATGACGAAAAAAAAATCTAGAACCGCAAATTGAGAAATCTAAAACTTAGTTGAAGCTAAAAATACAGTTTTAGAAATAATATAAATTTAAATACTAGAGTATTCTACACTTTGGAGTTGGTAGTATTTGTTAATGCGTATGCTACATCAGTAATATAAATTAACCAAAGATTTTAAATTGATTATCAAAGTTGACAGATTTTGCTAGTAATAAATGTAGTACCAACCTTAAATTTGTCATGTTTTCAATATCATTATTACTATTTAATTTCTTAGTGACATAAATTACTATTTTGATTACTTGATTTTTTTTAATTCAAAGATATTTTTTATACAATTGTTGGATTTTCATGTAACATTTTCTATATTATTTTTTTATAGTTTTTAGTTTTTTGAATTATTCTTTTTGGTTGTTAATTTTTGTTTGTAAATACCATACATCTTGAATTAAGCAATTCTATACCTAATTCGAAAAGCACAAATTGAGTTACTCTAAACAATATTATCTCAATTTTACTTAATCTCTTGTTTTAATTAAAAAGCTTTTTTCAAGTTATTCGTATACAAAAGTTAATCAAAATCTGTTTACATTTTTGGAAAATTTGTTATCTATTGTAGTCACGTGCTTGTATCAACCTTTACATAGTCCACCCATTATTCATAATTCTATTTAAATAAACATTAAAAATTTAATTCTTACAAACAACATTTGCCGTATGATGCCAAAGGTCATAAATTATCTCTTCTGGTATCGATTATATGTAAGTACTTAGTACTAATTACTTTCAAATAGTTTATAAACTATTTGCGACTGCTGCGTGTTTGCAATTAGTTTGAATAATCGTTTTATTGAGTGTGTTGTTTAAGACATGGCAGCTTCTACAACGCTTTTTCAAATATTGGCGACAACAACCGGTAAGAAATATGTGTTTTTAAAGGTTTGGTTTATCGATTACCGCTGTATTTATTTTTAACTAAATGCGTTTGTAAACAATAATTTTTAATTAATTATTTAATCTTGGCTCATTTGCATCTATTTTTTGTTCATTACAACTAAATCATCATAACAGTAATTTATAAAACAAGCGTCAAAAGTAAAGGATAGCATAGCGAAAGAGTGAGTTATGCCATAAAACTTTTGACGAGAGTAACATACATTTTTTTTCCTGCGTTTTGTAAAATTTTTGAAACAATTTTAAAAAGAATCACATTGAAACTTCTAAATATGTAATACTCTGATATGTATTTGAATTTATAAAATGTTAAAGCATTTTTCTTCTAATTTTAATTAAATTTCAGAACTTTTAAATATATTTTTTACCAGATACGAACACTTGAACCTAATTTCAAAGCATAATTTTACGTAGATTTATTTATCACTTTGTCACTCAAGAGTTTTTTTTCAAAATCACGTAACTATACTAACGAACGAATGTTGATGTTTGCGATAAGGGCAGCACAAAAAATTCTTTTATACAGAGTACCCTAAATGTTTTTTTGCAAAATTTGTTTTAATTTACAAATGGTATATTATAAAACTATTTTGAAAAATCTGCGACGTGTCTTAGTTTCAATCAAACATCAACATGTACAGTTTGTTAAACTTTAGAGATTTTGACCTTAGATATATAACTTTTAAGATTCATCTTAACAGTCTAGAATGATTTGATGTTTTTAGTAATTGATTAAAAATTAACAAAAAAAAAGAAACTAAACAGTTACAGTTTAAACCAGTGGTTCCCGAACTATTTTGCCTCACAGACCCCTTTTTATAGCCAAAACTTGCTCACGGACTCCTAAGCAAAAAACTAGATAAATGCATAATAGAAAAGTTAGCAATGATGTCTTGAATTTTAAATGGTGACGTAAAGATAAAATATAAATAAAACATTTTGTTGAAGAAGTATTTATTGAAATTATAATTGTTTTAAGATAATTAATTAATTATGTTTGTGAGTAGCAACCGCAAATCCACACGAGCACTAATTTCTAGTCAGTTTCTTTTTTTGTGACGAGGTTCATAACGACACTGAATCCACGTTGTATCAAATAGGAAGACGGAAAAGCAATCAACGGCTTCTGTACAATAACCTATAATGCTGAATATAAAATTAGATTTTGTTTTTGTAACTAGAAGTTGTCGTATTCTTGTTGAAACATTGGTTTCAGCTCCTTATTAGAATGTATTTATCTGTATTAGTGCTCTGAGTTTGACTACTTGCAAAAAGGTTCAACACTCAGTTGGGAACATCGAAGTGCAGAATGTTTTCAAATCTTTGCTTAAGGTCCGAATAAAGCGTCGTTTAATGTTGACAATAAGCAAACAAAAAAGATTTGGAAACTGAAAACATTCTCCTCCTACCAAGTTTTGTTTGTATAGCAAAAGTTTTGTAACAAAGGTAGATACTATACTTTTAGCTTTGACTAAATTTAATGTCATTTTGTAGTTTCAAATTAGTCTCATTAATGGCAAATAAATCAGTCATATAAGCGATTTAATTTTTTGAAATAATTAAATTGTGCCTCAAATCATTGTATTTAATCTCCACGAATTCCAACACTGAATCAAAGAGCGAATAAAAACGATCCAAACATACACTTTTACATAACCAACGTACTTCTGTAACAACTGAGATGATATTTGTCAAAAAAATTTTTTAATTTAGTAACGTCTTACCTTTTGTATCAGTTTCCAAACATTTAGCAAATAACAATTTTTGGGAAAATTTTTCTTCTTTTACAAATCTCACATAAGTTAGAAGTAAAGGTAATGCTGTATTTGTTTTCCTTTACTATTGAAGTTTGTTTTTTAGGAGTTTATACTTCCGAATAAATTACAGTGATCTAAAGAAGTTGCACGAAACGTCGCCATAAAAAAATAACTTGAGTGGTTTTTTTACCTTTCTTAAAGAAGAACCTTACAACAAGAAACTTATCTAAAAGCAAAGCTTTATTTTTTGGTAATGTTGACTCGTCAAGCTGTATAGAGAATTCAGATGTTTTTAAGTAGTCGCATTAAAAGTTTTCAACACACTAAGCCTGTCTGTCGATTCTTCTTCGTACAGTATTATTACTCAGCGGAATTTGTGTAACACGGTGCGTATTACCTCACAGCTGGTAGAATAAGTTCTTCATCAATAATGTGCGGATTTCCAGACTTTGCGATCATTAAAGAAATAGTATAAGAAACACGCAGCTCATCGTTATCTCTCTTAGATGTTGTCCCTGTGAGTTCTGGCAATGTCTGTGTTTTCGATTTTTTTTCTTAGATTGTTTGAAAAAACGTTGCTGACGTTGTTCAGGGACTCCCAAATCAATTGAAATTTTTCACGGACGGATCCCGGGGACCCTTGGGGGTCCGCAGGGCCAACTTTGGGAACTACTGATTTAAACTAACATAAAACGCTATGGTAATTTTAATAAAAATATAAATTGACATTGTATGTTTTCAGTTAATAAATTATCTTAACATTTTAAGAATTTCAAATTGTGTAGTATATATACATTTAAATATTTCATAAGCAATATTGCAATCGTTGCCAGCACCAACATTTTGGCATTTGTTAAGAATTACATCAACAAAAGGTTCAGTTTTTGCAGTTATATGTTCTTTTAAAAAGTTCTTGTTAATTGTCATGTTTGCAGTGACAAAACCCTCTGTGGATATCATACATGCAATAAAACATTTTAACGCTTCATCGTCTGGAAATTCAAGATTTATTATCGTTTGATCAATCAATGCTTGATCAACATTATGTTTTTTCAAACACTCTTCTTCATTTTGCATTAAAACGTTCTCCATACTATCGGCTGCTTTCAGCATTGCCTTTACACAATTAAAATAAAATGCAGATGCAAAAAAAAATTATAAAATACTACTTACGTCTTTAACAGAATTAACGACAACAAATAAGCACAAAAGAAGCAGTAAATTAGTAATCATCTTGTTGATAGTTGTAGTAGAACAAATAAAAATAAAATTATTTTCTAAACTTTATACTTCTTACCTTACATAATACATTAACATAATTAAAATTTTGTATTCAAAACATTAAATAATTGTTTCTCATGGATTGTAAACAACAAATGCATACATTTTTTTAAAGTTATATCCTGTTACTTATCTCTCGCGTTTTTTGTAACAATTTAATTTAATATTGTTGTAATCTTTTTTAAAACTAATTTTAGCTTTTTTGTGTTATATTAGTTTTTTTGTAATTCCCATCAAAAAAAGCTAATTTGCGTGTAAATATTTATGCTTAAATGTAAATCATTAGTTTGATGCCCACCGGTTGTTTTGTCTTTCAGGAACTTATCAGCGCTGGAAAGCAGTTTCTTTTTTTATACCAAATAAATTAAAACAACGTTTTCAACAACAGTTTATTTTCCAGTTTTGGAACATTAGAAACATTGCTCGGTTGATTTATAAATTCTAACACTTCATTATTTATTACGTAATTACTTGAATAAAATTAGCGTTTGCAATTGTTTAAAACCAAGGACAAAAATCTATTTAGGAAGTAGTTAATTAACTTTTTGTAAATTCTTACGAAGATTAACTTAAATTGAAAGGCGTCATTGTGTCTTCTAATTTTGATGCGTTAACATCTAAAACATATATAAAAGAGAAAACCAGGCTGTTTTCACCTTAAGAATATAAAATTAAGCAGTGTAGCTACAAAAATTTTACTTGTATTTGATACTTCTACTAAACAAAAAGAATATACTTGAATGAATCAGTCTCTTAAAAAATGCATTTCTCTTTTAGAGCTTATTTCAATTCTTATATAATTTTTTTCTTTTATTCCAAACCCGAAGCGGAGGGCAAAATGTACCCCACCTATAACTGTGTTTAGAGCTTATTTCTGTGGTTGTAATGTTGATGGATGAACTCTATAGAACTTTTTAGCAATACAAACATATCATTTTATTCAAATCGTTAAAAATGTATAAATATAATGCTTAAAGAATAATAGAAAACACACTTTTGCAGTTGTTGCATATTGTAATTGTTCTTTTTTGCCCATGCATACAAAATGTTTACATTTTTTCTGTAGTATTTAGACGATAAGTTTCTTGTAGCACTAATCAATTCACTGCTTCAATAACTCTTCTAGGTAGGCCATTCATATTTTGTCGATTTGCTTCTACGTTAGGTTTTATGAGTTCTTCTCCAAGTTGAAGTAAAAACTCTCGCTTACGATTTTTTTTCCACTTTATGTATTTGGTGACTCACAATTTAAATGCATACAAACTCGCAATATCAATAATATTTTGAAATAAGACAAACGGTCATCTTTTAGTGGCCCGCTTTACACTGTATGTATTTACTATCTTATCCATAGTACTTCAATATAAGAATGGAAAAACTCAAAACTTGGCAATTTTTTGGCCAACGATGCAGCCTAATTTTTTACGTTATTTTCAAAGTTTCCTTCTCTTATTTCAAACAGAGTATCATAAATCTCCGCAAGTTGATACCTTAAAGGAGTTATTGCATCTATTCTGCTAGACTATCGAGTATCCCATAAAGGTTTTCAAGTTAAATTTGTTACATTAGATAAATTAGAATTCAGAATTGACAGCTTTTAGTAGAAGCTGACAAAAATGCAAACAGTTCTTAAACTAAAGAAAAAAAATTGATGCTCAAAGTATTCGATTTTGTGTTATTCTTGACAACTAAATTTAGGGTATGATTGCAACAATGAACAAAGAAAGCCTGCAGATTGAAATCCAAAATGCTTTTGTAGACCACTATGCCTACCACACATATATGTGGGTAGACTCGGGTTTTGCAAAAAATGCGTAATTTTGAGATGGTTTTCCAGTTCTTTCTCTCTTTTTCTTTGGCGATGGCGGGCGATGATGATGACGGTGACGATTGTCCATCAGGAAATTTAAGAAATTCTCGTAAATGTGAATTTTGCAATTGTAATATTCGATCTGTTATAAAATGTATTTCTTGTAATATCGTATCGGTGCATTTAAAGTGTTTTGAACTAATTTCCAAATTAATCAATGTTAACAAAAACAAGTGAATGTGCAAAACATGTGAATTAACAAATATAGAGAAGTCAGATGATGTTGAAGATTATGATAATCATAAAGAGGATAAGCAAGAAACACTAAAACGCGAGTTGGATTTGGTTTATAAGCTAAATACGGAATTAACTAATGTAAATAAATTGTTAAAACTAAGGTTAACTGAAACGGACAAAAATTATCAACAAATTGCAGGTTACTCTGACAATTCTAAAATTAGTTTAAATGGATGTCAACAGATGACAGGCACGAGTTCATGTAGTGAAATATTACAAAAGAATAATAAACAAATAACACCTGCTATTATTTTGAAACCAAAAAATGAGAAAGTTACTATCACCGAGTTCAAGAACAAAGTTGATCCTGTGACGGACGGTGGTCTTTTTGTAATTAACTGTACTAACGAAAATTTTGAAGATACCGTAAAGAAAAATTTAGAAAAGTCAATTGGAAATTCTTTTGAGATAATAGTTCCAAATAAGAGAAACCCTCAAATAAAAATTTACAACGTTGAATTAGATGATAACTTGTCCGATGATGATTTACAAAAACAAGTTTTAACACAAAATAATTTTCATAACCTGCCAAATGTTCATTTAAAAATTTTCCGGCGTATTAAATACAAACAATTTTAAAGTATAATTGCAGAAGTAAATCCGGATCTTTATAAGAAGATAATGGATACCAAATATTTGTTTGTAGGATGGAAACGATGTTATGTATCAGAAAATTACAATGTTAAGCGGTGTTTTAAATGCTCAGGTTTTAATCATTTATCTAAAGATTGCAAAAAAAGTCAAGTGATTTGTCTAATATGTGCTCTAAACCACAATTTAAAAGATTGTACTAAGACATCGAAATCTTGCATAAACTGCATAAATGCTGTTGTAATTGTTATACATTTATATTGTTATATCGTTTATCTATATACTGTATCATTCTTATATAAACATTATTCTAATACACTACAAAAAGTAACTTTGAAAAGTAACGCAACCATTTTCTTCCGAGTGAAGTTAGCAACTTACTACTACAGCTAAAGCTGTGTTACTACTGAGGATACCACAGTTCTCCCCCACTTAACTTAATACTATCCTATTGTTTTGGAACACAAAATTACCTTAAACTTAAAGATACATTAATTTGAAAAATAAAGTTATAATTCATAATCTCTTAAAAATACAGGTTGTCTCTTGGCACGCTCAGACCTGCGTAGAATAGGTAAGTCTGGTTGTTGGTCTCTGTTTGGTGTTTGTTCGTTATCCGGCATCTCTGGAAGTTCTTCTTCAACACTTCGACTAGGTAATCTAGGAACATCAAATGTGACATATGTTGCGTTGGAATGTTTTTGTGAATGTGACTCCTTGAAGTCTTGGTGAGTTACACGGGTGGAACATAACTGGTTAATATGGCGTTTTATAATACGTCCTGAGTCTATCTTCACAAGGTAGTGACGAGAGCCCAATCTTTCTGTAACGTACCCAAATTCCCAGATTTCTCTATTTTGTTGGAACATGCGGATTTGAACTCTCTCCCCCACTGATAAGAAACAAACATGGTTTTTTACAAGCTGTGATTTCTGCGAGTGATTTGGAAAAATTGCGTCCAATTGGATTCTCATCTTGCGGCCATAATAGAGTTCAGCCGGAGATTTACCACATGCAAGAGGAGTGGCCCGGTATTTGAACATGATTTTTTGAAATTTCTGCGATAAACTACCTGGTTCTTCTGAAATTAATTTCAGGCGATTCTTGAAGGTTTGCACGTTCCGCTCAGCTAACCCGTTAGTAGCGGGATGACCGGGGGCAATAAATCTCTGTGTGACACTTCATGTGTAGAACAATATTTTTTGAATTCAGTGCTTGTAAAAATTGTAGCATTATCCCATACAAATATTTCAGGATATCCATGGAATGAAAAAATGTCTTCTAAAAGAGACACACACACCAAGAAATGATGTCCTTGGAACGGTCCAGCGTAATCCACATGAATACGCTCCTAGTTGGTCTTCGGTGGATCCCACGGGTGTACGATAACTTTCGGAGGGTTGTTGCGCAGTTTAGCGCATTCGTGACAACTTCTAACAAGTTCTTCTATGTTACGATCCAATCCAATCCAATAGACGTAACGTCTAGGTAGTTGCTTCATTTTTGTTATGCCTATGTGTGTCGCATGTAATTCCTGGAGAATAGAGGCTTGAAGAGTTTTTGGTATAACAACCCTATCGGCTCGAAATAAAATACCACGAGAAAGGGTATACGGCGAATCTACCGATTTTGTTCGAAGTTCTTTAATGATAGCTTGTAATTCTGAGTCCTTTGTGGTTTCTTGTAAGATGATATCAGCGGTAATAAAAATATTTGAAATTTGAAATAAAGTTTCAGAGTATAAATAATCAACTTCTTGATTGATGTAAGTGTGTCGAATGTTTTCTGTTTTTGAACAATTGGGGCGCGAGACAAGCAACCAACATTTTCATTGTCTTTACCTTTCTTGAATCTTACTGTATAATCAAATCCAGATAAAAATGATGCGTATCGAAGTAAGTGCGCTGACGTCATTTGTGGCAATTCCCGATTTTGGCCAAAAATCTGGTAAGAGATTCATTATCAGTGATTAGATAAAATTTTCTTCCATAAAAGTAATTATAGAATCGAGTCACGGCGAATACTATGACTAAAGCTTCGCGGTCCAACTAGCTGTAATTTTGTTAGGAATGGGTCAGTGATCGCGAAACATACGCTATTGGTTTTTCACTTCCATCAATTGAATGACTAAGTACTGCAGCTACTCCGCTGGGGCTAGCATCTGTTGTAAGGATAAGCGGCAGCGCTGGATCGTATGGTATGAGAACACGTTCACTGCACAGTTCTGTTTTAAGGTTGATAAAAGCTGATTCACACGCAGCGGTCCAAAAATATCGCTGGTTCTTGCACAGCAACCGTCGTAAAGGGTAACATTTTGTTGAAAAATCAGGGATGAATCGCGAGTAGTATGTTACCATGCCCAGAAATTGTCGCAATTCTTCTACATTCGAACACTGCTCGAATCTTTTCGGACGATTTGCTTATTTTGTTATATTCGATAACGTATCCCAAATATTCAGTTTTTGTTTGAAAGAACAAACATTTGTTTCTGTTTAGGTGCAAATCATTTTCTGACAATCTTTGCAAACACATTCGCAAATTAGAAATGCATTCATCTTTAGTAGCGGCATGGACAATGATGTCATCGAAATATGCTTCTACGTTTGGAAGTCCACGCAGAAGTTGTGACAGGATACGATTAAATTCCGAAGGAGCAGTCTTTATTCCGAAACTGTTCATTCTGTATGTTCCTTTGTGTGTGGAAATTGTTTGAATTTTACTTCCCTCTTCATCGACTTTCAAATGTAAATATGCTTTATATAAGTCCAACTTACAAAAGTATCTGGAATTACGCAAGCTATTGAGAACATCTTCAATTCTTCTAATCGGAAAATTGGCTGATTCTAACCTTTCATTCACTCCAGTTTTGTAATCAACACAGATTCTAATACCTCCATCATGCTTAGGTATTACAACAAGGGGTGAAGCCCAGTCACTTGTGGAAACAGGGGTAATGATACCTGAATGCTCAAGTGCGTCCAATTCTTTTTCAACTTGTTCTCGTAAGGAGTAAAGAACATCGCGTTCACTGATAAAAATTGGTTTGGCATCCTTTCGTAGAGTAAGTGACACTTGCAAATTTGGAACACAACCTATTTTTTCTTGAAAAATGTATTCAAATTCTCCAAAAAAACATCAACTTGAAGCATTGGTGACACGTCTGAGGAAGCAGCCGGCTGGTAGGTGGTATGTTGAGTCAGTTCATCGTCAATTTCTTTTAATTCAAGATCTAGACCTCTTATCCATTCACGTCCAATTAGGGAATCGTGACCCTGTGGCACAATGTACAGATCAGCGCAGAGAGATTTATTTTTATATTTGACATTAACCTTAGCTTTGCCTTTGCATGGAACAAGATCTTTTGAAAATGTTCTGAATGTTACATGAGCTGGTTGAATTGCAATTCCGAGGTTGAGCTTGAAAAATTCATCTTCTGAGAGGATAGAAAAATTCGCTCCTGAGTCGACTTCCATATTGTGCGGTTTATTATTTATGAGAACTGTAACCATATACTTTCTTGAATCAGGATTGACTTCCAGTAAGTCGAACAAGGGTTGAATAATATTGACTCCGTATGAATAAACTGCATCATCTTCATTTGAAACCTGCTTACTGTCAGCTGCTTGACTTAAGTGTGTTTTAATACAAACTTTAGCAATATGATCGTTTCTTTTACAGGACTCGCAATAGAGATTTCTTCGATCGGTGCGGCACTCACTAGATGTATGGTTATTTTTCCCACAATTGAAACACAAATTTTCAATTCCAAGTGCTCGATAATCTACTTTTGTCCTATTTGGCTGATTGCGATAGTCCCGTGATGATGATGAACGCGACAAGGAACGGCGAGAAATCGATTTACTACGATAATTTGATATTTGGTCGCGATTACGGGGACGATTTCGACTTTTCTCACGGCGGTACCGAGAATGGCGAACTTGCGACAGTTTGTTCACGTCACTTCCGCTTTCCGACACGACCGAAGGGTTTGTTTGTTTCATTAGTTCTTTGCTTTGAATGCGCGGCCCTTCTAACACAACCGCTTTGTCCACAATGTCATGAAATTTGGTAACATCCGTTTGCAGTAATTGTTCTCGAATATACATAATTGTCTCTTAAACCTCAAATAAATTGTGCCCGAAGAAAAATTTCGGCAACCGATACCTTTTGTTTACACAAACACTCTACATGGAAATTACAATCTGCTAAGTTTCTTTGTAACGTGGCAACATACTCGGCGACAGATTTTTTCTCAGCTTGATAACACGATAAAAAATAATGTTGAGCCACGACACTGTTGGTTTTTGGTGCGAGCATTTTTCTGAAATTGTCGACAAGGTTTTCGTATGGTACATCTTTGACTTGGTGATTTGGCCCCAAGAATGCTGATAAGTTATTGTAATGAATTGACCCAATTGATGCACACAGAAGTTGTGCTTTTTTTAATGTATCGGTGACATCTTTAACAGCAAGGTGGTTATCAAATCGTTCTAGGTAGCATGTAAATTTTTCTTTTTTTGCATCGTAGTTTTCGAATGGAGTAATATTTAATACTGAGTCGGAAGTAGTGGCTGATCTATTTAAAAGTAAGTAAAGTAAAAGCACCTTTTCATTTCGCTAAATTAATTATCGATCGGGCATCAGGCAACAAATGAAATCGCGACCGATGCAGCGCTTAAATATATAAAGTTTCGTACATTGCAAGCTCAGACAGGAAAAAAACGTTTGTTCGCTCGTTGGCTTGTTGCAAGCCAAATTTCAAGCTCAAACATGACTTCTTCGAAAATTCATTCTTCTACGTCAGACTCTTCATATTCAACATCTTTACTGGTTTCTGAAGAAGAGAGTAAAGTATTAACTCTTTTCTATATTATTTCTGCTTTTCTTTTTTTTTCATTTTGGTTTTTCATTTTCTTGCAGAGGCTTTATATTGGCTTTGGTTTTCTTGCAAATGCTAACTAATTTCTTTTCCGTTTTGAGCTGCTGTTTCTCCTCAATGTGCTACTTATGACTTCACTTCGGCTTTTCTGTCTGAATTTTTTGACTTGCTTTCTAATTCCAGTTTTAAGGAAGCTTCTTATATCGATAGACGAAACAAATTACATTGCGGGTTTAGAACTGTGTTTACTTGAAACACTGTTGTCCAAGATTGGTGGAGGTATGACTTGATGTTAAAATTTAGAAATTGTGTAACATTTTCTACTATTCTATTAACTTGACCAACAGTATTTATTTCATTTTCTAACGGGCGATCCGTAACTAAGGAGGGCAAAAAATCATAGTTGATCTGAATTTGAATTAAGGTGCACTATTCCACCTTTTCGTAAGCTTGCCGTTATATTTGTCGGTATATAAGCTTTTAGCTATACACCCTGCGATATCACTTATTAAAATAAGTTTGAATGGTTGCAAAACTCCCACGTCTAAAGGTCGAATCTTATGACTGGAGTGCGGAGGGAGCGTTATAATATGCACACCATCATTTCGAACTTTTTTCACAATCCTTATCGAAATATGACGTGGTAATTGTAGATTAGGATTGATGAATTGTCAATTGATGAATTTAAATGTTTAACAAAATGATCAAATACTTCTATAAAAAGATCAGTATTTATCCAGCCAGTAGGAGTTGCTAAACCCAAAGTACCTAGAGACACATCTTTTAACATCCAGTCTTTATAATATTTACGAGAGGATATTAGACCTGGGGGCAAAAAAGGTACCTGTTCCGGATATAACTTAGCACATAGTAACCAATTCATTACGTTTCCTACTGCTGACCTTTAATTCCTTTAGGTGAAATTATTTTTTTCGGTGCTTCAACCGTTGTAGTTCCAAAACGTTGTAAAATTGATTTTAAACTGTCGAACAATGTATTGACATTATGTCTGTTAAATGCTGATAGTCTATACTAAGACTACAAGCTTCTGGTTTTCTGATGCTTAGATCTTTATTTATTTTCAGAAAAGCTCTAAGCCAGTGTTTTCCAGCCAATTATATTTTTGTCCATGATTCTGGCATATGCAACTTATTTACAGCTGCAAGTTCATAGGCCAGTCTTCTGGAATCTTCTGTGCTTAAACCATATGCCATTTTACTACAAATCTTTAGATAACTAACTAAATACCTTTCTTGTGCTTCTGTAAATATCTTACGGTGTTGGTAATTGGGTATCGTAAGAATCTCTTCTACTTTGTTGTTTTTTAACACATCGAGCCAATGTATAAAATAGCAGTTTGTCGCACGAAATAATTTTCTCTCAAAACCACATTGACGGCCGCTTTCATATTGTTCTCCGAGGCATTTCCAATTTTGCGAGGTTTTTTCTTTCGCGGAATCTGAATTAATAATAAGTAATAGCGCGCCTAGTTTAAAAGTTATTTGTTTTGTCTCACTTAGTGCGCTGTCACTCGCTTGACCACGCCCACGTGTTAATTTCAAGATAACGCGTCAGATGTCGACATTATAGCAGCAAAATATAAATACAAAGAACGTTACTAACTACACGAAACGAAATGGAAACCACACCCAAATAGTTTCTTTGCGTATAATGACGAGGGGAAAAATAAAGTATTGCCAACACTTTTCTAAAACGATAAGTGAGGATACTGTAAGTGGATATTATCCTATCGTTGAAACTGTAAAAGGGGTCACAGAAAACATAGGTTGGGGTGCATTTTGTACCTCGTTTCAGACTCCAAAGATTAAAATAACCTAAACATTAGAAATTAAAATGGAAAAAAGGTTGTTTATTTGATATATGTTATTACTATTATAGTTTATATTAGTTTTAATAATTGTTTAAAATGTATGTTTTTGCTTTAGGATCTCTTATTTCCGTGTCTGATGGAATGCAGTATGGATGGACTTCGCCTATCTTGCCATTACTTATGTCGTCTTCAACTCCAGTTCAAATAGAGGAATCAGACGTGGCTCTACTAGAAAACATATACTTGTTTGGCGCACTTCTTGGCTTTCCTATAACAATATTTTTATTAAACAGAATAGGACGAAAAAAGACACTAATTACGTCTGCATTTGCCAGTCTATCATTATGGATACTTATAGGATTTGCAACAAATGTAACAGCGTTGCGAATAGCGCGTTTTATTGCAGGTTTATCTGCCAACATAAATTTCAGTGCGTTGCCCGTTTACGTAGCGGAAATATCTGAAAAACAAGTTCGAGGACGTTTAGGAACTGTAGTACACGTCATGGCACTACTCGGTACAATTCTAATGTATAGCGTAGGTCCATACGTATCAATGACAACCTCATCAGTGATCGGAGCTACCATAGTATTACTATTTTTGGTAACATTTTCTTTTATGCCAGAAAGTCCTTATTACTTATTAATAAAAAACCAAAAAGATGAAGCTCAAAAATCTTTAGAACGATTTCGAAACTCCGAAGATGTGGAAGCTGAGTTAGTTGAAATTTCCGAAATACTTGGAGAAGAGTATGCGGAACGTCCACGTTTATTAAATTTATTAAAAATTAAAAGTAACCAAAAAGTATTAGCGATTATGATAATTTTAACAATAGGTGAAAGTTTTAGTGGTATTACAGTACTTTTCATGAATGTGCACTTAATATTTGAAGATATTCCGTTAAGCCTTTCGACAAACACCTTAGCAATTCTGTTTTCGGTTGTAATGTGCATCGGATGTATATTCGCTACATTTCTTGTTGACAAAGCTGGTAGAGTTAGTCTTTTGTTTTCTTCCAGTTTATTTACGGGTATTTCTTTATTGATTATTTCGTCTTATTTGCTTTATAAAGAAAATGTAGAAATCAGCGGTTATACTTGGATTCCCGTAGCTACAATGATGGTATATTCGTTTACGTACAAATACGGAGTAGGTTTAATACCGTTAGTGTTAGCGTCGGAGTTATTTTCTACAAATCTTAAGGCGGTTGGTGTCAGCGCTACGTGTTTTACTTTCGTTATATCCAGTATTATTTCTATCAGTATCTATCATTATTTTAAAAGATTTGGAGTTTACGTGCCTTTTTATTTATTTGGAGGATTTTGTATATTTATTGGTTTTTTTGCACTATTTTGCATACCCGAGACAAAAGGAAAAAGTTTAGAAGAAATTCAAGAGTTGTTGAACGGCAATTCTAGAAGAAAGTCTAATTATGAAGAAATCAAATAAAACTAGGATGTTTTCAGTATTTTTTTTCTTTGGAACGCTTAGAAAGACTGATTTGTACTGTGTTTTATAATGAAAAGTAACATAATAACTGTGTTTTTATATTGATATGACATGTTACTATTTGATTTATTATAATAGAGTAGTACTAGTTTAAGATATTTAAGATGGAATTTTGTATTTGAACTATTAAAAAACGATATAAAAAGATTGTTTTTGTAGTAATTTTTATGCCTAAAACAGAATTAAAAAAACTGCAAAAGCAGAAAAGGATAAATCTGATTAACCTTAGTGTCTAGAGGAGTTTCAAATCTAATAAGTGATTGGGAAGTGTCTGAAGAGACGTTCTCTTTTCGATCACTGTTTGATCATGTTCAAGATGGGGCTTGTTGCATGACCAACCAAACATATAGGGTTCCTAACAAGACCAATTGGGAAGGATACAGAAGTATCCTTCATGATAACATGAAGAAAATACCAAACAAAATAAAATCAATAAACAACTTGAAGAAAACAGTTAACCTCATAACGGAGGCCCTGGTGGAACATTGAGCGTAGCAAAGCCAAAAGGGAGTTTAACAAACATAATTGGGAATAGTACCGTAATACTCTTACCAAGTTCAATGTGACACTTCGTAAATCAAAGAGAAGTTCTTGGAGGACCTTTTGTGAGAACTTTGATGAAGCACCTGTCGCAAGCAGAGTGCAGAAGGCTCTATCAATACGCAACCAAGGTAACATTGATGCGCTCAAACGGCACCTTAACGTCAACCTTTTAGGAAACGGTGGAGGTTTTGTTTAAAAAACATTTTTCAGGGTGTGTAGCAGCTGGACAAACAAAGGTGTACAAAGCATCCATAAGGAGTAGAACTCTACTTAAACGGGAATGTCTTCTTGTCAATAAAATTGCATCGCCTAAAAGGATTAAGTGGGCCATAAGAACCTTCAAACCTTTCAAGGCTCCTGGCCCCGATAGAGTATTTCCGGCACTCATTCAACGAGGACAGGACAACTTGCTAGAAACATTGATCAAAATATTCAGATCCAGTTTGTTATATGGCCATGTTCCTCAAGCATGGATGAAAGTAAAGGTCATATTCCTACATAAGGGAGGTGTAAAACCCCTAGATGATCCAAAAGTCATAACGTCCAATAAGTTTCTCATCGTTTATGCTCAAAACAATGGAGAAGCTGGTGGACCCATATATTAAAATGGAGATTTTAACAGTCAAACATCTTCATAAATACCAATTTGCCTATCAGAAAGACAAATCAACGATATCAACTTTACACCAAATTGTAAAAATCATAGAGAAAGCAAAGGAAATAGCCCTATCAGTGTATATGAACATAGAAGGCGCCTTTGACAACGCCGCTTATGGTTCAATGACACAGTCCTTTAGAAAGAGAGGGATTATTTAATGGATAAACAACAGGCTGATGGGTAGGCAGGTAATCACCAGCATTGGTAGTGCCACCCATAAGGTAGGCACTACAAGAGGCTGTCTACAGGGGGAGTTATATCTCCACTGCTGTGGTCGTTAATAGTGGATGAACTACTAACGTTTTAGGCTATACTAACGACATAACCATAACAGTGAGAGGCAAGCATGAATCCATCGTAGCGGAAAGAATATAAAATGCGATCAACCTAACACGTAACTGGTGCTTCAAAGAGGACATGAACATAAACGGAAATAAAACCACTATCCTTCCTTTTACTAAACGAAGAAATTCAAATATCCTCAGTGTTCAGTTAAATGGAACTACCATTCCCCTCTCCAAGGAGGTTAAATACCTGGGGGTGACACTGGATCAAAAATTAACGTGAAAAAGTCACCTGTCCAAAACCAACAAGGCTATAAAAACTTAATGGTCTTGTCGCTAAATGATTGGCAGAACAACATGGGGTTTGAACCCCGGCATAACCAATTGGATCTACAAACAGGTCGTTAGACCTGGAGCTCTCTATGCGTCTGCAGTTTGGTCGAGAAAAGTATACCAAAGTACCGCGCAAGCGAAGCTGGTAAAGCTGCAAAGACTAGCATGTCAGACCACCATAGGTGCCATGAGATCAACATCCACCCATAGAGATCCTTCGCAGCTTGGATCCTTACCAGTAATAATTAAGGAGGAAGCTATGAAGCAGGCTCTCAAACTACATGAGGTACATCGTTTCAAAGAAGGCAACCTCAAAGCTCATCTGGAAATTCTCAAAGCCATTCCTCTGTTGGACATGGCCGCAGTGAGCGATCAGATGAACTCAAAAATGATCTTTGATCACAAATACAACTTCAGGATCCCTACTAGGAAAGACTGCGTGGGAGGCACGGACTGCGTGCCCTGGTCTTCCCAAAAATGGTTCACAGATGGATTCAAAATAGAAAACGGTGGTGTGGGGGCAGAAACCAGCATTTTTCAAGCATAAGTACACACTATGCAGATAGTAACGAAACATCTGATTAACAAAAACCAATGCAAACAAAATATATGCACCATGTCGGACAGCCAAGCGGCATTAAATGCACTACAAAGAAACAGCGTAAGATTACGCATGCTTCACGAGTGCCAACAATCCCTAAACCAACTGGCGGACAAGAATAAAGTTGAACTTGTTCGGGCGCCAAGGCATGAGAAAATAGGAGGCAATGTGGAAGCAGATCAGCAAGCAAACTTAGAGACTAACAGGAGGTTATTACCAACTGGGTCAACAAATAAATCAACAAAACTTAGAACAAAATGCTGGGTCTAAAACATTCAAAGAAGTTCCTTAGCCCTAACAAAAAGAGGGGAAAAGAAGTTCTAAAGTTAAGAAGAAGACAATTAAAACTTCTCTGTGGTATACTAACCGGACACATCCACTGTAGATACCACTTGAGTAAGATCGGACTGGTGGGTGATGACACATGCAGGTACTGTGATGGAGGTAGAGCGATGGACCACATCATCATGAGGTGCCTAGCTTTGTGCCTAAAAAGACAAAAACATCTAGATTTCATCTTTATCTCAGAAGAACTACTAAATTTTCCGACCAAGGGCGTGATCGAATTCGTCAAAGACATAGATCTCTCTTGAGCCCAACTAGAGGGGGCCACAAATCTAATCCGTAACTCATCTCTCTACGTATCTAAACATCTTTCTGCAGTTGTTTTTGTAAGAAATAGTAATTATATTGGTTTCTTATTATTACTGTTTCCTTGCTAATGTTTCTAACAACAAATTCAATAGCACATAGCAGATCTTCGATAGTCTTTTCTCTCATGTAGGACATATAGTCATAATCGTTTGATCCATCTTTGACTCTTACAATGTTGTGAAGAATACATGCCCTTTGCGCTAAGAAACTGACTCTCTGGATGATGGAAATTTCAAGTCCAAATCCTAAATATTGGCACTTAACACAAAGTAACACAAAACATGCCCAGTACTACAGAAGAGTTATAAATAAATTATCTTACCGTAAAGTAGCGACAATTCTTTCATCTTGCTGCACTTGTAGTAAACCCGCCCTTTGCTTCTCGAGCCGAGACTTCACTCTACTCAAAATGTAATCGAATGTAAAGATTGACATATTTGTATACTCAATTTTTTATCTTCTTTTCTAAGCTGCAGTATTATATAGTAATACTCTCCAAAGACTCGTCTCCTTTTCTTTATTGGATGAACCCTTCAACGCAACGATTACTCCGTTTCTCGTAGCTACAACCAATTATTTTCTTTAAGATAGAATTCTCAGAAAGTAACAACAGATGCAGTACGTCATCACTGGTTATTATCTCGAAACGCCTTGGTAACTTTGTGTCAAAGGAGGGAAAAACATGAAGAGTGTAAGGATAAAGAATATAATTTTTTAAAATGCGATGTACCATACTGTGGGACATGTTAAATCTGCGAGCTATTACGCAAATCACTTAACATCAACTGAAGACATCAAGACAGAAATAAAACAGGCCATCAATTTTTAAATGATAAGAATGATTTGACACTTCCTTTCGAGTTTCAAAGTTTCTTACAAATGGGTTTTTTTTTCAGATGGTTCGTAACTTTGATATGCAATGAAAAATGCAATTAAAACAATGGACGAAAAAAAAGCTTAGAACATTCAATATCAAAAGTACTAATAGAATAGTTATGCTTGTTTTTTCGCCACACACCTCCCATTAACAACACTAAGATGTAAAAGTTTATAGGTTTTTCCAAGCCATATTGAATCACTGCCTTTAATGATTGGATGATTACTAACTCTAAAAAAACTATAACGGAAAGACGACAAACAGTCAAGGATTGGCCTTGTGATTTTTTAATCGTCATGGCAAAAACAAGACAAATCGGGAACTGAATTCGTTTAAACTCAAAGGGCATATCTGTTGAAAGCATCAAAATCTTCGAAATGAGAACAAACTCATCTTTAAATTTTCCTTTGAGTATCGTCGTGTGAATCACATTACTCATCAGATTTCTTATCACCAAGCGCGTTCTATTGCATAGTTTTGGTTGGTTTAGATTTCGAAGCATGATGACTACCGAACCCACCTTCAGTTGTAAATTGTGCGGCAACTAGGCACATCCAATGAGAAGATTTAGTTGGATAATTAGTGGCTTCGTCTTCGTTTATTACATAGTCAATTGATTTGAATGAATACAGAGTACCAACAATTTGATTCTGAATTATAAAGTTTAAGTCATCCACATATTTATTCTTAGCCGCCAAAATTGCTCGCTCACTTAATTATTTGTTATTTGTGTGGTTAGCAATAATGTTCGGAAATACTTTGCTGATGAGCTTTTCTATCGATGAGACGAAATAAAATCAATCCGCTCGATTTGTCGACAGGAACACAGCCATTACCGATAGTCAGCAGTTGCTTGGAGAAATATTTAGCATATGGGTCGTTCAACAATGCAACTCTCATTTTTGCTGTCAGTTGAAGTTTCTTCACATAGCGCTACAGATTTGATTATTTGAGGCAAGCGTTTATTTTATCGGCAACAGTCGATCTTGGAATGACTGGCAGTGTTTGGCGGAAATCGCTAGATAGTAAAAAAAATCATTGCACCACCAAAAATTTTTGAGTCATTGTGCAGATCTTTTAAGGTTCAATCAAGAGCTTACAATGCGCGTTTGTGCGCCATTGTACATTTGTCCCAGATGATGATTTGTGACGCTACTAAAATGTTTGCCATTGCAGAGTGTTTTGCAACGTTACTTGTCGGTTGTTCAGCAGTTTGAAGATTTAATGGAAGTTTTAACGCTGAATGAGCTGAAGGCTTCTACCAACTATTCCAGAAGAAGCAACTGCTACCGCAATTTTGGTCTCGCACGAACAGTGACCAAATTCAATGACATGAGGAATGTCTTTCAAATTTCACAAGGGGCTTCCAAGAAAAATAAACCACAATTTTCATCATCATTTGCGTTAATTAATGTATCATAGATTTTCTTCTGTTTTGGGTTCAACAGGGGTACATTCGTTTGAATTGATTGGTCTAATTTATGTCGATCATATTCACGTTCACGTTCCAATTCTCTAATAAATGCGTCATTCATTTCGCGATCTGGCGCTGGCATTCGTAACTTGACATATCTTCGATCAAGAACAAAACCTGGTTATGTATCTTCTTATTCACCTCAAGATCAGGGTTCTTTGAACTGACACGAATTCGATGTCAAATGTCTTCTGACATGTTATCTTTGTATTTGTTCTACAAGTCACGTGGATTAGATGGGAAGCATGTAGAAATGATGATAGCAAATAATGTGCGTATATGAATTGGAAATGCAGAAATAATTGCTTCAGCGATTGTCGTGTCTCTATGAGTATCGTTTTCAAGGAAATTGAGCTCTTGACGTGCAGCACGAAATATTAGGCACACTATACTATTAACAGTTCGTAGTGATTCAAATGGTGTCGGACCACAAACATTTACCAGCAACAACCGCAAATATAAACATTCATCATTCTTTGGATGAACTGTGCAAATACGACCAAGAACATTAGTAGAACGCATATCCGGATGATCAAGAACCGCATCGCTTTGTCTCCGACGTAGAAATTTCTTCGCTGAAGCGTTCCAAGTGTAATAACGTGACATCCCCGAGTAAAGCAACGTTTGTGTTCTTCTGGAATTTCCCCTCCAAATGAAGTCATTTGAAAACAGCCACTGTATTTTTGAGTGTTCGCTAGAAAATGTCGTGATTCTGGTGTTTCGCCACAAAGCAAGTAATGCAATGACTCTGGTGGCGGAACCAATAATGGCAATTTCACTTTGCCTTTAAGCCAACACAGTCCAGGCGTTTCTCCAGCAAACTTCAATGCCCCACAATGCTCAATGGACGGACCATTAGACTAATGCAAACGAAAGGATGCGAGCTGTAGTCAATTGTGCAATCGTATAAAAACGCTGCTCGATTCAAATCAAGAATTGAAGTATTTCTTCTTGCACTTCAAAGATTGTTAATCTGTTCGATAAGCTCTACGATTTCTCGTTTCTAATCTAGCCGTTCCATGGGCTGCTTCTTTTTGTTTTTGTGTTTGAGAAGCACGAAGTATGGCCCTATTTTGTGCCATACCAACGCGGCGTTTTTGTCGTGCAATTTGTCGTTCATCAGTTAATTGATTCGCAATGTTCCGTAGCCTAATTGCATTACGGCCCCGTTGAAAAAGATTAGATCTTCTTGATCGCGGTATCTTAATTTATAATTCTGAACGCACGCATAAATATTTGACAACCAATAAATATCTCAATTCTTTTTCAATTGACACTATTCTATACCTTTATTTAAATACGTTGTTTATTTTGAGAGGAGAGTTTACCGTATCGACTGGATGAACATTAAATGTTTGACAGGTACGAAATCCACGAACATTTTGTATGGAAAATGTTTTTTCTTTTATTTTATTTATTCGTCAATTTTTTTAATAGTTATTCTGCTATTCGGGACGGAAACAAATCCAACAAATCAAAACCATAAAAATCGGTCCAGCCATTCTCGAGTTATAAGTGTTCAAACAAACCAGTTGATTTCCTTTCATTTCTTTGTATTTCCCATACTTTCCTTGCATGTCTGTCTGTAAAGTGTCCATAAGTCTAAGTTGGCATCTTTCAATATACTCGTGTATTGCTTGTACTTCCAATATTTCCCTTATGTTATCATTTCTGATCTTGTCCTTTCATGTTACATTTAATATTTGTTCGTTTTTGTCTTCTACATGTCCCAAAAGTTTGTTTGTTATTTTTGCCAATACCAAATTATTAAAATTTTTTTCAGTATTCTCAAGATGTCCTTCTCCATGGTGCGTTTCTTAAAATAAATGCTGATTTTTGTGTTTGGTTGTATTATTTCTTTACAAATTTTTAATACTCCATCGTCGTCAAGGCCACATGGTAGATTACAATAAATTCTTTGTCTCGATCCAAACAAATGAATGTTTTACTTATGGGTTCCGAACTGCTCCTATGAGTGTCAAAAATTATTTGGTTTTTTGCAGAGTTCAGTGTTGATTGGGTGTAGGGAATGTTGATTTGTACGTTATCGGTTGACGAGTGAATTGATTCACTGTCGTTTTCAAATGATGTGAAATTATTTAGTATTTCGTTCAAATCCGCTATATCTTGATCTGTTGGTCCATCCGCGTTAGCGATTATTGTGTCAAAGTCTATTTCCTTGGTGTATACATCATTCAGTAGTCTGGATAATGCGTCCGCTACATTATTTTATTTTCCTTTTCTGTACTTTACTTCATAATCGTGAGGTTCAATTTCCATCCAGTAGGCTTAGAATTCGCTTCTTTTAGTAAAGATAGCCAGGTTAAAGGTTTGTGATCAGTTTCAATTATAAAGGGGTTTCCATACAAGTATGGGCGGAAATATCGACGCGTAGGCTATAGAGTGATCTTCTTGTGTAAGAACAGCTCCGATAGCTTCTTTAGAAGCATCAGTTGTTAGAGTAAAAGTTTTACTCAAATCGGGGTATCTTAAAATTGAATCATTAACTAACAGTGTTTTACATTAATTTACAGTTTCTATAAAATTATCGTCAATGGTAATTTCGACACTCTTTTTCAAATTTTTTGTCAATGGTCTTGTGATTTTTGCGAAGTCTTTAATGAATTTACGATAATAACCTATGAGACCTAAAGATCCTTTAATTTTTTTCTGGATCCGAGAAATCGGGTAATTTTTTATCGCTTCTATCTTTTTTGGATTTGGTTTTATTCAGTCTTTTGTTTTATATGTCCGAGAAATTCGGGTTCATTCTTGCAAAACTCGCACTTATCTAACTGCAATTTTAAATTGTGTAATTGTAATCTCTGGAACACCTTTTCTATCGATTTTCTATACTCTTCTAAGTTACGAGAAAAAATGAAAATGTCATCTAAGTAGACTAAGCAGTGGGTGTTTAATATGTCGTTTAAAATGTTGTTCATCATCCTTTAAGAAGTAGCACATGCATTCTTCAATCCAAAAGGCATTCGATTAAACTCCAAGTCACCAAATTTCGTATTGAATGCGGTTTACATTTTTAATTCTTGTTCCATTTCGATCTGATGGTAACCTGAGGTCAAATTCAGAACACTAAAGTATTGGGCCTAACTTATCTTATATGTCTTCTATATTTGGAAGTGGAAATTTATCATCGACCGTTTTTGTATTTAATTGTCGATAATCAATCGCCAATAGTGTTTTCTCTTCGCCGGATGCGTCAGATTTCTTTTTTACCAGGTGGACAAGAAATCCCTATGGTGATATGCTGGGTTGTATGATTCCTTCATCTAACATATCGTCTACGTGTCTTTTTATTTTTTCTTTATTCGTGAAGGGTGTCCGATACGATCTTTAAAATATTGGTTCTTTATCGCGTGTGTTTATTTTATGCTTGATTAAATTTGTAGATATTAATTTTTCTTGTGGAGTTTTAAATATGTCGAGATACTTTTTGCAAATTTGGTTTTTTTCTTCCGTGTTCATATGGTCCATTTTAATTAAATCATTTAAATTTTTTAAGTAGGAATTATCCGACAAGCAAACTGGTTGTACATCTGCAGAATCTATTGTTTCTTTGTCTAAATTATCGATTTTAATCTCTTGTTCATTATCCGTTGCATTTTCTACAACAAGACTTACATTTCCTTTATATATTTTGTACAGCCCTTTCTTTATTTTTATTCCGTTAATGTCCTTTTCCGGAATGAATACGTCCTGATTCGGTTTGGTGTAAGGTGAAGTGATTTGTTTTCTTCTAGGTTGAATTTTTAATTTTGTGTTATAAAAAAAGGATAAATTAATACCATTGTTACAAGCTTTATGTCTTACGAACCTTGCACGGCCAACTCACACAGTCGGAGGTAAGGGAGGTTCACAGGAAGTATGCTTAAGGGCGCCAGATCTGATCCAAGATAACACTTCTGCCTCGATCACGACAGACGATCCAAACTTGTAACTCAATTTGAGGTTCGTAATCCTTATTACTCTGATGTTCGAGTAGCCAAAATTAGTTAATAGATAACGATAATCACAGGAAAAAGAAAAATAACAAGAGAGATTAACAATTATAATCACTTTAATGTATTAACGTTGGATACTAACAAGAATATATGAAATTTCTGCACCTATTGATGCTCGAATGGTTTCCACGTAGAATTAACAAATATCACAGTTTTAATGTAGTAGCGCAGTAAATTGACAATTATACGCTAAATGCGCAATCCTTAAATATTAGCATGACTAACAATTTTCGTTAACAAGTGTAGAAAACTTTGATTTCGCAATACATAAGATATACTAGATTATATCGAGGTTCTAATACATGAATGCCCGCAGTAGCGGCAACACACACTACACATTGACGTTAGGTCGAAACGAACAGTACAGAAAAGGTCGAAGTAAATATTTTTCACACACACAGCATGCGATACAGTAAAGTGAATGATTACAGTTACATTATTGGTATACAAGCAATAAATATAATTATGTTCGTTAATATTGATCAAAATTCTGTGAGTAACTTTCGTGACAACGATATAAAAGTTAAACAAATAACTCACCCCAAAATCCAGTTTCCACTTTCGCGGAGAAAACGTTTTCCCGCCAGCGGCCTGTAATAAATAGTGAAAAGCAAATCGGATCACACACTAACTCACAAAGAACAAGAAGCTAAAAAAATAGTATTAATAAATCATTAAATGTTACATAAAAACCCGTTGTATCGTGTACTGTAGGTAACAATTTAGCACAGGTGGCTGATAACACAATCGACTAGTATACATGCAGTAACATCTCCCACGGTAAGGCTTGTCAAGACCCCGTTTTCGTGGCGGAGAAAACGCCTTCCAAAAGCGTACGTGTTCGGTAACGGTATTTCTTAATAATAATGAATTTTCATCATTTCTTTATTGAAACGTACATGTGCTCGAAGCGGGTGGAAAACGGCTATTAAATCAAGGAGGAATTACAAACGAATTTTAATAAAACGACAGCAATTATCTCACCCTGTGACGACTCAAATATATTACGAACGTAATGTAATTACAATTTGATCCCCATTATTACGGATGTCACTTGAAAAATTACTTTTAAGACGTCCAGACCATTTTAGGCAATTGAAAGCTTCACGATTTTGTCGTAAAATGACAGCCACGAGAAAAGATCGGTAGAGGGCGTCCAAACCGGAATCTAATTTCAATTAAATATACAGGGTATTCCGTAATGAAAATTTCGTACGTAACACCATCTATTCTTGTTAGTAAATTTTGTTGCAAATCAATATTAAATTTAAGTTTCTTTAAATCTCTAATACCTATTAAAGCATCAAAATATTCATGGAAATTTAAGACAACAAGTTTAAGGTAGCCTAATGCTCAAAATTCTGCAAAACAAGGAACGGTTGCCAAACATTTCATAGTACTAGTTCCATTGCAGTGTTTATTTTTAAACTGACGGGTTGTGTACAATTAGGGTAAAATTTAGAAATAATTCTTGGGCTAATAATGTTTATTTCGCTGCCTGTATCGATTAGAATATTTAACGATGGATTGTTTAATTGGATGTACGGTAAACGGGGGTCATCTTAATTCGGTCGTGCAGGAAGCTTCTGAAAAATTAACTACTGACTCAGTAACATCAATAGATGTGCTTTCGTTACTTGGAATACCTATTGGTTCGTAATTATTACAATCTACTTCTTCCATATTTATTGGGGCATAATATTGGTTAGATTGTGCGTCATATACGATAGTTTGAGGTCGATTTCATTGAGATAATTTTTTAATGTAGATAATCCGGACATTGGAGTTGGTTTGGGTAAATTGAAATTTTGATTTGGCCTAAAAACATTGTTAGGTTGTTTAGAAAATTGTTTGAATTAGGAGTAACTTTGTTGAAAATTTGGATGAAGAGCAGTGTTGCTATCTTGAAATTGTTTCGGAAACAAACTTTAAAATGCGGTTTGTGCAGGTTTAAAATTTGAAAATTTTGGAATTTGATTGAATGACGGGGGTTTTACAAGTACAGCAGTGAATGAAGTAATGTTTTGTTCAGCACGTTGAGCAAAGTTTAATTCGTCGTGGGCAAATCCTACAGCTTGTTCTAAAGTTGAAGGTTTTCTAATAGGAATTTGCATAGCAAATTGATACGGTATAGTAACTAAGAATCGATCTAATGCGTTCGTTATGAGGATTTCTTGACAAAAATTTTTATGATTCAAAGTTGATAAACCGAAAGAAGTTCGAATTCTATTTCCAATACTACAAAATTCTCCTCTTTATTCATTTTTATATTGTTGAATTCTACAGTTAATTGCTCTAAATCTCGTGAATCAGAAAAACGTTCGATTATTGCATCTTTAATTTTTTGACTGCGCCACATATTTTGAGAACAAATATTAGATTTTTATAAAGATGTTTTAAATTTTATTTAATTATAAATTGCTGTTTACATTTAAATTGCGGTTTAGACTACGGAAGGCGAACCAATAATGCGTTAGCATATTTCACGACGTTATTCTATCTTTCTTTCTTTCTTTCTGCAATCTTGCGTTTGTGCTTTCTTGGATTTTGCTTCTTGTGGTTGCAATTTTCTAGATATAACTTGTATGCATATAAATGTAATCAATTTAGTATTATGCTCAACGATAAGTCTCATTATTTTGATAACAAATATATTTATTTAAAACCTTTAATTCAGTACACTAATGTATTTGATATGATATAGTTTCTATAGTTCTTAACTGTTATAAATTTTAATTTATTGCTTTTGTAAAGCGTCATTGATAGTTTTTGCGCACTTGTTAACATAAACGTCATACTATTTTTTGAGAAATTTTGAAACTTTGGTGGCCTTGCAGTCTCTGTTCGAGCAATAAAATGTTGTATTCAACTCGCTTCTCTCTAAATTAGGTGCTTTTCCCTCGTAGCCAAAAAATCTAAATTATATTTTCTTAATTTTATCTAATCTTTTGTGTTCGACGACTTTCGAATTTAAATCGACATCGCCGTAAAAACCACATAGTTTTGATTATACTTATTAAACTTCCTTCATGCTCATTAAAACCATCAAAAAATGTTTGCTTTTTAATTTTAGTTTGTCGTTATCAACCAACAAAATTTTTCAAGATTACGACACATCCATTTTTACAGCATTTACAAATTTCGGGGAGATTCGTCAACAATAAGTGTACTTTGTCTGTCATTATTGATACAAAGTTACGTGTGTTTAATATGACATAGCTGCAGCCAATATTCAAAATGCCAAGCACGATTATTCAGATAGTAGCAACGTTAACAGGTAAGTAACAAATACGTTTTTCATTATTTTTAACGTAAAAATGTAATTTTTACGCGAGATACAAGTAGTGTAAAGTTTACAAGTTAGAATACAAACACCGATAACACTAATTTTTCTTTAAAGATAATATAAATTTGTTTTAATTATTGTAACAATCACCTAAATATTTTGTTTTATACAATTTTGGTTTAACAAACTGTTAGTAATATAACAAAGTCAACAAAACGTCTTTGTACAAGATCATGATGACACCATGTCTATGCATATAGATATCTGTGCGGATAGAAATATTTTGAATAAACAGTGTGATCTAAATGTGAAGATTTATGTGTTGCGAGAAAGTCGAGCAATGAGAATAAAAAAATTACATTATCTACTATTTGTATAGGTAATTTGGTTTCAAATGTTACTGTTTTAGTTGATTTGGGTAGGTAATTAAACTAGTAAACTTAGATTTTAGCAACAATGATTTAAAAAAAAAGTTAGCCACAACAAACTACAGAAGAAAACGAACACCAACATTAGAAACTTGTTTGTAGAATTTGCTATAAATTAGATTTAAATAGATAATAGACTCAATTAAAATAATTCTGGATAATTCTCGCGTTGTCCACACAAGCTGAGTTTCGTCACACATCGCAGTGAACATTTTCAGAGCCTGTAACAAACTGATTGATTGCGCCACTTTTATAGACTTGCCTCTAATCGATAAAACTGGTTTTCAACTTTTCGGTAAAAGAAAACTAGAATCTCGGTTAATATTAAAAAAAATTTAATTATTTCAGTAGATTCTCTAATTAGAAACATTCGCCAAAATTTTAGTGTTTCCAAACTAATTTGATGATCCGTTTATAGTACGTGTATGCCACGGTTGACTTAGAAGATTGTTTAAGACGACTGCACCTTTGATTCTCTTTAATACAAATTTCCACGCTTCTACCCGTTTCTCTTATGTATACACCACCGCAAGCGCAAAGATTGCTATAAACAGATTGAAAAGCAATGACGTCCTTCACCAAATTTAAAAGTTTAATTTAAGGAGAGTAGAAAACTGAGTAACAATGTTGTGTTTAGACAACATTTTTGGTATGTAAATAGCTATAAACGTTGAAAACTGATTTTATCCCGCGTAATTCAAATAAGTTTTAAATAAACCGCGGGCCAAAATCACAACGTATAAACATTTAAGATAACAATGTCAATGCAAATGTGAAAATGCCACCAAACTGAACCACTTGACGGCTGTTTCGCCCTTTTGGGATTCTTTGGCAGTGGGAGAACACTCTACTGTACTTCCACAAATGCATTGATATTAACAAATAATTTTTAACGTTTCCATTTCTATAGCCATTTTCATACTAATATTCATACATAGTGAGTTTATACTATGAGATGGCTCTGCCATCGTATTTCACTCATGTTGACAACATTTTTCTTATACGGTCCGTGGTATCTTTGACATATGGTAGATAAGTGATAGACACTAGTTGAGACATAGATTCCGCTGTTACTCTTGGTTTGGCAGACGTAATAATAATAATAATTTGTAATAGACCGATTTTTTCTATTGTAATTGTTTGCGAGTAACACTTTGGTTATTGTCTGTTTTTTAACTAGAAGGAGCGTTTTAAATATTTTCCGGTAATTTCTAGACGTATGATTGGTTAAAGCTGACCCTGATTTACACACACAAAATTGCGATAATTTGGTAAAGATAACCTATATAAACATTAATGATGTTTGACAGGAATTTGACATTTATACTGAACTCTTTAAACTCTTTTTTTTATTAACTCGTTGTAATTGATAAAAAGGATCCTCCATTATTGGTCGTAACATTATATCAATCAAAAAACATTGTCGAACCAATATTTAATATTCAATTAATGACATGTTTCGGCCTTCTATAATAAACTATGGGCCATCTTCAGATACTAAACTACATAATTGCACAAACAATTTATTAATAATGATATAATTTTGATAGTCTTAAGTGAATAAATAGTTCTTATAAGTATATGGATGCGGCACTGCTCCAAATACAGTTTTAAACGTTTCACCCCCAAGAAAATGTAGGCGTTTGAATTTGGGTCACCTATCTCTACCCGAAAAACAGTGCATATTAAATATGTACAAGCAAATTTTAATTGATGCTCCAAAAATGAAAATTTCTTATGTAGTACACAAAATTAGTGAAACGTTAGGTAAGAAATTTTACAATTTAATTCTGGTATCAAATTAACGGCAATTTCTTTAGGTCTTACAAAAACAACTATTTATAGTGCAATAAAAGAGTAACGACAAAAAGGGGAATTTTGCTCTTCAAAACAAAGTGGAGGCCGCCCATCACTAATTAACGCATTCAGAAAATCTACTAAAAATCGAGTACATAGTTTTTTTTCATAAGAATGAAACTCCTACTTTGAACAAAGTTTTAAGTGAAAATACATAATCAGTAACATTTGTCAAAATGTCTTCTTTGTCGTTATATAAATTAATAAAGCAGATAAATTTCAAGTGAGTTTGTAGTACGTAAACCCAAAACATAGTGACTAACATTTTTTTTAACAATAGGTATACGACACATAACTGAAAAAGTATTTTAATTGAACCAGACGATATAATTTGTTGACAAAGAAAATATATGGAAACGATTAATCAATATATAAGGGTCATTTATTATATATATCATAACATGGTTCAAAGGCAAACATTTATTAAAGGTATATCTACTGTAGTAGGTTTTGTTGACAATGGATTGTTGCTTTTTGAAAGCAAAAAGACTGCAGATTATCATGAAGAAATAAATGCTACAGTTTTGAAGAATAGTTTGCCGAAATTCTGAATAAATTACCAGATAATGCTGTTATTGTTATGTACCATAGCCGTAAACTCGAACAAGTTCCAACATCATCGTCAAAAAATAAAAACATGCAAAAGTAGTTACAATCAAAGAATATAGACTTCTCAGAAAATATGGTTAGGTTAGAACTTCTACATTTAATTCGTTTACACAAACCACAGTTCGAATTGTATAAAGGTTGCCTTTGTCATTGTGAGTTAAACTTAATAGAATTAATATAGGCAAAAATAAAAAATAAAGTTGCATCCAAAAACTGCAACTTTAAATTAAGGATATAAAACAACTATTTCTACAAGCCGTTCAACATGTTACGCCTACTGACTGGAGAAATTGCGTTGTTCGTGTTATTAAGGAAGAGGAAAAAATGTTTAATTTGGATGACATAATGGATTTTATAATGTAACCATTAATTATTTTCCTTGGCAAGAGCAGTTTATCTGAGAGTTTAGATCAATAGTTAACTTAAGTTTATTATTGTTTTAAATTTACTAATTATGGAATCATAATGTACAGGAAATTCTTAAATAGGTATTATATATTTTCTTATCAAACAAATTAATTTAAAGTTTTGAGTTATTTTATGCAAATAAATCTTATTGTCGAAATTTTTTTCTAACTAAGTAATTTACTTCTCAGTTTGTATATGATGAAAATATTCTATATTTCTCAGAAAGATCTTGTCTATCATTAGGAAAAAAATTGTAATTTCTAGGATTACATTTAGAAATCTTACTTTTTATAATGTTATAGATACCACCCACATTACATGCTAATAGGCACAGTTGTATAAAAACATCGATTATAAATCGCAAAATTTAAATTTCCCGCAAAATTATTCTAGTAACTTTTTTAGTGATTTTCTATAGTGTAAATTGGACTTACTTACTCCTCCTAGTTAAAAAACAGATTACAGATGATCCAACTCTTTTTGAAGATTTTGGGGTTGACTTGAAGGAACAGTTCTGTACACTAAAGAATTCACTACTGATAACTTCTGAGGAGGATGATGATGAGACAAACCGTTTAAATATCTATCTAGGTGGGTTGGTTTTCGATAAACCGAATGTGATAATAAACCATCATTACCACAACGGACACCTGCCAACTCGGGAGTGTGGCCGTTGTATTCACTACCACACCGTCACTATAACAGCCACCCACCAACTTTAACCACAACGGCCACCGTTACCACAACGGTCACCTATTCTGTCGACCATAACGGTCATTTATTCTGTCGATCACAACGACCACCATAACAACAACGATCATCTACCTTCATGACCACAACGACCATTGACGCCCGATTTGAAAATCGACTGCTGGCGTATCTGTACCAACACTTGGATTTTAGATAAAATTTGGATAAAGCTTTTTTCTCGACATTTTTTAGAAATATATAAACAACGACCGGTTAAAGCGAATAAACCATGGCGGCTCTTGATGTTTGTGAGTAAACTTTTTCTCAAAAAGTAAAATAAGTAGAAGTCAAACGTTTTTCGATAATAGGTACTATATCGCTTGAAATATTGTTCTCGTTGAATAAAGATCTAATAATGTTAATTGAATCAGGTATCGGCACGTTGGTAAACAAAGATTCGACATCAAAACTAACCAGACTGTCAGTCAGTTGCAAACAAAAATTATGCAGCTTCTGAACAAAATCCGCCGAATTGAGTGGAATTAAATCAGTGTTTCCTGCTAAAGGTTTAAATAAGCTTGTAAGATGTTCAGCGATTTTACAAATAGGTGGTTCTTTGGAAATTCTTTTATACAACCTATCGGCGAGATAATTGTAGATCTGTTTATCATAATCTAATTGATTCAGAATAACCGTGGCGTTCGGCATTCCCTTTGCAGCTTTAAGATTGACTATAGATTTATTTTATTTAAAAGATTCTAATGCAAAGAATTCCGATTTTGGAATGTTACTTTGGGGACTTCTTGACTTACGAATAATTTTAGTTGTTTTAAAGCGGATTTCTTCTGCAGGAAGATTGAGAACTACTTGGATAGAAACTTCTACAACTGAAACAATTTCTTTAATAAGAAGTTGTTTTGGAGCAAATACAAAGCTAAAACTTTTTGAAATAATAGTTTTTTCTGTAGAGGACAATGAGCGTGAAGATAAATTAATCACAGTCTCGGGTATTGCTAATTTGTTAAATTATTAAAGATGATTACTTGTAACCATCTTTTTGACTTGTTAGGCTTGTTCAAAAGAAATTTGATCAATGAGGCTCCAATCAGAAGTGGAAATGATCTTTTCAAGTTCTAGATAATAGTCACATAATAATTTATTAACACTATCAATTTCTATTTTAATTATTATTTTAATTAATACGTTCTCTAATTAATAAAAGACCTGCGCGAATTAATATCTTTGAAGCAGATTCGGATTTTATATGATGACACTTAGGAACAACGCGATACGTAAAGTTGAAAACTTTTTCGGTTTCTTTTTAATATCCTCTTAATAAATGATTGTTATAGTAGAATACAGATTTCTACGAGTTGCATTTGTTACACAAATTTCAATTCTGGATAATTTCTGTGTTGTCGTTGTCACAAAAGCTGAGCTTTCGTCACACGTCGCAATGGACATTTTCAGAGCCCGTACTCGGTTTTATACTCTTTCTAAATTGGGTCAACTTTTAAATCCGGTGAAGAACGTTATTCCTTTTCAATCTGACAACGCAGTGGTCCAGAATGCGTTCGTAGGCGCGCATAAGACTTTCAGATGACTTACCTGATATGTAAATCAAATGAATGTAGTTTGTGTGATTAAAAATAATTCTACAATGTGTGTATGAGTGGTTGTGTGTCTGTGCGGCCGTGTCTGACAGTGTGTCAAAAGCAGCTGGACTAAAACAGGCATGTTTTGTTACGTGCAAAAGCTGAAAAAATGAAAGTTGCTTTAATGAAAGTAGCATAGACAAGGTTTTGCCGGTGCCCAGTAAAGATGGGTGTGGATTATATTTTCGTGACCGCTTAAAAAACTCGAAAGAAAGAAAAACAAAAGTCAAAATCAAAGGGCGCCAGGAAGGTGTATAGCTTAAAAGGGCTGCTGGCCCTTGCCAAGCACAAGCCGGCTCCTGTTGGATAACCAAACTGCTAAAATATATTTAATTACGATAGTATCTCAAAACGGAAACATAAATTGGATACAACTGAAATTTTACCAGGATAAAGAAAATACTAAATTAAAGTAAATACAGAATACGGATGTATATGCAGCGTTAGTACGTGCATAGACTGACACTAATACAAACAAACTTCAAAGATTTTTAAGGATTTTGCTTATAATGGGAGCGGGCCACTTTCTCTCTCTCTCTCTCTCTCCTTCTTCTCGCAACCATCTCTTTTAAATAAATTGATTAGAAAAGAAATGATCCGTAACAAATTTTATCATTAACGAAAACATACAGCAAAATCTCGGTTTAGAACACAGTCACATCTTTAATGTTACTGTCAAACTAATAGAAAGCTTACACTTATAAAGAAAAAGTTGATTTAGCTGACCAAATGCTTTTCTATTACACATTGTAACGATTATTTTATTAGAACTAATTTATTTGAACTAAAAATATGTACACGTTTATAAATAACCAAACTAATTAAATCTAAGGATATTTAATAAAAACACTGTTACAAGCTTTATGTCTTACGAACCTTGCACGGCCAACTTACACAGTCGGAGGTAGGGGAGGTTCACAGGAAGTATGCTTAAGGGCGCCAGAGCTAATCCAAGATAACACTTCTGCCTCGCTCACGACAGACGATCCAAACTTGTAACCCAATTGGAATTTCGTAATCCTTATTACTCTGATGTTCGAGTAGCCAAAATTAGTTAATAGATATCGATAATCACAGGAGAAAGAAGAATAAAAGAGAGATTAACAATTATAATCACTTTAATGTCTTAACGTTGGATACTAATAAGAATATATGAAATTTCTTCACCTATCGATGCTCGAATGGTTTTCATGTAGAATTAACAAATATCACAGTTTTGCTTTAGTAGCACAGTAAATTGACAACTATACGCTAAATGCGCAAACCTTAAATACTAGAATGAATAACAATTTTCATTAACAAGTAGAGGAGACTTTGATTTCATAATACATAAAATCTACTAGCTTATATCGAAGTTCTTATACATGGATGCCCGCAGTATCGGCAACACACAATACACATGGAAATTATGTCGAAATGGACAGCCCCGAAAGTCTCAGAATAAATATGTTTTTTCCTCACAGCATGCGATACAGTTATGAAATGATTAAGATTACCTTATTGGTATATAAGCGATAACGTAATTACGGCCATTAACATTAAATACAATTCTGTGAATAACTTTCGTGATCCCGATATAAAAGTCAAACAAATAACTCACCCCAAAATCCAGTTTCCACTTCCACGGAGAAAACGTTTTTCCGTCAGTGGCCTGTAATAAATAGGGAAAAGCAAATCGGATCACAACCTAGTTCACACAGAACAAAAGCTAAAAAATAGTATTAATAAATCATTAAATGTTACATAAAAACCCGTTGTATCGTGTACTGTAAGGAACAATTTTAACACAGGTGGCTGATAACACAATCGACTAGTATACAGGTAGTAACATCTCTCACGGTAAGGCTTATCGAGACCTCGTTTTCGTGGCATAGGAAACGCCTTCTAAAAGCGTACGTGTTCGGTAACGGTATTTCTCAATAAGAATTACTATTCACCATTTCTTTGTTGAAACGTACATGTGCTCGAAGCGTGTAGAAAATGGCTATTAAAATGAAGGAGGAATTACAAACTAATTTTAATAAAACGACAGCAATTATCTTACCCTGTGACGACTCAAATATTTTATGAACGTAATGTAATTACAATTTGATTTCCATTATTACGAATGGTATTTGAAGAAATTACTTAAGACGTACCGACCATTTTAGGCAATTGACAGCTTCGCAATTTTGTCGTAAAATGACAGTCGCGAGAAAAGATCGGTAAAGGGCGTCAAAACCGGAATCTAATTTCAATTCAATACACAGGGTCTTCCGTAATGAAAATTTCGTACGTAACAACACTTACACTAATTTACCTATAGCACTATCACTTACACAAAAATAAAGTCCGCGGATAACTTTAGTTTAACACTTATTGTTTACTTTAAAGTCACGTACAAGGTTATACTCCGTATATTTATTGCGAACACACGCGTTAATCACTTATTTATCTAAACTTAAATAATCTTCTTAACACTGCCGTCTTCGAATTGCTGGAATAACTGACCTATGATTTGTTTGTGCCGCATTTATACATTTTGTCCAAACGTGCGAGAATTTTCTATATTTTTCGGTGAACGTTCTGGAAATATACAAAAACCTCGCGAAAGTTATCGGACTTGAGAATAATTTCTCAAACGCTTCGACATGTTTATGAAAAACAATGAAACGGTATAAAATAACCTTCTTTACAAGTATTTTAAGCACAAGTGTCGAAATGCTTGGGTAGTCAGCAACAAAAACACTACAAATAGGTTGATATATTACAGTTTAAGAAAACTGTGATTGAAGGATTATTTAAAGATAAAACCAAGATAATATAGAAGACGAACAAGCTATCCTCAAAAAGAATGCAAAAGCTACACATAAATTGAACAAATATTAAGGTACAGCAAAAAAGTTGAGAAAAAAGTGTGCTTCTTGTTATATTTTTGTTAACTGCAAAAAAATGGATTTAACTTGGTTTCCTGCCAATGGTTCATGACGTTTCATCTTATTTCATTTAATTTTTAAATATTTTTCTGTAAACTTAACAAAACCAAAATATATGTTATCATTTTCCAGCTAAAAATAAGTAGGGATTAAAAAACTGTTTGATATTAAATTTAAAATAAAGAAGTTGATGTCGACTTTTGGTATGCAGTGTAATTGAGAATATTTTAAAATAAAAGACCATTGTCAGAAATCTATAAATTCAAGTACCCTTAATTTTATGTAAATGTATAATAAGGCATTTTGTTTAAAACACTCTGCATATAAATAATTGAATTTTGTATTATATTAAAATATTTGTTTCAGGAACGTTATTAACGTTATCTGATGGAATGCAATCGGCATGGACGTCTCCAATTGTTATAAAGCTTACATCACCTTCATCACCAATTAAGATACAAGATTCTGATGTCTCTTTATTAGAAAACATTTATATGATTGGAGCATTGTTTGGACTTACAATATCGATATTCGTATTAGACATTATTGGACGCAAAAACACAATGTTGATGGTTGGTGTTAGTAATATAATAATTTGGTTTGTAATCGGGTTTGCAACATCAGTTATTGTGCTTACGATAGCTCGTTTTTTCGCTGGAGTAGCAAATAATGTAAATTTTATTGCAAGTACAGCATACATCGGCGAAATATCTGAAAAAACAATACGTGGTCGTTTAGGATCTTTACTACGTGGTATGTTAACCTTTGGTATGCTCATAATTTATAGTGTAGGACCTTACGTATCAATATTTGCATCATCTATGGTTGGTGTAGGTATTATCGTTCTACACTTACTTACATTCCCATTCATGCCAGAAAGTCCATATTTCTTACTAATGAAGAATCGAAAAGACCAAGCTCGCAAATCTCTAAAAATGCTTCGACGTTTAGACGACGTTGAAGAAGAATTAGAATATATCGAAGAAACTATAGAAAGAGAAAGGTATGAACGTAGACGTCCATTAGATTTAATCAAAATAAAAACTAACAGAAGAGCTCTTCTAATATTAATTGTTTTAAATTTTGCTCAACAATTTAGTGGTAATACTATTATATACATGAACATTCACGAAATTTTACTCAATGCTTCTTTTGATATTTCTCCAAACATAGCAGCGATTGCATATTCTGCATTAATGCTTGCGTCTTGTTTATTGTTTACTTCTCTTGTAGATAAAATTGGAAGAAGATTTTTTTTATGCGCATCGTGTCTCTTAACAACAATTTCTCTCTTTCTACTAGCAGCTTATTTCGTTGCACAAAATAGAATAAACGTCGAGGGTTTTTTGTGGATCCCAGTATTTGCTATAATGCTATACGGTGGATCATTTACAATGGGACTCTTAATAGTACCAACAATACTTACGTCTGAGCTGTTTCCAACAAATATTAAATCGATTGCCGTTTCTGTGTGTTCGGGTACATTTCTCATCTCTGGATCTCTGTCTCTACTTTTATATCATGGTTTAAAGACGTACGGTATGTACGTGCCATTTTTTGTTTTTGCGTTTTGTACTTTAGCTGCAGGAGTATTTTCGTATTTTTTTGTTTTTGAAACTAAAAATAAAACTCTAGCCGAAATTCAAGCAATACTTGAACATGAAGTTTATGGCAAAAAAGAAGGATATGGAACACTAAACGAAAATGAAAATTACGAATCTGATTGAAACTAATTTATATTTTTGTGATCAATCAAAAAGTTGTTTTATTGTTTTTAATTATTTAGCATATCAAATTCTAATTTAGATGTGTTAGATCTTTGTACAAAGTGTTGACATAAACCTGACAATTTTGTAAATATTTATAATTTTATTCACATTTTTTTTTCATTTTAATTTTGATTATTGTTATATTTTTGCATAGTATTTTTAAATTTATTTTTGTTAAGAAGAGAAGCAATATAATGCAACGACTTAAGACAAAATTTGTAGTTTATTGTATACCTATTGTAAAAAAAACGTTTGTTACCAGCTACATTTCCCCAAACGTGTAATTAATTATAACAAAAATATCAAAATCTCAAAGTCGTCAAATACAAATAGTCGAATCATACACCAACTTAAAAATACAAATAATAATATCAAAACAGATAAAAGAAAAATAGCCTGATTAACTTTTGTTTTAGCAAGTGAATAAATACAAGCAAAAAATGTCAAAATAAAAGTTGTATTAAAACATTTACAAAAATCAAAATTTTTAGCAAAATAAATTGTAAATTACGGACCTGTAGTCTCCTAGGGTTGTTGACGACACGAATAAAAATAAATTGTGCAAATTTCTTCTCAGCCATTTGCTGACACAAAATTAAATACAAAATAATATCGGATAACGCCTAGTTGAATTACTGTGGTTAAATAAAGTTGCTATTTTGCATATTAATTTCAAGTACGCTAGATAATACTTCCTCTATTAGATAAAATACAAACGTCTAAACGTAGCCGAAAATTGTTGGTTACTTGCGTAAATAATTGCACATTCCGTCTAATTGCATTTGTTGCCGCAAATAATTGATTTTGTAGCGTTTGTCTATCATTTACTGGAGTTTTGATACTTCACCTTTCACATAGTTCGAGAAAAAAATCTAAAGGGTTAATATCTGACCTACGGGTTGACCAGCGTCTAGTGCCGTTTCTTTCAATCTAACAAACCCCTAATAATTATATTTAAGAAATCGCAAACGAGGAGATTTAAATGCGGAGGAGCTTTATCGTGCATAAACCACATGGTTCTGCAAACTTCAAAAGGTAAGTCATGAAATTCTTGCGCAAAAATTTTCTGTAAATGTACAAATCGCTTGTAAGTTCTTCTGGTAAAATAAACGGTCTAATTAAGCTATTTCTTAAATTACGCGCTCAAACATTTATAGAAAACCCCTACTGAAAGTTATTGTATTGAACTTCATGAGAGTTTTCTTCATTAAAAACATGCGTGTTGTGAAAATTCAGCACTCTATTTTGTTTAAAACAACACTCATTTGAAAATAATATTTTGGCATTAAAGTCAGGGTTAAAACCTTTGTTACGTGCATTAATTTCTGATGTAATACCTTGTATATTAATTACCTTCAAGTTACATTTCTGTTCTTGACGCCCTCTGCCGAGTGTAGTTTTATTCCATTTCCTGTCAAGACGTCAAACCGTCAACTACTTAAAATCGTACTTGTGAAAAATGATTCTGAATCTTACAAAATCGGCGTTAATGAATATAAAATTAAGTTTGAGAACGCATTTCGAGTAGGCTATTTATCACAAGGTGAGCTTTTCTTATTAGTTTTTAGAATTCTTTGGTAATTTTCTTCTTAATTTGACAGCACATCTAGGCACGTTCTGCCACGTTTTTGGCTACATGTTTCAATGCATTATCGATCAATGAGGGATTAATATTGACAAATACCTTCACAAAACGATTAGTATTCTGGAAAGGCCTATGTTCAAACTGAAAACGAAGTCTCGATAAAAATGTGTCTCCGAAATATTACTTGTTATGCGTCAGTCGATTGCGATACCAACTTTTTACTAATTGCGAGAAACAGCATTCGATGCATAGGATTCTTATATCTAATTTCTTTTAGTATTAACAATTTTGTAGATTTCTACTTTCGTAAGTCATTGTGTTGACACGATTTGCGTTTCATAATTATTTTAGGCCTACTCAACGAGGGCAAATACTGGATTGTGGGTTAGTTTTATTTAATTATTATGTCGTTGTCAAAAAAGGTCACTCACGGAATTTAGCTTGTTTAACTTACGCAATTACAATTGTTTCAATACCATTTAGGTATTTTCAGTAATTATTTCTGTGATATATCGTGCTGTGAACTTTAGTTATTTAACGTGTAATTTTCTGCGCTTATCGACACCCGATGTGTAACTTATGTATTGTGTGTTCCTGATACTTCCGACATTTATGTATTTAGAATGTATTACAAAATTTCTGGAACTCGTTGTTAATAATCTACGTTATTAAATTATAGTTGTTATACATATTTTATCTTTCCTTTATAACATACCTTTCCCTTTTATTGTGGTTACACGAACATCAGGGTAACAAGGATTACGAACCTACAGTTCGTTACAAGCTTGGATCTTCTGTCCTGATCGAGACAGAAGTTTTACTTATCAGATCTGGCGCTCTTTAAATATTATTTATTTGAATCTCTCCTATCTCTGCGTATGTGAGTTGGCCGTGCAAGGTTTGTAAGACCTTTAAGCTTGTAACATCTTCTTGTTGCTGCAACCACTTACAAAACTTAAGTCGCGGCTTAAAATCATCGTCAGTTAACTGTTACACTCGTTGAATATGGTAAGGCTACAAAGAATAATTCATTAAAACACGATGTAGCGTACTATGGCACTCGTTAGATGTGCGATCTATTTCTCTAGTCCTACTTCGTGTCCGATATTAAACTTTTAATTTTATTGAAAATATTTGTTTTTCTTCCGCTGCTAATACATTGGATGGTGTTGCTCGACCACGATCTTTGTAGGTAAGAAAAGTGTAATGATCCGAAATCCGGCCCTGTAATTGCAACAAAATTGGTCAGGAAATCTGTAATTAGTACGCAGGAACTTTGCTCGTTGGTAGTTTACCCCACCAACTCCAAAACAGAGCGCGCGGCGTTTTTCTCTATATGCGCAGTCAAAGGAGATGAACTCGGCTATAAAACCGGCTGCACCAGTTTCGCTGGCACCTGTTTACCGAGATTCGTCTCCGGTAAAGCCTTTTCCGAGATCCTCTCACCGTAATCACTTAGTACACACCTAAAACTCTAAATAACATTGACAATCGCTCGTACCTGGATGACTTTATTTTTTGACGTCTTACCTGCTGCTACACGGATTCTATTCAATTTCACCAGCATCACCCCATCGAAATCATTCATCTGCATCACGCTTGCTATTCAATAAGTTTTTATTATTTAAACTTGTTTGTGTCTTCGTTTATTGTTGTTGGCGGTAACGTAAACCCCTACGTATTGGCCTGGTTAGGAGTGTTCCTTCCGGGAGTACGATAGCTAGTTATTCCAACCACCTGAGAGTTAACTGAAGCCCGTCGGTGAAATCCAGATGACTTGGGATAACTCTCTCATTAAAACAATCAATTAACATTAACGAATACGCAACGAAATTTTTAAAATTTGTTATCAGTACGTGTCCAAAGTAAAATCATTTGCTTGCTCACGCGCATTCATTTCAGTCATCACAATGTATTGCTTTGAACATTGATTTAACGATCTTGAGTATTGCGTTTGATTAGTCCTCTAATTACATTTATTTACCTATTGAGTTTCACTCACATAAAAGTTGTCAATGAGAGTCCCCCGCATCGATTAAGACCAATAAACAAGGTCCAGCTACCGTATTTTAATTACACCAGTTACCGATACCGTAATCGCACGACCACGCAAGATTAACGCTCGCCGATTAAAAGGAATAAGAATCCTATACACCCGTTGATCCCTATTAATCTACAGTAAAGCTACCAAAATACACATACGATAAAACGACATCTGATTTGCGCGGTAAACAGGTATTAGACGCCATCTTTTCTGTTTTAGATTCTGCCACCTGGTGCGAGATTTTAGCATCGTTAGCGGAACTGGTGGAGCTGAACTTGGGTGAATAAATGAATAAATATACACCTCCAAAAGATTTTTTTGTAAACGGAAAACGCTTTAGTGCATGTCTTGGAGTTTGAAGTAGCAAAACAAGCATCGCAACGAGACCGTCATAAACTCCGCTGTGCTGCAAAAATACCCCCGCAGACACTAACAACTGCGGTGAAATAGACCACGTACTACACTTAAGAAGAAGATTAGAAGAGCTCTCGAAAGTTTAGAACTAGTTGACCAAAAGAAACAAAAGTTAATCTCATCTAGTCATCTTCCGGAAATTACCATTCAAATGACATCGCCTATGAAACAATTGCATAGTTTTTATCCCGACGACAATATCAATGGAAGAAGACAAAGGCCATCATTCGTCCATACATATAACGGGAAAATGAAAAAACATTACCAGTAACAGTACCGCTTCGAACGGCGACGGGCGAAGAAAGACTTACTCGCGGACAAGTCAAAGTAATCATTGGTTTGGGAAATGGAGTATTCGACCATCAAGTACCGGTAGGTGACATAACGAAAGAAGTTATCCTGGAAATAGACGTGACAAATAAGTATGGGTTCTATTAGAATATGAAGAATGTCCTGAAAATCGACAGTGAAAAAATTCTTTTTCATTTGTGAAAAAAGGCAGCCGAGCGAGTCTTTTCAAGTGAAAACGGGCATTGACTGAAAATGTGATGATGGCACGCCAGTAACGTTGAAAAGGAAGACCGTGGTAGGCCAATGCACGCCAGTATCTCAAATTGTGAGATGCGTGAATTTTAACGAAGATGCGCCGCCGAAGAAGTGTCGACAACGTCTATTGGACATTCTTGCTTTCAAATGCCAAAAATTCAACTAAAACCAGTTGGCTAAAGTTAAAGTGTTTGCTGGAGCGAAACTTCAAAATTAATACCGAAGACACTCGGCCAATGCAATAACATCTAGGCCGATGTCCTTTGACGAAAAGAGAAGAAACCAACCAAATAAGTACAGATATGGAGAAAGAAGGTGTCATTAAACCTTAAAATAACCTATGGACGTCCTCAGTGGTACTCGTAAAGAAGAAAAATAGACGAGGTTTTGCTTAGACTACAGACAGCTTAAGGATGTGACCAAAAAGAACAACTATTCTTTACCGATTAACGTTAGACTTCCTGTCACACCCAGTGATTTTCCACGTTGGATTTAAAGAGTGGTTATTGATAGGTAGAATTGGAACCCAAAGATTGTGAAAAACAGCTTTTACAATTGGAACTGGTTTGTGGAAGTTTACTGTGATGCGGTTTAGTTTGTATAACGCTCTTGCAACGATAGAGCTTTTAATGGAGACTATCTTGCGCGGACTTTCTTGGGCGTGTTTGACTTACGTAGATGTGATCGTGGTTAGAAGGTCATTTGAAGAACATTTAAACAAAGTGTTTTAACGAAAACGTGGGGCAAAGTTAAAACTGACTTTGACTTTGACTTTGACTTTGACCTTGTCGACGTCGCATCTAAAGATTGTGTAAAAACTGACCCAAACAAAATCTGAGCAGTGCAAGAATGGCCAAAACCAATCGACAAACATCAGGTCCGAAGTTTCTTTGGGTTGTGCACCTATTATAGACGATCTATACCCGGATTTGCTAATATTGCCAAACCTTTGACGAAGCTGCCCAAAAAAAATCAAAATTCAGATGTAATGAAGACTGCGAAAATGCTTTGTATTAACTAAAACAAGCCCTAATCACTTTACCGATTTTTAAGTTATCCAAGAGAAGATGGAAAATTTCTTCTGGATACCGACGCAAGCAATCTAGCCATAGGCGCGGTCCTTTCGCAGATGCAAGATGAACAAGAAGTCATCGCGTATTTTAACTTTATGTCCAGGCTAGAAAAAAATTACTGCGTGACTAGGAGAGAGCTGTTAGCAGTCGACACGACCATAGAGCACTTCTACAAATATTTTTATGGACATACATTTTTACTAAGAACGGATCACGCCCCTTTGAAATAGCTATTGTAATTTTGTAATCCGGAAAAACAAGTGGCAAGATAAATCTAGAGACTATGATCGGAAAGCTGATGCCTTGTCCAGAAGACCATGTCCGACAGACTGCAGCCATTGTTTGCAACTTGAAAAAAAGTCAAATGGGTTCGGAGAATTACTGCTGGTTGATGACTAGTGGAAACCTAAGCAGTTGCGTCGCGAACAAAAAATGATCCCGAAATAAGACTACCTACTCCTGAATTAAAAAGAAAACGGCCGACGACCAAGGAAGTAAGTGCTTTGGGCAGAAACATCAATGCGTACTGGGCGCGGAGGGACTTTTTGAGAGTAGAACACGGTATTTTTAAGCGATCCCTAGATGAGTGTCAATGATACGAAAAACAGACTGCAGTTGATAGTGCTAAAAAACCGGGTGTCACTAGTGTTGAAACATCTGCATAATGGTACATCAGGAGAACAATTTGGCGTAAAGAAGACATTGAGAAAAGTTCGAGAAAGATTCTACTGGGGACTGCAAAGAGGACGTCATTAATTGGTGCAGTAATCACACGGTCTGCCTATTAGAAAACGATTCAGCGAAAAAACGCAAAACACCGATAAAACAATATAACGTGTGAGGCCCTTTAGAAAGAGTAACGATTGACATCGCAGGGCCGTTTCCAGAATCTGATTCGAAAAAAAGATACATTCTGGTGACGATGGATTATTTCACGAAATGGACGGAAAGCTTACGCCATACCCAAACAAGAAGCAGCTACAATCACAGACGTATTAGTGAAAGAGTTTTTATGCCGGTTTAGAGTTTCGTTGGAATTACACTCCGACGAAGGTCGTACCTTTAAGTTTGGACTGTTTCAAGAAGTTCCCCGACTGTTAGGTATTAAGAAAACAAAGATGGCGCCTCTCCATCCTCGATCTGATGGCATGGTTGAGCGGATGAATCGAACAATGGAAAAATACTTAGTTAAACTAGTGTCCGAACACCAAAAAGACTGGGATCAATACTTGCATTTTTTTCTAATGACATACCGATCATCCGTTTACAAAAGCACAGGCCAAACACCATCCTGTGTGATGCTCGGTCGCGAAATACGACTGCCATGCCACATCCAATTTGGACAAAGACCGAAAGAAGGCGTTGCTGCTGAAGACTACGCCAGCAAGCTGACAATGTACTTGAAGCAGTACGTAAAATTATACAAATTTCCTGCGACAGAATGAAGACCAGATATGACAGTAAGCAACAAAATTGTGGGTTTTAACCTGGCGACATGGTGTGGTTGTATAATCAAAGAAAACGTGGTTTGTCGCCAAAACTGCAGAGGCAACGGGAAAGCCCTTATAAAATCGTGCAGCGTATTAACGACGTTATATATCGCATCCGAAAACCACCCAGAGGCAAAACAAAAGTGGTCCACAATGATCGTCTAGTCCCGTTTGCTGGCGATAACAACGTTACGCAAGTTCAGGTTCGAACCAGAGTAATAACTAGCAGAACCGAAAATAAAGTCAAAGAAATGGACTTCGATAATCTTATGCGCATATACGGAAGTTCTGGAAAGGCTAGGTTTGGAGTTACAACCGAGGAACAACAAGACTTGTTCCAAACGCGAGAAGATTACGCACATTGCGTGAGCGAGGAGCTTGACATGTCCAGAGGGGTAGCAGTTGTATTTAAAAAAAAGTTTGAACAGCTAGATTAATTACAAAGACAGCAACCGGCGGTCGGAAAAGTTTTAAAACTACGGGATGACCGAGGCTTCGTTTTCTATAAGGTTACCAAGAAGTACTCACGTACAAAGCCGTTATACGAAAATCTGTGACGAGCATTATGGAATCTCAAGAGAGAAATGGAATTCTACAATATTAAAAAATTGAAGTACCCAAGCTTCGTTGTGGCTTAGATCAACTGATCAAAATCAAAATATGTTGGAGATCATCTTCCGGGGAACAGGCGCTTAAGTGTTGGTCTGCAGTTACTAACCAAGTAGAAGATCGGGTCAGGAAAAATTCATTGATTGCTACTTTTATGCTTTAAGAAGTCATTGAGATGGAGAGAGCTGTCGCTATCGTCACGATCTTTTCTACCGGTGTTGCATCCACTTCTGGAACAGAGCATGTTTAAGAAAAAGGCAGTGAAACGTTCTCGAAGTTATTGTCAACTTCGAGAACGTTTACCGAAAGATGTAGAAAATTCTTGACACCGATAACAGAAATATATAGGTATTCAAAAGAAGCATAGTTCAGTTTTTCGAATTAAGTCGGAAGAGATATGCTAAGATAAATAAAGTGCCGGTGCTAATGAAACATAAATTCGTCGCGTACGTGTAGTTAACATAAACAAGGATCGGTTTTTAGATAAAATTGAAAAGTGATAGTAACACATTTTTTGTGCGTTTATAACGTTTTCCATCGTTTTTTAAATCTTAAATTATCTTATTTTGTTACAAGTATTATTTTTGGTATTTTTTTTAATTTTTTATAGTCAACATGTGTATCTTATACAAAAAAAATATCACAATGTCAATATGAGAATTAAAAAGTCAGAAAAAACAATCAATCAAACATTTTTAAAAATAGTACAAAGCGTATATGCCTAAGTAAAAAAGTCTTTGGTTGGAGGTATAGAAAGATTCAAAGATAAAGAAAAAAAATTATTTTAATACACTAATACCGTTTCTAATACTCATAGATTTGTGTTTGATTCTTTGTCTTTAAACAATTTTTTCTTCTTCTTTTTTAGTTCTTTTTGTGTACTATTTTGTTACGTACTTTGTTTATTACAATATTCTATCTAGTTTTTATGCATTTGATTTTTGTTTCTTATCTTTGGTCTATTTTTTTTTTCATTAGTTTTTTGGCGTTATTTTATTGGTTTCTGTCACTTTTAACATGTTAAGCATACTTATTACTTCTATTATATTTTTCTATATGTTATTGTGTTCTCTTCTTTCTATATATTTTAGTTTTTTTATTTTAATTCATTTCCTGGTTTGTACTACATTTAACTTTTTTTTAAATAATTATATTTCTACTATAGTGACAATTTTTTGTGCCACTTTTGTTTAGTAGCACAGGATAGTTCTTCTCGTCTTGATTTATTCAAAATGACAACCAACTCGTCGCATTTTAATTTATTCAAATTTTATTATTATTTAAATTTTATTCCAACATTTTTTTCGATCAAGTTCGTTTTTTACCAAAACATTAAATTATAGATGGCATAAAACAATAAAATTGTTTGTTATGGAAACTGAAAAATAAACAAAGCATTGTTACCGTAACTTCGACAGCAAGCAAACGCAAAAAATTTGCTTGAGTATTTTTTTTGGAAATATATCAAAATTTTAAGTTTTAAGTGAACAAAACATCTTTAAGAATGGCCTGTTGTCCTCCAAGCTGTTGTGTACCCGTACCTGTTTGTCCTTGTGGGCCTCCACCTCCCTGCCCTTGTGCACCCCTTGTTGTTCCATGTTGTCCAGCACCTTGTGTATACGTCCCGGTTGTATCTCCAGTATGTGGACCTTGTTGCGGACCATGTTGTGGACCATGTGGACCATGCGGACCACCGTGTGGCCCATGCGGACCACCGTGTGGACCTTGTCCTGTAAGTTGACAGTTATATACGTCAGTTAAGTAACGTTATTTTTTATTTTAGAAACCTTGCGGTCCTGTAAGTTAAAAATTGCATAAATAAGTGACTAATATTATTTGTTTCAGAAACCTTGTCCTGTAAGTTAACAAACGCAAAAAAGTAGTTGTTGGAAAAAATGATGAAAGCCAAAGATTCTCAAATCATTTTTTCCAATATTTTTTTATAAAACAATAATTACTTCTAATATCTTTTATTTTAGAAATGTTAATGGTAAACGTACTGAGTTGTCTGTGCTCAAAATTTTTGTATGATGATTAACCGTGTGAATCAAGTGGAATTTTAGATTTATTATGTACCTACCTACATTACGAATTTGTTCAAGATATCATGTGTCATTTTGTTTTTAAGCGAACAGATCGGTTTACAATAGTTTAGAGTGTAATTACTGTAACAATCACTTTGGTATAATCAAAAATTTTTGTCCGTCAACTATAATAGAAACACTAAAAAAATGATGTAAAAAATATAAGCTATGTGTATTTACAAAATATACATTTAAGAAAATTTTGATTGATCGTTTTATGTTTACGAAAGCTCTAGGGAAAATTGAGAAATAATTTATTGATGCTAAGCAAACTCGTACATTATTCAACGATTACATCTCTATTCAAATTCGTTTTTTTTTCAGTGTTTGAAAAATCAGACAAAATAACAATGCTTTGGTTTCTAACGTTTGCGTTATCAATTTGTGCTGGAAGTATTGTTGTTGAGAACGAAATTCGTTATGAAGACATAATTCAATTTTCTTTCGAGCTGTTAAGCGAATATTCGACAATTGCTGTGATCTCTTCAAATAACTGGTTACCTTTAGAAGTTTACGGTATTAACGGTAATCACTCTTTGGCCGCTTTTTTATTTTTTGACAATGTATTAAACATAGCTTCGTCAAAACAAATATTAATGGGTTTTATAATTAATGCAAACACTGTAGAAGAAGTATTATTTGTAAAAAATCATACTAAAAGTAACAGCACAATAGTAATTATTACAGAAGCTATTAACGATACTACTGAAAACTACTTCAAGTTTTTTTCAACGGCTTGGACGTTTACTTTGAAGAATTTGGTAATTGTACAAATTAACAAATTAAACGCAGAAGTAAAAGTATACGCGTTTAATCCATTTTTAAACGTGTCTACAGAATTTAATATCAACCAAAGCATGCAAATAAAAAAATTCTTGACTTCAAAGAACTATCACCAGTATACTATAAAAGCTACTCTGTTCGAAACTATACCAATTGCTTTTATAATTAACGGCATCTACATGGGAATTGATCCTTTAGTAATAGAGACTATAAACCAAACTTTAAACGTGTCTATAGTCACTCACATTCCTTATGACCACGAGGATTTTGGGTACAGATTAAAAAACGGCACAATGGCTGGAGCCATTAAAGAACTATATTCAAAGGACTCTGACATCGCGTTTAATCAGGTATTTATTAAAGAATACGATGCACCTGAATTAGTATTTTCAAACTTTATCTCTCAAGATTGTCTATGCGTGATGGTGCCAAAAGCTGGTTTGATCCCAAAATGGACTGCTATTTTTTACACATTTTCATATGTAGTTTGGATAGTTATCTTAGTAACATTTACAACGGCAATAATATCTCTCTTCATTATTAGAAAATACAACGTGGCTCAATTTAAGCAAGACTCTGGTAATAAGCACGCGTACGATTACGCTTGGAGCACGATTTGTTTGGACGTATGTCGAATATTCTTCAACACCACTTATAGTACTTTGTTTTCTACCAGATACTACGAACGTATGTTTTTAGGTACTTTATTCTTGTACGCCTTAATTATAAATACGTTATTTCAAAGTTCTTTAGTAACCGTGACTACTAGTCAAAGACGATATTCTGATATAAACACTTTAAAAGACTTAGCAGAGTCTAAGTATTTAATTTCAACGTACGCAGCTAGTCTTAGAGATGTTTTTAACGGTAGCAGAAATCTATACGTCGAAAAACTCAACAGAAAGTTGCACATTATTGATCAACATAAATCATCATACGAAGCGTATTTATCGCGGCGAATCAAACAAGATTTTCTAATCGCGTTAAAACAGAAAGCTATTCATAGTATGCACATCGTTTCAGAATGTGCAAGAACTTTTCTATTGTCTTATTTAACGAGAAACGACGCATATTTTTTGGACGACTTTAATCTTGTGATTGGCAAAATTTTTGAAGCCGGACTTGTGTCTAAATGGACGGAAGTCTTAAAACGAAACGCATCGGAGAGTTTTCATCGGGATAGATACGTTGAGGAGATCATAGAATTTCCACGACCCTTTACTGTTATGGACTTACAAACTGGTTTTTATATATTAACTACCGGTTTAACTATTGCTTTTATAATATTTGTACTAGAGTACAACTCTGCACGATTTTATTATCTGCCTTAAAATATATGTATAGCCATCACAATAAAGCGCACCTGTAGTTTATAAATAAATAAATTTTTGTTTAGAAAAATAATGTTTTTTTGTGTACTTAAGTTTACAGATTACCAGATATTAAGATCTATTCTGCATATATTGTACTTCATTTATTGTACGTACATTTGTGGTACATCTTACATTCATGCGTGTACGTAATTTATACCTGTACGTACAGTGTACATACGTTTATGCACGTAGAGTGTAGGTAGGTTTATTTACGTACACTGAACGTACATAATACGTTAACGTACACAAATGAGTATAAAAAAAATCGTGGTTTTGATTTTAAATATTGTGATGGTAGTGTCGTTTTAGCTGTTTTAATTTTTATTGTGTTCTTATGATGTTAAACTACGAGTAACTACGATTACAAAGTAATATTTATTAAAACATAAAAGCTAGTTGTACGTTATGTAAAAGTAGTGATTTGTGATGGCGTCCATTTACCACATCGTCAACAAAAAGTGTTTTTGTGTAAGTACAAAGTAGTGCCAGTAACAAGGCGTCCAGTTGTCTTTGTCACGGTCAGTCATTCAAGGTGGTAACACCAAACGGTTTTCTTCACTCTGTCATGACCTCGAATACACAGTTACGCACCGCTCAGACAACCAGGTCAGCATTCCTAAGGTGTCGAGATTTTTCTTGAAATTAACTGTTATTCTCAGGTGCGGTTGACTTTAATTTCTTAATTTCAATTTCTTGGTAGCCGATTGGTGGGAGATAATGATAAATACTTATCTGTGTTAAGTTAAGTTAAAACGTATTCTTCTTCTTTTTTGTTCCCTAGCTGGCGTTTGGTTTGGATCGGTTCCTAAGCCCGTACGCTGCAGTGGGTGCCAATGGTTGTCGAATGTCGTTTACGAAATGTTTCCATGCCTGACAGTTTATGGTTGTGATCCTAGCCTCTTCGAGGTTTAGCCGGCGATTTCTCAGATCTGTTTCGATCTGTTTAATCCAGGTTTTCTTTGGCGCTGTACGTTGGATTCTCCAGTGGGCGGGTCGATTTCGCTATAGGAGTTTGTGTGGTAGGCGGCTGTCCTTTATTCTGCATACGTGTGCGAACCATCGTAATCGCCTTTTTTGGATCTGTTCGCCACATCGACGTCGAATATCATCGTTTCGGATGCGGTCGCAAAGCGAGACTCTTCAAGATTTGGGGTAAGCATTGCATTTGGAATACCTCAAGTTTCTCTAGATCTAACTTTAGTGTTGTCTAAGTTTTCGATGCATAGAGAAGAATTGGCAAAATCAGGGTTCGGAAGTGGCGGATCTTGGTCTTGGTGGTGATGTTGGTGTCCTTCCACAGACACCACTTCAGTGAGGCAAAAGCCACAGAAGCTTGACCAATTTTCGCGTGAATCTCTGCTGTGGACGCCACTTTCTTCTCTTGTATTATCGACCCCAGCTACTTGAATTTTTTGACTTGTTCTATTTGGCCGCTATCGAGTTGCACTATGGCTGGTGATCCATCCGTTTTCAGCACCTTCGTCTTCTCTGTGTTGATCTTAAGACCGTACATCTGTGCAGTGCAGGCAATATCGGAGAGGGTGTTTGTTGCCTTAGCTTCATCGTCATCCAATACGGTGCTGTCGTTGGCGAACATCGAGTCTGTCAGGAAGTGTTTTTTGTCAAGCTAGACGCCACGTTTGTCTTTGAAGACTTTCCTCATTATTGCGTCGACTACAATGTTGAAGAGTTGTGGCGAGACGACGTCACCCTGGTGAACTACTGTTTGAATGGTAAACTGGTCGGACAGCTCATTTTGAATCCGCACTTGGCTGGTTGGCCTATGATAAATTGCTTGAAGAAGACTGATAATCTTCCGAGGTATGTGCTCAATTTCCAGGGCCTTCCATATGGCTAGCCAGTGGATTAGCTGCCGGATGACAAAGATCTGGTCGCGGCATCCACGGTTTGGTCGAACTCCTTCATGTTCTTCCCGGCCGGTCTGCTAGCGATATCTTGATAGTCGCAATTGAATCATCTCTGTGAAGACCTTGACAACGATGGAGAGTTGGCTGATGCCACGATAGTTTTTGCAATCACAGTTATCACCTTTCTTGTGAATGGGCACGATTGTTTCATCTTCCTTGTTCGTGGAACCTGTTCGGCATGCCAAATGTTCTGGAGGAGTTAGCAGAGGCGGTGGAGCAGAATGTCCCCTCTAGCCTTGATTGCTTCTGCAGTGACTTTGTCGGTGCCTGGTGTCTTTGGGGCGCATCGTGGTTGTACAGATCCCTGAAAAACTGCCTCCAACGTTTTAGGCGCTCGGTTGGTGATCGTACAAATGTTCCATCGACATTTCGGATGTTGTCGTTTGTCCATTTCGTCTTTCCGCTCAGTCGCCGAAGAGTGCGATACAGCGTATAGTAGGTACTTGTGTTTCGCGGCCTTCCAAGTCGGCCGCTACTCGGTTCCAATGCGCCTTTCGTTCTTTTCGAAGCCGTCGACGGATTTCTAGATTGAGTTGCCGATATCGCTCATGATTGGTCAGTTTGCCTCGTTTCCGCTCTTCTACCATGTCCAAACTTACGTTGGATATCCATGTTTGTGTTCGGTGGCGGATTGGTGGGCAGATTTGCTTGGCGCATTTCATAATGGCACTTGTGGTTTGGTGCTCTTCAACATCGACGTCCTGTTGTTCGGCCAGCACTGCAAAACGGTTGGTTAGTGCAAGTTGGAATTCTGTCTTGCGAGCGGGATTCAAGAGACGCGTCCTGTCCAACTTGGTCAATGGTCTTGAATTTCGTTGTAGTCAAAGTTTGATAATGGCACACACAAGATAGTGATCCAATCCGCAATCAGGGCCACGCATTGAGCGGACGTCTTGGAGCGATGATCGTAAGCGAGAGTTTAAAACGTATTCCAATACCGCTGAGTCGATGCCTGCAGGATTTTTTCACGTAATTTGATGTTTCGCAGGATGCTGGAAGTGGCTATTCCCTATGATGAGGTTGTTCGCGGCGGCGAAGGATAGGAGACGCAGTCCGTTACCGTTGGTCTTGTCATGTCCAAAACGACCCATCGTGCTTTCCCATCTAGTTCGATCTGTACCAATGTGAACGTTGAAGTCGCCGGTCAACACGATGACATCGGTCTGTGGGACTGTGTCCAGCGTTTGTTGGAGTTGGCTGTAGAATTCGTCATTGACCATGTCGAGGTTGGCTTCAGTTGGTACGTAAATGGAGACGATGTAGGTCCGTATAATACCGTTGACGGTGAGGACTGCCAGGCGGTTCGAAATCGGTTGGAACGCGACCACACTTTTGACTGCATGACTGGCAACCATAAATCCAACGCTACATTCGAGTTTTGCTTCGCCAGAATAATACAATGTCATTGTGTCATCCATAGATGGTAGTTGAACGAATACAGTTTCTGAGTCTGTAAGTAGTAGTTCAGAGACTGCTGCAATAGAGATTTTGCAGTTTAGCAGCTCTTTGGCGATGATTTCCTTTTAGCCGACGTAGTGACCAGTTCGGAAATTCCACGCTGCAATTCGAGTTTCCAATTTCGGTGAACACTCTTGTAACAGAATTTTATATCGTCGATAGGAGATCAGTAAAAGCGATCGCCTCAGTTTTTTCAATTGTTCCTGACAACTTATTTTCTCTCAGCTACTAGTCTACCACGAGTAGCTCTTGGTTTATGTTTTGGGTTAAAGATTGGACAGATTTTCCTTCTCCAAAGATAGCCAAGTCGTCGGCGACGGCCGTTAGATGTATGGTGTCTGGTAGGTGGGTGGTCAGTAGATTGTCGTACAACATGTTCCACAATGTGGGGCCCAAAATAGATCTTTGTGGGGCCCCACAGGTCATTCGACGTTAGATACTGTACTCGCTCTCTACTGTATACATCAAAGTCTTATTTGTCAGATAGCTCGTGGTGAGTTTTATCAAGTGAGAGGTGACACTTTTCTTGCGCATCTTTTCAATCAGGAAGACCCATGGGTTCGAGTTGAATGCATTTTTGATGTCAAGGAACACTAGTGTTCCAATTCGTCTAGTTCTCCAAGTCTCTTCCTTAGCCTCGGCCGCGAGATCTTGTATCTTTTCCAACACATCGACCTGTCTAAAACCGTGTTGAAACGATGACAAACCGCTTAGCCTGTCTAACTCATTTGCAATTTTTTTAAGAATTACTCTTTCAAATAACTTTCCAATAGTGTCAATGAAACATATAGAGCGATATCCTTTTGTGGCTGCTTTGTCAGTATGTGTTTTAAAGATCAGAACAAGATTTGTCTTCTTCGATTGACCCGGAAAGTTTTCTGTTGAAAATTCTGCGTTGTATAACTATGACTGGGGTTCTAGATGGTTTCTAGCTAAGATTTTAATTGTTTCGTTCGGAATACCGTCTGGGCCAGGAGCTTTTTTAGTGCCTAAGCACGATGCGGTGTGTTTTAATTTCTCGAGTGTAAGGGGTGGTTGAGGAGTAGTCTCTCCAGATAACCCAGTTGTTTATGCGATGTTCTCGGAAAAATGTGTCAGTTCCGCGTCGGGCTTCCTCGATGGAAGAGGGGTTGAGTTCTTTGTCAACTTTCACTTTTTTGTGACTACCTTGTATTCCGTTTTCCAAGGGTTATTTTTGAGTTCTGCGCACATATGTTCCTACGCTTTTTTTGCGTTGACAATTGCTTTTTTGTAGTTGAGCTTTTTGCTTTTGAAATCATCCACTATGTAAAGCGGAAGTCTTTTTCTCCGAAGCCGTAGCACTCTTTTACGGCTTTTATTGCAGGATCTCTGTAACCACTCTAGGTCGCCTGACCACCAATATAGAGCGTTTTTGCGCTCGTCGAGTTTGTTTGGGTTTGATAAGGTAAGTTTTCTACATTTTCGTGTAAACGTTCCCCTCCGAGCACTTGATCCCCGCGGTATTCTTGGTAGATGTATAAATTGCTGTCCGGTGGTCTGCGTTCATTGTTAGTTTCATCCCATACAGCACCCAATATCGAGAGGATGTCAGTTTCTTGGTCAATTCATAAGTGTATGTCCCGGCTATTTAAACAATAACCATGAGATATCACAAACATAATATATTTAGAAGATCGTTAAAACTATATCCGTGAGATATCTTTCGCATTGTCCTTATCATTGCCTTCATCTCTACAAAACACTTTAATCCTTCGTAATCCTTTATTTTAATGTCGCGAATATATTTGTTCCCGTTAGACATGTCTTCCGGTTCACTCTTACCTATTTTGTTCACCACTTTCTTCGGTTGTCGATTTGAACAATTTTTGCTGGTGTGAGAGGGTTGTTTGCAATAGTCAAAATTTATGTCTAACGGCAACTTGCAATCTTTGCTTAAGTGTGAAACTTTGCCACAATTAAAAGAACGAAACGGCCTCATCGTTCATCGGATTTGCGTCGTCGTCGAGCGGCTCCTCCAATTTTCGGCTTGTGCAATGTTCACCTGCCGTACGCCTTCTTTCTTTACCATCTTATCGGTGTCCCTATTTACTTTGAATCTTTCCTCGCGTGCATCGCTAACTGCTTCACGCTCCAAGAGTTCATTGTAGAGTTGTGTTTCTGTCTCCTGTGACTTACCTAGCATCGCGCTATATAGTCTGCGGTCCCATAAACCAATTAGTACTTGTTCCTTTTGTTCTCCGAAGTCTAAGACTGACTTCTTGCATAACTTCATTTTTTCGTGGAAGTACGAGTTAAATGACTCCTTATTCCCTTTGTTTCTCGCCATCATACGATTCCACCTTTCCGTTCGACTAACGTTACTGCAGGACATCTTTTCGAACTCTTCTACAAACCCCGTAAAATTATTTAAGTTTGCACGATTGCTTTGTAGCCAATGCAATGTCGTGTACCTCCTGTCAGGTGTGTTCAATACGAATGAATCCGGTCATCGATTCATCGACGTACGTTTGAATATTTTTCGACAAATCTGACATTATGTGTTTCTTCCATTTCCATGTGTGTTGGTTGTTTTTAAGTCGTCACATTGATCACCAACCGCTCCAATAGATCGTCTCGTCTTTTGTTATCCAGATGCATCTTCTCCAGGACCCGTGCGAATCAACCGTTTCCTGTTTTGCTTCCTTCCATTCCACTCGCGTTGCCCTCATCACAGCGTTCGGCCGTTCGATCTGAGTTCGTATTTGTCCGTTTTTCGAACGCATCAAAATCCTCCACGTTATATTTCTGTGCCATCTGAGTCGCGCACGCGCACTTTTGGATTACATCAACAACGTTCAACTACAGGTTTGTAAGCAACGGCAAGCTTACGCGGACACCATCTTGAAATCTTAATCTTTTTGCCGAGTTTGAATCTACTCGTTCTGGATTTACACAATCCCACTTCTGATTATGTTAACTACTTCTCTTGCACCTGGTAGTTAAGCGCCCTTTTGACTAGTTTGCTAGGAACTTGTAATAAAGATAATAATACAGAATAATAATATTTTAATTTTACTTAAACAATCTCCCGTACGCATAAAAAAATTAGGTTCGCTCGGCTTCACTTACAGTCACCTACTGCTAAATTAAAATCAAATATAAAAACATGGCTGCTACTCATCATGTGCGCCCTCAACTCAAACTCACGCATACAAAACAAAAGGCTTATAACATTTATAATTATAAAATAAAAAGTTTATAACAGTTTATAATCTTAAATTGTGGCTAGAAGCTGCAGTTAAGTTAAGCTAAGTTAAGTTTCTAAGTTTTGCAAAAATAAGTTCTATGCGTGGCTCCTTCAGGGTTTCAGTAAATTTGCTGTAAATTATAAGTATCTTACATCATAACTTAAATTCTATAATGTGAATTCACATAAAGTTGTAGATATACAGGCTTACCCTGTTGTAAATGACTTATAGAAAACTATAAAAAAAGCTACAGGTTCCAATAGGATTCATATAGTGCTTTTGTCGCTGAAATTACCTATTGGTTTCTATTGAATAAAAGCCAAAACAAAACTAAAGAATTTTCGTATACCTACAATAACATTTGCGGTGAAAACCCACTTCTTCTTTTCATCTGTTTCTATAGAAAATTCTTTGATTAAAACCATTTTTTTTTAAATTTTATAATGTTTTATTTATTTGTTTGTATGTTTATTTATTTTTAATAAGAAATTTCCAATAGGTTCCTATACTTTTCTATGGGTAAAACATTCCTTGGAATTTATCTATATAAACCCATATAAAGCCTTACTTAGTACCTATACTTTCCAATAAAATCTTTTCAAACCTATTAATCTCTATAAAATTTCTATGAGTTTGAATACATTTTCTGTAGGTCATTTACAACAGAGTAGTTTGCTTAGTAGAAATGCTTAATGGATTAAGACCATTGTCTTTGGGATAGTTATATGCTATATCATTTCGATAAAAAAATTAATTTTCTACAAGATGTTAAATTCCAAACTAAGTCGTTCCATTAAAAAAATCGAGTTTGGCTTTTTGAAATTCTGCATCTTTAACCTGCAATACAGAGCACCCTGTATTACACAATTACGTGTTCGAAACTTTTATGGATGGAAATAGTGTTAAATATTATACCAAATATCATTTGCATTTCGATACAGGATTATTTAATTAGCAAAAGTATGTCATTCTTTGTCATGTCATAAATTTAAAAGACAATTTTAAAATTGCTTATAATTTTGTAAAGACTAACTTAAAGTGTTTATAAGCATATAACATTATTGTAAAGTAAGCTTTGAGAAGATTCCAAAAACGTATTAATATATAGAGTCTTCCATTTAAAAAAATGTAGGTGTTGTGTTGCTATTATGGAATACCCTGTATAATTAAAAATAATTTTAAATTCTAAAACGTTAAAGAACCTTACAACTTATAATATAAAGGAGATATTTTACTTTGACACACTATATTGGCCCACCCTGTATGAAAACTGATCATGACTTGAAAATACTGAAAATGACTTCATTTATTTAAAACAAACACATTTTAATTTTAATACTAAATATAAAAAATATAAAATTAGAATGTTTTTTTTAACAAAATGTTACTTATTCTTAATTGCTTATTATTATTTGCATTTTACTTACTTGACCGCATATATGCATAATTTCGACGAAATTTAAATATTGCGCGTGAACCTAACTTCAAATAAATTTTGTAGTTTTTCTTTTAGCGGGAACCGTTAATGTTGCCGGCTATCTTCACAGTTATCGCTATGTTGTCAAACGAACCTAGAAGCTGAGCGATTGTAATATCGATGGCTAAATTAATTTAACGAATTCTTATCTATATTTAACCCAAAAGTGTATATAATGTATAATACTTTTAGATAAAAAAATCATAAGGTATGTGCGCCAATACGAGTTGAAAATAAATCTTAAAACAACCACTTTGTGCTAACCTATGAATTTGTTATCATTCCTAAATACGATTAAAATTGTTTAATACAACACAAACACACACGAGAAACAATTCTTACCGAATTCTTATTGTTTAGGTACAACATTCACATACATACCATGGAAGATAATGAAAATTTTAAGACTAGTCCGAAACTTTTGAGCAACAACAAATCTGGTTTGAGTCCGGATTTGAACTTATTAAGTCCACTTTCAAAAAGTCGTTATGGCCGCACTCGGAAGCCCAAAATTACTGAAGATTTTTATAACATCGACGTTATATTTGAATCTGCGGCAAAAGAATTTAAGAAAAGTCCCCGCACACCACAACCACTAAAACCCACTAAATCAAAGAGCTTATCCCCTAAAAAACCTACCTCAACTATCATGAAACCTATAAAGAAACAACACACTTTTGAACACGTAACTGGAGATGACTTACTTGCATCAGAACCGCTAAGTCAATTATCTCATAGTAATGAATTAAATTCAAAAGCAATACATAACTTTTTTAAGAGCGAATCCGGGATGTCGATTCTTCATAATGCCGCTGTGAACAATGACGATTCTAGAAATAAATTGTCTAGTAATTTAGGTTTTGAGTCGGTCGATGTAACACAAGTACTAAAAATTATAAGTGCTAAAACCATAGATGAAAACATCACTCCACAATCTAAAACTACTTCAAAACCTGTTCTAAAGACTTACAGTAACAAACGAAAAAGTTATATAAAAAGCGGCATTGTCGAGAGTTTTGGATTGCCAGATAAACCAATTTTCCCTTTAGAAAAGGATAAACCGACTGAACCAAAACGTATTAAAAGTTTAGACGTAGCTCCGGCAGCATCCGAAAATGATATTAACTTAGTTGATAAAAAATTACTCCATACCCCTTGGAAAATTGCAAGCATGGATGCAGAAATACCCGAACTGGATATACTCCTAGACACTGCTCGTGATGTTTATAAAGAAGATTCTCCAGCTACTTTATTAAATCATTCTATTTCAATTTTTGAGGATAGCACTGAGTTGGACACTTCAATAACCTCGCAATCTAAAAACACGCACCTGGTAGATATACAAATCGATCCAGTTAAACCTGTCGATTTGATTCAGAATGCTCAACCTGATTTGGATGAAGTTTTGCCTATAAATGAAGTAGTTAACATGGAAGAAACCAAATCAAATAAAAAACCCAGTGATCTAATTGTTCCCGAGTGTAACAAGCTTTTACCAAAACTTAAACAGATTGTACAACGTAAAATATTGAGGAACAGTACTTTAAAAGTGGACAATAATAAAAAAGAAGAAAATGGAACCACAAAACCAGTTACTAAAAAAATTGCACGAAAAGTACCGAAGCAACCTAAAGTCATCGAAACAACAAACACTTCTATTGAGGAGGCAGTTAAAAATGTACCTGTAATAGTTCCCGAGAAACCTCCGACACCACCACCACAAAATGTACCTAAGCCAGAAGTTACAAACAACGAGGAAGTGAAAAAAGAAATCTCTATTCCTAAACCAGACACTAAAAAAGTACCGGAAGTAGTAGTGCCTAAACCCGAAGTTACAAACAATGAGGAAGTGAAACAAGAAATCTCGAAACCTAAACCACAAACTAAAAAGGTACGGAAAGTACCTGCACGATTTTCGAAAAGATTGACATCGCCTATTAAAAAACTAAACCCAGAAATTAGTAATTCGGAAATATCTTTTAATCAAGAACAGAGCAATACAGTTACTGTTAAAAAGAACGAACGCTTATCATTAAAGAAAGATGCAGAAGCTGATGTCAGTGAAGCGAAACTCGACGATGTTGTTCCCTTAGCTACGTCTCCTGTTAAAACGATCATTAAAAAAAAATCTTTGGATTCTCCTGAAAAATCCTACAGTGTTCCCAAAGTATTGCTTGCTAGCATAATTTCAAACAAAAATGCAGAAGTTTTTGTGTCGAGACGAGGTCGTAGTTCTAATCATTCTGAGGCGGTCGTACTTGTTGAACAAATTGGTCCAGTACTGAGAAATCGTATCAATAAATCACCTGAAGCTGCACTCGAGACTACTGAAGAAGTTCCCATCGAGATTCCGATTGAAATAAAACAGGAACAACTAGAAACACACTTAACGAAAGATTCGGCAATTAAAATTGAAGAAGACAGTGATGTTGAATACGTTCCTCCGAGGAGGCATAGTCAAAGAATATCGGGTAAAGGAAAAAAGAATAGTAAAGAGGATGCGATTCTTCCTAATGCAGCTAATGTTCCGGTGGAAAAGCCATTGGATACTGTTCTAGTAAAACCAGGTAAGTTTATTAATATTTTTTACTATTATTAAGTCCTGCAGTTTGCTACATTCGTATTTTACTTAATCTTCTATCTTCCTCAATCTTAGCCATGTGATTGTTTGTGACGCTAATGTGTTTAAAAGTTTTATTTTGGTAGTAGTTTTTAGAGCATTATCCGGTGACTTACTTCATCATTAGGACTGGATGCGGCGTACCGATATGGCAATACAAAAAATAATTATGTATTACTATATCGATATTCCGATACGTATCGTTGATACCGTACGAGTCGATATTCCGATAATTATCGTTATTTCGATAACGTATCGGAATCGATACTCGGATACGTATCGATATTCCGATAACGTATCCGAATCGATATTTCGCTGGCTGAAAATGATTTTGTCATATATATCTTTTGTCCTTGCCTCAGAATGATTTTCAAAACATAAAAGTACTAAAAATGTCGGTACTTACTAGTTTTCTATTACCCCGGCAATAAATGTTCTAAGGTACAAGACAGTCATATACCTTGGAACAGACCATAGCCATTAAAGTATTGAACGTTTTATTTTTATAAAGGCATGTAAATCACATATCAAACATAGAAAAATACGAAAACTGTATGACAGAATTGTCAAATTGTTCAATTTATTTCAGTTTCAACAATTCAGGAATGAGGTAAAAGTCTGTTTTAGAAATCTGCTTGGGAGGCATGATTGAGCTACGTAGGGAAAGTTAGCTCCCCCACCAACGCAAAATTAATTATCACTTACTTTATAATTAAGTGCTAATTCAGTGGTAATACCTACAATTCAGTGCTCGATTGGTTTGGCAGAAAATCGTGTTTAGAAAGGGGGGGGGGCGATAACATTAACTCTTAACTGCTATAACCACTTTTACGTAACATACACAAGTGGGTCTGAGAGACTCGAGAGGGTAATCACTCTGTCATAAAGCGACCCACTCGTGAAATACTTAGAAAGTATTTCATAGCATTTCACAGATATTTCATAAAATTTCACCAGTATTTCACAGCATTTCACAAATGTTGAATGTTATTTCATAAACATTGCATAGCTTAAGTAGAGGTATATTTAATTATTGCATAGTATTTCATGAGTATTGCATAGCATTTCATAATACGTATAAAAATTGCGTGCAAAAGTAATTTGAAGTTTGTATAAAATTAAAGAATCAATAAATTAAGAAGTTTGCATATAAAAACAACTTATATTTTATAAACTGGTGTGGTCACCACACGACTTTCTTATAAGGAATGATGAAGGAATGTTTGTAAAGCGGTTTGCAAAGCTGTATGCAAACAAACCACCCTGTTTGTAAAGCGGTTTGCAAAACTATTTGCAAAGCGGTTTGCAAAGCTGTTTCCGATTTTTGGTTTTTGAAAGGTTAATCGTTTTATTAACAAATTTTCAAAAGCGCGGGAAAATGAAAACCCGATCTCTACCGATCTTACACGAAATTCAAATTTGGAAGGTTACTTACACGAACGCACGATCTCACCCAAACATACTCAAACGCAAGCGAAATTCAAATTTTTAAAATAGCGCAGGAAAATGTGGCCTGGGGCCCGCCCACTATACTATTATTATCGACTTAAAACACATCTTTAGCTTATTATTACTAAGAACCTTTCACCATTAAATCCAAAAAGTCATGGCACTGAATTTAATATATAGAACAAATTTACTCATCACAAGATTACGATACTAACAAAGAGTGTATCAGTTTTAGTTACCCTTTTAAACAAGTTAGAAAGTAGTGATTCCAAGAGTATTGAAAGTGCCCCGTTAAATACTGAGAAACGATAATGCGTTCTAGTCATTGAACGAATGAATTGAGTTAGGGTTGCTGAGATTGTAAATTTCTAGGCGTAGTCACACATTTGAAGCACTAATACCTAATTAGAGTTCACAACTCATGTATAAATCCAAAAATAAGTGGTTCGACGATGGATGGAGCTAACTACCATTTCATATGTATTTCACAAGCATTGCAAATCATTTCACAGGGATTTTATAGGTATTGCAAAGTAGTTCACAAGTATTTTATATGTATTTACGGGTATTGCAAAGGATTTCACAGGTATTGCAAAGTATCTTATAAGTATTTCATAGGCACTGTGTACTATTACATACAATTGCATACATATTTCAAAGCATTTCATAGGTATTGCACAACAATTCTATACCATTGCACATTATTATGTCACACAATTGCACTGAGTGATTACCCCCTCGGAGAGACCAGACCATATATTGTTTGACATAAAAAACAAGTTAGTAATTTTTAACTATATTTTTACAATTTATGATTGGTAGAACAGGTTTTTATCTATTTACAGTTTGAACAAACTTTAATACAACATTGTTAGCACATGGGCGTGTTACAGTCTAAGCAGACTCGTATTTCTGTCTTTTTTTGCATTGCAAAAAACACGTCTTTTTCTTTTTTTGTCTCCTGCATTTTCAAGGGGCTCAGACTGACTCAAAACCTGAATATCGAGGGGTGGTTACTTCTCCAAAATGTGTACACAGATTTGAAATCTTTCCAGATTTTTAGGATTTTATTTTGAGGATTTTTGAAAATCTTTAAATATTTTTGGGGATTTCTGAAAATCTTTGTAGATTTTTGGGGATTCTTGAATATGTTTTATTTTTGGAAATCTTCAAGGATTTTCAGGGATTTAAAAAAAAGATTTTTGAATATTTTCACGAGCTAAAAGGGATTTTTTAAAGATTACAGGTGGTTTGGCGGAAATTTTAGGCCATTTTAAGACTTTTTATTTTAAAGCTGGTTTCTCTATTTTTGACAACTCTTAATAAAAGGGTTTTTGTGTTTTGGGGTGCAATTGGGTTAACAGATAACTGAAGTCTAATTTTAAATGGGTATTTTTACATACATAATATTCCCTCTTTTATTAAGACATAGTATATAACTTGTTACTTTGGTAATATTATTAATTGACACATTTACTATTTGAAGAACGATCTCTGTAAAGTAATGTAATTTAATGAAAATAAAAATTTCAATTAAATTAAGAGCAACACGAAAAACACTAAAATTATCCATAACACTTTATTTAGCTAGGTAATATATTAAATAAAGTAATTAGGTATAATAACATATTTTATATATTTAATATACATATGTATCTATATTAGGAAAAAGCTTTTTTCAGCACCTTAAATTTTTTATTAATTTTAAGTTTATCTTGTCGCTTTACAAAAAAGGAATCGTTGCCAATTGAATCTATTGACTCATAAAAAAAATATTTTTCGTCGCCTTTTTGAATATCTTCATTTTTCTTCTCTGGCCAGATAGCTTTATCTAGTTCCTGTTTTAAAAATTTTATTATAATCTTGTTTTCTAAAGAAATTATGCGACCCAAAAACCAACTCTTCTCGTAAAAAATAATGCATAATAATGTTCAACCTTTAAATGAACTTTATTTGTTGGGGCTGCGAGTTGATTTTCATGACTAACAGACAAAACTAACGCTATTTTTTAAATTTGTTTACAAACGTTTATGTTGCACAGCCGCGCATGAACAGAATTCCTCAGAACATCTGTTTAAGCCACTGCGCATTATGCCACGAGTTGACCTGCGCGAGGTAAATTATGTTACAGAAATTTGATCCAGTGAAACTACTGTATTGTTCTAGTCGTTCTAGTACTTTCTAAACAATTGTTATTTCTTTGTCGGATTTTTCGTTTCTTGCCTCGTAATTTTGTTTTAAGGGAAGTACCACATGTAGAATTATCTTTTAAACCTCTCACTCTTAAAAGGCGACCATTGCTTAATTTTAAATTATTTAGTAGTTTGAAAAAGCCAAATGAGTGTTGATTTTTTAATTTTTTCTGTATTTACCGTTAGTCTTAAAAATAAGGAGTTAATATCATGTTCTGTATCTAATTTGCTGATAGTAAAATCTTTAATCGGTAGAGTATCGTGACTCGAGTATTCATCTTTTAATAAATTTAAATTTTCTTCGTCTGAATCAAGTATCTCCTCTATGCCTATATTAATAACAGAGCTTTCATTTGAATCATCTGAAAAATGTTTTATAAATTTAACAAATAAATTAATTTAATTGGTAAAGAAAGCATTTTCTTAATGTTTTTATATTTTAAGTGTGAATATGAGACTGTGTTAAGGAGTCTTGAGGAATGAGTCTTGTTTAAAATGAAATTTATTTGGTTATTGGTAATTCGTACATTAACAAGTTTATTATTTTGATTAATGAATAATTTATAAATTTAGGTTTAATTTTGTTTGAATTAACTATTAATTCATACTAGGAGACTATTAAAGAATTTTGTATCATATGTGTGTAATATTACATACCTATAACTTATTCAGAATTAAACTAAGCAACTTATAGCAGTTACTGAATTAAATTACTTTTGTCACGATGAAGTTTAAAAGATGAAAAGTATTTTATATTAAATGTGTTTTTCAATCGAAATAAAATTAATGTCTCAAAATGAGCATGATCAGTACCTAGTTCAATGTTTTCTTCAAGAATATCATTAAATTCTTAGGCTTTTAGAAAAAGTTTGTAATATGTAGTATCTGTTACATCAATGCCTAAAACCAAAAAAACTGACTTAATCTTTTCTAAGACTTCCTTAATAGTGGAACTAATGTCAGCCTCTGAGGGCATCACAGTATTTTTTTATTTCCTAATCTTCTGTGACCTTTTCTGGCAAATTCATATGATCCTTAAATCAAAATATTAAATATGTGTAATAAAATTACATTATGACTTTTCTACATTTAATTTTTTGGTGTACTTGGAAGCATTTATATTTAAGTAGTGTTTAAAAGATATGTACAAAGTTTTACCTGATTTCTTGTGATATTTTCTTTACGAGTATTGAGTCAATGAAGTACCTCAAACTTGAAAATGTACCTCAAAAACCCAAATGTTTTTTTCGCTTGGACAGAATACACTGCTAGAATTTTTTCTGCATCTTCTTATATATACAACAAGACAATGTGCATTTATTTTTATACAAGTATAGCAATTTGAAGTTATAACATTTTTGGTCATTGTATGCTCATTGCTCTTTGAAATTGTATACCTCCAGATTCTAAAGAAAAACACTCCTGACCACATTTTCAATATGCGATTTTTTTGAGATAACTTCTTGTCAAGAAATGAATCAAGTATGTATTTCGACATTTTTAAAAATGTAGCAGTAGCTTTGCAGGAACGTATGCTAACAAGGAATCCACAACTTTTTCTTGGTTCCTTTTTTCAAAGGAATCGAAATTCATTTTGTCAGAAGGATGGTGTTTATCTGTGGACCCGATTTGGATTAAATACTCGCTAGAAGTAATGTAACCTCCTAAGGTTAGCATTACTGTTTCTTTTAGAAAGCTTTGTATCTATGTAGACAGTGTCTTAAATACATAAAGGCTCATCATTAAATCTTTAACAAAGTACCAATCTGACCTAACCTCTGAATCAGAAATTGGAAGTCGAATACGTCGTTTTATTACGTTAAGCATCCGGCAATCGTCATCGGTGGAAAATCATTCAATACAAATACCTATCTCATTTGCCAAGTATGCAATTTTGCTCCATAGACACATAAGCAAAAGCTAGATGCGTTATCTGTTAAAGGTTGAGTAATTATTATATAATGTAGTTATATTTAAAATCTTCTTTCAAATAAGTTTCAATATGTTCTAATGATTGAAATGAAAAGCTGTTTAGTATTGGCATCTCATCTTTGTCCAATTTTGGGGTGAATCCAATCAACTGATTATTTTTGGGACACTACTGAATACGGTTTGTTATGGCAGTTTGATCTTCATGGGGCATTTGTTATTTATTAAAAATTCTTTCAACTCTGAAAATCTTAGTTGTCCTTCAATAACCCGATTTTCTATTATAATTTTTTTTATTGTTGATGGGCTTGGAATAATGTTTTTCAGATTTAAATGCAGCGTTTCTTACATTAAACGACCTCCTGTCAAATACAGCCATGAACAGAATTTTTAAAAAAATTTCTCATATCTTTGCCCCTTGTATTCACAAGAATTTGTATTTGTTACTAAAGCATGAAAAAAATAGACATTTTAGTACTATTTGTTATGGCTAAGTCAACGTAATAGAATTTCTCTCTTCAGGCGTACTTAGTACAATATTATTAAACTCGTTCTTAATTTTGTCGACGGAAGGAAAAAAGTCCGTTATATTGTAGCATTCATCAGCAGCATGTTTTAATTTTCTATGATTTCGTTCATTGCGGTTGTAAAAAGAACCCTTCCACTTTGTATGCAATGGAGACATTTGCGGTAGCTGGCAGGAAAAAACGCATGATTAGCATACATCTATTATTCGACAGTATTCCACGCATACACGCTTAAATACTTCATCATGAAAACATTTTGATTATTTGCATTAATTTATTTTTAAAAATATTTAATCAAGTTAACACAAAGTATATTGATTATTTTTCTTCTTATATTATTGAACTAAATAAAAATTTGGCGTTTCTTGAATGTTTTTGTTAGATACGTATGTAGAAAAAAACATTTATGTTTTGCATAAAATTTCAGCAAAACCCATTTAGGTAATTCAGTTACTTACTATTGTACATTACCATAATCGAAAATACTCACATTTCCAAGACATTTGACACATTTCTTATAAAATAGCTATATTTGTGCGGTATTCGTCGCATATATCATGGGAGCTACAAGAAGAAAAATTGTTTACGATTATATTAGGTATTGCTCTTTGACAAAACTTAACTAAAACATACTCTATACTTACTTTCATGAAGGACAGATTGAAAACTCAACCTCACTTAACTCTTCAACGCCTTTTTTCTTTTTCTTGATGAAAAAATTAAAAAAATATGCAACGAAAAACACACAGAACATAAAACATTATTACGCAACTATTGCCACTGGAAACCATCATTTAATGTGCAGTGTGCTGCGCGACTGACGCCTGACACGTCTGAACGAGTCCGGGTCGGACTGATCGACGACCGTGAAAAAAAAAATTTAGGGGATTTTATGGGATTTCATTAAATATTGCAAAGATTTAAGAAGTTTCTAAAGATTCTTTGGAATTTACGGAATTTTTAAAGACCTTAAGAGATTTTATAAGATTTTATGCATCCCAAGAGATTTTAAGAAGATTGATGAAGATTTCATGGGATTTCAAGCAAATTATACACGGATTTCTAGGATTTAACCACCCCTCGTTGAATATCTAAAATTTCAGCATCGAGGATTCGGATTTGACGAGCAATAAAGTTATTGTATATTATTCTCTTCATATGTTGTGAATATATTGCTTTAGCAAAATCTTTTATGAACATAACACGTGATATTTCTATATTTTTGGAGAACTGGTAAAGAACTGTACTATTCACACCTGATATGTTCAAAATTGCAAGAAATAAACACACAGGCCATCTTTTGGTTCTCCTGGAAGTCGAATAATTTGCACACTTTTCATCTAATAAGTCCACACCAGATCTTGTCTGGTTTTTGGGCATCTTCATCGACTTTAATATAGTGATGCATCGAAGAGATTAAAATAACACTTTTAGACTTCTTTGGTACGTAGGATACAAAAATCCAAAAAGCGACGAGTTTGCCGGTCTTTGCTTTTTTGGTAAGAATTCTGGAGAAATTTGTCGCTTATTTTTTCCACGTAAGTAAGTTACTTATTTCTAAGTTCACGCACTAATTCAATAGAGGAATACCAATTATCTCCGGTAACACTACGTCTCGAGTAGTGATGAGCGATATCGTGATTCTTCAATAACACTGAATCGTTATTGCGATTTTTGATATCAGTGATTTTAAAGCGTGGCGTGATCACGACTTTCGTATGGCGTTCTCGAATAACGAAATTCAAATTAATCATGGAACCAGTAAACAGTGAAAATGTGAAAAGTAACACTGATATTTTTACAAATTGGTAACGGTCGTTCTTCGTGATTTGTTGGTATCAGTGAAAAAATCACAGTTTCTGAAATATCGCTCATCACTAGTCTCAAGCCATGAATTGGTTCGGTTATGCGTAATTCAAGTTGAGTAGGAAGCGACAAAAATTTACATTTTTATTTACAATTTTATTTTTGCCGGTATAAACTTCTGCATATATAACGGTTTTGGAATCAGCTAAAATTTGAACCTTTATGCCATACTTGGCCGGTTTATTTGGGATATACATCCGGAAGCTACACCGATCTCTGAACGAAACCAACATTTCATTCACAGTAAGAAGCTGGCGAGTAGTTTTTTTCAACATCATTTTCATCTTGATCGCTGTCATTTGCTTCTTCAATAATTATCCTTCCAACTTATTTTTTATCAGCGCCTATGGTAGCAGAAAATTCTGCGCCGAAGTACTTGTACCTGGAAGTTTAGGATTTTCCATATCTTGCGAAAATTCTTCTGATTGGAATTGTACAGTAGAAAAATAATATCACAACAAAAAAGAAAATGGACTGTAATTGAAACTTTTATGCTGGTACAAAAAATACTTTTTATATCAACTCTTCTTAACAATACGTGATTTACATCTGTCTTAATCCACACACGCCCATTTTCCCCCTCTCGCCCAATCCCTTCCTACATGACGGATAGGATTTAAAAAAGCAGCGAATATAAACCTACAAATTGCTTAACAGGAATATTGCGGCAATATCTTCGTCTGATAGAAACAATTGCTTTTTGTAGTAAAACACAAGTTAAGTTTACATTTACTACATACAACAGTTGTTACACCTGTTTGGCAATTTCTGCATCTCTTCTTTTACCTTACTACATCTGGAGGTCTTGGTTTGGTAGGTGTGTTTATTTTATTGATTACAGAGGGGATGGTTGATGACTTCCCTCTTCGATTAATTTTATTTATTTTGTAACATGTACGATAAGTTACTACAAGTATGTCTGCGAGGTCGACACCGCCCATATGTTGGTTATACTGCTTTACGATTTGTGGACACTGAATGTCAATTTTCTGCTTAACTTCTTTTGAATATCGTTTTATAGTACTTTGAGGTTTTGCACCAATATATGAACTAGCGAGTGTGGCACATTTTGAGTCCGTCCATTTTACTATAACTACTTTATTTGTGTTGTCGGATTGTTCCTCAAACGACCTTCTTTCTTTTTGCAACAGCTCTATATCCCCACCTAACTTGTATTCACTAAGTCTGTTGGATCTGGTGATAGGATCCCATAATTAACTCTCAAATATATTGCTAGATCGACTGATGCAAAAGTACACAACACTCAGTGGTTTGTTTACTATGGTTTGGCACAAGGCTAACACTACATTCCAAATGCTTGTTCATTTTCAGAAAAAGTATGATTAAGAAATATTTTTTCACCTTGATAATATAACAAATCATACACAAATCCTGACACACCGGCTCTGACAAACATTTTTAATCTCCATTTTTTTGGCTTCTTGGTATGTGTTGTCTAAGTGAGCCAGCCCTTGTTCCACCATCATTTCGTCTATACTCAGCCTCTGCTCCTCCTCCACTTTCAAGAAATGTAATTGACTCATTTCTAAAAGAGATCTTACTTTAAAAAATCTATCATTTCTGTAGTTATCTAAATTATTAGTAAAATGGAGATACCTTCGAATGTGCTGATACCTTTTCAAGCTAAGTTTTTTGGATACGAGTGGATACTGTAAGGCTGTACTCCAATAGTCTAGATGAGATGGTAATTTTATTACACCCATATACAATTGAATCGAAATGAACGACTTTATCACACTGTTAGTTGCATTTACAGATTTTCCAGATATATGTACAAATAATTGTTTGTATTTTCAACTACTAGATAAATAATTTCTTCAGTAAAAAACAACTGAAAATATTCAAATAGTGACTTAATTTTTTGGTTTTCTGAAAAAATATTATTTGATATATCTACATCATAAAAGAATGTTTCTCGTTTCCATTTATAATCAACTTTAATTTTTCTATTTTTTTTAGGAATCACTTGTTTTCTTCATTAATTTTTCAGCCGTTTTTCTCCTTAATTTCCTCGGAGTTCCCAGCGAATCCTCAAAAACGATGTCAACAATAGTAAAACATTCGTCTTTTAACATATAATTAAAATATGTAATCGCAGAATTTGGCGCTCGTTGGCGTTGGCCCGCCGCAGCAGACTCAAGTGGCTCTTGACACGGTCAATTATGCAAGGTGGCACGCATTCATGCTTTCTTCACTCTTGCATAACCTCGAGAAAATAAACAATCAACATTTAATACCAGACCATAACCAACTCCCATCCCTATGTACCAATACTCGACTAGCTAGCATGCACAAAACAACTTGTATATAAAATGTAACATGTTAGAGTGCAAGACCAGAGTAAGCAAGACAACACAAAATGTCTTTGAGGCACCATAAGAACACGCAATAAAAATATTAGTATTACAAGGGTTCTAAAGTCTAAAAATGAGTTAAGGTTAGGTAAAGGTTTAATAGTTAATGTATCACAGATTCGTAGTCTGGTCTACAGTCTTCGCTATACTTTTTGATGTGTCTTATACCAGCCTTTTCATTTCTGTTCTTTGCTTTGTAAGTATATAGTGAGGAGGGCATTTATATCTGACCATGCATGTTTGTTTCCCACCATTAGCTGAATGATATTTCTCTTGTTCATTTCACATTTTCGGATTAGCTTCTCTCTATATTGCTGCCAGCGTCGGCATTCGAAGACGTTGTGACGTGCGTCATCTATTTCGTCGCCGCGGAGAAAGCAGAAGGGGTTTTCTTTCTTTCCAATGCTATTCAGGTATGTCCCAAAGCAGCCATGGTCTGTTAGCGCTTGGTTGCTGTGGTAGCTCAGGTTTCCGTGTTTCCTATTACACTAGTCATGAAGGTCTGGACTGAGTTCTCTTGTCCAGTCCACTTTTGTATATTCAGAACTTGTTTGCTATTTCTTGATTGTAATGACTTTTCTCTCCATTTTGCCCATTCCATTTTTAGCATTTCTCCTTTCTTCAGCTAGTAAATTAGCACTTAATTATAAAGTATTGATAATTAATTCTACGTTGGTGGGGGACTAACTTTTCCCACGTGACTGAACTAATAACATATATCCATAGATAATGCAGCAAATCTGGTTTCTCTGGCCATTTTCATGAGTTTATAGACTTTATCATAAAAGAAATAGTCGCTCCTTCTTCATCATAACATACAAGCTTTTCAGGATACGCTTGCTTTTGATACACTCGATTTGTCTCGAATTTTGACAACTGTTAGGACGAAGCGATCTCTACTTGAAACTTTTCTGGAGTATCCATCAAAATTGTGGACTCTTCTTTTTTCTACCATTTGAAGTTGGCTTCCGAGGCCCGGACAGCGGTTTTCCTGGGTTGCAAGACGTTCAATCATTCACTGTTCGGTTGTAGTGAGATTTGAAGGAACCAAAGACGGTACGGTCAAGTGGTTGAAGTCTGTGCGAAGTATTATGTGGAAAAGTGAACATGTGTATTCCAGACGCACAAACTTTTTCCACTACCGCTACGCTGACGTGACTTTCATGATTGTCCAAGATCACTAAAAGTGCTATTCTTTGCTTAGTCTCACATGCTCTATAAAAAATCCAGCCAGTCGAAAAATATAGCTTTTCGTTGGACTATTTTTGCACCTCTTTTACTTCCAACTGGTGCATCTTTCATTATAGGCTTCTTAAAATGTATTCTTCGGAATACAAACATCGGTGGTAAACAGTTTCCAATGGTATTTCCATAAAAAAACAATCGGATAACTATCGTTTTTTGTCATTGATCTGATTCATTGTTTGGATGTCGGTACCACTCTTAAACACCTTTGTTTTTCAGATCCAGATGCGATTAGTGTCGGCGATTTGATGTGGGCAAGGATTGGTGCTTATCCTTTTTGGCCTTGTTTGGTTGTCGAGGAACCATTGTCAAAAGAATTTAAAAAGACATATAGTAACAAAAAAACATAAACCTTAACACTTTATCACAACTATTTTTCTTTTAGATACGAAAAGCATATATTACATGTACCATGTTAGATTCTTTGGCGATAGAGGACGTCGATCTTGGGTTCATTCGGCATCTATATTTCCTTTCACCAGCAAATTCGATTTAAAGAACCATTTTCATCAATCTAAAGTAAGTTTAAGCCAATTGCGTTGTTTACTTACGCACTAATTCTTGTTTAGAACAAAGCGAATTACATCGTTAAACCGTCAGCGCTAGCCAAGTGGAAAATAGCCGTGAAAGAAGCTGAAGTACTATTAAATTCAACAATTCAAGAACGGTTAGATTTTTTTAATGAAATGTTTATTTTGAAGCACAATTGCAAAACAGACATAATGCCTGATTTGGAGTCGTTAGAAATTAAAAAGGAGCATCTGGATGAATATCAGAACGAAATTGTATTAAATGAAGAAATTGAGTCTCGTGACAGTTTACTAGTAAATTCCCAAGGAACTGAAAAAAAGAACAGGAGAAACAAACAAGATTTAGTTCTAATTGAAAATGATCCGAATAAAAAGGCCGACGACCCCGTGGACAAAGGTCGCACGCGGAGTTCGGGAAACGTTCTCTTAACCGAAAAAAATAAAAAGAAAAGTTTACCAGACGAAAAATCAAATTCAGATACAGAAGCGGTTAATGTTAAAGAACAGCCCGATAACGGCACCGAAGAATCTAATAAAGGGTTTCTAAAAAACCCTTGGAAAGGGTTTACTGTAGACGAAAAGAATTTAGACGCTAATTCTGAATACTCGCTATCAGATACCGATTCGGTTTCAAAATCGAGTTCAAGTACGCCAATTCCTAATAGTTTTGAGGATCAAATAACAAGACATCGAAGAAATAATTTATTTCGTGGAGTAAACCGCAATCGAGTTTGTCAAATCTGTAACATTCCCGAGAATGTGATAAAGTGCAAAGGGCCTTGTAACGGACTGTATCATTACGGTTGTGCGTTGTTTGATTTAAAAAATGATGTAGCCGTTCAAGAAGGACTTCCTGATAGTACTCAAGCGAATGAGGATAATGGAATAATCAAAGCACCGTCTAAACCTTTATCTTTAGCGGAACAAATTGATATGAAAATGAAGGAAGTCATGCAAAATTTGCAGAACGATACCAGATATGCAGATTCTACTACTGACTATAGCAGCTCTGAAGAAAGTAATTGTAATTTAGTTGCAGAAAAAACGCATGACGTTTCTGATGACAATTTGATCATAAGACACGTAACTGCAGATCATATCAGTTTTATGAACGACAGTTCAGACGATATAATCACGGGTAGTGCTGTTAAAAAAACAGAAATTGGTGAGAGTGAGAAGAAACCTGATGAAGTCGGTGAAGTTTCTAGCGAATTGAGTAAGGAGTTTCAATGTAGTTACTGCGCGAATAAAATAGAGCCTCCTTGTTACATTTGTGGAAAAGACGTTTCGAGTAGGAATGAATCGTTGCGCCAGAAGTGTTCCTTACGCGTCTGCGGAAAATATTATCATCCTAAGTGTTTGAAATTATGGCCACAAACACAGTGGTCATTAATATCAACAGAGAAACATAGAGATTCTGAGGAATTGCTCGATACATTCGTGTGTCCTTTACACGTGTGCCATACATGCGCGTCTGATGATCCCCACGCTGCTGTGTCTCGATGTGGTAGTCGAAAAGTGGCAAAATGTTTACGTTGTCCTGCCACTTATCACACAACTAGTTATTGCATCCCGGCAGGTACACAAATACTCAGCATCTCGCAAATTATATGCCCGAGACACTTTATTCAAGAAAGTGTAAAAAAAACTAGAGCAAAACAGGTGAGAACCATAAACACACCGTGGTGCTTTATATGCTCAAAAGGAGGAGAATTAATATGTTGCGAAACATGTCCTACTAGTGTACATACCGAATGTTTAACTGTAAACTTTTTAGACGACGATACTTTTATTTGTGAGGATTGTGAAACGGGACGTTTTCCTCTATACGACGAAATAGTGTGGGTGAAATTGGGTAAATATCGGTGGTGGCCGGCTGTAATTTTATTTCCGAACGAAGTTCCTCACAACGTCAAAATAATTCCGCATAATAGTGGCGAGTTCGTAGTGAAATTTTTTGGTACGCACGATCATTATTGGGTAGGACGAGGTAGAGTCTTTCTATTTCAAGAAGGCGATAAAGGACACTGCAGCCCGTCGAAAAAGCGAGTGGATACGTTGTTCAAACGTTCTATAGAAGAAGCGACAGCTGCTCATAACATCAAGAAAATTTTCAGAAAAAACAAAGAAGCCGAGTTGAAGTCTATCGTCAAACCACCACCATATATCAAAGTTAAAATTAATCGACCCGTAGGAAATGTTAGGCAATTCGATGGTAACGTCAGTAACACAACATCTTGTGAGTGCAATCCTCTTCAGGAAAATCCTTGTGGACCCGATAGTGATTGTATAAACAGGTTGGTTTTTATTTTTGTCTAAAAAGGCGCAGTTTTTAGGCATATTTTGCATCACTAAAAACTATTAAATGTAGTTACTTTTTAACGTCAAAAATGATGCTTAAAAATTCTCTTTGGAAAGCTACATTTCATTCTGTCTCAGCGAAAAATTAACGCATTTATTTGAACAATTTGTGTGTAAATATTATGCGCTAATTCTATAGGGAGTTATTTCTTTATTAAATTTAAGCACAAAGATTTTTTTGCTTTAGATCATTTTTTTAAAATTTTTTTCTATAATTAATTTTTTCACGCAATATAGGCTGTTGTTGACCGAGTGCGATCCAAACGTGTGTCCGGCTAAAGAAAAATGCAATAATCAAAGGTTTGAAAAACGTCAGTATCCTCCTCTGGTACCATACAAAACCCAAGGAAGAGGTTGGGGTTTGAAAACTTTGGCGCCTATTGGGAAAGGCCAATTTGTCATTGAGTACGTGGGTGAAATAATTGACGATCAAGAATACCAAAGGCGCATTAGGAAAATGCACGAACAAAAAGACGAAAATTATTATTTTTTGATTATTGATAAGGAACGAATAATCGACGCTGGACCTAAAGGTTTAAATTCAACGTTAGATTTTGTTTTTAATTAACGTTGTGCTCTTTAGGAAATCTGGCAAGGTTTATGAATCATTGTTGCCAACCGAATTGTGAAACGCAAAAGTGGACAGTGAATGGTGATACTCGCGTGGGTTTATTTGCAATTGAAGATATAGCCGGTGATTCGGAATTAACTTTTAATTATAACTTGGAGTGTATTGGAAAGGAAAAGAAAATTTGCAAATGTGGGGCTTCTAACTGTAGTGGATTTATTGGAGTCAAAGTTAAAGTGAGTATCTATAAACAAAGTAAAACTTATTGCATTTGATACTGTGGTTAATAAAATGTGTTACGTAAACATTGTACGTAGCGTCAAATGAGTAATTTTTTTTAAATTATTTTTAGTTTGGCAACTGCATTGCTTATTGTTCTGTTCAACATTTTACTACATATGAATTCAAACACAACACATGATGCATTTATTCACGCTTGTCCGAACTAACGTAAAGTAAACAGTGACCAATCATTAACTTACCCACGCACCTTATCTTTTGTTTGTTAACTTTATCACATTTAGAAGGCGTTGAATACAGTGTGTTAAATTTTAAAAGTTGAAATGTGCTTAACTATTTCGATTTCTGCTTCAGTGCACTCTTGGAGCCATCTGTGTACCAGGTGATTGATTTCTGCTTTTCTCTATGTGGGTAGGGTTACCCGATAAGGTTTGTGGAAGCGGGTGGCAGTCACGTTTTCCCCAACTTCATGCTTTTTTTATCTAAGAGGTGGTTCCTCTACCGCCCCTGCACTGCGGTCTCCTTGGTCTTTCGTAGGCAATTCAGAAGACGGGTTTAGGTTCGATATATATCCTTGTGCCGTTTTTAGCTAGTGCGTTCGCCATTACGTTTTCTTTTATACTCTGGTACCTTGGTATCCAGACTAAGTGCACTTGTTGACGAGTTGTCAATGCTTCTAGACTGTTTATGCATGCCATAACTAGTTTGAATTTTATTACAGGCGACCTTGGGCCAATTGTGCTACTTAACTATCAAACATGATTGAAATCGAACCGTATGTGTATAATCTCGAGTCGATAATGTTCCTGACACACCTGTCGATAGCGTTGTATATACCCGGTTTGTATGTTAGTTCTTTCACCCTATACAAGCGTACCGTACGTGATGATGGGCCTTGTCACTACAGTATATAACCATTGTGGGTTTCAATCTCCATGCGTGGCCGACCATCCGTTTGATTTGACTTCTAAATGAGTCTTGAAAGTCAGCATGGTATCAAGAGTGGCGGTATTATCATTTAAAATTTCCTTAAGATGTAATAAGCTTTGGTGAAGTCGTATCTCATGGTTAACACTGTTTCTTCGCGGCACGTTGTATATACCCGGTTTGTATGTTCCGGCCGTTCGTGACAAGGCATCACAGAATGGGTGACAGCACCTCATCAGCCACTTTGACTCCTACAGTGCTACCGTCCGATTCCTGAGCATTGAGTTGGTTCAGTTTCGCACTAGAGCTGCGATGCCTTTTTTTCATTGCTCTTGAAATGGAGGTGAAGGTAGTATTGTCAAATGCTCTACCAATATCTAGAAAATCACCCAATGCAATTTTATTATATTGGATTACGTTTTCGCATCTGCTTACTAGTTGATAAATTGCTAGCTCGAAGGATTTTTCAGATTGGTATGCATACTGGTTTTGATGCAGAGGTGATGAAAGAAGTCAAGCTGATCGTTCTGTCGGATTTTGCTTGGGCATACGTAAAAGCTGCCTCTGCACATATTGCGTTTCGCAGAGCATCAAATCTGAAAAGGTTTAAACGTATTAATTTCCCATTATAAGTTTTCGGGGTTAATTATTTTTCTTGCTAAGTCTCAAGTGCTTTTGGGTGTCTATTTATTTGGTACCTCTAGATCCTGCTACTTAGAAACAGTTAACGCTGAACTCGGGAAGTGTTTTTGCAGTTGTTTCTGCAGAGTACCTTTAACCGTTTTCTTCAGTCAACGCTTTAACTGAGTTTGTAAACTTTCCGCTTTCGGTCAGTATAGAACCGATGTTTGCAGTACGGTCCTTACTCAGACCTTTTTAGAGGCGAAAAGACGTAGGTTCGTTTTCTACGTCTACAGTTTTTTTTATTGCATCGTTGTATTCGAGAGACCGGTTCTATATTCGTCCTAGTCTCTGGTCTTTTTGGCTGTGTTAAATAGCCTTCTAGTGGGCGCCCTTGCTTTATCAAGCTCCCTGTTCTACCAAGTAATCCTATTAGGGGGTTCGTTTGACTGTTCTTGGGCAGTTTGCTTCAAATGCGGATTTTATCGAATTAACAATATTGTTCGTCATTACTTCACTTTCGTGCATTCATCTTGCAACTACAGAACAGTCCCTGATTTGACCGACTAGAGTTTCGTTGAACAACTCCCAGTGGGTTTTCCTCGGGTTCCTGTTCTTCTTCTTCTTCTTTCCATTACGAGCTTCTTGTTTGATTCAATGTTTGTATCTATCGTCAGATAAAGAAGATTTATCAATAACTTCACTGCGCGACAGTCGCATCCAAGAATCAGCGGTTTGTTGGTCCCACTGTTAATCAGCCGCTAGATTTCCTCCGGCGGCAGTGGTCCTATCTGATCGTAACGCAGGCGGCCGGATCCAATAATGAAGTCCCTCTTGATGTCTTCTTTTACTACACATTTTAGCTGTCGCTAGGTCCCTAGAACATAAATCTGACGATGACATTAAGTTTAATACATTATTTACGATGATACATATACGAGGGTTCTGCGAAAGTTGGGCTGCAAGGAGCCATCTACCTGAACCGTTCAAATCCCTTGTAGATCTATGGCTTCTGAACAAGGATAATATCAATATCGTGCGTCACGTTATAAGCACTGAGGCCGCTGAGGCTGCTCTGCTGTGATGTATAATTATCTGAACGACTTTGAGCATTATATTTGCTGTCAGTGCGTTCCTTCTGGCTCTGGATTTATATCCATCGCCCCGTGGACTGGTCTTGTAGCATCAGTTTTTTGCTGTCTTTTTTGGAATCGGCTAGCGCCCGGAGAGTAATCTTCAAGAATCCCAAGTGCAGTTGGTTTGCTACTGCTTCCACCTTCTCCCAGGTGTTTAGGGTTTAATGTTAACTACCCGCCACGTCTTGGTATTGATGTTACTGATACTTTTTTCAGTAGGGTGGCTGGTTTCAGTAGCGTTTCCGGAACCCAAATGAGAACCTTATTGCGTGCAGGAAGGAGCTTAACATAAATAATCTCAAGTTCTCTATCTTTATCTTCTCCCCGAAGTTTCTTTCTGTTTGAAGTGCCGACTAGCCACTCTTTGATTGCCTCGGCTGTGCACGTTACTTTCAGGAATTCGACTTTATGGGCGCATTTCTGAAAACGCGGAGAAGCTTGTTCCTTCTCTATTTTGTCAATCAATCTGAGTATCGAGATTTTTATAACTTCTTCAGAACTATAGTGTTTTCAGGGAACCCTTTTGGTATGATTGCAAGAGCAATTCCCGTCGATTTGCCGGTCGTTTTTGTGATGCAGGTGTGCTACTGCTGGAAAGGTTGCTCTTTTGCGCTTCTGTTGTTTCGGCTGTTAACGCATTTTCGTGCGCCGTCTGGTGTCGCTGCTGCGTTCTTGTTGTGCCCGACTTTTCTTCTGTATAAGTAGGTTTCATTCACGCAACCCAGTCGTTGAAGCGCAACCGATATTTTAGGTGTTGGTTCTATGTGTCCCATGGTACCGAGAAAATAAAGATCGTCGAGCACAGTGCCTCAGTACGCACGGAAGGCTATATACAACGAGGTTCGTCTGGTCCCCGAAGTTAGAACCAGTGATGACTGGTTTTCTATTCGGTCACGCATCTATCAGCGTGATTCTCTCTCTCGTAGATTTAGGTTTTTGATGAGGTCTCACCTCGGTCCAGGAAATTAAGTCGAGACCCACGTCTTGTTCATGAGACATATCCCCAGCAGAAAAGAGTTTTGGGTTTGGTTGTCATGTGTGCTGACTAACGCCAGTAAACCAGCGATAAGCATCTTTATCCTAGTGTTGGCTCTTGCGACGACATTACAGCTCAGCTAAGAGAGCTGTTTCACGTGACAGTATTGGAATACGTACAGATTATAGGACGTGATTTCAATACCTGCCAAGGTAAATAGGGTTGTCCCGTTTCAACTAGTACCGTGGCACTCTATCTACCCTTCTATCCACCACCTGGAGACGCTACCCTCCTATCCACCACCTCGAGACGCGCTCTACAGTTAGCTCAACCCACGGATTCTACTTTAGTACGAGTGTTTCCAAAACGCTACAATAAGTGTCGTTGACATTGCCTTTGTGATTCCCAGACTTGCGTGTATCTGTACCACGCTCAGTCTTGTTAAGGATTCTCTTTTTAGGATTTATGACATCAGATTAGAGTGAGAACTATTACTTTAGAATATGTTCATAGGATGATTTCTGGAACGAACTTTACAATAGAGGTTATATTGGGTAGCGAGCTTGGGATTTTTCTGTCGATTGTCACATCCATTCTACTACAGATCGAGAAGAAACACCATTCGATTTCTGCCAGTCTTCCGAAGCGAGTCGAAAGAGGTGTTATTAAGTGTTCTTTCTATATCTAACTACTTCTACTGCAACCCTCTGGTTGCTTAGAGATCTTGGGATCGTCGTGTTGACAGACATTCATTCACTCTCTGTTTAAATAGCTTCTCCGTCTGTCAATTTTTATTGGACTCTCTCTTCTCACTACACAGATGCGGTGTGCTGATCGTAACGTCGATTACTTCTCTTCTTGTTTATATGATAAAAGTGTACTCGTTTCCTCAATTTCCAACTACTAGCTTGTTTTTTCTCTGCTGTGTTTCTGACGTTTTCTAGATTGTTCACGATTAGAGTTCAGAAATCAGAATCCCTGTGCACATTTATTTATTTTTTGGTTGATTTTTAGTATAGAAATTGGAACGATTATATGGTAGAAACTGACGGATGTGTTATCATAAGCATTAGGACAAATTAGAATAATTTGTTTGAATTAACTATTTGCTTGAATAATATGTAGATATTGCTACACCTAGTGCTTTCTCAACAGGATGAATCTCAAAAAAAGATTAAAAAATCCAGTAGCATCAGAAAGAAGAAAGTTTTAGTATCCGAAGTTTTAAAAAATGACGGACCATGTTTTCTTTGTGGCAAAGAAGGAGAAGTTGGACCTTGCCACAATAAAATATGTACAAAGTTTTATCATTTACAATGTGTAAATTTAGAATCTTGGCCGGAAGGTAGGACAAATACAAATTAGAAAGATAACCAATTAATTAAATTTGTTTAAGCAGGTAAATGGGTATGTCCTTGGCATAGCTGCAACGTGTGTTCAAAACGTACTATTCGGTGTTGTGTTAGATGCACTAATTCGTATTGTCCCGTTCATTCAGAAGGTAATGTACGTTATGATAAGCTTTTGGGATTTGTGTGTTCGGAACATGATGCGGTAAGTACTTTCTTGAAGTTGTTAAGCTCTTGATGCTAAATAATCGTTTAGACAAAAGAAGCTCAGGAACCAGAACAGATGAATCAGTCAATAAACAAATTTAAATGCGTCGATGTTACTGAAGAAACCGATGTTACTTCGACAACGTGCGACGAAATCGAATTCGAACCGGAAACCCAAGAAGTGGCCACACCACTTGTAGTAGACCTCGGAAAGTCGTTAACGTCGACACCGATCAAAAAATCTAACATTGCGAAGTCTTTGAAAGAGTTAGAAAATAACTTGGTTAGGGAGAATTTACAAATTCCCGAATCTAGCATTCCCGAAATGACGAACCGAAAGGTAAATGCGAAGGGGGGCAATAAGAGAAAAAAACGTCGTATGAAAAGATCGCGCGCGTGTAAGAAAATTAAGTTGTCAGATTCGGTCGCTAAACCAATTTTGAGATATAGTACCAGTAATTTAGTTTCCACTCAAAACGAGGTTAAATTGTGTTCATCAGTACCGACGAGGCATTTACGAACAAGAAGTGATACAACTAAAATTGCTAATAAAAGGTTTTTACGACATCAGAGTGTATTAGAAAAAGATCTGCCAATTAGGAAACGTTCACGCCTCAGGTGTGAAATCACTACTTAGAATTAAGCTTAAAGTTTTTACTTTCTATTTTTAATTGTAATTACCAACTTTTTAAAATCTATTTATCTAATGAATTGAAATTTTATAATTTATGTTTTATTGGAGCAAAATATATTAAAGACATGTTTAAATGGTTCTGAGAAGGTTGTTTCTGTTAGCAATTCTTAAGAACATGTTCTGTCATTCCGACGAAATACAGATGAGTTTGTTTATGTAACACACGCGCAACACATAATTTCTTTGGTAGGTTAAATTTGGTTGTAACCATAGATTTCCATTTTTGTACCCTTCCATCCTGTGATTTTAAATAGAGAACATTGAAAACTACTTTTTTTTTATTGAATTTTTTTTTACTAACTGACGGAACATCTACGACATCCCACTTTTTGACATAGAATTTTCCATGCTTAGGAGTGATTGAAAAATATCTAAATTCGTTACAAGTTTAAAGAATATTCTACAACAAAAAAAAACTTAACGTTATTAGATTACCTCTTTTACGTTATACAAAAACATAATGTTACGTTCTGTTTCTGAAAAGTGTTCAGAGGTTAAAGAAAATGAAGGAAAACCCCTGGAAGCGATAAGAAGAACGTTAAGGATATAAATTTATTGTGTAATCAGCGCGAGTGCAGTTTAGTGACCTTTACGTTATCGTATGCGCGATAGTGCAAAAATAAATAGTGTCAAAATAAATGAATTATTGTTAATTTGTAAATATTAGTTATTAGTGTTTCTAATTATTGGTGTAATCCTTTATAGTTTTAGTTTTTTAATTCGTATTCGTTCATTTTAACTTACAATTCATGTTATTTCGTTTAATTATTTGTTAACTGTATTTAGCCCTTAGTTTCTAATAAGCGATTTTAAATGCACGTTACACTGGTGTCAGAAGTGGGATTGTTTTTAGCGCGAGAAGGGCTAATAAACAATTTGTGTACTTTTATTTCGCGAGTGAATGCTGGTTACGCGCGCTCCCAAAGTGCCAAAATGGATAACGAAATATTAGAATTTAAAAAAAAATTTTTTACTGAATGAGAAAAAAATTTTAGAACGCTGGAAAGTATAAGTAAAATGGAAGGAAATTCTAAAAAAAAAGTTTATGGAAAATTCCGATAGACTCGAGGAAAAATTGTTGGAAACCTCAAGAACGCTTGAAGAGAACATAAAAATATTCCATTCATTTAGAGATGAACATCTAGAGTAATGAAAGAGAAATTGATGGAAACGTCCATTATTATGGAAGAAAAATTATTAGACAATTCCAGAAGGTTAGAGCAAGAAAGATTTAAACTAATGGAAGTAAAACTACAAGGCGAAAGACGTGACTTCAAGAACGATCGTAATACCCGAAAATGAGTGAAGTGAAGTAACATCAAGAATACGAATCGTACTGCCGACGTTCGAAGGCAAGACACCGCGATCGAAGTACTACAAACAATTTGATGTTGCTGCAATGGATGGAACGATCAAGAGAAAATCACTGCGTTGATTGTTGACCTCCGAAGAGAAGCCATAAACATCTTGCAGACCATCCCTGATTGCCAATAAATGGATTATCAGCTGCTGACCTCACGTCTGGAGATGCGGTATGAAGACGCCCATCTTTAACAAGTGTACCACGTGCAGGTAAAGAATCGTCAGAAATCGACAGAAAGCTTTCAAAAGTTTGAAACGCATACTGCGCGTTTGGTGAGACTAGCTTACCCTACAGCTCCATGTAGTTTTCTGGAACAACTGGCAGTACAAACGTTTGCCGATGGTTTAAGGGACAGCGATACACAACAAATGCTAATACTAGCTCGACGACTCGCTGGCACATGCGATAGACTTTGAAGCGGCAAAGCAAGCGTCTCATCGAGGTAGTAATCGTGTTCGTAATATGGTAGAGAATCAAGAAGAAATGCAGGAAAGCATTGAAAAGCTACTTTGACGAGTATTACGTGACCAAACAAGTCGTGTACGTCGAGGCCCTAGATGTTGGATTTGCGGTGAACTGGGTCGCTGGTCGCTGTTTCAAACCAAAAATACAAGAGCCATCGGAAAACTAGTGGAGGTCGTCCGAAAGGTCCAAAAGTCGACCTCCAACAACCACGCTCCGGAAATCACCATACACGCTGCATCGCCAACTAACTCCCTGAACAGCATCTATGTTGATGGCACCATCAATGGACGAGTAGTTGAACTATTGGTTGGTACAGGAGCGACGAGAATAATAGTGCTCCCAGATGTAGTTCGAGAATACAGAAGAATAACACTAATCACTATACAACAGAAACTGGCGAAACAGTCTCAATTGATGGTGACTATTTGTATTGGGAATAAATCAATTAATAAGATACTGGTAGCTGATATAACTGCAGAAATAATTTTGGATTTGGACCTTATAAGGAAGTGTGGATTCCATTTAGATATGGAAAACGGTGTCCTAAAACTAGAGAACGAAGAAATTTTCATTCGTCGAAAGATGAAAAGGTGAGGGTTGTTCTAGTAAAGGATGTCCTTTTACCTACGAACTGAGAGCGTTGTGATAGGACGTCTGGATGGAATCTCCGGGAAGATTCTATTCGTACTTTGGAAGCAACCAAAAATGGAATATTCGCCCAAGGACTACTAGTTGGTAAAGCTCTGGTGAAGGTCAAAAAAACCTTATACCAATTAGGATCATGAATACGTCGGTGTCTCATATTCTGAAATGTTTAAACGTTATTGAAAACCCATCAGCGAAAAAATGTCTTCAACAGTTACTGGAAATTGTGACTTTAGCGTGTCAAGATCTTAACCAGCGCGAGCGCAGTGAAGTCAAAAAACTAATCCAGCAGTACCATGACGTGTTTGCAATGGATGATAACTCGAACGGAAGAACTGACATCGTGAAACACAAAATCAACACTGGCGATGCTCAACCAATCAGACAACATCCAAGGCGGTTTCCTTTGGTCACATAATAACCATAAGGGACACTTACAGTCGGCACCTTTGATATTCCAGTCTGGAAAATGAGTGATCTTCGGTCATTTTGAAAGTAGTATTGTAGCGTCAAATTTAATTTCTTTTAGTAGAATGCATTTTTTATACAACAAATCGATTATTTTAACTGTTACTTAGATTTAATTGAAATCGAATTTAGTTATCTGTTTAACCTGATCACATTAGCAAATTAATTCAAATGACTTTATCATGTTAATTATTATTTGTTATGCTTTAAAAAAAAATCTTTGGATTTGAAAAGTGGACTTGGAACCAAATGACCGTGAGACAATTCGTTTAAGATTGGAACCGGTTTATGGTTATGCACTTTGGATTGTGCAACGCTCCTGCGACTTTCGTGCGTTTGATGGAGACGATTTTGCGAGGACTGTCTTGGAAGACGTGCTTGGTGTATTTGGACGACGTGATTGTGGTTGAAAAATCGTTTAAAGAGCGCTTAAGAAATTTGAAAGAAGTGTTTCAACGATTGCGAAGTTCAAATCTGAAATTAAGTAAGAAGTGCTATATCCTTACAAAAGTAGTGAAGTATTTAGGACACATTGTATCCAGGACGCCGGACGGGAGTGATGGCCCACCCTGATAAAATTAAGGCAGTCTAACATTGGCCAATACCAAGGGATAAGCAGGAACTTCGTAGCTGGGATTTGCCAACATTGCGAAACCGCTGAGAGGCCTTACCGAAAAAGGGCGCGATTTTACTTGGAACGACGACTGTAATGAAGCCTTTCAAAAGTTGAAGCAGTCTTTGGTTAAGGCACTGATATTGAGCTATCCTCGAGGGGAAGGCAAGTTTGTGTTGAGCACTGATGCTTTCAACCTCGCAATAGGAGGTCTACTTCCTCAAATCCAGAATGGAGAAGAGAGGGTGATCGGATACTTCAGTAAAGTCCTGTCAAAGTCTGAGAGAAATTATTGTGTAAGTAGAAGAGAACTGTTAGCTGTTGTCAAGTCCGTTAAACACTTCTATAAATATTTATATAGATGGAAATTTCTTCTGCGAACTGACCATGCTGCTCTGAGATGGCTTCTTCAATTTCGCAACTTGGAAGGACAAGTTCCGAGATGGATTGAGCGATTCCAGGAGTACGATATACAGAACATTGTGCTGGGACTAGTCATCGCAACGCAGACGCCCTATTTAGACGACTATGCTCAGTTAAATGTGGTCATTGTTCTCGACGGGAAGAGAAAACTTTGCAGAACAACGGCGATTGACGATAATTAGCAACCAGCTTAACTACGCCAAGAAAGGAGTGATCCGGAACTACAGTTGATAATAAATAACAAAACGAATGGACAAAGACTAACTTGGGAAGAAATCAGCGCGCAAAATAGAACGGTGAAAGCATATTGGGCTGAGTAGGACTCCTTAAAATTGGAAAGTGGTCTGAAACGATCCTTGGAGAGCGACGATCGCACCGAGACGAAACTGCAGCTAGTGGTGCCGCGTGTCAGAAGGTCAGAGAAAGGCGAGGAGAAAGCTTCTATTGGCTAAACTGCAAGTAAGATATAAAGGAGTGGTGCCGCAAATGTAATTTATGCGCGTCTGGAAACGGACCAATTGAAAAGCGCAAGGCTCCTATCAGAGAGTACAACGTCGGAAGTCCATTCGAAAGGGTAGCAATTGACATCGCAGACTCATTCCCAGAAACGGAACAGGGCAACAAGTAACATTCTGGTGGTTATAGATTATTTCACCAATTTGGCGTAAGCGTACGCGATACCGAATCAAAAAGCCACAACTGTTCCGGATGTGTTGGTGAAAGAGCTTTTTCGTCGCTTTGTGGTTCCGTTGGAGCTTCATTCAGATCAGGGGTTAAACTTCGAATCTGTCTTGTACTAAAACGTTAGTCGAATGCTGGGAATTCAGAAGACCCGGACTACACCTTTTCATCCTCAATCAGATGGCAGAGTGGAACGGATGAATAGAACGATGGAGAAGTATTTCGCCAAAGTGGTCTCCGAACACCAGCGAGACTGGGACCAGTACTTACATTTGTTCCTAATAGCGTATCGATTATCCATTCAGGAGACTATCGGACAAACTCCTGCTTGTGTGATGTTTGGACGTGAAATAAAGTTACCGTGCGATCTTTAGTTTGGATGCAAGCGTGAAGAAGATGTTGTTGGGGATGATTACGTCAGCCAACTTAGAAGAATGCAGAACATCCAAATCGCCAGTGACCGAATGAAAGACCAATATGACGTAAGAGCTAGAGAAGCAGTAGTGTTTCAACCTGGTTTGGTTGTACAACTCACAACGAAAATGAGAGTTGTCTCCAAAATTACAGAGACATTTTGGCAAAAATAAATGGCGTAATCTACCACGTCTAAAACTTACCAAGAGACAAAACCCAAGGTGCAATCGGTTGGCCCCCTACGCCGGCAACAACACGGACGACGATGAAGACACGAAAGTGACAGATAAGGACGATGCGAAGGACTTCAAGTGGTTCATGTTCACCTATAATAAAACCGCAAAACCAAAGTTTGAAGTGACCACAAAAGTACAAACTCTGTTTGGCTTGCCGTAAAATTACTTCTTTTCACACAGTGTTGTGTGTGTGCGCTGTGTTTATTTTGTTTTCGTTTGTTTATAATTATTGTTAATAAAATGCGGGCATTGAAAAGTGGAAACGTCTGGGAGAAATATACAAGAAACAATTTTTGTTCGATCAAATATTCAAAATCATCCACTGACGTGCAAATAAAGTTTTTAATTATATCTTCAACTCATTCAAACATATTTTGCAATAGTCTGTTGCCATAATATAAACTATTCTTATATTGCTTGTTTAACCGTCCTGCGAAGTTTGGGAGCGTTTGATAGAAACTATCTTGCGAGGGTACGTACCTTGTTTATCTGGACGACGTGATTGTGACTGGAAAATCGTTTGAAGAACTTTTAAACGTACAGAAAGTTATCTAACGACCTCGTGAGGTTATTTCAATACATTAGCCTCGTCGTATCCAGAGATAGAGTGAAGGCTGACACAAACAAGATTCAAGCAGTGAAAATATGGTCAACACCAATCGACAGACATCAGGTTCAAGTCTGTTTGGGTTGTGCACGTACTATCGACGATTGGTACGAGGATATGCTAATATTGCCAAACCTTTAACTAACTGAAGAAAATGCAAAATTCAGATGGAATGAAGACGGTGAAAACGCTTACTAAAAAAACCAACTCAAACAGTCCATAGTCGGTTTTAAGTTATCCAAGAGAAAATAGAAACTTCGCGTTGGATACTAACGCTATTAATATGGCCAAAGGTGCAGTCCTGTCACAAGTTCTAGATGTGCAAGAAAAAGCCATCGTGTATTTAACAAGGTCTAGGTCAGAGGAATTATATCAAATCCTTATAGCATTTCTGCAAATATTTATATGGACGTACATTTTTATTAAGAACGGTCTACGCCGCAATTGAAGTAACACGGAAGGACAACTGGCAAGATAGATAGAGAGCCTGCAAGAGTATGACTACGACACACAACATCGTGCTGGAAGTAGTCGTTACGACCCCGTTGCCTTGTCAAAAAGACTATGTTCGGCAAACTGCAGTCATTGCTCACGATTACAAGAAAAGATTGATTGTCTTCAAAGAACTGCCATGGTTGGTGACTAATGGGTGCCCGAGCAGTTGCGAAATCCCGAATTGAACTTTTATTCTGCATCTGAAATCAAATGGTAGACGACCAACGTAGCAAGAAGTGAGTATTTTGGACAGGAACAGCAAAACTTGTTGGGTGCAGTGGAACGTCAAAGTGTGGAGGACAACGAGATCAAACCACAGTTGATAGTACCAAAGAACCTAGTGTCAGAGATTTTTAACATTAACACGATAGTACATCGGAAGGATACTTTGGCGTAAAGAAGGTAATGGGAAAAGTGAGAGAGAGAGAGTTCTATCGGGTGAACTGCAAGAACACGTCATGGAATGGTGCACTGTATGAGCTTCTGAAAATTGATCAGTAGAAAAGTGCAAAACACTGGTAGAACAATACAACGTGGAAAGTCCTTTAGAAAAAGTTGAGATTTACATCGTCCCTGAAACCGATTCAGGAAATAAATATATCTTGGTGACGATTGATTATTTCACGAATTAGGCAAAGGGTTACGTCATACCCAATTAAGAATCTGTTGGGTCAGAGTTCAGTTGGAATTACATGCCGACCAAGGCCGAAACTTTGAGTCTTTTTTGTTTCAAGAAATTTGCCAACTGTTGAGAATTAAGAAGACGCCTTAGTCTGATGGCATGGTTAAACGGATGAAACAAACACTAGCAGTTGCATCAAATTCCTAATGGCGTATCGATTATTCGTTCATAAAAGCACAGGCCAAAGACCGAAGGAAAAAATTGCTGAAGAGGACTACGTCGGCAAGTAGATGATAACATTAGACGAAGTGCATGAGGCGATTTAGAAAAACACTAGATTACTAGCGACAGGATGAAGATCGGGTATAACATCAAAAAGATGAGTTTCAATAGAGTGAGATGGTGGTTCGACATAGTCCCCAAAGAAGATTAAAGTTGTCGCCGAACCTATGGTAAAGCCCTTATGAAGTTTTACAGCGGACAAAAATAATAACAAACACACTTAGGAATCAAGTCGACGGAATGAACCTTGATAGGTTTACGAGTATTAAAGATGATTCTGGAAATGTTAGGTTCCAAATACCAGGAGATTACCCTATTGCACAGTTTGTGTGAAGACCTTGAGATGTGCGTAGGAATTGCGGTAGTCTTCAAGAAGAAGTTCCGATGGTCGAATAAACTACGTAGAGAGCAACTGGCGGTCGGTAATCTTTAAGCTATGTGATGATCGATACTCGATTTTTTACTAGTTCACATAGAAGTACTCATATGCAAACCCGTTATACGAGAACCTATAGCGAGCATTATCAAATTTCCAGAGAAAACTAAATTCCATGGCAGTACTCAAGCTTGGCTGCATTTTAGACCAATTGAATTGGAAGATAGTTTGGAATGCTAGATGTAATCTTCCGATGAACAAACGTTCAAGTGTTATTCTGCAGATATCATCCAAGAAGAACATCGGGCCGGGAAAAACCTATTGACTAATGCTTCTACGCTTAAGGAAGCTGCCACGACCCTTTCTATCAGTGCCGCGTTCAGTGTTCTCTGAAAGAAGGGAACAGAACACATTCTCGAACTTCCAGAATATTAGAAGAGACTTAATCCTGTAAGTAACTTGTGGTCGCAAAATACGACTGCTATGCGACTTCCAATTTGAACGAATTGCATGAAGCGGTTCGCAAAAAACACTCAAATTGCCAGCGACAGGATAAAGATCAGGTATAACGTCAAAGCGCAAAAGAATGGGTTTCAACCAGGCGACATAATACCCAAAGAAGACTAAAGTTATTGCTGAAACTGCAGAGGCCATGATAAAGCCCTTATAGAGTTCTGCAACAGACAAAAGTAATAACAAACTAGGAATCAAGTAGACTGAATAGACTTTGATAGAGTCATGAGACCTGGAAATGTTAGGTTTCAAACACCAGGAGATTGCGTTGTTGCCCATTGTTTGGGCGAAGACCTTAAGACGTTCAGAGGGATTGCTAGTCTTGAAGAAGTTCGAACGGTTGAATGAATTAGGAAGACAGCAACCGGCGCAAAGGCCGTTAATCTTTAAGCTATGCGATGACCGACGCTTAATTTTCTACTTGGTCACGAAGAAGTATAATAGCGAAGGCTTCCACGGCCGGAATCTATACTAACATTAGAATGTGTTCGGTTGCTTGTTTGAGTTTTGCGATTTATCTCACGCCCTGATGAAGCCCCTTACGAAAGTGGGCGAAACGTTGGCAACTCCGGTTACAACAACAATGACACGGTCCAAACCCGGAAGACATTCTAATGTTAGTACGAAGAAGTATTTCTGTGCAAAACCGTTATACGAGAATCTATGACTAGCATTACGACATACTTAAACACCTAAGGGAGCTGCCACGACGCTTACTGTCGGCGCCGCGTTCACCTTCCTGTTCGGGGAAAGAGCAGATCCTCAGACTTCCAGCATATTAGAAGCGACTTAAGAAATCAACAGAATATTCCAGTCAAGGACAAAAATACAAAAGCAAAACCCGATAAACGAGGCCAGTCTTAAAGAACGGTGTTTTTTTAAAGTATGTTTTAGTTTTGGTAAAATTAGTCACAATTATAAAATATAGAATAAATAGAAAACATAAAGCACTACATAAAATTGTAACAAATTATAAGAATCCAACTAATGTATTATTTCCAAACATACATATAGTATTGTGTTGTTATCTCTATTTACAGTTTACGAATACATTACGAAATTGATAGTGCAAAAATCTAAGAAAGCTATGTGCAGTTGGAATAATGTTCTTTTGTCTCATGGAGAATTAGTAAGTATATAAGTTAGACATTATTTCTATTAATTTATATAAAAGTATTACTTATTTAACTACACTACACCTTAAGTATAAGTATTTTAAAATTTCATTAATCTGATTCTGTACAGGGACAATCGGGAAAATTAATCTTTGATAAATAATTCCACAAATGCATAAGAGTATCAGTAGTTAACTGTACACCTACATATCTCTTCTCACGCTTTAACGAGTTATTAAAAGCCTCAACGCTTTCACTATTCTTACAGATCCTTTTTAATTCTGTGAGTAATCGAGCATTCTGTTCCAATAACTTCTTATTCATGTCCTTTAACTCCTTACATTCTACTTTGAGCGATTCGTTTTTAGAGACTAAATTTTGGTAGTTACTTATTGTTTCGGCTTCTTCTTTCGCCTTTCCACGCGTTCTTGGAATTTCTCTCGATGTAAAATTTGGTTTTCTAAAAATAATGTTGTTAATTATGCTCTATTTAGTGAATTATTTTATAACTTTTTAGGTGGTTTCCAATTTTCTAATTCGAAGCCTGTGGAACATCGCTTGCTTGAGCCTTCATCTTCAAAATTATAATCGAAGTCTAAAAATATCAAGTTTAGTAAATAACAAATTACATGCATATTGTTTACCGTCAATACACGGATCCATTATTTATTTATTATTTGGTGTATTCAGGTGTAATTTTAATTATTTTGAGAATGCAATTTATCAAAACAACAAACAGCTGTGATACCAACAGCTCGTAGAAACCAAAGATAGTAGAAACATTTTGTTTTTTTAATTTTAGAGGTTGGTATTATATTTTAAACCATTCTTTATTGAGCTCTATTTGAAATTGAATATTTATTATTGTGCTATATTTTTCTAAATAAATAAAATTATTACTTATTGCGGGTAATAATACCTAACTTGGAGCAGTTACGAAAACAGAAATTAGTTTAAATAGTTATATTTTTAAACTAAAAACAGATGGAAGATATGATAAATGTTTTTAGCTTTCTCTTTATTTGATTTACTTCAATAAAATTATGTATCTTATATGTAGAAATGTTATAAATTACCCTGTATATCAAAAACAGGTGTTTTCAAATTGAAACAAGAAATCGTAGGTGTGTTGTAAAACATAAATTCATGGTACAAAAATGTTAATTGCATTGTTTATAACAACATTCAAATTGGTTCTATTTTTAGCAGTGCAATTATTTCACCGTGTTGCATAATGAATAAAATTTGAGAATCTAGATTTGGCAACGTTGCAAAAATCCGTCAAAATGAAGTATTTTGACGTTTTGGTGCAGTTTTGATAGAGTTGACAGCCATCCAATCATTTACCACCAATGGTATCTAAATTATTTGTTTTTCGTTCACCACAAAACATTCACTGTGCCTTTTATAATATAGTCACTGTTCTAACTTTATTGGAAGGTGAGATTAGTCTTTTACTTTCCAAATGTGGTTTTTATAAATATTGCATCTCAACCCCTGTATTGATTCAACGTTTATAGGTACATTTTAAATCTGTAAATTGCTTTGCCTCAAATTTCTTCTTAATTGTCGTATGCCGTATACGTTTTGAAGTTTTGATCACAATAATCTATAAATGTTTGACATTGGCACAATAAAATACTGTTATGTTGTGAATTGGTCAGGAAGTTGTGTTAGTGCCAAACATATAATTAAATTAAAAGTAACACCAGATATGATTGACACTGTTGCATTGTTTGCACATATATGTATTAACAATTGGTCATATTTCAGATATGAAGTGACACTACATTGATGTTTCGTAATACTGCCAGATACAATCCGAAACCTTCGTAAATCATATGAAAAAAACATGGTTAACTCATGACAGTAAGTGGATTCAAACTTCGTTAAAACAGTACCTTAAGTCACTCAGGTTTATGCTACACAAATATTATATATTTGTTTAACGAAATAAAAAATGAGTGAAGCCAACAAAACAAAATGGTCTTGCGAATATTGTACCTACGAAAATTTTCCTTCTTCTCAAAAATGCACCATGTGTCGTGGTCCAAGGCCATTCCACAGTGAAGATATTTATCGTTTACATGGAAATGACTCTCTCGCCAATGTTACATTGCCCAGTTTGGCTGCCGGTTCATGTGAAAACGAAACAAAAGGCAAATGGACGTGTGAAAGTTGTGCATATCTAAATCTGTCTCAAGATCCAATATGTAATCAGTGTGGTACTGCGGCTCCATTATCATCCAATACATTACACGAACATATACAACCTCTAAAAATTACCCAAATATCCGACGTTGCACAGAGTTTATCACGTTCACGCACTAACAGTCCTCCAACTAGCTTAACAAACATCGAAAATAGTAGACGAACTACACAAAAGTGGATGTGCACTGTAAGTCTGTTTATCTAAAGTTGATTTTTATTTATATCAACATCGTTTTAGATGTGTACTTATGAAAATTGGCCGAAATCTATTAAATGTTCGATGTGCGGTCATGTTCCCAATAATACCCAGCGTTCACAAGCTTCTAGTCTTATTATGTCGTCGCCTGAACGTGATGTTGATTCCAACCATGAATCAAGGTTTCACACCAACCAAAATATTCTAGGTGAGTTTTTATATACTAATCTAAATGTAAAAATGTCTTATGTGCATACATTAATCATGTAATTAATTTGCCTATGTCAAGGGCCCGGTACTATAATTCTAAATTCTAAAATAAATTTGTTTTGCCTACTAAATGAAAACGAAAATGAATGAAAACTTTTATGTCAAACGAAAATATTTGATTAAAGATCTGCCCAATTGTTGTAGAAACACTGCAGTCTAAAGGGAGTTCGTACCCAAAGAATTGCAGCCACACCTGATTCTTTAATGCAAAGTCTTTCGTCAAATTTCTTAATCCCTCTAAGGAAGACCTTAGCAGGAACGAGTGTTATCTTATTCTCTATTGATCCAATTTGCGTGATATTTTCTAAGTCTATTTGCGATGTAGATATGGTTGTATTTCTTGACTTCTAGTGTTTGACTAGTTTATCTACCTTTTCGTTAACATAATAAGCAATAATAATAGTTTTGCCAAATCATTAATTACTATTTAGCATTTTGATATCAATATTAGATGAGGCCTTAAGCCTTTACTGGTCAATTTATTTTTTGGTGATAAAGTTTATGAACATGGAGATAGATCTTATATTTACGAACTTTTTAAAAATTTAATTTTTAAAGTTTTTTTATTTTCCAAAAACAACATTGTGATAGATACGACGGTACATTATGCACTTAAGAGTATTATTATTAGGCTTCGATATACTTATGAACTAAAAATACCCGAAATATGAATGCAAACATGAACGAAGAACGCTAAAAATATGTATCTTTTATAAGTTTTATTTATTTCTTATAAAATATAGTATTACTAAATAAACGATATACATAGTACTAAAATACATTTACATACGTGGAGCAATAAATGTTCAATTGTAAGTTTACGTCTGTTGACGGCAAGGCTGTTTTTGACTTGTTCCACATCGCTCGGCAGTATAGAGGCAAATTTTAAATGTATAACATTTGTTAGTAAAAAATATTTATTTGATGCAGTATCGGTACCTTGCACATTTTCGTATATAATGCTTTCACTTTACACACAAATATTTGTTACGCATCTTTGTTCTATGTGGGTAGTTTCATCCAGAGAGGCTCAAATTTTATGGTTTGCCACTTTTCGTCTTATTTTGTTTAAGGTTCTGTTAAATAGTTCCCGGACGTAATTTTGTGTTATTGTAGGCTGGTCAGGAATATTCTGTTTGGTATACTCAGGAATACTTCTTATTTTAATTTTGCTAACGGTATGTCGGCACCAACGGCGGCAACTTTGAAAAACACGTAGCTAATTTAATCTAACGATATTTAAGAAAAACACTTACACTAATTTATGTGCTAATATCGCTAAGTCCGCACTTTTTAATTTTATCTAAAACTGATATTTGTTTATACTACATGTACGCGACATATTTATTTTTCACTAGCACCGGCACTTTATTTATTTATCTTCGCACATACGTTAATCACTTATTTATCTAAATATCCTATGCTTCCTTTGGACCATTTTTATATATTTTTGTTATCTGCTTCTAAAATGTAAACATTATTCGGTCACCGTCTCGAATTTGACAACTTCGCGAACGTTTTACAGCTCCCTGCTTAAGACTGTTCTGTCCCAGAATAGAAAATTGGATGCGACACCGGTAGAAAAGATCGTGGCGATAGCGGTAGCTCTCTCTATTATTTCGGCAACTTTCTTGAGCATAAATGTAGCAGTCAATGGACTTTTTCTGACCCGATATTCTACTTAGTTGGTAACTGGTAACCAATACATGAACGACGACTTCCAACATATTTCGAACTGTCCTCCATTTCAGTTGGTCAAAGTCACAACCAAGCTTGGGTACTGCCAATTTCTTAATATTGTGGAACTCCATTTCTCTTGAGACTCCGTAATGCTCGCCACAGGTTTTTGTATAATGGCTTTGTACATGAGTACTTCTTGGTGACCAGATAGAAAATGAAGCCTCGGTCACCACGTAGTTTTAAAACTTTTCCGACCGCCGGTTGCTGTCTTTGTAGTTCATCTAGTCGTCCAAAGTTCTTTTTAAATACAACTGCTTCCTTTCTGGGCATGTCAAGATCCTCGCTGACGCAATGTGCAATGGTGTAATCATTTCGTGTTTGGAACAGGTCTTGTTCTTCCTCAGTTGTAACCTAGCCTTCCCAGAACCTCCGCATATGCTCATAAACTTATCGAACTTCGTTTCTTCGACTTGATTTCTGGTTTTACTAGTTATTACTCTGGTTCAGAACTGAACTTGCGTAACGTGGTTATCGCCAGCAAACGGAGCTAGACGACCGATGTGGACCACTTTTGGCTTGTCTCTGGGTGGTTTTCGGATGCGATGTATGACGTCATTAATACGCAGCACGGCTTCATAAGGACCCTCCCATTGCCTCTGCAGCTTCGGCGACAAACCACGTCTTCTTTGGGGATTATACAACCACACTAGGTATCACTTATTGTGCACGTGCTAGTCAATCAAGAAATACGTTTTAAAAATCTTATACCTTACGTTGCCTACCGATGAGTGATAAGATACCTGTCGTGATTACAACTATATGTGTACCCTCTTTCTCATAATTTGACCTTCATTTAGTCTTGTTGGGCCTAACAGACATCACAGTAAATCATTGTTTAGGCAAATATATAATAATTAATTATTTTAGTGCAATAGCTTAAATTAATTATACAAAAGTAAATAATTATCTGAACACTAAATAAGTAGGTATAGATCAGTCGATTAGAAGATGCACTGTTATTATTATAACTTTTGCAGAAAATTATTGCAGGTGGTATACATATAGTTTTTTCTACATTTTTAGCAGAACTAATGAGACTTTTGATGAGTTTGACGAGGACATACTTTGCATCGCCGTTTTTTGGGTATAGATCCTCCAGCCATACCTTGTCGGGATCTGGTAACTCTAGGATTTCGTAGTGACTGTGATAATTTTTGGTTTTATTACTTCGATGATAATTGCTGTTCAATGAACTGCTTGCTCAAGGATTTTATAAAAGCCAGTTTAAGCATTTTGTAGTAGTTATTATTTCGCTATACTACTTCTGCATTGACGGCTATTCCTTGACACATCATAAGTAGCCGAAAGATAATCGACCGTTTTCACACCCTCTTGGTTATAGAAAGATACAATTTGTGGTATCTGTTTTCCCCACTGTTCTGGTCAATGGAATCGTCATGATAAAACGTTGAAAACAGAATAACCGTTTTATTTGTCCTTGTCACATAAGAAACTGCTGATAAATCGCGTTGAAATCCGAACATACCCGATGGTATTTTTCTACTTTGAGTTGAATGAATTACGGTGGCAATTTATTTTTTCTTTTTCCACGGCCGTAGGGCGATACTCGTAACGTAGTCGTTTCATTAGATTGTAGCTAGTAAACCAGTTCGCGAATGTTACGTTACATCCAGTTTTAGATACTTAATCAAACGGTTAACTATATCTTCGCTCTTATTACTTTGTTGAAAAGGCCGATTTTACATAAACCTCCATGTTGACGGTTTAAAAACAGTTCATTTCCACTTTTATTCAATGGCTAGCAAACAGCTCAAAAATTGATCTAATATGTGCTAATTTGTCCTATTTTGCATTCAGGTCGAGTATCGCCGTCATCGAATTGTAAGCAGGTCATTAAAAATCTAAACCTGTTTAGAACCATAGTCTTCCTAAAAAGTATTACTCTTGTATCATCTTTTACCACAGGTCATCCAAATTTTGACATTCTGAACGAAAAAAGCCTGCCAGATACAAGAGACCAGATAATGATCGCACCAGTTGAGAAGCGGTTTTCTTTACTTTGTGTTTATTTTTTTCGTCGCCAGGTTGAAACCCACAATTTTCTGTCCTGACGTCATATCTGGTCTTAATTCTGTCGCTGGCAATTTGTGTGTCTTTACGAACTGACTCATGTACTTCGTGTATGTTCTTGATCAGCTTGCTGACGTAGTCTTCTCCGGTCTTCGTCCAAATTGGAGGTCGCATGGCAGTCGTATTTCGCAACCGAGCATCACACAGGATGGTTTAGCCTGTGCTTTCGTGAACGGATGATCGGTATGCCATTAGGAAAAGGTGTAAGTACTGATCCTAGTCTCTTTGGTGTTCGGACATTACTTTGGCTAGGTATTTTCCCATTGTCCGCTCAACAGATTGAGGATGAAGAGGCGTTGTCCTAGTTTTCTTAATTCCCAACAGTCGGCACTCTTCTTGAAACAGCCTAGACTCAAAGTTGCCGCCTTGGTCGGAGTGTAATTCCAACGAAGTTCCAAACCGGCAGAAAAACTTTTATTAATACGTATGCGACTGTAGCTGCTTCTTGATTGGGTATAGCGTAAGCCTCCGTCCATTTCGTAAAATAATCCATCGCCACCAGGATGTATTTGTTTTCCGAATCAGATACTGGAAACGGCCCTGCGATGTCAATCGCTACTCGTTCTAAAGGGCTTCACACGTTATATTGCTTCATTGGTGCTTTGCGCTTTCTCGCTAGACCATTTCTTGATGTGCAGACCGTCTCTTATAGCACCAGTAGTCTTATTTCGGGATCGTTTTTTTTGTTCGCGACGCACTACTCAGGTTTCCACTCGTCATCAATCACAGCAGTTCTCCGGTGGCATTCGATTTTTTCAAGTCGCGAACAATAGTCATTTTAAAGCAGCGTAGTTCGTCTTTAGTAAAAATTTTCTTCAATACAAACATTTGTAGAAGTGTTCTATGGACTTGACGACTGCTAACAGCTCTCTCCTAGTCACGCAATCATTCCTTTCTAACTTAAACAAAACTTTACCAAAATACGGGAAGACTTTTTCTTGTCTATGTTGCACTTGCGAAAGGACTGCATCCATGGCCAGATTAGTTGCATCGGTATCCAACACAAACTTTCTATCTTCTCTTGGATAACTTAAAGCTGCGAAGTGACTAGGACCTGTTTTAGTTGATTTCGGTCAGTTTCGTCAAAGGTTTGGTAATATTGGCAAATTCAGGTACAAATCGTCTATAATAGGTGCACAACTCAAGGAAACTTCGGACCTGATGTTTGTCGATTGGTCTTGGCCATGCACTGGGTCATTCTTTACTCCATCTCTATATACGACGTGGCTAAGATATTGCACTTCCTTTTTAAATACGTGGCACTTCTTTAAGCTCAGTTTTAGATTTGCTCGACGTAGTCGTTGGAACATTTTTTTCAAGTGTTCTTCAAACGATCTTCCAACCATGATCACGTCGTCTAGGTAAACCAAGCACGTCTTCCGAGACAGTTTGCGCAAGGTGGTCTCCACCAAACGCTCGAACATTGCAGGAGCGTTACACAAGCTGAAGGGATCACAGCGAACTGCCACAAACCAGTTCATATCGTAAAAGCTGTTTTTTCACGATCTTTGGCTTCCAATTCTAACTGCCAGTAATCACTCTTTAACTACAACGTGGAAAACCACTGGGATTCTGACAGGGTGTCTAACGTAGTGTCAATTCTCGGTAAAGGGTGGCTGTCTTTTTTAGTCACGTCGTTAAGCTGTCTGTAGTCTACGCAAAACCTTGTTGATCTTTCTTTTTTACGAGTACCACTGGGGACGCCCCTTTGCTATTTAAAGGTTCAATCACACCTTTTCTCTCCATACCCGGTTCTTCTGTTTTCGCGCGAAAGGTAGTCGGCGTGAATGTTGTCGTATCGGCCGAGCGTCTCTGGTATTAATTTTATGTTTTACCGCGTTAGTTCTTCTTTTGGAACTACTCTCCAGCGCGAACACATCTTGATACTGCTGGATCAAGGTTTTGGCGTTTGGAAGTAAGAATATTTAGTAGATGTTGTGGGCACTTCTTCGGCGACGTATCTTCATTAGAAATTACGCATCTCACATTTGAGATACTGGCATGCATTGGCCTACTACGATCTTTTTCAACGTTACTGGATCTGAGTTGACATTCAAGGTCTTTACTGACATCGTGTTTTTCACTCGTACTAAAGTTCTGCCAACAAGTAGTCCTTTTTCAACTAAGTCGCACTTCATTGGTTCAATCGCTCGAATGTAACTTTCCCGGAGATTTCCAACTAGGCGTGCCATCACCACAATTACAGTCGTCACAGTCACATCTTCACTCAACAAGACTCGCACGGCTGCCTTCTCTGACGAATGAAAACGAATTTCTTTACTGTCGATCTTCAGGACATCGTTCTTCATATCCAAATGGAACTCATACTTCTTTATCACGTCTATTCCCAGGATAACTTCTTCCGTGATGTCGGCTACCAGTACTTGATAGTCAAGCACTCCATTTCCCAAACCAATGGTTACTTTGACTTGTCCGCGAGTAGGTATTTACTGATGATGACTTCTCATTTTCCCGTAATATGTTCGGACGAATGATGGTCTTCGTCGCTCCCCTATAAACCAGTAGCTGAACACTTCTTCCATTGATCTTGCCATCAAGATAAATACTGTAGAATTGCTCCATAGGCGATGCCATTTGAATGGTAATCTCCGGAACATGACTATATGAGATTAAGTTTTGTTTCTTTTTCTAAACTTTCGAGCGCTTTTCTTATCTTCTTCTTGGGTTTAGTGCGATGTTTATGACCGTCTTGTTGCGATGCTTGTTTTGCTGCTTCAAACTCCAAGGCATGCACTAAAGCGCCATTCAACGTCTTTGATCGAGTCTGCTGCATTTCGCTGTCTCAGAGGCCGTCCACGAAGGTTTGAATATTCAATTGCTTCAGGAAGGTATCTGGTACTGTAGGATACGCAAGCCTTGTCAGTCTGGCGATGTCAGCCTCAAACTCTTGAAGACTCTTCGCAGCTTTTTGAACCCGACTCTTTATTTGAGCTTGGTACACCTTCAAGATGAGCATTAACATATCTCATTTCTGAACGTGAAATTCGTAATTTTTTTGAAGGTGGCCAGGAACAGTCTGCAAAATACCAAAGGCTTCTCCACGTAAGGACAGTATTAAAAACGTCGCTTTGCGCTTGTTGCTCCAACCACTAGCTGTAGCTTCGGCATCAAACGGCTTGTAGTAGGTCGACCATGGAACTTTACTATCAAAATTTGGAGGTGCAACTTCAAACTTGGAGTGGTTTGTTCACGATGATTCATCAGTAAGTCTTCGTTCGTGACGCTTTCCTAACCGTGACAATTCATTCGATTTATTCTTTCTTGAATCAGTTTCATTCTTCTAATTTGTTCCCCATTGCTTCTATTTTCTCATTCATAGATTGTTTTCCGTTTTCTAGAACTTCGCATTTCTTTTCTTAAATTTAATATATCTGCTTGAGTTTCCTCTTGAATAATTTTGATTTGATTTTCTATGCTCGTTCGTATTCCTTCTTTTAAAATTCTAGAATTTTCCTCCATTTTTTGGAAATGTTTGGACAGTTTTTCTTCCATCTTTCTAGAATTTTCGTAAAACGTTTCTTCCATTTTTCTAGAGTTTTTTTCCATATGTTTATTCATCGATTCTTGGCCATTTTTTATTGATTCGAGAAATAACAAATAACTTTGAATCCATTTTAACGGCTTGCAAACGCGTTACCGGCATAAATTAAAACACGAATAAAAAGTTTAATATCACTAAATTTTAGTAACTGGGGATCGAACTATAGGGACTATAATTACAGTCTTTAAACAAACACGCGGACACGTACTTATCACACAACGATTGTAAGACGGAAGCAATATTAAATTACTTGTGTTTACACCTTAAGACCGCGAACTTCACACTGACAGCAATGTAACGAATTTTTAAAACTAATTTAGTTATACGAAATATTTACACGATTATAACTACACGTAACTAAAAATCTAACGATATTTAAGAATAACACACTAATTTATATATTACTATCACTAGTCCGCACTTTTTTATTTTATCTAAAAGTGATACTTGTTTATGTTAACACGTACGCGACGTATTTATGTTTTACTAGCACCGGCACTTTTCTTACTTATCTTTACACGCATTAATCACTTATTTATTTTAAACCGACAAAATCTTCTTGATTCAATTCGAAAAACTGACCTATGCTTCTTTTGAACCGTTTTTTATATATTTCTGTTATCTGTCTATTTGACAATAACTTTGACACGAACGGCAGAAGTATATTGACAGGGTTTACTTAGAAACCATTTTGCGGTATTTTTTTGATAACAACCTACTACTAGTGAATTTTATTGTAAGTTAACAGCCTTTTTGTCTTCGATGTAATGAATAAATTACTCATTTTGAAGAAAAGATAACCTCGTTTTGCCACACGTTTATATACCTTCTGTGTACTGACTGACTACCCTCAAACTAGTACTAGTCAAATGTGTCTCGCCAGTTTTTCTAAAAACTGATCAATTTGCTTTTGACTTGAATCGATGTCAGAATAGCGCCTTATTTGTTTCTGTAAGGTTATAGTGACGTAGTCTGAATCATTTTCAAATGTTCTTCTGTTTTTCGTCTTTTGCTGATTTTTTTTCAGTCGAGTTGCATTGTCTTGAGTCTAAATTACACTCTTGTTTTTTTGTTTGTCTTAGTTTTTCAATTTTATTTACTACGATATCGTCTCTTCGATGTTAGTTTTTTTCAATTTACTCATTCGTTTCTTCTATGGTGCTTCCACACTTCTCTTAATCTTCTGCGCTGTCTTCAGCTTTTCCATTGGTATCGTTGAATAATCTTTGGTTTTTATAAGTAGTCTTACAAATACTGATTCGCAACAGCATACAACTATTTAATACCAAACCAATGGTTTTGCTAAGTAAACAATAACATTTTTTTTTAATTTTGGAATTCCGTTTGCGTTGAAAAATGCAAATTTTTATACTTCGATTTTATGTTTTAAATTTATTCCCTAAAAAATGTAAACGAATTTATCTTAAATTATGCACGGTTAATTTGCTTAATTGACTTCTGTCACGATTTTATTAAATGAATTTCGTGTCAATAGGTCGTCTCCTACGAGAAAAGGAATTATTTTTGTGTCGTGTTTTCTTTGGTCAGTTAACACAGCGTTATCATTACCTAATATTTTTGTATTTACATATAAAAAACAATAAATGGGTAAAATCGGAGAAAGTGTCTCGTTTAATTAATTAATTAATTTTGCCTTTGCAACCTGAGAAAAACAACGTTGGAAAATTGGGTTACGTTTATTTACATTATTGATATTTTAATCGTTCTTATCCACTACGGGTATTGAAACTTAATCTTGCAAAAAACGCTATCACATCCTCTTCCTATTTCTCAAGATTGACATATTAATTTGAGTTTGATTGTTACATTGTTTCTATTCATGATTAGTTATTCGCCTTTGTATTTAAAATATGTACTTGTAAATGTTTCCTTTAAAATTGTCCTGAATTAAGTTAATTTTATGTTTTCTTTTCACGATCTACTTATTTAGAACATGTGACCTTGTTGAATACCAAATACTTTAGAATAACTGTTATATTAAGTAGAAAACATACGAAAATGGAGAAATTTTCTGGTATAATTGATATACCGGATGATCTTTTTACAAAGATACTACAATTATGCACTTTTGTCTTCTTGTATTTATAACGATTTAATTAGATTTTTATAGATAACATGTAAAAAGTATGTTATTCTATTCAAACAAACTGTACATACAGTTTGTTTGAATGTATTAAACAATGTTGCTTGATGCGAAGTAATAACGTTCTGCTGAACTTTCATTGTTTATTATTTTTCTGAAATGAATATACACAACGTTTCGATTGCTTTAGTATCTGCAATCGTCATCAGGTGAATACTAACAAACTTAGAAACTACTGGAGCTTATATACTAAAGACATGTTCGATGAAGCGTTCAAGCGTACAAAATCAATTTAGCGTAACAGAATATTTAACAAAATTACTTAGTGAAGTTTAAGTTGTTTTAGAGGTTCGATTAATGGTTTCCATATGTTGCTTATCTCGACACTTGGCTGGCTGAAAATTTCTTTGTTGTTGTTGATGAATGCCGCTTCTTTAAATTTCCGTTTGTACCAATGTTCCTCTCTGTGTATGATTTTTGCTTCCGACCATTTCATTCGATGTTGGTTATCCCACGAATGTTGCGCGATGCCGGACTTAGAAGTCTCTCCTCTCTGTGTGTGCGTCTGATGTTCTTTCAGTCTGATGTCAAGTGGTCTTTTGGTTTCCCCCACGTATGATTTACCACATTCACATGGAACTTGGTAAATACAGTTTTGGGAATCTCGACTTGTTTGTGGCTTTGTGTTGGAAATTATTCTCCTAATGGTGGTCGATGATTTGAACACTGTATTTAAGTTGTAGCTTTTCCCTATACGTTTTATTGATTCTGATAAACCTTTGACATATGGGATGTTCAGCAGTGAACTGGGCAGTTCTTCTGTTTTAGGTTGCCCTATGGTGTTCAATTGCTTTTTCTGTAAAAGCTCTGCTACAATCTTTTCTGGATAACCATTCTGCCTTAGATCGTTTCTAATGTTTTTGATTTCTTCTCGTAGCCCTTTCTCTGTGTTGCACAACCTGTATGCTCTGTCGATTAGAGATTTTACTACTCCCCTTTTCGTAGATGTGGAATGGTTGGATTCAAAGTTGAGATATCGACCGGTGTGCGTCGGTTTCCTGTAGACAGTCGTTTCCATAATTTTCTTGTTCTTTGTTACTTGAACGTCTAAAAAAGGAAGTGAGTTCTCCTTTTCCTTTTTATTTATATTATTAGACGACGAAAGTAACTATACTGTTGCAAAAAGTAGGAATAAGTTAAACCTTTTTAGTTCTATTCTGCATTAAATGCAACAACTTTCTTTTCAAAATCGTATATTTTGCATTAAAATTATAGTCTTAATGATCCACAGGTGCACGTGTGTTATTTAACACCTCATTTTTTTAACTTTTTAACTAACCACCGCTACCAATGGAAGCACCAAAATACTTGTGTTCGAAGCGGTCAGGTTTTGGAATTTTGTTTTTGTATTCTGAAGCCTGGATTTCTATCTTAACTCTATTAACAAATCAGAGTGATGCTAAGGGGTTTGCACCGTGTTGATGTAACCGAAGTAACGTTTCGCTCACTTGAAAGAAATCGAAAACTTAAAGAAAATCTAACAAAGAAAAGAGGTGACTTAAGAAGAAGTTGTTTCTGTATTTATAGAAGAAATATCGTGGCGTTGGAATGAGCTCGACTCTAATTGGGTTAAGTTCTAAATGGGGCGTGTCTTCGATAAACCATTAACAACCGGGAATTAAAGAGGGGATAGTTCAAAACCGTTATCACGATCGAAGTTATTGGGTTGTTTGATGATTCCCAGACTTTTTTTTATTGAAACTCAATGGAGATTTCGCAATAACCGAGGCGTTATCAAAATCTAAATTGCTGCTTGTAGTAAAATAATGTTCGGAAACAGTAGTCTTAGAAATATGTCTTGTCTTTATACGAATATGTTCTGAGATATGTGTGAAGACGGAACGACCAATTTCACTGATATAGCAAGGAATTCAGTATACACCTTGAGATAATAGTCTAGCGAATTTGTTCTTGTGAGAAGGAAGCATTTGAGATATTTTACCTGTCGAGATGAATATGTGTTTAATACCATTTTTACGAAGCAGTTTCTCTATTGGATCTCTGATGTGACCTTATAAATGTAAGGTAAAAATTTTGGATTGGAATCAGAAGTAGAAATGTCTTTAGGTACACGAATACGGGGATGTAGACGACAATTTATAACTACCTGACTATTCCGCTTTATATAATCACTGTTTAATAAGGTTTTCTAGTAAGATGGCGGACTTTCGAGTGTAGATTTTCAGGTTGGAAAACGTTGGCAACTTCGGTTACAACATCAAACCGGGAAGACGTTCTAATCTTAGTATAGACTCCGGTCGTAGAACCCTTCGCGATTTAATTAGAAATTTCTATGCGGAGAATATCTTTTCTAAGTCGATGTCGTGGCCACAATATCACTCCTGAATATCTCAAAATCAAATTCCACATTCAGACACGTTTTTCTAAAAACATTCTTTACCGTGCTAGTCTAGCGTTTCGAACGGATTAAGCAAACCAGACAAGAGTTAAACACGATTTATAAACTATTTTATCTTCATCTACTGGCTCAGTGAAGGCAGTAGTCAATCTATCTAATCTAACTCTTACTTCAGAACAGGAATCGGTGGTATCCAAGGGTTTGAATTTTGCTGTTGCTCCCAAACGTATTCCGAAAGAAGACATTTTATGTGCGGTTGAGTCTTTTATAAAACAATTTCCAATTCTTCAATCAACTAAAGTTTCTAAATCCAACATTTCTAAGTAGGAATCGTTAGCTTTGAAAAGTCTGCGATATTATAATCGCGATATTATCGTTCTTCTAGCCGACAAAGGCAACGCCACAGTCATTTTGAACCAAACTGATTACGTTGAAAAAGTACATTCTATTTCGTCAATGCATAGGTTCGCTCTTTTAACTCGGAATCCCACTTAAAGAGATCGCGAGGTTAGCGAAATCATCAGATCTCCTAACCAACTTCTAATCGACTTACTCTCTCAGCTTCTAAACAACGTCGTCTATACGAATTTTTTACAGTCCACAAACAAGATATACTTTTTTGACCTTTAGTCAGTATAGCTAGTCAAGTTTTTGTCCAATTTACAGGTGAAACTTTTTTTCACATCCTCAACTGTCATCATTTCATTCAACGTTTGAAATCTATAAAGCTTGAATCCCAGGATCTTCTTGTGAGTTTTGATATCACTTCAGTTTTTACCAAAGTTTCTTTTAAAGATTCGCTTATTATTATCAAGCATATTGCTTTGGAATCCTCGATTTTAAACCTTATGTCTGATTTCGGTATGCTGATGACACCTTTATTGTTTATTCTTGATCGATATAAAAAATAATGGTTCTCTCCCATTTCTCGACGTTCTTGTGACACGTAAACCCGATGGACTATTAGGCCATTCTGTTTATTACAATCGCACACATACGGACAGATACCTTCATGTTTTATCTTATCATCATCCGGCAGAGAAACGTTCCGTTATTGAATCTTTGGTTCATAGCGTTTTTTCTATTTGCCAATCTGAGAATCTAGAATCGGCAGTCCGTCACTAGAAAATTATTAAACAATGGTTATATGTAGTGGGATAAATGACATTTCTACTTCCGATTCCAACTTGAAATTGGCATTTTTACCTTATAGTTATAAGGTCCAAGGTCAAATAGGGTAACTTCATTGTAAGAATGGTATTAAACCCATATTCAACTCGACAGGTGAAATCTCTCTTCCTTTTCTCAAGGACAAATTTCCTACACTTCCATTTTAAGGTGTATACTAAATTCTTTATTGATGTGGTTTTAGTCTATATCGGTGAAACTGATCGTTCCGTCATCACGACGGATGTTGCTGCACATTATTTACTATAGCCCACAGTATAGATTTTAAAAATACTTCGTTCCCTGCAGAATCTCCATTCGTTTTCAATAGAAAATTCCCAGGAAACATAAAAATCATCAAACACCCAAATAACTTCAATCGTGACAACGGTTTTGAACTATTCCTTTTTTGGTTCCCGGTTTGTACTGGTTTATCGAAGACACGCCTCTTTACGAACGTAAGTCAATCAGAGTCGAGGTCATCCTACCGCGATGATACTTCTTTAAATACTGAGACAACTTCTTTTTAAGTCACTTCTATGGAGTTGAGAATCTGGTGTGGTTTACAAGTTGATAACCTAACTCTATAGTGATTTTTTGTTAGATTATCGTTTACCTCTTTATGTTTTTAACTTCTTTCACGTTTTGATAAAACCCCTTACGGAAGTGGGCGAAACGTTGGCAACTTCGGTTATAACATCAACACGGTTCATACCTGGAAGACGTTCTAATCTTAGTATAGACTCCGGTCTTGGAAACTGTCGTGATTAGATGAGTGTAATATTTGCTGCTTTGAAGCTATTGAAATCTTGCTGAACATTGACATTTAAAATGTAACACCAGTTTTTGTCGCATTTTTTTTTCGTAGAAATTGTTTTTTTGCCGGTTATTGCTTTACCAAAGGATTCTATACTGATAAATTGCTAATTGTCTTTTTTGCTAAAATACCGCCAGCCAGTTTGGCTTGTCTAGTTCAGCACTTCTGTATCCTTCTGCTCATTTTTGTGTGGTTGTCGTGACTTTATTCTGGGTTGCAACACTTTGAGAATGTTACTTCATCTGTGTACCGTATGATGACTTTTCAGCAATCTTTGAACAACTTGAATTTAACGGTTTTCTAGAGGAGATATTTTTCAGTAACCAGACTTTTTTTAAATTCAGTCTTTATTTGGCGATTTTTTTCATATTTTGATATTAAACTATGTATAAGAATTTGATATGTAGTTAGCTTTTTTCTTGTGTTTTTTCAAACACATATTAATATGAATAATCGTGGCAGAACGTTCTTCCTTCAAGATATCTAAAAAAACGAATGATAAACTAGAACAACAAAGAAATGGAAATGTAGGGAATAGGAGATATTGAAAGGTAATACAGACCAGGGCGACAGGGGATTTCACATACATAGATCTGAGAGAAGAATCGATAATTTTGTGATAAATGGTGCAACTTAGCTAGAAATTGAAAGAATCTGAACAAACGTTAGAATTACAGACAAGAAAGGTAAATACGAAACTACAGGAAAAGCAAGCAGAATGATCACTAGAAAGTATAGAGAAATATCAATATCAAAAGAGTAACAGGTTTCTGGGACAAAGGATGGTGGAATCGTTTGTGTAACTACCGGAAGGCAAAATAAAGTAGAAAAAAAGTTTGTCAGGGGAAATGACACAGGGATAATATAAACAATATACAGAAGAGAAGCGCTAAAAAAACTATGGATTTTGTTAACATGGCGTAGAAGATATATAGAGTACTACTGTATGGATAGGATGGGCATGTAGGTTTTAGGGCTGGTCGAAGACCAATCCATGATGTCTACATATTGAAATATGAAGTAGACATAGAGGACGAATCATTTGAAAACCAGCAAATGGGTAGAACGGTCTTAGGAAAATGTAACACAGATGCAATAGAAAGCAAGCAAATGCTGGGACACGTTTGGGGATTTGGAAAAAGATTGTTTTGAAAGGAGATTAGAAATAGTAATTTACGTAACAAGCGGCGAAAGTAAAACATAGCACAACGAACGTTAATGCGACGCGAGGCCATAGGTCGAGCGCTGAATTAGAGTGAGTTATAGTTCGACTAGAGTGATTATTTTTTGTTTTGCCCTTTGTGAATTTTTTTAGAGCATTTAAAAAAGAAGTTCTGACTTTCTAAGCAGACTTTTGCCTAAACTTCGATTTATTACTTTGCCGCTCTAGTTTGTTTACTATTACATAGCTACATTAACGAACAAATATTGATGTTCTCATCGAACGCAGCACAAAAATATTTGTTTTAAACATTTATTTATCTTAACTCAGTTAAGAAGTTTTATTTGTGAACCCTAAGTTATAATACATATACACAGTGGCGTATTCTCCGTTAGGTCATTTGGTCAATGACTCTCCAAAAAATACTAAAAATTATGCTACTTAATATTAAAAACATCATAAAGGATAATAATCGTTTTGTCTATTCCAAAGATAGGTAAATTGACTTTAAATATAAATCATTTACTAAATAAAAATGGGTTTTTAAAGTTTTAATGCTGAAATGACCCTTCAGCAGTAATGGCCACCAGCCGCCACTGCATATATTGTTTCCACCTGAATATTTAGAAATGTTTGCTTGTAAACGTAGGTATGTGATCTCGGGGAACTTGTTTGACATTATCAAAAATTATTTTATCTAATTTATTTTTGTGTTCTATAAATATAAACAAAAATAAAGTTTAACGACGTCGACTTCTTTTCAGAATCGTCAATTTCCCAAAGTTCAAATAATTATGATACCGAACGCAAAATGAGGCAACTCAGAAGACAAGCAGATTGGAATTGGCTAAATGCGTGTTTAGGAATTATCGAAGGTGATCCTAATCCCGTCGAAGCATACTTGTCATCTGGTGGTGATCCAACCCGTACCCTAACCGCGGCTGAAGTAGCGATTCTAAACAGAGCGTCGGCATTCGATGTCGGGCATACTTTAGTTCATTTAGCTATAAGGTAATATTTATATAACTTCTCAATAGTTATAATATGCAATAAATTCTTTTAGGTTTCAGAGAGAAGATTTGTTAGCAATCTTATTATCTCAAATAGAAGGTTCGGGATCGGGTGTTAAACGTGTTCCTAGTTATGTAGCACCTGATTTAGCAGCAGATATAAGAAGGCATTTTGCCACTACAATCCGTCAAAGAAAAGGCAGCTTTCCGTGTAATTTTGTTACAGAATTACCAACATTTGCATTACCCGCAGGTACCATTCGTTGGCTTAGAAAAACAAAAGGATGTATATGTGTTATTTTTAGAGGTCGACGAACTTCCAGGACCTGTTCAAGAACAACTATTTACGGAACTTTTAGATAAAGATGCTCAGGAACAGCTTGAAAGCGATCCCGCTGTTATTAACTGGTCGTTGGAACTTACAGTTAGGCTTGGTTCTCGTCTGTACGCGTTGTGGAACCGTTCTGCTGGCGACTGCTTACTCGATTCGGTTATGCAAGCCACTTGGGGCGTTTTCGATAGGGATAATACGTTAAGAAGAGCGTTAGCGGAGAGTCTTAATCAAGGGGGGCGCATGTAAGTTTTCTTATATACGCGTTTAAGTTTGTGCGATGATTTTAATGCAGATTTTATCCACGTTGGAAGGAGTACGAGGCCACGCAAGCGTCTTTACTACATTTTTCGTTGGATGAAGGACAGTGGGAGGAAGACTGGACGAGTTTACTGTCGTTGGCGAGTCAACCCGGAACTAGTTTAGAACAATTACATATTTTTGCACTAGCTCATATACTTAGACGTCCCATAATAGTGTATGGGGTTAAATATGTAAAAAGCTTTAGAGGAGAAGCGTTGGGGTATGCTCGATTTGAAGGTATGTTTTTTTTAAATCTTACATAAACGAAAATTAAACGATTGTATTGGGTCGTCTCAAATATTTATTTAGTCTTGGTCTGCTTTTAGACCTATATGTTTTTAGCAATAACAGTCTTAAGATTTTTTTAAAATTTATGGCTTGCGTTTATTAAAACGTGCATGTTAAAAATGTCTCTAATAAAAAGACAATTGAACAACAGATGCCTATTAAAAGGTATGTAATGTTAATGGGAGAAATCGTTTAGGGAATTGCGTTTCGGTGTTTAGAATCTTGTCAATAGTTAGCACCTATTGGATTGCGAGACTTCTTTGATACGTTTCGGGTTATAACGATTCTATGCTGAATGCTTTGATCATCCGAGTTATATTAAAAAAACTATTGAAACGAGTTACATATTATGACAAGTTAGAAGACATATTACCTAAATCAGAATTAAATAAACGTTGCAATAGGATTCGGCTTTTACTCTCCATCCAGACTAGGTCTGAAGTTTGAACAGAATTCTCGGAATTGGGTAGGGTAACTATTGTTGTAAAGGCAGCAGTCATATGACAAACCGCTCCATCTCGTTTCGTACGTACACAATTAATTCCATAATCCGCACACGTTTCGACCGTTGACTAAGCCCAAACTTACACTGAAAGTTTAACTGGTTTGCAATAACTGCACATGGTGAAATGTAGGCAAGTGTCGGTCGTTCAGTTCACATCTGTGCTAGAGAACTTAGCACAGATGCTGTTCAGAGTGCACCGCGAGGTGGCGACTAACATTTTACCATTAAAACAGAAGAGAAACATAAAAATTTACAAGAAACAAAGAGAATGTTAAGAGGATAGTTACATAATCTAAGCAAAAGCCGTGGAAGAAGTTTGGAGACAAACGAAGACTACTTACAAGCGTTAAAACCCTCAGGAAACAGATAGCAAAACCTTATGTGTAGAAGAAGATCTAGATCTAAAGCAATTTGTTTATCTTTCATAGACATGGGGAAAGTCGTGGAGAAAATTTGGAAGTGCTTATATGAGAGAAATATAGACAAGAAATTAATCCTAGTAAAATGCCTCTACTGGCAAACAAAAATTAGTGTAATCAGTAAGATTGTAAAATTCGAGACATAGTAGTTAGAAAGGCAAAACAACGGACAAAAGCTCTATGTCAGATATCGAAATCTAGAAAAAGTTGGCATTTCCGAATGTGTATTCGCAGACGACATAACACTAATAGCGGACAATGAAAAAGACTGAAGCAAATCTGAAAGTTTGGAACCAAATACTAATGGACAACAGAATGTGAATAACAAATCAAAAATAATTGTAGTAAACGGAGAAATGAAGAAAATTGAAGTGATAATAGACGAGGAAACAATAGAAATCTAGGTATGGAGGTGAATACCAGATTGGAAGCGACTTATTAAGTATACTGTACCCTAAGTAAAACTTTCATAAATAAAAAAGAAATAATAGAATAAAGGTATTTAAAGTAATGTAACCTTATCCTCGCGCATGGAAGTAAATCATGGGTTCTGTCAGACCAAGAAAAAAGTAAGATCAGGGCTGTAGAAATGAAAAACCGAAGGAGGGTGTTGGAAGTTACTAAAAATGGCAGATTTAGGAATGAAATAATAAGACAAGCATTGAGTCTGAAGAGGCGTTTATAGCTAGGATGATGGGGTCACGTACATAATGGATGGAGAGAGAAGAACAAACAAAGAATATGTGGGAGCCCAATATAACAGGAATAAAGGCAGGTCAAAGCAACAGTGGAATGAATTAATCAGAAAGGTCATAAAGAAGAAGGGGAAATTTTGAATAGAGACGAAATGGTTTGCGAAATGGAAAAATATTATAAAGACAGAGTGAAAAATATATCAGAACCTAAAGTTACTGAATTGTACAAATGCAGCGAGATCGAGATTATTCTCAAACTACCTAATCCTTAAAAAAGTAGACAAACAGGTAACGTTATTTGCGAATAATCTCGACCAGACGTTCTTATAGATAGTAAAAGGATTTAAGAGCAATCCCTACACACTAAGTGTATAAAGATAATTTATTATACAGGGAATTATACTATGATACAGTTTGAGAAAATTTTAAACGTCACTTTCTTCCGTTGACATTTTTTGCTAGTGTTTTGTTTCCGAGTTATCATCGTCATCGACATTTTTTTTTAAATTGCAACTTATGTTTTTGAACGGATTTCGATGGAGTTCTTTTATGAGTACGAAAAAAGTGTAACCTTGAAGAGAAAAGTTTTCGAGATATTCGGTTACAAAGTTTCAAAAATGTACGTAACAATTATACGAGATCAATTATAAGAAAGTCTGGAAAAACAAACGATTTTGACAGTTGTTAGAATTTTGCACTTGTTCATCGGAAGTTTATGTTGTATTTTGCTGATTAATCATTGATTAATAGTATTTTAAATTTATTTTCTTTCCTCAACTACTTGAAAATGACCCGCGTTTAAGTGAAAGAATAGAAATTTTGATGATTGGTTACGGAGACAGAGTTTGCACACAAGTTAAAGTTTGCCGTTTATTTAATAACAAATATCCTAACGAGAACCAATTACACAGTCCATTGTTAGCAAGATCAAACAAAACTTTTTGGAAGTGGGCAATGTGAGAGATCACCCTAAAATGGGTGCTGCAACAGTCCACGAGAACGAAATAGTTCAAAATTCCGTTTTAAAATATGTGAATCTGGAAAAACGTCACCCGTATAAAGTGGTTTTAGTCCAAGAACTAAATGAAAATAATCTTAACCGAAGGTTAGAGTTTTGCGAAGCAATGTTTCAACGCCCGATACCTTGAATTTTTAAGAGACGAATTTGTCCCTGCACGATGGTGCGCCGTGAATGGATAGGTTGTAGGGGACTATCGAATGGCCTCCTCTGATCTCATCCTCTCGACTACGTCTGATGGGGGTATTTAAAAGGCAAAGACGGTACTCTTGGCAAGGTTCTCCAGGAGTTTCAGTGGCGGATCGGATATTGTCAAGAAATGCTCGGAGATTACTTCGAACATTTACTTTGATTTTTCTTGTGCATGTCTGCTTTTATTATTATTTCTATTTCTTGTAGGTTAGTGGTTGATTGTTGATATTGATTTCAATAAATTTTGTTGATTTTTTGAAGTAAATAATTTGCTCCTAAATAGAATGTCTCATAATAAGTAGATAATATCATTGATTATATAATATCCACCACACGACTTTCCTATAAGGAATTTCTACATATTTTTTATTTTCAAATTGAACGAAAACGTCTAAGACAAAAGAATAAAGAGAAACTTTGGTTTATAATTTTATTTGCTTAAAAGAAATAATAGTAAAAGTACTAAGTATTACACACTGCATAATTTTTATTTAAAAATTTTGTCATCCTACCCACTTTGAAGTGACGTGTACACGTTTGTATTGACTTCCTAGCATGCTGTAATTTGATTGAAATTTTTCTCTTCGATTTCATTAAGATATAACCGTAATGCGGTTATTTATTAGCGTATGGCTTGAACATCACAGTACAATCAATTATAGGTAAACAGATCAGTCACAAATTAATGTCTACGTCTACGAAATATATTCAATCGACTCTTGAGTTGCCATTACGAAATTCTGTAGGTCGTCTTGGCAAACCCTCAGTGGACAATCTTGCACAATGTGTTTTACAGTTTGTCTTTCAGTCCCAGAATCGCAGACGGCAGATGGAAGTTTAGCCCATCTCTGCAAGGAATCAGCGGATCTCCCACAATTGGTTCTTATTTGGTTGAGGGTAGACCAGATTTTGCGATGGCAGTAAAATTCTTTAGGTGGGCTGGATATGCATAACATGTCGCGATAGCTTCGAGCAACTTGCTTTCCCATTCCTACCTCCACCGATCATTCAATTCAGCACCACTTTGTATTTGCTTTCGCACAGTTTTCATTGGGGCAGCCTAGATCGGAGTCGGTTTCTCTGGATATTAGGAACATCTGCATGGATTGGGAGGGTTGTTCGCAATTTTCTTGTATTCTCTGAGTAGGGCGTGCTCCATACGGAGATTTGGTGGAGTGGTTTAAGTATGGACACCCATATTAATGGAGTGGCTCTGATTGTCCTTATTATTATACGCATGGTTTGGTTAAGGTGTGTGTCTACCAAATGAGTGTGTTTGCTATTGAGCCACACAGGTGCACAGTACTCCACCACCGAATAAACCAGGCCAAGTGCAGATGCTCTCAAAGTAGGTGCAGAGGTTCCCCAAGTGGTTTCACAAAGCTTTTGGAGGATATTATTTCGTGTTCTTAGTTTTGCTGTTGTCTTTACCAAGTGTTCCCTATATGTAAGGGTTCTATCCAAGGTAACTCCCAGATATCTCTGGAAACTGTTGTGCTTGAGTAGCTTACCATCAAGATACACTCGCAGCTCCCGGTTTGCTTAATGTTATTTAGGTGAAAAGATGACACCTCTGTTTTTGTAGCACTAGGTTAGAGTCTCCATTTCTTAAAGTACTCACTAAGGGTTGTTAGGTCATTTGTCAGAGTTATCACTGCGGTTTCTATATTATTTTGGTCTGTTGCTAGGGTCCAATCGTTAGCATAGTCAAACTTACGTGATCTGGTTGTAGGCATGTCAGCAATATACCTACTGAAGAATATAGGGGCCAAAACAGATCCTTGTGGGAGTCTTATTTTTTTGCTCCTTGTATTTCCCATTATAACTTGGAAAGCTCTATTTGAGAGTATGTTACCAACGAGGTTGATTACTCTCTTACTAGGAATAGCTCGAATCAACATATATATTAGTTCCTGTCTCCAAACGGTATCGTATGCTGCAGTTAGATCTGTGAATGCTGCAGCTACCCTGCTGGTTTTTTGAAATCCAGACTCAATGTATGTTGCAAGAGATAAACGTCCGTGCAGCTTCTTTGGGGTCGGAAACCTGGCTGCTCAACAGGAATATTTGTGGGTATTGCCTGGCTAGTTCTATTGAGTATCAGTCTTTCTAGCAACTTGTAGACCATGCTAAGTACAGAGATAGGGCGGTAATTTTTAGGCTTATTATTTGTTTCGCTAGGTTTGAAGACAGCGATGATCTTAGCTCGTTTAAGGGATGATGGAATGTTGCCCGTTTGGAGGATATCTGTGAAAAATAATGCTAGCCACTGCCTTGCATAGACGCCACTGTGTATGAGAAGTTAGGGATCTATGTCGTCAAAGCCCGGTACTTTACCGAGCTTCATTTCTTTTAAAGCACTTTTTATTTCCGTTATTGAGAAATCACTTGAGTATGCTGAGTTCATCGCGCATTTCTTTTTCAGATCACTCTGCTTCTTTTTCACTTTGGTTGTATGTAGCCGATATGGAGAGGCTCTAGATGTAGAGACTATATGTGATGTAATAGTATTGGGTGGAAATATAGTAAATTGAGGTTATGTTGTCATATCGACTCCTATATTTTTTGCGCTTCGATATTGCTTTCCCCATTAGTAAATCAATAAAAATGGTTATTTTTAACATATCTTGCTTTCCCTTCAAGATATGAAATTTTTTTCTAAAAGAAATCGTCGTATGCAGGGTTCGAACCTAGATTATATTTGGAATTCATTTTAAATTATAAATCAAATATCTAATAAACTGTTAATGTTAGAATTTTGTTATTTGAATAAATTGTTAGGAAGAATTATCTATAAAAAACTGTAAAAATAATTAGAATAATTTACATACGTACACAAAATTATATAAGAAAAACTGTTAAAAAGGGGGAAACACCCACTTCCGGATTCTTTATCAGACCTATCTTTTGATAGAACCGAGAGAATATAAAAAGCCAGCTCCATACCAAATTTCAAGTTACTAGGACCGAGAGTTATCGTGGGTACGTTACACACAGACAGCCAACATTTTTTTGTCAAAAATACATTTTTGGCGGAAAAAAGTGACATTTAAACAAACAGAATCGACGTTTCTGAGGAAATTTTCTCAAACTTTATGATTTAGGAAATAATATACTTATTTCATACTGTACGAGCTCACTGTATATATGTTTAACTTTTGAATGGGCGGTGTTTCTGGTTATTATTTACTCAGTTGCTGCTACTAAGACGGTTTAGTTTACGCAGGGAATGAGCACTGCACTTTTAATAACGAAACTTGCTCATCTAATAAAGCGTTCGCCCTTAGAGCAGTTTTTTTGTGGTTTTCCGAGCGCAAACGAAGCTGTTTAGTTAGCAAAGAAACTGCTTATGAACGAGGGTCTGGCCTATTTGCTTGTTGAATAATCTGACAAAGCTATACGAAAAACTGCTGTTGAGTAGGATCAAAAGCGAGGTAAAAAACATGGAGATTTGTCCCCGTTTCAATATGGATTTAGAAAAGGCAAGTCCACTATAGATGCTCTCGAATTCGATCGCTAGTCGCGGCAGCCAAGGAGGGTGCATGGCAAAAAAGGAATGCTATTAATTCGGTGCCGTGGGTTCTACTAGTGGAAAAATGAGGAAGAAAGGAATTGACCCACATCTGATTAAGGTGATAAGTTATCTGACCAACAGGAGCAAGCAGCACCTACGTGAATGACCAAGACGTTGCATTAAGTACCAAATGACGTGCGGTGTACCGCAGGGCTCCATCCCTGGACCCACCGTATAGAACATCTTTTATGACGACCTACTGTCAACACGCTTGTCGGACCAGTTAGTATTAATTGCATTTGCTTTTTAGTCGAGGGAGCACCGTTGAGGAATTAGTGCAAACAGTAAACTTAGGCTTAATGAGGGTGGATACGGTAGCAAACAAATTAAAAGTGGCGTTTAACAAATCAGAAGCGATAGTCTCAGGAAGAAGGAAGATTTCACGTTCTCTTCAGGTGCGCCATTGTAAACGTGAAAGAATCAATGAAATATTTGGGTGTGACACTGGATAAGAACAAATCATTTGGATCACATATTGGAAACGTAGTAATGAAAGCGGACAAGAGAGCAATAGCCTTGTACAGACTTATGGCAAACGTGAAAGTCACAACGCGTGCAAAAGGAAACTAATTATTCAAAAGTGTATCATGGCAGAGCCATCTCATAATATAAATTTACTATGTATCTAACGTTTACTATAAATAGCTATAAAAGGCGGTAATCACGTTGAATTAGTTTAACACCCGCGAAATTCAAAATCAGCGTTAAATGATTCGTCGAGATAAAACCACAACGTAAAAGGACATTGGGGGGCATTGACATTGCTTACTCTTAATGTCCTTTTACGTTGTGGTTTTATCCCGACGAATTATTCAAAGCTGATTTTGAATTTCGCGGGTGTTAAACTAATGCAACGTGTTTGCCGCCGTTTATAGCTATGTATAGGAAATTAATTATGTCTACGGTACTTTAGGCGATTTTATATGATGCATCGATCTGGCACGAAGCCATGAAAATGAGGAGAGTAAGGCAACTAGCCGTAAGAACGCAAAGGAAGGTTGCCATTAGAATTAAATCGGCGTACAGGACGATCTCCCTAGAGGCAGAAAGAGTCTTGGCGGGGATCATACCGATCGACTTAATGACCGAGGAAAGGTCAAACGCAAGAATTCGAATGAACAAAGCGACCATGAAAGACCTGACCCTGGAGAAATGGCAAAACAATTGGGAATAATATCTCAAGGCGGCCTGGACCAGAAAATTAATACCGGACATTAAAGAAAGACCAGCAGAAAACACGGTAACCTAAATTATTACTCTAAGCTTTTACAAGCCATGGATGTTTTGGAGTGTATCTGGCAAGGATCAAGAAAGAAGAAAATCTATCTTGCTTTATGTGTGGGGAGGAAATAAACGACGCGTCACATACCATATTCATGTGCAGGAGATGGACGATTGAGAGAGAAAATCAAGTACAGAATAGACCAGACTATCATTATAAAGATAATGTTAAGCATTGAAGATGCGTGGCAGGCAACAAGCGCCTTCATAACAAAGATATTAAAAGTAAAAGAGGAGGTGGCATATGCAAAACTCAAACCCGCTGGAGTGTCCACAAATCCAACGTAGTTATTAGTTGATAGGTGTTGTAGCGTCCCATACAAACTTTATTTTATCTTTACACACAATTTTATAAATAATAGGATGTCCTGTCTTTAAAAAAGAAAGGACGAAAACTATAACATTCATCTAGTCAACCGTACCGTTACAGGTACCCTAATGACAAAACTAACTAACCAAGTCTGTAGTGTAGACAGTGTGTTTAAATGTGCTAGTACCACGACACCTAATTGGGCAAGCACAGGAAAGGAAAGCAGCTCTTAAATGGTACAGTTTGGGATAATTCAACAAGAGGCGGTAACCATAATAAAAGGACAAATTTCGAGGTCATGGCAGAATGAAGAAAACCAATGGTGTCCCGCTTGACTGACCGTGAATAGAGCCACTTGAGCCAACCGCGGCAGGCCAACGCTGTAAGTTAAAAAAAAAATATCAACGATCCAAACAAATATACAGCGGTTTTTTAAATTTGTCGTGGCAAACTTCACGTTAAGGTCATCATCTGAACAGCAGTTGCAGCTGCAAGATTTAGTGATCATGGTAATGGACAACTTGCTAAGTAAAGTAGAAGATGCTCTTCAAAACGTTATAGGGGAACAACTGCAGAAAAAACATCACCTGTTCAACAATGGAATGGTCGTCGCTGTCATCACCATCACGATCAATCTCGAACGGGGTATTCTACTATCGATATTGGATGACCAGTCTCTAAGTTTCACGAAAGACCGAAATTTGGGAAAGAGTGTCGAAAAGGATACTTTTTCCTTGGATTGGGAGAAGAAAATTTCTTCTTGCTGGGTTCGACCTCGTTGACGCATGTGGTAATGTTCACATTGTAGCATTGGATGTGATGTTTGAGCATTGAGTTCCTAGCGACAGTAAAGAAATGGGCAGCTTCTAGTTATAATGGGATCTGTGAACCTGTTTTGCGATTATAGTGACTCTATACTACGATGAGAACGTCTTCCGAGTTTGGACTGTGCCGTTGTTGTAACCGAAGTTGCCAACGTTTTACCCACTTACGTAAGAAGCTTCATCAGGGCGTAAGAGAAATCGAAGAACTCAAACAAGCAACCGAAATCTAACTAAGAACTTTTCAAAAGTTAGGTAATCAACTTGTGAACCAAGCCAGATTCTAAACTCCAGTTGTGACGATACTTCTTTTTTATATACGGAGACTATTTCTTCTTAAGTCACTTCAATTCTCTCGTCTTTATTTTTTCTTTGTTTTATGTACGGTCTTTGTGTGCACACAAACGAAACAACGAAAATTGTTTTATGCCCTTGCCGCTAAATTATTTAAAAAGTTTGGTATTAAGTTGGCGGCTCATTATGCATCATCAAAAAACGTTAATGATTTTTCACTGCGGTTGTTTAAAGTCAAGGTTACTTTGGATGAACTAGGCAAAGGAACTGTACTGTTTAACTAGGTAACCGAAAATATTGATCGCAACTTTTTTTGTGTGAGACCAATTATAATGTATATTTCATACCTCTAATTTTACTGTGCGTTGTACGGGTGATCATATGACACATCTTTGGAAAGATCTTGTTCTCTATTGAGTAACCGCTTGTTGAATAGCCTGAGAGCAAGTTTACACTACAAAATTTGTACAATTATTTGGGACAACCTAATCGTAGAATTCTTCTATTTTCGTTACAATAATATGCGTGTATTATTTATAGGTGTTTATTTACCATTACTTTGGGAACAGAGTTTTTGCATAAGAACACCTATAGCTCTTGGATACACCCGAGGTCATTTTTCCGCCCTTGTTCCAATGGAACCTTACAGTAGTCGTTTGGATAGATCACAAACTCATCATCCCGATGAATTACAAAGTATATTTTTGCCGTTAATGGATAGGGAAAGAAAATTGTTACATGTACATTTTTTAACAGGTTCAGAGGTAATTTCGTCGTAAAGAGTTGTTTATTTTTTTTTATATTTGAGTGTTTTGCAGCTTGGTAGAGAAGAAACAATATTGAGACAGTGGTTAGATGTATGCGAATCTGAAGGCGGAATATTAGTTGCACAGCAGTTTTTACATAAACGACCCTTACTGGTTGCTCAAATGATTGAAGAATGGTTGAATCACTACCGCAGATTGGCGTAAGTATTATATGCTGCTCTAATTTAATGGATTATATCCTCATATGCACAAACAAATCCCAACATAAAATTGTTTGCATTAACCGATTCGGTTACCAATGATGAAATACAATTCATATCAATTTCAACTAAAATACATTAATTTCAAACGCTAAATATAAATTGACTAGATTGATAAATAACCAATAGAGTATTTTTATTAAAGCAGACATTAACCAATTCGGTTACAACAATTAATTAACATAAAACGTTTATAGGGTGCTCGTTAATTAAACGCTTCAAAATATGATCTTATTTGGATACTCAACAGTTTATTATCTCTTGCAATGGATTGTATCCCCACATCCACAAACGAATCCTAATATAAAATTGTTTGTATTAATCGATTGAGGTTTTTCACAACGAATAATGCAACGATAACAAAATATGAACGAGACTCTTAATGGTGTTAAAATAACCAAAACCGCTAAAATATTGAATTACTTGTATCTTAGAAACCGAATCAGAAATGACAGTCGGAAAGATAAATTATAATGCAATCTGAATTTTATTAACACAAAGGAAATTCAAAATCGGCGAAAACCGACAAACGGGTGTTTTAACAACGTAAATCATAAGTTAATTGAAAACAAACATTTATTTACAAATTCGAAATAATAAAATACGTCAATCAAATTATCTAAAAGCATTCAAATCTTGAATATATACAAACTTAAAATCAAGACGATCGTAAATACGAGGGTCGGTAAGAAAGTACGTATTGAAACGTTCTCAAATTCAAGAGCCTTCTAGAAGTTTTATCCATTTTCTAGAACGTTCACCGAAGGATATGGAACAATCGCGAACGTTTCGCGAAGATGTATAAATTCGGTGCTAACAAATTAGAGGTCAGTTATTTCCCGTAATTCGAAGACGGCAGTGTTAAGAAGATTATTCAAGTCGAAATAAATAAGTAGTTAACGCGTGTGAGATAAATCTACAGTGTATAACCTTGTATGTGACTTTAGTGTAAATAAACAATAACTGTTAAATAGTTATTCGCGGGGTTATCTTCGTGTAAGTGATAGTGTTATACATAAATTATAGTGTAAGTGTTTTAATTAAATTTGCTTAGATTGAATTAGTTCGGTTAGTTTAAACATGTACATATTTTTAGTATAAATAAATTACATAGTTAGTAGTAATAAAATTCGTTACACGTGGTATCAGGTGCGTGGTATTGAATAAATAAACAATTGGTTAGCCTGCGATTTTAGTGTAAATATCATTAAGTAACTTAATATAGTTCCCGTAATAAAAACATTGATTGCGCAAATAACTGTTTAGTTCGCGATAAGCGTATTTATTTAGAAAGTGCTTTATTATTCGTGGTTAAATTTATGCCGGTGACGCGGTTGCAAGCAGTTAAAATGGATTCCAAAATATTTGAAATTCTTGAATCGATGAATAAAAATATGGAAAAAAATAATAGGAAAATAGGCGAAAATGGAAGAAAAGTTTTACGAAAATTCGCAGAAAATGGGAGAAAATTCTAGAAAAATAGAAGAAAGATTGTTGGAAAATTCTAGAAGTTTAAAAGAAGAAATACAAACGAGCATAGAAACCCAAATTAAAATTGTTTAAGAAGAAACCCAAACAGATATGTTAAATTTAAAAGAAGAATTTGCGAATCTGTGAATGACAAAATAGAAGAAGTAGAAGACAAATTAGAACAAAAGTTAAAAGAAAATTCAAGAACCATAGAAGACAAACTAGAGAAAAAATTGAGAGAAAGAATACAACTGCTTGAAGAAAGAATGACCTAAATGAATTGTCACGGTGAAGGAAGCGTCACGAGTGAAGATTTAATAATGGACCATCGGGAAGAAACCACTCGCAAGTTGTACATCCGAATTTTGATGGTAAAGTTCTACGGTCAACCTATTACAAGCAGTTTGAAGCCGCAGCTACAGCTGCTGGAGCAATAAGGCGACGTCTTTAATAGTGTTCTTACGTGGAGAAGCACTTGGAATTCTACAAACTGTTCTTGATCACCTATAAGAAAATTACGAACTAATTTCACGATTAGAAATGAGATATGGAGATGCTCATCTTGAACAAGTCTATCCAGCTCAAATTAAAAGTCGGGTTCAGAAAGCTGCCGAAAGTCTTCAAGAGTTCGAGACTAACATCGCCAGAATAACACGGTTTGCGTATTCTACAGCACCAGATACCTTCTTAGAGTAGTTGGCTATTCAAATCTTTGTAGACGGCTTCCGAAACAACGAAACGCAGCAGACTCTCCGGTTAGCTCGACCAAAGACATTGGATGACGCTTTGGTGCATGCTTTGGAGTTTGAAGCAGCAAAACAAGCATCGCAACGAATCTGTCATAAACTTTGCTGTGCTTCAGAAAATACCCGCGCAGACACTGAAAAGCATCGACGAGATAGCGCGACGAACACTTCGGGAAAGAGGAGTGGCGACTTTGAACTGCAGTGAAATGGCCACGTACGACGGCATCGTACTAAACCTAAGGAGGACAAGAAGAGCGCTCGAAAATTTGGAACGAGGTGACCAAAAGAGACAAAAAGTAATCTCATCTAGTCAGGCTCTGGAGATTACCATTCAAATGGCATCGCCTAGGGAGCAGTTGCGTAGCATTTATCTCGATGGCAACATCAATGGAAGAAGCGTTCAGTTACTGGTTGACACGGGAGCGACGAAGACAATTAGTCGTCCTGACATCTTATTGGAAAACGAGAAGTCTTTACCAGTAACAGTATGACTTCAAACGGCGACGGACGAGGAAATACCTACTCACGGACAAGTCAAAGTAACCATTGGTTTGGGAAATGGAGACTCGACCATCAAGTACTGGTAGCCGACATCACGGAAGAAGTTATCCTGGGAATGGACATGATAAATAAGTATAGGTTTCGTTTGGATATGAAGAACGATGTCCTGAAGATCTACAATGAAGAAATTCCTTTTCATTCGTCAGAGAAGGCAGCCGTGCGAGTCTTATTGAGTGAAAACGTAACTCTGCCTGCAAGGACTAAAAGTGTGGTGATGGCACGTCTGGATGGAAATCTCCGGGTAGGCTACAAACGCGCAATTGAACCAATGGAGGGCGCCTAGTTAAAAAAGGACTATTCGTTGGCAGAACTTTAGTACGAGTAAAAAACACGATGCCAGTAAGGATCTTAAACATCAACTCAGATCTTGTAACGTTGAAAAAGAAGACCGTGGTAGGCCAATGCACGCCAGTAATTGTGAGATGCGTGAAGTCTAACGAAGATACGTCGCCTAAGAAGTGTCCACAACATATATTGGACATTCTTACTACCAAATGTCAATCCCTCAGCCAAGACCAGCTGGCTAAAGTTAAAGTGATGATCCAAGAGTATCAAGACGTGTTCGCGCTGGAGAGTGGTTCCAAAGGAAGAACTAACGTGGTGAAACATAAAATCGGCTCGGCCGATACGACAACAGCCACGCAGACTTCCTTTGGCAAAAAGAGAAGAAGCCGAACAAATAATTACGGATATGGAGAGAATAGGCGTGGTTGAACCTTCAAGTAGCCCATGGGCATCCTCAGTGGTGCTCGTAAAGAAGAAGGGTGGATTAACGAGGTTTTACGTAGACTACAGACAGCTAAACGACGTGAGCAAAAAGGACAACTACCCTTTAGCCAGAATTGACGATACGTTACACACCCCGTCAGGATCCCAGTGGTTTTCTACGTTAGACTTAAAGAGTGGTTACAAGCAGGTTGAATTGGAACCCAAGGATCGTAAAAAAACATCTTTTACGATTGGAACTGGTTTGTAGCAGTTGATTGTAATGCCTTTCGGCCTGTGTAACGCTCCTCCGACGTTCGAGCGGTTAATGGAGACCATCTTGCGCGGACTGTCTTGGAAGACGTGCTTGGTTTACCTAGACGACGTGATCGTGGTTGGAAGATCATTTGAAAAACACTTGAACAACTTGAAAGAAGTGTTCCAGCGACTACGTGGGGCTAATCTCAAACTGAGCCCAAAGAAGTGCCACGTATTTAAGAAGGAAGTCAATACCTTGGCCACGTCGTATCTAGAGATGGAGTAAAGGCTGACCCATACAAAATCCGAGCAGTGCAAGCATGGCCAAGACCAATCGACAAACATCAGGTCCGAAGTTTCCTTGGGTTGTGCACTTATTATAGACAATTTGTACCCGGATTTGCCAATATTGCCAGACGAAATTGACGAAAGAAAGAGCAGAATTTAGATGGAATGAAGACTGCGAAAATTCTTTCCATCAACTAAAACAGGCCTTAGTCACTTCGCCGATTTTGAGTTATCCAAGAGAAGATGGAAAATTTGTTTTGGATACCGACGCCAGCAATCCGGCCGCATGCGCGGTCCTTTCGCAGGTTCAAGATGGACAAGAAAAAGGTATCGCGTATTTTAGCAAGGTTTTGTCCAGACCAGAAAGGAATTATTGCGTGAGTAGGAGGGAGCTGTTAGCAGTCCTCAAGTCTATAGAACATTTCTACAAATATTTGTATGGACGAAAATTTTTACTGAGAAGAGACCACGCCGCTTTAAAATGGCTACTGCAGTTCCGTAACCCCGAGAGACAAGTGGCAAGATGGATCGAGAGATTGCAAGAGTATGACTATGACACAGAACATCGTGCCGGAAGCAGTCATCGGAACGCTGATCTCTTGTCCAGAAGACCATGTCCGGCGGACTGAAGCCATTGTTCGCGACTTGAAGAAAAAGTCGAATGCCTCCGGAGAACTGCTATGGTTGATGACGAGTGGGAACCTGAGCAGTTGCGTCGCGAACAAGAAAACGATCCTGAAATAAGACCACTCCTGGACTGGAAAGAAAACGGCCGACGACCAACCTGGGAAGAAATCAGTGCTTTGGGCAGAAACATCAAAGCGTATTGGGCGCAGTGGGACTCTTTGATAGTAGAAGACGGTCTTCTTAAGCGATCCCTAGAGAGTGTCGAGGGCACGGGAAACAGACTACAGTTGGTAGTGCCAAAGAGCCGGGTGTTAGAAGTGTTGAAGCATCTCCACGATGGTACAGCAGGAAGACACTTTGGCATTAAGAAGACATTGGGGAAAGCTCGAGAACGATTCTACTGTGTGAACTGCAAAGAGGACGTCATGAAATGGTGCCGTAAGTGCACGATCGGCGCATCGGGAAATGGTTCAGCGAAAAAGCGCAAAGCACCGATGAAGCAATACAACGTAGAAAGCCCTTTAGAAAGAGTAGCGATTGACATCGCAGGGCCGTTCCCAGAATCTGATTCGGGAAACAAATACATCCTGGTGGCGATGGATTATTTCACGAAATGGACGGAGGCTTACGCCATACCCAATCAAGAAGCAGCTACAGTCGTAGACGTATTAGTAAAAGAGTTTTTTTACCGGTTTGGAGTTCCGTTGGAATTACACTCTGATCAAAGTCGCAACTTTGAGTCTGGGCTGTTTCAAGAAGTTTGCCGACTGTTGGAAACCAAGAAATCTAGGACGACGCCACTCCATCCTCAATCTGATAGCATGGTTAAGCGGATGAATCGAACAATGGGCAAGTACTTAGCCAAGGTAGTGTCCGAACACCAAAGAGACTGGAATAAGTTCTTGCACCTTTTCCTAATGGAATACCAATCATCCGTTCACGAAAGCACAGGCCAAACACCATCCTGTGTGATTCTCGGTCGCAAAATACTATTGCCATGCGACCTCCAATTTGGACGAGGACCGGAAAAAGAAGTTGCTGGAGCAGATTACGTCAGCAAGCTGGCCAAGAAGCTAGACGAAGTAAATTAGGAGGTCCGTAAAAATACACAAATTTTCAGCTACATGATGAAGACTAGATATGACGTCAAGGCACAAAATGGTGGGTTTTAACCTGGCGACATGGTCTGGTTGTATAATCCCCAAAGGAGACGTGGTTTGTCGCCGAAGCTGCAAAGGCAATGGGAGGGCCCTTATGAAGTCGTGCAGCGTATTAATGACGTTATATATCGCATCCGAAAACCACCCAGAGGCAAGCCAAAAGTGGTCCACGTCGATTGTCTAGCCCCGTTTGCTGGCGATAACCACAATACACAAGTTCAGGTCCGAACCAGAGTAATAAGCAGCAGAACCAGGAATCAAATCGAAGGAATGGAGTTCGAGAAGTTTATGAACTTATACGGAGGTTCTGGAAAAGCTAGGTTCGGAGTTACCACCGAGGAACAACAAGACCTGTTCCAAACACAAAAAGATCACACATTGCGTGAGCGAGGATCTTGACATGTCCACAGGGGTTGCAGTCGTATTTAAAAAGCAGTTTGGGCAGCAACATAAACTAAGAAGACAGCAACTGGTAGTCGGAAAGGTTTTAAGACTACGTGGTGACAGACGCTTCGTTTTCTATCTGGTCACCAAGAAATACTCAAGTACCAAGTCGTTATACGAAAATCTGTAGCGGACATTATGGAATCTCAAGAAAGAAATGGAGTTCCACCATGTTAAGAAATTGGCAGTACCCAAGCTTGGTTGTGGCTTAGATAAAGTGAATTGGAGTACGGTTCGAAACATGTTGGAGGTCGTCTTCCGAGGAGCAGGCGTCCAAGTGTTGATCTGTAGTTACCAACCAAGGAAAATATCGGGTCAGGAAAAGTCCATTGACTGTTACTTTTATGGTCAAGGAAGTTGCCGAAATGAAGGAAGCTGCCGCTATCGCCACGATCCTTTCTACCGGTGTGGCATCCAGTCTCCTGACAGAACAGTCCTAACGAGGGACAGTGAAACGTTCTCAAATTCAAGAGCCTTCTCAAAGTTTTATACATTTTCTAGAACGTTCACCGAATGATATGGAACAATCGCGAATGTTTCGCGAAGATGTATAAATTCGGTGCAAACAAATCTGAGGTCAGTTATTTCCCGTATATCGAAAACGGCAGTGTTAAGAATATTATTCAAGTCAAAATAAATAAGTAGTTAACGCGTGTGAGATAAATTTACGGTGTATAACCTTGTACGTGACTTTAGTGTAAACAAACAATAAGTGTTAAATAGTTATCCGCAGACTTATCTTCATGTAAGTGATAGTGTTATACATAAATTATAGTGTAAGTGTTTTTATTAAATTTTCTTAGATTTAATTAGTTCGGTTAGTTTAAACGTGTACATATTTTTAGTATAAATAAATTAGTTAGTAGTAGTAAAATTCGTTACAGTATGATAATCTAACGAAGGTTAGAGGTTTTTGGGTTTGCAACACTAATATGTAAGTACATAATTGGCATGTCGAATTACAGAGGAGTAACATAGGGACAGAATTACCGAGTGTCTACTGTAGTTTTCTGTTCTTTACTATTCTACTATTTTCTTTCTATTTTGCTGTGACACACTGAAATAGTTCGTTGAAGTGGTGATGTCGTATATAAACTTTGACAATGTTCTATAGTATGCTATAGAAGTTTAAAAAGTTCCATTTTTTAAGTATGTTATGTGCAATTTCGAAATGTTTTAGAAATATTCCAGAGCGCTAGCTTTGCGACGTCTTCGTTTACTCTCTAAACTCTCTACAGCGCCCCCTTTCGTATTTTCCTTATCTCTGATAATGAGCATATGTCTATTTAATGTTTGCTTAACTCTTTAATGACTCTGAATTTTATTGCTCCATAATGTTATATTCCAACTTCTAATTAGTAATTGCGTTCTCGGTTTTCTTGTCTTGTTTTACATTGAAATCTTTTTTTGTTTAGGGGCAGATCTCTGAACGGAGATGGTGGGTTTCTAACATCTTTCTTTATTCGGGATTGGGGCCGGTAGTGAATATTTCTGGATTACGTAATCTACTCATTGCTCTCCACTAGGGCAGTTGATTAAATAACCTAATTGTTGGTAGTCTAATTATTGCTTCTATATTTTGGTTTGGGTTTAACGTGGAAAAATGTTCTAAGGACAATTTATGCGCATGATGCAGTGTGTATAATTCTTTTAATAAAAATTATTTTTTTACAGGCAAATGACATCTGCACCTTTTGCAAGACCGATACCAATTCAGGACTATTCTAGCGATGGAGATACAGACGACGAATAACACAAATGGAAATCTGTATCGTGTAATACACGTTAGTGTATGTAGATGTGCTTATGTAGTACCTTGATTAAAATTCGAATATTTGGAAGATTATGGAGTAGGTTCACAGAAATTAGTGGGTAATAAAAAATAAAAAATGAAATTTTTTGCTGAAAACAAAAAAAGTTTAAGCTCCTACTAAAGATATTTACTTTATTCTAGTTAACAGATCTTTCAATATAACTTTAATTTTTATTGTAATTTGAATTTAATTTTTGAATGTTGCAAAGATTCAGACTTGTGTATTGAACTTAAAAAGATGCAGTACAAATGATAGTATAAAGTTTTATCTCTTTATTATTTTTTAAAAGAAAAAGATGTGGCTTTTCCTATAAATCAATAATGTTGCTTAAACGGCCATCGATCTTGAATTTACATGTCAATTCGAGCATGTGTTTATAGATGGGATGTGTGCGAGAGTTCGGTTTAAATCATCCGTTTTTTCATTAGCTATTAATAAAACTTTAGACTTGTTGAAAGTAAAAATTTTTAGCAAATAAATTCGTCAATTAATTGAATTTAGGTTTTGCCAGGTATCATTCGCTATTAAGAAATTGTAGAGGTGCTGCCGCGAATAGAAAAATTTTAATCATGCTTTAATTTGTGACAATTTTAATTTCGATATTTTCGTATTTTTAAAGCTTCTTGTAGCTCTATACACTACATTTACTCTTTTTTTCCCTCTTTTTTGTTATAATTTTGTTTTTCAATTGTAAATAAGGGATGTTGTACAACTATATTGTATTATTTAATTTTTTATCGATGTTAATTTGTTCGCAATAATAGAAGTATCATCTTTCGGTTTAGATCACTTGTAATAATTTATCAATGTAGTAGATTTTATTTAAATTTTTAAAAGCTATTGAAATACTTAACGAAAATTTACGAAATATTAAATATATTATATTGTTAAAATGATTAACAAAAGTGTGTTACAAAAAATATAGAATAAAAATTTAATCTACATTATTTACACATACTTTAATTTAATATTTCTTTTTTTACAATTTGGATTATTACTTGGTCGATTAGATGGGAACACGTCCTGGTGCCTTAAGGAAACGTAAACGTTTGTATATTTTTTTTCAGACAAGTGTTTTGATTTTAATTCTTTTTGCAGAAGACGTTAGAAGGTGTAAAGAGAAGTATCACTTTGACCCAAAGGTTTTACTAAGGCGCACTTTAATAAAATCGACTAACTAAAAAAGCAAATAGATCTAAAAGGAAAGTTTCTGTATGTGTTGATACACGTCACAGCTAATTGACGCGATTCTGATTGGTTACGGCTGAGAAATAGGTGGGAGTAACCAATAAAAAGATAATTCAAAACCTTATTCACGATTGTAATGAATCGTGTCGTTTATGTATGGAAACTTTTGTTTAGTCGATTTCTTTAAAGTGATGAAGCAAACTTAACCCGATTTACGTACGAAAGATTTTATTATTTTACTATAGATTCCTGTCGTGCGAGTTAATTGGAACGTTTCTTGCAACGTTCGTTTAGTTTGTCTGGATACGCTGAATATCTTTACCTCGAATTGCATGGTCTACGGACACTGAAAAGCCTTCATTCTACGAATCAAATTTCTTTTGGCTATTTGTTGCGTTTATAACTTCTATAAGTATATGCTTTCTCAAGAATAATCTTAGTAGAATTTAAAAAATAATTCGCGTGGATTCGACCAATTTTCGTGACTTAAGTACACTGAAGAAAGAAAATAGTTTCAAATTTTCTTGATCACTAGATGACTTCTTCATTTACATTTTTGTCGTATTTCAGTGGTAACTTCACCTTTTTTTAAATGCTAAGTGTTTGTCTGGAGATTTTGAAGAGCATTTTTTTGAACAAAATCACTTCGAAAAGTACCGTTTTCGGAATAATCAATCGCATACTTTAATTTTTTTTAATTAGTAATAATACTGGACAAATAAATTATTTAAACAGGTTCACTAAAACTTACAGAACCTCCTGAATGGTGGTTTACATTCCAGTAAATTTTACCGAAATTTTCTGTGTTCGGTGGGTCTCGCAAAAGGAAAGGAAGAAACCTCTTTGGTTCTCGAACTGAATGTAAATGCAAGATTATTACATAATTTAGATTTATCAAGCAACCAGTTTATAATTAAAGATATCAATAAACATCGGAAAGTTAGAACATCCCTAAATTTAAACCAATTAAACAAATACACACATATGATAACAGTTTTTAATTGCAACACATATAAACACGTGCACAAACATCATTATATTAAACAGAAGAAAAGTTAGGTAGTTTAACTTGCGGCCTGGTACTGGGGACCTGGTTACGGAAGCAACCCAGCTAAAGTTGGAAGTTACGGTACAAGCAAACGTGGGCTAAAAATACACATCATAATGTATCAAAAAAATTATAAAATTGTAGGGTCCGTTATCCTGGCAACCTACCGCGACTTTAATACATAAAAGCGGGCACTTGTCTATATCATAGACTCAATATACACTACTTCACATAAAAATATTACATTACATGTTACAAGGCAATGCATGTACTGGCATTTTTCCCTGGTACCAAACTCATTAGAATCATCATCAATAGCTAAATATTACCATTGATATTACGATCGAAAGGTGTCTTAACTTTGACCAACTTTTATATCATCATACTGTAATGCTAGAATTTTAATACAAAGTGTTACTGATTTTAGTTGATTTTATCACTTTTTTAAGTTAGCTAACTAATACCTTTAGTTACGCCTATAAAATTTCATAAAACTCAAAGAAAACCAAACATTACAGAAATTTTATGTTATGAATTCTGATTTTACCACAAGTTGGTACTTTTCTTCGACGTTCCACCCCTAGTGTACGCAATCTTCTCTTAAAACAGATTTGTAGTTATCGTTCGTTCCGCCAGATGACTATGCTTACGTAATTTCTCGCGTATTTAATTGATTTAAATTTAAACTGGATCATCTCAAATATTATAAATAGTTCATAAGAAATAAGTAAGGCTGCCATTTCTGTTTGGTAAATACTTGGTTCGATTGTTCGCGAACAGCTTTAAAATGGGATATCGCTCCACCTTGCAGGTACCGAGTCATGTTATCTAACAGGCCTTAATTCAGTATTACAAGTGTAAGATAAGTTTAACCGCTTTTAAATAACAAAATTCTCTAATATTCACTTGACTTCAACCCAAACGTGTTTTAGTAAACTGGATTTTAATATTATTTTAGAGGGAGCATATAGAGCTGAGTAAAAAATTCAATATAACAACTGTTTTTGTACTGTTTGCAATTCTTTATTTTTTCGTTTTTTTTAGAAATAGTTTATTGTTTAAACATAGATTTTGGGCTATATACAGTGGAGGTAGGTATATAATCATTAATCAAAGAAAATGATGCTTTGGACAAGATCGGACAACAGCGCACACTGTTGATAGAACTATAGATGAGCAGCAGAATCTGAAATAGCGATTTTGCGAAAGGAACAGATTGCTTATTTTCATTCAGTGTGTAGTTGTTTATTACCTTGAGTTTGTTGTTCTTTCGTGCACTAAGAAAGTATCAGTCGCTATTCATAAAGGTTTTAAATCGTTGGTACTCTATTTCAGATTCAAGTCAATAGATAAACCTGAAAAAAATCGTTTCTTTTCTACCATAGTTTAAAGAGGATATGATTCAAATTCTAATCAGTTCTATTTCAGTTAAAGAAAATTTTTTTTGGTTTTATAGGCGATAATAATACTCATAGGAAGCAAAATATCTGCGTTAAAAAAATTGAATTAACTAAATTAAATTTATATAATGTGTAAAGAATCTATCTATTTACGTAAATAACGAAACTAATAATTACATTGCTTAATTCCGGCTAATGTCATGTACGTGCTGGTATTGCGGTAATTATCATTTAACATACAACGTATACTTACACGTTTAAATGGAACGACCTAGACTAGAATACGTTTACTTTCAGTTTTGACACTTCAAGCAAATATACAATTTAACTTGTCCAATCGAATGAGGACTTCTTCAATATATTCTAGGATAGTAATATCCAGTCAATTTGGTGCATTAGTCTGAAGGGACACGATTCATAACAAGGGTAAAGCTATTACAAACATTGGGGTGCCCAGGAATGACATGGCTACACTTATATTAATGATAGAGTCAGAAGGTCTGACAACAGCGTACAGGGTAAGAATTAGCGGATGTAAAACCACCATATCTACCAGAACGAGATATTTGGTCAACAACGTGTCCAAGGGAGTGGGGGGTTTTTTATATGTAAGAAATACACTAGCTAAATATTTACACATTTTTAATAACTCAATCCCTCTCCTTTCAACAAGAATTTCTTGGCACACCATTGGGTAAAGTGTGCAGTAAACATACAACCAATTTTTATTTTACACTTCTGCGAACCTTATGGGCTAACCATATCGACAAATAGAACGGAGGTAGATAAACAACGACCAATGAAAAAGTAGGAAATCAAATGGTTCCAAGTCGTTACAAGTACTGAAACAGCATTTGTTATCAGTGGATCAGCGAGAAACTGACATTAATTTAGACAATATAGTATTTTAGGCAAAAATTACTGCGATCTCCGCTTGTACTGAAAAGTCTTTTAAAAATAGAAAAATTGTTAGTCAATTTCAAACCAAAGAAGCAGGATTTGGGCCCCCCAAACCACTAGAACTTGCTTGGTATACGTTTTCCACAAGGATTCGTAAAGCATAGAAAATGTATCACATAGAAGCAGGCGCGGCTCCAGCAGTTTATTTCGGTGGGGGCTCCATCAGTTTTGCACATTTTTAAATAATAATGTATTGAATATGGCGTTAATATAAAATTGAATAACATTTCGTTATGCACCAAGCTTTTACTTGCAAGCGATAAAGCATCATAAATTATACAACTATTAAAAAAATCGAATGTATTACATACAAAGTGAGAAAAACTTCAGTATTATTTTCAATGTCGGGGGGGGGGGGGCATAGCCCTCCCCCTCTGAAGCCGCGCCTGCATAGAAGGAAATCTAGTCAGACTCAATCGGATGGGCTAGGTATTGGATACGTGCATAGAGACCACGCGGTTCATTGGAGACCTGCCTTAAGGCTTATTCTCGCTACTAAGGCATAAAACAGTGATTGGAGAAGGACTTGGGTGAGTGTGAGGGAAACAAGAGAGGCCGAGTTAGTTCAAGTCAGGGATGGCGTAACCTTTTGCGGGGAGGGGTCCAAAAATCTTGCGAGACTTGAATACACATTGAAATCTTACGCTTTTGTGGTTAAAAAGTTTTAATTCAAAGCCAAAAAAAACTTACACTTAAATTTAATAATTAGGTAATTTTCGTAGACCGTGGGGTCGGGTTCTTTTACAAGGTTCTGGTCTCTCTGCGAATGGTCTATAAATGTTAACATCAGGCAACAGTCTAAGGATGGCCTGAGGGGAATTGGGGTAAGAATTAATAGTGGCTAATATGACACTCCGATTATCATCAAATTCGCGACAAGCGAAAATCCGACGTGCCTGAGTGTCAGAAACACTACACGATGAACAGCTGTCGGAATACAAAACGCTAATGCGTTTTAGATTACAACGAAATTCACCGTGTGAGAAATGATTTGGACAGCCTCTCGTCTGAGGACGTGGGACATTCTGACCCAGGTAAGGACTTCCGGAATGAGGGAATAGGCGTTGCGCCCTTTCTAGGAATCGAAATCAAAACTTTGAGGTGGCGTTTAGCAGCTGAAGAGGACGTAAAATGATTGAGTGAAACGTGCTGGCCGAGAAAATTGCACGTGTTTAGTCTTACCAAAAACTTTGGTGTAGTAAATTTTCTGCAAAAGGAGATGTAGGGGACGATGCTTGAATATGATACAGAGGGTATTTACAGAAACGGTGCGATAAGCCCCGAAGATAGGGATTAGAGCGAGGCCAGTTTTCTAACCACGTGTGAGTGGGGAAGTCTATGATACCAAATGTCTATACAATAAGTGAGCATGGGAATAAATAAAACATCCACCAAAAGTAAGTGGTTTTTACTCAAGCAGAACTCGATAAATTTTAATCGAAATTATATCTGTTCGGCAGAACCCGCAATAGGAGGGAGAGAACAGGCGAAGAAACCCAACCTGTCCTCTAATTGAATGAAAATCAGTTTATAACCAAATATTACAATAAACATCGGAAAGTTAGGTTTTTCCAAATTTAAGTCAATTAAACGAATACACAGATATGATAACAAGTTTAAATCCCAACACATATAAACACGTGCACAAACATATTAAACAGAAGATGAGTTAATTAACTTACGACCTTCCAGTAGATACTGAAGTCCTGGTTACGGAAGCAACTCAGATAAAGCTGAACTGTTGATACGATAAAACGTGTAATAAAAATACACATAATAGTATACAAACCTCATAATATACCAAAAAAATGTTATAAAACGTAGGGTCTATTATCATGGAAACAACGTACCGCGACGTTAATACATGAAATCAGGCACTTGTCTATATCATAGACCCAAAATACACTACTGCTTCGCATGAAAATATAGGGTCTTCATGGTATAAGAACTACCTGCGACCACACGCTGTTTGTCCATCACGGTAAATAATATATTAGATTACATTTTACAAGGCAATGCATACACTGGTGCTTTTCCCTGTTACCAAACCCCTTAAAATCATCATCAATAGGTACATTTTACGATCGAAAAGATGTTCTAACTTTGACTAAGTTTTAGCAACTTCCTGTTACAAACAAAAAAAAACACCTGCACAAAGTCGCTTTCAATTTTAATCATCTTCAAATTTACGAATCTAAATTACAGTTCAAGCATTCTATTCGATTTAGTAATTTTAAATAGTATAAAAACACCAAACACAACAATAACTTTAAAAACATTGTGCAATGTACCGCTGATAATGATAGCATAGCTATCAAAAAGCGTACGGTATTTTTTAAAGTTAATATTGTGGTTTTTATACTATTTCAGTGATATTGCCACAAAATTTCTTCCAGTTTCATTAGTAATTTAAGTTTTTAATTGACAATTGGTGAAAAACATCGTTTACTAATTCCACATAAATTGACTGAAATTCAGCGTACACAAAAATAATTGAATCGACAAAATTAAAATGGCCGTCAATGCATTTGTTTTGCCAAAACAAAGAAAAAATGTTTCTATAACGCAGGAATTTTGATACATAGTGTTTACAAATCTTATAACTTTACGGTAGCTAACTAATACATTTAGTTACATATCCATAAAATTTCATAAAACACAAAGAAAACCAAACATTGCACAAATTTTATATTATCAATGCTGATTGTACCGCCGGTCCTTCTGCTTTTAATGTTCCACCCTTAAACGTGTGCAACCTCCTCTTAAAACGGATCATGCGCATTTTTGTAGTTATCGTTCTTTCCGTCAGATGACGACACAAATTAAGTTTTAGCTCTCTGCTGGCTTTCTTAAGCAACGTACGATTTATTTTAAGCTACCTAGTTTTTGACTCTACCACGATACACCAGATATAGAATTCGAGCGATCTTGGTTTAAGCTATTTCAGTTAAATTTGAGAATTAGTCTTGTCAACTTATCTATGGCAAATAGTTCCACGTGGAAAAAAGTAGGGTGCTGACAGCTGAAACGCTTAGGGATTGGAACCGGTCGAGGATTTTTGACGGTTAAAGTAAAACGTACCAGTCGGTGGTGACTTTCAATCACCTCAGGGATGACTTCCTAGTTATAAATTTTACGAGCTAAAGCTTTAGATGCCAAGGTGAAGTGAATGTTTTAAGAACTTGGTGACTAACAAATGTGAAAAGTTAGTTAGCTTCGTTCGAAAATCAACAGGTTACGTTTACCTACAAGGTTCTCTACGCTTCTGCTTCGTTCGTCAGTCTGCATTGACTACCAAAGCGACGATTTCGATATGAAGTAGATGCTGTTAAATAAATACGAACATCTTTGCTTGGTGGCCAATATACGCCAATGACAGCCAAGGAAGTGTTTCCAAGTGTGATGGAATAGGTTAAGTTTGAGAAATGTTACAAGAAGAAAGATAGTCTAGCCCAGGCAGCACACTGACGTTTTATGACGACATTTACACGCCTTAATGACGTCCCTTACGTAATTTTGACGTCAATAAAACGTAACGTGCTGCCTGGGTAAGACCAGTAGGAAGGGCTAAATGTAAGAGCACCTATATCTTGTATATAGGTAAGAGAAACAAAAGAAAGTAGAGTGCTAGACAAAAGCAAAATCAGTGTTATTTAAATTAATAATGCAATGTTATATAACTAAACTAAACTCTTACTTTGACTAAAGAAACTACTTCTACCATGGCCAGAGGAGAATCGGGATAGAGGACGATCGTGGCTAACAGGCCACATCGAACGTAATTGAATTCGATGTGCTGAAATGTAAAGAACATGCCACACGACGGACAGCTGCGTACGTTCTCACTCGGCGGCCAATAATCATTGGCAAGGAAATGTTTTCATACGTAATCATAGATACTATACAGTGCAGTTATTTTGTTCAATGACTGAGAGTAACCACTCCCACGGGCTTCGAACTATTAAAAACAATAGCCGAGTAGTACCGCATAGAAGAGTATGCGGAAATTCTGTTGAAGAGTGCAGCCACGCCATACAACTGAACACGTCTCTTGGATTAGCAAGATGTGATTGTCGGAGAAGGAACTCATAACTTCTAAAGTCGCAACTCGTGAATTGCTAAGATTTACTTGCACAAACCTCGAAGTTAATTGAGTGTCTTTATTGGTGTGTGCTATTTTGGCATCGAGCTTCATATATGCTGGACAGGTTTCTGTTCCGAAGACCAAAGCGGAAAAGAGCTTTTAATTGCTCATTGGCAAGATATAAACTTACATCGGAAGCATCGTCAAAATTGCGATAGGTTCGCCTTCTTTTTCTGCTCAGCGGAGAGGTTTCCAGGAACGTAATAGATAGAAATACGAAGCGAAGATTTATCTTGCAGTTTGACAATCAGACTGATTTTGGCAAGGACGGCAGTAAGAATTTTAGTTAAGTCCGTATGCTCAGATTCTTGACTAGTGGTAGGCCGTAAATTCGCGGGTTAAAGACTTATCAAGATCGTCTTAGTTTTGTCCGATGTCTTCAATGGGAAATCCGGTTTAGGCACAACGACGTTCGAACGAGAATCAGAAGGCACTGTCTTACTATAAGGAATTGTGACTCTTTCTTTTTTTTTTAGATCGGACAGCTTGGGTGTACAAAAAAGGAGTAGAAACTGCTGCAGGGGTGCTGGATATTTTGGCGGTAACAGTTTGAACGGTTATTTTAACGCCTTCTAAGGCATCGGCGAGGTCAGCATTTTGCTGCGTTACACGCGTCGGAAAATAATTTTCTGAAAGTCGCTTGAGGTCTGCTTATTATGTCAATCATTTCAGATTGTTTTTACAGGGATATTTTACAGGCAGAATTAATTTTAGTACGAAATCTGTGTCAAATCTACAAAAAACAACAGAAAGAGAAAATATGAACAAGATGCCGACAGAGACACCGAAAGCTCCGGAGCCGAAGAAAGCGAATCCGGCAATCTCCCAGAAAACCGGCTGTGACCACACTCAAAAAGAAGAGGAAAACGAATAGTAGTGGAAAACGAATAAAAACATTCATGAGACGTTATCGTCCGACGTTACACGAGAAACAAAACTCCGGCTAGCAAGGTTTCCTTGCAATAGATAAAATAAATCAAACCTACCGAGTGCGAATATTCTTCTGATTGAGTCACGAATTCAGATCAATCTGAAATAAGAAACTTATTAAGACCTTTCGAGATGTTTAACTTCTTTGTAGTAAAAGAGTAAACTAACTGCAAGGATTATGAGTCATTTAAAATACCGGCACACCAAAAGTCAAGTAATTGTTACGTGCATAAATAAACACTTGTAACAGTTTTTCTCATCTTTTGAGTCTACTTGTTGACATTATCGGTTTTTATAGTTTTTGTTGAAAATGTTTACTAAACACCATATTTATTTACTAATTAATGTCTTACAGAATAATAAACATAGTTATCGATAATCAAATTTTTCTTTATTAAATATTTTCAAACGCGGCCATGTGGTATCACGGTTTGTTTTACCATATGCAGTACAAACATGAGATTGTTTAAGGCGTTACAAATTAATGAGTATATGAAGAAGTGGAACAATAAAAACGAATATAATTGTGTATCAAGATCAGTAACATATAGCCCAGTCATTTTATGCAATATTTTGAGCAAACCCAGAAAAAAATAATAGGGAGCTAATTTTTTGTATAAATGTTCTCTGAGGGTGAAAATTCAACATAGTAAAAGTCCTGTAAAATCCTTCTTCCGCAACCCCTCTTTTTCCACCCCCAAAAGCGCACTTTTTTATATTTTGCTTATTTACTCAAAAATGGTCGATTTGATTAAAAAATTATAAAAGTACTCTTTGATAGCATACAAAATTTCCTTTCCAACGATATATAACATGACCTATAGTTCTTTTTCTATAACCGCCCTAGAGCCGTTAACGTTAGGGGGTTGATTTAAAAGTTACCAAAAACAACCATTTTTACACGATTTTAATACTAATTATATTTTTTCACCCATGTTTTAATACCTTTGTCATAAGCTGAAGAAATAAATTTACAGCCCGCAGAATTTGTAATTGACGGGGGTTATCTTCTTCACACTGTATATGGCCAAAAGTTGCTACGTATAAAGCTATATGTCAAATATACGTTAATCACGTTATCCAACAGAATACAAATGCTGTTGTGGTATTTGATGGATATTCTGCAGTTACTAGTACAAAATCCGAAGAACAAAGAAGGCGTAGTAGAAATAAAATGTGTCCCGATATTATTTTTAACGAGAAAACTTGCGTTAACACTTTGCAGGCAGATTTTCTATCAAAGAAGAGAAATAAGGCTCGTCTAATATCAATGGTGTCTAATTTCTTAAAAATGGGAGGTGTTAATGTTGATCAAGCCCAGGACGACGCAGATGAACTCATCGTTAGTACAGCTCTTAGGTTACACCAATTAAACAAAAAAGTAGTTATTTTAGCTACAGACACCGATATACTTACAATGCTGATTGCCAGAGCTCCTACAGATAACAACATTTTTGTGCTTTATCCGGCTACGAGTAAAATACCTGCTCAAGTTTTTGTTGTTGACGATATTCAAAAAAATATAGGAGTATTGAAAGAGGCAGTTCTGTTTGCTCACGTAATATCGGGGTGTGATAAAACATCTGCTTTATATAATAAGGGTAAAATGAGTTCTTATAACTTGCAACAAAAGAGTAAAAGCTTAAGGGAGAAAGTTTGTCGCATATTTAATACGCCTAATCAACGTAAAAATGAAGTAGTTGCAGTTGGCGAAGAGTTTGTGAGGGTACTATATCCGGACGGCCAAGAGTTTTTAAACATTAACCAGCTTCGACATCATTTATACAACAGAATGATGGTTAAACAATCTGCAGCTTCTCTTATGGAGCTTTTAAACTTACCACCCACTAAAGCAACAAAAGAACAACACTCCTTGAGAGTATATCTTCAGGTTAAACAACCACCACTATGTTGCACTACCATTACAGTATTTTTGATCTTCTATAGGTACAAGAATGGCTAAAAAATCCATATACACTTACGGAGTGGGGTTGGAAACTAATACAAGACCAATTGTTTCCCATTCCAACGACACTACCCCCTGCGCCTGAATCCCTTCTGAGACTGATTCATTGTCAGTGAAAATTTACTTGTGCCGGTAGGTGCTCATGCAGGAACTCAGGCCAAAAATGTAGAGATGTTTACTTATTTAGAGTGCGCGTGCCTTATTTCCGAACAAGAGCTATTAAAATATAAATAGTAGGTTGAATGACAATTTTAGGTTTTATATGTTTTATTTGCGTAAATAATAAAATTGGCTGTATGGTTTACAAATTTATCCTATGTGGTTAACCCCCGGCTTTGGCTTGTTTTTAAACCAACCGCCTACCTATTTCACACTCCTCTATAATAAATATTTAATCCTGAAAACTTAATATATATTAATAATTAGTATTAAAATGGTGTAAAAATGATTGTTTTTGGTACGTTTTAAATCAACCCCCTAACGTTAACAACTCTAGGACGGTTATAGAAAAAGAACTATAAGTCATGTTATATATCGTTGGAAAGGAAATTTTGTATGCTATCAAATAGTACTTTTATGATTTTTTCATCAAATCAACCATTTTTGAGTAAATAAGCAAAATATGAAAAAGTGCGCCTTTATGGGTGGAAAAAGGGGGGTTGCGGAAGGAGGATTTTACAGGACTTTTACTATGTTAAATAGTCCACCCCAAGGAACATCTATACCAAAATATAGCTGCCTATTATTTTTTTCTGGGTCAATGTCTAAAATGACTGGGGTAATATACAATGAAATAGACAAGATCAGTAAAACATTTATGTTAAGAAACAATTCTGGCAGAGGCATGAAGAGTATACAAAGAAAGAGGAAGGCTATAAAACGATTAAAATATAATTACTTAGATCTTAAGAAAATCCAAAATAATGAGCTTCTGCAATGACGAGAAGTAGAATAGAAGAAACTACACAATCTACGTCTTACCCTGTGTGATTTTTTCTCGCCAATAATATCGTCACATTAAATTTATTAAAGGAGTTTAAGATTATCGCGGAATTATTTAAGTAAAAACAAAGTTTTTTTCATTTCAGTTAAAAATTAAAAATCCTTTTAGGTTTAACGAAGAATAGTTAAAAGGTGCGCCACTGCACGAAAAGTGAGGTATGGTGCTGCCACCTGGAATAAAACTCAGTGTTAAATGTGGGCTCGCCCGAACAGTCGTATTTGACGTGAGAGTATTTTAACCAATTTATTTAATTGTAAAATTTGTGAAATAAGTAATACGAGTTACGTCCGAATAATTGCCGCAGCGAATGTTATGGATTATTTTTAAAACACCGTTCGAGTAATTTTCATTCAAAATGGGTAAGTTAACCGGTGTTTCGTTATGGCTATTAATTTTTCACAAATTACTTCAAATAATTACGAAATAATACCTGCATGTTATCTAATCTGCTATCGTTCTTTAAGATAACTAACTTACATTTTGTATTCTACACGTAAATTGGTCTATGAATGGTAATTAACAGTTACACCCTATTTTTTCAACCCTTAATGCTTGCCAGTATTCTCCGTCAGCACCTAGCACCGCGTACTCAATGTGGGGGAACAAATAAATAAATAATTATGGTTTTGAGGTACCGTAAATGAAAAGGGAGAGCAAACACTATTTATAGATTTGATAATTCGGTAATTTTGCATATTGAGACCTTGACCCGATTGCGTTTACCCGACCTTTATGTTGTTTGCTTTAGTTTAAATAAAAGCAACTTTATCCACATAAAAGGACTTTAAAGTTAAAGTAGTCGGAGGGGAAGAGGGTCAATGTCCCACCTGTTAGGGAAGGACAGGATATATAATTCTTACATAATCTCCTCGACTTATGCGTACTAGTCTCTTTAAAACGAGAAGATCTAACCAGTTTCACTTTCTACCGGATCTAGACGTAAGATCACTTTCTAAATTCAGTTTCCCGGTTGAAGAACCTTATAATAATCGAGGTATTGGCAGATAACGATAAGTACCTGGTCATGAAGAACGTTCTGAATAGAAAGGTCAACGATGTTTGCCACCTATCTTAATTTTCCATTCTGTAAAAATAGAAATGACACAGGATTACATCATTGAACAATAAATATTTGCGTTTTTCTACGTTGTTGGAAACTGTTAAATTGCATAAGAAATTAGTCTGAGATGACATGACTTGTCGTTATTATTGTAAGACAAATGCTTTTCGCGTTTAACTTTTGTTTGATTTTCATAACTGAACGATTTTACATAACAGGGTGTGCCACGTAACTTACCTCACAGTAGTAGCTTCTACTAGCCTGTAATTTATACCTTACGATTTTGAATTGTTCCATTTAAAATTAGAGAAATTAGATACATTTGTAAACGATACTTTGCGCAACAACTGTAAAAACCATAAAATGCTCTACTTTCAAACTAATCAAATTTTAAAGGTGAAACATAACAAATTACAAAAAAATGACCGCCCGAACTAAAGTTTTTTTAATTTGCTACAAAAATTGGATTTTTAAGTAATTTTGACGAGCGTGTTTACATGAAATACACACCTATAAGCTCAGTTTGTTAATGACATACCTTTACCTACGTCTATATTACAGCACTTATTTATTGTTACTACTAAGAGAATTCTAAATAATGAGTATTGGTCACGTACATCAAAATGGGAACGTAAATAACGTAATACAGTTGTTATTTTTACGTTTTAAACCCACATGTAGGGGTCTGGGTAAAGGTTTTGTGAGATCAGCAGTCTGTTGTTCTGAAGAGACTTTTTTTCTGGTCTTTTGCTCGTTTCCAGTTCAAGCTTGTACTGCTTGTCATAGCTTCGTTGTAAGCAGCAGGTTCATCACTATCACTTCCTACATTTGTACGGTACAAAATAAAGTGTATTTCTTATGTTAAAACCGTCAACTTCGTTTTCACCCAACACTTCTTCCAATTTAGGCAGTGAGTTCTTTTTACTTCGAGAAGTTGGACTTTCTTCAACATTAGAATCTTCATCTGTTTCCCCGCCATTCTTCACAACTTAAGAAACAGCATTTTCACCTTTATTAAATCAATTTTTATTATTATAAAATCTAAAGCTTTCGCGGTTATGTTTATGATTATAAGCGACTTTCGGCTTTGACCGCGTCATAGTAAAACAGCCAGACTTAGTTTGGGCCTTATTCTCTTCTTGAGAGCCATAACAAGAAGTAGAACTTGGCCTTTGTTGTTCGTGTACCCAAACAAACTGACGTTTCGCAAGACATTGCAGCTTGCATCTTCAGAGTGGTACACGTCACTGAAGGAAAAAGTGTAAGTGAAGATATTTATATCAATAGCGATTAGCGTAATTAATGGACCTTATCTTTCCGTTACCGCTTGACTGATTTCGTTATTACACGGAGTCAGTGTTTGTGTCCTTTCCAAGAAGGTTGATCTTTATCTTAGAGGATATAATACTGGTAGCCAAGATTTGCTGAGTCGTAAACCGTCTTCTTGGTTCATATTACATGGATGTTTTTCTATTTTCACAGCTTCGCGGATTAGTTTGGAAAAGTAGAAAGGAGTTGTAGCCAACACTTTAGTTTGGTCAAAGTTTAGCGAGTGTTTTTGGTTCCACACGTGTTCTGGCACTGCTGATTTAGTAACTCTGCGGTGTTTGCAGTCAGTCATATGTTCTTTTACACTAACTTCAATAGAGCGTCCCATCTGTCCTATATAACTTGATCCACAGGAACAAGGAATTTTGTAAAATCCAGCATGTTTTAGAGCCCCTTGTTTGTCGTTAGCAGATATAAACCAAGTGTTCAGGGTATCCTTAGTCGTAAAGACAGTTTTGGTATTATGTTTTTTTAGCACCCTGCTTATTTTGTCTATCGGACCCATACAGTATGATAAATAAGCGGTGCTACTAGGAGGTGATAAGTCTTCTTTGACTTTTGGATTTATTGCTCTTTTCCATGCATTTTGGTTGTCTTTGAACCCGTATCCATTTTGTTGTAGGGACTCCAACAGTGTTTCCTTTTCCTTTCGGAGATTTTCATTATCTGACACACGTATAGGTCTCTTAGCTAAAGTATGCAAAACAGTATTCTTCTGTACTGGATGGTGGTGAGATTTGGCGTTTAAGTTTCTATTAGTGTGCGTTTTCTTTCTATAAACGGACTGCCCCAATTTTCCGTTATTTTTCTTTATCACCAGTACGTCCAGAAAGGCTAGACCGCTGTTATGTTCTAACTCCATAGTAAATTTAATGCTATTATGTGCAGAGTTTAGATGTTCAAAGATTGATTTAGTTTATCTTTGCTATGAGGCCGTACAACAAACGTATCATCAACATATCTGAACCAAGTTTTTGGTTTGACTCAAAATGTTTCATAATTTCAGTTTCAAAATATTCCATGTAAATATTGGCTATAACTGGAGAGAATGGTGAACCCATGGTCGCTCCTTCTACTTGTTTAAACAAGTTGTCGTTATAACTCAAATAAGTGTTTTTAAAGCAGAGTTCGAAGAGCAGAACTGCTTTTCCAGTAATTCTCTCCTTGAGCAAAAACAACACTTCGTCTACCTGGACTTTAGTAAAAAGAGATACAAGCTACATTTAACTTTGTCTAACAAATTAGAACACTCGATATGGATAAAAATAGATGCTATCACTACGATACAAACAAACAAGATTTACGAACAATCAAAAATGAAGCAAATTAAGAAATTTGAGCGATTACATCCTTCACAGCCTAAGAAAACGTTAGACGACCATAAAGTAATTGTCAACCTAACAGACACGGTTTTGAATGCACAGACCACATCCTTGTTAAAGAAGGGTTTTCACTACGCCGTTAGGCCTAAGACAACTCCGATAGAAGATATAGTATGTGGAGTAGAAGCTGCAATACTCACTAAGGAGATCTCTGAAACTATTCGACAAGATGTTTACAACATAGTAAGAAAAGCAAAACCGCCACGCTCTAATATTAACAGACATGAGAGAGAAGCAGCCAAGCGGTTACGTGAGAATAAGGAGATTTTAGTATTGAGATCAGATAAAGGAAACGCTACAGTCGTTATGAACATACAAGATTACAACGACAAAATGACAAACTTACTTTCGGAAGATTGCTACATACGCCTACAGAGAAACCCTTTAAACTCTTTATGCACTAAGGTAGACCCCGCCATCAAAAACTCCACTACTATAGATATTAACAAGAAACAAACTTTGATTATCGAAAATCCAGTTATGCCACGAATCTACGGTCTTCTCAATACCACCATCAATTCACCAACCCAATCGTTAGCAAATTATCTAACTGCAAAACTCTTGCCGTTAACAGGAAATACAGAAACTCACATTAAAGATTCTACAGACTTTCTAGGGAAAATTAAGAATTTGCGTATAACAAAAAAAGATATCCTAGTCAGCTTTGACGTGGTATCTCTTTTTACTAAAGTCTCCCGGTCGACGATGTGTTGTTTTTGCGCAAGGAGAGAATTACTGAAGAAGTTCTGCTCATCGAACTCTGCTTTAAAAACACTTATTTGAGTTATAACGACAACTTGTTTAAACAAGTAGAAGGAACGACCATGGGTTTACCGCTCTCCCCATTTATAGCCAATATTTCCATGGAATATTTTGAAACTGAAATTATGAAAAATGTTGAGTTAAAACCACAAAACGTTTCAGATATGTTGATGATACGTTTGTTGTATGGCCTCATGGCAAAGATAAACTAAATCAGTTCTTTCAACATCTAAACTCTGCACATAATAGCACAGCAGTCTAGCCTTCCTTGATGTACTGGTGATAAAGAAAAATAACGAAAAATTGGGGCATTCCGTTTATAGAAAGAAAACGCACACTAATAGAAACTTAAACGCCAAATCTCACCACCATCCAGTACAGAATAATACTGTTTTGCATACTTTAGCTAAAAGAGCTATACGTGTGTCAGATAATGAAAATCTACGAAAGGAAAAGGAAACATTGTTGGAGTCCCTACAACAAAATGAATACGGGTTCAAAGAGATCCAAAATGCATGGAGAAGAGCAATAAATTCAAAAGTCAAAGAAGACTTATCATTTCCTACTAGCACCGCTAATTCACCATACTGTATGGGTTCGACAGACTAAATAAGTAGGGTGCTAAGGAAACATAATATCAAAACTGTCTTTACGACTAAGGATACCCTGAACACTTGGTTTATATCTGCTAACGACAAACAAGGGGCTCTAAAACATGCTGGATTTTACAAAATTCCTTGTTCCTGTGGATCAAGTTATAAAGGACAGACGGGACGTTCTATTGAAGTTAGAGTAAAAGAACATAAGGCTGACTGCAAACACCGCAGAGTTACTAAATCAGCAGTGGCAGAACACGTGTGAAACCAAGGACACACCCTAAACTGTGACCAAACTAAAGTGTTGACTAGAACTCCTTTCTACTTTCCCAGACTAATCCGCAAAGCTGCGGAAATAGAAAAACATCCATGTAATATGAACCGAGAAGACGGTTTACGACTCAGCAAATCTTGGCTACCAGTATTATATCTTCTAACACAAAGATCAACCTTCTTAGAAAGGACACAAACACTTACTCGGAGTAATAACGAAGTCGGTCAAGCGGTAACCAAAAGATAAGGTTCGTTAATTACGCTAATCGCTATTATATAAATATCGTGACTTACACTTTTTCCTTCAGTGACATGTACCACTCTGAAGATGCAAGCTGCAATATCTTGCGAAACGTCTGTTTGTTTGGGTTCCCGAACGACAATACAGCAAAGGCCAAGTTTTACTTCTTGTTATGGCTCTCAAAGAGAGACTAGGACCAAGTCTAAGTCTGGGTGTTTAACGCGGTCTAAGCGGAAAGTCGCTTAATATCATAAACAATTTTTATTAAGTTATTAGAAAGAGGTCTCTCATCAAAAATTACATCTCGCCTTCATATACACACATTTAGTTCTTGACACCATAATCTATACCCATGTGTCTTACCCATCTATAATTTCTTTAACAACTTTGGGGTTTCTCTTCTTAGGAATATGATCAAAACATTCAGATCCAATCATTCTCCAATATGATCTTTTTTCAAACCATTATTCATAAAGAAACCTGAGTAGCGACATTTATCATTTACACTCATAAAAAGTTCATCACAGCATGAGCTGTTTCATCAATGGTGTGATTTTCACGATCAGCTGGATTTTGCATTGAAGTATAAGGAATAGTCAGCCTTTGTCTGGCACCTTTTGACTGAGAACTTGCTTTACTTTGTCACAATCAAATTTGCTTCCATTGTTATTCAGAAGCTCTAGAACAGCATGTCCAGTAGTTTCAGCTTTAGTTTAAGTTTTTCAATCAAATGTACCATTCTAAACCGTCTTTAAAAACAAAAAAATATCTAAAACTTGACTTTGATTTTACTTCAAATGAACAAAACACGTCAACAATCACAAGTTCACCAGGCTTTGTAGGCTTGATTCTCTATTGCCAAATTTTAACCTGTGTGACTTTCCAAAGAGGCATCCTTCACACAGCTTTAATTTTACTTCAATGCCCAATTCACGAGAAATAGTTGCGCTGACCTTTTTTTTGTTTTGATCTCCTAGGCGTTCGTAATATAATTTTAACATAATTTCTTGTGACTCTACATAAGCACTTGATTCAGTTTTAATGTGTTTCAAAGTCATTATATATAGTTCACCAGAGCGGTTTCTGACTCCACTTAACCTGACTTGTCCCCCAACTATCAATTTAATAAGTTTAGACGAGGACACAAATGGACTGTCGGTACAGAAAATAAATTTTTATTAATAGTTAAAACATACCATAACAAACATCACTTAAGATCATCTTATGCCATTTATCATGGACTAATAGCTGTATACAAAGTTCTTTTGTCGTTAGCACTAACCCTATCTCCATTAGCAATAGTCGTACTATGGAAAGACTCCAATGGAGTAAATTTTTCAAACAAATATGTTTGTAATGTGGTTTGTAGAACCGTATACCAACAGTTAAGATTCATTTCAGCAATGTTGGCATTTTTGGCATTTTCTTCTTCCTTATTTTTCTCAGGTTTTTCAGCTTTCCACTTTCTACAATATATATATTTTGTGGCTTGGATTTTTACAGTACGCATAGATCTAGGATTGCTGATGAGTTCTAGTATTAGGGCTAGGTTCATTACAGGGCTGAACCCATGAAACTTGGAGTGAAGGGCTTCTGGGTTGTCTCTTTCTTTACCGCTTTTTCATACATACACAATTGAGTGGTAAGACCCATCCATCGTCTTTTATAATTTTGAAACAAGAGTCTAAGAGCTCAATATTTTACAAATAAGACAATTGGGAAGAACCATGTTTTTTTAAGTTCATTATTTAAATCATTTAAATATTTTTCAATTTAGAAGTATGGAAAGCTACATTATCACCATACTCTCTTTTAAAAGAGAAAAAATTAAAACAGGGATCTAAAGCTCGATACTCTATGAAGTCATCAAAAAGTCTAAGTAACTGGCCATACTTTCCTTGCATTAGTAAAGCGCATTACAAGTTTTAAAACTTCTTAAGTCATACTATTAGTTACTACCAACAACACAGTAAAAAAGGAATATTTTACCTTGAAAAAACAATGCCGTCAACAGTTGTTGGTAGGAGAAGAATAATAGCATTGACAAGTAAATTTTTATTTTAACTTGCATAAATAATCTACATTTTTAGTACACTGTGCTGGTCTTGACGACGAGTCCGGTAGACACACGTTTATGGACTAGATCACTAGCAAATGTCGTGTCAAATGTACTGGTTTTTATTTACGTAAAAATCTTATACGTACACGACTCGAGTTTATGGTTTGTTCTGTACAGGAACGGACACTCAGATTTTTCTTTTACGCCAACTTTCAGATCAGCGAGATTCTAATGAATCTAAAATCATCGTAAGGGAGATTTCACCTTTTACATAGGCGAAAGATTTCTTGATTACATTTGGTTGTACCATATCATTATTTTTTTTATTTCACATGTTCTGTTTTTTTAAGAATGCAACTAAAATAATTGCTTAGACATTGTGACCGCCGAATTGTCATTCTATTCAGGTACAGTAACAGCATCTTCTGGCCTATGATCGTACGCCCATCTTGCTTTTTCAAAGGTTTTGATGAAACTAAGAGCCGCATAATGTTTGTGGTAAGGAACTATTGCTTTTCCAATACTAAAATGCTTATGAAAAATTCCAAACTGTTGGAGGATGTGTTTGTCATGCAGTGACAACACTGTTGCTACTTTAGAGTCGTTAAGATTATCATCGGAAAAATGGAGGTATCGCTTTATCATATCATTAATAACGTTTGCCAAGATTGGTGCTTCTATATATTTAAATTTCCGTCGACGGTTAGCTGTGATAATCAGAAATGAGCTAAAAAAATGAAGCCTTAGCTCAGATATTTGATTGATTGATAATTTCTGTCACTGAGCATTAAACTCTGCTTGTGAATAAAGGATTTTTTTATCGACAAAAAACAAACAAAATAAGCTCTGACGGGTTCATCTATTTCTTCTATAGTTCCAACCTCTTCTCTCTTTCTCCATGAACCTTTCTTTATAACGTGTTCTTCATTCTCATCAGAGAGTTTCAGCACCTTGCAATGCATTTTTTTAGAGGAACATACCAAATCAGGCTAGTCTCTGAATAATTGTAACAACATATTGCTCTCTATTGTTTTGTTCTTCTAATCGATGTGGAACTGATACAGGAACAACGTCTTCCTGATGTTTGCATAAACTAGCATTTGTCTAATAGTTGTTACATTCACTTATTTGTTCAAAATGCCGTTTCAAAGTTTTAATGCACTGCTGCTAGACATCCCATTCATCAGGGTGCCTGTGCTCACTCCAAAATATTGTAACGTTTTGTGCCCTTTCATCTAAAAAGAACCTGTCGCTGGTGCTTTCTTTAGTTACTTACTCGTTTGTTTTTAGGAAATGGTTACAACAGAGATTCGAGCTAACCCTAATAGAAACAGATCTATGATCTAGTGGATTCTTTGGAGGTATGTCTAGGAACTTTCTTGAGTATGGTCTTTCGTTTCTTATGATATTGCAATTCTGTTGTCTTGCATTCTGTTTATACGTTGATTCCATTCTCGCCTCATCTATTTTGCGTATCTCACGATGTTCTGGGTGTCGCATATTTGTTTTGTTTTTCATTGGATATTCTGTCGCTTCGCAGCGTAGATTTCACAGACAATGCTCTTAGCTGCACTGGTATCTGCTCTAGTGTCCGAGGCATATATGATTATGGATCACCTGTAGTTTTAGAACCGATTATTCCATATATAGTATATTTCAGACATGCTTGATGCTGTATCGGCTTGGTTCTTTATTTTAGCTCTGTCATTATTGGTGGTTATTCTTATTCCTAAGTTTTGAAAGAAACATCATATGTATTAGAGTTATCTTGTACTCTATAGGTTCTAACTAACTATTACTTCTGTTGCCTGTACCGCAATCAACTTATACTTAGTGTAGGTATCGTTTTGACTTTGTTTTTTGTTCTGGCTTAGTTTTATGTTTGTTGATTTCTTTGGGCGAGTTTGGGTATATTTACTGATGGCCATAAATAAAACCTTGTAACATTTTTCTAGGACAATCGTGTGTTTCTTTAATATTTATTTGTCAGATCTTAAAATTAATTAATTGCGATTGCTTATTTGATTTTAGTTTTTGTTTCGTCTGTTCGATAGAGCGAATATCGCAATCTATGCAATTGATATATTACATATATGCACAGTATGTTAAGTTTGTTTTTAGCCTCAATTCATATACATAAGTCATTTGTATGGTATTCTTTGGTAGTCGAAGAAGTCGTTAATTAAGGTAAATAATTGATTGAAAAGGTATCGTCTCCCATATTTCAACAATTTGACATCACCACAATTTCTCTGAGATGCTTTCTTGTTTATCGTATAATCGAAGTTTATCTTTGTCACTATAAGTTCGTTGATTTCTTTTCGATAATATCTTCGATTGCGTTTCTTTTACCATAGTTATAGTATCATTTTTTGTTGCCCAACAAGGTTTGGCCGTTTTGATTTTGTTTTTGCTTTGGTTTTATTTTTGTTTGGTTCCAACTCTGCGTTTGTAATAAAACCTTTTTTAAATTCTTACACGAAAACACAATATCGCCCTCACTTGCTTTCACTGCGAAGTTAACGTTAATTGTTTTTGCTTTAATTGCTTAACACCACGTCGATGATGATAGGTTTTAATTCTTCAATTGTCATATTGACCAGTTTAATTAATTTGTTTATCTTCTTATCTATTTTAGATCTTGACTCGGTATTTTTTACAATTTCCTGTCCTGTTATCAATTGTAGTTTAGTTTGCTTCTTTTGTTTCATTTTGTAATCTGCTTTTTACTTTTTCTGCGTTTGTACATACATCTATTATTATTGATAATTCATCAACTTTTTGTACTAAGTGTTATTTTGCATTCCATTTTGTTTTATTCTCCTCTGTGGAGAATATGTTCCAGTTTGATTTGACCGATTGAAAAAAGAATGATTTGCCAGAATATAATAGCTTATTTGATTTCTACTTTATATTGCGGGTGTCCCCAAGTTTTATTTTGTTCTGATGCAGAATTGCAAGATTATGTTAAAATAATATATGTTTCACAGATGTGTCTGTATGTGATGTAATTTTTAGGGTGAATACTAAATAGACTACTTTGGGTTTTGATGAAACTTTTTAAGTCGAAAGAACCTTTGTTTAGAGGATACGTTTTATGAATTACGAGGGTTGGTCTAATAGCATTTTTATGTGGGCAACGAGAATTATCGTCTAAAATAAAAATAATCCGTCATTTATTTGTTGATTTTAATTAAATTTAGTTTCAGCAACCAGTCATTCTACCAACCGTTTTCTAATTTTCTCTTCAACATCAAGACACTTGTTTTGTTTTTTACGTGCCTCGTGTATTGTAAAATGTGTTATCTCATCTCCGTGACATATTAATAAAGGCTGCCATAGCAATTTTTCGCAGAAACCAACTGCTGATAATGTATTTTAGCGTGGGAATTTACTAACAGCATTTCTCACAAACTTATATGGACTTTACATCATACACACAAAATTTAATTACAATTACACGCAGGTCTATGCTAAATACAGTTGAATAGTAACAATGTAAAGTAAATTGTACCACGAACGTATTTTGAATAAATTAATAGTACAACTTATTGTTTTAAATTTATACTAAATGAAGTTTGTTTTGTTACCTTCATTTTTTTTTTGCTTTTCAGTCACACTCGTTTGTTTTGTCTTGGTCCATCTATGTAGGCTATATCGCTCTTTGTATTGTTCTAAAAATACTTGCAAATTTTTTGGCAGATGTGTGTAATTTTAGAACGCCTCTTCAAATTTTCATTCATCAACTCTTAATGTCAACTCGTATAGGTAGGTACAGTTTTCTCGCGTTATTTTTGATTGTGAATTAGAAAATCTTCAACGAATTTATACCGGAAAAAAATAACCTTCTCCTCGAAATATTAATTTTTGTACGCCAGGAGGCCAACGGTATCAACTCGACCTTTTTGGGTAGTTTTGGCAAAGAATTTTTATTTACTTTTATAACTTTGGGGTGCATAAATTGTAGTCGTACTTAGCAGGGTTTTGGGATATTACTGGATAAACGTATAGTGTTCTAGCATTTTGTGACTGATAGTGTCTTCTCCTAAACTGGATCATCTTTGACTGTTGATATTTCTCTGCTCTGCTATTTATGTCAAAAATTCGTATAGGCCCTAGTAAAAATCTGAATCAGTTTTCATTGCTCGTAAAATAGTAAGGATTTTTATGTATTCATGGATTTTGTTTTTCAAGGTACCATAACAGTTGTGTTTACCTAAATTGTTTTGTTATCCTTGCTTATGCAACACTTCAAATTGTCGTTTTACTTTTTGTATTCTTTTTATTTTCTACGTAGTTCAAGTGTCACTATTATGAGTATTATTTTTAATCTCTTCTGAATCGTAATATGGATCGTCGAAATCGCCGCCACAGTTCAATATGTCACCTAACTTGATTTGGTGTACTCATTGTCTTCGATTTCGTTTAGTCCAGGTGGACCAGGGTTCAGAAATTTTCTTTTCAGTGTTATAACGTAGAGCTCTGCACAATAAAATGCAAAAGAAAGATTTAAAAAATGGCAAGCAATAAAGAGAAAGTCATAACTCAATCTAGAGTATTGTAAAATGAATAAAAAAGCGAAAGTTTACTGAGTGTCGACTTGGCCTTACGAACTTTATAGTACTGTAATTTCAAAATGACGGACTATGGAAATTTTTCTGTTCAGAATACAACGTGGTTAATGTTCCGTTTGATTAAAAAAATTATTGTTTCCTTCATTTTGAATACACAAACCGAAAATTGGTCAACAAAAACATTTAACCTGTAGAGACACTCTCAACTTTTTGGCGAATTTGAGTTGATCTACGGATGGTCATAGATAAAACTTTTTAGAAGGCATCTCGATTTTATTTGCTGTGCTTATGCGGGCACTCGTGTAATCTTTATTGTTTTTGATGTTTTGATGCCTCAGTACTGTTTGGTATTTAGTCACATTTCTGCCATGTTACTTCGCGAAAGTTCATTTAAAGTTGTATTTAAAGCAGAGTGTAGTTTTGCTTTTTTTTGAGAGTCTAACAAGCGATGTTAAATTCCTTTTGATCTTTGTTTACCCTTTGTTTCAACGCTGCCTATTAACTTAACAAAAATAAATAGACATTTGTTTACAAGACGATTCATTGTCTGACACTTCTCTAGGACAATCGTGTGTTTCTTTAAGATAATCTTTATTTATCAGATCCAAATATTTATTATATTGAGTATCCTTATTTTAGCAGTGGTATTGGCGATTATTTATTCGATCTTAGTTTTTGTTTGGTCTGTTCGATAGAGCAAACATCGCAATCTATGCAATTGATATAATACATGCATGTGCAATATATTAAGTTTGTTTTTTCTTTTTAGGTAAAATAACTTTTAGATATTTTTGTTCCGATTTTTATTACTTTAGACATTGAATATCAGAATCGATGTTAAACCACATATTCAATATTAAGGAGATTTTTATTCAAATATTTTCACAAGTTGTTTAAACGTAGTTTTCAAAGACCGGTTGTTTTTTCTAATTTATTAAATTCAACGTTTTTCGAAAGAAAACAAAATTATAGAAATCTGTGAACTATTTTTCTTCTATGTGGTATATTGCCTAAGAGTTCAATATTTTGTCATGCAATTTAACAGCTATGTGGAGTAAATAAGCAATACATTTAACAAAGTCTTTTGCTGTTACGTTATTGTTTGTTATAACGTCTACCAACTGCTAACAAGTTGTATTTAACCACCATGTTACGCAAGTTTCTTTTAATGTAAATTTTGAATAGAAACTTAATTAACCGAATTTAATTATTTTACTGTGTATTTTGTTCATTTCTATTTTGAAAAAAAGTTTATTAACTAAATTTAAATTTTTAGAATATGCGACCCAGTTGTTTCTACAGGAAATACGTTCTATTTTAAATTTAGTATCTGCCAAGTAGACAGTCAATTTGAGATGGTTAAAATTCTTCAGATAAGATATGTTGTTAAATATTATACATCGAAAGTGTACCTAACACGCATCGTAGCATTCGTGAATTTTTCAAAAACAAAATATAATGTTAAACCAGATAATGATTCAATAATGAGTGAAAGTATTAAACTAATTAACGGTTTCACTTTTTTGTGCACAATTATTTGGAAAGGATAGTTCTCTTTTTTTATTTTATTAGGAAACTGTTTCTGCCAGTAATTGCTTTTTACTGTAACTTCGACCGAAAAAGAGACATAAATTTCATACTCGATTTAGAAATTACTGATTTATATTCTACGTACCATTTAGGAAGTTTTATCGAAAATCGCTACCGTATTCCTAACAAGGTATAATAAGAATGTAATGTTTTCCACTATATGGTAATATAAACACTTTTTCTTCCGAGTCTTTTATGATCTTTTTTATCTCGTATACTTTTTGAGACATATCTTTACTATATTATTTTGTTTTATACTTCATATTTCTGCACTCGATTGATTTTTATCGTTGTCGAGGAAGCTCGTTTTTGCGATATTGTTATTTTTAAGTTTTTTTATGGCATAATGTGTAGTGGCAAAATTCAGAATTTAATTCGAGGATATAAATGCGATGCAGAAATTATACATAATATATTTGAAATAATTTTTTGAAAAGCTTTAGATTTCTGTAAAGAATACTAAAATTAAAGGATAAGTAGGAAAGGCTGAAAAAATTAGCATCCGCTTGGTTGGATGTTTTTGGTTATAGGTATCGAATGTGTGCATCCATATGATTTTTTTTCACGGTAATCGAAAGACAAGATTAATTTGAGGCTATGGATTTTGGTGATCCTTAAAGGTATAGGGGTTTTAATTGGGGCGGGTAACCTGTGGCGGTCATGTTGTTTTGGTGGCGTTTGTCAAATCAGTCACTGATGCCAAATAACTGGTAAGTTACACGATTGAGTAGCACATCTAAATGAATTTATTATCAAATTAAGTGTTTGTGATTATAAGCGACTTTCGGCTTAGACCGCGTCGTAGTTAAACACACAGACTTAGGCTTGGTCCTAGTCTCTTCTTGAGAGCCAAAACAAGAAGTAGAACTTGGCCTTTGTCGTATTGTCGTTCGTGAACCCAAACAAACTGACGTTTTGCAAGACATCGTAGCTTGCATCATCAGCAGAGTTGCCACCCGTCCCGATTTTGCCGGGACAGTCCCGATTTGGATGAAATTGTCCCGCGTCCCGGCAGCCTATCAATTTTGTCCCGGAAATAATCCATTCACTTAAAGTTGAGACATCCAATCTTTACATCCTGTTAATTGTATATCTCAATTTTACTTCAAATTCGGTAATTTGAAATGCGCGGCAAGGTGATTTCGGTTCCAACAGTTGGCGATCCTGGTAACACAACATAACCCTACTTCCTTCGCGTGCGACGTGGTCCTCATCTGAAACTTTTTGTTGACATAATATGTGAGTATGTATTTTATTACTGTTATTTCAAACTGAAATGTCATCTTGTCAAACGCAAATTGTTTGTGTACAAGATAAAAAAATTTCTTGAGTTCATTGTATATTGTATCTTTATTAAAAATTGGACTTGGCGAAATGATTCGTTGAGTTGAGATATAGACTATTCAATTCAAGAACTTCCGAAGATCGATGTCAAAGTTACCTATACAAGTGTTAAATCAAATCAAAATGTCCTTTTTACATATTTGCTATGATGATAAAGGAAAGACATTTTATTGTATTTTGCTCTCTTTCTTTTCAGAAAATATTTTGTCACGCACAATGAATAAGACTGAAAGTGGCAATGATTGTAATTATGACCAGTGTCAGGGCGATGGAAAAATGTCACAGTGTAGTCTCAAAAAAAAGGCAAAGCGATTATGCAAATTTCGTAATGAATGGTTACAAAATCATTCATGGCTAGCCAAAGGGAGTTCAGTTATTTATGCACGGTGCAAAATTTGCAATAAAGATTTTTCCATATCTCACGGCGGAATGAACGACGTTAAACATCACGCAAATGGCAGCGAACATAAGAAAAAACAGCTATCGAGTACCAAATCGAATTTAATGACAACTTTCTTTGCAAAATGTAATTCAGCAGAAAATGATATAATAACTCTTGCTGAATTAGCAGAAACATACCATTGTGTTAAACATAATATGTCATACTCATCCACAGACTGCGGTATGAAATTGCTTCCTCAAATATTACCTGATTCAGCTATTGCTAAAAAAATTTCGTGTGGCAAGACCAAGTCTGAAAGTATAGTCAAAGATGTACTCGGCCCTAAATCTGAAGAAATTGCAATCAGAGCTTTGAAGGCTTCTGGGCGTGAGGAATACCATAAAGTCTATTTCAGTGTTGCTACGGATACATCTAATAAAGGAAATAGAAAAATGTATCCTATTTGTGTCCAATTTTTTTCCCGCAAGGACGGAAGTCAGACGAAGTTATTAGATTTTTTCGAGTGTCCATTCGAAACGGCTGATGCTATAAGCAATGCTATTTTGACCACTCTGTCAAAATTCAAGTTAGATATTGCATGTGTTTCTGCATTCGGTGCAGATAATACTAACGCCAATTTTGGAAAAAATAGATCTGCTTTCACACTGCTTAAGGATAAGAATCCAAATATAATCAAAGCGGGCTGCCTAGCTCATGTTTTGAATAATACCTTCAAGCACGCTATGAACAAATTGGACCTCGATGTAGAAATTGTTGTATTGAAGATTTACAGCCACTTCTCATTCTCTGCATCAAGAAGAGAAAATTTGAAGGAATTTGTCGCCTTCGCGGAACTAGAATGGACTGAACTCAACAAACATGTAACAACAAGGTTGAAGGTTTTGAAGGTCTACCCAGCTATTATATCTTATTTCATATCCATGGGTAATGAGTGCCCTAACATCATAAAGACATTGCTTTGTATAACATCAGATGATGAAAGCGATATAGAATTGCATGTGTTCAGCAAGACGTCTCTGTATTTACATTTTTGTGCCAATATTTGCACAGTGTTCGAAAAGGCGAGTTTGATATTACAAAATACCTCAACTACTTCGACCCAACTATACAAAATTTTGGAAGATGTGGCAGAAGGTTTGCAAACAAGAATGATCGAAAACTTCTATGGTTCACACTTGCATATTGCACGAAACCGTGCAGAGAAAAGAGTTTATGAAGAATCTGTCTCAGACTTCAAACAATTTTACCAAAATGCGCTGGTTTATCTTCGAAGCCACTTTGATTTCGATGAATCGAATCCTTTGAAAAAGTTGCAACCATTGTCACTTAATGGAGATTTGAGTTTCAGAGACCTTTGTGAAGCTTCATCTGCTTTGAAACTTGATTCGGAAGAAGGATTTTCAACTGATGAATTATTCGAAAACTACAGTGTGGTGAAGAATATACTATCACAGATCGATCAAAATAAAAGTGTTGATGAAAAATGGGTACAAGTATTTGAAATCTTGAAGGACGAGAAGTTGAATGCCTTATATTCTCTCGTATCTCGTGCTTTGAGCATACCACCCTCAAATGCTTATGTTGAGCGAGTTTTTTCTCTAATGGCAATAAAATGGTCAAATGTCAGAAATCGTTGCTCTGTAGATTTGATTAAATCAGAATTACAAATTTCGCTCAATATGAACATGTCTTGTTCGGAGTTCATAAATAAATATAAAAATGATGCAGAATTACTGAAAGCGGCTCGTAGTAATAAGAAATATGCTTGGAAAAATAAGTTGAATTAAATACACATAAAATTATAAAGCATTTTTATTAAATCCTTGAGTTGAGACTGATAGTAAAAATATTGGACCTTACCTAACCTAAAGATTGTCCCGATTTTTCATTACCAAAAGGTGGCAACCCTGATCATCAGAGTGGTAAATGTCACTGAAAGAAAAAGTATAAATGACGGTATTTATACCAATAGTGATTAGTATGATTAACGGACCTTATCTTTCCGTTACCGCTTGACTAACTTCGTTATTACTCCGAGCAAGTGTTTGTGTTCTTTCCAAGAAGTTTGATCTTTGTTTTAGAGGATATAATACTGGTAGCCAAGATTTGCAGAGTCTTAAACCGTCTTCTCGGGTAATATTACATGGATGTTTTTCTATTTCCACAGCTTCGCGGATTAGTCTGGGCGAAGTAAAAAGGAGTTCTAGCCAATACTTGAGTTTGGTCAAAGTTCAGCGTGGGTCATTGGTTCCACACATGTTCTGCCACTGGCCAAGTTCTACTTCTTGTTTTGGCTCTCAAGAAGAGACTTGGACCAAGGCCAAGTCTGGGTGTTTAACAACGACTCGGTCTAAGCCGAAAGTCGCTTATAATCATAAACATAACAACCGCGAAAGCTTAAGATTTTATATTAAGTGTTCGTTAGTGCAAACGTTGCGTCCATTTTACGACAGACGCGGTGACCCTTCAAAGTTTACTCTTCATCATTTGGTGGTCAAATTCGAGACGACCGGTTCGGTAAACAAAACCACCAGTACGTCAAAGGAACGCCAAATCCGCGGAGAACATCGCCGCGGTATGTGAAAGTGTGTAGGACAATCTGAGACAGTTAATTCTTTGCCATGCACAAGAACTCTCTGACTCAGGAGCTCAAAGTTAATGACCAGAGATAACGTCGTTTGTTCGCTGGATTGTTTGAAAGGGGACAAAAATTTTCGCTAGAAAATCATCTTTAGCATGTATGCGACGACGTCAACCGACACGAGGTTCACCAGGTGGCAATGCATTCAAAAAAAAGTTACTGTTTGGTGTGGATTTTGTGTCCGTATTTTTTGGAAACTACGTTGGTAAGGCGAGCGCTACAGAACGGTGATCAGGGATTTCTTTTGGCCCAAATATGGCCGTAGACGACATTTGATTTGTTACATGTCATTATTCATGCATTTTCTAAAAGTAGTAATTCTAATTAAAATTCACGACTCCACTGCTTGTGGACTCCTCTGTAATGTTTAATTTATTTGACATTTACGGAAAGGGACCAGCACTTTCACTTTCATTCTTTTGCTGTGAACAGTCGATTTTGTTAAAACGCTATCCGCTAAATTGTAAGTAATTCTATTTAATTTCATTGTTGGTTATTTCTATTACGCTTTTAGCGATTGTGCTGTTATGAAGAATTAATCAGTATACTAGCAGGTTTAAGCGATTTTATTGTTGGCGTTTGCAGGTAATTAAAATAGCGTCGGCCATGTTGCTTCGAAACTGTTTTTCCAGTATGAATCTGCGGGAATCATAACTTTTTCCGTAAATAGCGCCACTTACCCTGTAGCCTCCGGAAGCTGTCTTATTGTAGTCACACTGGCGAATTTCGCCTTATCACTAGAATTCATTTATGGCCGTAGATGACTTGTGACTCATTCTAATTGTTCTTTGACGTTTTGTATAGTGAAATTTTTTATTGTATTCAATTTTCTAATTAATCATTCGGCCTTAAGCAATTTTTTAATTTGAATTTACCGTATTACTTATTCTAATTTCTAACTATCAAGGTTCTAATTCTAGATCATAATAAATACTTTTACTTTCAGTCGTAAGTTTAAAGCATCTTTAACTTTAATGTAATTCAGTTTGTCTTGAATACGCTGACGTTATACCATTCAAGTTTCTTTAATTGTTTCAATGTAATCAAAGCCACTTTAGGCACATGTTAGCTTACATACGTCTCGTCAATAAAAAAGAAGTAGTGAACTTACTACTTGTTTCAAGGAACTTCGGTGGAGTATGTTTTTTTACTCATTTTATTCGTTGTTATTAATTATATCTGTCGATTATAAATTGCCCACAATTTCTTGAAGTTCTCAGACACAATTTTAAACAAAACTGAATTTGAATTTTGTGCGAATTCTAGTAACAACTTGGAATTGTGAACGTATTGCATCGTAGATCTATTTTTCACTTGCACAAGAGGAAAACGTGGTGTATTTTATATCTATAATTATCGAATGATTTTTTATTTATGCCGTATCAATCTCATTTAATTTGGTTTATTTTTAGTATTTGTAATCTAAAAAAACGAAGTTTAAATATAGTCGCAGGGAGTGTATTATTTATCTTGCATTACGGTAATTTTATACTGCCTGGCATTTTCATCAATTTTTTTATGTTAAAATTTTATAAAAAAATCTGCTATATCATTTTTTGAGTTAATTAGTATTTGGGAGTAATTTATTATAAGCGCTAATTTAACAGGCCTAATTAATTTTTAATAATACAAGACAGTTTAAATGAGCTATGAACAATTTAAGGTGAATAATGCTTTGATAAATAAATCAAAGGCATAGTAACTGTTATTTAAAGCTAAGAGATAATCGATTCTGTTGCTGACATTAGTACCATAGAAAGGCTTAGTACTTGTTGGCGTGTTAACGTTTGTTCCTAGTTTTTGATGTATAGTTGTAATGAAAACGATTAAAATTTTTCTTTTACGATGTTTTCTATCGTTTCATGAACTGACATATTCTATTCGGCTTATTTATACAGTGGCTCGACAAAGTACAGTCTTATTTTTCTACAATTATTAGTAATTTAAATTTTACACAATCCTAAAAATAAATACAACTAGATTTACGATAACTAAAAACACAACAAACTAAGAAAATATAATTAGCTAATTAATAAAACAATAACTTACTACTGCGAATCACACTTACGTGTGCCTCGTTATTTATTTCTACGTGACTTATGCACTTTTATTTATGTAAACACCGACGCGTTATTTTTAGGACTGAACTGACTTTATCGCGTTTTCTTTTTATAGTTTCTGTCGCCTGTAAAATTTTGAAGTGTTGCTAATTAGCTTAAAACGTTCTCGAATTTCTGGAATGTTTCAATATTTGGTTTTAGCGTTTATGTCAGTTGCATGCATCAATCGGTACAGAATATATTCAAAAATGAAGAGAACGTTTACCGTTTGAAACGAAAATTAGCGGAATATGTAAACTGTCCTTTTCTGTAGTGCTCTATGTTCTAAAGAAGTACATTGTGAAACAAACAACGTTGGTTAATCCAAAACATACGAACGGATTGAACGACAGATGTAGGAATTCCTTGTGATCCCGAGAAGGAGCCGTCAAAGTATTCGAATTACAATTTTCCATTCTGGATAATTCTTTTGTTGTCGTTATCACATAAGTCAAGCTTTCGTCACACCTCGCAGTGGACATCGTCAGAGTCTGAAATAAACTGATTGATTGCGCCGTGAAGTCTCGTTTTTCTAGACTCGCCTCCGACTGATCAAGCGCACCCCGCGCGATTAGTAGCCGATCGCGCAGATAGAGTCGTCGCGTTCAGGGCGCGGCTTCGGCTTGCGCTTGGCGGCACGGCCTCATCGTGTGGGGTCATGTCATAGTGGGCGTCGTCGGCGGGTTCGTCTCTGCGCGCGTCGTCGAAAATCGAGGACACCGCCAGACTGGGAGTTTGACTGGGGCGGTACATCTGTCAAAGAATAACGCAGGTGTCTCAAGGTCAGCTCAGCGAGGACAGAAACCTTGCGTAGAGCAAAAAGGCAAATGCTGGCTTGATCCCGATGCTCAGTAAGTATAGGGACTGCGAAAGCAGGACCTATCGATCTTTTTGGCTTGTGGGGGCTAAGCGTTCATAGCGATGTCGCTTTTTGATCCTTCGTGTCGGCTCTTCCTATCCTCGCGAAGCAGAATTCGCCAAGTGTTAGATTTTTCACCTAGGAATAGGGAACGTGTGCGGGGTTTAGACCGTCGTGAGACAGGTTAGTTTTACCCTACTGATGACGTCCCCGTTGCGATAGTCATCCTGCTCAGTACGAGAGAATCCGCACGTTCGGATATATGGTTAAGCACTTGCCTAAGCGGGCGTTGGTGCGAAGCTACCATCCGCGAAATTAGGCCTGAACGCTTCTAAGGCCGCATCATATCTAGACAAACGATGCAACGATACCGCTAGGAATTTCGCGAGCCGAAAGGCTCCATAACCTTCTTAGGCTGACAGTCCATCGCGGACGGCGGTCGCCAGAAAAGGTAAAGGAAAGCTAGAATCTCGGTTAATGTTAAAAGGATTTTTAATTATTTGAATGGATTCCCTAATTTTTTACTGAAGTTTTTGAAGCAGTTGAATGGAACTTGTAGTGCGACTGGCTCTTTTATTAATCGTCTATAATAATTTAGGGTTCGGGGCCGTATTACTGTGGTTGACTCTATTGCTTGGTAGATTTCTTCAACTCTGGTTGTAACGTTCCTTTTGTGATAATTGCAATTTTTTACTACGCCACTGTGCAATTGTACTTTTTTTACACCTCACTCCTTCTTTTGACTTAGTAAATTAAATAGATGGTTCTCACACTTTAATTTTATTGGGAATTGATGTTCGGTAAGATCTTTGACACCATATGGTGCTGTACAGTTTTGATTTTGTGCTTTGTAGCAACTAATTATCGATGTTACTATTATGGATATTTGATGAGGGGTTGACTGAATGGAGGTATGCAAAGAGCTGTCATCTAGAAAAAAGGAATAATACAAGTACACCACCTTGTATAGATGTTAGAACGTTATCTACTCACACTATTTGTCATACATATATGTTTCATTGTTTTACTTATTGACGTCACTATTTTTTTGAAATAAATTTGTTTGTTGTTTGAGGTCAGTCACTTTCCTTCTTACTGTTGGAGATTCTTAGTTTGTCACCTAGTTTTATTTGTTTGGACAATTATTGTGCGTCACACCTGAGCTGAGCGAGCAAGCACCCTTATATTATTTTACCTTACCCACTACCACTCTCCGTCAGCTGATGAGCTAGTCGTGCCCCAACAATAGTAGGCCATAACAGGATGTCCGGAGGTCGATAGTTTTTAACAGAAACGGTGTAACCACACCGTATTTCTGAAGTTGGCGTATTGGGGCGATTTTTAATCTATGAGACTGTGGTTTAGGTAGGGATAATCGAAGTTTTGTGGATTGGTACTTGATTAAACGCTCTCACTGGGTTGAATCTAAGAGGATTTCTATTCCTAATGTGTTGTCTTCATCTGGTGTTCAGTGGGATGTTTTGTTGTCGTTGTTTTCAACCTGACGATTTCAACAGTAATAAGAGGACCGTAGAAAAACTTTTCTATTTTTTTGTTGGCATACCTAATGTTTTTGTTAGCGTCATCGCATGTGTTCCAGAATAAATCTCGTCTTACTATTGGGGTCAGAAGTTTGTTGCTCACTCACAACAACACCTATGGTTTGGATATGTTTATTTCTTCACATTATGTTATCTTTATGTTGTTTTTCTAAGCTGTACAAGTTGTAGCGTAACCGTTAACTACCGAAAACTATACAGGGCTTCCCAAAAGTCCTGATACGCACCTATAAGTTTTGAACGAGCAAAGAAAAAAAATTGGAGATTTGGGGATCACTAAAGCGTCATAGTTTAGAACTTCTATGCAACGTTGACCAGCTTACCATTTTTAAATAGCAACCCTTGCCCAGTTACACCTTATTTTAAAGGTAACGAGAAAAGAAGCACGTTCCTGTAAACCAATACTCCATACTTTAATTCTTTCAAGAATCATGAGCGGTTGACTGCCAAATGGGAAAATAAAATGTTTTTTGCACGTTTATTACGATTTTTATAACAAATGTTCTGCCACTGCTAATTTTGTAACTCTGTGGTGTTTGCAATCACGCATATGTTCTTTTACTCTAACTTCAATAAAACGTCCCGTCTGTCTTATATAACTTGATCTACAGGAACAAGGCATTTTGTAAATCCCGTCATGTTTTAAAGTTCTTTGTTTGTCTTTAACAGATCTGAACCAATTGTTCAAGGTATCCTTAGAGGTGAAGACAGTTTTAATAATATGATTCTTTAGTACTCTGTTTATTGTTTCAGTCTTCTTTGGTTTTTAACATTTCTGCTCTTTCTCATGTCTTATGGATTTTTTTGAACCCGTATCCGTTTTGTTGTAGAGATTCTAACAGCAATCTCAACAAATTTTGGCTATCAGTACTACACCCTCGAAGGCAAAGATCAGTCTTCTTGGAAAGGGCACAAACTCTTACTCCGAGTAATGACAAAGTCAATCAAGCGGCAACGGAAAGTGAAAGTTTATTAATTACCTGATATAATACCTTCACTTACACTTTTCCTTCAGTGACATTTACCGCTCTGAAGGTGCAAGGTGCAATGTCTTGCGAAATGTCAGTTTGTTTGGGTTCACGAACGACAATACGGCAAAGGCCAAGTTCTACTTCTTGTTTTGGCCCTTAAGGAGAGACTAGGACCAAGTCTGGGTGTTTAACTACGACGCGGTCTAAGCCGAAAGTCGCTTATAATCGACCTTCTTCTTGATCGTAATTTATGTCTCTGTGTAATTGAAATTGCAACACCAATAAGAGGTGGGAATTTTATGAACAAATTTGGCAGGAAGGTTTAGCTACACAGATGTGGTAAATGATTAAAATTGTATTCAAAGGGATTAAGTGGTAATGTTTTTTCGTATTTCGTGCGAGTCTTAATTTCTTTTAATATTGTCTTTTGTGGTTCTTCTTTTTGACATGTTTTGAGAGTGTGATTACGCCTAGAGTGCGACAAAGTGAAAATTACCCCCAATTAAGTTACTTCGACAGAGGTCGAATTGTCGTTGACTAGAATCTGGAGGACGGAGGTAAACAAATGAGGTGCAGGCTTGCCATTTTCGACTTATGGTAATACGAGACCGATTTTCCAGTACCAGCTCAATCGCCGATCAATGATAAGGTAATAAAGGTCGTCCTGTAACCCTTCGAATAGTTTACAGTCGAATCAGAAGTTTTGGATTGCAATCCTATCGGCCACATCAACGTTTGTGTTTGGGACTCCACTGAAATCTGGAATGGTCTAGAGTAGCTTTTAGTGATGATTCTGTTTGGATACGCATGATCGCCGTATGAGAGTCAGACGAAGACGTAAAGATCGGCGCAATGTTTATTTTCTGTTGAGCAACAAGTGCGCCACACTGTGGGTTCTATGGTATGGGGTGCTATAACCTATGAGAGTAAGTCTCGTTTGGTATTCATCCGAGGCAATATGAACGCCCAGCGATATGTTAACGAGGTGGTAGAACCTTATATTCTTCCATTTCTTCAGCAGTCGAAAGACCCACTTTCACTTGTTCCTACATAGCAAGATACTCTATAGACCGATTCGAAGAGGCCAATGTTAATCTCTACTATAGCCACTCAGATTTCTCGACCTTTCGCCTATTGAACACGTGTGAGACATTATGGGTAGAAGGTTGAGGAACTTAGAGTATCCTCCACAGACACAGGAAGCTCTCCGGCATGAATTACAAGTTCCTTGAGATACAAAATCAATCACCTGCTGGAATTGATGCTTCAAAGAGTGAGGCTAAGTGTGAAACCAATAAGAGGGGAACAACACATTAAATAAAAATGATGTTAATCTTTGTTCTTTTTCTTTGAAATTACTACTTCTAAGTAGCTGAACCTGATGTTGTAATTTTAATGTCACAGAGTATATTAGTTATTTTCTTTTATTATCTAGTTAAACCGACATTGTTTTCTAAAATTTGCTTTCATTAGCACTAAAAATGGCGCAAAAACTGGCCGAAAAAGAAAAAAATCACTCTTTTGATGAGTTGTGTACCGGGGATACAACCAGATCTTACGATGAAGATCGGCAAGTCTTCAATGATTTTTTTCATCAATGACCACTGATTTTTAAATCAACAGTGGAAAGTACTGTTCGAAGATTTCAAAAGGAGGGAACTATAAAACATCTTCCGAGAACTGACAGACCAATATCTGCAACAACTTCAAAAAAAACTGTCATACTGTCTTTTATTGAAGAAACTTCACTTTCCTTTTTAAAAGCGTGTCAGGTATATAAATTGGTAAGAGTTCTGTTCACAGAATTTTGAAAAGAAATAACTATTTTCTCTCTTCAACTAGTTGAGGAATTGAACGAAAGTGACTTCGCTAGAAGGATGGAATTCTCTGAAATAGTACGTGGAAAATGTCGACAGAAATTTTCTTTTGAATCATGTTTTTTCTGATGAGGTTTTTTTTACTTGAATGGTAATGTTTATAGGCACAATTCTCGTTATTGGGCTGACGAAAATTAGCGTTAAATAAGAGATCATACTCAGAGACAGTAGAAAATTTATGTATGGGCTAGTATTATGGGAGTGAATGTAATTGGTTCATTTTTTATTAATGGAAATTCTGACCGAGACGGATATTTGCAACTGTTAGCAAATTAAGTGGTTCCAAAAGTGTACGTGCCGTATGCCCTAATGCTATTGACAACAAGTGGTTCCAACAAGATGGTGCTCTTCCACATTTTAGTCGCGCAGTCCGAGACTTTTTAAGCTGCACGTTTCTAAACGGTTGAATTGGTAGAAGAGGTGAAATTGAATGGCCACCATAATCTGATTTAACACCATTCGATTTTTTCACAACACACAACAAAACTAGATTCAATAATTTATTTGGAAAATCGCATACTTGAAGAAAGCTGTGAAAGAAGTGAAGCTGTAGCAATAAACCAACAATTCCCAGACTGTCCACGTTTATTCCAATTTTTGAAATTATATTACTAAAACGTCTGAGTTAATTTTCTGAAAATCGATTGCTAAATAAACATTTTCTTTTATAAAGTAAAGGTGTGCGTCGGTTGAACGTGCCGACGTTTTTATCAGTACCAATTAATCTAACCAATCGATTTTGATGAAGTACTTTGATGATGAAGCAATCTTTGATTGACGACGAGAACGATTTTGAATTAATTAAAAACTTATAGTAATGAAATTTTCAAAAACTAATAAAGTCGTTTGATTTAATTCATAAAAAGTCGCCCTAATTTTACAATTGATTAGCTTAAGGGAAACTGGTGCACGATCAATGAATGAAGAGGGCGACTCTCCAATTGTGACTAACAATTTCTTTCATCGATTCGCCAGCACTTTCTACATTTTTTTTACATAAAACATGTTTATCATTTGATTATTTCATTTACTTTGATAAGTAAATTTACTTGAGTGTGATTTATCGGACTTGAAAAACTGCTACTTGTACGCTAATTATGATAAAATGCATTTAAATGCCAAAGCATTTTAACCATGAAAATAATGGGCATTTTTTTTTAAATTTTGGGGCTAAAGTTATACTCGTGCGTGCAACGAACGGTCAGACATTTGACAATTTAAATTACATTCTCATTCTCGGTACTTCCCCCTCTTATTATTCGTATTTCGTAAGTGATTGTAGGACATAAACTGGTTAGTCATTCACAACTGCTTGTTGTGGAAGTATATTTAGTAAAACCATATTTGTTATTAAAAGTTCAGATAATTAGACATTCCGGGAAACTGTGATTTTTCTTTAACACTGTGGTTAGTTTTTTAATTTAATACAAAGAATCTTTTTCTTCATTATCATAACTCAGTTGAAATAGGCGTAAGTTGAATGTGTTTTTGTTTTCATACATTTTGTAAACGTGACGAGTCTTAAAATTAATTACATCTGTTTTAGTTCTACGTAGGCACGACGTTTATGTCATAATTTTTATCGTGGCTTACATCGCATATTTTTGGACTTATGTAATTTCGGCCTTGTTTTAACGTTAGTAAAATTTACATTTGTGGAAACTTTGAAGACCAAGAATAATGTGCTTGTACGAAAAGTTAATTTTTCAGTATTTGCTTTCCATATTTGAGCAATCATAAATTATCTACATTCGAATGTTGAAACTGTGCAAATATAATTAGTGTCATGGAATCGAATATCAAATATTAACACTGTTGTAGGAGGATGTTCTGTTTTTTAAATTTCGAAAGTCGTTTGCCCTTTGATAAAAAAATCTTAGTGTTATCGCATTTCGTGCCAATTTTATCCAATGTTTACTAAGTTAATTATTTTTCGTGTCATAAATCTTTTGGTATTTCTTGTTTTAAATTATCATTTGTCATGATAAATTTTGTTTCAAATTTATATCGTTCTAGTTTTTACTACTAAATCAAAATAATTCCCTTGATCTTTGTTTTTCACATTTTAAAGTTGAAAAAAATTCTTCAGTGTGTTTGCCACATCCCCAGGTTTTGTTTAAATTCGAAGGACCCCATGTCTTGGGTATTTTGATTGCTAATAATTAACAACTCAGTTTTGCTTTTCATTGTTTTTTTTGTTTACATCTATTGTTTTTAAAATCGCATGACGCTCATACATTTATTGTTTGCCACAATAATAAAAATTTGATTTGTGAACGTTAATCTTCTGTTCAAAATTATACGGAAATAAAACCAAAGGAAACCACAATGTCCGCAATTTTATACAGTACATCTAAGTAAAGTATGTGTTATTACTTAAAAACTATTCACACTTTTTCAACACGTTTTAATCTGCAAATTGCAACTGTATAAATATTGTAGACGTATGTAGGTAAAGGATAATTATAAAGTCGTTATTGAAAGTAAATAAAATTTACATGCCGAGATTATAAATTTAATTGGCGAGTAAATTAAATTTAAAATGTGGGTAAAAAAACAAGCACATGTTATTATTTGCCTACTTTTCCCAAATAACGTTTAAACGATTCCATTATTTGCGTTTCTCATGACACTGAAAATTAATAATTGTTTCTGTTTAGTGTTAATTAAGTTTTGTGTCACTCGACTACGTATTAGATTTTGCAAAAACAAGTTTTTACTGCCTCTTTATAGTTAGTGGGACAAGTATGTTTTTTTGATTTTTGATACAGGGTGTAACGGTAAATGTAGTAGTAGTTCTGTTAATCAAAAAAATTTAGTGTTTCCTTGAAGTAGCTTTGGACATACAGGTTTTAGAAGTTTTTTTTTCATTTCCGTGTTAATTATCTCTTTGGCTATCGATAGTAGATTTTCTTTATTTATTCTCTTTTCGGTCTTTTAAATAATGGCGTCTGTATTTTGCAGCTTACTCTATCCTTAGGGTATTTGAATATTTTGATTGCATTGTATGAAAGCCCTTCATCTACACTGCTCGTTCGATGAACGTGGAAGGTGTTTGGTATTAAAGGAAAATCTTCGGTGTTCAGAAGCGATTTCATAGAAACAATCTTGTTTTCTCCAAGTCTTTGATCGCGTTTTTCTTTTAGATAGGGTTGTTTAAACAGTTTTCTCTGTCAAAAGGTACACTGTGGTCAGGCCTGTGGCACCCTTGTGCAAATTTAAAATAACGCCCCAAATTTGTATTACGTTCATATGTGAGTACAGATACGGGATAAGTTAGGTATTATTATCCACTATTGAAAAATAATTTTAAAAAGTATTTTCATAAATTTATTTTCATTTTTATATTTTACAAGTACCAGCCATAAGCCATACAAGTATTTTTTCATTGAGGTACATAACGTAATTATTATAAACTTATAGAAAACAGAAATATATTCTAACAGTATTACAACTCAAAATTTTTGTATTTTAGTTTCAAATGTATATGATTCAAAAGCACAAGAAATAAAAAAAATATTTAAAACATTAAAAATACTCGTTTATATATCACAGGACGAAATTGATCGACAAATAAAAACAAAACAATATATTATTTTAATAATGCAACATGTCACCTTTTAAAGGCTAATAATATCCAGGTATTAGGTATCGTTATTAATATTTTAGCTAAGTGAATTGAGCTTTTCGTGCTTTAATTTTTGCAAGTTGTTTAATTAAATCTTCGGTGTATTAATTCTTTTAGCTAGTCTGTTTCTATTGAAATGATATCAAGATTAATTAGTCGATTTTGTCCCATGGTCGAGCTTAAATATTTTTTTATTATTTTTAGTTTTGAAAAAGATCATTCTGCGCGGTAGCAACAAAAACCGGCATTGTTAATAAAATACGAAGTATTAAGCTCGTATTAGGAAAAGAATCCACTAAGTGGTTAATTGTTATATAATCTAAAGTTTCTTCTGGAGACGTAATAACTTTTTCATCAAAATTTTGTAAATATTGCAATTCTTTAACAAGTTCCACGGCAGTTATGTCTCGTCCATTGCGAGTTCTATCATTTTTACAAATTTTCAACTTTTTGACATAATTCTAATTGTTCGTTTTCAGAATAATTTTTTAATTTATCAATATTCTATAAAAACGCGAAATTATTAAAGTAAGAAGAAAGTAATTGGAATCTCTCATGATGTTATGATTACATCTAGCTAGAGCATTAAAAAAACAATCAACTTTGAACTTTAAAGTTTCGTCGTGGATCGGTTCATCGTCACATTCATAATCAAAATGTTATTTCTTATTTTTCGCGGTCTTAGACCTGTTTTTTGAATTTAGGTTCTATGTCTAAGCTGGATGATATTTCTTTAGCATCAATCAATAGATCATTAGCACCTTTATCGGAGCGATAAGCTTTTAAAAAAATATTCAAATTATTTAAATGATTACAACACTGAGCAACATCATAGTTCGGTTTTTGAATAAATTTACTAACAATGTTAACTTTACTTAAAATATTATACCAAAATATAAGAATGCAAATGAGCTCAAAATTTTGCAATTTTTTTGGCCAAATTTTTTACGTTATCTTCAAAGTTTTCTTCGCTTATTACAAACAGAGCATCATAAACCTCCTCAAGTTGATACCTTAAAGGAGTTATTGCATCTATTCTACTAGACCATCGAGAAGTTGAAAAAAATACAAAACAAAACAAAACAGTTCTTGAACTAAAGAAAAAAAATTGATGCTCAAAGTATTTGATTTTGCGGCATCATTGACGACTAAATATAGAGTATGATTGCAACAAGGAACAAAGAAAGCTCGCGGATTGAAATCCAAATTTTTTTTTGTAGACCATTATGCCTACCACGCATATTTGTCCCATTGTCGTAACCCTGACCCTGCAAATAGTTGATATTTAAGCCTTCTTTCTCTAACGCCGACAAAAGAAATTTTGTCAAGCCTTCACCCGACACATCATGTATAGGACAAAATAAAAAATGTTCTTCTATACTAATTCCCGTGCTCTTTAAATTAACAAATCTTATACAAACTGAAATTTGTTCTTGGTGACGAGTCAGGAGTGCAATCTAATAATATAGAATATTTTGCCTTTTTAGTTAGTTCTAAACTTTTGGAATTTGATATTTTCACCGATCAAGTTGATTACTTCATTTTGTATTTTATTCCAGAGATAGTTTTTGTGATCTTTTATTTGAGAGCGTTTTGTATGTTCTGACATAATCGGGTCGAATTTGGAAATCATTTCTATGTATTTTAAAAAGTTACCATTGTTTTTCTCAAACAACTTATTACTACTTCCACTAAAAGCTAAATTTTGCTGACCTAAAAACTGAATCACGTAGAAAATTCTTTCTATAACAGCTTGCCAGTATTTAGTGTCTCTGTTGATTACATTTTGAATTTCAGAAACAATTATTTCATTTTTATTGAAACGGTTAGAAAGATCTAGCAATTTTAGAACGTTTTCGACATGTAACTTGCTCTTTTCATGAATGTTTAAATGTTCACTTAAATGCTGCTAGTCATTGCAACCAGATTCGTCACTAAGGCGAACAGATTTCAAATCGCTGTCATTAAAAACTTTGCAACAGAAGCAGTAAAGTGAATTTTTTGTTTCGGACTACAACAATCAAAAAAGCAAATTTTTTTCTTTGGTAGGTAAAATTCTAAGGAAGTAACTATTGGAAAACTTACGCCCCGACTCCGAACTATTTCTTGGATAAATATCCTTTTTGTTTTGATAATGAGCAGGGCCACGTTCTACCAATTCTTAAATATTATTAGGACGTAATTTCTTTGGCCGTAGTGCAGCATCTTTCGAAAGTTGACTCATATTTTCCGTTCTGGTAATTTTTGAAAGTGTTGATTTCTCATTATCAGAGGAACTTGAAGATATTGTTGGTTTGCTTTCTAGAAGATCAGTTTCTTGTCTGCTGCTGATACTTGTTTCAAGTACTGTTCAGAATATTGGGTTTCAGCTGTATTATTGTTGTTATTAATATTTGGCCAAATAGACTCGGGTTTTGAAAAAAAATGTGTAATTTTGACATGGTTTTCGGGTTCTTTCTCTCTTTCTTTTTTTATTCAGCAAATTTTGGTATCCAGACAATTTCTTTTTTTTTCTGACATCTTGTATGCTATAAAATCTGAAGCTTTGGCGGTTGTTATGTTTAAAATTATAAGCGACTTTCGACTTAGACCGCGTCGTAGTAAAACACCCAGACTTAGGCTTGGTCATAGTCTCTTCTTGAGAGCCAAAATAAGAAGTAGAACTTGGCCTTTGCCGTATTGTCGTTCGTGAACCCAAACAAACTGACGTTTCGCAAGACATTGCAGCTTGCATCTTCAGAGTGGTAAATGTCACTAAAAGAAAAAGTGTAAATAATATTTATCGACATTTACACTTTTTCTTTTTGTCCAATAAGTTTCAATCTTGATAGAAATGTTTTGCAGTTGACACAATAATCGCAGATCTTGTTTTTTGTTGATCGTCTTACATAAGCTCTTTCGTCTGTCCCAAGAACTTTTGTCCATTCTTGTGTGGTTCATTTTGATGTCCAAGTTTGCCTTTTGTACACGTCGTTTACTTAATTTGTTTTAACTATTTACAATATTATCGATAATTATACACGTAACTAATTTTAATAAACTAAAGCACAATACAACGAACATTAATAAATTTATAGATAACGTTTTATAAAAACAGCAAACTCAAATAATTTATATATGACTGTCAATGGAGATTTATAAACACTGTCCGCGGATAAAATAAATTAATCACTTACAATTAAGTGTTTATCTGTACGACATACGCGATACACTGATTTCGCGCTTATTTAGTTACATCTGCTCGTGATTCTTTTTAAGGCTTAAATTGACTATTTTTCTTCTGATAGCTGTAATATTTTCATCTTATCTGGGACTAGAATATAATTTCTGTTTCAGTAATCGCCTCGTGTGTTCGAAATGTTTCGGGAATGTTTCAATAGTCAAGTGATCGAAGTTCTATGAACTAGCTCGATTCTCGGTGTTTTTGGCTGACTTATTTAATTAGGTCTCTTATTAACTCTTTGGTTTTTCTGTTTTTCGTATCTCATTTGGATCAAAAGTCCAACTTTCTTTCTTGTGATATAATTCGGTATAGTTATTTAGTTTATTGACCTTTGTTGTATTTCACTGGGTCTCTTAATATTGCTATTGCGTATACTGTTTGTGGTGTCAGCGAGGAATTTTCTTTTTGATGCTTGAGACACTTACGTATGTGCAATTAGCAAATTTGTTTTAGATGTGGGCAGAAGATCTAGTCGGAACTCTTTGCTCAGTTATTTATCTCGTGGTATTGCTTCTTCTCACATTGTGATGATTTTCAGTCATAATTGCCGAAAGTCTGCTTCTGTTTTTCTATAATCTGTACCGATCCATTAGTCTTCTTTATGGTATCTTCAAATCTTTTGCCATTGGTGATCAGGATCAAGCCATCAGCGGAAAAGCTTCCCATTTTGTTTTTGTCTTCCATGTTTTCTTACTTTTCTTACACTATCTATATTTCTTTAATTTTTGTTAACGTTTCTATCGATGCTCTAGCTACTTATGAACCCATTTTGTTGGTATATGTTCTTGGAATAAGTAAACACGTGACTCTTGGCGTTTTAAAAGTTTTATCGTGATTTTATGCTGCGTTTTGTTCAAGACGTTTTTGAAATTTGTGATTGTAAAATCCACTAACTTCGTAGTTCTTTATACGTTACTACGAATTACGACAGTGATTACAAAGTTGGGTTGCATTAAGTGTTTGAATTCTACCGGTAAATTTCTCAAGGTTATGGTGGTCTTGGTGTTGTTAATGTTTTCCTACATCATTCTGCTCTGGAATAAAAGCGGAGTAATTATGCTTTGACTTGTTCATTTTTTTTTTCACGAGTAGAAACTGTATGCACTAGCACGTTTCTCAAACTGCTCCGCGGAGAACTTAATGCATGCAAACATTTTCAGTGTCCCGCAAAAAGGGTAGGACATGTTTGATTGCAAATATTTTTATTAAAAGGTATACAACTGTGAGAGAAAATAGTGCTCCGCATTTAATTTCTAATTTCCAAGGTGTTCCGTGACTGAAGTTTAAGAACCTCTGCACTAGCAAATGTGTATCATTGGTATACTTACTGAAAGTATTTAGTTAGTTATTCATTGGTTCTTCAAAACCACTTGTAGTATTTTAATTTTGCTTTGTTCATTTTTCGCATTTTTTATTCTACCTTCGTAGTTTGCTTGGTTATGATTTTGCGTTAGGGAGTGTGCAGCAAAAACGTTATGGCGATATTGTGCAACAATGATTTTCTTTAACATAATTAAATTGAACTATTAATCAATCTTAAGACTCGAGAGAAATTGAAAGACGGTTCTGTTGTACGTAAGTAAGCAACAGTTTTGGCCATAATTGCCGTAAATCTTTAAATGCTGTTGATCAAGGGCAAGTTTTGAAAGAGTTGGTAATATACGAGAATGGTTTGATAACTACGCAAGTGTTTTTGGACACAACCATTTATTATTCAATATGACCTCCTGGTCGCTCAACACACTTATTCCAAATTACTAATGCCGTTATTGAGGGTCGATGAATCCAAGTCCTTGAAATAGCTATTTACAGCAGCAAGTACCTAAAAATTAGACAAAAAACTGAAAACTTCTTACCGCCGAGCTATTTTTTAGGTTTGGAAACAGATGATAATTACTGGGGGGAAATCTGGAGAATAATGCGAATTTTGACCATTGCAATCACAGACATGGAGCCAGGTGCGTTCTCTTGATAGAGAAAAACTTTCTTCTTTGCCAAATAAGACTTTGATTTTGTCGCTCAGTTGTTGTAATAAATTGTCATAATACTCGTCATTGATTGTTTTCTTTTTTTCCACCAAAATAATTCTATGGGAATTCTAAAACTTAGTTACCATAACCTTTCCTGCTGACAAAACCGTTTTTGCCTTTTTCGGTGGTGGAAAACCTTTGTGTGTTCATTGTTTGGACTGTTATTAGGTTATGGGAGTCTAATGGTGGCTTCAGGTTTTTCCGACGGTTATGAAACTGCTCTAAAAGTCTTTCGGTTTGCGGCGAAAACATGCGCTAAAAGGTCGCAAGAAACACTCAAACGATTCAGTTTTGTTTCCGGTGTGAACAACCGGGGCACTCAGCGCGCCCTGTATTTGTTCATTTCCAATTCTTCAGTTAAACTTTTGGACACACTGTCATTTGAAATACCTAGTATGTGGGCTATCCCGCGCACTCTTATTGGACTCATTCAATACGATACGTCGCTGACGGTAGACCTTTTCAATCATATTCGGGCCAGTAGCGGTTTTTAAACGTTCATCATTTGTGCTCATACGATCACGTTTAAATTCGGCAGCCCAGGTTTCGACCATTGAAAACGGTGAAGTTGATTTCAGTTGGTGTTAAGCCTTTCAAAATGAAATATTATATTACTGCTTTCATTGCAGTTTTTTCCATTACACACAAAATCACACGCCACGTTCACTTTGGGGTACCGTCAAAAAACAGACTAATTGGCAGATCGCTCTGTATTTACCATTCTACAGAATGTTTCTCCGAATTTGCAGCATCTCTGTGTTCGCCCAAACCATCTCGCACTATTCTTCTGTTCAATAGTAACGTAACCTTCTTAGAATCCGTTATGAAAAATTTATTTTCAGAACATTTAGGATGAGAATGATGTTTAGGCTAATGATTCATAACTATTCGAATTAAATTTAAATGGAAGAGTTTTTGAGAAATGAACTATCGCTTTGTTAGAAGAGAGAGGTAACAAGATAGCACATTACCTCATAGTGCTGGCGATAGGTGGTCGGGTAGCCTGTTGGTCCGCTAGGTCACTAGATCTAATCTCTTTTAACTTTTTCTTGAGTGATGCCGTCTAAAGACCACAGTCAAAATGTTGTTCAGTTAAACGGAATTCCAGCTGAGTTTTGTCGTTACACTACTATAAAGTCTTATAAGTTAGGGTTTAATTTATCTTTCTGGCTGCGTTCTCGAAGCACAGGGATGGCATTTTTTATTGTTATGGCCGAAATGCAATTTGAGATGAGACTAGGAAAGTGACCAATGCAATTGTTTTTTCTTCGTTTTTGATGTTTTTTTAAAATCTGAAACAAGTTGCAATTTCTGGTAAAATCGGAAACAATGAATGGTTGAAAATTAATTCTTAATTTTATTCTTTATTCTTTTTGACTTTTGAATTTGTTTATAATACTTTAAGGTAATTGTATGCATTACTTTGCTTCCTTTTTCAGTTGTTACCAATGTTTTAATTTCTTGGTTACTTTTACCTTTATCAAGACATTTGCCTATATTTTATTTAAAAAAATTACGAAAAATTAAGAGATCGTAATTCTGAGATTTCTGCATTCTAACTATCGTCATGTACACGCTGACGTTCCATATTTTGCTAATTGGTTTTAACGGATTGCTCATTTTCATTTTTGCGTTATGCATTTTAAGGTTTTACGAATGTTGACGTTATAGTCGCTATTGCTATGTCGTTGGTGTCGTCTATTACAACTATTCCTTGTGGTGTTTCAGTTTTTATCACGTCGTAATACATGTTTCATAGGAGTGGTCCCAGGACCGATCCCTAGAGTAACGGACACGTCATTTTTAAGCGCTAGTTTTTTACTTTTTTGAACTCGTATTTGATTCGTTGTTTTTTTTTGTTTATTTTATTCTCACACTTTTAATTTTGTATGTATCAATTATTTTGTAATTAAATAAGTTTCTTTATAAAAAACTTCTAAATATTCTCTTTCTACTACTTTTCAATCTACGGTTGCTGTGAAGTAAATACAACGCTCTATTTATTAATGTATTTAAATAAATATCAAATCGAAGATGAAAGTTTATTAAGTTTCTTCAATTCTTCTGTACAATGAAGTTTGTAACCGGTTACATTTAATTGCGATTCATTTCTGTTTTCTATGAGTAGTATGGGTGCAGTAGCATTTTTGTACGTGTCATCAGGTGTTTATTACGTGTAGGGTTAGTAGTGTAAGAAAGTATGTTACGTTGACCTAAGAATTGCATTTAAATGCAAATGAGGTACTATTAGCTATTTTGTATTAGTAAATTAATCAAATCTATTCGCAATTTTCTGTTTACTGTTCTAATATGAGACATTTATTTTGATAAATAGGGGATTTATTTAATGCTTCTTTTATTGCATTAATATTCATTTTTGTGATGCTTTTATAGCTTGTATAAGAATTTTTTTAGATTCAGTAGTAGTGTAGACACTACTAAAAATATGGAATTTGTTACGTCTGAATTAATGTGCTAATCATTTTCATGCTTTCTCTATTCGTTTTTGTGTTTTAGGATTAGGCTGTTGTTCAACAGATGTCTTTATATTTGTAATTCATTTTATGATTTGTGGGCTCATTTAGTTTTTTATACATGTACTAATCGTGACTTACAATGAAAAAAATATCAAAAATAATCATTGCTTTTTGCGGTTATTTTGCAATTTGTACTCTCTTCCAGTACATTAAAAACACGAAGTCTATAATCTTCATTTAATATTCGCATTTATTCAAATGAAAAACCACAACACTAGAAAATTTCGTATAATATAATCGAGCATAAACACGTCATACGTACTTTGGAATATCGTTTTTTTTCTACGAGCCTTGAACAGTTACGTTCGTGGTTTAAAGTCAATTTTTTAAAACGGAAATTTAAAAAAAATCAACTGAGTAATGATGCACATATTTCTATTTTCTTAATTGGGTCGCTTAATTTTCACTATAAAAAACTCGCCGCACTGATACCTTAATAGACTGTAATTAACCTAATTTTTATCTTTTCTTTACATCTCGAGTGCTTATGTAACTAATTTTATTGGTTATGGGTAATTATTATGTTTCATATAAATGGCTTATAAACTTTGTAACGCAAAGAAGGTTCTTATATAACTTTAATAACGCATCATACTTAAAACAAATAGATAATTTATTACGTTGTTAGGAAAAGTGTTAATCGAGCTTGTGTGAAACCGAAACCGACTTTCGATTTTGTTATATTCAAAACGAATACTTTTGACGAAGTGGTCGTATAAAGACTCGACGAAAATGAAAAATAAAAGTAAAATTGTAATGGACAATAAAATGGCTACCGAACAGCTTATCATTTCTGAACAAGGTAATCAAACGTTAACCAGCAAGCCTCCTGTCGATAAGAAAATCATTGATAAAGAGAAGAAAACCGATAAGAAAATAAAAAAAGGTAAGTCTATTATTTTAAAACAAGGTTTATACTTTATGAGGAAATAATGTCCGTTAAAAGGCTTCTATAAATTTCTAAGATTTATACTTTGTTACAATTTTCTTTGTTCTTTTTGACTTGTGGCATCACAGGTGTTTTTTCAAACGTTTCCGGCATTCGCATCCTGTTACATAATTAAAATTTACATATAAGCGCTGTTAAAGTTGGAGAAAAAGAAATGTTAATTAATTTAACGGTCACTTGTTGTAGAATGTAAAGTCTAAAGAAATGTACCATATGTTGTTGATGGTAATTATTGTAGGTTTTTTAGTTGTATGTACATGTATTCAAAATTTTAAGTATTTACGATTGGATGATATTAATACTAAGTAGTTTAAGCGCTTACACTTATGGGATGCGATTATTTCGTAAAAGATATTTGAAGTTAATGACAGCATTAATTAATTTTAAATTATCATGTAGCTTGTCAAAGGCATGTGCAGACAAGACATGAGAGGTTTAGGAAAGTTTAAAGGAGCCAACACCAATTCATTTCATTATTATGTGGTTTCTTCTCTACTAAATTGAAACTCCTTACAACCTTGTCCAATCCACTTTTTTGTATCTGGGTCTTATTTATGTAATGGTGCACCATCGTTTCTCTAAAATTTTTGGATTTTTTACGATACCGGTATAATTTTCTAATATTGATGTTTTTATTAAAATAAATAAAATTTAAAAAAATACTATTATATGTTTTATGGTGAAAGTTTTATGTCTTGATGTTTTTACTTTCCTATAAGGAAAATATCGAAATTTTTTTCAAAAAATTTATATTGCATAATTTTACGTTTTGAGGTCTCCTGAATCAGAAAAATGTATTTTTGACAATAAAGTTTTGGGTGTCTGTGTGTAACGATGTACCCACGATAACACGAATCAAAAATCCTAGTAACTTGAAATTTGGTATGGAGCTGGCTTTTCATATTTGCCCGGTTCTATCAAAAGATAGGTCTGGTAAAAAACGGGAAGTGTCATTGTTAACTTTAAGTATACAAATTATTCCAATTATTATATTATACAGTTTCAAGTTAATTCTTTCTAACAATTTATTTAAATAAAAATGTTTTTTAACATTAGTTTATTAGATATTTAATTTATAATTTAAAGTGAATTAATTCCATATATAGTCCTAGGTTCGAATCCTGCCTGCGACGATTTTTTTTAGACAAAATTCCATATCTTGAAGGGAAAGCAAGATACGTTAAAAAATAACAATTTTTTCTTTGTATTTTTTTGACTTGTTCATACCGTGTGTCCCGAAAATTTTGAAGCATACAGATTAACATAGAGAATTTGAAAATTTTGATTTATATGTCTCCAAAGTGTTTTTAAGATATTTCCAGTATCAAAACATATGACAATGTATACCAGAGGACGTTTTGCGTAATAATTTTCAAAATTTAAAAAGCTTAGTTTAAAATACATCAATCGCACGACTGCGGTAAGATCGCTGCGACGTACAAAGGTTCAAATCCCAATGGCGGTTTATGTTTTTTTTAAATTATATTATTTTAAATTAACGACGATTAATTTTTATCAGTAAATAGGCATAATTAAACGTGTTAATTGTTTATATCAAAGTTATAATGGGTTTATTATTATAGACAGAAAGGTTTTTAGGGTAAATGGTGTATTTATTATTTAATACAATTTAAATGCAAGCTTTCGAACTTTAGCAAAGTTCTTCGTCAGGCAATATAAATTAAATTAATTTGACAATTGTAAAACTAAGGTAACTAAAAACAATAACTATAAGGGAACTAGATAATTGGCGCAAGTTTATTTAGCTACAGCATTTGCTCAAGTAACTACACTTAACGGCGATATTACCGCAGTCGTACGATGTTACTACACCAAAGTGACTATTACTGATACGTTGTTTACATCTGTATTTTAAACTAAGCTTTTTACCACGCGATACATTTTAGGAAATATTTTTCATATTTGTTATTAAATTTTAAAAACACTTTGGTGACATATAAATCAAAAATTTTAAATTTCCCATGTTAAACTGTATGCTTCAGAATATCCGGGACACAAGATATACGGAGTGCTGCATCTTATTTAAATTATCTTTGAATGTACTCACGATAACTCTCGAACCAAAAGTCCTAGCAAGTTTAAATTCGGTATGAAGCTGGCTTTCTATATTCTCTCTGCTTTGTCAAAAGATGGGTTTGATAAAGAAACCGGAAGTGGGTGTATCCGCTATTTTTAACAGTTTTTCTTATATAATTTTGTACGTATGTAAATTATTCGAATTATTTTTACAGTTTCTTATAGAGATAATTTTTCCTAACATGTTATTCAAACAAAAACTAACATACATTCTGAAATCAACAGTTTATTAGATATTTAATTTGTAATTTAAAATTAATTCACAAATATAATATACTTTTGAATCCTGCTTGCGACGATTTTTTTTTACTGATTTACTAAAGGGGTAAGTAATATCGAGACGCACAAATATAAGAGTTAGTCGATATGATCTTAATGAAATCGAGGAGAAAAATTTAAAAAAAATTATAGCATGCTAGGAAATCAATACAAACGTGTACCTACATATCACTTCAAAATGGTTTTATGACAACATAACCTTAAAAAAATAGGTAGACATTCCTTCATCATTCTTTATAGGAAAGTCGTGTGGTGACCACACCAGTTTTTTTGAGATGAGATTTAAAATTTGAAATATTTTCTTTTGTGTGTTTATGGCAACCAAATAGCCACCAAGTTTTTTTCTCTTCTACTTTTTGTCTTCTTTCTATCATTTTTTGCTACCTGGTGTTATGTGCATTTTGTTTTCTTTTTGTATTTTGCAAGTCTGTTTCTGTTAAAAAAAAATTGTGTACTTTACAAGTCGTGTCTTCAATCTGGCAATTCCTTCAATTTTTTTTTTCAAATTTATAGTTTCTGAAATGCTCTTCATATTATTCTTATCGACTTTATCCTTGAGAAGCTTTGGATGTTTTCTTGTAACTATTTTTTGTTTTAATTTATTTTTTTTTATCGTTATGACCCTCAAAGTCAGATTTTGTTTTCTTTCAAAGGGTAAATTTAGGAGTTTAGGTCAAGCTACAGGACGTTATCGAACTCGCAGCAAAAAAATTAAAAACATAATTTTCGCAACTTTTGAGTAGTATACAAAACACTAACGAAGAAGGTTCTATGTAAAAAAATATACCGACGATTTTCCATTTAGTGTAAAATGTCTTATTGTGAAAACAATATTACCATCAAATTATGTTCAAAAATAATTGAATCAAAATACAGTGCACGTCGCTTAATAGAATCACATTGGGATTTAGGGTTTTTGATAACAATAACCGAATAAATAATATATGAAATTCAGAAAAAAACAAATAAATGTTTATTGATTTGAAAGCACTAAATACATACAGCGAGTATCTGATTAACAGGTTCATAATTTAGAAGGTGAAATTATAACATCAATACAATGTCAAAATAAAAGTTCTAATAAAACATTTTAATAAATAAAAATTTTGACTCAAATAAATAGAAAAGTACGGATCTGTTGCATTAAATAGTTTGTTGACACAGTTAACAAAAATTCAAAAATAAAGCTGTAATGTTCATTGACTTTTCTAAAAACCACACATTTCTTCTCAGTAATTTGCTAACATTAATAAAAATAAATACAAAATAATGTTATCACATAAGACGTAGTTGACTTAAGCTTTTATTCTAAGAACTGCACATTTTTTCTAATTATACTGAACATACAAAGTAACTCGAAGATAACGTGTTTACAGATGTTTAAATGAGGTAATGTTACGCAAGTCAATGAAAATATTTGAATAAATAAATAACACTGCAAAAATAAAGTTCAGTATGCAAAACAGGTATTTTTAGGGCGAAGTGATTAAATTTTTGACTCTAAACATGCGTATTGCTAAAATTCATATAAAATAGGTTATTGTTCATGCATAGAAAATAAACCCGAGAAGAAAATTGATAACATAAACCGAAATTATGATAACTATAAACGATATTTTTTTCTATGTAGTAAAATATGCTTTTCATAAAATGTTATTATCCGTGATTACAATAACCGGCGTGCACCGTACATAATACCGTTAATTGAAAGAAGAAATAATTTTTTTTTCGAAAGAAACATACCAATAGCAAATACAAAATACAGTTTCTATAACTCTTGTTAGAGTTGTTCTAAATTAGATTTTTTGGGATAAAATAAACGTCGTATTGTTTTAAACCCTGTAAACTTGTTTATTAGTTCGGTGTCATTCCACAAGAAATCTGTGTAAAAATTCTTACGTTCTAGTGTTAGTTTACTATACCGTTTTAAGCGAGTTGTGAATAACGTGTAAATAGTGTTTAAATTTATTTTATAATTCGTTACAATAGCAGCTGTTTATCAAAGATTTCGATTTCGATTAAACCAGGTCATAAAACTACACTGCTAGAGTGGTGTATTAAAAGGTTAAAATGGAACGATGGATAGAAGCGAGTAGTTTTTAGTAATGAATCTCGATTCTGATGGTTACAGAATGGTCAGAAGATGTGCCGGAGAAAGGAGAGAATACAGTTTTCTGTAGAATGACATACCGCTCTTACTCAAGATGTGATGGTATAGGGGGAGGCGGGTTATTTGCCATGGAAGTATATATCTTCTAGTAATTATTCGGGGAACGCTAAATGTAATTAATTAGATCAATAATGTGCTGGAACCAGTGTTAGTTCTATATCTTCAACTAGAAAACGCTATTTTTCAGCAAGATAATGCGCGACCACATACCGCTAGGGTTACTACAGAATTTCTGGTAAATGCTAACGTTGATCGCCTTCCATGGTCTTCTCGTTTGTCAGACTTATCAATAAGAGAAGTTTTTCAACAACGGATTTTAGACTTTTGGGAGTCGAATAAAATACATGTTTTTTTAAACTGTCATTCAAATTTATCAACGTTTACTGGACGTTTATTTACTTACAGCGGCCAGTAAATATAGACATTATATACAGGGTTATATACGGCTCGGAATATTGTGGCCAAAAAAAACTTTCAAAACATTTCATTTTTGGGATATATAAAAGTCTAGTATGGTTACTTATTAAAATTACTTAATATTATACAGGGTGTCGTAAAAGCCATAAAAGTATCAACGTTTTTTTTTTTTAATAAAACTTATATTATTGCAGTTTTGGATTCTCTGATCAAAATAAGTTTGTTTCAATAACGTTTATGAGGCCTAAATATTAAGGTTTTTTAAATAATTTGAGTTTTATCAAAATATTACCTAATTTTCATGTTTGAGATACTTAAGAAGTATCTAAGTTATGGGAGCAAAATTTACAGTGAAGTGTAACAATAGATCATATTTGATATCTCAATTATAATTTAATATAAATTTTATACAGGGCGTCCAAAAATTAATCAATTAAGATATTTAAGTGGCTATAACTTGATTAATTTAAATAGAACACCATACTTTTTAATTTACAAAAAAAATGTACTTTTTAATTACTTATCGAATTGTATTAGAATGTTCTATAGCTTCGTTTTTACACAATACGCCAAATAATCGTCTTTTGTACTATTTGTTCTTTTTAATCAAAGTTCTGATGAATCTAGTTGCCTGTTGTATTTAGAAATATCTGATAGTTAGCAAGTAGGAATAATGAAGAACATTTTTACAAATGTTTAGAAACTTGGAACGTAGTTTATAATCCAACAGGCTATAACAGCAATAACGATATCAACATACCAATGATAACATAAAACAAAAGCAAAATATTTATAACAGATGTTCGAAATGTTGACATTCCATTTCCAGACACTTACAAATCCTTTTTAAAGAACCACTGCTAACTCTGGGCAACACTTTTGAAACTGTAACATTTGCGAGGTTACCGTTTCAAAAGTGTCTTGTATGCGTCTTTTCATATCGTGTGGAGTATCGTAGACAATTCTTTTTATGCATCTATAAAAATTATGGTGTAATCAATTTCTGGGATTTGGGGGTAAGGGGCCAATCGTGAAATCCATTTCTTTCAATCCACTTGTTTTATTTATTATTTATCTTTAATATGTTATTACCATTTTACTGTTATAGTCTGTTAATTTTATTTTTCTTATAAATGTTAGATATCTGATATTTTTAAGTAGGCAAATACATTAATCAGAACTGCTATTGTAAAAACATCAAATGGTGCAAATATTCTAATAGGTATTCTATAGGTAATTAAAAAGTGCATTTTCTGGTAAATTAAAAAATATGGGGTTTTATTTAAATTAATAAAGTTATAGCCACTTAAATTTATTAATTAATAGGTTTTAATTTTTGGACAACCTGCATAAGATGTAAAATTTATTATAATTGGGATACAAAATATGACCTATTGTTACATTTCACTGTAAATTTTGCTCACATAACTTAGATACTTCTTAAGTATTGAACAAACCTTAAGGTTTCTTAAGTATTAAAAAAACCTTAAGGTTTAAGCCTCATAAACACACTCTTATTTTGATCGCAGAATCCAAAAATGTAATAATATTCAGGGGAATTCAATTAGAAAAACACAATTTTGATACTTTTACTTTTCCAGCACCCTGTATAAAATAAAAATAATTTTAAAAAGTAACTATAATAGACGTCGCGTATTTTATCCACAATATTCGGAGCCGTATAGTGTGATAAACGCTGTATATTTTAATTCCTTATACCGAATTCGTAAGTTTTATGGTAGTGAAGCTGTAGTTTATCATTTCTTTGATTTTCTTATTCATCTTTTTTTATTGTGACTATTAATTTTAGTATTCAGACTTCTAGGATGCGAGTCCGTACTATTTTAAACTTTATACTTGTTCTTCTGAGCAATTCTAAAAGTCTTCTTTGCCATCGACTATCTAAAACAAAAGGCTGTTGTACGCGCATTTCTTATTTTTGAAAACTCATTATAAAATATTTTTACGCAAATAATTGAGCTCATCCCAAAAATCGAAACAACCACCGCTGATTATACGTCATGAATTTTGACATTGGAACCGAACGGTGATGTCACATAATGTTTAATGTTTGATTCGATTTAGATCTGAAGACTGAGATAGTCGTAATTTGAACTTGATTTTCTACAAATTAAATCTTAGTTAATTTATTCATATATTTAATGACATTTTTTCACTTGAGCGATGAGTTCTATTGAGGAAGCTTCGTTTCAAAAGTTTTAATATTTGTGATTGGTTCAAATATAACATATTGGGTAATTGGACTACCGGTGTGTTTATTTTTGGCCACATCTTACTGCGAACACTATAAAGTAAACAATTTGAACTTATCTATCTACAGAATAGTCATCATCGAACAGGTGATTGCCTGAGATTAGATAAGACCAATAGAAATATAGTGAAAGAAATGTATGCGACATTGGTATCAGTACAACTACAATGCGCAAATTGCGGAACAAATACATGAATATTGACAGTAATATTATAATTTATAAAACACATTCTCTATATGAGACAAAACTTGAAAGGAATAAAACAAATGTTGTACGAACAGACCTCTTAGTATAACAGCTGATGTGCAAAATTGGGTCTGAGATAGACTAAGGCATTAAAGAGATCACATATTCCTAAATACTAATCAGACACTGAAGGACCGCTTTAGTCTTTTTAATTTTGACAGCGTTTCTAACCAAACACTAAATAAATACTTCTTCAGGCTAGTAAAAAGTACACTGGGAGTTTAATTTTTTAAAACATATATGACGTTGTACTGTTAAACAAACTACTTCTTTTTACTAGCTTGAAGGAACGTGGATGACTTATATTCTTGCAATTCGATGTCTTATAATAATTTTGTGAAATAACAGATCTGCTATTTTTAACTGTTATAAAAAATAACAGTAATCATTTCCACACAACAGAGAAAGATGACAGATTAGTCACCATGATTCAAGCCTGTTATATTTGAAGGGGTGTATCAATCTGTTACTGTACTCATTGCATCTATTAAGTTATCTTTATTTTTCTGAATTAGCGTTTTCTCGGTTCATTGTTCATCTTATTCTTTCAGTTCTTATCCATACAATCTTGCACATTGAGTTATCAGTGTTAACATTCAAGTCGAAATGTATTTTCACTGTTTCGTAGATTTGTTGTGATTCGTTCCTTACTCACCGTTGTCGACTCTTTTTATTTTTTAAAGACTCAGTTTATAATTGTTAAAATTATTATAAGTATTCATAAAGTCGATGACATAATTGCAAATTTTGCTTCGGAATTAGTTAGTATTCTGGACACCAAGCGTCTTAAATTTGGCAAGTGATAGTTTTGATTTTGGTTTTGCTACATTTTATGGTTTAAATTACTACCACAAATTTCATATTTACACAACATGTGAAGATCAATATATTAATAATAACGTCCAAATTCAATCATAATACCTAAAAGCGATTGATTTATTTTAGCACGAATCAATCGCAACCTTTAAATTTAGATTTTTCTTGTAATACCTGATAGATAAGTAGTAGTAATATTGTGTGTATCATTTCACGATGCCAGTAACTATTATAAGGAAGACCTGCATTTCCAAGGTCAAATAACAGAATAATTTTTATTCCATTAACGATTAACCTTAGACCTACAATCATCTACCACAAATGCATGCATAATTTAGTTAGCAATTACATTCAGTAAATTATTAAGATGTACTTTTTTCGTCTTCGTATTAATTTGTTACTTTTAATTAAATTTGATCTTTGTGGGCATTTATTAATGTTTGAAGAATGTAGAAATTATTTATTCACGTCCTAATTTAATTGGTGGCAATGTGTGTGTGGCGATCATGATGATTCAATCATTTTTGTTACTTAAAATGTTGAATCACTTATTAAGGACGCCTTTGAAATGTTATCTTAAAAAACAACGTGCCTATAGAATTTCTTCATAAAACTCATTTCCTGTTTTTTAAATTATTCTTTGTTATCGCTTAATACAAAAAATATTAGATCAAATTTAGTCGTTGAGAAGATAATGGCAAAGGTTTTGCGTGGGCAAATGCTTATTCTGCATAAAATGATCCAGAATATTGTTTTGTCATTTCTCACATTATTTCTTATTATAAGGAAGCTGAGTTTACGGATTTTTTTCGTGCCGTGCAAACATTTTTTTAAAACTAATTCCATTTCATCATAGTTATGAACATGTTTTTTTTTGCATATTTCGTTTTCTGATTTTTGCGTCATGTTTAAGTAGAACTTGTAGTTTTGATTTTTTCAATAAATTTTTTTTTGCAATTAGGATCAATGGTTTCTATAGTTTTTTTTGTTATTACGTTTGGGCTCAGGTTCAGGTTACTCTCGGCATCAATTGACATAAGGTAAATGATCCTATCGGTAACGTGATCTTGCTGAAATTCTAGTTCTTGAAGTCCGATAACAATCGGTCCCCAAATTTTATGCGAATTCTGTCAGTCAAACGAATCAAAGAACTCTGAAACTTCTATTCGTGCAATGAGCGAGTATACGAATTTGTTATAACTGAAGTGTCATTGGTTCTTTATAAATTTTCTTCGCTGTCTTAATTCTGTCGGTGGATGAGGGCAACTATCTTTTTCTTAGGCTTCTTAATTTTCCACTAGATCTATACGGCTGTTTACTTTTTTTGTATAGTATACTGCAATTCTGATTTCTTTATTCTTCCGTCTCAAAGCCTCGCTAAGATAGTCTTGGTATTTTTTTTCTATTGTTCTTGCTGTTGCATATTCGCATCCGTAATCGTGGAATTTTAGTTTTAATTTTGATATCCGCATCCATAATAATCAATGCGGAGTTTTTGCGGATGCGGATATTGTGCAAGCCGCGAGGAGAAATTGTTAACGGGGTTTGCGAGTGGCACGTTTGTATGGTATATTCGTTGACAGGTTATTTGGCTTAGCAGTTTGGATTGAAATCAATCATATCTCAACGTGTTTAGACGTGGTTATCATACGGAATACGCTTTTTAAAAGTTGATTTTACGTTATTTGAATATTCCATAATGGCACCACCCACGTAAAGTGTAACTTGGATTTACTTTGTATTTTATTTATATATTAAGACTTGCATCTGACGCGGATCTGAATCCAAAAACATTTGATTCGCATCCGCAACTAATATTGTATTCTGCTCGATACACGCGTCTATTACTTTACTTATTACTATGAAGTTAACATTTTAAAGACTTCATAAAAGTATTGTTCGAATACAGTTTAATTAACTGTGATGGTAAATTATGTAACGTTACGATTTTTTATTGGTTAGTTTGTTCAGTGTTAATGATTTTTACCTTTTTAAAAGGTATGTCATCGTATTCATAATCCTTTACATTCATGTTTATTCGTAACAATCAGATGATTTTTTTGGCCTTGATCATTGTTTCATTCCTATGACAGAGCATGACCAAGTTGATTTTAGCATTTTTTACCCATCGTCCACAATAATAGTAAAAAGTTCAATTGCAGAATCGACAAACAAAAGATAATGGAAAAAGTGACTATAGACTTTTTAATAGTTTGCCCAAACATGGCAGCGCATTATATACTGAAAAAAAACTAATTTTAAATAGGGGATCAGACGAAAAAATTGCCTCAATCGAACAAATTATTCCATCAGAAGTTAACAATTACATTATCCGAATTTCCTTATAATCAACCACTTAAAACAAAAACTTCTTTTGCATGACGGTCACGATATCGACGCATTAGGATATTCCATTAAAAGTGATCTACGGAGGCGTGCATCCTTATTATAACATTCACATTGATGATAAAAATTGGCAAATGAAGAAAGTGGAGCGACTATTTTTAAAAGGGATTGCATTTCCTTTGATGACTCCGTTATTAAAGTTGAATTATATGCAAAAAAAAGTGTTTCTACAAGTTTCTCTTTAATTGCCGTTCAATTATATCGTATTTAACCTTCCTAAATGTTATTTTTAAATAGTCATCCAAAAAGTACATTAGTATTAACGATTGCATTTAGATTGTTATGTATGGAATTTTTTTAAGGATTATTTGGGTTACCCACGATGTATTAGTATAATTACGCAATTAATATAATGACATCTATAATCTCTAACTCGTGCATTTAATTTTTTTGGTAAGTGGGATTTAGAAAAATATACTGGGGCAGCTTTTCTAATATTTGGCGTTGACGACTGATTAATTCTTAAAATATTGAATTTTTATGATGGTAGACTAAGTAGAATTGGGACCTGCAGTTTTTGTCTTAATATAAAAAAGAACTATCGGTACCAGGATGTTTAGGTTTTTAAGTAGTTTCTATATTGTGTGACACACGTTATTTGATGGTTACACACATAATTAATGGCATGTTTGTTTAAAAAAAAATTCTGGAGAAAAAACAACGTGGAGATATGTGGTTACTTGTCTCATGTAAATTTATCATATCCAATCACATCATATCCAATTCATTTCTCATAGAAACTTATATGTAATTCCATTCAAACAAATTTGTTTTGCCTTGGTTAATCAAGGAAATGGTTATCTTTATTTATTGGCTTTGGTTAATTATGAAAATTTTATCGACTTCCTTTGTGAAGATTACCTTTCACTATACTACTATAAGTTGGCTAACTGTTCTTTGTCCTTCTAATTTTTTTTTCACAAATTTTCTATTTATTCAGTTATATTTGGAAATGACATGTCAAAAATATTAAAGCACCGATTTTCTGGTCATGGCGTATGAACGCATGAGAAAAGGCCACAGTCAGACAAACTTTTTTTTAGTAGTCAAATTTGATAACTCAAAAACTGGGCGTTACTAATGGAACTGATTGACAAAAAATTACGACTATACAATGTATACTCTGTGACATTGGAATTGCAACATCAAGAAGGGATGAGAATTTTGTGACTAAACTTGGCAAGAAGGTTTCGCTACTCAGAGGTAATAAATGATTAAAATTTCAAAGACTTCTTGTGTCTGTGGAGAATGCGCCAAGTTCCTTAATCTTCTACCCATAATATCCTCTACGTGTTCAATAGGAGAAAAGTAGGGAGATCTGGGTAGCTATGGTAAGAGGTTAACATTGGCTTCTTCGAATCGGTTCAAAGACGGATTTGCTATGTGGGGGCAGGCATTATCCTGCTGGAAAAGTGGGTTTTCCAATTGCTGAAGAAATGGAAGAATGTGGGGTTTTACCACCTCGTTAACATATCGCCGGGCGTTCATATTGTCTCAGTTGAATACCAAACGAGAGTTACTCTCATAGGCTATAGCACCCCATGCCATAGAACCCACAGTGTGGTGTACATGCCGCTCATTGAACATTGCGCCGTTCTCTACGTCTTTGTCTGACTCTTATACGGTCATCATGCATCCCTAAACAGAATCGGGATTCATCACTGAAAACTACTGGATGCCATTCCAGATACAGGACCACCTTCATTTGATAGCATCCCATGATAGTGGATTGTTTCCGGTTAAGACTATTTGCAATTTTCTTGTACAAAAAACTACCTTCACTTAAACTACCAATTCGACCTCTGTCGAATTCGCTTAGTTGGGGCTGATTTAAAATTTAAAAACACGTTAAACAGAAGAACCACAAGAGATAACTATTTTAAAATTGACTAAGACTTGCACCAAATACACACGAGAATGAAATCTATTTGAATAAAATTTTTATCATTTACTACCTTTGAATAGCTAAACAATGTAAAATTTGGTTCAAATTTAAAGAATGACTGAAGCTGTTTTGTCTTCCCCAAACTGCGTGCTGGTAGCATCATTTTTATGTCGTCTAGTGACACCGATGTTACGTCTGGAACAGCGTTCTTTCAAACACTTTCTTAAAAATTAATTTCTATATCGTTTTCAAGATAACTTGCTTTTTATAAGACACTGGTATTTTTGTTTTGAAATGCATTAGCACGAAATCATCAAGTTTGGATTCTTTATCCAATTCCTCAAATTCAGAAGGATTCAATACCGGCGGCCACTATGTCTTCATCTGATTTTTCCATAGGGCTTGAAGCGACAACTTTATCTTTAAACGATCATAAGTCACTTATTATTGGTTTCTTTTTACGCAAAAGTGAACTTTTTTAATGAAGTTTTACGCTGTTTTTCAATTCTTTTTCTCCCAAAGAAGCTTTTTTCGGGGACGTCCGTTGCAACTGCTTTTTTAGCTATTTCGACGTCTTTCTCCCGCTTTTGGAAACTCTTTATAGTGTTCTGGAGGAGTAAACGGATTGTCCGCTTTGTTGAATCCATATATGATATTTGTAGGAGGCAGTTTTTTGGTGGGCTACGCCAACATTACTTCATAAATACTCATCGGAGTTCTTGGATTATGGAGCAACCTAGAGTCGACTGCTGCGTTATAATGAGACTTGAACAAATAAAATATAGAGATGTCAAGGGACTGTTCACTTATTGCTACTATGAGATGGTAAGGTGCCTACTATCTAGCTAACGTCAAAGATTCTATAGTAAAATGACTCATGGTTTTCATATATAAGAATACTTGGATTATTCTTTGATGATTTGCTATGATTTCAAAAATGTCTCATAACACAGTTCACTTGTAATCTACCTACTTGTAGAGTCTAGACCTAAAGTTTCTAGGGGAGCGCCGTTAATTATGTGCGTTTTAAAGTGGTTTTGAGGGTAATCGTAACTGGAGGCAAACTGTTTCCGCTTAAACTAATTAATTCATCGTGTTGTGACAATTCTTCACCGATTGTGTACTGAAGTCTGAAATCAATATTTTTTTTGTTTTTTGTGGTTGTTACCGTTTCGTCTAGATTAAATATACGCACTCATCGGCAAATTTGAGAACGTCTGTAACGTAAGTTATCAAAAAATATTTTGTCTATTGAATTTCAAGAATCCTTGCATTCTGTCAACACCTGCTCTTTTATCTCTCCAAATGTTTAGTGTTTAAATTCTATGAATTATTACCATTTAGTATGCCAGTTCTCAAAAGTGTTTTGCTGATTTTCCATAACACATTTTGGAGCAGGTTATGCCATATTCTTTTTAAAGATGTTTCTTGTTGGTGTGAAAATACAAGGCGACGTTGATAGTTCGGCTTCATACGAATACACGTTCTTTTTTTACGTATTTAAAGAGACGTAACGTGTTATTTTAAAGCAGCTTCTCTAAGTGAAACTTTACGTCCATTTATATTACGTTTCAAAACTGCTTTTTTGAAAATGTTTTTTTATCGGTTTTCTTCTTTTGTCTCCTTGACATTATTCTGCCTAAAGAGAGAGAGAATAAATTTAATTGGTTATATAAAAGCTCTTGCAGACAGTTATTTAAATTACGTATGGGCCACAATGAGACATCTTTATTGTGGACTACATATTTTTTCTCAAGGTGACGCAAAGCACATTCCGAATAGATATTATAGGCTAATAAAACTAAACTAATTAAACCAAAGAAATCACTCTATAGTGTTACGTATTTATTTATTAAAAACTAATTTATTTATAACGACTAAAATTACGTTTACTTATTATAGAAATATGTATACTTTTAAATTAACCGAACTAATTAAATCTAATAATAAAAACACTTACACTATAATTTATGTATAACCGTTGTATAACACTTAAGATAAGATAAGATAACATCCTCGGATTTGTTTACACTATCAGTCACGTTCACTCGATTCGGTGTACACTGTTATTTATTTAAAACGTCGCGCGTGCTAATCGATTTATTTTCACTTGATAATCTTCTTAATACAGCTGCATTCGCGTTTCGACAATAACTGACCTACGATTTCCATTTTCGGCTTTTATAGACATCGGCGAATTCTTCTCGATCGTTCCTCACTTTTCGCTATATCTTCTAGAAACTAGATAACAGTTCTAGAAGGCTCTTGCATTTGCAAGTAATTTATCGGACGTTTCAATAGTATAGTGTAGCTTAATAATTACAGTAAAGTCGGCATATAACGTGGAAACTAAACCGTTTTCAGATGCAATATTTTGTTTCTAAATAGTTCTAAGTATCTCTAAAGGGTGCCAGGTACTAAATTGAAAATTAAAATTATATTCAGTAATTTTGGAAAAATATTGAAAATAAAATCAAGAACAAAAAAATTGAGAGGGTTATATGGAATGGTGAAATATAAACAAAGTTACTGCTCTATTTATTATTATGAAACATCGAACCAAATTGACAAGATTTCTACTATCTTATGCGTAACCAAACTTACCAGGAATTTAAACAAAAGTATTTTCTCAAAATACTGTTACAAAACAATTTTCACGGAAGCCGTGTACAAACTTTACACATGAAAATTGTAACCACACATTTTGTGCGGTTGGTAGAACATATCGGCGATTTTATTTTATAATAGAAGTCTACGTATTTAACGAGCTTGATAATACCGTTACCGATTAAGAGATGGAGTCGTCATCTGATAAAAAATTACCCGACTATTCCATATATGCCGACTTTACTACTGTTATAGTTAACAGGCGATACATTGTATGTTTATTTGCGATTAGGCAACGTTGTGCATAGTGTTTGGCCAATTTTCTTATTGCTTTCTTAGTTTGTAAAGCTCTATTCCTAAGAATAACACCCATTAATTACAAATTAACCTTAAACATTCACAAATGTACCTGACTTGCTTTGTAATTCTAATTCACATAATTCTGTTGCAGTTACTAAGAAAATAACGTTCACATACCAACATGGTGTTTGTAGGAAAAACTTGAACTTAAACTGATCTAGCTACATGTGTTTAAAGCACGTAAATTATAGTTATCATTTTTCTAAATAGAGACGAATAGCTAAAAGTTAAGAGTTAAATAATAGTCACACTTATAAATTGCAGTATAAACGCTGACAAATTGAGATAAAATAAATACAAAGTTTTGACATATAATTTTTTGTCATTTTAGGTATTACTACAGATAACAACACAAATTTTTAAATTTAGATTTATTTTCCGTGCTATTTGTTCTCATTGACAATTTTAATTTCTATTTGATTTTGGCAAATAATTAAATATATAGTTGTAGAAAAAGTAGTGTATAATCCGTTAGAAATGTGCATTGCCAACTCGTATGAATTGTCAACATCGCCTTCGGCTCGGCAGCAAATTTTCATACTCGTTTGCAATGACGACCATTCTTTACTCATTACACAATATACTATACTAATTTAATCCTAAATTCACAATGTTTACTTTCGATAGCCGTGAAACGACACCCTACTGAAGGTAGTGTGGGAAGAAACTTAATTTTTGAACGCGTTGGGTCAATATTCGTATTCGTTCCTAGACTACTTGACTTTCAATATTGTAAAGCAGATGTTTTTTAAAATGTTAGGTGCCACTGAAGATAAAGAGAAGCCCATCAGAGATGATAAACGTCTCTTGAGTAGTATTTGGGGATCTAACTTGAAACTTTTCAACTCTTGTATAAAGTAATAGTTATTAAAGACACGAGAAGTCCTACCTGTGGATTTGCTAAGAATCATGAACAACATTTTTGTGTCAATCTGAATGAGTTCTTTAATCTGAATAAAAGATTAATGATGCAATACCGCCTTTGGAGAAAACCAATTGTGATCCAGTTTAAAAGTCTCATCTCATTAGTTTCTATTTTGAGCTTCTCGGATTCAAATCAGTCGGACTGATCGCCTGATTATTGCATTGAGAAAGTCTCTTAGGTCTTATGCCCAAGTAGGACTTCTATTTTGCAAGATTGTGTTGGTCTACCTTTCATCCTTATATCTAACCGCATGGTTATGGTCTTTATTGTTACGCTCAAATTTGGCGCTACATTGCTCTCTGTGTTATTCTTTATATTCTATAAATTAGTCGTGGTTTTTATTTTTTAGCGTCTTATTTAATTTAGTGATTTAAATCGACTTGATAACTCAGCAAAAGCATGTTAAATTAATGAACTGAAATAAAAATACTTTGATTCTTGGAATCAAGATATTGCAAAATGACCTAATAGTTCATTCAGCGTTCTTACTAAAAAGGCTTTATTTGTCTACGATCATTCTAGAATGTATCTGACTCGAATACGACATTTTCAGTTTTGCTAATGATCACATAAGGACACTTTCGTTCCGATCAGAGAAAAGTTGTCAAGTTCTACAAGGTGTATATGAAATATCTTGTTCTTGTGATAATGGTTCACATTGGGAAAATTGACCGATTGAGTTATCTGGTTATAGGATCTCTCACCTTAAATTGTCGCCTACACTACTTTTCCTTTTTGATCGTAATTACATATGCCTAACCCACTATGACGTTACTACGATGGGCTTTTCTTATAATCTTATTATTTACAGAATTTTGGTTACTTGTTTAGTTACTCATTTTTTCATGCTCTTTCGAAGGTATGCTGTGAAAGCTTCCCATCCCACATCTTTCCATTGTGTCGATTGTGTCAAGTTGTTTACGCGAAAAGTATTTAAACTACGTTTTAAGATATTTTAAGTAGAAGAAATGCGTTGTTCTTTCTATAACAAAATTTTGCTATACTTACCACGTGTTTAGGACATGAAAATCTTCACTTTCTGATAGATTGCATTCATTTACATGTAGAAGTGAATGTTTTCTTTTCGTGTTGTTTGTTATGATTTGATTTCAACATGTTGGTATTGGTTTTTTGTTTTATGTATAGGATACTCTTCGACTTTTATTTGCTACAGCTACTAAGATCCTATGTGGCAAACACTAATTCGTTTATTTTTGATTTTTCAATTAGAATCAATGTATTTTGAGTACTGTTGGGTTTAATCAAAAATCAATAGAGAATAAAAATAGAAATCTTGATTTTGCATTATTCAACGTTTGTTTTCTTTGAATATATACTTTATTGATTAGCAAAAATCTACACGAATTTGAATGTCTGTCGAAATTGCCAAGGTAAACATTTGGAGACAGCTATTACTTCATTAGACTAAAATATTGCAACTATAAACTAAGATCGTTAAACGCAAAATCGCATGATGTTATTGTAAATAGAAAATTGAAGTACACTGCAGGAAATGGCCGTAATAAAATTCGAAACTTTAAAAGTTATTATAGTTATTTTTGATTTACGAGTTCGCTCATATTTGAATGTTTCACAAATCCATTATTCACCATACCGAACGTTTGAATTCAAATTTTCGAATGTCTTTTAAAACATTTGATTATATAATTCGGCTATCTGTTTTATCACTATGAGATCATTCTTTTATTTAGCATTATCTATTTTAATTTGCTATTCGTAGCAATTCTCAATTAAATTTATTGCTTGACAACCGACATTGTTAAAATAGAAAATAAATTTATAAATAACCTTGGATTTCTTTTTGGTGTAAACTTTTTTATGTAACCTACATATGTAATGTACATAAATGTGTGTTTCGGAAATGTTTCGTTAAGTATTTTAATGAATTGTGTCCTTGGACAGTGATTTTGTGCAAAAAACTAGTTGAGCTGGCAATCAAATGATATACTTAAAATAGTGCATACCGTTCTGCTCGTTGATTATGAGATAATACAATTACAGCGCTTGTTTATTTTTCTTTTTAAAAAGCTGGCAAACATGTTTGTGACTGATACCATTTATTTATGTATTTAATTACTACGGTTTTAGTTTATTTTTTGGAATCGTCTGGCTTTGAAGGTAGCATTGGGAGATAATACTGCAAATTGTTTTGACTTGTTGAACTTTAAGCAAAGTCTGGTATTTTTAGTTATTGTTCTTTCTGGAGTGAGTCATTTCCAAGTTTTGGCATTAAAACGCAGTTTTTTGTATTCTGCATTACGTCATCGAAAGTATTTGCGTTTGTAAACATCAAATTATTATGTGTTATGAGTGTTGTGACTGCTTTTTTGGTTCCAATCTTTAACATGATAGTGATTTAATTGTTTGCCAAATTAATATAATTTGTTTTCGCTAAAGTTATTCTATTTGTTTTTTTTTGTGGTTTTACTGCATCTAGATTTCTTTAGCCACGTCAAATCTGCACGTATTACACGCATAGAATAGTAATAAATGTAAATCGGTTTCTAGCACTGATGTCATGCTATTATTATTCTATTTCCATACATTTGATGCAGTGTACAGTTTCTGAAAAGAGACTTTTATATATTTATTACGTTCTTTAGTGTCTTTCGGTTTTCTGGCTGTTCACAAACCTGACAACAGTAATACTGGACAACGATAATTGTTATTGCAATTATTTTCTGTTCTTATACAACTTTATTGCTTTGTACCATGAAACGAGCCTTAAATTAAAAAAAATTGGACAATGAAACCTTCACACTTAGGTAATAATTGCTTAGCGACTTGTTTGGTGGAACGTCGAAAAGTGTAAAAGTGCCAATCCTACAGAATAACAAAGAAGCAAAAATACATCTTTTAATCGGCATTGATTGTGATGTGATTCGCCATTTTGTGGTCTATACCCAAATGGAATTTTACTTCTGTCGTTTGACATTACCTATGTCAGCTATGTGATATTAACGTTTAATCTTATTATGTTATAAACAAGTGAAATAGCTTAATGCTCATCTTTTTTGATTAAACTTTTTCTGAATCAAGTGTAAGAGACGAACGAGGATACGAAGTAAAACTTACAGACATTTAAAAAATAGTCTTCCGAATTGGCAGTATCATCTTTTTTCGGCAAAAAATTCCTTCACTATACAGGGTGATCTGCTCTAGATATCTAGAAAACAAAAACGTGTGCCAAAACCAGTTGATCTTTAGTTTGAGACCTCAAGTGCACTCCTTTGGCCGGGGCAGAAGCCTCCTAAAAAATCTTAAATAGAACAAGGAGTTAAAAAATTTATTGTTTGAAAGCTCCATTTAACCGCTTATTCGTGTCTCGCTTTTAGAAATGTTTCTCGCTGAATTCGCTTATATTTATCAACAATTCGTTGTCGTAAGTCCTCCAAATTAGTCCGTTGTGTTTTGTATATCACTGACTTCAAATTGTCCTAGAGAAAAAAATCTAAACTTGTCTGGTGATCGTGCTTGCCATTCAATTGTATCATGTCTGCCAATCCAATGGTTTGGCAATCGGTTGTTAAGCAAAATAAGAACGTGTAAGGCATAATGTGGTAGAGCTCCATCTTGTTCAAAGAAGAACTCATTTTCGTCACATTTGATTTCCTTCTAAATCTTCCTTTCTTAATTCTCAATTTCTCTATGGTTATTAAACGATCTACGATTTTTTTAAATATATTCAAGTAAATGCCAGCATCTCTGACAAAATGGAGTATCCAGTAACGCTCATTGTGTTTATCAGAGTTATGTAAAGTAATGCTGCATTCATTACTGAAGCAGATATGTTTTTAAAAGTTTGGGTTTGCAGTGACTAAATTCGACGTAGTCTCACAAAGCTCTATTCATCTGTTGTAATCATCTTCACCAAGCTCTTGGAAAATTTTCATTTTATAAAAACGGAACTTATGAATGTTTATCACTTTAGGAATTGATGAATATGAAAGCTCAGTAACTTCAGCAGTCTGGCCGAAAGAGTTAGTGGAATGTGGGATTGACAGTAATATGGCCCATTACCACAATTTCAGTCATTTAATTTACTCCTCTATTACCATGTCTTCTTGTTTACTACCGATCTCGTGTCTTTGAATTTTTGTACAAGCTGTGTAACGTATTTCTGGCTCAAATGCTTATCTGGACGTCTATCATTAGAAACCCTTGTCGTGGCTGTAGAAAAGGCATAAATAAAAATCATTTCAACTCTTTCAGCAACTGAGTACACAGTCTATGTTGATTAAATTATTCAAGAAACAGTTTTTATTTCAGAAAATACTTGATAGGAACAGAAAAAGATTAATCTTTTGACCTTGCAAACTTTATCACAAAAGTGATGTTTTCTTAAAAACTAATCGTAGAAATACAAAGCTATACACAGTTAAACAGAGGCTAAAAAGAAAACTTTTTAAGCTCTCTTTCTGTTTCATGGTTTGGAGGGGGAGTTGGCTGCAGCCCCGACGAAGGGGATGCACTTGCATGTCTAAAAATACACTAAGTGTTCCATCTATAACTAAATTTAACTGTTTTGACTTTTCAAATTGTCTTGAGAATTGCTTAATAAAACGTCGCTGACGATCTACATTGACTGATTTTTTATCTCCTAATATCCAAGATAAAGATGATAAAGACCTAATTTCTGAATTACTCAAATCATTTTCTTTGTTCAACACACATTTAACACTGCATTTTCTATGTAGGTATCAGAAAATTCATATATGTGGAAACATACCGGTGTGTCTTTTGTTTTTTTTTGTATTTTCTTTAGGGAAAATTATAACATGTTTTAATTCTGTCTACTCAGTGTATGAATTTAGTGATTTACAGGCTTGGCTTGGTTTTTAAAAGCTTGGCTTAAAATCAAACCAAGGCGTCGAAAAATCCAGCCAAGCTTTGAAAAAATCATGCCAAGTTCCAACTTTCAAACTTTTAACAAACTTTTCAAATTCTGTAAACTAAAGTGAAATTATAGCATTAATACAAGTAAAAAAATCAAAATAAAACATTTAAAAAAATGAAAATTTTGGGCTAATTAAATCGAAAATGACGGACGGAGTCTAAACATTCTTAACCCCTGTCGAAGTCGTTGATCTTGTCGCTCGAAAAATCTTTTCGCAGGTTTGATTACAAAGCTGCGACGAAACAAACAAATCGTGTGTTAAATTAGTATCTTGACTGCTCTCGACTCAACTTTACCCGGATAATTCACTTCTGCCAAATTTGCTCGAATTTTGCACCATCCTTTGGGAGGTCGACCGAAAGGTTTTCTTGAATTTAGGTTTTTATTCTTTTCCCATTTTGCTCATGGATTTTTATTCTGTTGACGTACGTGGTCTTTCCTATATCATCGTCTGGATCTCGTAAACCGCACTAAACCTTGAATTTTGAGATCTTCTCTTATAACTTTGATTCTTATCTGGTATTTCAAGCTTACTCCATTTTAAAAGCTCTTAGTTTTTTCATCTCTGCTGTCATCATTATGTTCTTCGCTTTATTGTATCCGCTGCATGTGTGAGTACAGGCCTCACTATTGTTTTATATATGCGAACTTTGTTTTCAGTGGACATATGAGGTCGCTCAGATAGCCAAAGATTCTTGACGCTTTATTCTTTTGGGTTCGAACTTCTTGTGGTATGTTCTTGGAGCTCGTTATCTCAACTTCCAAGTATGTACATTGCATACACTGGTGGACTGGTTTGCTATTTCCATTGATTCCGTCTTCTCTATTAAGGTTTTCTGCTCTTGTTTGAAATCGATATAGCAGTCGCTGTAGATCGTCCTTTGATACAATTGCGTCCGATGCGTCGATCAATTGTCTGAAGCCTTGTTTATTTCTATTCTATTCTTATTTTCGTTGTTATAATTTTTGTCAACAGCTTACTTATTCTGTTAAGTAAAGATATTCTATAATTTTTTGGGTCGTTTTTATTTCCCTTTTTATAGAGTGGTATTGTGTTATGTTTTCTTCTAAAAGTTGTTTTTGTAATCTTCATTGCAGTCTGCTTGTGCTCTATATAAGTTTCTTTCATACGTTTTTTGATCTTCTTCACCGAAATCTTTAGTACATTCCAGTACATCTCGGTACAACCTCGACATTGTAAAGAACATTGTGACGGTTAGAACCTAAACCTGCAGCAGAATGCGTCCACTTACCAGTGATTAAATCACTTCAAAGGAAGTAGCGGCACGTCTGAGAGTGAGTCGTCGTGTATAACTGATAAGATTCAGCTTGATAGTATAAGAGAATAAAAAACACAAATAGAATGAAAAATATCTAACAATTAAGGGTTCGCCAAAAATATCGCAGTAAGACTAATCATATAGGACCATTAAATTAGGCAACACTTTGTACACATAAGCAGCAAATGTAAATGGCTTAGCGTTACATTTAATAAATTAACGTTGGTGAATACAACAAAAAATAGGGTCAATTAGCACAATATTGAAACTAAGCGCACCGTTAAAACTTATTACATAAATATAAAAAGGTGACGTACGTTAGTCGTGATAACAAGCGTAATATGTCAGGTCGTGCGTACCTACGACCGACCTCGGAGCAAATAATTAAATATAAGATAGAGCTTACTTACACAGCGTTCACAAATAAGCGATTAGCTAATAGTATATCCAACACAAATCCCCTAAAATTTCTGCAAATTAACCTCATACATATTATGCACAGTTACCTCATCTAAGTTAAGTTTCGTAAGCAAAGTGCGCTAAGCTTCTCGAAGTCAATTAAGGTATATCAACAGGTGTGCCCTCCAATTTGTCGTAAAACTTTCTACAGTAACAGAAGTCTAAACGGGCTGTTCCCATCTAACACAGATTTACAGAATATGCATCCGGTATAGTACTTATATTCCGTGCATGCTTTATTAATTCGTCATAAGAGTTTTCCAAAGTAAAATAACGTGTAGGTGACCAAAGTTGCTATGATAACAAAGAGAAATCACATCGCGCTGTGAAATGAAAATGTATCTTTACTCCAGCTGGTTCCTCACAACCAACACGTCCAAAATCGCAATTTATTTACTTATACCAGCGTGGATGATCTAAGATACTTAAAATGTAGAAACCCCTGGGCATCACATTAACACGCTTGTTTTTTGCTTAACGTTCGAAGCGGAAATGTGATCATTATGACCTCCAGTACGTAAATGACATTTATCAATGCACAAAATTCATACAGCACGAAGACTATACCAAAATTATTTTAACATAACATCCTTATTAATTTCCAGGAAAATCTGATAAATCCTCGTAAGTGTACACCATAGATTTCTGTGAGATCGCCCCTCGGACACACTTAAGTGGGACGCCGATGGATGCATTGAAGACGAATAACAAGTGTTTCAGTATCATGAAAACATTAAGGTGTTAGTACCTTCCAGTTATCTTTCAAACATTACTGTTGGGTGCTTTTTGATAAACAAATTTATGAGTGTAATTTAATGATGTTCTCCAAATATCGTTGGATAGGTCCCAAGGTTTGATTAGATTCAATTAAAGTGGTTTAGTCAAGAGTTTTACTGAAAAAAACTTCTGGGTGTTATGAGCAATCCAACGTTTTTATCGATACAAGCGTGTAAGCACAGTAACAGTAAGTTCAAATAATATAAATGTTCAGATAAAGTTACTATCTTAGTTGGTTCTTTTTAACCTTCTATTCTAAGCAAAAAATGTTTTATATTTTACACGAGAATATCGAGTTTTCCTGTTTTTTTTCGACTACAGTGTGCGCAACAACCACACTCACTAGCAGTTGTTGCAGATATTGGCTGAGGAATGTCTACTCCTTCAATTGCACAATTTTTGGAATATTTAGGGTTGCACGGTGGAGAAGGTGTCTTGTTATGAGTTGAAACGACAGAGCACGTATAAATAGCCGTCTTCAAATGTTCCACTGCGAGATGTTAGCTGAAGACAGAATCACAGAATTTATTCCAGCAACATTCAATAAGGAGTCAGTCTTTTTTTGGAAAGGATCCTCGTGCATGCGAGTCGAAAATTTTTTATGTTGGTGTCTTTTTCGCTTTACTGTTCTTCTACATTTAGGCGATTAGATTTTAAACCGCTTGGTACATACAGAAGTCCAATAAAAAGTTTAATTTCTATTATATCCGTGTCTTTAGCGTATTTTTCGCTGATGGACACGATTCGTTAAGAAAGGCATATTTTGGAGAGAGTCGTAGGTGGTACTTGGTGTTTTGATTATACAATAATTAAAAGACCGCCAAAACTGTAGAAATTTTACTACAGATCCTGATTACATCTGTCGAACACTGAAGGTAATGAAATTGCAAAACAATTCTAACAACGAATATATTTATTTCAACGAAAAGAAAAATGTTAAAACGAGGTAGAACCCTAGCAGATAAATAGTAATTAAGGGTTCGTCAATAAATATCATATTTAATAATAATGGTGCAGGCCTTTTAGATTAGGCAACAATTCGTACATATAAACAAAACCATCGGTTTAACATTACATTCACAAGCAATCCACGTTGGTATATACAACACAAATGTTAAATATCACAGGGTTAAGCGAAACAGAGCGCACCGTGTAACTTATTACATACAAAAACAAATTACTTAGTTGAAACAACAAGCGTACTATGTACGTTCAGCCGTGCGTGCACACGACTGATCTCAATGCAAAAAGAAATTTTATATAAGAAACAAAGTTACTTACAATTTTGCGATCTTGAAAATACAATTAGCTAATGGCACATCCAACACAAATTTCCTAAAATTGCTGAAAATTAAACTGTTACATATACACATCGTTATCACAAGTAAATTGCTCAGTTTCATACGATATGTAGGCGTGCTCTCCAATTTGATCGTAATGCTGTTCGCAATCATAGAAATCAAAACAATGTATTTATCTAACAGGTTCTCAGAACAAGCACACGGAACAACTCCCAATAATCCATGCGTGCTTTATTAATTGTTTATAGGAGTTTTCCAAGATGAGTGAACATGTGCAGGTATCCCAAAGTTGCTAATGATAACACAGAAAAATGAAATGCGCTGTAAAATGAAAATGCATCCTTACCCCAGCGAATTTTTCACAACAATTACAACCGTAACATCAATTTTTTCACTCAAAACTTAAAATGTGGAAACCCCCGCGTTTGACACTAGCACACACGTGCAACTTCCTTAACCTACCAAGCGGAAATGTACTTATCGAACTTTATTATGCAAAATAACGTATCACAGGTCAAAAGTCCTACAGCACAAAAACCACAACAACACACACTATACACTCCACTATAATGTCCAATTTTGTATCTGACAAAAAATAATTCCAAATTTCAGTTTCACCTTTTAAGCCTTTTGCTTCTAATTTTACACCCGGTAGATGTTTTCGTAGATGTTATGCCATTGTTCTTCCCCACTAATAGTTTATAAATGGCTATAGAGATGGAAACGTTTATAAAATGAACTTTCAAGTTTCAATCTCTATTGCCATTTACATACTATTATTCATGTATAGTAAATTTATACTATGAGACGGCTCTGCTATCGTATCTATTTCAGTCGTGTTGATGTTTGAACTATACAGTTTTATCACCTCTAGCTTCTACTTTATGGTATACTTCGGTGTCTGATATTTCTCTCTCGGTATCACTATCGGTGTTTTGCGATTCTAAAATATCGTCTTCTCTTTGTTCTTCTACATCATCAAAGTTTCGAGATTCTGCTACATCGTTTTCATTTGAACAGTCTTCCATTAGTTTGGCTAAATGCTCTTGTTCTTTCTACTATGACTCCATCTGATAAATGTTTGTTTTTTCCAAATTTGCAAAGAATTATTACACAAACATAAAAATAATAATAAATGGTTGCTGAAGAATCACCAGTCAAATACAGTCAGGTACACAAATACTCGCGTGTAGACTGACTCTACGCTTACTGGCATAATAAGGCAACACACTAGTTCTAGTTGTATAATGACTTACACTGACTCAAATTAGGACTGAAGAGGCGAGAGGGAGAGAGACGATTTCGGCCTTGGAAAATTTCTTAAAGGTATATCCAAATTAGCTCGATGTATCGTTGCCAACATGTTGACGTTAAACATCGATGGTGTGATTCGGATTCTTAAGGAAAAATGTTGTTGGCTCAACATTGGCAATAGGAATTGGCGTCTTCTAATCTTTAAATTGCAGCTTCGTTATTATTCGTTTTCATTTGTTTGTGCTCAATGTAACACAAGTAGCTTAATCATTAAGGCCACCCATGAGTCTAGTTCATGTTTGAGTATGTCTTTATCGGTATGGAAGGTTTTGTTCATTTTGTAGTAGATGCGATTTTGTTGGTCTTTTTTCTTGACGTAGTCCCACTTTTCTTGACTGAACCTGGTTAAACCTGGATACCTTCGTTTTGAGAGTAGAGAAAATTTTGTATTTATTTACTCAATATCATTGACGAAGATTACGTGATGGAATAGCAGGTGATCCTTTTATACAATCTCCTCAAAATCATAATTTTTGTTATTTATAAACACCATAGTTTCTCTTTAAAAAATTTCTGAGTTTGTGTCTTCTTTCTTATGAAGTTTTGGATCTTTACTTTACCGCTCCGATAAAGCTCACTATTCTTCCTCGCTTATTCAGGAGATATCTCTCTAAGTGGTTCTTTTCTGGTCTCTAGACAAGAACAGGGTTTCCAAACGTGGTATATTTTTTCCAAATAAATGTTTTGGTTGACTATATATACCTGTTCTATCACCGCCTAGTTAACGATCGAAGGAGACTTCACAATCATATTCTCGCATACAGTTTATTTGGTCGTTGGCGACCTCTGTCGATTGGTTACCCTGTATGTTTTTCTTGAGCTGAAGTGGATATTCTGCCAATACTGTAGACAACTTTTTGCATTTCATCAAACTACAAGTTCGATTCAGTCAGATTCTGTAAATGTAGGACTACCTCAGTTCTGCCCAACTTTTTATGTGTTGCTGTCACTACTTTGGTGAATTTGTGAAAAAAATTGAATTTTCCAAGACCAATATCTACATATTTGTTTGGTGGCATAAGAAACATCTTCTGTTTCAATAAATTTTATTCTCTATTTTATTGCTTTAGTTTTAGTGAAATGATATTTGCTGTTTTTATAATTAGAAAAATAAAAAATGTTTATGACCTGACCAATTGATAGTTTCTGTCTCATTTTATGTGAATTCCATAAATTACTTGATGAAACAGACAACATGAAATATGTAAACTAAAATGTGCCAGTGAAATACTACTCTAATTAATGATATAATTCTCGAAAAATATTAGATATTTAGAACGCGAGTTTTATTTTTATATGTTGCCCCAGAATCTTCTCTTTGACCATTCTGACCACTTGCGTTTATTAGTTTTCGGTTTGTTAAAGTGACATTAGAATTACATGATTTAAAGTTACCCACGTCTGGAGCAATTTTAATGATTTATTAAATAATTTGCATATAGTTTTGAAGTATTTTGTTAGAAATATTGCATGTTGATGAGTCAAAAAATAGTAGATTGCGTGGTGTTTGTTATGGTAATTTATATATTTACATTATGTAATGAATTGCCATGCCGGTCTTAGATTCGTGTATATTTGCTTAAGCGTTTTTGAGGTTAAAGTGTGAAGGATCATGAATTAAAAGTAAGATGACATCATTTAACCTTAAGCTAAATTAACTATCGATAGAGAGCTTTATGACTTCCAATTTCACGGTCAGTTCATTTAGACTTTTTCTTTCGTTAAATAGCAGTAGAAAAAGAATACCGGCTGGTATTTATTGGCAAGAGTTCAAATTAATTTATATCTAAAGCACACGTTAAATTTAATGCAATCGCTAAACGTATATAAATAGTTCATTCACGATAAATTTATAAAATTCCACTGTATCGTGAGTAACGTCATTAAAAGAGAATTTCATAATCGTATCATTTTGACCTATTTATACTCTCGACGTTTTTGCAATTGTTTCTAATTTTTCTCTTTACGATCCGATCTGAGTTTAGTATGTGTTTAATGGTTCAATGAATTTGTTTACTTACTGATGACTCATACCATGTGAAATCGACGATTTTCTCTTGCTAACATCAGTGGCTAATTAAGATGCGAGTTGGAATTCGTTTGACTTTTCCTGGAAGTTGAGTTAGGTCATTAAATTAATTTTGGAGCAGTTATGAAATAATTGAAAATACGACCGCCTACGAAGTCTCGGCACATGTAGATTTTGCGTAACTAATTGTGTGCTTGAGTTTATTAGTTTTTATGTAATTTTGGTTTAGCTTTGGTTTGTTTTATTTTAGAAGCCTTCTGCCAATTATCTTCGCTTTTTGGATCAGCCACTTTAAACGTCGCTTTTCACTCGAGGAAGAAGAATGCGTATTTATTTTTAACCAATGCAACAGGCACAATTTTACCACATGCCACGTCTGGTTACTTTGTAGTTCACCTAAACTAGAGATTCTTTGCGTAGTCTGTCTTACATGTTTATTATCTCAACTGTCTAAGCTAATTATACCAGGTGAAACTCGTTGTGTCATGTTGGCTGACTCTATTGGCGTCATTTGTTGTGCACATAAGTTCGGGTACATGGTTTTTGACTCCTTTTTGAGAAATTTCTGCATTTTAACAGTCGTGATCGTAGGTTTTTTAAGTTCAAGTATCAGACGATAAATTAAACTTTGTGAAGCACTGTTCAATTATAGAAAGGGACAATTTGACCACTATTGGCACTTTTAGGTATTCACCTTCAGTGCTCGTTCGGAGTTTATTTCTGAGAACCCTGTGGGTTTTTAGACAACCCTAGTTTTAGTAATATCAGTTCATCTCACTTTCGAGGAATGTAAACTTAAGAGTCTCATCTTTTGATTATTATGGGTAGTGAAGCACACTGAGGAGGCTATGGATGTCATTTTGTGATAAACTTACACTTAGGGTAAGAAATTGAGAGCAAGTTTTGCTGAAAATGTAATCGGCGAGTAGTTGCAGATTACTAATAAATCTTTGGGCGTCAGACTCTACGCTCGCACGAACTTGCTAAAAAATATAATGAAAGTGATTTGATAATTATTCAATTTTTTTTTGTATTATTTCGCTGAAGACTTTCTGAACGGTACATAAAGCCAATGCCTCTAACGTTTTAATTACAAAAAAACACATTTATACACACAGCGCGTTTGAAAATTAAAACTCGCGAACCAAGAAAAATAGTTGCGGCTCTGATCGGTAGCTAACCCCCTCTCCCATCATTCTACATTCGTTATACACTGCTTACTCTCGATAAAAAATGTTAATCGTTATTTTTATTCGAGTTTAACTCATTAAATTATTACCCATTTTTTTCTGTTTGGCGGAACCCGCTGTAAGAGGGGAAGAACAGAAAAGACCCCTCCGATCTTCTTAACTAAATGTAAATGCAAGATCATTACATAATTTAGATTTTTCAAGCGACCAGTTAATAATTAAAAATATCAATAAACATGGGAGTTAGGACGTTCCAAATTTAAGTCATTTAAACGAATACACAGATATGATGACATGAGCACACATAAACATGTGCACAAACACTATATTAAACAGAAGAAGAGTTAGAACTGATGGCCCGTCCGTAGGTACTGAGGTCCTGTTTACGGAAGCAACCCAGCGATTAATTAGCTATGAATGGTTGGGAGAAACAAACAAAGGCCCAAAAATACATATATATAATAAACACACAATAATATATCAAAGTAATGTTATAAAATATAGGGTCCAATAGCAGAATTTAATCAGGAAGCAACCTGAGACGTCCCCTAATCTTGATCAACCTTTATATAATTAATTATAAACGTACGAGAAAAAAAGATAAATTATTATGCATTATTGAGTATTGAAGTCAGAGATTAGCATAAATAACTTGCAGTTAAAATGATTTAATAGATTAATTGATTCTAGAACACGTCAAAGATATACAAATAACAAAAACAAAATGGCAATGCAGTTGAAATAGTCTTTTTACAAAGAAATATCTACACAAAACCACTTTTCATTTTAATAATCTTCAAAATGAAGTATAAAATGGTTAATGATTGCGGTTACGTTTTTAATCATAAATGTTTTATACAAAATTACAGATATTAAATGAAGTTATTGAAATTGCAAAACAAAGAAAATATTACAACTGAAAATTGCATCTTAAGCGTCTTTTTTAATACCCCACTTCTTCATTTATCTAATGTTTAAACGTAAAAATAAATGGTTAATTGTTATAGTCAAATTTACGACGCTCAATGTTGTCTAAACGTAAACATGAATAAAATTTTAAAATAAAGAAAATATTACGAATTTAATTACACTTCAAGTAATACTAAAGGACACTATTTAGTAATTTTTAATTAATAATTTGTGAAAAAATCGTTTGATAATTCTACATAAATTGATTTTGAAATGCATCATACACATAAAACAATTGAATCGGCAAAATCGAAATGGCCGCCAATGCGTATGTTTTACCAAAACAACGAAAACATGTAATGTTTTTATAACGCTGGAATTTTAATGCATAGTGCTTAAAATTACAGTTAATTTTCTCATCCCTTTAGATAACGGTATACAGTTATTTACATTATAAATAATACAAAACACAAACACAAATTTTATATCAAGAAGGCTGATTGTGCAACACGCTGGCACTACCTCGACGTTCAACCCTTAGCGTGCGTAAAACGGCGCAATTCTTATTTTTCGGTCTTTTCGCCAGATGACTACGCTTACGTAAAAAAGTACGTGTGGTATTTACTTATCTCGCCATTACCGGTGTAACATTTGAAATGTGTCCTCAGAGAGCTTTTGGCCTGAACGCACTGTATTACAGTCTAAATAAATAATATATCTTTTGGCAACTGTCCACTAGTAAAAGCTATGACTTTTCAATTTTATTGGCAGAAGTTGAATTTGGTTTGATGCAATTGACCAAATTCTCCAAATAGGTAGCATTTATTTGTGACCAAGAAAGTTTCTTTTTGATATTGACGTTAATACTTATTCGTGAGAGAAGTTTTCTTTTTTGGGTTGTCGAAATGAATCAGTTTTTTTATCACCGATTACGATATACCATTAGAATTTTTTTTTTTTTTAACAAAAACTATTAATGTGGCCGCTACTTCGACAATATGTTAGGAATCACCACTCACCAGTACTGTCGCTTGTATATTCCGACATTGCAAATATTTGTTTTTAATGGCTTGAATCCAAAAGTTTCTTGAAATTTTGCCATTGCTGCATTCTTATCGGAAATGTACCTAAATCAATTTTATTTCTTTTTAAAATCCACAATATCTTTATTTGGACAGCGACTTGAAAACAAACATTGTGTAAAATCAAACAATAATAAATCATGGTTATAAAAATTCAGTACGAGTCAAAATGATCAGCGACGTTACAGAAGTAACTGTGTTTTAAAAATAATACTCTGAGTTTATTTCTGACTGGTTTTAGACAACTCCAGTTTTTGTAATATCAGTTCATCTCGAGGGCAATTAAGGTCACCGCATACTGTTTAGAACTAAGTGTAATCGTTTGGTTGATTATTTTTGACAATATAGCAACAATTCCAATTATTATGAGTAGTGTAGCTTCTTAAAGTTGTATAAATCATTTTTGCCCTCACTGTATATGACAAGTGTTTACGACTGTAACTCAGCACATACTTCACAATAAGCCTATGGCTTAGGGTGATCAAAATGCCCATCGTATTAAAATGCATTTTATAGATAACATAAGCTGTTCCAGAAATCTGACTGAAATAAACACACTTGAAAAATAAACGCTTAAGTGCAAATACTACTTTCGTTATCTTATTGTCAGTGGTTATTCACAATTTCAATTGCTCCTCCCCACCTAGCAAACTAAAAATAGTGCTTACCTTGAAAGGGAAAAAAATTGTTATCTCAAGTAATTTAAGATTACAGTGAAATTTTTCATTACATTATATATGATGTGGCAAAACTATTTTTATAAGCGATGGAACATAGTGAAACATACTGAAGTGCAATTTATGTGAACTGTCACATGACGCGCAGGTATAGTACATCGATTAATTTGAAATTATTTCTCAATGAGTTATAAGTTGGATTCCAGTGGCGGAAGAAAGGCAATCATAGGTTAGTGGAATCTGCTTGTAATTGTTTTAAGATATTTTTGATAATAATAACCGGCGGATCACATTAAAATGATTTATTCGACTCAATTTATTACAAACTTTGGCTAAAAAAAGTATAGCATCAATCTTATTTATAATCGACACATGCTCTAGTATATTGTAACTTCAAGGCTTTGTGATTGTCACAAATAATGCAATAATATAGGATGTGAAGTATGCTTAGGCAACCGTTTACATGCTATTCGTGCATCATCGCTAAAACTTATTGTCTTCTAGTAGACTGTGAGTAAACAGATGGGTTTGCGAAGTTTTGGGTTGCTTAACGAATATCATGACGAAATAAGCAGTAAAATCACAGAACTGTGAGCATTGCAAGAAATGTAAGGTTTTTTATAAAAAAAAAACAAAATCAAATGGCAGGGAAATCTAAAGGCACTAAGTATTCCACAACGTATAGTAAAAATCAGCGATATACTGAAATATTTTCAAACATGTATTACATCATCCGATTTCAAAAATTCTTTTATCAACTTAGAATGAATTTTTAGGATGAACATAGATTTTGCGATCGTGTTTTTCAAAAACAAAAATAAACGTTATGGTGTAAGCGAGTGGCAGGAATGGCGAGGGGCAAGGTGCGTTCGTATACAAGAGGTAGATACGCACCGTACGTACGTGTCAGGAATAGTGTTAGCCTTGAAGTGGGGAAAACGAGATGTTTTAAAAACTATGTACTATCGCAAGCATGTCAATAGATGGCGCTGTTAGTTAAATACTGTTTTCTAAAACGCGTTGACACGATTGTTTGAACTTTGTCGACCTCGCCCATATATTTAATTTCAATTCTGCTGCAAGTAGACACGGGAAAAAGGCTACAAGGCAAACATTCTTCTTTAGGTAGAAATACGGCTTGGGCTCAAAGGTGGCGCGTGACTATTAACTGCAAAAGTAGCAAAGAAAGACAAAATCATCTTGGCCAGTCAATTATATATGACCAGTAAAAGTGGCGCTGTCACAATCAATGCAAATTAAAGTGCAAAATGCAAATATAATCACGCCTTTTATTATTTAGAGAAAAGCATGCTTTATAACCGTTAGGAAAATCGTCTGCTAATGAAACATCTACCCAGACTGACGTGGTCCACGCAAGCGGAGTTGCGAGCTCAGTTAGGGGGACTACAAAAAGCTAACAAATAAGTAAATGTATGGAAAATGGATTTTCTCTTATTCCAGCCATCATTTGGAAAATTTTGTTTTTTACTCTTTTTTTGCCAAGGTCTAGTAGTATTTTTCGAAATTATTTTCTTGAAGGTTTTGCAAAGTTTAGTCTCTTGTTCTGCAAGTGTGTTAATACTATGACCATATTTGTTTCTTCTATATGATCGATTATCGTTTCTTTCAAATTATAGACTTTGAGTATATATTGAATAATGTGTCTTTAGAAGTTTATATTCGCTTTTTTAATAAACAAAAAATCAAAACGTTTTCCCTGATTGAACCGTTCCAAACCTTTCAACGTTTGGTTCACTTTGTATAATGGTCGTTTCTGAGCAAGTTGTGATGAGACGAAGCATAATTGGCTTTCAATTTGATTTAGATTTTGTTGTATGCTCTTTTTTGCTAATTTCTTTAGGAAAGTAGGCGAAACGTTTGCAAATTGACACGATCTAGTCAGAAAGGACTTTGTTATTTTAATATGGTTTAGTTTTAAAACTAATTTATTGATACATAAAACAATTACACGTTTTTAACTACATGAACTAATTAAATCTAACGATATTTAAGAAAAACACACTAATTTATATATTATAATCACTGGAAAAATAATGTCCGCGGACAACTTCTGTTTATGTTAAAACTGACACTTGTTTACATTAAAGGCACGTACGTTTATACTCCGTTATATTTATCTCGAATACACGTGTTAATCACTTATTTATTTAAACATCTTAACACTTCCGACTTCGAATAACTGACCTATGCTCAATCGTTTTTATATGTTATCTATCCCGAGAATTTTCTACATCCTTCCCAAACGTTCTGGAAGTTGACAATAAGTTTGTGAACGTTCTTGAAGCCGACAAAAACTTCGCGAACGTTTCAATATATGTTCTGACTGGGAATCTACGCTCTTACAAAAATCAGCATTCTTGCTTTTGAAACCGAGTGTTATTTAGGATTTAAAGTTATTTTCAAGCTTAGAATTTTCTGACAATTTTAACTGACCTAATAAATTAGTTTTTAGGTTAAACATGACAAGAATCTTGTTCTAATTAATCCTAATTAGATTACCTACATGCATATTGATTATCCTCTTTTCAGAGTTCTATTGTTGAAAACGCTACTAAAACTGTAAAAATCTGTGTGTTAAATGCTTATCATTGCCGTTGATAGTATCGATAACAAATTTGGTACTTCAACTTCAGCCTACTTTAACTAATTTTACTTTTTTTTATTTTTAGGGAAAACCCTGTGTCAAACATGTAGCAAAAAGTGTTCTGGAGAGGTACTACGAGTACAAGATAAATATTTCCACACCCAATGTTTCAAATGCAAAAAATGTAGCAAATCTCTGGCACAAGGCGGTTTTTTCCAAAAAGATGGAACTTACTTCTGTACGAATTGTTATCAAAACACCTTTGGAACGAAATGTGCTACTTGCCATGAATACGTGGAAGGAGAGGTACGGGTTTTAACAAGTTGAGTACTTTTTGGGATTGAAAAGTTTTAGGTTGTGACTGCACTAGGAAAAACTTATCATCAAAAGTGTTTTACCTGTGCGCGATGTTGTCAACCATTTCCATCCGGTGAAAAAGTTACTTACACCGGAAAAGAAGTACTATGTCAAAAATGCGTTAAAATACCCGTTCGCGCTAGTACCACTCCAGAAGCTAGTCCTACAACGAACCATCCGAATGGTAAGTACTAGTTTTTTTACATATTTAATTTACACGTTAATTAATGACATTTCACAATAGTCAATTCAGTTATCTAATAAATTGATTTTATTGTTAATTGGGTTAAAGTAATTATTGAATCACACGAGGAGTTTGAACCTAATTATTTTTATATAAATTTTAAATTTGTAATGGTTGAAGGATTTGAATAAAGAAGATAACTGTTGTTTATTTATAAACGAACTTACGTTAACTATTTTTGGACATTACGTTATGGTATTTTATGTACAACATTGATTTGATTACTCGTTAAACTGTTGATTGGATTTAGTGTTTAATTTAATTTTTTTATCGCGAAAACTTGTAAGGTTGTATGAATACTTTTTTTGACATAATTTAATTATAAGGCGAAAATACCAAGAAGATTTCTACTTAGTCGTGCCGTGATCTTGTCTATGGTAAAGTATTTTTCAAATTCTAAATTACAAGTAGTTAAAAATTGATGAATTTATTTGAAAAAGAGTAATTAGTTCACTTTGCAAAGTAATTATTAATTCATAAATTATACAGTACATGGTTAAGTATAAAAGAGCATATTGGATAAATGGTCTCCATAGTTGGCATATACGAATGCTTTTATCAAAATTTTGCATAATCGTTTCGTATAAATGTGGCTGAATTACGTTGGTACTATGCTCAATTTCCTTTTGCAAAACGTTGGCGGTCGTGAGCATGTTGGCATAAATTTTGGTCAACTAACTAAAAAATCCAACATGGTCTCGGCAAATGACAGAACCAGAACATGACTCGTTCCGTGCAATAAGAATTGTTTCTTAGACTGTATGGCATGTGGCACCATCTTGTTGAAACCACATGTCGTTCCCATCTATGTCTTGTAATTTAGGCACAAAAAACTGGATTATCATGTCTATATTAACTGTTATTGCTTGACCAGTCGCATTTTCGAAAACAATCCGATGATACTGACAGTCTAAAATTCGCACCAGTGACACGTTTTAGGTGCATTTGTTTTTCAATAATCACTTGTGGATTTTTTGAACCTCAAATGCCACAATTATGTCGGTTAACATAGCAATCAAGATAAAAATAAGCCTCATCGCTAAAGATAATTTTGTCAGAAAAATAAGCATTCACTTGTTCTATAATTAATTCGACGGACTCTCTTCGCTGTACGTGTCAGTAGGTTTAAGTACTTGAGTCAATTGAACTTGGTAAGCGAATCTTTTGTGAGAATACGCTGTAAGGGCTTCTCGAAATTCCTAATTTTTGACCACGGTACTGAATTGATGTTCCTGAACTCTCAGCAGCTGCTTGATTGTTTTGTGTTGGACGACGAAGGATGGTCAAAGTGTATAGGACCACTAATTGATCCAGTCTCTTTGAATTTTTTCAATTAATCTCTTCCAAGTTGATAACATTTAATTATGATTGACTGTAGCTGTTAATCTGACGTTATTTTTAAAATATTGCTCAACAATGAAAATGCGTTGTCACCTCGCCAACACTTCGTTTCTAATAACACTGAACTGTCAGCTGTCATGTTGTTTTTCGCGTAAATGACGCATAATTCAAATCATGCGCGTGTCGCAGTTTATTCATTTAAGGAATTAAACTTACCATGGAATCAAAACGCTAAATTGATCAAAGACAGGCAGATTTATTGTTTATGATTTGTGAACACTGTTTGTGAATAACGAATAAAAATTCAATCTGTTGTGTATTTTTCATATAACTAATAAAAAAATTTAATCTTTATTCAAGTATTTTTGGATCACAAACAAAAAATTAAATTATTTGAATCATTTTCAGTGACATACAAAACTTCTTTATCATTTGAAACTATGAATATAATTCAATTGTTAATTTTATTTATTTGAAATGATGAATAATAAAATCATTTTTTAAATTATTAAATATTTGTCACTCAGGGTCATTTGATTAACGATTGAATATTTATTCATTTTTTGAAGTTATTACTCAGCAATTTAATCTTTCAATGCAACGATTAATTTTTAGTTTTTTATTTATTGACTATTTTATTCGAATAAATTTAGGTTTTTAGTTTTATTATAATTATGCAATAGTTCAATTTTGATCAATCTAAACAATAAAATAATCATTCGTGAAACATGTAATCTAAATCTCATTCGTTAAAACGATTAAATAGATTCTAACTCGTTCTCTTAAACGAACTAGTCTAAACGGCTTATTTTGCAAACGATTAATTTAGACACAGATTTGACATGATGTTTCTATCTTTTCTTCCTTTACTACGTGCAGTGGAGGAGGGACTGCTTTTACTCGATTCCTAAATTCTCATTTATTTGCCGATTTCGATTACTTGGAAATAGTTGGCGTTTTTTTTGTGTGCGTTTCTTATCAAAGTTTTGCTAGCTTTCAGACATTTATTCGAAATAAAACAAATGTTGATTCAAATAATCTTAGACTAATGAACGTTCGTCCACTGATTTTATCTTATCTTATTCTTGTTGTTTAAACGATGCTGAAATAACCCATGCATTTTATTGCTGTTTAGTGAATGTAGATTTTCGATGTATATTCGAACGCTTCTTCCGTTATTGTAGTTTCACCATTTTGCGACTTTTGTGTTGATGAGATATTTTTTTTTCTACTGAATAGAATGCGCTGGATGTCATGAAGAGTTAAAAGAAGGCCAGGCGTTAGTGGCATTAGATCGCCAATGGCATATTTGGTGCTTTAAATGTGGAAAATGCAGTGTAGTTTTACATGGGGAATATATGGGTCGAGACGGGGTACCATTCTGCGAACGAGACTATCAACATCAGTTTGGAGTGAAATGCGCTTACTGTAATCGTTTTATAAGCGGTAAAGTTTTACAGGTAATAATAACACGTCGCCGCGTAAACCTTTTATCTTTGACGAAACTATTTCAAGGCCGGCGATAATCACCATTTCCATCCTACTTGCGCACGTTGTACCAAATGTGGTGATCCTTTTGGCGATGGCGAAGAAATGTATTTGCAAGGTGGCGCAATTTGGCATCCTCGGTGTGGTCCCGGTCCAACCGAAAACGGTCAAGTGTTAAATGGATCGGGAGAACCCAATGGTCATTTAACAGACTGCGAGTCGCGCGGTGGCGATATTTCTGGAAGAGAATTTGATAGAATGAGTAGCTCAGGGGTTAGTGAAATGCAGGTAATAATTGTGATTTATATAATTTTTCTAATGCGCTTTCTTTGTTTTTATATTGTGTGTGTTTTTGCTAAGTGTTTTATTTTATTTTTGTTTTTTGCATGAACATTTTCAGTTTTCGATGCGTTCACGTACCCCTAGCTTAAATGGTTCTTTATACAGTCCAACTAGCATGTCTAGGAAGGTTTGTTTATTTCTAATTATTATTTTTTATTTCGAATTCAAATAGAAACAATTCTAAAGATTGTTTGTATTGCAGCATTTTAGTTATCGTACACCATCGCCAGGTTTGATTTTGAGAGACTACAAGTCAGGGACGTACGCTGATGACATATCTAGAATTTACACTTATAGTTACCTAACCGAGGAACCCACATTAGGGTATCTTCGTAGACCCATTGAACCTTACGATAGAGTGCCAATATCGCCACACTTCCATCGTCCTAGTTGTTAGTGTCTTAAAGTGTAATTTTTTTAATCTAAGACTGTTGGTTTTAGCTCAAAATTCTTTAAGAAGTAGTCAAGGAAAATACAAACCGGGAGCTAAGCCTGGCATGAGAGTGTTGGTAGATTCAATTCGTAGTGAGACCCCTAGACCAAAGTCACCTCATATGAACAACGAGGAACCGATAGAGCTTGCTCATTATCCAGCTGCTAAACCACCAAATCCAGGAGAAATGTCGAAAATCGAGAGGGACGATTTTCCGGCACCTCCTTATCCATACACAGATCCAGGTCAGTATATTTTGTAGCAAAACGCAGATACTAACTAACGTTTAAACAGAACGAAGGAAAAGGTATTCTGATGGGTACAAGGGCGTGCCAGACTCTGACGATGAAGATCAAGTCGATAAATCTAACGCTGTCAATCTAAAAGACGAGCAACTAAAAAAAGAAGAGCAAGAATTAAGTAAAATAGCCACTGGTATTGGTAAAGTATTCTTAAAAAATGTCCACGAACGCGAGAAAATGAAGCAGTGGAAGGCCGCTCATTTGGATCCTAGAAATGCTTCAAGGTATTGATTTTGTTTGTTTGGGTTGGTGTACAATTAATTTTTTGTAGGACTCCATCTGCTAATAAAGAACCTCATTATAAGCTACGTTACGATTCACCAATTGGTGCCAGTCCATCTAGAAACACCGATCATCCTAAGCCATTCGACGAAGATGATTTCGATCGATCTTTAAGTTGTAGATCGTCGGTTGGTCGTTCTGTAGGACAAATTCCTAATTACAACGGTAAGTGTTTTTTTAAAATTGTTATTACGAGCGCATTTTTTAAGTGACTTCCAGTCACGATTGTTACAATTTTTTTCGAACTATAAAAAATACTAATTTTATAAAACATCATACACTTATTTATTAACAAAATTTTAGCTACAATTGGCAGTTTATTGACGAAGGTGAGAGAGCATGAGAAATTTTAGAGTCAACAAAATTCTATATATAAGCTTTATTAATATGAAATGCATGTTCGTAAGTGTGTGTTGTGAGGTACAAAAACGAAAATAATTTGTAATAACGTTGAGAATATTAAATTAGTTATATACGCGTGTAATAAATTATTATCGAGGTACATATACTTATTTATAGATATTGAAACCTTTTTTTTAAATTTTAATAATTAGAGTTTATAGTCGTTCAAACTCAAGTCTTTAAAAGATATTAAACAAAACATAAGTTTACTTAATTTATCGACTTAGTTGAAATGCTTGAGATTTGTTTTTACGGTTTCTAATGAATAAATTTAATCTCCGGGGTTTTTCGAACGTGGCAAATTAAGGAATTTCCACAACATATTTCGTAGGTTGCATGGAATATTACGTCTCGTAATTACCCTTGGAAGTTTGCAATTATTTATAAAAACGTCAATCATAATTTCAAAGCATTGTTTTGGTACAATTAATTTAATGTTTCTTACTTCAGTAGATTGTGGTTCTTACGTAAAATCATTCACCAAATCAGAATTTAAACTGCAAAATTCTATGTAATTTACGTAAACAATTTTTTTGAGTTCGTTTATTATTGACAGAAAGGCATTCAGGACGCTTTCTTCTTCTTGAAATAGGAACGTTTTTTTGAATGGAATGAAGTTGCTAAAGTTTTGCATACTTTCGGAAGAGACTTCATCAGGGTGCATTAAGGAAAAACGATGTAATTAAAAAAATCAGCAAACTGCATGTAATTACATAACAAGGGAAAGCCCGTGTATACAGAGTGTCGCAACAAAGTAGTTTATTAGATGTTTACGGAAAACTAATTGCATTGAAATTTTAAAAATTTATTACTAATCGACATCAACTTTTGAAAAACATTAGAAATAAGACGAAATGTTCCTAAACTTGGTTACCAATTTGGCAGAGCTAAAAAAAATGTTGTTCTAAAAGACCTAATTGGAACTTATGGAGATTGTAACTTGAACCACTTTAACACAATTAGTAGAAACTATGCAGAACAAGAACAAAAATGTACAGAGAAGTGATAATGAAATTGTAAAATTAAGAGAAGAGATGGAATGGCGTTTATGTATAAGTTGGAAATCGCAGAAGCAAGACAAGTAATTGTACTAAAGATAATTAAGGATAAACAAATTGTAAAAAATAAATATAAATAAGAAAACAACTAAAATTTGTCACTGTCTTCTCTTGTGGTTTTTCTAGTCTTAATTCGTAGATTTACAATTCTGTCTTGTTCGTCAAACGCTGAAAACCAACTATCGATCCAACTCTTAAGTAGTTTCTTTTTCAAGTTGGTGGTTTTTAGCCATTCCATATTCGTTTACTCTGAATACGTCAAATAAGAAAATGCCATGGCGAAGAACGTCAGGCATAGTGAAACTAGTTTTCGTTGAAAGATTAATTCAGGCAGGTCTAGAAAAAATATTACCTTTTAGTCTCAGATGGTTTTGAAATTATCAGTTCTTAAAATTCAAGACAAAGTACCCAGCAAACACAAGGTAGCTTAATTTAGTAGTTTATTGGGTATTGAAAAGTTATTTATAAGTAATTTAATTTTTTTCGCAATTTAAGAGTAGTCTAAGGTGACGTTTAACAGTAATTTAAATGGTTACTAGTTTTAAAGTAGTATACGAAGTAGTTTAGGAGTATTTCAGTATTGTGGTAGCATAAAAGTAATTTAATTAGTAACTTAAATGTAATTAAAAAATTAAACGTTGTAGTTTAATGGTAATTGAGTCACCATTATACTACCCGGTAATTAGAAAGTAATTAAGGAGTAATGTAATGGTGCGTAGCTTAAAAATAGTTTAACGAGTAACTTAAGAGTAATTAAAAAATTGAACGTTGTAGTTAACCGGTAATTGAGTTACCATTATACTACCCAGCAATTCAAAAGTAATTGAGAAGTAATGTAATGATTGGTAGCTTGAATAGTTTACTCAGTAACTTAGTCGTAATTTCAGAATTAGGTTGGGGAGTTTAATGGTAATTGAATGTCCGTTAAAATACAAGGTAAATTAATAGTCAGTAGTAATAGAGTTGCTATATAAATCTTAAGCTAAATTATTTTAAAAATAGTCGTTATATTTGCCAAACAGTTAGGTCTGCTATCAAACAATTGCTTGAAGAATGCATAGAAAGAAGGAAAGTGGCAATTATTATTGACAACTCAAAAGATTTCGTACAGTTTACGAAAATATTAATATTGGAAAGTCAAATAGCATTGGTCAATCTGCGGGATCCAGTAACGCAATATAAATATAAAACAAAAGTAAATATTATAACTTATGATACAAGAATATCAATATTGCATGAAATTATGTACCTGCCGTATCCAAAATATTCGGATTATATAAACCACTTCAAGCAACTAAGACATGAATTATCCTGATTACAGAATAACAAAAACAACAAGAGTATAATTAATACGTAGCGATGCAAATGTATATATAGGACTAATTCATCATCAGTCTGATTGTCATGTGAAATATTTAATGGTTCACGTTGAAAGTATTAAATTACGAATAAGTTACTTGATTTTGTATTCAACATAATATATAACGTGTAGTTAGCATTTATAGTATTAGGTCAGGTAGAGTAGTGGTTAACACGTTTAGGTTGCAAAGATTTTCCTGTTCGTGGGATCAAACCCCAGGTAACTACTTAAATTAAATTCTAATTTAAAAAAAATCCCACAATTTATCAATTATGTGCGTCAAATTCTGTAAACGAAATAAATAAAAAATTACAGAAACAAATAATTAACTAAAAAAACTATTTTTTAAATGTGTTAGTGGTTTTAATAATAATTTAATAGTTTTGCTAGTAGTTCAAAACAGTAGTTTAACAGTAATTCAATGGTAATATAACAACAGTATTTTAATGGTAGCTTATTAGTAATTTAGAAGTCAGTGAATTTTTGGTAGTTTAAGTGGTTGCTTAATGGCGCCCTTTTTACTGTTTAAATTACTACTTAAATTCCGTAATTTAGTGGCAATTCAACAGTAATTTAAGTCCATCTGTGTTTGCTGGGTAAAAAACTCATAATACATTTGTTCTCCTTGTGAGAGAATCGCAGCTAGTTTTCTGTAAAATCACGGCACGAAACATAGTGATTCAGCATCACTTTTGTCAAATGTTGGTGTGTTACTCCTTTTACTGTTCAAATCCCAAGTCACATCAATGACAACAGTTTTCTTAACGTGTTTATTTTTACTCATGTTTTATATGACATAACTCCATAAGCATTATGAGCTTTGTTTACGAGACCATTGTCCAGTTGCATGCAAAGTTAACTATGTTGTTGGTACATTATGAAACATTCGAGAGTAAGTAATACTCTTAGATATACAACTCCAGTAACATTTTCAGAATTTTGGGGATTGGTGTTTCTGAGACACTCTTTGGTGTCTTACGCCAACAATTTTTGGAACCAAACAAAAAACACAAGTTTCTCACTTTGTTTGAATTCTATTTATACTAATAACATCTGAGACTATGAAGGTAACCCTTCCGCCAGAATTGATATGAAGTTTTTGGTGTCCTATGTCTCAACTCACAAGTTTTTTTTCAAAACCAAATAAAAAAAACACAAGTTTGGTACTTTGCCCGAATTCTATTAATTTTAATAACATCTGAGAATATGAAGGTAATCTCTTTGTCAAAAGTGATTTTGAAATGTTTGGTGTTCTATGTCTCGGTCAGGAATTTTTTTGAACAAAACAGAAAACACGGGTTCCTTACTTTGTACCAAATTCTGTGGATTCCAATAACTTCTGAGACTATGAAGGTAACTTTCTACAAAAATTGATTGAAAGTCTTTGGCGTCATGTGTCTCGCGCCAGGTTTTTTTTAACAAAACAAAAAAAAATCTCTTTCGTTGTACTAAATTATGATAATTTTAGTAACATCTGAACGAAACCTTATGCCAGAATTCATATCAAGTCTTTGGCGTCATGTGTCTCGCGTCAGGAATTTTTTTCTAACACAAAATATAACGGGTTTCTTACTTTGTTCTGAATTCTATTATTTTCAATAACATGTAAGATTATGAAGGTAATCTCTTTGTCAGAATTGATTTGAAGTTTTTGACGTCTTCTGTCTTCTTTTTGAGCCCAACAAAAAACGGTTTTTTTATATTGTCCCGAATTCAGGTAATTAAAAAAAACATGCAAGACTATGATAATTCTCTGCTAGAATTAATATGAAGCCTTTGGTGTTCTCTATCTCGGGTCAGGTTTTTTTAATCGAACAAAACACGGGTTTCTTACTTTGTACCGAATTCTGTGGATATTAATAACTTCTGAGACTATGAAAGTAACTTTCTACAAGAATTGATTGGGATTCTTTGGCGTCATGTGTCTCGCGTCCGTTTTTTTTAACAAAACAAAAAAACTTTTCTTTCTTGGTACTGAATTATGTTAGAGGCATTTCATTATGTCGTGAACTGTGACCTTGAGTCGAAAATCGGAATTAATATACTAAAAGTCAAAAATTTGACAAGTCTATCTGGATTCCAAAAACGTTAGTCTATTTAAAAGACACTCACGTCAATAATTAAAAATAATCAGATATTTATTTATTAAATAAAAATTAATTTACTTATAATAATAATACCTAAAGACTTATTAACAACAAATACAACGATAAAAGCAAAGATAGGTTAGAAAAATGTACCGCCGAATGTTTGTAAGACGGATAATAACAATAGTTTGACATATACAGACTACAGCGCCACAGTTCACGAGATCTTAGAAGACGTCTAATTTCAATAACATCTGAGACTATGAATGTAACATTATTCCAGAATTCATATCAAGTCTTTGGTGTCAGGTGTCTCGTGTCAGGAATTTTTTTTACACAACAAAAATATCACGGGCTTTACTTTGTTCTTAATCTCTTTGTCAGAATTGACATGAAGTTTTTGGCGTCTAGATAACGGGTTTCTTATTTTGTCCCGAATGCAGTTAATTTCAATAAAACGTGAGACTATGAAGATAACCTTCTGCCAGAATTAATACGAGGCCTTTGGTGTTCTCTGTGTTTTTTCCAGATAGATAAAGTTTAAGGCGTTTTGTGTCTGTCAGGAATTTTTTTGCATAGAAAATATGGGTTTCTTACTTTTTGTTCAAAATTCTATTAATTTCAATAACTATCTGAGACTACAAAGGTAACCCTACTACCAGAATTAATAAGATGGTTTTAGCGTCTTGTGTCTGAGGTCTGAATTTTTTTTTGAGCCAAACAAAGAACATGTGACATTGGGAGAAGTTTTTGTTTGTAGAAATACAGTACAAACTTTTAATTAATATAAAAAAAATTTAATTAACGGGTCGACTAAAAAGACGAGTGAATTGGAACACAGAATTTTGTTGTGAGACTAAAAGGATTTTTGAATTTTTCTGTAGACTGAAACCACATTTTACAGTGTAAATCTCAAATAATTGGGTTTCTTACTTTGTAACGAATTCTTTGAATTTCAATAACTTCTGAGGCTATGGAGATTATTATTTTGTGTCAAATTCAGTTAATTTCGATCAAGTCTAAGACTATGAGAACAAACCTTTTGCCGAAATTGTTATGAAGTCTTGGGCGTTTCGAATTCCGTCAATTCCAATAACATCTGAGACTAGGATGGTAACTTTTTGCCAGAAATGATATGAAGTTTTGGGCGTATTGTGTTTCGGGTCAAGATTATTTTTGAACCAAATAAAAAAACACAGGTTTTTTACTGTGCTCCGAATTCTGTTAATTTTAATAACACTTGAGACTATCCTTGAATGTTTTTGAACAAAGCAAATATACGGATTTCTTACTTTTTATCCCGAATTCTATTAATTCAATAAAATCTACGCAGGTAACCCCACTGCCAGAATTAAGAGGTTGTTAGCGTCTTGTGTCTAGAAATACAACACAAACTTTTAATTAATGTAAGAAATCTGGTTAGCGAGTTGGTTAAAAAGACAAGCGACTTGTTGTAAGACAGAATTATGTTGTGAGATCCAAAAGGAATTTTGGATTTTGCGGTAGATTGGAAACCACATTTTACAGTGTAAAACACAAATAATTGTTCCATTGTGTAAATATTTGTAAAATAGTAGTTTCCTTGCTAACATTTTGAATTTACCATACATAATATATACGGTGTGTTCACTTTAAAGTGCAGTAAGTTAGGGATCTTAAAAACTGTAGGAGATACGGATTTGGTTCAATTAGACAAAAATGCGCTTTGCTGGGCAGTTATGAATTGATTTTGTTATTGAAAAATATTGTATAGGTCATCTTTTGACGGGCGATTTTCTGTTGGGCACCAAATTGGATTTTAGCTGGCATCTTTCTACTTCGACAGAGTTTTGACATTTTTTTAATTGAGGGTTGATGATATTGTTTTATTTCATAGAAATCGCAAACTACTACGCTTCCTAAACAGTAAATTATGGTTTATTGGCTAAATATACTAACCATATCGTAAATTTTTGATAAGTGTAGAATAGAATATGCCGCTTATAATTTAAAAAAAATGACATCGCGTCTTGTTTTCAAGATCGCCATATACAGCATGTTAACCTGGACACACTGTATATAATAATATAGATTCGATTGTATTGATTTCAACTCTAGTATCGTGATATCTAAATGTGTTCATTTTTGTCTCTTTAATTCCTGACACGTCAATAATTAATCATACGCGAGTTGAAATGAATACAACTATACATGACAAACGTAGTAGACAAACATCAATGAAATAGAAAAGCAATTACTACATTTTCATTTCAATGATCTCAAGACCTAATTATTATTATTATTAAATGTAGTTTAGAATAGTTGTTGGTTCTACATGAACACTATGCAACGTAATTATGTTTTATCAGTAATTGGCACTAAAGCTTCCCTACACATAATACTGACTTTTCAGTGCTTTGTAACATGACTAACAACAATTTGTAAGCAAATGCTTTCGTGTTAGTCATGTTTAAAAAGCATCACTTTTTAACACGTTGACGGGCTTCTATTTTCTGTTTGCGACTGCATAAAACCCACCTGGTTACTCTTCTCATATAAGAATGAACTTACAACTGATAAAAACTTGGTCATACGTCGTCGCTTTACGAGAGCTGTAAATCTCAATTTTTAAGTTTTGTTTTTGACTGATAAAACGTTAAGGCATACGAAAAGATAAACTATCTCAGCGTTTTAGACTAGGTGTTTTGAGTCGACTTTAGTCTACACTGGAATCTAAGCAAATACGAGTCGATCTAAAAATTATAGTCATCAAATTGCGCGCATCAGCAACAACTCTCCATGTGTCACAGCAGTTAAACAAAAAAACCGGTATGTATAGGGAAAGATACGTCGTGGTTGTTTAAAATCGAATTTGACGGGGTGATAGTAGATATTAGAGATATTTTGAAATTATAATTATTGCAGTTCTATTCCATTCCTGATCTCCGCTATTTTAGTTACTCAATTTTTTACCAACTCTGTTATGGTGGTTTTTACGAAAGTGGGCGAAACGTTGGCAACGGTTAAGATTTTGATTAAAGCGGTTTTTATTTTAATTTAAATTTTCTTTTATGTAGTCTTGATGTTTCAGTGAGACGCGTAATATTGTTTTACAGATCTGACCCTACGATAGATAGAGCGTAGACTGTATTGTCCGTCAGCGTGTTAACATTATCATATATTCACAATCATGTTATTTCTAGCAACGATACTGTATAATAATATTTAAATTTAAATCTTCATCTTAAAACTTGTAAGCTTTGCTCTATGTTTATTATTTTCATAATTAAGTAGTGCACGCGCCAATTATTTTTTTTTTGTATTGTGTCGCCGCTTTATTATATGATTTTTAGTTGTTTTTTTTGTGTGATGTAGTAGTATCATCTTTACGGTACGTGCCTAGACCAGGATACGGATTGAAATCGGCCACTTTGCCCGCTGGAAATTGTTACGTAAGTAATAGAAATAAGAATGTTGACGTCATCGCCTCGTTGCGCTAACGTCACTGAAACACACACTAAACACACATGGTAGGGCTGTAGATTTTAGGGCTTTTAGATTTGAGGAAGTTCACTTTGCATTATTTGTTATTATGCAGTTGTAAGTGCGCTGCGACATGTTCCTAAACCGGGCTATGGTTTGGCCCCTAGATCTCATACGTTCAGTTCATCTGCTGGTAGTTATCCTCAAATACCCGTAAGTGTTGGGTGAAGAAAAACCGCTTTTGGTGTTTTTATTTTGTTAAAATTGCATGATATATTATTTTGTTAATACGTAGTGTAAAACAATAAAAATCATAGTTATTCAGTTCAGTGTTTATAGATTTGTTCGTTTTTGTTGGTCTAATTTATTTTACACAGTTATTGTTTTAATTTAGAATTGCAACATAGAATTTGACTTGCATTTTTTCACACACTTAACTTTAGTTTGTTTTTGTTTGTTTGATGTTAATAGAATTTAATTCACAGGGCGATTATTCGTTTAGCGGAATTGGGATAAAAACACATAGTACAGATTTTAGCAGTGGAAAATCTGACAGTAAGTATTTACGTTAAAAAACAAAGTTCTAGTCTACAACATACTTCTAATATGGTTTTAGCAATTTAAAACTACCTAAATTCATTACCAAGCAATTGGTTATCTTCTTTGTTTTGCTCTTTGCAGCTTTTTCTGGCAATTTCATTTTCTTTAGCTTGCGTTTGCATGCAAATACAAACCACTTGTAGCAGTAATAATAATCACAGATTTTAAACTTTTATTTTTAATTCAATAATATTTATAATATTTTAGTCAAGTTCTTGAACATGTTATGTAAAATAATATGCTCTTTCTGCAGTTTCCACCGGATCGATCACGGATGTTGAAAGGCGTGCACTGGTATGTAAACAGACAAGCTTTCTAACGTATTTGTTTTGGTAATTGTTGTTTAGCTTAGCATTAACATGCTTATGGAATAATTTTTGCGTCTATGTATATTAAACGAAAGCTAATACAAGTATTTAATATTGTTTTTAACGTGTAGAACACAGAAATGCCGGTGTCGTCGACGTACACCGGGGGTCTAGGAGCGTACCGGGGAGGGTACGCATCACAAGTACGACGATCTCTCCCGAACATGGCCCATACCATGTTAATCAACGAACCAGCCAAAATTTACCCCTATCATCTACTGATGATCACTAATTATCGTTTGCCTGCGGATGTGGATAGATGTAATTTAGAGGTAAGTCTTTAGACTAATGTAAATAACTAAAGTGCATTTCTTGTTGAAAACCTTTTTGTTTAACGTGCTATAATAACGGTCGCTATGGACAGATTGGTAATCACTTTAATAAAATGATACGACGACTGTTATTATTCTCAAACAACCAAAGAGACTGGTTCTTCTTCGAATTGAAAAATGAATCTTTAAAATATCGTGCCAGAGGATGTTAATGGGAAAATATAATGGGCACCAGGTTCTACCACTGCGAGAGTTATTGAGTCACCAGGTACCATCAACCCGAATTACAACGATGGTTTCGTCATCACTAAACAAAACAAAGATGAACACAATTTTTATTTAACAATGTGTTGGACCTCTTCTATTGGCGTCACACTCCCTCACTTTTCGTGGCATCGATTCCAACAGGTGGTTTTTCTTGAGTTACTGTATCCCAAGCAATTTGCAATTCGTGCCGGAGAGCTTCTTGTGTCTGTGGAGGATGCGCTAAGTTTTCAGTCTTTCATCCATAGTGTCCTACAGGTGTTTAATAGGTGAAAGGTCGGGAGATCTGGGTAGCCATGGTAAGAGATTAACATTGGCCTTTTCGAATGGGTCCATAGAGTGTCTTGCTATGTGGGGATGGGCATTACGTTGTTGGAAAAGTAGGTCTAACTGTTGAAGAAATGGGAGAATATAGGGTTCTACCACCTCATTAACATATCGCTGGGCGTTCATATTGCTTCGAATGAATACCAAACGAGAATTACTTCCATATCTCCCATACCATAATCCCACAGTGGTGCAATGCAGCTTCCCAGAAAATTGAACATTGCACCGTTCCCCAAACAGAATTGGGATTCGTCACTGAAGACTGCTCTATGCATTCCAGATTCTAACCATTGATCGGCGATTGATCTAGTACTGGAATATAGGTCTCTTATTGCCATAAATCGAAGAGGCGGTCCTGCACCTCTTTTGTTTTCCTCCGTCCTCCAGTTTCTGACCTTTCCTAGCCCATGCTTGATAACACAGCAGCATAGTGGACTGATTCCAGTTAAGACGATTTGCAATTTTCCTGTACTAAAAACCACCTTCATGTAAGCCAAGAATTCGACCTCTGTCGAATTCGCTTAATTGGGGTAATTTTCACGCTGTCCACTCTAGGCATAATCACCTCTCAAAACGTGTTAAACAGAAGCACCACAAGAGATAACAATATTAAAATTAACCAAGACTCGCACGAAATACACACGATAACGAAGTAGTAAAAACAAAAAAAAGTCAGATATGCCATTACCACTTGGTCTATTTGAATAAAACTTTTCTACCTAGTTTAGTCACACAATTTTCACTCCTTCTTGGTGTTGCAATTTCAATGTCACAGTATAGTTTGACCCCCATGTTTCTTCATATTGCTGATAGCATGTCTTTGTAATGTTCATTTTAGTATGTTGTTGAATATTTCGTGTGTATCTCGAAGGCTTACTTGTCAATTTTTGTATTATCTTAAGGACGTTCTTAATACATTTAGGTCGTTTTGATTGACTTTTCTACCAGATCGCTTTGGGTTTTTTATGGGTATTGTTCTGATTCGGGACACATCGACGAGTACAAAACGTACGAAGGATATCCCAAGGCACATAACATGAAAAATCCTTTCGCACCCGTACCACAGTATAGAAACAATTCAGTAGTTTCACTCGACTAAATTTGTGCAATGTAATTGTCTTCGCGCAGTTCGACTCAGCATAATGCGCTATGAAAAATTGACAGCAATAGGGCTCATATCGACTGATTTTGCAAACGTTTGCAATCAAGTTTAATCCAAGCGGCGTAATTTCGTCCAATCCCGCCGTTCCAATTGACTCGCACCATAATCCTCACTGGTTAAAACTGTTACGCGAGCGCCGCCAGCCAAGTGAAATTACTAAATTATTTCAATACTGTGCTCGTACTCAATTACCACTATAACCGCACTACACGTTGAACGTGATTGCGTTCACTAGCATGTTTTTCGCGTCGATTGCATCTTTTATGCATCCTAAAATCATCGCCTATTGAGAAATACAAGCGAATTATCAATTGAACGACTATTCGTCCCAATTCACGCCACCGTCTCGATTCACACCGATTGATGGGGTATTTTGGTACTGCCTTTCATTACAACGTTTTACTAGCGAAATAAAGGAAGGAATGCTGTTCCAACACTGCCAAAGGTTATAAGTATAATCAAAGGTTCTGATGCTCTCAGCGATAATTCTCAAACGGCTAAAATTTAAAACATACAAAGAAGAGAAAGCTATAATAGGATAAAAGGAGAAAGATAGATGATGTCTATGGTGTCTTCTTTCTGAAAAACATTCGATCCAAAGCAGAGAAGTGAAAAATACAGTAGTCAATGCTTGCATGAGCCGAATACCGATAAGTAGAGTAGAATGCAGGCAGCCGCTCAATAATTCGGATAGTCGTAGGTGGTACTCGGTGTGCTAATTATAAGATAATAAAAGCGCCAAAACGGTAGAAATATTCACTAGACATCTCGTTTACATCTGTCGAACACTGAAGGTAAACAAATTGCAAAACACAATTATAACAAATATATTTATTTCAATGAAGAGACAAAGAGGTTAAAAAAAACGATCTAGAATTAAGCAGATAAATATCTATTACGAGTTCGTCAATAAATATTACAGTTAATAATGATGCAGGTCTCTTAGATTAGGCAACACTTTGTTACATGACTTGTTACATGAAAATTTATGTTAATAGGTAAGCGAAGCAGAAGAAATTGAACATATATATCTTAGTTCGTATTTATGTTCGACACCAACACAAATTAATAGATAATAAAAAGAGGATTTTTACTTACGATATACGTTTATAGTATACGATATTTAAAAATGAAGAACTTACTAAGCGCAACGTTCGGTTTCATGTACCGACTTCCTCAACGTCAAAAACGGAAATGCCCTTTTAATATGTTTTCATATGTCAAAGTGACAGTTAATGTTCCGGGACAAAATTCATACAGCACGCAACCTATATCAAAATATTTTTCACATAACAAAAGATTCTAAAAGGGTGATTCTGTTAATGATTTATTATCCTCCAAAGGTTAACTAAGCGAGACAACGAAAAATCTAAGTAACTAAATATCAATAACAGAACATTTTGATTATCAGGTACCAAGAACATATTCAAAGCATCGTATCATTAAACTGGACTTTATCGTTTTGTCGTTTGTGAACCTAAAAGAAACTGACGCTTCGGAAGACATTGCAGCTTAGAGCGCTAATTGTCCCTTATGGGAAAAGTATTAGTGACGATGTTTTATACCATTTGTGATAAGTGTGATGATTTAAAGACCTTCACTTTCTTTTCCGTTATCGCACGACTGATTTCGTCATTATGGCGGGACAGTGTATGTTCTCTGACGAATGTTGATTTTACTTTCAAAGGGTGTAATACTGGTAGCCAAGATTTACCGAGTTTTAAACTGTCTTTTACATTCATGCTAAATGGTTGTTTTTCTATTTCCACAGATTGCGGATTAGCATAGGAAAGTATATAGGAGTTCTAGCCAGTACTTTTGTTTAGCGTGTGTTCTTCGTGCCACACGTGTTCGGCCACTACAGGTTCTGTTACTACAGCTATATATTCTTTCATTCTTTGTCTAACCTTGTCTGTCCTAAATAACTTGATCCACAGGAGCAAGAAATTTTGTAGACACCATGTATGTTTGGTCGTGAAGACAGTTCTGATGTTATGTTTCTTTGGAATTATGCTTATTTTATCTGTAGAATCCAGACAGTTTCAAAATGCTCCATGTAGAGATTGACTATAACTGATGAATCCGTAGTCACTTCTTCCACTTGTTCAAATAAATATAAGTATTTTCGAGTCGAGGGAGTTTCTTCAGTAATTTTCTTTTGAGTAAAAACGACACTTCGTCGACTGGAACTTTAGTAAAGAGACACGCCACGACCAACCTGACTAAGATATCTTTTTTTCTTTTACGCAAGTTCTGGTATTTGCTTATAAAATCTATAGAACCATTAATGTGGGCTTCTGTACTTCCTGTCAACGGTCAAAGTTTTGTCAGTCGAAGGGAAACGCTTTGTGTATCTTGGATAGATCGTAAATTTGTGGCATACAGGATTTTTGACAATAAAAGGTTGTTTTTTTATGGTAGTTTCTTTATTGGAGGAGTTTTGATGACATAGTATACTTTGGTGTATAGCGATTTTAAGCGGGTTTATATGTAATGTGTTACGTGGAATTTTACTCGTAACTTAAAGGCAGGCGACTAGCTTATAATATATTTAATTGGGCGAGAGGATCGCAGATCTCGGTGTGTTAATCATAAAGTAATAAAAAAAGGCGCCAAAACGGTTAAAAATTATTACTGGCAGATACCGTTTAAATCCGCCGAACACTGAAAGAGAACAAATCACAAAACATAGGTTATAACAACGAATATATTTATTTTTAACTACGAAAGAAAGAGGTTAAAAAAGAAGCGAGGCAGAATTACATATATAGTAACAATTAAGAGTTCGTCAATAAATATCACAGTCAATAACGTTGATGCAAGCCCTGAACGGTAAGCAACACTCCATACATAAAATTATCGTAGTACAGTATGACAGTATAAATGAATAAATCAAAGAATTAAACTTTGATTGGATGCGAAACTACTGAATTCGCAACCAGAAGCAATTCGCACAAATTCAAACCCTAATTGTACAAACAAATTTGCGTTTATTAGTCGTGATAGGATCTATACCTACGTCGCACCTATTTTATGTTCGACAAACACACAAATTAATAGCAAGTGAAGAAATTGTATCCACGATTACTGAGTCATGTTAATAGCTGTTGTTCTGTAGTATGATAATTGTTGGATGGGATTAGATAAACTTAGATTTATTTTCTATTTTATTTACGGCACTGCCGGCCATGTTACATGTACAACAATGTGTGTGCTGTCGGTGGTTGTTGTCACGGCTGATGCGGCGTTGTCGTATGTATAATAAATCTTAAACTATACTACACGCTTCCCTTGACAAAAACAAATAAAACTTAAAACTACTTACATGTTAAATACAAATAACTGAAACTATATGTAATCGGATAAATAAGCAGGTTGCTTTACATTTCTTTTAGGTCTACTACTTTCACTACAACTAGAATTATTTGCATTCTCATTATTAGTTACAGGTGGATTATTGTTAACATTTGTTAAATCATAATCGTCATATACTAAATCATAATTAGGATTAATATTAACATTAACTCTAGTTTTTCTTAAAAATACTCTATTACGTCTGTATTGGTTACCTTGCTCATTCATTACTATGTAAGATCTATTATTGTACTTCCTTATTACTTTTCCTTTTACCCATTCTGATTTTGTTTGAATTAAAATATTTTCATTATTTTCCAAAGGCGGTAAGTTTTTTGCTTGTTTATTATAATAATAATTTTGTTTAGTTTGTTGTTGTTCTAATTGTTTCATAATATTTTATTATGCAATTTTGGTGTAAAATTACTATCATGTATAGGAAGATTTGTTTTAAACTCCTATTTAACAAAAGTTGAGCTGGTGAATAACCGATTGAGAGTGGGCTATTGTTATACTCTCTTATATAGTAATTTAGATTTTTAACATCATTGTTTTTCTTTAAAATGTCTTTACTATCTTAACCGTTTTCCGCAGGACCATTTTGACTTGTGATGATACGGACTTGAAAATTCTAGCCTAAAATTAAATTTTTCAGCGAACTCTCTAAGCTCTTTACTATTAAATGGGTTATTATCGGCATACAAAATTTCAGGTGAGCCAAATTTAGTCATTAAATCACTTAAAAACTGTATGACATCACTAGCATTTTTATTTTTATTTGTTTTGCCTCAATCCATTTCGAGGAATGAGTCAACTAATACTATAAAGTTTTGTTTATTGTACTCTAAAATATCAGTAAACAAATATTTCCACGGTCGATTAGGTTGTGGATGGTTAACAATTTGTTCTTTTGATTAGATGGTTGAAATTTCTGACACGTATAACAAGAATTAACAAAATTCTCTATATCACTATTAATATTCGGCCAAATTAAACATTGCCTTGCCCTTAACTTGCATTTGGTAATACCGAAATGACCTTCGTGCACTCTTTTAAGCATTTCTAATCTTAATGAAAAGGAATCACTACTTTGCAATCCACAAATAAAATACCTTGAGATACTTTTTAATTTATCTTTATATTGTAGTAGTACCTTAGTTCATTATCCAATAAACGTTTATCAGGCCATTCCGATTTTAAGTACTTTACAACTTTCTTTAAACAATTATCGTCTAATGTTTCTTTTTGTAACATAAGGTTTTTTTCTTTACTAAATGGAATTTTATCTGCTAGGAATGTACCACATATTCCATTTCCGGGATCTTCAATTGCATTTTCAACTAGATGGGAAGCACGAGATAAAGTATCCGCAACAAACATTTCTTTCCCACGTACATAGGTAATTTTTAAATTATATTTTAAAAAGTTTTAACAACATTCTTTGTAATCTTGAAGACACTTTACCTATATCTTTTTTAAATATAGAAACCAAAGGTTTGTGATCTGTTTGAATGATTATTTCTTTGCCATATACATAATAATGCATTTTTTCACATGAGAATACTATCGCCAAAAGTTCTTTTTCTATTTGCGCATATCTGACTTCGGCTTCCGTGAGCGATCGCGATGCAAAATAAACTGGATGCCCATCTTGTAGCAAACAAGCGCCCATGCCCTTACTTGAGCTATCACATTGAATTACAATTTGTTTGTATGGATCAAAAATCTTTAATACTGGTTCAGTTGTAATAATTTGTTTAAGTTTAATCAATTCTACTTCGTGTTCGCTACTCCAAATAAATTCTACTCCATTTCTTGTTAAATTTCGCATATTGTCAGTAAGGCTTGATAAATTGGGTATAAGCTTAGAAAAGAATTTTAACATTCCTAATATTCGCAATAATTCAATTCAGTTTTTTGGTGATTCGATAGCTTTTATTGCTTCAATGTTTTTTAAATCAGGTGTTATTTCATCTTTTGATATTATATGTCCTTTATGCATTTTATATAGTAATTTTGCAAAATTAAATTTAATAAATTATTATCCTTAATTTTAGTAAATAATTCTCTAATAATTTTATCATGTTCGTTTTCATCATCAAGTATTATATTATCATAGTAAATGTCGACTCCTGGAATATCACCAAATATTTGATACAATTTTCTCTGAAAAATTTTTGGGGCACAGGACAATCCAAAAGGCATGCTTTTGAATTTATACCTTCCGAAGGGGGTACTAAAGACGCATAAATCTGAACTACTCTGGTTTAATTTTAACTGCCAAAACCCTTCAGTCATGTCAATAACAGTAAATACTGTTTTTCCACTTAGTTTACTTATAATTGTTTCACATGTTGGTATTAAATAATGTTCTCGACAAATGTACTGATTGAGTGGTTTAGGATCTAAACATAGCCGCAAAGTTTTATTTGGTTTTTCAACTAATAACAGGTTATGTACCCATTCCGTAGGATAATTTACTTTACTAATAATTTGTTTCTTTTCAAGACTATCTAAAGTGGTTTTAAATTATCATGCAATGCCAATGGTACTTTTCGTTCATATTGTATTATGGGTACATAATTATCTTTGAGTTTGATATTAACTTCACCTGGTATTTGACCTACATTTTCAAAAACAGTTTTAAATTCTCTAAAAACGTCATCCTTTAACAAACATTTCATTTCAACTTGATCTACTCTTTTTATAATTTTAAATTCTATACATTCATTCAATCCTAACAAGGGTTGCGATTTTTTACAGTCAACTACTATAAAAGAAATTATTTTTCTTATTTTATTACATCTACACTCCAAATTTACTATGCCTAACGGTTTTAATCTAAAATTGCCATAGGAAATCAGCGTTGCATTTGTGGGAATAATTTGTAATTCATCATTATAGTTTAATTGATCAAATACTGATTTTGGTAATACGCTAACATCTGCTCCTGTGTCAATTTTGATTTGAAACGACTTACTTTTAATTTGAATCTCTTTATACCATCCTTTTGTTAATTTCTGTTCCTCTTTGATTTGGTTTATTTGCAATTCTTCTATAAATTCTTCTTCCTGCTCGGTTTCTTTTTCAGTTAATAAATTATCACATTGTATTTCTTTTCTTCTGTTTTGTATTGGAGCCACTCGATCTGCATTTCCATTTTCGAATTTTCCTCTGCCTCGTGTTAATTGTCGACTTGAATGACCATATTTATTTTGATCATATCCATATTTATTATATTGTCGGTTTTGTTCCCTGTTATTTCTTTGAATAGGACACGCTTTAGCAAAATGATTTCTTCTTCCACAACTAATGCATATTTTGTCGAAGGCTGGACACTTATTTATTTCATGTGTTAGTAGGCATTTGGTGCAATTATTAATAATTTTCACTCTGTTAATTGTAACTTCCGGATTTAACGCTTTGGAATATTTGTCACTAATTTCTATTGCTTTACAGAATTCAATAATTTTCTTGACATCAGTATTATCATCTCTAATTAACTTTCGTTGTAATAATTTATCGTGAACACCAATAATTAAGCGCTCTTTAATCATACGATCCATATAAGATGCTTGGCACGAGTTACACTTAAATTCGCACAGTATAGCTTGCTTCCGAATTTCGTTAAGAAAGTCATCAATTGTTTGACCTTCACTTTGTGTAATACCATTGAACTTAAATGTTTCCATGGTTAAATTGGATTTAATTTTAAATTTATCATTAAAAGCAGTAATAATTGTACCATAATCTTTCTTCTGTTCCACAGTTAATTCGTTAATTATGTCAATCCCTTCATCTCCTACACAATTCATAAACAAATTTAATTGTAAAGCTGGCAAATCCTTATCTTCAATTTTATTTAGTAATGTTAACGTATTTATATAAACTTCGAATTTACTCATCCATCGTTTCCATGTGCTTGATTTGTTGTCAGCATTATTTATTTCCAAGTACGGTGGTTGTTTAACTTCCATGGTGATTTAATTTTTAATTTAATTTTTCAAATTTAACACACTTGACACCATGTTCTGTAGTATGATAATTGTTGGATGGGATTAGATAAACTTAGATTTATTTTCTATTTTATTTACGGCACTGCCGGCCATGTTACATGTACAACAATGTGTGTGCTGTCGGTGGTTGTTGTCACGGCTGATGCGGCGTTGTCGTATGTATAATAAATCTTAAACTATACTACAGCTGTTGGTATGGTTAAATCTTATCCTAAAATCGCTAAAAAGTGTATGGAAAAAAAATTAAATATGAGATTATAAGTAAGTTGCTTATAAGTCACGCGTCGTAACCGAATGCGTCAAGCTTTTGAGTGATTTTGCTGTTCCTATCGCAGGCGTGCCTCCAAGTTTAGTAGAAAATCACACGAAGTACGTCGACGACTTTGTTCTCAGATTATTTTGAGAAATTGGTGTTAGTAACCAATGTTCCTGTTAGTACGTATCCTAAGTTATCGATTCCAACGGAATGTATTTAATTGACATGTATTGAAATGCAGTTTTTTCTTTATTAATTCCATACGTCCAAAAAAAACAAAAAAATTACAACCAACACTGATTGTAGAGAACGTTCCGGGACGAAACTTATACAGTACGCAACCAATATTAGAATACTTTTAACATAGCAAATGGTTTGTAGCAATCTTCAGGTAGTAAGTGTGTTAGTTTTTCGTAGTAATCTCGAACGTTCATACTGACTCTCAGTATTAAGATATCTTTGTTGTCACGTAACTGTTTGGTTTTCTCACTTCTGTCTGTTAATAATGCAGTATGGTGGATTCGCTTTTCTCACGATCTAGTCGGATAGTTTCAGCGATTTTCTTAGACAAACATCGTGTGGTTTCTTCTACTCCACATACTGTCGTCTACAGGTGTTGTCTGCGGTGCGACAGTAGAACAGCGTAGTAGGATTCAGCCTGATCTTCGGATTGAACATGGAATGATTCTTTTGCATTACGGAACCATGTTCGTTAACATGCTCGCGGAATGATGAAGGTTGTGTACTATAGTATCCTCTGACCAAACATGATAGATATAATTTAATAGCGAAGGCTTCCGGAGTCTATACTAAGATAAGAACGTCTTCCGGGTTTGGACCGTGTCAATGTTGCAACCGAAGTTGCCAACGAACGAAAGTATGCGAAACGTTGGTAACTTCGGTTACAACATTGACACGGTCCAAACCCGGAAGACGTTCTTATCTTAGTATAGATATAGTTTGCTTGTGTTATGTGTATGACATGACAAGGCGCAATTAAACATGTTCGCGGAATGACAAATATTTATTGATATACTCTACCCGTGGCACTTGTAAAATAAATAAGGATGTTACGTTACGTTTTTTTACGTTCCATCACCCTGTATTTTAGATGTATTTTATGTGTGACGAACGCATAGAAATGGAATGGTGTGATTGAACATGTTTGCTGTGTTGGTTCGGATTGGAATATCATTCCGAACTCGAACTTTGTTCCTGGAGCCATTACGATCCGGAACGACACATGTCGAGCCGTTCATGCATACGAGCGACGTCAAAAGATATGAGTCTAAAAAACATGCTACTTACTCACCGTTTTTAATATGCGATTAGCTAATGGCATACCCAAAACATCCCTTTAACATTTCTGCAAATTAAAATGATACATATATACAATAATTCTATCACAAATAAAATGCTAAAAGTTTCATACGATAATCAAAGTGCGCTAAGTTACATTAACAGATGTGCCATTAATTCTTCGTAGTTATTTGTACCAGCAGGTGTTATACAAACGTTGGTTCCAATCGCCTATCTAACGTAGGTTAGTGGCTGACATGATCGACATCTAACTAATATGGTTTAGTAATTGTCTTCTGTGTATGCCTTATTTGTCAGTCATTGAAATTTTCAAAGGTAATAAAACAGATTAAATTTCCCCGTCAAATGGAAATGCATTCTTATCTCAGGGAATCTCTCACAAACAACATGTCAAAATCACAATTGATTTACCCAGTAATAGCGAGGGCATGGTGTTAACACGTGCTGTTTAATTCACGTTAGAAGCGGAACTAATCAGTAACCACCAGCGCGTGCACGTAAATAACATTTACGACCAGCCAATGTAGTCTATCATATTTCTTAGTATCATTAGCTTTTGATTGTTCGTAAACTCTGTTGGTTTGTAATGAATTATGAAGGTGTCATAAGGACACAAACAGGTTCTACCGGTAAGGACGAAGTAAGCCAAGCGATAACGAAAAAGAAAGTATTCTATAAATACCACGCTTATCGCAAATGGTATAAAACACTGTCACTAGTACTTCTTTAGATTAAAGCTGCAGTGTCTTCCGAAACGTCAGTTTTTTTGGGTTCACAAACGAAAGTTCAATTCTTTGCTATGGCTCACAAGTAGAAACTACGACTAAACATTTTGAACGTTCCATTATAACTTACTAAGCCGAGAGTCGCTTATAATCTAATCAAAGGAAATCACGAAAGCCTATGTTCCCATATAACTAATAGCGTATATTAAAAGAGTAACTATTGGAATGTGACTTTAATAAAAGTGAATTAAAAAGCATTAGACGACTTTAGCTATTGGGCTGCCGAGATAAGATAAACCAAGAACGCTCGGCGTGTGAATAAGTGGTGTGCGATGATTGGTACAAAGTTATTTGAAGGAAATTTAAATGGTGCACCTATATGAAACTTCCAACAAGACGGGGCGCCACTTTATGTAATCTTATGTTACGTTTGGTGGTATGTGGCGCCGGGTTTTACGGAGCTGTACTGTACGCAATAAGTTTTCAGATGTAAGCCCTCTTGAATTTGCGTCATACTAGATTTAAAAAAAAAAGTTTTTCGGCGGTATATGTCGAGTTTGCGATAATGATTAGAGATTAGAGGAATTAGTTATTTCGTCAGTTAAAGAAATAATAAAAAAGTCGTGTCCGGTCACAGTTATCTTTTAATAGACAAAATTAATATTTGTTAACTGTAACTGTTTATTTTTTGCAGAGACATCTTTCCGACAAGGAATTTGAAGACATATTCCAATGCACACGAAACGACTTTTATAGGATACCGCAATGGCGTCGAAATGAAATAAAACGTAGAGCTCGCCTATTTTAAATTTCGCCTACCTTAGCACTATATTCGCAGTATAGAATTGCTTCGGTTTTCTTTATTTGTTAACAAGACAGCTATTTTAATAGAAAAAGGCTTCTTAGCATTGTCACAATTCGAAATTTTACTGTAAGTTTCAATACATAGTTCCTGATATATAATGTACATAATAACGTTTTCCTCTATCTACTCTATTTTCTCTTTTCCAATAACACACTCAAGTAGTGATTTTTTGCCATAAATCAAAACCATAAAAAAAACTTGCAGTATAATTTTGTATTCTTAAGAAATGACTATTTAAAAAAAATACATAAATTATGTAATATTTTTAGCTTGTAAGCACCGAGTGAACCTTGAAATAAATAAACTGAAGCACAATCTTGTATGAGCAATTATAACATAGATGGTGCTTCGTAAAGTGATATTGTTACAATTACAATTACATTAAATTTTAAATCAAAAAATTATTATTATTAACAATATGCTAAAGGAAACTGTATATTTTAAATTTAGTTTTAATTTTCAAATCAAATTTGTAGTAAACATTGCTTTGTTTGCATTTCGCTTAAGCCTAGTCGATAAAATAAAGTAGTTTTTCGTACCTTCAACTGTTAAATAAAACCAATATTTTTATGTGTTTAGTTTTATATGCTTTATATTTGTATTAGTAGAAATTAAGAAATTTCATGTACATGTTTTTATTCGAGCGAAATACTACACATTTACGTGAATTTTTTTAAAAATATATATATGTATACTTTTTATAGAAGTTTTCAAAATACAGAGATGTATAGAAATTATAATATGTAGGCGTATTATTGATAATGTTTCAAATTTGTAAATTTATTTCTGAGCAAATATTTATTTATTTTTAGTTACAGAAAACAACAGCAAAATGTGTAGCTATAATATTTTGTGAAACGAGCACAGCTATAAATCAAATAAACATTAATGCTAAAGATGTATTAAATTTAAAACGGTTTCTTTGCAACTTTGTGTTTTATTTACAGGTCGTAAGATCGATTTCGGTTTATTTCTGTAATCGCTAAATATTTATTTTTTTGTTTAAAGGAAAATTATCGTTTGGTTATCAACTTTTTGCTTTGTTGAGCGTGTACAAAAAATGTATACTTACGGTAAAAGATATTTACTATACAATGCAGTAAGAAGGAATTACGGTTTCATTGACTTTCTTCGAATTGAGTGAACACACATTTGAAAATTAAAACTTGCGAATCAAAGAAAACGGCGACATCTCGCTGAGACTGTAATCTTTAAGATACCCCTACGTTGTATTAAGTTCGTTATACGCTGTTTACTATTGTTATGTGGGAAGGCTGCAGTAGGTTAAATAAAACAACAAAAGTAATACGTGCTTTTTATTCAAGTAGAACTCTAAATTTTACCTGTTAGGAGAAACCCGCAGTAGGAGGGGAGAAACAGGCGAAGAAACACCTCTTAACTGAATGTAAATGCAAGATCATTACATAATTTAGATTTATCAAGCAACCAATTTATAATTAAAGATATTAAACATCAGAAAGTTGTTTTTTTCTCTTTCTTTTTTGTTTCACTCCCTTAGAGCGTTGGCCTGTCTCGGTTGACTAAAGTGGCTCTATTCACGGTCAGTCGTAGCACTTTGGAAACGTCGTGTGACACTACTGGTTTTCTTCATCCTGCCATTGACTTCGAAATTTGTCTTCTTACTATGGTTACTGCCTCTTGTTGAATTATTCCAAGCTGTACCATTTAAGTGCCAGTTTTCTGTGTGCTCAAAGATTACCCAATTAGGTGTGGTACCACTAGTAAATTTAAACACACTCTGCTACTAGTTCCCAATAAATTTTGTCATTAGGGCACTGTAACTGTATGGTTAACTAGATGAATGTTATGGTTTCCTTGATTTTTTAACAACAGGACATTCTATTATATATAAAATTGTGTGTAAAGATAAAATAAAAGTTTATATAGAACGCTACAATACTCATCAGCTAATTACTACTGGGGATTTGTAGACACTATCGGGCGGGTTTGAGTTTTGCATATTCTATTCTTCCTCTTTTACTTTTAATATCTGCGTTCTGAAGGCGCTTCTTTTTTGCCACGCATCTCCGCTGCTTAACATCATCTTTATAATGTTAGTCTGGTCTATTCTGTACTTTTTATATAGTTTTTCTATCTCGATGGTCCATTTCCTGCACATGAATACGATATGTGACGCATCGTCAATTTCCTCCCCACACATAAAGCAAGATGGATTTTCTTTTTTCCTGATCCTTGCAAAGTGAATTCCAAAGTATCCATGGCATGTAAAAGCTTGAGTAAAGTAGTAATTTTTCTGCTGGTCCATTTTTAATGTCGGGTATTAATTTTGTTGGTCCGGCCGCTTTGGGATATTTTTCCCAATTCTTACCATTTCTCCAGTCAGTTCTCTTGCTGCCTCTAGGGAGATCGTCCTGTACGCCGATGTTATTCTAATCGCAAACTTCATTTGCGTTCTTTCGGCTAGTTACCTTACTCTTCTTATTTTCATGGCTTCGTACTACATCGGTGCCGCATATAAGATCGCAGAATGTACCGTAGACATAATTAGTTGTCTTTTAGCAGGCGTTGGGCCTTTCACGTTTGTAATAAGTTTGTACAAGACTGCTGCTTTCTTGTCCGTTTTCATTACTACGTTTGCAATATGATGTGGTTCAAATTACATGTTCTTATCCAGTGTCACACCCAAATATTTTATTGTTTCTTTCATGTTTACAATAGCGCCCCTGAATCACTTTTGATTTGTTAAACGCCAGTTTTAATTTGTTTGCCACCATCCAGGAATCCACCCTCTCTTAGTTTAAGTATACTGTTCGCACTAAGTCCTCAACAATGCTCCCTTGACCGAACCGCGCTAAGTCATCTGCAAATGCAGTTAATGCTAACTGGGCTAACTTGGCAGTAGGTCGTCTATCTGGTACTTAATGGCAACGTCTTGGCCATCCAGGTAGATAATGCTCCTGTTGGTCAGAGAACTTGTTATCACCTTAATCAGATGTGCGTCAATTCCTTTCTTTCTCAATTTTTCCACTACTTGAACTGAATTAAAAGCATTTTAGGTGTCAATCGAACTAAGGCTCCGATCTTCCTTTTTCGCCGCGTACCCTTCTTGGCTGCCGCGGCTGGCGATCGAATACGGTCAAGAGCATCTATAGTGGACTTTGTCTTTTCTAAATCTATTTTGAAACGGGAACAAACTTCATGTTTTACTACCTCGCTTTTGATCCTACTCAAGAGCATTTTTTTGTATAACTTTGCCAGATTATTCAATAAGCAAATAGGCCTAAAACTTTGACCAACTTTATCATTACTTGGGACTTTGGGGACGAGTATCAGATTAGCCTCTTTCCACGGATCTGGAAAATTGCCCTTTGTCAGCTCCGCATTGAAAATCTTTAGCAAAAGGTCCGGATGTTCCATTGATGCAATCTTAACTACTTCATTCGGTATTCCATCTGGCCCCGGTGCTTTTTTAAGAGCGATGTTAGAGGTAGCTTCTATCAGTTCTTCTTTTGTGAAAAGCAGAGAGCATGTAGTGTCTCCAATATACCACTTATTAATTGGCTGCTCCGGAAAGAGCTTTCTAATAAGTTGCTTCGCTTCTTCACCACTATGCTCTTTATAGCTATTTCCCAGTTTGAATTTTTTATTCACAATTTTAAATCCCGTACCCCACGGATTGTTTTCTAACTCCGCGCACATATTCTCCCAAGCCTTATTCTTTGCTCTACTAATGGCTGAGCGATATTCCTTTTTTGATTGTTTATATAAGTCTTTGAGCTCGACTCTCGTGTTGTTATTGTTACTACGTAGCAATTTCCTACACTTTCTGATGTACTCTTTCCTCAAAAGTTGTAGCTCCTCAGACCACCAGTACAGCGAGTTCCTGCCTTTCCCTTGGAGGATACTCTAATTGCACGCGTAGGTAATTGCATTAGTAATTTCCTCGAGGTTTACGCAGTCTTTATCGCACTCTAGTTGCTCCCTTAACACTGTCTTGAATTTAGTTGCGTCTAGTTTATTAGGGTTCCACTTGCGCTCTGTTGAATGATTTTTAGGCCGTTGTTGATTGCTTCTTTGAATTTTGTAGTATATGTAGCAGTGATCGCTTAGACTCTTCTGCTCCAGAACTTTTCACTTGAGTATCCTTTGTGCCACCTCTTCAAAATCAAGAGTGAGATCGATTAAGGATTTCCTATCCTTGCATAGGAACGTTTGGTTCTTGACCAACTATTCCAAAAGCTTATCTCTTCTAGCCGACCTCCATTCGGGTGCTTTGGTGGTTAAACTCGCTACCTATTTTCACCTGCCTTCTTACGTTTTTCTTCTTGTCCCGATTTTATCTAAAATTTTCCACGTTTGGTGAAACGTAACAATTATAGAGGATGATACCAAAGAGTTGTAGAATCGTGTACGATTTCCTCGCAATGCATTTTGCTCCTGAGCTTTTGCAGTCTGTAATATAAATGGCCCATTTAATATTTGGCTCGCTCATAAGAAGCGCATTAACTTGTAGCTTTGCTGCGATGTTTGACACTAGATATTGTGCTTCTCTTCTGCGCCCTATGTTAATCTGCAGAATTTTATTCAAGTTAAAGTTAAATGAATATTGTTAGTGTTTAAATCTATATGCGATTTCTTATTAGTTACTGGTCACTATTAGTTAAGACGTTTTTACTAGTCTCCAGTTTGGCTTTTTTGGTTCCCTGTTTGAAGTGTGGGCATGGCATAGCCTGTCGTTTTGCATACCGGACAAGATTTCTCTTTGCATTCTTGTTTATTGTGTTCCAACATGTATTGGGCTTGATCGTTCAGTTGCACTTCATACCATGGTTATGGGTTCCCCAGCATTTGGTGCATCTTGGTACTCTCTTTTGTCTAGTCTACACATGTTAAACCCAATTCTTGCTCTCCTAGTGTCTAAGATTTTTGTTATCTTTTTATTGGCGATAATTGTGGCGACCGAGTTTCCATTTGCCGTAGGTCTGATCTTACTTATTTTAATATTGTTCGTATTGAGAGTGATCGACATCTTGCTTACTTCTACGATTTCGTATTCCGTAACCAATTTATCTAAATCTCCCAGGTAAAAGATCTGTTTATCTATGTCTTTCTTAAGGTGCACTTGGCGTCCCGCATTCCTTCTACAATATTTTTTCAAGCGCTCTTGCAAATCTTCTGCTATTGTCTACTACTAGCAGTAGGTGACCTTCTTTAGATTTCTTTGCAGTTTTAAGGGCAGTTTTGTTTTCTTTGTCTAGTGCTTTTTTAGCACATCGGAAAGTTAGGACATTCTAAATTGAAGTCATTTAAACGAATGCACATATATGATAACAAATGTAAATCTCAACACATATAAACACGTGCACGAATATCATTACATTAAACAGAAGAAGCGTTAGTTAACTGACGGTCTGTCAGTGGGTACTAAGGTCCTAGTTACGGAAGCAACTCGGCTATTAGTTGCAAGGTCGAGACACACAAACAAGAGCCAAAATACACATTAAAATAAACACAATAATATATCAAACAAAAGTTAAGATATAGGGTTCAATCAGGAAGCAACCTACCGCGACTTTAATACAAAATAAAAAATAGGCAATTGTTTATAAAATGGATACAAGTTGCATTATTACACATAAAATATAAGCAGGGTCCAATTAAGAAGCAATCTGCGACCTCAAGATGTTTGCCCTTCGAGGTAAATAAAATATTAGATTACATTGTACAAGACAATGTATACACTGGTGTTTTTTCTTGTTATCAAACCCATTAGAATTACCATTAATAGGTAAATATTACGATCAAAAGAAAATAGGTAATGAATGAATTTTTAATTTAGTTTTTGGCTTACTTTTCTCTAGATGATCTCCATCTTGCTCTGTCATTCTTTGTGTAGTATCTGTCGTGTTATTTACTGTATTATGTGTTACTAAAATAAATAAAATACTGTAGAAAAAATGTATAGCATATTATAAATTGATGTAAAATATGCAAGAGTTTTTGGTGAATTCCACGAGACTATTCTATAGGCAACAAAACATACACAGTTGATAACTAACGAAAAAATGTTTACAGTCTTCATTTGCTTGTCTTTTTTGAATAGATACACTACTACCATCAGGACTAGACGTAGAACAACAGTCTGTAGCGGTTGAATTCAAATTCATGTTCAAGTCGCTTTTGTTTGGATTATCTGCTACTCTTCTTGTGTTTCGTCGTGCTTCTAATAAAGTGGCTGAAACATTACAAAAAACATACTTAAGAAACAGAATACAATGATTAAATGTATTTACCGCAGTATTTTATTATCGTGCATGGCTTTGAGTTTAATTTTTATCTTTCGAATGTTTAGATTTTAATAACAAATAAAAATCTTTAGTTTGTGATGGCCGTCAACATTCTACATTAATATTAGAAGCCACGTAGTTGGGACAGCCACGACGATATGTTGTATACCTACAATAATGCAATAATACTATGTACTATAAAATGTTTAATATAAGATGCTTTTTGCTGCGTTTAGATCGGATTTTAAAACTAGTGTTTGAGAACCTATTACAGTTTTTATGAAGTTTTGTTTCAAAATAATTTTTATATTGCAAGAATCTAACTCTACATTTTAAAATTTTTCTCATATCGGCGTAGCTTAAAGCAATAATTGGCTTTTATTGTGTACAAAATGAGTATATGCTTACTTTAGGAACGTTTGGTGACATTTCCGATATGTCTGAAATATCAATTTTATGTCTGGGTTTTGACGACCTCATCTCTAAGGACGAGGTAGAACTATTTTTTGCGATTCCTTGGAGAGGTCTGATGTAGGATAGGTTGATTATACGAGCGTTATGGGAGGGACATAATGTAAATGTGTAGTGTTCAAATTAATAAAATAGTCATTGAAAAATTCTCTTCTGGAAAATTAGATAACTATTGTTTGTTGAAAGAAATACAAACAGATTAAAAACATAAAGAAGAAAAAATAAGTGTGTTGCTCCACATACTTGAAACAATGTGATAAAAATAAGGAAACTTTTCAAGTATGTCTTACAGACGATGACGAAATGAATAGCAATTTTGTTTGATATATCAGTGATTCTGACTCAATCAAGGACGTTTTTTCAATATTTGTTTCAACGTTTTGAAAATATATATTTACATGTTTAAATAGATTGCAAAAACGTCTAAATTGACCAAAATTACGTTGCAACAGCAAAAACTTTTATAAGTTAACCAAAACATATTTTAGAAGATATAGTTAAAATATCAATATTTAAATAAAATATGTTTAAAACGTCACAAAACATTAAACGTTAACTTAATAACAATTTGTTATACTCGAACAACGATTCATGCAAAACACCAAAATCAATTAGCTAAATTTGACAAAGAAAAAAATAGAAAAATGTTGCAGAGATTTTGTTGCCGCTACAGGCAACCATAAATTGAATTAAGGAGATACTGATGTGCTCGCTGGAGGAACTGGATTTGCTGACGCATCTCAGTTATTCTATGCCGTATGTTCCATATAGGAAGTCTTGTTTTCTTGCCAGTTTAGGAGTTTTATTTTGGGACAAAGAAGGATTTGGGACTTCTGTGTCATCGGGGTAAACTGAAGGACATTTAGTGTGATGTGTTATGACTTTGCTCACACTGGTTTTTATTCTTCGGTTTAGAACTCACGTTTCTAATGCAAATATCGTCGTACAAATTTGAAGATGTATTTTTTGTCTTTATATTTTTTTAGGTGACAATTGAAATTCTGTTGAATATTCCATAATTATATTACTTGGATAACAGCATATGTTACAAATAAATTAATGATACATTCTTTAAATTGGCTTCTTTGAAAGATTGCAGTTCTGATGACTTTGAATTAGGAGGTTTAATCTTTACTTTAACCTTAACTAGTCGGAAGACATTGTTTGATCTTGTACATCAAGCCTATACTTTGTGCCATACTTTGTCGAAAACTTGACTGACGTCTAAAAATATTGCATTGTGTGGCACTGGAATGTTCTTCACGTAATCTAACTTGGTGATCGCAAAGCGGATTGAAACTTGAGTTGGTTGTTGCAGTATTAGTTTCTTTAAGATTTTTGAGATTCTTCTGTATGAGGAAACGTTGATTAGTTTTTTTAATTTGGGATAAATATAATTTCCAATTTTTAAAATAAAATTTTATTTGACCAATATTGTAATCTCAGGATAACATTGAATATATATGTCAACATCACTATAACTTTTTGAAGGAGTTATTGTAACATGTGTGGTGTGGCCATAATAATCTCTGGTGCTTTCTTATTATTTAGAAGGGAACTTTGACTTTCTTGGGAACACTGGTTTTATAGTTTACAGTTTAAACATTGTTATTTTGTATGGTCTGACTTGGGGTGTTGTTAAGAGAAATATATAAACACTGCTGTCGGGTGATAAGAGAATAGACCAGGTTTTTCTATATTACTTTTAGTCTGGGTTTGGTGCTCTATTGGATATTGGTGAAATTACTGTGACAGGTTGTCTAGAATCCTTGATTCACTTTCAGATTGAGTTATCATATCGACTAAGATTTATCAAATACTAAGGGAAGTTGTCTAACCTATCTGCTTGAGGGTGTTACCTAGTCGGTTTGTATGTATTTTTACCATGATGGTTAAAGTTTAAACGTCGCACTATAGTTATCTAATTTGGATGAAAAAAATCTGACCAAAGCTATACTACTAAAGCTTTAATTCAAAGATGGTTTATGTGCCGCGTATATTACAGTTATTAAATTTTTCTCGATCGTGTGGTAGATTGGTGACCCAAAATAATACAAGTAACTTTGAGCAAAAGTGCAGGGTTTATCAGAGTAGCATTTACAACGTCAATATAATATTATAGCAAAATATGATGTACTGTTCTCATATTGCGATATAGCACAAGTAGGTAGTATATGTACCCAGATAGCATGTAAGTTTACTTTTAGCTTGCTTTTCCGTGTGAAGTTTAGGAATCTTGCTGCAACAGCATTATTGATAATTTTAGCAATTTCGACGACACGCTTGAGAAATTGACAGTAGCGTGCTACAACTCTTTGCAACAAACTTTGTTTTGCAAACTTGCAGTACGCCGGCGTAAACGCAAAAATGCCGATTACTGGCGTATGTCTTGCCATTGCAAGTCGTGTTTGTAGATTGTAAGTAAGTAGGTATTTTAGTGCACTTATTTGTTTGTTAGAGTTATTCTTCAATTTGTGTTTTACGTTTCAAGTAATCAACAGGACAATGAAACAGACGTTTAACAACAACAAACAATACCTAATGCAGTTGTAACTAGTTTGTAGAAACCAGTCTTTATTTAATTAGAATACCAATAAGCAAAATTATTTCTTGTTTTTCTTTGTACCTAGATCGGAATAGTATAAAGTGCAAAAATTAAAAACGGCATATTTCGGGGACTACAAATACGAAACGTTAAAGATGGCGAATTTGACAACACGCTGACTGAAGTTGAACTTCATAGAGAACTTTTAAAAACAGTTGTTTTCTTGGAAACGTCCAAGCTGAAAATTACGAAGATTTTGTAATTGAATTACTTGCCATATAGCACTAGTACGTATAGTATGTAAATACCATTACATGTACATTAAATTACGTATGTAAGCACAGCGTACGTACTCATACGAACAATGTACGCCCACTGCATGTACATAGTAAATCCCATCAACACTGCTTTGTACATAATATATCAACAAAAAACATTTAAAAACTGTGACGTGACTAGGATTTGAACTCTTGTCGGTGTAGTAAGTAAATACCTTATCAACTACGCACTACTTTACCTTCCAATAAGTGACTTTGATAAATAGCAGTTGTTAGTTACTCCTAATTTTATATTTTAAAACCCCAATTAAGATTGAAAGATAGTTCAACCACATTACCATTAGAATGTTTATAATAAAAATCTTGGCACATTAACGTAAGTGCATTGCACGTACATATTACGTAGTGCATTGTACGTACATTAACTTATGTACAATGTACGTAGAAATTACGTACCCGGCCAAATGTACGTAAACTGTACTACAAATGTACGACCAATAGACGAAGTATACTATATGGGTTAACACTGTTTTGGTTGGAATTTAAAAAGAAATTGTCAGTTCAGTATGTTACTATATAAGTTTAACTTTATTCATTGCCATTTGGCTTACAAATTTTGGTCGTGTTATTACATTACATATATATTACATTTTCTTATCCCTTCTCCCCCCTTAACTTTTTCCTCCTGTTCCATACTTCCTCCATCCATTCCACTCCTTTTCCGTTTTCATCTAAGATATCCACTATTTTCATCCCCTCTTCTCTTAATTCCCTGCATCTCTTTCTCATGTGGTTAAGATCTTCCTTTTCTTCTCCACATAGCCTGCACAACTTTTCTGGTTCTTCTCTCCAATATTTGTTCCCTAGCTCCTCGTTGCCACATCTGAACCTTGCCACCATTTTTTTCCTGTTGTTGCTTTTTGTCTCATTGTCTTTTAAATATTCCGGCACCCCTTCACCCTTGATATCTTTATAATTTCTATTATATCTGCTCTCTTTTATCTTTGTCCATCTCTCTTGTTTTTCGATGTCTCTATCTCTCCTTATTATTTCTTCTCTTGTCCCTACCCCCTCTTCTCTTAATCTCTCTACTTCTTCACTCCGTACCCGTTTCTTTTGTAATACTCTTCTCTGCCCTCCTGCCCGTACTTCACTTTCCCTCCCTTTATCTCTTTCCAACATTCTTGCAGAATTTTGCAATTTGTTCTCTCCCTCATTTCTTCCTCGTATTTTATTGCTCTTTTTCCTGTCTCAATCCTTATTTTTCTATCTGAACCTCCTCTCTCACAATATACCCCAGTGTATCCCTGTCCAATCCTAACACCCATCTCCAGTATTTTTCCTGTAGCCCCTCTACCTCCCTCCACTCCTTCCAGCCCCATATTTCCACTCCATACATTACCACCCTCTCTATTAATTTTTCAAACAGCAATTTTCTTTTTATATCCATCTTGAATACTCTTTCCCCACACCCCAGACTTGTCCTATTAGCCTGTTTCCTTTCTTCACCCTTTCTTTTATGTGTTCTCCTCTTTAAAATCCTGTTTCATCGTGTAGCCCAGGTATGTAAATTCCTTCACTTGTTGCACTTTCTCATCACTCCATCTCCACTCCTCTCTTTTCTTTTCCCCCTCCTTTTCTAAATATCATTATCTTTGTTTTCTCCGTGTTTACTTCCATTTCTTTTTTTCATATATTTCTCTAGCGTCTTCATCATCTCTTTCATTTCCTTTTCCTCCTTAGCCACCAGCACTATGTCATCCGCATACGCCAACGACCATACCTTAGCTTTCCCTACCACTATCCCTCCTGTCTGTTGTCCTCTCATTGTCTCTTCCAGATCCCCCGTATATAACGAGAACAGGCTTGGGCTCAGTGGACATCCCTGCCTCAACCCTCTCTTTGTTATGAATCTCTCACTCTCTTCCCCATTCACTTTAACCCTGCTTCTCGTTTCTTCGTATATTTCCTCTATTCTTTGTATTAATCTGTCATTGATTTTTTTTCTTTTCATATATTCCCACAGCTTTTCTCTATTCACTTTGTCAAAAGCAGCTTTTAGGTCCACGTTTATTTATATACTTTTCTAATATTTGTGGCGGGCGTTAATTAAATACAGGTAGAAAGAATCATAGTAACAAAAAAATTTTAAAATTAATAAAGAAAAAAAATTAAATAAATAACTAAATTAAAAAAAAAAAAATAAATAAAAAAAAATAAAAATAAATAAATAATAAATAATAAGTAATAACAAAAGGGGAAAGGGATGAATAAAAGAGAGAGAGGAAGAGGAAAAAGAAAGGCAACAAATATTTGAAAGAGGAAAGAAAACAATAAGATCACCAGACATTAAAAAGAGATCGGAGGAGAACAGAAGGAAAAACCTCAAGAACAGAAGGAGGAAGGAAAGAAATGGAGGAGTTAAAAGAATTAATGAGAGAAATGATGAAACAGATGGAAGAAAATATGCAAGGAATAAGACAAGAAATCAAAGAAATGAAAAAGAAATGGGAGAAAGAGAAAAGAAGTGGGAGAAAGAAAAGAGAAACTGGTGGAGAGAATAGAAAAACTGGAGAAAAAAGCGGAAGACGAGGAAAGACGGAAAAGAAAGAATAATATCGTGATAAAGGGGTGGAGAAGTGAAAAACCACAAAAAGACTTAGCAGTGATGCTGGAAGAAAAATTAAATGTAAAAGTAGTGGTGAAAAAAGTGACAGTAATAAACAAAGAGAAGAAAAATGAGATGGTGGTGGCGGAAATCGGAGGATGGGAGGAAAAACAGAAGGTAATGGAGGAGAACAAGAAATTAAAGAATACAAGAATATATATAAGTCACGATTTAACATGGGAGGAAAGAAGAGTGCAAAGAGAAATAATGAACATAGCGGTGGAAAAAAGAGCGGAAGGAAAAAGAGTATGGGTAGGGTACAGAAAAATGGAGATAGACGGAGACAGATACATATGGAACGACAAGGATAGGGGACTGTGCAGAGAAAGAGAAGAGAAAGTGGGGAACCAAAAGGCAAAAAACTAAAGGGCAAAGGGGGTGGTAAAGGAGGGAAAGTTGACGAAACGGCAAAGAAAAGGAATAATGAGAGATGGAAATGGAAAAGAAAAAGAAGGGAGAAAAAGAAAGTAAGAAAGAAGCACGGGGGAGGTGAGTGAGCTGAGAGTATTGTTTTGGAACGTAGCAGGAATAAAAACAAGGAACATGATTTCTGGAAGTACATCAAGGAACAGGATGTAGTGGGATTACAGGAAACATGGATGGAAGAAAAGAATGGGAGTGGTGGGAAAAAGAGTTGCCGGAGGAATTTGAGTGGGTGGTGCAACATGCAGAAAGAGAAAAGAAAAAGGGAGAGCAAAGGGGGTATAATAACGGGAATAAGAAAGAAATGGTTGAACCAGGAAAAGAAAGAGAAAGTGCAACAGAGAAGGGAGTTGTAGAAAGGAACATGCAGTGGGGAAAAACAAAAATATAAGTAGTGACGGTTTATAGCAGTAGAATGAAAGAGACAAGGAAAAACATAGAAGAGATGATAGAAGAGAGGGAAGAGGGATTGATAATAGTAGGAGGGGACTTCAACACATGAATAGGGGAAGAGGGGAGAATACAAGAAAGAAAAGGGACGGGAAAGAGACAAACAAAGGAAACGGTGATAAATAAAGAGGGAGAGGAACTGCTGGAATTGTGCAACGAAAAAGGGTGGGAAATAATGAACGGGAACAGAGAAGAAGATGGAAAAAGGGGAATAATAGATTTTGTAATGACAAATGAAGAGGCCGCAGAAAAGGTAAAGACATTTAAGGTGGGAGAAAGGGTAGAGTCAGACCATCAACCACTGGAATTGACAATGGAAGGAAGGGAAAGAGAAGAGAGAGAGGAAGAGGAGAAGTACATAACTAAAAAAAGTGGACAGAAGAGAGTATAAAAGATATAAAGAGAGAATGGGGAAAACGGTATGGATAGGAAAGGAATTACAAGAAAGTGTAGAGGAAATGAGAGAGATGGAGAAAGCAACAGAAAGAGTCAGATTTAGAAGATGGAAGGGGGAGAAAACTGGATGGAAGAAATGGTGGGATAAGGAATGCAAGGAAGCAAAGAAAAATGTAAGAAGAGCATTAAGACAGTGGAAAAAAGGGAAGAAAGAAAAAGAAGAAATACACAGAAGCAGTAAAAATATACAAAAACATGCGACAGAAAGAAGGAGGAAAACAAAAAGAAACAAGAGGAGCAGATTAAAGGAATAAAAACGGAAGAAGATGTATGGAAGTACCTAAAGAAGCAGAGGAAAAACAAGACGACAAAGGGAATAAAAATGAAAGAATGGGAGACATATTTTCGGAACCTGATGGGAGGGGAAGAACAAAAGCAGGAAAAAGAAAAAAGGAAATACGCGGTAGTAAGTCAAGAAGAAGGAGATAGGGATAGAATAAGGGAGGAAGAAGTAATAGAGGCGATAAAGAATATAAAAAAAGGAAAGGCGACAGGAGAAGACGGGACACAAGGTGAAGAGTGGATATACGGGGGAGAAAATGTAGCAAAAAGGATGACGGAAATAATAAACAAAATATGGAAAGGGGAAGGATTTCCAGAGAGATGGAGAGAGGGGATAATATGCCCAATACATAAAAAAGGAGAAAAAAATAAAGTCGAGAATTATAGAGGGGTAACTTTATTGAGCTCGGCATACAAATTGTACGCAACAATACTGCAAGAAAGATTACAGAAGGAAATAGAGGAAAAAAGTTTGGTACCAGACGGACAAGCGGGATTCAGAAAAGGAAGAAGGGCGATAGACAACATATATATAATGAAACACTTAGCAAATAAAGAACTAGAAAAAAAAAGAGGGAAAATGGTAGCACTATTCGTGGACAGTATGTTACTAATGGCAGGTACTAAAAACATTATAAACATAATCTTTCGCCTCTTTGAGTAATATCTTAATATTAACATACACCAACGATTGTTGTGGTATCTGTACGCTACAAAAATTTAGAAAAAATAGCTTATTTGGTTCCGTGCAGTCTTGAAACTACGGAGTTTACATCGTAATTGGTTTCGTTTGTACACCGTTTAATCGTGGCAAGAAGAATTACATTCCAAATTCATGGACAAATAACGAATTTCTCTTGATTGTTAAAATACGGTTAATCGATGTGTGTTCATAGAAGAATATCTATAACATGTACATATACATATTGCGACCATGGACGAATGTTTCCATGTAACAACGTACGTAATAGCTACGTACATTTTACGTGATGCAATTACGTAATGTTACGTACCAAACACGTGCACAGTCAATTTACGTTAAATATCACGTATTACTTACGTCTAAATTCAGGCACATTCTAGGTGATAACTTTACCCATTATGTAACGCACGTATGTGTACTGTAAATATTTACAAAATAAGTTGATACACATTCATTTATTAGTGCAGTTACTGAGTATTTAATAAGTTACGCGTAAAATTGGCAAAGAAACACCTACCTATCACCTACATTTTTATAATGCTTCAAACAACGCATACGTTGATTTTAATTACCAAATGTATTTTCTGTGTTGATCACAGATTGTTAACTAAAATTTTAATTACCAACTTTTATTTTTAAGCTACGTAATGTTACGTACCGGAGACGTGGCAGTGTGAGACTAAATTGCACGTTACAATTAGGTGTCATTTTCTCAGGAAGCACACTGACGTTATATGACGACATTGGCACGTCTTATAATGACGTCTCGTACGTAATTCTGACGTCAATAAAACGTAATGTGCTGCCTGGGTTTGGAGTTATTAGGTAAATTACAAATAACTACCAAAAATAAACGTAATTGTTACGTACACTTTGCTACTTGGGTTGAATGTAATAGTCTATAAAATATTCCAATATACCTACAACGTGTTCAGGATAACAATGCACAGTATGGGGATCTTATAACGGTAATAGATAGGGTGGTTTAAATTAGGAAACATTTAAGTTACTTAAAGTATGTCTACACGACGGTTGCAAAAATTCATAGTTTTCAAAATTTTTCAAAAAATTCAATTTTTTGAATTTTAGAATTTTTTAATTTTAGTATTTGTTTTAAAAGATTAAAAAAAACTGACAGCATTTTGTCACTGCCACTTTTTAAGCTCTACAAAATGGCGTTTTTAAATTTTTATCTGCCGTTTCATCTTAATTTTTTATAGGGCTACAAAAAAGAAACACGATGTATTTGATAGAATTTTTGATTTAAGGTGTAACGATGTATCATACATTGTGGTTCTAAAACCAAAAAATGAGTTTATATATTTTCTTACTCTTTAATCCAGTAGGCGAACAATCGCCATGTTTCTATTTCATCTTTTACATTATTGTTAAAGACTTAGCGTATTTTAAAGTTGTATTTGTTGCTATAATAATTTGAATTGTGTACAGTATTGTAGTTTAAGAATACTCATTCGTTAGTTTATTGATTCGTGTTTTTGTCTTGTGTGAAAAAAACCTGAAAAATTTATCTTTAGACGTTTGGTATTTAATTTAAATGAATTTTGTTTATTTAAAAAGCCTGTTTTACCTCATAAAGAACAATCCAACGAAAAAAAGCAAATACTGTTCTTGAAAATCTTGAAATATCAACAAGACTGTAAGCGTCTAGGTGTGGAACTGGGGTAGCTAGATCTACAGCCCCAGTTCATTTTACAAAGAAATAAATTTAGAATTCGCCAGGGTCTTTGACCTTGTGACGAGAAAAAGTTATCAGCTTTTTTGCGAATGATATAGAAAATTAAAATTTTTCTTTTAACGTAATTTGGTCTGATGAAAGCATGATGGGACTTCTCAACCGGAGCCGGCGTAACAAACATTATTGGGCAACAAATAATCCTCATTTAAACAAAAGCAGCAAGGCGTCAACATCAATTTGCTTTTAATATGTGGTTAGGCATTTTTGGTGACAGAATAATAGATTAAATTCCGAAAAGTAACTTGACCTGTCGTAAACTGATTTGGACGATGCCTTGGATTAAGTACCTCTAGCAATCGTTTACTGGTTTCAACAAGATGGTTCGCCAGCGCATAATTGAAAAAGTATACGGGTGTACAATTTGTCGCGAAAGTTTTCTGAAAAATGGATTGGAACTCACAGTGCACTAGCTCCGGAGTTATGTTAGACCATGTTTTAAATTCTACTGTAAAGAGAGCATACTTGTAAATAATGGCAACCTGTTGGAACATTCGACGCTTACTAGATTTAATAGTAACAAAATAGTAAAACTTATTTTTGACTTTAGAACCATATAATGTGTGATATGCGATAGAATTTTTAATTCAAAATTCTACCGAATACATGTTTTTCTGTAGTCATATAAAAAAATTAAGTTGATATGATGGTTTCTCGGAGATGAAACGTCGGATAAAAAATATAGTAAACGGGTTAGCACTTTCCTTACGTGACCTGAATCAATATCTAAGGATAACATGATTGTAGTACCTACATTGTTGACGTTAATCAGTTAAAAAGAAAAGTTTCTTTGAGAGACGTTAGATTGAATATCTAAGAAAATTAATACACTGGACCTACCAAGTTTTTGCAGTATAAAACATTTATGCGAAGAAAGCAAATTCTGGTTAAACTAATAATTCTAGCATAACATAACGTTGATAATAAATTCGTTTTATCTCACACATTGTTTCTACTTTTTCGTTATTTTATTTTACATTAAAACTATTAAACTGTTTAAAAAAAGAATGCGAATATCTCAGACAGTGCGTTAAAAAAACCCAAATAAATTAATAGTTTTACAACCACAATTAGTCATCTGCACCAAACGAACAGATCAAAAAGAAGTAAATGTTATTGAATTTAAAATACAAATGTGTTCAGAATAATAATTTTTCTAAGTAGTGAATGAGCTAAGATTAAACCTTGGTTTCGGTATTTGGATTTATGTTTAAATAACAAGGTTTTCGCGCGTATAGTTTGATGTCTGGAGAAGCCCACTTTCATTTGTTTAGATCCGTGCTAACTAAAACTCATGGTATTTAATGAGATTTAGCCTTGATTGGATTATTACTACAATTATCCTACGTAATATGAATGACATTAATATATTACAAAACTATTTTTCGCAATGCCAAGGAAATTTACCTCAAGAGCTTTTTATCGTTAGGTTGTAAACGGCTTCGTATCTATCGTGTTAAGGGCTTTGTGTTTGTTTATTTATTTTTTAATTAATAGGTTGTATATTTCCTGGTAATCTTAGGATTTCCCAATTTTCCCGCATGTCTTGATATGCATTTAAAAATGGTGGGGATAAAATGAAAACTCCCCACTCTTTTCATTTGTACAGCTCGAGCATGTTGAATGTATGTCCTAAATTTTAGTGGCGAATTCTGAAAAAAAAAAAACAAATTTAAACAGAAAAACATTGTGACATTTAGTGAAGGCGTCGTATTTCGTTCACTACAGTCTTAAGTAACCAACAAATCGAAATATTATGAATTTTGAAGACTATGAAACTCTACCAACTAAAAATGTTAGTACACATATGACTGCAGGTGCTTTTGCCGGAATAATGGAACACTGTCTCATGTATCCCGTCGATTCAGTCAAAGTAAGTAAAAAACGTTCAGTCTAAATTATATAAGATTCAAAAATATATCTGTCAGCACTGACATTAAGGTTAAGTACGGTATGGTAGGTTAGGATTCATATTCTGCTTATTTTAGACGAGGATGCAGTCGTTGTTACCCTCGGCAGGACGAGATGGGATTGGTAAAACATTCCTTAGAATGGTACAGCACGAAGGTGTATTTCGACCGGTTCGGGGTATGCCCGCTGTTATACTCGGAGCAGGACCCGCACATGCCTTCTATTTTAGCAGTTACGAATATTTAAAAGAAGTTATGATTACACATGTTAGTAACCCTGGATATAACACAGCTATTTACGGTAAGTTAAAAAAAATTGTTTTTGTTGATGACCTTGAAATTTAACAATAACCTAATTTTTATGTTTTTAATTTGTACTAATTTCGGAATCACTTTTAACTACACTAATTTTATCATTATTCTTATATTGCCAGGTACTAAATTATCTCATTCGTATTTAATTTTAGCTTAGAGTATCGACACGATTAACCTGCCAATTACGCACATGGTTTTTTTACAATGTGCAATTATTCAAAATTTATACAATTTTATTCAATTGTAAATCATCAGGAAATGACACAAAAGTCTATGCGTAAATCAAAGAATAACAAATAGGTTTATTTGAGCGAGTGCATCGAAGACTACTGTTACTAGGAAATCTTTAAGGGGAATCACTTTTGTACTCTAGTAGGTTTTTCACAGCTCTTATTATCGCTTTCATAACAATTTTTTTGCTATTATATTTGCAATTTGCACAGAATTATTTTGGGACATTTTGTCATTGGTGCAGATAGTAAATATTTGCTCATTGAAGACTCAATTATTGCTAACGTCATCTTCAAACTTAGCTATAGTCGAAGTCCGCTTAAATTTATAATTTAACTAAAATTAGAAATTCCAGTTCGTTGGAGAAGTGTTTAAAAATTTAGAAAAACAAACGAAATAAAATGTCTTGAGCGTTTTCGGTACAGCGCCATGTTACAAAATGGCCGCCGCTATATGTAATTCCATTATAGATTTACGATTTTCTCTAGGGCTGTAGCTATTGAGTATCTCAACTCTTAATTGTTACTATTAGTCTCGATAAATGCATTGCGGATTAAATAGCTACATTTTTTGGAGCTGTCGATTGGCTCAGTGTCCTAAACTCGTCTATTTACGTATTTTGTGTCACGTGATGCTATCAACGAATATTTGGTCAGTGGCCTAATATACTTTCGTTCGAAGACGAATCCTCTATGTTTTAGTTTGGTTTTGTAGCAACTAGTAACTAAGTAGTATATAACTGATTAAATTGATAAGAAAATATTTTTGTTAGAGCACATAAAAATTATGCCAGTCGCTAAGAAAGGTATAATGATTACAGGACATGCAATCGATCTTGATAATTAAGCTCGTTTATTTATTATGTCGAGTCATAATCACCCTCTGTCAAGTGATTAGAAGACTTTTTGAAAATACGAAACGTGTTTGAATGATTTGCGTTGTTTATGATGTGAGTAGGAGGTAGAAGGTTCTGGAAATAAGGGTCAACTCGAAATCACTTGGAAACAAAAAGGCGGGTTTAAGACGGTCGATTGGATAGGTTTTTAATTTGTCAAAATCTTGTAATGGTTCTTATTAGCATTCGTAGATTTTTGTTAATATCGCTACGTGATGTTCTTTTCACTATTTGTAAAAAATAGCTGTATCGGTATTGTATTACGTGTAACCTTGAGTCAAGAAATTGATTTAATCAGCCGCAGATTTTAAAAAAATGTTATTCTAAGTTGAAATTTAAATAATAGAAAATAACGATTAGTACAGATACGCAAAGAAATAGGAATCAACCAGATTGTGAGAAAACAACTAACCAAAATTTTCGTATAAAATTGTAGATGTAACGATTGGGCGGAGTAACCCGCCAAGATGGTATTTGATTTGTAATATAGAATATATTTATACAGTCGTGGACAAAATTATGAGGCAGGTACGCAATTATGCCTTTTTTCAAACTATTAAAAATTGCAAATTTGTTGATTACTTTGAGAACTATACTTTATTTACAAACAAGTTTTAATATTTTGTAGAACCCCCTTTCATTTTTATAACTTCCGCAATTCGTTTTGGCAAACTTCTTACGAACTTCCGTCGAAGTTTTCCTCCAAATTTTGATAACTTTAATCTTAAGGTTCTTGAGGACTTGGACACTTTTTTTGTTTATCATAGCTCACAAGTGCTCTATTGGATTCAGGTTTGGGCTTTAAGCTGGCCATTCCAATAGAGCAACTTGATTGTGAGCAAACCAAGCTTGGCTGGCCCTTGCAGTGTGACAAGGAGCATTGTCCTGTTGAAATAAAACTCCTTAATGATTATTTCCAAATAGTTTCTCAACAGACGGTTGAAGGGTTTGCTCCAACATCTTTGTGTAGGTTGTAGAAGTCATTCGACGAGTGCACAAAGGAGCTTCTCCTACGCCATTTCTGCCATGCACCCCCAAATCATTAAACTTTCAAAACCGTGCTTAACTGTGGCTCTAAATAATCAGAATGGTAAGCTTCCCTCTTCCTCCGACGAACAGTGATTTTGCTAGAGTTTAAAAAAATCTGTTATGATAAATGAAAAAAGTAGCCTAAAGTAATGATTTTTTTAAATAAGAAAATTGAAAAAAAAACTCATTGGTGGATTTTCACATTGCTTGGAACAGTTTGCTTACCTCTATATTTGTTTCGTCCGACCAAATCACCTTTGCCCAAACCTCAGAGGTCCAATTTTGTTGCGCTTTCGTCCATTCAAAAGGTTTTTTTTGTTTTTTTCTGAAAAAGCTTTTTGCTTGCACTTCGGGTGTGCAATCCTACTGCATCAAGACGTCTGCTAAAGAAATTTTCACATTTAAATTGTTTTCTACGTCACTGACAATTTTTTTGGGAGTCTTTCGCCGTTTTTTCGAGAACGAACTTTATACTCGAAATTTTTATATACCATATTTTTAACATAACAAAGTGTAAGTTTTGGTGATCCGAGGTTGTTATGGGAAAATGAGTGTGACTCTACCTTCTGGAAAAAGTTATGTTTCGAAGAAAATGATGATATCGACAGTAATATGATGATCATTTGTGATAAGTCTTTTGAATGCAATGATGACTCTGTAGCACGAAATATTAATGATATTCAAATTCCAACATTGCCAAGTGTCAGAGACCGTAATTATATTAGTAGTTTTAATAGTGCAATGCGACACCGTCGCAACATGTCAATTTTAGGTTTAGTTTCACTCTGTGGTTTTCTTTTTTTGTCAAGTTTAGTTGTAAGGTTAAGGTGTGAATTTTTGGGCGGAATGTGATTGCCGCGTTTTTTTAGAGGGTCTTTGTGTATGTGTGTTATAGTTTTGTACCGATTTTGATTTGTTGAATTGCTGTTATAATTAACGTGGGCCGAAAACATCCAATAAAATAATAAAGAGAACTGTGTATGTTTTGTTCGCGTACTAAGTTTTGTTTTATTAATCGAACCGTCGATGCCGCATTTGAACTGGTAGCTCTTTGTTGGCGCGACATAAAAGCTGGCGACCGTGACAGGATAGGGTGTTTTTTCCAAGGAAGGTTTGCGATTAACAGTGAAGTGAATAAACTGATCGGGGACAAAAGTGCGTGTCGATTTCCTACCGGCAAACTTTTACCGCGTTTTGTGTAGTATTTGCATTTTTAAAACGTTCGGTGGTTTCGAACCAAGTTTGAGATCGCTAACGAAATCGAAATTAAAAAGAAAAGTAGAAACGCGCTACGGACTTCGTTTACGAAAGCGGCAAACGAACTTGAAGCACTTTTTAGTGTCGATAAGCTTGATCGCGAATCTATCGAAGTTGCGTGGGAACTTTTACTATCGAAATATGACGACTTAAAGATAGTGGACAATGAGATTTACGAACTTTTATTGGAAGGTGCTACCGAGGCCGAACTTGAGACTGATGTGGAGGGCCGAGATACGTATTTCAAGAGATTCACTGGGTTAAAGGTGAAGTACAACAGGTTATCTGAAGATTCAGCAACAGAAGGAACCGGTTCGCACAGCACAGGAACATACAGGTCAAATGTTCAGGAAACCACAGGTAGGCGAAAATTTAAATTACCTCGAATAGAATTCAAACACTATGATGGTAGCGTCAAAGACTGGTTGGCCTTCTGGGCCCAGTTCAAAAAAGTACATGAAGATAATACTATTGATAATCATGACAAAATAGAGTATTTAGTACAAGCCACGGTACCGGGGAGTAGGGCAAGGCAATTAGTCGAGAGCTATCCAGCCATGAGTGAAAATTACGAAAAAATAGTAGAGAGTATGGAAAGCAGATTTGGTAGGGAAGATCTTCAGATCGAAGTATATGTGAGAGAGCTGTTGAAGCTTATTTTAACTAGATCTACTTCGAAACAAAAAATGGATATTGCCACTCTTTATGATCAAATTGAGACCCAGTTACGAGCACTCGAAACCTTGGGCATAACCTCTGACAAATGTTCGGTTATGCTATTTCCACTAATAGAATCGTGTTTACCGAATGAGTTACTGAGAGTTTGGCAACGTTCTGCGACGTTTAACGGTTCTGCGAATTCTGAAGAAACTTCATCTCCCCTAGAAGCTCGACTTAAGAAGTTGATGCTTTTTCTCAGACAGGAGGTAGAGAACGAGCAGCGGATAGCCTTAGCGGCTGAGGGGTTTGGTTTGTCAGAAAGAACGTCGTCTACCAAAATAGGCACTAGCGAAAGACATACTAGAAATAAGCCATTTCAGAAAACATTTTTCGAAGGTCCGACAGCTACGGGGTTTATGAATTGTGAAGTTGCAGGTTGTGTATTTTGCGCAGGGTCTCACGATAGTGAAGCGTGTTTTAAGGTACAGAAAATGACTTACTCTCAGAAAAAGGATGCACTTTCGGAAAAAAGGCTTGTTTCCGATGTTTAAAGATAGGCCATCAGTCTAAAAGATGTAAAGGACGCTTAAGGTGTGTTTTGTGCACTCGTGCACATGTGGCTTTAATGTGTCCTGATCTGCCGACCCACAAGAATACAGAGAAGTCGCATGTCGACAACGGCAGTGTGTCTTCGAGTGATACCGGAAAAGACCAAACATTGACCAACCGGACCAGCACGCAGGTGTTTCTGCAAACTCTACGAGTGACCTTGAAGGGAGCGAATGGTTGTAAAGTGATTCGAGCATTGATTGATAGTGGATCGCAAAGGTCTTACATCTTAAAGGAGACTGCTACACAACTAGGATACCGACCTAAACGTCAGGCGAAAATCGTTCATTGTTTGTTTGGTGGGTCAGAGATGGTAAATACTCACAACTCCTTTGACGTCACTATCTGCAATGGGACGTATTTTTACACATTCGAGGCCTTAGATCAGTTGACGATTTGTGAAGAGGTAACTCCACTTTTTTATGGACCATGGACCGATGAGATGCGGACCTTAAATGTCCAAATATCAGATGCTCAACAACCTGGTCCGATCGAGTTCTTGCTAGGAGCTGACGTGGCTGGACATTTATATACAGGAAGCCGTCGAGAACTACCATGCGGATTAGTAGCGATTGAAACACACGTCGGGTGGACACTTATGGGTAAAATGCCGGACATTAGTATACGTTCTAATATCGCTATGACCACTTTGAACCTATTTGTGAAGAATGCTTCCATAGCCGATTTGTGGGAACTTGAAGCGCTAGGAATCAAGGAACCTTCTGATAAGCGGACCAAGGAGGAAACAGCCGTAGCAGCTAAGGAGCTCTTCTTGCAAACGGTGAATGTTAATAAAGATGGGCGTTATGAGGTTTGTCTTCCATGGTTAGAGGGCCGTCATCCTCTCTCGAATAACTACAAATTGGCTCAAAAGAGGTTGGATTCAGCTGTCCGTAAACTGAAAAATGATTACCTGTTTGAGCAGTACGAGCGCATCTTTTGTGAGTGGGAGGCGGAGGAAATTGTCGAAAAAGTGGATACATCAGAATGTGTGAACGTGAATCAAGGTCATTATCTCCCTCATAGACCGGTTATTAAGGGAAACAGTGCGACAACAAAAATTCGACCTGTATACGATGCGTCTGCGCACGAAAAGGACAGACCATCGTTAAACCATTGTTTGGAGAAAGGGTCCAATTTAATAGAACTAATTCCTTCGTTGCTGTTAAGATTTAGGGAAAACAAAATAGGTGTTGTGTCCGATATAAGAAAAGCTTTTCTACAAATTAGTATTAACGAGAAAGACTGAGAATTTCTCAAATTTTTGTGGATTGATGGCAAGGGACAAGAGGTCATTTTCCGTCACAAGCGCGTGGTCTTCGGTTTGATTAGTAGCCCGTTTCTGCTAGGGGCAACGTTGGAATACCATCTATCTCTGTGCTTAAAAAGATGCAATGAGGCTGAAACTGTTTATTCCAAGGAGACTGTAGAAAGGTTGAGTCGTAGTTTCTATGTTGATAATTGTGTGACGAGCCTGGCAGATGAGGAATCGGCCGCAACATTTATCAAAGAGTCTGTTGCTATTATGATGGAGGGTAAATTCGAACTGAGAGGGTGGGAGCGTACCCAGAATTTAAGATCAGATACGGTTGTCGAGCTATGTCCTCTCCTTGGTTTGAATTGGTGCCAAAGGAAAGATATTTTGACTATAAATTCAAACCTTTTGGAAGAGAATCTTGACATTGATAGTATGGTGGTTACGAAACGTCAGATTCTTTCCATAACACAGAAAGTTTTCGATTCGATTGGGCATACATCCCCATCTACTTTACTACCTAAGCTAATGCTGCAGAGATTATGGAAGAAGGAGTTAACTTGGGACCAGCCAGTGGATGTTGCCACGGCTCAAGCATTCAAAAGTTGGATGAAGGATTTGCATCACTTGTCGAAAATTGAGCTACCTCGCTATATACTGGTGGGCGACCCGGAATCATATGATTTGAGCATACATACATTCTGTGATGCGAGCCAAGATGCCTATGCTTGTGTTGTGTTTGTGCGAGTGGTTTTGCGTGGCAACGTTTCTGTCTTCTTGTTGGCTGCCAAAGCTAGAGTAGCACCTATAAGAAAATCGAGTTCGAAAATGACTATACCACATTTACACGCATGTGAGTGAGAACATAGGAAGGCAGATTGACTGTTTTTTCTGGACTGATTCGGCTACAGTCGTCTCGTGGATTCAACGAAAAGAAGAGTGGGGTGTATTCGTATGGAATAGAGTAAGCGAGATTCGTAATTTGACTCCAGCGGAGAAATGGCGCCATTTACCAGGAATACAAAATCCGGCGGATTTGCCCTCAAGGGGATGCTCTCCCAAACAACTGTTTGGATCAAGATGGTGGGAGGGCCCAAGATGGCTATACGAAGCACAAGAAAGATGGCCGTCCGTGAATACAACCTGCAACGAGGATGAAATTAACGGCGAGCGCAAGAAGAAGTTGGTTACTACGCTTCTGAATTTTGGAGACTGTTGCGCTTGGCATCTAGACTACTTTTCTAAATATACAAAAACTGTACGAATGATGGCTTGGATACTTCCGTTTGCTCAAAATTGTAAGCGTCCAGATCAGAAACAGCGTGGTGAATTGTCTTTTGAAGAACAGGACGCGGCAGAGACGTTCATTTTCAAATTGGTGCAAAAGGAAGCGTTTTCTGGCAAGGAGGACAAGAGAATTAGTGGTCTCAATCCTTTTAGCGACGAGCAAGGCCTCATTCGATTAAGATCTAGGGTGTCTAATAGAGAAGATACTGAAAATTATCGGTTCCCCATTGTGCTCCCTTCTAAGCATCCATTGACTAAGAGCCTGATCATGAACATACACGTAAAATCATGCCATGTTGGCACTCAGGGTATGTTAAGTTTGCTGAGGGAGAGGTTTTGGATCTTGGGCGGTAGACGGACAGTCAGATCAGTTATATCCAAGTGTGGAACATGTAGAAGGTACAACGCAAAGCCTTTGACTGTAAAGCCTCCGCCGTTACCATTAGACAGGGTTCGTGACGCAGCTCCCTTTGAAGTGACGGGAGTGGATTTTGCAGGGCCGTTGTACCTAAAAAATTGTGATAAGGTTTGGATATGTTTGTTTACGTGCGCGGTCTTCCGAGCGGTTCATTTAGAGCTGACAACATCCCTGTCCACTCCGAGTTTTCTACAGGCCTTACGTCGTTTCGTGTCGCGTCGGGGTAGGCCTCGAACAGTCTACAGTGACAATGGGACGAACTTTGTAGGCACCGAGAATGCTTTATCGCTTCTAGATTGGGATTTGATCTTGCGTGAAACGTCCGTCCAGCGCATTCGCTGGCGATTTAATCCTCCCACAGCGGCGTGGTGGGGAGGGTTCTGGGAACGGTTAATTGGAGTGTTGAAACAACTATTACGAAAAGTACTGGGTCGCGCGAGATTGAGCTATGAAGACTTATTTACCCTGGTTTGTGAGTGCGAAGCAGTTGTTAATGCGAGACCCTTAACTTACCTTTCGGAGGACCCTAAAGAGTTAGTCGCGTTAAGTCCGTCGATGTTTTTGCGGGAGCAAGTGGAGTGTGGTTTACCGGATTGTGACGCTATAGACAATGCTTCATTGTGTCGGAGGGTGCGTAAAATTCAAGCTTTACGGGAAGAACTTCGGGCTCGATTTCGTATCGAGTACTTTGGACAATTGAAGCTTTTGTGTGACAAAAAGACTGATCGACAAATTGTGATTGGCGAATTGGTGCTTGTCGGCGACGACAACAACAAACGTTTAAACTGGCCAGTTGGTCGAATCGTGGAACTTTTACCGGGTAAAGATGGCCGAGTTCGTTTGGTTAGAGTAGAAACCGCTAGGGGGCAGTTATTAAGGCCACTGCAAAGACTGTATCCCCTGGAGTGTGACAGTGTTCGGGAGTTCGATTTTGGCGATGGAGACATGCTGCAACACGGCGACGAAGAGACGGCGGGGAATGTTGGAAATCCAGATGGCTCCGATTCCGAATCCATCTTTGAGCGTGGTGATAGTGTCACCACGTGTCATCAGGGAGTGTTGGTGCCGAAAGTAAAAGCGACGCGAAGTGGTCGTGTTTGTACTGTACCGCGACGTTTTCTGTAATCGTAGTATTAGTATCTGGTTATGTACCTACTTGTATAATACTTTGCTTTTGTATTACATGTTTAGTTTGAGGAACATTTTGTTGTCTCAAAACGTTCCTCAGGTGGGAGAATGTCAGTAGTTTTAATAGTGCAATGCGACACCGTCGCAACATGTCAATTTTAGGTTTAGTTTCACTCTGTGGTTTTCTTTTGTTGTCAAGTTTAGTTGTAAGGTTAAGGTGTGAATTTTTGGGCGGAATGTGATTGCCGCGTTTTTTTTAGAGGGTCTTTGTGTATGTGTGTTATAGTTTTGTACCGATTTTGATTTGTTGAATTGCTGTTATAATTAACGTGGGCCGAAAACATCCAATAAAATAATAAAGAGAACTGTGTATGTTTTGTTCGCGTACTAAGTTTTGTTTTATTAATCGAACTGTCGATGCCGCATTTGAACTGGTAGCTCTTTGTTGGCGCGACACCAAGTCTTATCTACAATTGGAAATCACAAACATAGACTGATATAACTGTTGATAGACTATGCATATTGTGGATTACTTATTTATGCTGTAGTTGACAACAGCTGGTTTTCCTTGCAAGGGGACTTTTTTTTCTGGCGAATCTGTTAATCCCATGTATGAAGCCACCGTGACTATATTTAGGTTTGATTTAAAGATAAAAGAACTCGAAGCTGACGCTTAGAAACATGAACACTGATATATTACATTTGGAATTAGCAATGTAACCATTGAGGGAACAACTTTTTGGCTTCAAAGGCATGTGCTGATTTTTAGTATATGCCAAGTAAGCCGACAAAATATAGTTTTGGTCACCAACCTGGGAAACTTACTAGGATCGGCTCAACAAAGAAAACGTGGGGAATAGGCACTAATTCAAATGCCAATTCATGAATTTTGGCTATTGAAATTGTCATTTATTGTTTTTCTCTTTTCTAAGTAGTCTATCAAGATAGTTACATGAGAATCCCTAAACACAGTTGCCAAATCCTGGATAAAGTAGATTCTTTTCGTTTAATCTGGATGCAAGTAATTCGACATACTTCTTTGAGAGATTCAGGTCTCTTATGAGATCGTTCAGTTTTTGCCGATTACGTATGAAATTTCTATTTTAACCTCAAAAGTTATCTTATCTCTTTACTTATATCTTTTATCAGATTTAAATTCAGTTAGCCTGTAATACAGGAATACATACATTAAAAATATACTAAATTAGTTCTTTGTTTTCCGGCACTAACTAATTATTTTGTTATCCTGTGTAATCAATTTTAAATGCTATGTCTTCTTTTTTTTCCTATAAGAAACTGACACTGTTCTTGGTAATAAGACATATTTTAGTAATTAGCTTTATTATAAGAAATATAAAAAGTTTGACCTCTTGGTACCGATGGAAAGAATACTTATTCCATTTGAATAATTTTACCATAATATTTATTTTATAACTTTTACTTCATTACCTATTAGATTCAGTAAACATTCTGGCGCATGTCATCAAATTCTGACTTGATCCAACTCATCACTGAATAACGTTTTTCAGAATTTTCATATTTAAGTAATGTTTCAGGAAGGAAGGTTTGGATGTTGCTTATTAACACTGCATCATTACAATATTCTTTAGATACGTATATGCTGTTAGGGCGGTTCTTGTGGATAGTAGATTTTTATTTTGCACATCTTTTTGTTGTTTACATCAACTTATCTCTGACATTTTTCTTCTTAGGAAGTAAATTTGACAAACTGCTTGACTGGATTTTGATTTTGTGGTTTAAAACTTTTTTTTATTTAAAAGGCCCCAGAGTTCTCAAAACCTGAAACTGCACGAAGAGCGTTTTTTTCTGCGCTTCTTCTGTGCTTCGATGTTCTGTAACCTTGTTTCTATCTGATAGCTTTGTCTCATCCTTTCTAGTTTTTAATCTTCCTTAATCATATACTTTGGCGGTCCGGATAAGGGTATGGAACGGCTGTGTCTCGAGGAAAAAATCCTGATAAATAAAGTGGGCAAGAGAAATGGCTGGAAATTATTTTGAAGTTCATGAATCCACCACTAGAAACATAAACTTCACGGAACATTTTATGGTCTTTTGACAGAAGAATAAACCAGAGGGCGTCATCTGCAACGGTACTATTTTCGTATGGTATGACTCATCGCTCAACTTTTCCAGATACCGTGAACTTTTTAGCGATGGATTTACGAACTTCGTAATAATTTCCAACCAGTTTTTTTGTCCCCTTTATTTATAAGGATTTTTTCCCAAACCTCTAGGTCTTACCATTGTCGAGAGGCAGCAGTTCCGTACTTTTATCCGGACACCTCGTACTATTGGTGTTACAGTTTTGTAGTGTAGCTTTGTTCTTTATTTCTTTATAATTTTCTAGTTTTTTACTTTTATACATGTTAACATTTATAGGTATATTTCTTATAGGAGTTAAAATACTATGGTGTTTTTTAGTCTCAATTTCCTCAGAAGATATGTTACTTCAACCTTAGCAATATTTACATAAATTTACTGTCATTTTATTTGACTGAAAAAGTGTAATTTTTTAGGTCTCTATTGTTTTGTTTTGAATCAAAAAGATAAAATTTTTTTGCTTCGAAACTATGCGAAACGCGGAGTTTTTACAAAAGTTAAAAAATGAAGATGATGAACAAGCTTTCACGTTAAAAAACTCTTTGAACTCTTCTCATGGTACATGTTGGTATAGATATAAATAGGTTCCAATCGACTTATTTTGACCTTTACAATACGTGGTAGCTTTATTTCTTCGCAATTTTGGAACCTCCGGTATTATTATTTTCTCGAAATTTCTGAAAACCGGTCTTCTTTTCTTTTGTGACGATTGTTTGTGCCGTAAGGCACAACATAAATAATGATTTCCCATTCTCACGTATCTAAAAAAAGGTCGTTTTTTTTAAATTTTTCGTTTTCATGAATTACTTTTCCATTATTTTATAATTTTTTGTCATTGTTCTCCATAATTAAAGTACTGTTTTCAACAGACTTAATTTTTGTATTATCGTATTTTTTAATCTTTCTCCTTAATAAAAAGTTGAGTTGTTTTTTTCGAGTTGTAACTTATGTCTTTCCAATTTCCGATTCCCAATATCCGAGTTTAAATTGTCACAAATTTATCTGTTATATCATTTTGACGTACGAGAAAACTTAACTGTGTTATCAATTTTCTAAATTTTTTGAAAAATATAGTTTAAAACCGTTTATTTTATTTATTATTAAAAACAATTAAATATGTTTTGCTTCTTACATTGCTTATATATTTATTTTGTTAATTCCAAAATGTTTGGTTCTTATTATTAGTTATAACAATTTAAAAAATTATTATTTTAACGTGTGTTAAATAAGGTAACATCTGTCTGGATAATTAAAAATAACAGTATTAATATGTCAAATGATCATAGTTCGTTATAATTGTAACTTGTAATTATATATATTTTTTGATTAATTTTTGAATTGGTTACGTACTCTTTAATGTGATGTACAAATAAATTAAGCTTAAGCTTTCTTATAGGAGAAACAAATTTAATTGAAGTTGGGTTTTAAATTAATTTTTTTAATTCAATGATAAATTTGACTGTTTTGCTATTACATGTTCATCAGAAATGTTATTGCTGATGTTGAATTACAATATAAAATTTTATATGGAAAGAAGACAACTAGTTTTTTGCTGAACATTTTGAGGTTTTGCTAACATCACAATTACACCATTGATAGCTTATGTAAAGACTATTAAGAGTGTATTGCCTTACTATGATGTAAAATTACACTAGAATGCGGAAAATGACGCTTGTCCATACATTGTTTGCTACGAAATATTGTATGTTATACTGGAGCTTATCTATAACGGTGTGTTCTCAATGTTACTTCAAAATTCTGTTGCGGATGTTTTACGGTGATATTTTGTCCTTGCAGCATCCCGGACAAATGTCCAACAATAATCAACAAGCAAGCTTTTTTAGGGTTTCAATGTCTTGGGGGAACGGTTCCTCATGTTCGTCGCTTACGGCACCCAAATCTTCCGGAAATAAATTGAAATCAGCATCTAGAAACTGAATTTTTAATGACATTTTACATCTTATTTGTCTGTAGACACGAAGTAATTCAGTTATAACATCTTTCTAATTTTCAGCTTTGACATTTCCAGTATGTTGCCAAATACGCCAACTTTCATAACTTCTCGTGTTTGTAGTCCCACAAATATATACCCTCTTGAATTTTTGCCTCACTAACTCTCTCTACTTTAATATAATTTTTTATTAAGCTCAGTTTAATATGCAGTGGTGGCTAAAAACATGTTTTCATTATCAACCAGTAGTTTGTTGGTAATATTTTTTAAACTCGAAGTTAGTGCTTGACGTAGTGGCAATTTTTTTTGTATATAATTACGATCTCGTTCACGGCTGTCCCATTCACACAGGAAACAGCAGTATTTTGTATATTCTAGTTGCAGTCTAAGAAGAAGGGATATCACTTTTAGGAGATATCGCATATTCTCGTCGGATTTCTTCCTATAAACGGCATGAGCTAAAGGCACAGATGGGTATTTATTGCCGTTGGGAAGCAAAACTGTTTTTCAATCAATAAATGTTTCTGTCTTAATGCATCAAACAGTGAAGTATACCAAAGTCTTTTCGTTTTCGGAAGTCAGTTATATGTACATCACCTTTTAGAAGATTTCATCATTTTAATCTGGGGGCTAGGAGTTTTGACTGTGATTTTGCTAGTTTTAAATTTCTAGCCAAATCATTCAGTTCAGCATGTGAAATCAAATATGATTCTATCCTGGTGCTTGAAAGTCTGTATTATTCTCGATTTCCTGTGCGAATTGCGTATTATTAGTTGAATTATCGGCATATTCAGGTTCTCCGTACAAACTCTACGAGTCTAATGTTTTTTGGATAGGAAGTTCTTCACTATGTTCGACAGGCAGTGGACCCGATGGTAAATTGGGATATTGCACAGTATTCTTGTACTTTGATCTGATGCCATGTTTGTTAGTGAGACAAAAGTAACATTCTGTGGAATGATCTTTTGATTCTCTCCACAGCATTGGAATTGCAAAGGGCATTTTACGTTTTGTACTTCTCAACCAAACTGTTAACAATGTTGCACAAGTCGCATGACACTTTGATCTCTTACTTGGCCTCTGCGATAATGTTCGTAAACTCTTGGTACAAGTTCGGGAAAGTACGTTTTTGGAATTTGAAAATTATTTCTCTACACACCTAATAATGTATAAACTTGTTAATTCAAAGTTAATGACAGTACAGTAACAAACTTAGATTAAGTATGTAGAATACAAACGCGTTAATAACGACTTTTCGCGGCACAACATAGAAAATACAGTAATTTCTGACGACGTTAAATGCCTACTAATGCACAATATCTAATTTGGGTGCGCATTTCTTGCATAATAGGCAGGAATAAGCTTGTCTTATTACGGCATATTTGCCACTGGTAATACATTACACACAGTTGTGCAATATGTATTTATGTAGATAGATAATATAGTCGTAATTAAGAGAGGTGTCTTATAACTCATACTTGACCGAATGAAAAATTAAAATAATATAGCCAATCATTTAATCAATGCTCTGTCAGTTTAGTTCACATTGATTTAAATTAACTGTTAATCTAACATAAACTGTCAAAGTCAAAGAATTTTAGTATTATATGTTATAATTGTTCATGGTCATAAGTACATTTTAAATATTAAATTATTTTTTAGTTTTATTCCGCAATAGTAGTATAACACATTTCAATCCTAGCTTTAGACTTAAAAAGTACATCTGATAGGACCGCAGTACATTAATTTCAGATCATCCATTTAATAGCTATGGTTTTTTGTTGGGTCAAGTCACATACTTGTAACCTACAAAATACATGAAAGTTGCGATATTTTGATTAAAACAATCACAACAAATAATAGAAATATGCATAAATGTGGTTTCTGATAGGTTTCAACTTATAGTCATCTTACATTATTTCTGGAGCTTTCCAATAACTCGTCAGTCATTTATTTATTCTATTTATCAAAAATAAGTTTCTATTAGTTTGAAAGAAGAAAGTCTTAGTAAGGTAACTAGTGTCCGCCTCGCTAGGAATTGTGAGATTAAAAAAATAATATCTTCTTTTTACTTTACTACTACTACTACAACATTCTTATTACAATGGTTTTGTAATTGTCTGTGCCTTTTGTTCTCTGAGATGGAATGTCTTGCGATGTCATCTGGCATCAACCTCTGTGTTTATTGATTTTGTATTCATTCTATTTTTATTGCTATGCAGTTGTATTCTTTTTTAGTTTTTTGGTGGTTTTGCTTCTATCGTTTACTGGGAGGTCTATGTCTCTAGTCCTCACTATAACCGTTTTGCTTCTATGTTTATTGTTTTATATCTTCATTCATCTGGGACATTTGTCTTCTATATATTTGTAGTTGTTTATGCAAAATATATTCTCCCATGGACTCCGCTTTTTCTTCTCTGTTCAAATATTTTGCGGTGCTATTGCCAAGCTCGTTATGTCAAACTGCACCACGGTTTGCTTGCTTCTTTCTGCTCAGCAAGATTGCTTGTGGTGTCTTATTTACTTTTTTCATTATGTATAGGGCTGTATTTGCTGATATCATCATTCCTTCAGATGTTGTACTGTAAATGTTAAGCTTATTTTTCTATTCCTTCCCATAGACGTAGGCGCAAACTTTCAGTTCTATAACTGCGTTCTGCTAAGGCAGTAATCTTTTATTATTCTGACTCGTTAGATTACTTTCTTTTCCGTCTTAAGTTCCATAACTATTTTCTTCAAGCTAGCCGACTTATACGCATTTTTGACGTCTAGCGTTATCTCATAAGTGCGTTTCCGTTCTTGTTATGACACTTTTTTTTGCAGTTTTTGATGGCTTTTACTATCTGATCAAATTTGGCGCGAACGGTTAATCTAATTTTTTATAAACTTTTGAAAGGTCTTGGCCGGGATAGTCTTTAGTTCCTTCAGCGAATTGCTTTTTATAGCCTCAATCGACCCATAGTGCGTTTTCCGGAGCGGATATTTTAGTTTCTGAAACAGGAAAAACCACAGAGAGCCAAATTTGGCGAGTACGGTGGCTGAGCGATAACTTTTGTTTCGTGTTTGGCCAAAATTCAGTCACGATCAGGCTGGAATGCGACCGCGCGTAGTGAAAAATTCATGAATTGTCTGTTCACAATTCTGAACGTTTATGATGAATTGCTTCAAGTAGACGCCTTAAAACGGCGTTATTAACCGTTTGATCTTCTGGAACTAATTTATGGTGAACCACACCACGGTAATCGATGAAAACGAGCATCGCCTAGATTTTTGACCGACTTTGAAGTGTTTTTTTTCGGTTTCGTTATGTCTGGTCACCAGTAATAATGTGTTTGATGAATGTAGGATCGTCAGCTACGTTGGCAAGCATCTCTTTTGGGATCTCTATTCGACGTTCTTTTTGCAAAAAAATCGGTCATTTCCAAAATGTGTTGAATCGATTCATAAGAGATGTTGAGAGCCTCTGCTATCTCTCTAATGCCAACACGCCGATTTCCCAGCACAATTTTCTTTACTTTTTCTATGTTAGTGTCGTTAACAGGGGTGGATGGACGACTCGCATGAGGCAAGTTTTCTACGACCTTACAACCCTCACTAAATGCTTTATGCCACTCTTGCGTCCTCGGTAGAGTAGACTCTTCAAAACACTTCTGCGACATTTTTAATCAGTTTGTAGTCGTAATTCCATTGGAAACACACAGTTTTAAGCAAATTCGCCAGACAATATTTTCGCGTCGTAAACAAATGGCTGCCAATCCCACGCGAATGGACGTATCTCGCTCAAACATCACACAAATGTCTAAGAAGGTTTTGTATTTTTGTGGCGAATGTGCGCAATATTTTTCTCTCTTCGAGGTTTTCTAAATGCATGTTTTGGTAAATTTATCTTTCTATACTTAGTGCTAAGTCAGCATCTACACTTGATGAACACATATTTGAAAAAAAGTTTTTTAAAATCATTTAATACTATTTAATTCAATTACAAATCTGCAGGTTTGTTTGAGCAAAGGCATTGAAAATTAATTGGAAATTATAACAACTGGAATTACGATTATACTCGTGTTTTTTTCAGGTTTTAACTACAGCAAAAATATTAATGAGGTATCTTGCAAAGAATAATTTTGCTGCGATAATAATTATTAATAGCATAAATAAATGGTTTTATAAAAATGTTAGTTTCTGTCTTTGACTATACTTTAAAACAAATTAGTCAAGTATTTGTTATTCCAAAATGTTTTCAGCGTTTACAGTTGTGGCACAGTGTTGCAAAATGGCTGCAGCTTTATGTGATTCGATTATAGATTTACGTATTTTCTTTCGGACTCTAGCTCAATAGTCGATATACTATGACTACGAAGCGGCTAATAGGTGTATGCTTGAGCATAATATTTGGTAGTTATTTCAAAAATAACACGCATTATTTTAGTTTATCACAATTTTAATGACTTAATTAAAATCGTTTTCAGCGACAGTTTTATTTTTAGGCTTTTAACGTAGTAAGATCGATAAGTACTATTTTAACGTATAAGAAAAGGAGAAGAGAAAATGCAGTTAAATGGAAATTAACGATTGCTTCTTTCACTTAATGATAATATAATATTTTTCCTCGCTTTACAAAGTCTTTAAGTTAATTTCTTTACAGCAGTTTAGTCATTGTTGAGTACGCTAACATTCTCAGCCAAAGTTTCATGACAGGGTTTCGTAAAAGGCTTTATTGACCCGACATTTCGAAAAATATCATTTAAACAACTTCTAAAACTTCGTGATCCTTTAAGGCATGGGTAACGGTATCATATATCTTATTTCTCAGGACTCTCGCTCGTATGGGACCCACATACGGTAGCGTATAATTGGGTACGTGGAAGTCTATAATTACAACCATTCAAGCTTTTGTATGTATCAACACGCGTAGTTCCCATATTTTGTCTTGACTAACAGTTAATGCTCTGTTAGTAATCCATATGAACTTTAGTCCGCGCACTTGACGTTATTGCCAGGTTGTCAACAAAAGCGACGATCTGTATCTCATCTCTCAGTTTAAGTTCGAAATTATCATAAAACACAATTTTTAGTAGTCTAATTTTACAGTAACTATGTACATGTATTTTTTTCTCTACTCAATTGACAAGCTCACCTTCTTCTATCTGTACATATCTTGTGCTTTGGAATTTTAAGCGTTTTATTACTATTTTGTTACGTGTCATTAGTAATAACGTTTAACATTTTTGCATTTTAATAAAATCCTTGCATAACATGGGCAACTTGAAGTTACAGTAAATTCTTAATAAGTTGTAACAGAAAAAACAAATAAACACGGAAATGTGTACTGTAACGTAAAGTTCCCCATGTTCGTGGTACGGTGGATTGTTCCACTTTAACCCATTCGTTGCTCTGATAAAGTGCTCGCACGTAGCACGAAACGTTGCCACAAAAATAGTGGTTTGTTGTTTAAATTAGTTACCCTGGTAAATAGACGAGGATTTAGAGTTTTACCAAGATATTAATTTTGTTATGCGTTACTACTCGAATTTATAATTCAGCCTTCGGCTGCTTGCAAATGTATGCATTATTGTTTACGTTGACTTGTACTGTTCGAGTATCTAGTCATTTGATCTCATTTAAGACAGATGTGCTTAAGATTAATTCGTCGAATGTAAGCTTACACTCCTCAAAAGTATCGAGAGTAACAATTTTTACCAGCTACCATACTAAGGAACTAAGGGTAAGTCTTTCGTTTTATATTAAATTAATGTCTCGTTGGTGATTGTTTGCTTTTATCCACTTCTTGGATGTATGTACACTTGGTGTCTCCAAGCCAAGGATTTTTCCAGTACGATGGAGTGGCGCTTATTTTTTTATTGCATTATCCTCAAACACTCTCACTCAGCGACATCGTAGCTAGCCGTGCGGACGTGGTTGTTTCAAAAAAGTTGGTAACGATTTGATACGCTGGTTCCTTCCGTTACCCTGCACTTATTATTATTAGTCATTCATTGAGTCGACGCTTTTCTTTCTTACAAGAACTATGGCGTACCAGATTATCAATCACAACGTTTTTTGAGTTTTTTATAGTTTTGAGTCTTTTGATCTCATTGAAAGTCTCCCATTGATTCCTTATTGAGATTTTTTTCTCATAGCGTTGTGACACGCTTACCAGCAAAGTAATACTTAACTTATCTTGTGTCTAAAAGTTCATGTGCACGTTTGATACTGTTTTGATTTTATAAAAGTATATTTAGGTTAACCATGATCATTAACAAAATTTCCATCATGTATGAATATAAAGCTACAAGGTCTGTCGATGCAATTGTGGGAATACATTAGAGTGTGTCTCCTGCTGTTGATGAGCTTCAAAAGCCCGAAACGGCCGTCCAATAGTTCACTCTGCTGGCATTTGCACAATTGCATTGACATTGGTTTACCTCTAATGTCTTTATGTTGCGGTCTTATTCAAAATTATTTCGAAACGGGGGTTCGATTAATTTGTTATTATAGTCGTCTTTCAATCTTTCGATCGGTTTCTTCTTTTACATTCAGAGGTGACGTGGTCTAGATTCCAACAATTCTTGCATTTGTCTAAAGTTTTCTACGCGAGGCAAGCTTAATCCTTATATGCCATTGAAAGAACAGGTTTGCAATTTCTGGTTGTCCACGGAAGATGATTGTTTGCGTTTCTCCATAACATTATCTCAGATCGCCTACTGTGATTTCTGCTATCTGGTCGGTTTCTACCCCCGTTTTTATGGCAGACACCAGAAGTAACTTTGTCGACGTCTTTAATCAGCAGGCGTTTGTAGATCTAGTGGATTACAACAGCTGTTCTAGCAAAATCCTCATCGATGAAGCCTTGAAATTAAGTAGTTACCGTTTAGAATGATGGCGATCATTCTAGTCACTTTCATTGCAAGGGAGAGGAGCTATGTTGAGCTTTTTAGTCGCCACTCTAACCTTTACTTAACGGGTTGTTGTCCACACTGTAGCATAGTTCGTTCATGCACGGCTTTTAACGGCTAGGATGCAATTCTACTTGGAAGTTATGTTGGACTGCTACGTTTTGGCGGATAATCTTTGTGCTTTAATCTGTTGCGATTCTACTTATTTTTAGTAGTTTGTAGCAACTAACTTTTTCGATAGCAATGATCTGGAACTTTTTATACAGGGTGCTGCAAAATCAATAAAGCAATTAGACTTGAAAACGATTAAGGTCTCGGCGCAATTGTATCATTATAGTATATGACTATAAGATTGAAAAACGATTAGAATGAGCAGCTTATTGTGCATACATATTAGCTCAATTAGAAAACGCTTAGTTTCTTCGGTATTATGTAGTCGTAGAGGAAAATATTTAACGGTAATATAACAAGAAAACGAGAAACAAGAAAATAGTGGACTATTTTTGTTGAATCAAAATTTCGAGTGTATTTTTAAATCAATTCGTCGAGACAAGGAGAAACGATCGTGTAATCGTCTTTGCTCAAGAATTTTATCATCGGATGATGCTAAATTTAAAGCTTTGTAGAATACTTGTTAAAGCGTTTACTTTGAGCCCAAATTACCTGGCAACAAACTGCCTAACTACAGCTATTGGGCTTTGTGATAAGCACTCTGTTGAAATAATTCTAAGTTGATTAGTAGTTATCGATTACGTAAATTTCGTTGTTTTTTTTTCTTTTATCCTTTTATGGCGATGCTTTTTAATTAAAATACTGGATTCGTTTTTTTTTAATTTTTAATTTGGTGGTTTTTATTACGATAGGTTTAGATAGTGTGGTTTTTTCTCTTAATTTGTTGGGCGATTTATTCTGATGTCTTCTGGTTTTTTTTAATTCTAATAGTTTATATTTTTGTTGATTGTCTGTCTGTTTCTACGTATTACTTGTGATACTGCTTTTTACTTATTTTGATGTTCATGTCTTATGTAAGTAAAATACGCAGTTTTCAGGGTACAATCTAAGTTCGTGTTTTTCAGGGAGATTCAGCTGTAGATATTGATTTTTTGGTGCTGGAGGGGGCGCGTTAAGGTATCTTATTTTGTCATTTGTTGTATTCTGTATATCAGTTTAACGTTGTTTATAGTTTTGAGGACGGTTACTTTTAAAAAAAATAATTTGAATAAAATGATAATTTATCTGAACTGAATATTTCTGGATGACGTGTGCTCATATAGCACGCATGTATCTACTAACATAGCATTTGTAGTCTGGAGTTGTTGTTGTTGATGTCGCAATTATTTGTCAATGTTGTAGGCGAATCATTCAATTTAATAATGAGAATTAACGACCTTGTAGTTAATGGAACTCGGCGATATATTTTAATCAATAGCTTAGGAAGCCATTTTACGCCGAGCGCCTATACTTTTGTTCAGTTTTGTTAATATCTATTGTTGATGATTTACGCTGCTGTTTTAATTCGTTCTTGTCATTGTAACTTTATAGAAATGCTTCATAAAGCGTATTGTTGTCAGATATGGTTTTTATCACTTTATAAAAGAACTTTATTCTATATTTGCTTTTGATTTGGTTTGATCAAATTTCTTAACTGTATCATATAGAAAACGAATTTTTCTCTAGGCGTTTTTCGTTATTGAACAATATATAGTGAATCACAAATGACATATAGCGGGACTAAAATAAATCAAAATCTCACTTGGATAGTAACTATCAAGTTAAAATCTATTGCAATTTGGTTCTATAGTTTACTTTAAAAACATTTTGCATATATACAATTTATTATTGTCATACATAGTATCGTAGTATCGACATGTATCGAAGCACCGATACGTATCGATACTCTGATATGCGTCGATACACTGATATGTATCGATACTCTGATATGTGTCGATATTTCGAAAAGTGTCGATATACGGATACTTATCGATACTCCGATACGTGTCGGTACTCCGAAAAGTGTGGATAACACCTATACGTTCCGATACACTGTAGGTATGGATACACATAGGGTTATTTGACCACGAAATCCGGGCAAAATTATTTTTTCATTCATAACAACTTAGAATCACTAGGTTTGTAAATAAAGTGAAACAATTTGTTAGAAAAAATACATTTATTTAAAAAAAAGAGAAAAAAAATATATATTATTCTGATGATGACATCCACAGTTCATCCGAGGACTAAACTGTCTCCTCTCCCAGGTCTTCATCATCAGATGAATCTAATTGATTCGCTGTTTCAGCGGGAAATAGCATTTCGATAGTTTCTTTGAGGAATGGTTTTGTTGTTTTCTTAGGTCGGTCTCATACCAGTAATCAAGAGATCTGAGCTTAGTAGCAGTCTAGTTATGATATTGAGATTGCATGACTCCCGCCAGAATTTTCGAGCGTAATTTTGAAGGTATAGGCAGTAGTGCTTACGTTTAGCCTCAGCGGCCTTCTCTGACATCATTCCTATGGGCAACAAAGCTTTTTCAGTTATAATGGTTCCAGGAAATAGTATTTTATAGAGAGTGGGCGTCATAGCTTTACATACAGTTTCGCTATGTCTGAACAGTAAAGTTCGAATTTTTTGTGTCTATTTTGTGATCGCTTGATATAACTTTCAAAATTACTTTAAGGCGATATATTAGGCTAGAATTTATTTCTGTAATTGTTACTGAGACCTCATGGTACGCAAAAAATCTCATGCTTGTATTTCCATCATTGCTGTTTCCAAAACTAGTTTTAGGAACATTTAGTTCGAAATTCCTCTTGTATCTTCTTTTTGCTGCACTATTTACTTTTTATTTCAGTCCTTAATTGCCATTCCTTTACTGACAATTTGTAGGCACGATGAAATAATGTAATTTTCGCGTGTAAAGTTGACAACCCAAATATAAGAGTGTCTTCATTTATTTGCTCGTAGATGAGGCATTAAAGTCTTTGTATGTAGCTACAAAAAAAATTAACACTTCATTGTGGATTTAGAATTGGTTGCAGCATTGGCATCAACCATTGTGAACATCATCACACGTTTCACCGAAACAGCTTTGTTTATTTGTTGTGTGATTTGGGTAGGCTCTAATAAATTAATTTTATTTTTTATGTAACTGATTTCCTTCTTTGTGGTATCTGCTGTTATGCTAATCGGGTGGCAATATTGCGGAGAGAAAGGTTATTGGGTTTTGTCATGTTAACTTTTTTCTTGGTTACAAGATAATTGTAAAGGGACAAACGAACTTTGAAAAATGTTTGCGTCATAATCCGAGTTATTTTCTAATTTTTGCATAAATGTTGTTTATTGGGATTCATTACACCCTCAGATGTACATGAATATTAATGTTTTTTCTTCGTCATCCAAATGCTGAACAACTTCTGTCACAGACAACAAAAGCCGCGTAGCAGTATGATTTAACATCCTGGACTTTAGCACAAGCAGCAGTGATTCTGAGATTCTTGCAAAGGGAAAAAGCTTTTTTTATCGTTTTGTAGTGCAGTGTAGCAAGGATAACTTTTTTTTGAAGTTTATAATTATATCGTACTGTTTTCTGGAAAGACCAGCTTCAAAGAAGATAGACAATGCTTCTAGTGGGGTAATTGCTGATTTCAATGAGTGCTTTTCTATATTTTTTGCACGATTTAGAGATTTTGTTAAGTGGCAAAGACAACTCTTCAGAGGTCATTTCTCTTCGAATAGTTTCTATTTTTCTTCTCTTACTTCGTTTGCTGACATCATCAAAAGACTTTTGTGGAGTCCTCGGTCGAAAATTGCCTGTGGAAATTCAAAAGTCTCTAGTAACTGTCATTTCTCGTAAGGAAAAGATCTTCAACATAATGCGAAGCGACCTATCTCATCTACGTCTTATTTCTGATTTAAGATTTGATAGTTTGTGCTTAACTTGCTTTAGTTGATCCTCAAAGTAATTTTGGGCATTTAACAAAAAAGATTTAGCATGGATCATTTTTTTGTTAATATCGCAATCAAGACAGTCTTGCATGATGTCGTAAAAACGTTTTCGGATCTTTGACTCCGGATGACTCTAAAAGAAATAAAAACAAATTGTTGCTTAGTTATTAATTTTTTGTGGTGCGATATACTAAGATATTTAGTGCAATAACTCAGCAAGTTTGATGCAGGTGAAATATTTTTCGAGGATGATAAGAGACTCCCTTCTATAATATGATATAAAAATCATAACTGGGGGTCGAAGTATAAGCAAACTCTTCGAGTTTAACAAATTATCATTTTCAAAATTGTTTGAATAACGAACTTCCCGAAATCATTAATATTTTTATAAAATGCGTTGCATTCGTATTAAAATTAGTGGAATAATTTGTACATACATGCCTCAGAAATATCCATGCTACACCGATACGTATCGATACTCTGATACATGTCGATATTCCGAAAAGTGTCGATACATCTATACGTATCGGTATTCCGAGATATATATCGTTACGAATCGCGTATTGGTAATAATATAATAATTACACATAATGATACGTATAGATACTCTGAAACGTGTCGATATTTCGAAAAGTGGCGATACACTGATACGTATCGATAGTCCGATATGTGCCAGTATTCCGAAAAGTGTCGATACACCGATATGTATCGGTATTCCGATATGTGTCGATACACGAATCGCGTATTGATATTAATGTAATAATTAAACATAAAAATGTTGATAAATTATACCAGAAATGTTAAGATATTTTAATACGCATATATTTGTCGGTATTCTGATACGTATCGGTATTCCGAAAAGTGTCGATACGCGGATACGTGTCGATAAACCGATACCTATCGTGTATCGATATTCGATACATGAAATGGCGAATCGCCCGCTCTTATTTATTAGTTTGTGTTTGATTTTTCTTCCATTGCTTATCGAAAAAAATAGATTTTAAATCATATGAGGGCCATGCCGGTCGGTACCAAGTGATGTTTGTGGTTTTCAGTGTTGAGTCAGTTTTATAATCTTATTTTGTTCTAGTCTATTGCCATTAAGAGATTTCTTATTTCATCGTTCATTTTCGTTTTGGTCTATCTTTTTTATGCTTTTGCAAAGTTATCTTAATGCAAAATCGTGTGTATTCCTTTTTTTATCTTATGTGACATTCCGTTTCTGTTGAGTCATTTCACGTATAGCGTGACCTTTACGAAGTTAGTCGTTGCGTTGCACCCTTGGCGTTGCACCACATTAGAACTTGGCAACTCATTTTAGACACTGTTCTTCGTTGGCTTTCATTCTTAAAACTCAAATAAAGGCCATCGCTTTTACTTTTTTTTAATTTCAACAATGACATTATTCGCATTTTTTGTCACATCTTTAACATCTCTTGGGGCTTTTTCTATTGAGTGCTTTTTTTAGTTCTTATATTGAGATATCAAACTTGCTATATTGTTCAATACCAATCTGAGGTGACGTCCACTGTGTTTTTGTGGTTCTTATTCATCCATTCTTTCATTTTAATAACAAAATTTTTCTATTTATTTCTATTAGTTTTGAATATGTTATTCTTGGCATTTTCTTGAATTCTTTTTATTTCTCATAACTTTCTATTATTTGTCTCTTACGTATTGTTTCTAAGATTTGTTTGATGTTTTTATCGTTTGGTTTACTTTTTTGGTCTTCTCTTAGCAAACGCACTATCAAATTGTTATTTTTATTTATTTTTTACAATGCTTATACGTACTACCAATGCGTTACTGGTTTTTTATTATTATATTTATGATACTTATAACTTTTTTTTAATTTCTTTGTTTACGCTGTTGAGGTCGATGGACAACCGAAAGCTTCTTTTTTCTTATTTTTTAACCCTATAATGAGAAAAATAGGAACGGATTTCTATAAATAAAGAAACAAATTACCAGAAATAGGATTATTCTCTCAAATTCACTGACGCGCAAAACATCTTGCAATTTTCAAAACATTTTTTTTACATTTGCAAGATTATCTGGCGTCTAATGAATATTAATACTTATTATTCCAAGGTTGTTAAAGTTACATACACATTTAATTTATCTGTTATTATACATATTAAATTTAATATCCAAATTTGAAATTCTTTTCACGATTATATTTAAAATAACTATTCTATATTACTTTACACGTCCTATCGTCAAGTTATTCAAAAAGTTAGAATACATCTTACAATTTCCATTTATTAAAAATTTTTCGGTTAAGTAAAAACAGATACTTTAATAAACATAAATTGAAAGTTTGGTATAGTAAAAATCTGTTAGGTTATTTGTGACTTCAATGTATGGAGACAGAAGGCAAAAGAGTTAGAAATTGTAATTTAATGTGAAGAATTGTTACTAGTACTAGGAGATCAATTTCTTGAGAGTACTATAATACAAATAATAAATTGCTTTAGCAAATTTTTAGAAATAATGTTTACATAAACAGGGATTTGCAAAAGCTTTGTTTTCTAAATGCAGTATAAAATTTATTTGAATATTTGAAAAGCGGATTTGATTTTTTATTTTATTTAATGGGAAAATTTTATTTTGTAAAAATCAGTAGAGTTTTGGATATTATAATTTTTTTAAGTATTTGTATTACTGGCAACTTTTCTTTAATTTATCTTCTAATTAAATTTTTTGCACGTTGTTGAATCTTCGGAGTAATTGCTTAAATTTTTGATTGGTCTGAAGATCTGAACTATAGTCTGGATTCTGTATTTTCATTTGTTTAGATTATTGATTAAAAACATTGATTCATTTTGACTCGTATCTTTTAAAGATTCGTTCATGCTGATTCGTTTGGTTCTTTTTTTAACTAAAAATATTCTTCAAACAAGAACGTTGGCATCTTTTGAGTACCTTAACGATATAATCTTATCTATTAAAATGGCGTATTTTGACAAACGTTAAACATAGAAAGAATATACGTTAGCTGGAAGTTTGGGGTTTCACCTGTTACGACTTTTGCATGTGTTTAAATTTTTTACATAATATTTGCAGTTGTTGTTTATGGTTTTATCTTCACGAAAGTTTACTGATTGGATCAATATTTATGTTGACATTGTCTATCAACTTTCTAAACACTGCTTATCATCCAACTTTTAATCTTTTATCAGTAGAAGTTGTAGGTGTTTTTTAAGCTTAGGATATAAATAAGATATAGACCGTAAAAAACTCAAGGGAGATTTTATAGTTTTGCAATGTTTTGTTAGTTATGTAATGTGGTTTTCAATTTAACGATTTAAAGTTAAGATTTTACAAGTAATGGAAATATGACCTATGAATTTTTGATGATGATAAACTATATGTTAACGTTTGCATATCTAATTTAAGTTTTTTTGATTTGCGCAATTCATTTGATAGATTACGTCTTTGTCATGTTGTCATGGTTGGGCGTATTATTTTGGACATTGATAATCTATGATTTTTTTCTATACTACTGTTTCATTGATTCGTTTTAAAACCATTGGCGAAAATTGAACCTTATCGTCGACGAAGATTTTGTATAGTTTTTTACGTGAATACTATAATTCGATTTCTCTTTTAAAACTACAAAAAATAATTATTGATACAAACCGATGTTTTAGTTTTGTTTGATCAGATTTTTTAAATTTATAGTTTGGATTGCGTTTTGTAGTATCAGTACACACTTTTTGACTTATCTTATCACAAAGGATGGCGAAACAGTTTATCTTTTACTTTTTAAGGTTGTCTCAAACAATGTAATTTGCAGTATCAATGTAACAACACTTTTACGGATGTAATAGACAAGCTAGATTTTCTGTTAATTGCGATAACAAACTTATATTGTTTTATTTCTTTTCAACATTTATTTGTATTTGCTGTTTGGTTTGTTTCTTATCGGATCAACGAGGTTTTTGACATGGTTTTAATAACAGTCTCATGAAAAACTTTCATTCAGTTAGTTTAATTGTAATTATGATAGAGGTGTGGATGCGATTCATTAAAAAATTGGTATTACGTGTTTGTCCTCTGGCTTATGTTTAGCAACTCATTTAACACCGAGGTTCTCCATTTTTGCCATTTGAATAGAATTAGTATTTCATTAAATTACAAGCGATGACGTGGTCAAGTCGTTGAAGACGTACTCTTTTCACTATTTTTTTACAAGACCAACACTTTTTGTCAACCTAAAAATTTAGCTGTATGACTATTGACTCAAAATATTTTTGAAAAACAAACGATTACCGTTCTCAATAGAAAGACAAGAACTATTTTTATCTTACTTAAGATTAATTATGTCTTACTTAACTATGTGGAAGCTTAAACGATAAGCAGAGAAATAACCGACAGAGTGAACGCCTTTCAATCTTTTAAAATTTTATTTTTTTTATTGTTTTGTCTAGCGTTTTCTTTATACCTATACTACATTTTTGACCTATTATTTTGACTAGAATTGGTTAAAACTAAAATATGATTAATGACTAATGATTTGTATTTAATTGATCATCAAGATTAATCATTATTTATGACTACTGTAATTGTCTATTGTGATTAACTATTGGTTATAATTTTATATATAATAACTCTGACGATCAAGAATTGGAACTACACCTATCCCTCGATTTACACGGTAGATACGTTCCTGAGAAAAACGTGTAAATCGAAAATTAAAAATTTTCAAGTCAAAACCGTGTAAATCGAAAAGCTTGCAGAAAATGCATAATTTTGCTATTTAACAGTTGTGACTTTTTTCAATATTTTTAGGTGTACACAGAAATAAAAATAAAATGCATTGACAGGTTAATATATGTAATATATTACGGAAACACTGGTTTTTATTTGAGATGTGTACGCAGCGCACGTGTTCAATCACAGTAGCGTTTAGTAGAGTGCGATAAAAATAAAAAAAAAACTTATTTGGAAAACCGTGTAAAAGCGAAAACGTGTAAAACAAGTACCGTGTAAATCGAGGGATAGGGTATAAAATTTCGTTTTATTTTTGCATGCGTTTTGTAAAATATTGTTCTTAAACGTCATCATCACAAGCGTTCTACTCATTTACGGGTATAAGCCTCTCCCATATTTCTCCATCTGGTATGGTCTTGTACTGTTCTGTTCCATGCTAGTCCCGCTTGTATTTTTATCATCCTTCCATTCTTGCAGGATCTCCTTCTGCTTCTGTGTTCCGCCTATGGTCTCCATTGTATTATTTTCATACTCATCTCATTGCCTCTTTAGCCGTGATGTTCTCTCAATAATGTCAGTTAGTTTTGTTTTTTGCCTAATCCATCTGTTGGTTTTGTGATCTTTTAGTGATATATTCAAGATTCTGCGCTCCATTTCATGTTGGTGTACTCGCAGTTTGTCTATTGTTTTTTTCATAAATATACACGTTTCACTTGCATATATGGTCACTGGCAGAATACATTAATTTTATATTTTAGATGTTAAGTATAATGGTATGTCTTTTAATTTTACTGTAGGCTGATCAGGATAGTTTAATTTTCTTTTCGATTTCCTTTGATTCGTTGTTTCCTGTAGTTGTTATTATTTGTCTAAGGTATGTGTATTCTTCTACTTTTTTTATAACTTTGTTTTCTATTTTAACTTCTTCATTGGTTTTGTCATTTGCGCATATTTTTGTTATCTATAGATTTATTTCCAAACTTATTTTTTTTTTGCTTCCTTATGTAGTTCTATTAGCATTGTTTGGTAGTTCTGTTCTGGTTTTGGCTATTACTTCTACATCGTCAGCAAATCATAGATGATTTGTTCTTTCTTCTTCTATTGGGATTATCTTATTTTCCCATTTCAGGCTTTTGAATATACCAGGTGTGTAAATATAATACCGGATTTTTTGAATAGAAAATACATGTTTATTGCATAAAAATGATACAGAATATTTTATTCAAAATATTTCTCATCACTAGCTATACATTTTTTCCATCTGTTTGGCAATTTCTGGATGCCACGCCAAAAAAATTGTTGCTCTTTGGAGCTAAAACAGTTAGTGTCGGACATCTTCATAATAAGTGAACCGCTGCTGAGCAAGTCTCGTCGATGCAAGTAATTGGTAATCGGATGGAACCAAGTCTGGCGAGTAAGCCGCTTGCAAAAGTATTTCCCAACCAAACGCCTTAATTGTTTTATTGGCTGGATTTGCTGTGTGTGACGTTCCGGTCGTTTTCACACAAAGCTTAATTCAAATTGAGCATTTGTGGACGGTAGCGTTTAGTGTTAACCAGGTTTTAGTAGCTCATAATAAATCCCACCAAACACAGAGCATCGTCTTCGTCCATAGCGATTTGATCTTGCAGTCGTTTCGCCTGGAGTTACCCACGATCTTTTACGCTTAGGATTCTCAAAATATATCTACTTTTTATTGCCAGTCACAATTCGACGGAGAAAGGGCTTTTCTCTGTACCTGGCGAGCAGCATTTCGCAATTATTGTTTCGGTTTTGCGGCTGCCTTTCATTCAGTTTATGTGGAACCCATTTTCTTATTTGCTGGATCTTTCCCATGGTTTTCAAACGTATGGAGACAGCGTCTCGTGTCACATTCAATTGATCCGCTAGATGTTGTCGAGTTTGGTCGTCATTCTCATCCAGCAATGAGCATGCTCGTTGTAAGCTTTGACAAGCGTTTTCTTCAAATAGTAACAGAAAATCAATGTTGTCCGCAAATCGTAGCTTTAAGGCACCAAATTTGACATGTTCAACGCTGTTACAAACTGTACTGTTGTATGAAGTTGTATGAAACTTGTTATGTGGAGAGTTGAATATCGTGGTCAGATGTCAGAACAAGAAATGGCGTCAATGGCGCTATCACGCGGCAATTACATTGACAGCTATGCTCATCTATTGGTGAATTCCTGTGTTATATTTATAGACCTGATATCCAACGTTATTAGGAATAAGTGTGGGGATATTACATACTCTTGTTGTACCCTTTTGTGTATTCTGATTTTTTTTTGTAGTTTCGTGTAGTCTTATATGCATAGTAGCGTTATTAGATACTACTATATGTTTTATAAGTGTACTGTATCTATTATCAATTCTTGTCGTGTCTATTGTTTCTATTACCGCTTATATTTCAATGCTGTCAAAGACCTTTTTGAAATCTACGAACTATCCATGACGGTCTATTGTATTCTCTAGATCTTTCTAAAAAAAGGCTCAATGTGAATAGGTAGTTCAAGATACTAAATTTTTTCTTAAGCTAGCTTGTTCTTTACTTAGGTTTAATTCGAATTTGTTATCTTCGGTTTAATACTATTTTTATCACTACAAATAGACTTTCATTAATACATATGACAGTAGGTTCTGAAGTTGTAATTTTTTAAGCGCAATTTAGCAAAAAAAATTACGTAATCTATTTATTTCTGTGTTATAAATCACAATTACGAATTACGTCAAAATTAATTCTATTAAACTAATGACAACTGTCAAAATCACTCACTTGATTTTAAATTTGAAATTAACATGTTAAATTTTAAATTTGATTTAGTAACAAATATAAAGGTTTTGATAATTCTAGAAGTGGAAAAAATTGTATATAGATCACGCTTGAGAAGTTGATTATAACCTGCGCGACTTATATCCCTCGACGTTTCGCGTCTCGCGATATAATCTGTCGCTTAGCTTATAATCATGCACTTCTCAAATTTGGTATATAATATACTATTAGTAAATAATTTATATATTTGTGATAGCAGACTTATAGGACGGTAATACTCTAGGTTTTCCGTATCACTGTTTTTAAATAGTAATATTACTATCGCGTTTTCTAGTCATTTGGCATTTTTCTTATTTCTAGGCATTTGCTAAATAGTCTTGCTGATTCTATACATAAGTTGTGCCCCATTCCTTTATCATTTTATTCCGTACTTTATCTTCTTCAGGGGTTTTGACATTTTTTGTTCTTTGTAATGCATATTTTCCTTCATCCGAGCTTTTGAAGGTTTTTTTGGCCTGTGTTGTTGTTTACGGGAATTGTATAGTTCTGGGTAAAATTTTGTGTTATTTCCATAAAATTTCTGTCGTTAATTGTTATTATATCCTGGGTTTTAATTTTGGTTATTTCTTTTTTGTGTGTATTATGCCTTTGTTTTGTTCTAGTATCTCCATTACTTCCGTTTTTTGTATTTTCTAATATTTATTCATTTTCCGGACTAGTTTGTTGAGTTCTGCATATTTCACGGTATTGTTTATACGTTTTTATCAATGTTTTCTGCTGTTGTAATAATGGTTTTGTTACGTTGCTGAGTTTTTTCGTTTTCTGGGCGTTTTTTTGCTGTTTTCACTATTATCTTTACTACTTCTTTTTTATTAAATTTTATTTCATTATCTTTTTTCTGTTTTACTTTTTTTCAATTCTACTTGGTATTTCTTCTTCAGTTTTGTAATATCAACTTATGTTTATTTTTTGTTTTTCTTTTCCATTTTTGATTTGTCTGTGTTTTCGTTCGTACTAGGCGGTGGTCACCCGTCGTGTTGAAGTTATTTAATGCGTTTATATCTTTAATGGAGAATGAAAACGATTCCGTTATGTGATTGTCTATTTGGACTGGTTCATGTCTATTTCCTGTTAGGTCTTTTTTTGTAAAATGTATTTATACAATAAATTAGGTGCAGTTTCAAAAAATTTATTAACTTGGACCCCCTTTCGTTACGTGTTTCTATTCCATATTTGCCTACATATTTTTCTGTTAAATTCCTATTCTAGCCGAGAATTATTGTGTGTTTTGCTTTGTTCTCTTCTACTATCATGTTTCGTCCTTCATAGGACGTTTCGATTTTTTTTGCGCAGCTTGATTCGTTATATTATCTTTATTTTAGTCCTTTTATTGAGTTATATCTCCCTCTCCGTCATTACATATAGCGCTATTTCTTTATTAATTATAATAGCAACCACACTTAGTGATTGTCTGTTTTGCCTTTATACCGGGTGAGTCCTTAAGCGCGGCTCTCAAATTTATCTCGAAAACTATCTGGTCTACCAATACAGGAAAAAAATTTCATAGACTAAATCATATATAGGGAGTTCACTGAAATTATTTTCATTTTTTAAAACCCTTTGGGACGGCGCAATCAGGGGGTAGTTACAAAAAAAATTTCCAATGATTTTAAATGTATAGATATTCATTAACCTACCTAGTTCCAAAGCTTATCTAATTCAACATTATTGCTAGACCAAATATCTTTGGAGATAAATTTGAGGGTCGCGTTAAGGACTATTTGGTAATTTAATTTGTTCTCCTTTACGTCTTGTTTCTGATACGATAAGGATGTGCCCTTTTATTAAAGATAGTTCATGCAGAAGCTCCTCTAATCTTGCGTTGCACGTTTCTACTAGTAGCTTAAATTGTTGTTTATTTCATGAATTCTTGTCTTCCCTCAGAATCTTTGGAACTGACTGCCGATGCAGTATGGGATTTTGGTTTTTTGGTCATAGCCATTTGGGACACTCTTGTTTGGGAGTTCACTGTTTGGGTATATTATGAGAGGAATCTGATTTTTAAAACGCCGCGCTGGTCTTGTGTGTTGGAGAGTATTAATGCAGTCGATGCTAACATAGAGTATAGTCGCTGTGAGAGTACCGCCTCTTACTTGAGGAACCGTCGTGTCTCATGTTAGTTTTGATTTTTCCGATCTATCTATATCTGGAAGGAATTCTCTTATTCGCTATCTGGGGTGGCACCCTACGGGGAACTAAGAACCCCACACTGGAGAACTATAGATATTGCGTCTTTTTATTTCATTTTTGAATATATCTTTTAATTGTTGCTTTTAGCGTTTGTGTCAGCTGGATCGAAATTGGTTAATTTAGATTTTGATTTGTTTGATATCTTTAAAAAAACGCAATGAGGAATAACATATTTCATATTTATATCTCTCTTGTACTTTTTCTTTAATAAGGCTCTACCTATACATTCTAACAATAAAAAAAACATCAGTAAATGGTGTTATGAAAGCTTTTTTTCACAAACTTTGCTTTTTCGAGAATGGTTTACGCTAGTCAACGACTGATTCGTCGTGGTTTTTTCTGTGCGATTTATTTTCTGTGTTTTATTATCTACGTTAGTAGGATGACAGCGGGAGTCTGCGATGGCTCACTGTTACAGTGGTTGATGATGACTTCTGGTGATGCTGATGCAGTATTTTATCGGTGTTAAATGATGTTCATTAATCGGTTCATTTGAATTATTTTAATAATAGATTATTAATTTTTATCTGAATTATTTGAGCAGTTGGTTTTGACAACGATTAATGAATAATGATTTGTGAGTAATACTTCATTGATGTCTAAAGAAACAGAATTAATCATGATTTATGACAAAGATTTAATCGCTATTACTTAATTAGTCGTGTTTCTCTAACGGTCAATTTCTCGCAAACGTTGGACATGACTAATGATTAAAATTAAAATCAGTTATAAATCAATTTAGCCCAACTTTGTTTATGATGAGTGTTTGCTAACGGTTACCATTACGATCCATACAGTATACATATTTCAGTTATCTTACTATTGTACTCTATATCATTATTTCACTTTTTAATCGAACTTAAACTATCTTCTACTCTTGTTACTTTCGTTTTTTTTCTTCTGTTACTTATTGTTGTAGTCATCTTAGTTTCTATTTTCTGCATTTTCATTTTTACTCTTTCGGTTTTACTACTTCGTTTGTCATTATTTCTAACTTTCTTCTTTGATTTTGATTCTTAACGGCTTCGGTCGATTCCTCTTTAGTCTTTTTATGCGATTCTAGAGTTGTGTCTGAAAGTCTTTTTATTTTTATTACGTTTCTGCCTATAATTTGGATTATTACGTTATCTTTTTTAAACATTACTCTTCATTTTATTATTGCAACTACGTTAGCAAGCCAACACCTCATTTGTCCGATACCTATATTATATCTCTGAATCTGTGTATCCATTCGCTTACCTCGAGACATCTAACTTTTGGTTTATGGCTTCTTATTGAGAACATTTACTCTATAACTTTTTTATTTGGCCACCTAGGAGATGTCGTCTACATGCCTCGAGAGAAGAACTTTGCGTTTGTTTTCTAGAATCAACCATTTTCGGATCTAAGAACACGTAAACTGTCTTTTGTTACTTTTTTACATAATTATTCGGTTCGTTAACCTGTCTTAAAATGTTTGTATTGGCAAACGTATTTTCTCTAAAATTATAAAGTATGCTAACATAGTATGTATTTAAACAAATATCAAAACTTGTCGAGTTCTTAACCTAGGTATATACAATACTATGGTGGGATGAATGTATTGATCGCTTAGTCTCAACGAAGGAAAGTGGGTGCGGCTCAATAATGGTATTTGGTGAATTCGGATTTTACGTTGAACACTAGTATTTGTAATTGTGATCTAAACTTGGTATATAAGTCGTTTTGGTATGGTTGATTTGTTTTGATTATAGAGGGTATCAAACTAATAATTTTTGTATATTCAATTAAATCTGTAATATTGCAGAGTTTTGTCTGTGTCGGATACATACAAATAAATAAAATTTTTAAAAAATCGGACGCGTTTTTGCTTCAAATTGTAATTTACTGTTCTTTAACCATGTCGTTGTAGGGACACGCCTATATTTTCAATGTACTCTTATCGACCTTGTTCTGCAATTACTTTTTGATTGTCCATAATGGGATTAACGCAATTTTGGATAATACGTTTTTTAATGTCCACTTAGAATGAAATAAGGGTTATCGTTTACTTATTTAATTACGATCGATTCTTTAGTAAGTGCGCAATTATGGAAAATAATAACTTGGTGTAGTTGGATATAGATTTTACCACATAAGTAGTATCGAACACTTACCGACTTATGTAACAATAAATTCGATGTATTTTTAGCAAATTGGTATATACATTTTGTTTTTATCATTTTTTTTAAATACTTAAACATGGCTTTGGTTACTTTAATAGCTTGTTAAAAAAACATGCTTATCTTTTGCGTGACTGTGTTATTTTTGAATGCACGTTAGTATTTTAAAAATTAAAATATTGTTAATGACGATGGATTGTATCCTTGAACCAAAGTGCAGTTTTTAATGAAATACATCAATTGAATATAGGCTAGATCATAATTTGGTTTTAACAAAATAGTGCGCTATCTTATTATGTCTGTGCTATTGTACGTACTTATCTAGATCAAACTTTCCCTGGTCGATAGATTATAGGAAAACTAAGGAAATAAGGGGCAATAACATCAGTTTTTTTAAACTATTTTCTTGTTTTAATTTAAGTTTGATCAAAGTTAATACTTTTGATAAATTGTATGTACAAACACTTTGTTTTCAAAATTATTTACATAATATAGGACATTTTTAAGTCGCAAAGAAATATTTCCATAAAAATTTAGATCAATCATCAATATTTTGAATCAAAAAATCTAGTTTTTACAAACAAAGTCTTCGGGTTCCAATGTTTTTTAAATCGTTTTATTTTCATTCTTATTAATGCTGTGGATTTGTGTTTCTTTTATTAGACGACCTTAACGTTCTCATTAACATTCTAGGTGCTTACTGGTATGTTGGTTCGTCGTTCTTAATAACAGGATTTGTTTTGGCATTTCTTATTACGCATCGGCTTATGTGGTCTAACGCGCTTCCAGTTATTGATTAATTTCTCCAACAACACGCAGGCTGTTTGGTGTTTCTTTTTGAAAACTACGTCTAATTACTATTTTTAACAAATGAAATGTGATTAGCAAATTCAATTTTGAGCTGTTTTGATTTTTCCTCCATGATTATCACAATTGATCACTTCCTGGAGATTTCTATTAATAACGTTGTTATTGACCAGATATTATATTTTTAAATTGTAATTGAAAAATATTGTTGCTATTTAATCTATGATGCGTATAATGTATTTGTTGTTTTTCATTCTAAGTTGGTTTAATGTGACCTCGACAAAATAGTGTGTGTTTTGACACCTATTACATATTCGCACATCGTAATTTTCGATGATCATTGTTGTTCTTCTTAGTGTCGTTTGTTTTCATTATTGATTCATCTTTGAGATGCCAATGTTAAATTGGTATGGTGTTGAAAGTTTCGTAGTGCTTCGAATGTGAGAAGTATTTGTCGAAAGTTGTAAAAACCTATCGAGTAGATTCTTTAGATTTTTTCACCAATGAACTTTGGATTTATTTAGGTTTTTATCAATATACGCAAATATCGAAGGTATTTATTTCATTTTGAATAAACTAAAAAAAGCACACTCGAGTTAACCGTTAAAACAGAAATAGAGACAACTTTTTAGCGTCAAAGTATAGTCCGATTTCTTTACTTCTTTAAAGACTTAAAACAATGTTTACTGTTATTACATACATTTTTTTTAATGTGCTACAGTGTTTTATTCGATGATCTTATGTACAAATCACATTTAAACATACAGCTATGGCCAAATGTATGGAGCACTCTATATTTTATTTAAGATTTATATGAAAATAAACAAATAATAAATGTGAATATGGGTAATTCTCATGAAATCTCGAAATTACCTACCAATAAATTAATGAAAAATATTTCAATTTATTCATCTTCATTTTCTCTTAAATTTATACTACTTATGTTACTAGAAGTGAAAAATATCATGGTCCCCAGAATAAATGAGTTGTGATCAAATTTATGAACACTGAAAATAATTAAATGTTAGGAAATGATGACCGAGGTGAGGAAATGAAGTTTATATTCATTTTTTATACGAAATTGTATTATTTATTTTTTAAATATATTAAGAATTCTACTAGGTTATATTAACTTCAAAATTATGAAGTAAAACTTGTATTGCAGCTTGAAGATGACTGAAAGAATACTCATACCAAAACTTTTTTTTATCGTAGTAGTAATCACAGTTCAATTAAAACTATCAATATGAAATTACCAAAAATATATTTTTACTTCAGAATATTATAACCTAGAAGTTAGTATACGATAGCTCTCAGGAATCAATTTTACATTACAATGTCTTGCAATCGATTCTAACACTAAATACTCACAAATTTAGCTGATTTTTTTTTTACCGAATAACACCCTCTTCTGATCAGCTTTGGAGGTTGAATCTTCTGTAAAATGTCAGTCCAGGGGTACAATTCCTCATCCTTGCGTGTAGGCCATCTCCAAGATTTGATTCCTTTTTCCATACATTTTACCAAAGCAGCATCTGCAAAAATCGAAGTTATTTTTCCGGGATAAATTTCGTCGTTCCACTTGATGAGAATATGATCACCTATATCGTAGGTTACATCATTGAGGCAGTCGTCACCAACGGAAAAATTCTTCAAAGGTTGTTTACCACGAGAGCGCGTTTGCATTTTGCTTGGTTTTGTTGAAGAACAGGGATTTTTTGAACATGAGTAGTATCCCAGGTGAAAATGACTACATTTTCCCACACATTTATATGTAAATTGACGAATTTTTTGAGTTCCAGGGAATGCTGTGACAGTGTCTGATTGCTTGACTAGGTTTTCTATTTTTGTGATATTAGTAGAAGTTACTTCGAATAACTTAATCGAAGGACATCTAGATGATAAAATGTTTTTCAGTGAATTTAAGTCTACGATGTCTTTACCTTCAGCTACAGCTTTGTCGACAGTTCTTTTTAATGTACCACCTACGTCATCAGCTGCACCTTTATCATGGCCTGGTTCTGAATAGTTCCATGAAAAGAATGTTGTCCCGGGAAATAAATCAGTTATATGGTTAGATACAATATGGAATATGATCTTATTTTTGTATTGATTCACAGGACTATCACTCAAAATGTGAATTCTATCGATGTTAGAATTTTGACGCTTAATCCATTCAAAAATCGGTGTCAAGTGAGCCCACACCGCCATAGAATCGTGTCTATTATTCTCAGATAGAGAACAAAAGGTGTGTGGTATAACAGTATCATTTTCACGTAAATATAAAACACCTGTATGAAGTGTAATTTGTTTTCTTGCCCCACCAAAATGGACTGATTGTATTTCTTCGTTATATTTAGAACAATAATTTTCACTGAAGTCGATATGAATGAGAACTTCGTTCTCAGTCAAATTTCTTTTAAGTTCTAAAATGGTCTGATATTGATTAGCTATCGTGACGACGTACTGGAAAAACGAAGGTAATGTCTCTTCTAATTTTTGTACTAGTTCGCTAATTGGAACCTTGATCGCCTTTTTACCAGGTTTACGTACTGTCTTCATTTTTTCATCTTTTTCGTAAGAAGTAGTTTTGTATATCTACTGATGGAATGTTACTATTCGTTTTGGTTGTGGAAGATGATATTCTATCATTTTATGTTGACATCCATCACAAGCTCGGGTCAAACATTTTGTTGAACTGACGTTACAAGTTATCGTAGACAAAAATTTGGTTAAGTTGCAGCTGGGTAGCGCTTTATTTGCATGCAACTTCATAATCATTAGTTCCATATTTGCATGGATCAGACATTGGCAGGTATTTCGGTCTTTGATGTTTGCCCAAGCCACCCAGAAAGGTCGAAATCTCCAGAATGTTGCTAAGCTCACTTCATAGTCGACTGTAGCCAGAAATTTTTTTTGCAAATTTTTCATTGTGTCACCCAATAAACGTTTTTGTTTCACAGTTCCTTTTGATCTGATAAAATTTTTCTGACCTGGACACATCCTAGAATTTTCGTCTTTTTCTAAAAAATCTGCAACGCCTTGTTCAACTTTAATCAGATGTGTATTTACTTTTTTACATACACTATTTTTGTACGTCTCATGTTTTGATAAACTCAGTAAATTGTATTTTTTTAGATAATTTGGTTTTAAAATTTCGTAGTATTTGTTCTTATCACAATGTTTATTCAATTTAGTGTAGCTATTTTGGTGTTGTTTAGTGATGTCTTCTAAAAAAATAAGCTTCTTTTTTACAATTTTAGGAACTTGAATATTCTTCAATAGTGCTGAAACTTTAGCTTAAGGGGACGACAAAACTTTTTTAGTATGACGCTGACATCTCTTCCAAGATGTTTCGTTTTTTTGAGTTTCCTCTTTCAATTTTTTTTCCAATCTGGCAATTTTTGCGTATTGTATTGCTCGACGCTTTCTTAGTTGCTTCCTTCTCTGAATAGCTACCATGCTTTAAGGCTGAATATTGTTTTGATGGACAGGTCCTGTCAAATTCTTACATACTTTAGCTTTTCGTCTCTATAGGTTTGACTATTTTTTTTTCAATTTTTTTTTAGTCTTTTCTCTCGGGAACCCATGGTGGCTATAGATTTAACTTGGCCTTTCTGTTTTTTCTTCAGATATTTAGCTCTTTCTTTCTCACGAAGTATTTCTAATTTTGCAGGATCAGACTTCATTTTCTCTCGACGCTTCTTATCGTATTCTTTCTTCTTTAGTTTTGCTTCAGCATCAGACAACTTCTTACTTCTTGCTATGGTTTGGGTCTAAAATAAGGTAAAATGGTAATTAAAGAGTTTCTATAAGCAAAGATGTACGAAAATCGAGTTGATCCAGTCTGAAAGTAATTCCCTCATAAGTCATCATTCCCTCATTTTTATTCAAAATGAGGGAATGACAAATCCATCTAACTTTTCTCTACGCTTTCTACGTCTCTATCTATAGATCAAGTTATATAGGACAGACGGGACGCTCTATTGAAGTTAGAGTAAAAGAACATATGGCTGACTGCAAACACCGCAGAGCTACTCAATCAGCAGTGGCAAAACACGTGTGGAACCAAGGACACACATTGAACTTTGATTAAACTAAAGTATTGGCTAGAACTCCTTTCTATTTTCCCAGACTAATCCGCGAAGCTGTGGAAATAGAAAATCATCTATGTAATATGAACCGAGAAGACGGTTTAAGACTCAGCAAATCTTAACTACCAGTATTATATCCTCTAAGACAAAAATCGACCTTCTTGGAAAGGACACAAACAATTACTCCGAGTAATAACGAAGTCAGTCAAGCGGTAACGGAAAGTTAAGGTCCGTTAATCACGCTAATCGCTATTGGTATAAATATCGTCATTTACACTTTTTCTTTCAGTGACATTTACCGCTCTGAAGATGCAAGCTGCAAGGTCTTGCGAAACGTCAGTTTGTTTGGGTTCATGAGCGACAATACGCCAAAGGCCAAGTTCTACTTCTTGTTTTGGCTTTCGAGAAGAGACTAGGACCAAGCCTAAGTCTGGGTGTTTTACTACGACGCGGTCTAAGCCGAAAGTCGCTTATAATCGTAAACGTTTTTTTGCTGAGTGACAAGGAGCGTTATCTTGCTGAAAGTAATATGACAGGAAATCTTCGTCAAATAGTTTTAAATATTGACGCCTCCAAAACTTCGTTTAGCATGGTAATGCACCTACGCCACTGGCGGCCATGCAACCTCAGACCGAAAATCTAGTTTACAAATTTAAATTTCAACTTGTGAAATGTCAGGTACTTAAAGGAATAATTTCAAAGTGAGGACTGACGCTGTCTTCTTGTCTTATGCCTGCACTTATAGGACTTTTTTTTTGAGGTCGCCGTTTGTCCTTATATTGGTTTTGTTATTGGTGTTTAAATCTTGTATAACTCCGATTATATTATTTGGTATTTGTTTTTGCTTTAGTATTGTAATAACGTCTTTTTACTGTACTTTGTCGAATGCTTTGGTCATGTCGATAAAACAAAGATAAGTCGGAGTGCAAAATTCAATTGATTTTTCTTTAATTTGTCTGAGAATAAATATTGCATCTGTTGTGGATCTATTTTTATGAAATCCTTGCTGTTCTTCACTAATTAGGACTATAGTACTAATGTGTATCTTTTTATACTTGTGAAAAGTTTTGAGACAGCTTCTAATAGGGTTATGCCTCTGTAGTTGTCTGGACACTTTTTATTACCTTTCTTGTATATTGGAATAGTAATACTTGTTTTCCATTCTTCTGGTACGTTGCCCTCGTCTAAAATTTTTTGAAAGAGTGTTGTAAGCTGTTTTGCAAGGCCCCCATTTGCATATTTAATTAATTCGTTAGTTATCGTATCGATCTCTGATGCTAAGTAGTTGCCATATTTTCTTTTGTGAACCATATAGGTCATTTTCCATGTCTTTAGTGAACTCAAGCCAATGCTCTTCTAATATTTCTTATTTTAGATTTAACTTCGTTTCTAATTTGTATGTAGTTTTCGTATTCTTGTGAAGTTTTGATGTTTCTATATTTGATGTACGCTTCCCGTTTTTGTTCTGCTGGAAGTTTCTTTTGTAAACCATGGTTTCATGTTTGGTCGTTTATTTATATCCACTTTTCGTTTTCCTAGTGCTTCATCTGCTGCTTTTATGATGTTGTCTTTTACCTTTTTCTAGGATTCTTCGACATCGTCTTCTGCTGTTATTGAGTTAATATGTATTTTGTTTTCTAATCTGTTTTGATATAATCTCATAGTGTTATAATCCATTATTGATTCTATGTTAAGTTTCTCAATTATGTTTGCTGTTTTCTTTCTTAATAGCGGTAGTGCAAGTGTAATTATATAATCTATAACGGACTTTTGTTCTCGAGTATTCGACTAAGTGTATGTATGTTGTGGTTTATGATCGATAAATGTGTTGTTCACACGTAGTTCATTGTGGCAGTAGAACTCAGTTAACATTTCTCCATTTTTGTTAGATGTCTCTTCGTTGAATCGTTGCCGAATGCCCTGAATAACTTGATTTCCGACTCGGGCGTTTATGTCACCCATCATTATTATTTTACAATTCTTTGGTAGTTCGTCAAACACTGATTGTAATTTACAGTAAAACTCTACAGTTTGACATTTCGGTTTATTAATATCGGGTGCGTAAAGTGATTAGTATATTAATTCATTTTCAAATTCTAGCTCGACAGTTAAAATTCTGTCATTTACATATGTTACGTTACTCAAGTTTTTCGTGAATCAACACTTCTACGCCTGACGAGGCTCTTTCTTCTTTTTGTTTTCCACTGTATACCAGTATATAGTTTTGGTATCTAGAAGTTCTTTGGCCTTTTTTCTCCGTTTCAGATAATGCACAGATAGCTATTTGTAATTTATATATCTCTAACAGTATTTCTTGATCTTTGGCGTTCCAGGATTCGATATTCATACAGGCAAATCTCCATTTCTTCTTTTTATAGTTTTTGCGTTTCCATGATCTCGCGATGGTCGTCATCGTTTGGGTCCGTGCATCGTCCGAGGCAATACCGTACCACGGCATCGTCGCATTGTCATATTGATAATAACAATCCATATCCTCTCCGCAAAGTTTGAGTATCGAGGGCTCCAAAACTTCTTACAGCATCGACGTATAACGTTGACTGCTCATGGGTCACTCGCATGCAAACATTTCACCGTCCTCTGAAACTAACATGCAATCACAAAGCATGATAGTTCCACTTCTGTGCTTCACTGTAGATACCAAGCATTCCGGATTGTATGCTTTACCTTATCTCCGGCGCACATACTAAGCACGCTCGAAAAGCTTTAAAAGATACCATAAAATAATAAAACAGACCTTCTGTCATTGAATGGTTGATACATCTCTTATGCACAGATAAGTGTGAAGAATTATACTCCTATATTGGGTTTGTCATAAAAATCACACGCGAGTTGTTCTTATGCTCTCCCGTAAATAAGAGTCTCCGGCGAGATATGCAACCACGCAAATTTACTCACTTTAGTCGTATTCAGAAACTAACAGCTTTTGTTCGGTCCACAGTGCACTGCTTAATTCTTTTGACGATTTTCGCCGATCTTGTAAGGCCATTCTTTCTAAATAACAATCTCGTCTTGTAGATGTACTCCGTTTTCTTCCACATTTTGGTTGATTTTCATAACTTTGAGTTTTTTTGTATCGTTTTAAACTTGTTTGCACGGCGCATCATTTTTTTCAGCAATTTGTATTGAAAGCACGATATTTGATTTGTCAACGACACTTAGTTCTCGTTGTTTGGACATTATTAGATAACGAACATAAATTAATACCGAAAATCATAAAGATTTACTACCCCTTACACACAGTCGATAATAACTTAAGCTCTGAAAGACAAGATTGTGTAAAAAACAAGTTTAGTATTTATTCAATTTTTTATTTGTGAATTAGAATCTATACATGAACTGGCGAATTACCTGCTGCAACCTTTCATGAACTTTTGTACAGACTTAATCGTTTCTCGATTTACGAACCCAAATTGAAAGTTACACAGAAGATGTTGAACCAGAGCAAATACAAGTTATGCACTTTGAAGATAAGTATTTTGCCATACTCTCAAAAGAATCATATAGTCCTAATCCAAAATCGGTAGTCTCTTCTCATACTGCCGAAACGCAGTCTAGTAATAGTTCTACTCTTCATAGCATCAAATTACCAACAAGTAGTTTGACTAACTTGAATGGAAACATTGAGCAATAGCTCGACTTTCGAGATGTTTTCTTCAGTTTGATTAATGCAAATTCTCAATTATTAAACGTTCAAAAAATGCACTATTTAAAGCATCGCTAGTGGGAAACGCTAGCGCATTAATAAAACATGTGTTTCTTCGTTCTTCAATAAATAGTGGCCATGATGAGCTGCGCACAATAGCGCTACAAAACGTAAATCCGCTCTCTGTGTCTGTTGCTCTCTCTTACTTTCGTCCTCGTCATGGTGTGATCAAGGAGAATAGTACAACAACTCAATCGAAAGTGGTCTTCAACGGCTCTACTGTAACGTCAAAAGGCACTCTTTAAACTCATTGCAAATGATTGGACCCGCATTGCAAAGAGACTTATTTTCCATTTTATTAGACTTTAGTAGATTTTCTGTTGCATTTTTTGCCGATATAGAAAAAATGTATCGTCAAGTACTAGTTGCTGAAACTCAAAGACTACTACAAAGAATATTATGGCGTAGTAGCCCTCATGGATTCATAAAGGTATACAACTTTAACACAGTTATGTGTATGCTAGTTTTTTTGGCTACTCGAACACCCCACGAGGTTGCTGACAAGTGTGAATCATCAAACCGTGTCTTAGCAGGAATCATTAAACAACATTTCTATGATCAGGATGATGTCCTTTATGGATCAATTTCTTTAAATAAAGCAATTCGTATTGCTGAGAAATTTTACAATGTTCAGGAGTTAATTTGAGAAAATGGATTTCTAACAACTTTGAATTTTAAACTCAACTTAAACAATTCCATGTCATCTTCATTGATGCTTGGTGATACAATTACAATCAAATGCTCTTGGCCTGATTTGGCATTTCGAATGAGGCGTGTTTTGTTTTCTGTTTCTATGAACAGACTTCTTTACACATCTGACCAAACGTCAAATTTTATTGGAAATTTCTCATATTTTCGTCTCTTTGGGTTTACTTGGTTCGTACACTATACAAGCAAAAATTATGAACCAAACACTGTGGCTAGAAAACGGATCGTGGAACGAACCATTTTCTAATTCTATTATTTCTAAATGATGTTCATTCAGCGAATTCTATAGCAATTCCTAGAATAATTCTTTATAACTGCTTGCACTAATTTTCTGATGCTAGCACGATAGTTTATAGTGCGTGTTTCTATGTGCGTTCGATCAACGTTTATGGTCAAATACTTAGAAAATTCCAGAACAGCACTTCTAAAATCAATTTTTGTTCCACGCCTAGAACTATTAGCCGCCCTAAAAATGGCGCGATTGTTCTACAGTATCAAATGTGCTTTAAGATTAAAGGTTAATCAATGCTTTCTTTGAACTGATTCTTTAATTGTTCTTGGGTGAATTCGACTTCCTCCACCTCAATTAAAAATTTTTGTATGTAATTGGGTTGCCGGAATTCAAGAACTTACTGAAAACACTCTTTGGAGAAATATTGCTATTAATGAGAATCTAGCTGACCTTCTATTGCGAGGCTCATTTATTTCTAAGTTGAAAAACTCTAGGTTATTGTCGCATGGCTCTCTTTGATTATCTCATACTTCTGATCTATGGCTTATTTTAAACATAATTCTAGTAGAGTTACCCGAAATCAAACAATGTTTCTACTCTCGTAACTTGTAAAGTTGAAACATTTCTTATTGAATACTTTTTCAACTTACGTACTCCTAAACATGTTACATATTGCTTTCCTTTTTAAGAACAACTGTACAAAGTCTATCTTTGATTGTGTTATCCGTTTTTGAAATAATTGCTCACACCAATAAGCACTGCCGAAGAGAGAGATTATTTTTCCTACAAAATCTATTAAAGTTGATTATTTTTTTTTCGGACTAGTAGAAGTCTTGTAAAAGGAAACACTATAGAACACTATCTGTTTCGAGTTTAATTAATTTCAATTAAAGCAACATTTCCACGTCGAAAGGAGTTGAAGTTTACGTGAACAAAAATCCTGAAATCTGAATATAATAGTAGAATGCAAGCTTTCACGGCCGTTGTTTAATATAGCACTGTTTTTCGGGTGTTGCCGCAACACAAAACTTTCACTTAACGTTTCGCTGATCATGTTGTCAGTTTCTTCAGAAGATTTCTAAAGACTGATGTTATCGTCTTGCGTTCCTCGTTATATACCGTCTTTCGGCTCCGCTTCGCTGATCCGTGTCCGTTCTGGTCTGTGGATTTGCGTTCATAGACGTCTGGTGACTTCTTGCATGTTCTTCACGCAACGTAGATCTCCACGTGTTGCTTAATCTGTATCCATCTCACGGTTGAAGCTGTTAGGATTTTTTATTATTTCCAGTTATTCGAGTATTATTCGCTGTTGATAGTGTCTGCTTCGTGCTAATACCTTTACGTTCCCGAATCAATACGGTGATATCCATTCTCATGTCGATGTTCCGCTACTGCAGATTTGTCCGTGCGTCTCGTTGATGTTTCTTTAACCTGCACTGAATTCTTCTCCCTGATTGGCCGATGTAACTCTTGCCGCACATACACTCTAATTTGTATATACCCTTCGGGTGTAGTCTTGGAAGTTGATCTTTATTAGGTGGTATGAGCTGATGTATTTTCTTCACTGTGTTATAACGTGTAGTGATGTTCTTCTTTCCTAGAACCCTCTTTAGTCTGTCAGTGACTCCGGCAACGTAGGGTAAGTAAGCATATGTTTATGACGGTGTCTCCGCAGCAACCTCAGCTTGCCTCTCCTTCTTCTTCTGTGGTCTTATTAATTTTTTGTTGTAACCATTTTTTATAAGAGCATCCTTGATGTGTTTGATTTCCTCCGGCTTGTGTTCTTCATCACTAATTTTCTCCGCTCTTCTTAGAAGTGTGTTGATGAGGGATCTCTTCTGTTGTGGACGTCTAGAAAGGGCAGCGTTGTTGTTGTTGAAAAGAATCTATCTTTTTTTTTAAACAAGTTGATAATAGCCAATACTGAATTGAAGTTTGAATACATCTGCACCAAGACACGTTTTGCTTAATTTTGTTGAAGTTCTAAAGCGTATCCGAATGCTCAATGTTTGGTTTCTACGTGTCTTCAAACCAGTAGTTCAAAGAACGTGTTTTGAATTTTCTTTCTGACAGAACTGGAAGGTTCCAAAGCCATATCTGTTTAAAATGTTTTCTCTGAAGTGTTGCTAACTTTAGCATTAAAGTGTGCATTGGAATACTGATGTATCCCAGAGTTAATAATTGCTACTTGTATACAGATACTGAATGAGTAACCGAAAATTATGGTAGTTACCTTTGAGACTATTAAAATTATTTTATAGACAAAAAATAACTTTATCACTATAAGATATTTAAAGGTTACACATAATTAAGTGGAAACATTGAAAGTTATTGATTGTTTGATAAAGTTTGTTTAAAATTCATAGATCATTAATTATTATATACCAAAAGGATTGATTAATTTAATTTGCGGAAAGTTTTACCACATGAAATCAGATCACTTAATAATTGCAATCTAACTATAGCGCAGTATTGTAAAATTCCATATTATTTTTAATCTTGTTACGTTTATGGTTTTTTTGCTTAGATGAAATAAAAAGGGAAAATCCGTATTTGTTCAGTTTAATCTACTTATCAATGTCATATTACGTTCTTTATTTGTTAATACAAATTTTTATTATAGGAGGCACTTAAGCTATTTATTCATTGATAATAATTGCTAGTGTTGTCGTTCCAATTGCTATATTGTTACAGAGCGCGATATTAGCAAGGTTTACTGTACACATAATCTTTAGTATTTGCAAAATTTTTCTACCGAGGTCTTTTTTTTTTTATTATCGTAAAAAGGTTTTTTTTAGTATTTTTGTTTTTATTTAAACGGCTAGGTTTCTTTCCAAGTCTGGAAGCTTTCATTGTACATCGCCGACATATTTTGAGTTTTTCAATTCCAGTTAAAGTCAAAACAAACTTTTTTGGGAATACGTTATATCTATTGAAAATCGTTAACTGCGTACGCAGTGAAAACTTTGGCATTAACTTTTAGGCTGTGAACGTTCCGTATTCATTTCCAATTTTCAACAATTTGTATACTGCAACCCAGTTTTGGATTCATATACGTGAATCTAAACAAAAACATCAAACATAAAATTAAAAATTAGATGAGATTTAGGCATTCTATTAATCGAAATTTAAGACCTTGTGCACGTTTCTTAAAAACAGTTCTCGATGTCGGTCTATTTTTTACTACACTGGGGCCAGTTAAATTGTGAATTGGACATGAGGGGATTAGTACATCCTTTAGATAATGGTGCGAGTCTACTCACGTTCACTTTGAAGTGATTTAAATTATTTAGGTTAAACGCGAAACTTTGTATAGAAATGTACAATTCGTTTTCTTCTGAATTTCTGCAACTCGGTTTCCTACGCCATGCATAAATTACCAGGTGTCATTTGAAAACAAGGCAACAAAATATTCATGTTATTTTAGTAAAATTGCTTAAGTAATGAAAATTATATTTGTTAACCTTCTGCCATTTTAGTAGATTGTTGAACTTCAATGCTCGAATACGCTGTACACTCGTTTTGAAAAAAACCGAGACAAACTGTTTCTGACCGTAAGAAGCCCTCGGTTCCCTGTAGGTGGTTCTATCTGTAACAGAAAACTTTGAAATAAAAGCTAGTAAAAGAGAAAATTAATTTTACTAAAAATATTCTGTAATAATTACATGCGTATTTTTTCAATAATGGGTGCTTTATAATATAGTTATTATTTGTGAATTTTCGTATTGTTTATGATGTGAAGGTTTTGCATTTATATATTTACGTAAATAAACGCTTTCAAAAAATCATTTATTAGAAATAACACATAAACTTTTCTTTCACTCATGAAAAAATAATGCTACTGTTATCTACTAGAAACTTATTATTAAATTTTAATAAATTATTTTTAGGCGTTTGTTTACGTGTACGTGCGAAACCCACACATTATAAATAATACGAAAATTGACAATTAATAACACATTATTAAGAAATAATATTTTTAATAAAATTAGTTTTCTTTTTTTCATGCTTTCACTTCAATGTTCTTAGCTACAGGTATTGGCATCTGTTGGGTTAGGTAGGATCGCCAACAGGGAACTGCCTACGGTCAAACCCGATTTGCACCATTAAAACTTCTGTTCGTTACAGAAAATTTGTCTCGATTTTTTTCAAAACTGGTGTACTCTAGGAGTTTTAGTGTTTACCGTCTTTTATAGCTATTTACAGTTAAATCTCGGAGTAATATACGGACATTTTTCTCAAACTGACTCCACACTTAATATGGTTCGTCATCATCACGATTTTTTTCTACCTTTTGGGTTGTCGATGTTGATGACGCAATTTTATTTAATTGCTTGGAAGACACTGGACAACTACAGTGGTGTTAATTGAATTTTACTTAGTGGTTGCAATTATTATATTCTAATTAAAGATCTTTTGTGTTGCCAACATCGCAAATTTTTGTTTGTTAGTGTAGTTACGTAATAAGCGAAAAAAAAGCTCTAGAGCGGTAAAGTAAAAAGTAGAAATTCACATAAAACTAAGTTTTCAAAGTCAATTATTGTATTACGAGTATGTGATAGGTGGAAAAGTAATTTAAAATATCTTGACATTCAATTAAAATTGAAAAAAAAACGATGTTAATGCCAATGTCAAATTTGACAGGTTTAGTAATAAACGGGCATTATATTTGTGGTGATTTTTTTAAATTTTTTCAAAACAGAATGTTTTACAACAGGCAACACAAAAAATAATGTACGTTACTCTCGTACAAACAAGTTTCAAAGCATAACTCTTCCTAACTTTCGACGCTTGTTACGTAAATTACTATTTTGTGCTGCCTTCATTGAAAACAACAATATTTGTTAGTGTAGTTCCGTAATGTTGAAAAAAACTCGAAATCAACGTAAAACTATGCTCTAATAGTCAATTATTATTAAAGTAGAAGTGTGTATCTGGTAGAAAATCTGTTTAAAATTTAGTTAAAATTAGAAGAGAAACGTTTTAAAAATCTCATAAATTTAAATATTCGAGCATTATGTATTTCGAAGTTGGTACAACGTAAAACATTCGAATTTCGAACTTAGAGATTCAGTTAATTAGAAATGTACTACATTATATTTGTGATGTACTTAATATATTTTTTTAAATTTTCTCAAAAATTTCATAAAGTGTAGGACAAAAAAAATGTATGTTATTCTGGGTGAAAGTCTTATAATATAACTCAGTTCCATGCAGTGCTTAACTTGGCGGCACACATTAACATTCGTTATGCTATGCTTTACTATCGACGCTTGTTTTAGAAATCACTATTTAAAATTCTACGAATAATATTAAGATAATGGGTGATTATCGAAATTTAATGATTTTCTTAATTGTGCGTAATGAATATCTTAGAATGTAACTGTCAAATTCAACTGTATCATGAGTATATTGATCTAACAATTATTTTACGACATTTAATTTCAGAAGAAACGAACAAAATTGTTCGGCGATTTTAAAATGTTTTTCTGTTCAATTTTCGGTTGTTAGGGTTATCAAAAAGTATACTGAAGTTAGACAAATCTACGACAAATTGCGTAGTGGACAGCCAAAGAAAACTTTAATTGAGATGACAGCAATTTTCGCAGACAGCTGAATTCTACACAATTAACAAAGATGCAGCGACGGCGCCAATATTTAGTTGGGTGGACAGAACTAGGCACAATGTTTTATAGTTCATTCATAAGTAAGATGTAGAGCACGGTAGAAGCCATTGGTTTCCGAGAAACAAAGACAACATTGTTTGCTATTGGCTAAAAAACACTGGACTACTATTTAGTGATAAATGCGTATGTCAGAAGGTTTCCTGGAGAAGAATTTACCCCAAAGTGTGTAATTCCAATAATCAGACATCTAACGTTCGTATGGTATGGGGTTGCATATCTGTTGAAGAAATTGGTTGCCTACATGGGGGTCTGTGGAATGATGAACGTTTGCGTTGTTCTTACAAGCTCTTTAGATTTAAATTTATATTTGAGTGGATTAATCGCCGTGTTGCCTATTCTAGATTACTTCAGTTATATTTTTCTATAATTTTTGTTATGCACTCTTTTCTTTGATATTAAATTTTGCATGTCTTTACGACTCACATTTCCGAAACCATTGGTTTTACTTAAAACATGATAACAAAAATAGTTTCAAAATTAAAAATAGAAATAATGGAAAAATAAACCGAAACTGAAAAGTTTCCGTTGTGATTCTGGATGGAGCACGACTTTTGAACGAAAAACTCTACGGTGCAGAAATCTAATTTTTCTAAACTGTTACTCTGATATTCTGAGAAATATATTTATATAAAATATTTGCATAAAAAAGCTTTAATAAAAAATAAGTGTCATAGAATTAAGTTTGCTAGCATTTTTGCAATTGTAGATTAAATATTTATTACTATTATGTATTTACTATTTACGATTACAGCGAGAACTTTTTATTTTTTTGAAACAAAAGTATATAAAACAAGTTTTCAATGTTGACTGTTCGGTTCTCATTCTTGACGAGTTCACAGAACTGTACCAAAACTGGATTAGTGCACCAGAAACAGTACAAATCTATACGAAAAATGATGTCAATTGTATTTTATAGGAAGAAATAAGAAACTTAAATCTCCAGGAAGCTTGTGGGCTAAGTACTTAGTGTTAAAATCGACAATTTTTCTTCACGACTGTTATATTGGTTGTTAATTGTTAATATTTGCGTGGTCGACAAAGCTTATATACAAAGCTTAAACGCGTTAACACGTTTTAGAAAACAGTATTAAACTAACATCGCCATCTGTGGACATGTTTACGATAGTTTCCCACTCTGTCAATGGCAACACTATTCCGGATACGTACGTACGGTGCGTATCAACCTATTTCTGACGCACTTTGCCACCCGCTTACATCAAAGCGTATTTTATTTTGTTTTTGAAAAACACGATCGCAAAATCTGAATACTATGTTTACCCTGAAAATCATTTCTAAATATTGATAAAGGAATTTTTGAAATCGGATCAGTAGTTTCGGTGATTACCTCATACATACAAACTTTACGTCTTTATAATATTAGTATAGATGTGTTTTTCATATCTGCATTTTTCGACTAAATTCACTATGCATTCTTTTTTATTCAACAAGGTGAAACAATATCACAGATAATTGCCAACTGAAGACCTGAAATGAAATGGGGCTATCGACGTAGGTATACGAATTGGTTTTAAGGGCTGAGACTGGAAATTACCTTATTTTTGTTATGGTTTTTTGGGTTGTTATTATGGCGGGTTCTGTAATTTGCATGCGCCATAGCATTAGGCGGAAAGTACATGTCACATGGAATTTTTTGAAACGCCGAAATGCAATAAAATGCATAAAATAAAATAAATTTATCAATAATTATATTTTTCATTCAGCATATATTAGCAAAAGCAAAACAATGTACGTAATTATAAAAAAAACGTCATTGTTAATACTGAAATTAAAAAAAAATTAGTAGCATGTCAAGGTACATTGAACATGAAATATCTGTTGTAATAAGCAAGAAAATACATATAAACAAACCAATTACAATTGAATAAGATAATGGGAATGATAAGCAATTATTTGATGTAAAAAATTGAAAAACATACATAGAGACCGTCACTACATATGCATATTATTGTTTTTTTGATATTGCTTATACTGTAATATGTACATATTTTATCCGTATGTGATTAAGTTCATACTCTAAAAGCACTAAACGATCTTAATTAAAGAAATGTTATCGTACAGTAATTGTGTTTTTTTAATATTAATTTTATTGTCGCAATTTCGCAATGAAATGCGAACACTTTTCCAGACTAGCTGAAAATCCGTATAGTTTTGACGAGATGTGCCACGTCTACAAGGTTCTTCATTGTAATACAATACATTTATGTTTTTTGAGGTCTACCACGTACAGCCACTATGGCGAAATGTTTGTTTAATTGAGAGATGCATACAATTTTTAAGATTTTAATGTCGGTATAAACAAATTAGGAAATGTAACAATAAAACAATCTTATCTCCTTGTAGTTCTCTTACAGGATGTCCGAACATAATGAAATATAGTATTTATCTCAGAAAATAGTAAAAATGTTTAACAAATTAAAATTTTCACACGAAATTTACAGCTTGGCATCGATCAATTCGTCAAACGGCTTTTCGAATAATTTCAGGTGCGATTGCTCTATTAGAATGTTACCTTTTGATATAAGGTAGATCTGGATCTGTTTAAAGAAAACCTTGAATCATCAGTAAAGCAGAGGTTTATGAAAATTTTTATCTTTCAAACCGATTCTTTAATTTTTTTAAAATTTTTACTTTTGATCTAAGTTACCTATAAATAGTTCTTAATTATTTCTTTTCTTAACCTTCTGATTACCATTGGGGTCTTTTTTTGACCTCAGACGTGTTGTTTTTGTTGTCTTTTCTTAAGTTTTTTTTACAACTGTCCCAATATTTTTTTAGCTGAGTTTCTTTCAACAATGTTTAATCATATATAACAAATTTTTCAATTGTTATTTGATTTGCGACGTAAAAAAATATTGTTTGGCAGACACAGAACAACACAAAAAGAGGTCGTTGTAAGATATGTCCAAGAGCAAATGACAAAAAATGTTCGGAAACATGTGAAAAGTGCAAACTCTTTGTATGTAAACAACATTGCCAGAAAAAAACTACAATAACATGTAATAGTTGTTGCCCTCACTAATTTATGTTTACATTTTATTTTTATGTTTTGGAATAGTTTATATGAAATCTAATGTTAATTTAAAATATTAATAAAGGTTACCATTACAAATTAATCGGTTTTTCTTTACAAAATAAGAAAAAACGCTTGGGGTCAAACCTGACCCCAGTTGGTAATCGGCGCCTCAAAAATTGCTTGGTAATCCGAAGGTTAAAAGATAGTACACTCAACTAAACAAAAAACGGGACATCTTGGTTAGTTCGATTGTAGTAGCGCTGTAAACTAGGCTTGTTAGCGATACGATCGACAATCATTCGTGGCCGCTCGCGATGCTATTCAAGAAATTCAAATTAGAAAAATAATAAACATTGACAATACCAGAAGATCAAATTGTTTATCCACAAAAACTAAAAAATTAATATATTCTTAATTGAACATGATCAAGAAACTTTTTTCTCTACATTCACAAGGTTACAGATCAAATAGGGAAGTTTTTTTTCGTAAAAACGCTATTAAACCCATATTCAACTCGACAGGCGAAATCTCTTAGGTTCTTCCTTCTCCCAAGGACAAATCTCCTACATTTCTATTTCAAGGTGTATATCAAATTCTTTGTTCATGTGGTTTAGTCTACATTGGTAAAACCGATCGTTCCGTCATTACACGTGTTTTCGAACATGATCGTTGTAAGGAAAAGGCATATTTCTAAGTCTACGGTATAGATTTTGATAACGTGTCGGTGAATGCAAAATCTCTATTCTTCTGCAATAGGAAAATCCGAGAAAGCATAGAAATCATCAAACATCTCAATAACTTTAGTCGTGATCATGGTTTCGAGCTATCCCCGTTCTGGGTCGTTACTCCCTTATTGAAAACACGCCTTTTCTACCGTAACCCAATTAGAGTCGAGTTTAACCAGCTGCGACGATACTTCTTCTTTATGTACGGAGACTACTTCTTCATAAGTCACTTCTATGAAGTTCAGTATATGGCTTGGCTCACACGTTGATTACCTAACTCTGTAGTGGTTCTTTGTTAGGTTGTCGTTTGCTTTTTCAATTTTATTGTTTTTTTTTCTTACCTTTTTAGGGTTTAGAATCTGGCTTGGTTTACAAGTTGATTACTTATTACTTTTTTCAGTTCTTTGATTTATCCCACGCCCTGATGAAGTCTTTACGAAAATGGGCACCCATGTATCAACCTAGGAGTAACATTGTGAATATAAGACTATTGCTTTTTTAAGGTTTAAACACATTTTAAGTAGTTGTTTTTTAATTTCTGTTTTTGGTCGAAACGTAAAAAAAGGCAATTATATCAAATGTTTTAAATAATTACTAACACATGTATAAAGACTTATTAACAGTGGAATGATTTAGTATCATATATTTGTTGCATTTTATTTTTATACAAAATATTTTCGTGTATAAATAAAATTGATTGCAACGCAGAACTACTTATTCTTTTTTTCGTCAATGCATATTTGCGCCCTTAGTCTTTTTCTACATTTTTTATTCTAACAATCCTTTTAGATAACGTTAATACAATCAATTTTTTTTGCGACATTGATTTGAATGTTAATACGTATGGATTTAAGGGCGTATAATCTTTGTAAGAATAAATAAATCAAACTTAATGTGTCATTACGTTTCCATACGTTACGTTTTTTTAGGGGTAGGGAGGTACCATCACTAGTATGATAAACAAAAAATTCGTATTTTCCTTGTCATCCATATCCTGCTTTACTATAATACGATAAATAATTGTTTTTATCGTATTTTTCAAGAATGTCAATTAAGAACAATGAACTATTTTAATTTTATATTTGTTTGCTATATTTAGTTTTTAAGACGCTGTAATAGTCTAAAAAAACTGACAAAGACTGTCGCTGTGGAAGAAATAATGCAATTGAAAATTTAATTACACTTCTTATACCTCATTGCAGTGCAGTACATTAATCAGTCATTCATAGTTTATCGTGTTAATAAAATATAGATTATTTATTAATAACAAATAATTAAAATATCTTCTAACTACATAAAAAAGCTATTTTTAAATAAGTTACAATTTTCAATTCATATTTTACAGTAGGCTCAAGAAGATATTTTTTAGCGTTACCATCTAAATTGAAATTGAAATTTGATCCTAGCTAGTAAAAAAAACCTCATTTTACATGTTCACTGTTTTTATTTTATTGAACATACGATATTTTATTGAACATACACATAACGTGTATGACCTCTTTGATTGTCTATGCATTTTTACAGTCGTCTAGACATTGATGCTATAAGCACACGTACGTAATAGTCACTAAGCAGTTTTAATGGCGGCAATTAATTGTTTGCGGCCTCTGTCGATTAAATTGGCTCTCTGTTGTTTCCGGATGGTACGAACAATTTGACCCCAAACGTTTTTTATTATATTGAAATTAGGGCTTTTTGCTGGCTACGGTAACACGTTTAGGTTATTTGCTGTACCCAGTTTTGCACCAACCTGGATGCATGTTTAGGGACATTATCCTTAAAGAACAAATAAAATTAATAATAACAGTTGTAATGACTATAACTAGCCTATACTCTGAGTAAATGTTGGATTCTTGTTCGACGTACATATTGTAATAGCGGAGAAATTAAGATAACTTTAGTATTAATGAATCTCACTTGTTGAAAGATGTAATCGTTCTTCAGATACAAAATTTGGTCAGAAGCCTGCATGAAGTTGTTTAAAATACCTAAGTAGCCTTCTGTATTAATACGACCCTCAATCACCAAACAAACGCCTGGGTCAACCCACCCAACTTCATATATTTCTTAAAAAGTATTTGTTATACTTTTTGGAGCTTGTGTAATTAACTCCATAACGACGTTTTTTTGAAAAGTTGTTTCGTCGGTAAAAACAACACGATTTCAAAAATCTAGCGGTTCATTGACATAACGCTTTGCAAATTCCAAACGCTTATTAACGATTTGAGAGGATGCCACTTGCTTATCTATGAATCGCGGTTGTTTACTCATAAACAGGAACGAGCGACATAATTATGCTAAATATGCCTGAATGAAATCTACTCAATACAGTTTTAGAATTATTGATTTATTAGATTAAGATCGATCTGTTATCATGATGGATAATCCAAGCAGGTATATCATTTCAAGGTTTATCAGGAATCTTAATTTCTGCTGGTTCCTAAAATCACTATTTGGTAAATTAATTTTATATTGGACTCACAAACTGAAAATAAACTTTAAAATTATCCGGGCTCTACAATTATCCGAACCCCTAAAACTAAATCACCACGTAGCAATTGACCTAACATCTTTCTTATACATATCCTTATAATGAATAGGGTTTTAACTATCTAGTTACAACCAGAATAATTTCTTACTACTAGTGCTCAGATTTTCTTATACAACCAAAGCGATATTGTCCTCAATGAAACGGAATTTTCCTATAAAGACCAATGCTATAAGTTTTCTTATAATTGCGGAGTTTCTACTTTACGATGAATACGGAATTTGACACAACGAAACCCAAGTAACAACATTAAATATCACGACAAAATGCAGTACCATGAACCAAATATCATGGCGAAAGTGTGATAACGAAATTTGATTAATGGCCGCGTGCGTTAACCGTAAATTTAATACGATAATCTTATGTTTTGTAATTCCAATTATTAAAACGGAAAGTACATGCCTGATATTCGTCTAGATGCCGTTAGATTAATTCAAAACTTCCATCAATATTCTTAAACTCAACAGGAATTTATCTAAATTTGCACGACTTTTTTATTTGCATACGGGAAACCATCAATGCCTTCCCAAAGCAGAAATGCGTGCCATTTTCCCCTACCTGAGCACGTCTTGCGCTAAATGCATTTTATTTTATACGAAACGACAGCGGCATTACAACATTTTCTAAGACGTTACACTTGATAATTTTTTATTCCAGCATTTTATTCGGTCTTGTCCGTGCGGTTAACTGGCATCTCGAAAATTCCATGTGATTTTGAGTAACGTGCCACTAAAACCTGTTGATCGTGTGTTTGCGATACCACTTAACTCAGATACGTTCCGTCGTAGTCCGTGAAATCATAAGCATTTCAGCAATTACTCGAACATTGAACCCGCGCGCTAACTCCGCTATGATTTGAGCTTTCAAATCAACACTCGTATGTGCAGGCAGTATCAAAAACAACTAACTATTTCTAGAAACACTTACTAAGTTGATGTTATATTTCTACTAAATCATAAATTAAACTCAAAAGTACAATTACTTTGACAATAATTAAGGGTGGCGGTAATTCACATTCACAATTCACATATAATAAATATTAGACCGACAAATTAATAATTTGATCACAACTACTTAAACGCTAAAAATAGTAAATGAATATAAAAGTAAAATACTTCATTGTTCTTAATTGACATTCTTAAACAATACAATAAGAAGGATTATTTATTCTATAATAGTAAAGCAGGATATGGGTGGCAGGGGAAATACGAATTGTTTGTTTACGATACTATTGATAGTGTTTCTCTCGCCCCTAAAGTTACGTAACCTGGAAATTCAATGACAAGTTTGATTTATTTATTCTTACTAAAATTGTACGCGTTTAAATCCATACGTATTAACAACATTAAAATAAATGTCTTATTTTTTTAGTAGTGTCGCAAAAAGAAAATTGATTGTATTAACGTTATCTAACCAGATTGTTGAACTAAAAAGTCTTTCTGATGGATGGATGGTATATCTCTAATCTTTTTTTGATGCTTGGATTGTTTTTTGAATTAGTTTTGTTGATTCTAGATGGTCCAAAATCTGTAATATAAAATAAGTTTAGGCAAAAAAACGCTTAAGATGACTTATGTACGTCAGTGAAAACTATGGGATGAAAGTAATCTTTAAGTAAATAGATATTTTGTAGATCTTTAATTCAAAAATTAGAGATATGTAAACTTAGAGCTTTTCCAATTGTTTAATGTTTAAGTTTATAGCTATTTTTTGTCGTAATCGAACATCTGATTTGACGAAAAGTTGCGTATTTCTTTCTCTTTGCTTCAATGTTAGATTTATTCAATTACGTATTTATAGCAAGCGCCACAAAATATAAATTCCGTTTTAGGATTGTGGCGTTACTTTTTTGAATTTATTATATATTTTGTTAACCTGAAGCAAAAAAAAAGATGGATTTAAGTCACAGTCATTCTTATTAAAGCAATGATTATTTTTCTTTATTTTCGATATCAAAGTCAATTGTTATTGCGCAAGAGGAAGCTATCCTTGAACTGAGTATATATAATCATTGTTTTAAATGGTTTTCTACGAATAACACAATGTAAAACTGTCAGGTTAAATGGAAAATGATGTTTTTAATCCTAGGTTTTTTTTTAAATTTTTATGCAGTTGTACTTTTGAACGAAGATTCTGGATTCTTATGATTTAAGAAAATTTTTTTAAACGATTTTAGATCTAAAACGAATTAATAAATTCGTGATGTAATTGTTGATTGGATTACTATATTAACGGAAGTGGGTCATATTTCTTCATTTAGCACTGTTACATTTTGCTACTTCAATTTAGAAAGGCGAATCAATATTGAGGTCATATTTTGTGTATATTTGATGTGTTTTATGTTTAAAAAACATTTTATTTCTTAAGCGTTTTTTTATATCAAACCAATATAATACAGGTGTAAAATTATGTTTTTAATTAAAGAATCAAGTTCTCTGAATCTACAATAAATATACTATACGCTTTTTAAATTTTTGAAGTACTGTTAAATTTAGCAAATATTGAGGATTTGATTAATCAACACTTGTGGTAGATTCCGTTGTATCTTGTACTAACAACGACTTAACACCAGCGCTAGACTTTTCGCTGCACAGATAAGGTTAACTTTTTAATGTACGAATAACAAATTATTTTGATATTTTTGAGAGATGAGTAAAAATTTAATCGTAAATTAAACAATTCTGAGTGACTAATAGAAATGTATTCATCATTAGAACGATGTTAAGTAACAAATCAAAATTCAAATGTCATTCGAATGGAAACTGATGAAAAGTTATTTATCATTCCAATGGTATTTAAGTGACGAATGAAAATTAAATAACAATGTAGATACTATAGTTTACACTTAATAGCGGCGACGTTTAGTACTTGCTTGTTGTTTGTTGGTGAAATTTAGTTTTAATCGCAAGAAACTTTCTGTAAGGGATTCTGTTCAGCGTTTTCCAAACATCGACTTTCAGTAGACCCAGTCTTGGTCAAGTCGGCCACATTTAGGACAGGCTAAGCAGGGATTTGATTTCAGGAGAAAAAGGATTCACTTATTATGGCTTGTGATCAGGAAACTGACTTCTTTAAAATCAACTACACTTTTTACTGTGTAAAGTATGTAAGGCGTTAGAAGTTTTGGACCAAACTTGTCAGAAATGTTTAACTAGTGAAAGGTACTAGTTAATTATAATTTCATTCAAAATAATTCAGTAGCCATGAAAATTTGACGTTTTACTTGTTGTTACAGTCGAAGTTATTGGGTATATTTCTTAAGAGATAAGTCTATTTCGTTATTGTTTTTGGTTGAATTTTTTTTGTTTTTTTGTTCTTTGCGTTTTGAGGCTGCGATTATGCGGCAACGTAAAAATTATCGACAACAGTGAAACGACGGAGGTCGCATTATTGGCTTACGTGAAAGTGGTTTTTTATTCAGGGAAATTTTTAACCGTAACTAATCTTCTGTAGTACGGTGCATAGTCTAGAGAAGGTCAAAAAAGTCCTAGACGAGGAAGTGGACCGCCAACACAAAAAAATGTGGTTTAGAACCGCCATCTGCTATTAATGGCATTAAGAGACCGATTCTCGAGTACAAGATAAATAGTCTATCAATGGTTTCGAAACGAAGGACGTTTTGTAACCTTTCGTACAGTTTATCGTCAAATTAGAGCTTTTGGCTTGCGGTCCTATCGACCACATCGTGTGCTTTCGCTGACGTTTGGTGTGGGGTACCTTGCGACTGTATTGGGACGTGGAATGGCATAAGGTGATCTTCAGTGACGAACGCACGATGGTCGCATGATGTCAGACATAGACGTGGAGAACATCGCAATGGCAGTTTTCTGTTGAGCGGCATGTTTACCTCACTGGGGGTTATGGGGTGCTATTGTTTATGGAAATAGGTCGCAGTTGGTATTCATCTGAGGCAATGTGAATGTTCACCAATACGTTGATGAAGTAGCAGAACCCCATATTCTTCTATTCCACCAGGAGCTGGAGGATCCGATTTTGCAACAGAATAATGCCCGTCTCCACATTGCAACCAGGCATTGTATGGAGCGCTTCGAAGTGACTCACGTCAATATCTTGCCGTGACCACCCAGATCTCTTAACTTTTTGTCTATCGAACATGTGTGGAACATGATGGGTAGACTCAAGCAGTTAACCAATCGTGCACAGATACTATAAGCTTTACAGATTGCTTGAAATGCAATACCTCAGGAAGGAATCGATCACTTGGTGGAATCTATGCCAAGAAGAGTGCGGTAGTGTGAAACTAATAGGGGTGGTTCAACACATTCTTAATAAAAAATGTTTTACTACCTTTGACTAGTTAAACATTTCTGCCAAGTTTGTACCAAAAATATCACAAAAAAGAGGAATTATAGTTTTTTGTTGCTGGACACTTTGCATACTAAAGCTTTTATTGTGTTATGTTTAAAGATAGTGAGATTTCCCGCAGTTGTGGATATTGAAACATGATTGGATTGAGAAAAACTACTAGGAGTAAATGTTTTAGATCAACTCGTTACCAAGTCTCTCTTAAAGAATCTTTAGCGTGATTTTGACGGTAATTTGTAATGGTGTACTTTTATAGGTCGGTTGATGAGCTTTTTAATTGCTAGCAGTATATGGTGATGCTTGAATTTGATCTTTTGCTTCTTTAATAATGTTTCTATTGTCTCTTTAATCTTTTAAGACGTTGCTTGGAGCTATTGTTTTATTTAAAATGGTTCGAGAAACCAGTTCAAAATTTGATAGGTAGATTTTGATATAGGATAGCTTTAGACAGCCTGGTCTTGCAGTCAAGATTAGTTTTCGATTTAATCTTAACACTTAAGTCAAAGTTAGTAGTGTAGTAGTGTATGTGTGGTTTGTAGTATAACTGCCATAAAATAGTGATGCATATAAGGACATTATTGCACTACTACTTTTGTTTAGCAATGTTATATACGTGATATATACGGAAAACAAAACAAAATGAACAGGCTGTAATCATTACGAATATTTATTGTACTCCCTATAAAAATAGAAAAGACGCTTACCACATCTCGACAAGTTGACAGGTTTATCATTTTGTACGTGTTGTCAAACATAGTGAAGAACTTCCTAACTCAAAAACTACCAGAATCGTGGAGTTTGGACAGGAAATCAACAACTACTGCTGTTTCCTGAGTGAATGGGACAGTCGTGCACCCGATCGTCGCTATATACAGAAAAAAGGACTACTTCGGATTTAAAAAAATATTACCAATGAATTATTGGTTGATCTTGAAAACGTATGAGGGTTAGTGAGGCAAAAATTAAAGAGGGAATATTTGTGGAAGCACAAATACGAAAAGTTGAAGATGGCGAATTTGACAACATGCTGACTGAGTTGTACTTAGAGCATGGAGAGCTTTTAAAGACGGTTGTGATCAATTTTCTTGGAAATGTCAAAGCTGAAAATTACGAAGATCTTGTAACTTATGTAACTGAATTACTTCCCATATAGCACAAGTATGTAGCATTTAAGTACAACGTATGTACTGATACGAATAATGTACGCCCATCGTACGTACATAGTACATCCAATAGACACTGCTGCACCAATGCAGCGTGGAATATAAAAATTTTATGGTGCTATCAACAAGAGTCAACGCCCACAATTTATGAGTTATAAAAGCGTTTGTTTTGCTGTGTTCAATATGTCGAACTTTGTGCCAAATAAAGAGGATCCGCGGACAACATAATTTTTTTGTTTTTATTTGAAGAAAGCTGCTGATAATCATGCCGATTACTTTGAGTAGTTAAGGAGAACATGCTCTATCGCAAGATACGTGTGAACGATGGTTTCGACGTTTCAAAAGTGGCAATTTCGGTATTCCAGACAGGAATAACCGACAAACAAGTACGAAGATGTGGAATTGCAAGCATTATTTTACGAAGACGATTCACAACCACCAAAAAACAAGTTACGGAGCAATTGAACGTTAGTCAGCAAGCTGTTTCCAATCGACTACGAGAGATGGGAAAAATTTAGAAGGTCGGCAGATGTGGTATCCCCACATGAGCTGAACGAGAAGCATATGGAAAGGCGCAAAATCGCATGTGAAATGTTGCTTGTTTTTACATCGTATTGAATATATTTTGTGAATTTTACAAAAATATAATTAACTTAAAAATGATCAATAAACGTTTACCTTTTCTATCACACCGTTGTTTCTTGAAAAGTTGTTTTCCGGGAAGTTGCGTTAGATGCGCACGCTCTATATTTACATTAAAAGTTACATTCTGCATTTTTAGTTTTCGGTAGACGTTCCGTTGTCACTTATTACTCGACGTCGTGTTCGACTTGGTAGCGGTATCTTCAGTTGCAAACACTCATTTCTCGCTAATGGAATCTTCGGGAAGTGGTCGAAATAAATCAATTGCAAGCGTCTTAAAGCGCTGATAAGATAAGATTTGTAGTAACCCAGAACGTTTTAAATTAGTGGGCTTATAACTCTGGCAAGCTATACATTTTTTGACATGGTTGGTGACATTTAGATGCATAGTGTGCCACTTTACTCGATGTCATAGTGTCCGTTGGTAGATAAGTCATAGTGTTCGGGCAAGACTTCTTCAATCTTAGATTTTGGGACAACCGATTGAGTAGATTCAGTGTCAACATCAGGCACATAGCCATACAGCACACCAAATTACAGGACATAACCACAAGTCCATTGAGTATAATCAGTTACATTTAGGTTGTCCGATTCAAAGCTATCTATAATTTTTTTGATGTCTGAATCGCGCTTTTGTTCGTCTCTAAGATTTCTTACAGATTCTTGTCGTAAGAGCGTTGTTCAGTGCTAACTGAAACAATTCGTTGTAGATCAGCGTCCAAAGGCGGTTGTGAAAGATAGTCGGCTATGACGTTGGTTTTTCCAGGTATATAATCTATTTGTAGATCGTACCTTTCTAACACCAAGCCCCAACGAGCTAAGCGACCACTTGGAGATTGCAATGACATTACCTATTTGAGAGGTTGATGATTAGTTTTGTAATAATAACTTGTGATTCTTCTATATAACCTCGAAATTTTGTTAGAGCATACACCAAACTTAGAGCTTTACGTTCCATACAACAGTAATTGACTTCAGCAAGAGTGAGAAGGCGACTGATATACTCCACAGGTTTTTCATCTGCTCCCTCCCTCTGGAGTAGACATGCTCTAATAGCGTATGAACTTGCATCACGTTTGATTATATAAGGCACATTTGAATCTGCTTGTCCCTAAATTGGAGGAGACGATAATACATGTTTCTTCAGCATCTCTCCGCTAAATTTTGCTGCTTTGCGAATCAGTAAACTAAGCAGTGTCGAAATATCGGCGAAATTGCCGAAACCATCTACACGTTTGTAAGAACGAGATGACATACTTGACGTTAGTAGGTCGTGGCATAGCGTTATACAAAAGATCGTCAATCCTAGGCAACGGGTGTTTGTCAGGCACCGTGAGGGAATTTAAGCAACGATAATCGTAAGCACTCACTTATTTCGGAATGCCATCGACAAGTCGAATTGTATATTCAATGTAAGGAGTAGGTTCATGTACACTTTTATAAACATTTTTATAGTCAGTCAACAATCTTTTGCGACGTTGTTTTTTTACGGTACTTAATGAAACTGCATTATTTTCTCGAGTAAGGTAGTTACATCAATTAAATCTCTATCTGTGTTAGAGATGGCCGTAGCGAGTACGGGACACGGTGGTAAATAAAATGCGTACTTTGTATAAGTAGCGTCTTCGAACCACCATTAAATTTTTGGAATTTTTAGCACAGCATTGCTATTGGTAAGGAAATCTACACCCAGACCTGTTTTGTTTTCTTGGTGAGAAGGCACAGCCATAAAACTGGTTGACACAATTCTTCCTTTTAAAACAATGTTGCATTGAAAAGTAGGGCGTCAATCAAGTTAATCCCTTTTTTTTAGGAGGAAACAAAGACACAATTCATTCAGTTAATTGCGACGTTTCGTGTTGATAAACCAACACTTCATCAGGCCGTTCCAATAAGTCAGAAAGAAACTAATTAAATAAGCAATTGTAATTAATTCTAAAACATAAATTACGACAAACACGACAAATATACGATTTTTAGACACCCTACTTACCATTCTAGGAGGCGAACCTTTTTGTCGATTTTAACTTCCATCCTTCAATTATGGCGTCATATAACACCTTGCCGATTCACTAAACATTGTTGCATTAAAAATTTTCAACAACAACTTCTCTAGAAACGTCATCAGCAAGTGTCATTGTAACTTTGTCCGTGGCAAACAAACTTGTTTTTTAAATACGTGTACAACCTATATCTAGCAATACTATATTTTTCTCCGGTATCCGATTGGCATAAATATGAACTTCAGTCATTAATACATCGAAAGGCTGATATTGAGGACATTGAGATCTTACCTATCCTGGGTTGCCACATCCAAAACAGACAAGTTTCTTAATAAAAGTTGAAGAATTATTTTCAACAATGGGTTATTGTGAACGTACTAGTGAGGCAGCATATTTTCTCCAACCGTCTTTCACATGGCAATAATTATGACAATAAGTGCATTTAGTTCTAAGTTTTAAAGACTTATCAGTAGCAATGAAAAGATTTTTTGTGGTAAGCAAACATCATATTTGTCCATAACATTTTGTTCAATAGATCGAGTTTTGTCAATAAGAGTAGAAAAATCAGTAATTTCTTCTCTTGGTAACCGCGTTCTAATTCTAGAATTGAAAAGACCACAAATCATATTCAATTTATGAATTTCGTGTAATTCAGGTTAGACAGACAAGTGCGATAACACAGAGTGAGCAACATTGGTCCGTTGGTTCCTTATCACATTGTTCTTTAAAAAACAGCTTCCGATATATTTGGTAGGGCGTTATAACCGAAAGCATGACGCAACGACTTTAGAGCTTCATCACAAGACGCGACAGTAGCTTTTATACCATGCCACTAACTTGCAGCATGACTATTAAGTAGCATTAACAATTTTTTAATAATCGCATTTTCATCTGTAATATTTAGAGAATCTTTGTACACTGCGATAGCATCTATAAATGCATCACAATCTTCTGTTTTCTTGCCGGAAAATCTAGAAAAACGCTTTTCTAGAATTTTGGGGAACCGTTAAATTAGGTGGAGTAAGAATATTTGCAATGAGCGTTTGCAATTGTTTGTCAGTCATATTAATGGTAGGGTGTACCATAACTTGATTTGAACTTTCCGTATCAGACTCAATTTTTATAGTCGGATTTTTGTCAGGCGGACGGATGGTACGGCTCCGTAAGTTATGCATCATAAACAATGTTCCTAATATACTAATTAGGTAAAATTAGTTGTGGCGTTTGAATTTCAATTCGATAATTTTAGATGCAGACAAATGGATACGATTGGAGAGAATGCTGGGAACATGCTGTATACACGTTTACGAAAATAATTAATAATTCAATGAAATAAATCACCTGGATTTTAAGTTTATATGCACGAAATTGAAAAGCAAGGTTACGTTTAATTATTGCACAAAATTATAAAAAGTTTTCATGCACGGATTCTCGGCTGCCACCTCGGGCCAAAATTACGTCTTACGCTATAAATAACTATTAAATGTTTATATTTAGTTTATAATAAATGTCAATGAACAGATAAGCAACACGCGGTTGTATGATTGTATGAATAAGCACTGCGTAACATGATATATTATGCGTGGAATTTCCCACTAAACGGCATCTTCAAATAAGATGAAATTGTACTTACGATAAGTTCTCTTACGTTTACTGCACTGTCGAAACTTTCCAAATTCTTTTATAGGTTTCTGCATAAGTTGTGACTTTTAAAATTGCGCTATAACAGCCCCACGTTGGGCGCCATTAGATGTAGCGTTATTATTTAGTATAATTTCACACGACTGGAATAAAATTAATACCTAAACATTCACAAAAATATATTTAACTTAAAAATGATTCGTACACGTTTACGTTTCTTCTTGAAAAGTTGTTTTTTCGGGGAGTTCCATCAGACGCGTTCGCTCTACATGTACATTAAATGTTACAGATTAAAGTTATCCTCATAATTTCGTGGTGTTGATGCCTAGACGGCTGCAGAAATACATGATGAACGAGGTTATTTAATTTTATTTTATTAGCTGGTATTTACAATTGTATAATTGTATTGTGTATTATTAGAAGAAGAAATTATTCATTAAAAAAAAGTGTTTATATGTTTGTACTTAGAATCAGGTAGTGTCCCGTTTTTTCTTTTATTTGAGTGTACAAACAATAGTTCAATATAATAAAGTTTTGTTATAATTGAATTTAGTTTCAGTTTATTAATCAATTGTTAGCATTGCAATTGACCGGTTTAATTGTTAACTGCAACTAACGATTGAGTTTGTAGTTGTCACTTGCTAATTTTGAGTACAATTTAATTCTACTCAAGATTACGTTTACCTAAAGTCTTTTTTAATGTATTAATAACGCCGTATCTTACAAATGATAACACGTAATTTTTGTTTTCAGGACTTGCTGGTTGTATATCAACTGTACTACACGATGCAATAATGAATCCAGCAGAAGGTAAGCTTTTGTTTCGTATTTTTGTCATTTTATAATGTATTTTTTAGTTGTTAAGCAACGAATGCAAATGTATAATTCGCCATACAACTCGGTAATCGAATGCATGCGAAAAGTTTACAAAGCAGAAGGGATACAGGCCTTCTATAGATCATACACGACACAACTAATGATGAACATACCCTTTCAAAGCATACATTTTATGGTATACGAAGTTGCGCAAACAGTAACGAACAAAGATCGTAAATATAATCCGCCCGCTCACATGGTTAGCGGCGCTCTAGCTGGAGCTATAGCAGCTGCAATAACAACACCTTTGGACGTTTGTAAAACATTGTTGAATACGCAACAGGGAGAAAAGGCCACAGGTTTACTTCAAGCCATTAAAACAGTATATAGGCTGGGCGGCCCTACTGGATATTTTCGTGGAATACAAGCTAGGATTTTATTTCAAATGCCGGGAACGGCAATTTGTTGGTCAACTTACGAATTTTTCAAATATTTCTTAAGTACAAATAGGTTCGACGAAATGAGATTGGTAACTCCATCAACGGTACTTGCTGAAACAGATTCATCACATTTAATAACACCTTCACCTTCTACAGAAAAAGTAAGTTTAAAACCGCGCGAATTACCAGCTATGTCTGGAGCGGGGTTATATGGATCCATATCATTTAATACCATGCATACGGCAGATACCAGTTTTTCGAATAGTAGAGACAGTACGATATTCGATATAAGTCATACATAGTGATATTTGTAAGTATTATTCATTTTTCCGATAAATCATTGTTTATATTTTTTAATAAGGCGGATGAACATCTTTGTAATGAGAAAATTATCGTTTTTAGTTTTTAATTATTTACTTTAAATTGAAACAGCGCGTTAAGAGTGCCTTAACAAATGGTTTTTTATGGCATCTTATTAATTCAGTCGTTCATCGAAAGATAAACATTCCTAATGGAGTTAAAGACTAAGTTTTGTGCTAGAACTGCATGTTGTATAAAATTTCGTAGGTGAGAATATAACATTAGTTCGATGTAAATATAGCTGTCGTCAAATCGTGCGGAGTAAAATTTTTTTTGTTGGCTGTTGACTTTTAAGGATTTAAATTTGAAATAATGTAACCTACGCGTTTATGTTGGTTAATAGCGGATACTTTTAGTCTGCGTCTTCAAGGTTAACTGCCAAGAGAAAAGAATTGTACTTTAAATTGAACCATATCGGTATTTCGAATTTTGCAGTATATGCAAGATTAGTTTTGTAGAAACAAATTAGTGTTTTTAACGAGAGGGTTAAATTGAGCACAGAGCTAACTACTTAATTGGTTGTAAATATAGTGAACCTTTGGCAATACGTTAACAATTTAACTTTCATCGTATTAACTAGTGCTAAACTGTTAGTATTAATTAATCGTCGGAATTCAAACGTGTAGACTTGATTTTAAACGATTAATTTTCTTAGCGACAAAGACGTTCATCCACGAAACATTTTGACAATATGAAATTGTAAAATATCACGGTAGTCAATAGGAGTTTGTAAAAATATTCTTCGACTATAAAATCACAGTTGGAGGCAACTTTTTAATTTATCGATTGATATTTGTTCATTGATTGTTGGATATTAAAAATGCCTATCGGCATTTTTTAATTACGTTTTTGACTAGTTTGAGGCTCACATTTTTCTTTGAAATGAGGTATAGCAAATTGCTGGGTCAAAATATTGTGTAGTCAATATTTCTTATTAAATGAACCCCGTGGGTGACTTGTTTTAATTAGTCATATGATAGCTTATACTTCCACTGATTATAAATATAGTGAAGCGTTATTACGCTTTTTTCGCGCGCGCGATTAAAAGCAACAGGACTTTTTTTTTTAGTTTTTTTACCATAGTGGAGTTGGCGAAAGTAAAAATTGTTTGAAAAATCAACCGTTGACGTAATCTTATTTACTGTAACGTTAAAAGCGGAGATAAGTTCTATCTAGAAAGTTTAAAAATAGAATGAAGTAAATATGCTTGTATAATTCTTCGTCAATTTGGATTTATATTTAGGTTCGAGCTCTAAGGAACACCATTTGAGCTCAGTATTAATAGTACGTTGTTATCCAAATGCTTTAACTTTATTTTAATGTATGTAACGCTATCTTGGCTGTGATAAAGTCCTTATCGACAATTTATGTATGATATTGACTTCGTTCAGATGGGAGTACTATCATAACGCTGTTTTTTTAAAGCGGGAAGTTGAGTGTTAAGTTTTTTGCATTTTTGCAAGTGATTTAACATTCAACTGCCGCTGTCCACGTGTGATAAGGGACCTTGTCACTATTTATATTAGGTACTTTTACGTTGTATAGGATATATTGTTTTGTAAAATAAAAAATTTGTAAAAAGGAGTTATTTCAAATGTAACAGATGTTTATGAAAATTGATCGGTAATTATATTTTGTGTTTGTTGAAATTATACTGAAATACAAATTATTTAAATAGAACGATTTCGTTACCGTTTGTAATCCATCGATTTTCCTTACGTGTCTCCTTGCTCCTTGTGTGTAAATTGTCTCTTATATGTGGCGATTTAGAGGTTCCACCCGAGTATGATCAGAACCTTCGTATTTGTCGACAAAACACGATGGTGCTTTGAGAAAGAGTTATAAAAATAGTTTGGTAAATGTTCTATAGAAGGATCATAGACGTTAATGAACACCTTGGAGCTATTAGTCAAAACCATTAACGGAGAGAAAGCGCGGTTGTGTGCAGATTCCGTTTACAAATCCGAAGTGGTACGAACACTTGGGGTATGAGCAGTCTGTGAAAAGGAATCTTCGTGCATCATCGACAGGAGAAAACATATGTATTGGGAGTGTCTGGAACATTGCAAGACCGACACTTATTGTTATCGACTGCTGCTTATTCTGAAACATGGTGGTGCTATGAATTCAAGTTCGAAGCTTAATGATAAGTCTTAGGAACAAATAGACAATGTGTGTATTCAGATGGACTCTACAGTTAGCAGCGGCCGAAAAAAAAGCATAAGCGGCTTTGTTACAATTATCTTAACTTCTCAAGCCCGCAAGTTGAATTATCAGTAAAATAATTAATAACTGAGACCTGTTTTTTCAAGTATGTAGATTTTTTTAGAGAAGACATTTTGTTTATTTAAAATCTTACATTAAAAAATTGACTGCATTGTGGAGGAGGAGGAGGACGAAGTGGACCCAGCATACCACCCGAACTTGCTTGGTACAAGTTCACCACAAGAGGGATAGGTTCAGTAAGGACATGTTGCGAATAAATAGGATAGTCTTACATGACGAGTGGTATGGGCTAAGTATTTGTGTGTGTTAACAGGGGACGTGGTTTCACGAGGCACCTGCCTTACGGCTTATTCTCGCTTCTAGGTTAATACCAAGTCTGTAAAAAAAGGATCTGCATATAGCTAAGGGAAAATAAAGAAAGACAGAGTATTAATCAAACAGCGACAGCTAAAACGAAAATCAAACGTGTTATTTAACTAAAAATGTAATAAATTAAAGTGACTAAATAAGCATGCAATGTTATATACCGAAACTACACAGGGCTTAGTCTCTCTTTGCAAAAAGTATACATACATTTACATCAGCCAACAGTCTAAGGATGGCCTGAGGGGCTAACAGGTCGCCTCGAAAGTCATCGAATTCGCGACAAGCGAGAATTCGATATGCTGGGGTGTCAGAAACTTCACACGACGGACAGCTGTCGTCATCCAAAACGCTAATCAATTTTAAATGATGAGATCCGTCGTGTGAAGAAACGAACTGCTTCTTGTCCGGTGACCTGGGACATTCTGACCCAGATAAGGATATCCGGAATAAGATAGTAGGCGTTATGCTCTTTCCCGGGAGTCTCCCACGACCGCTGCGATTCATCCAGGAGAAGGAAATGGACCCACCAACCACCCGAACTTGCTTGGTTCAAGTTTGCCACATAGAGCATTGAACGATTTATGATATAAATTTCGAGATGAAGGATCCTCTGTTTAGACGAATTTGATGGGGGGCTATATTACAGGTTCGTGCTTAGAGAGCACGAAGTTTCGCGAGGCACCTACCTTTCGGCTTATCCCCACTTAGGCAAGAAACCAAGTAGGCGGGAAAATAAAACGTTATTGTAATGAACAGGGCGAGGTCAGTTAGTCAAGTCAGCTACGGCTAAAAAGAAACTGAAAATGTTAGTAAAACTAAAAATAATCAAAATAAAATACTCTAAAATAGTACGCCCCCATGCAATTGCCGTACTTCGTCGTAGCTGACTGTATAAATAAATCAAAATGCCATGCAAAAATAAATTAAGTTAGACTCTGGTTTTACGTTTGACTCTGGTCTCTTCTAGCGAATACAATGAGTTCGTTAACGTCGGACACTAGTATAAGGATGGACTCGGGATACGGGTTCACTCTGATTCTTAGGGTAATCCGGTCATCATCGAACTTGCGACAAGCGAGAATCCTATGTGACGGAGTATCAGGAACACCACATGACAGGCATCGACCGTCATTTGAAACGCATCAGCGTTTCAGATGGCAACGGAACCCGCCGTGCGATGTGAGAATTTGGACGGCCGCTCGTCCCGGATCGTAGGACATGTTGAGGATATTGGGTATCATGGTATAGGCGTTACGCTCCTTATGGGACGCATCCCACAGCCGCTGCCATTCATCCAAGATCAAAATCTTGAGATGACGCTTGACGGCCGAAAAGGAAGGAAAATCTGCGGTCGAAACTTGCTGGTCTAAAAAGGTACAAGTGCCAGCTCTTGAGAGAACTTTGATGCAGTATGTTTCCTGCAATAGGAGATGCAGAGGGGGATATTTTGCCACGACGCATAAGGAATCGATAGGAACTGTACGATATGCCCAAGGATAGTACGAAGGAATAAGGACTGTAGAGATCCCAGTGTCCTGACAATATGGGTATGTTTTAAAGGAATCAAAGGTGTTTTGCTTTATGGATGATGACCACAGATTTATTTTTTTTTTGTAAAGCCGTGGATTTTGTCTTTAGCAGTAATGGTATTTTCATTCCGCCCTTGAAGGCTTTTATTCAGGGTATTCAAATGCTCAAATAAGTCAGAAAGAAAAGCCAGTTTTAAAAAGAATTCAAGGGTCACAAAAAAAAATTGGCGTATTCTGATTTCGCCTGCTGCAAAAATGCAAGAAGTTCAGCTCGGAGTTCCATAACTCTTGACAGTACTTTCCCCTTCGATAACCACCTAACCTCTGTGTGGTAAAGCAAATTTTGGTGTAATGAACTCATGTCCTCACATAGTTTTCGGAACAAACGTGTCTGTAACGCTTTACCTTTAATAGAATTTACTGTTTTTATAATTACATTAAGCACTTTATTGTACTCCTGTGGCAAGGCTTTAGCTGCAAGAGCTTGACGTTGTAGGAAGCAATGCATCCAAACAGCGTCTGGCATTAGTGCGTTGAGTCGAATAATAAAGCCGCTTTTCGAACCCGTCATGGCTTTTGCTCCGTCACTACAAATAGCTATGCATTTTTTCGCCCAGTCGATATGAAAGCCTTGTGTAGCTTCAAGGAAGATATCATATAAGCACTGACCTGTTGTATTCGTGGGAAGAGCTTTACAGAATAGTATTTCTTCCATCAACCTTTCTTTGGATTCAAAACGCACAAAAGCTACAAACTGCGCACAACCCACAATATCCGTGGATTCATCAAACTGCAAGGATACAAAAGTACTTTCTTTTATTTTTTCTGTGACTGGATCGCAAACGTCAATCGCCATATCGCTTATTCTGCGTTGAATGGTGTTGTCAGAGAGAAGTACAGTTTTGAGTTTTTCAATCTCTTGTTTTCCAAACATAATTTCTGCTATGTCTAAAGCTGCTGGTAAAATTAAATTTTCAGCAATTGTGTGAGGTTTTCCTGCTTAGCCACACGAAAAGCTACTCGATAACTAGCTAGCAACGCTGATTCGTTTAGGTTGGACATCTGTACTACAGCAGTTCTCTGATGATTAAGGCCCTTCAATTTCCTTTCAAAAAATTCCAACGGTTTGGTTTTGACATTTGGATGCTTTGTATTGAGATGGCGCACTAGTTTCGATGGCTTCATGCTTTCGCGTGATAAAGTTTCGAAGCAAATAACGCGCTGCGGCTTATTTTGAATCACAGTAAATCCTAATTTTAAATAATTTTCTTTGATTTTGTTTCGCTATTCTCGCTGGAAGTTGATGTTGACGGTTGTGTTGATCTTTTTAAAAACTTATCCATTTCCAATAAGTACAAAAACTTACTTTAATAAATTCAAATGCACTTCAAGTAGGCGAGTTTATAATTAAAACAATAACTTGCGCTCATACACGTAACAAGTGCTAAACTAACAGCCGCATCTTGCGTTGTCAGTGTTCTCACCAACATCGCGGCCACCGCTACGCCCCCACTTCGGCTCATCGTGGCTCGCTCAAAGCATCGCACTGAGCACTTACACTGCCCAGACATGCACGCAAATGCACTCGCGATATGATATTGGCACGCGTGCTATTATTTTTATTGTTGAGATGTTGGGCGACGTGGTCAATGTTTAAATGTCTTTTTTAGAAAAAATAGGTTAAAATGATGTACGGATTATGTATTTGTAATATAAAAAGTGCATGTTAGAAACTACGGAGGGTAGGGGGTCGCGAATTTTAATTTGTTAATTGTTGTTGTTAATTTGTTGTTGCCACCCCAGCGAGTCAGAGTGTCCAGGCACTGTCGTGATTTTGCCTGTAGGTCGCGTCTATTGTCTGCGGATACTGTGATGGTAATATCATCCGCGTAAGCAAAAATTTCGCAGTTTTTAGGTTAGTCTCGTTCAAGTAAAGAATCAACAACAACGTTCCAAAAGGTCGGCGCGAAAACCGAGCCTTGGGAGCAACCTTTTGTCAGTCGTTTTGTATAAGAACAGCCAGAAACGTTCGTGGAATAAGTGATCGAGCGACTCGATAAATAACTACGAATGACGCGCACTGCGTCTGCAGGTCCTCTCTTGACAACGAAAGCTTCAATTATTGATGGCCAGCCACCATACGTTATTGAACGCTCCGGAAATGTCTATAAAAATGCAGACGATCGTCTCTACTTTTGTCATTAATTTACGAATGACGTCTGTCATCGATTTACCAGGAACAAAGCCGTATTGACTAGGATAGAATAGTCGTTGTGGAGGGATACTGTCATGTAATTTCTTTAATAATACACGTTCGAAAAGTTTACCTAGTTCTGAAAGTAGCGTTATCAGACGGTACGAATTAGGGCTGGCGAGATCCCTCTTACCAGGCTTAAGAATCGTGATTAGCCTACCAGTTTTCCAACTGTTTGGAAAATACCCGCATTGAACACAAGAATTAAATAGGTCAATGAACGTAGAAGAGAGGGAATCTTGTACGACTGTTCTTAGAACGTTACAGTGTACTCCGTCGGGTCCGGGAGCTTTATTCTTGGGAATTCTGCTAGCCACCGACGCTATGTCCTCTTTTGTAACCACCCAGTCTGGTCGGGATTCAATATTTGCAAAAGTCGTCTGGGAAAAGGGAACTAACAATTGACTTAATTGTGTCTTACTCTGTGAGAGTCTATCTGTCACCGTCACGGACGTTAGAGCATGGTTGGATAGCCAGGAACTTTTGTGAAGAAATTCTATAAACTAATCCCCATGGACTCGCTGCCAAACTTTTCTCAACAAACCTTTGCCATGAGCTAAATTTTGCATTCTTCACTGCCAGTTTGTACCAGTGAAGCGCGGCATTATACGAATTTAGCCATTGAGTTTTTAGCTCTGCTGGGGTTTTTTGTGTTTGCTTTCTTAAGCAACGTACGACTCGCTTTAACCTTTTAACTTTGGACTCCACCACCAGCTCTAGAATTCGAGCGAACTCGGTTTAAGCTATTTCAGCTAGACTTGAGGATCAGTCTGGTCAGTGTTTTACTTCTAGGATACACTTAGGGATCCGAACCGGTCGAGGATTTTCGACGATTAAATCAAAACGTAAAAGTCGGTGGTCACTTTCAATTACATCTGGAATGACGCGCCAGTTTAATATTTTTCTGGCTAAACAAGGAGAAGCTAATGTGACCTCTATATTAGTTGAGCCTAGATGGCTAGCGAAAGTGAAAGGTTGATATAGTTCATTAACAACACAGAGGTCGCGTTCACCCACGAGGTTCTCCACACATCGTCCTCGTTCGTCGTTCACCGGAGAGTGCCAAAGCGGCGATTTCGAGTTGAAATCACCTGCTATGATAGTAGGAGTGCCTCTTAATTCATCAAGAATTTTATCTAAGTGTTGGAGATGAATACGAACATCCTCACTCGGCGGCCAATAAACGCCAACGATTGCCAGGGAGGTGTTTCCAACCGTAACCATGGTTACTGCATTGCAGTCGTTGGTTAAATTGCTGAGTGTTACCACTCCGACGGGCTTCGAACTATTGAAAACAATAGCCGAGTAGTACCGCATAGAAGAGGATGCGGCTATCCTGTTAAAGGGTACAGCCGCCCCAGCGAGCTTGTACCCTGAACCTGAACTAAACACGTATGGCTCTTGGGTCAGTAGTATGTCTATATTATTGTCGGAGGAGAAACCCATTGCTTCGAAAGTCGCAACACGTGAATTGCGAAGATTCACTTGCGCAAACCTCAAAGTTAATTGAGTGTCTTCAAAGTCCATAATCTGTATTAGAGATTTTGGCGTCAAGCCTTTTCAGGTAGGCTGGGCAGGTGTTGGAAATGGCTTTGTGTTTGACGACGTCTCCTTTGTGGCCAAAGCGAACGCAGTTCGCGCATGTAGGGCCTCTTTCCAAGTTAGGGCATGCTTTTGTTTTGTGCTTTTCAGCACAATGGCCGCACTGTATCTCGCTTTTACAGTCGCTCGAGTGATGGCCGTATTTCTGGCAATTGGAACAGCGAGTAACTCGGATACGGTCATTGACCCTCCACGCATTCCACGCTATATAGACACGACGTGATGCCAAAAGGTATCGTCGAACATCGGCATGGACCTCAATGATCCAATTGCCGTTAGGTTGGTCTCTAGCACCGAAACGGAATAGGACTTTTGGATGTTGATTGGCCAAGTGTAGGACCTCATCAGAGGCGTCATGAAAATTCTGAGAAATAATAGCTTCTTTCACCTGCTCAGGGGAGAGGTTAGTCGGAACGTTTATTAAGGATAGGCGAGGTAATGATTTGCCTTGAGGCTTAACCACAAGGCCGGCTTTGTCCAGGATGTCCAAAGGGATTTTAGGCAAGTCAGTCTTCTCTGATTCGAGTCGAATCGAGCTTTTGCCAGTTGCTAGTTACACGGTCGAGTCGACTACCGTACTTTTGAAGGTCAAGGACTTTCAATAAAGTCGTCTTCGTTTCGTCGGCTGACTTAAGAGGAGAGTCGGGTTTGGGCACGATGACTACTGTCGAACGGGATACGGGAGAAACGGATTTTCCAGAAGGTACTTTGAGTTTCTCAACAATTTTTGATCGAGTCGCTTGGGCATATGAAAGCTGGGCAGGAGGCGCACTGATGGAAGTAGTGGCAAGCTTGGCTGATACATTTTGCAAGGCTGTTTGGACATCAGTTAAGGTGTTAGCAATGTCAGCAGTTTGCTGCGAGACGCGATGGGAGATCAAGGATTTTCGAAATGTCGCCTGAAGTCTGCTGATAATGTTAATTATTTCTGATTGACGGGAAGTCGTGATCTTACAAGCAGAGATCACTTTGGTCAGACGGATGTCGGCGTCGAATAGGGATTCAATACTATCTGGAGAGGTATCAGAAGGAATATCATCGTCGTCGTCTTCACGACGACGCTTGGTGGAGGCGGATTCAGCATCCATGGCGGAGGAGGCTGAAGGAGTTGGAGAGGTAGAGCGCGACAGCGTCACGCTCGTACAGTGCCGGCTGGAGAAATACACTGATACCTAATACCCTTTTTAACCGTTCACAGGAGCTTATTGCCAGAAACGGTTGGACTTATAGCCTGTGAGTCGTTGCTCACCTTTAACTTCGTGGAGGTAAGGGTCTAAAGCACCGTGAAAAGGAACAACTTTAACACAAAATAACAGTATAATTACAAATTACAAAATTACTGTCGTCTCTAATTATCCGACTTCGCTTGATTTACTCAATGAATAGTAATCAAATTCCTTTTGCTTTAGCTAAAGGTGAAAGATTTATTCGCAATCTGAAGAGAAACCAGAGTCGGTCGTAGAAGAGAGTGAATCTTGTACAATTAGCCGTAGGACATTACAATGTATTCCGTCGAATCCGGGAGATTTTTAAGAATTTTACTAGCCACTGCGGCTAAATCATCGCTAGTGATCACCCAGAACTTACGGAAGGACAACTTGTAAACTTACCCCAACGGACTCGTTGCCATTTAATTTAGGACTCCACCACGACGCACCGACTCTAGAGCTTATGCGTATGCGGTTTAAGCTACGTTTGCAAGAATCGAGGATCAACTTGCCAATGACGGCGTCTACAGATGTAGGAATATAGCTTGCGATTGTCGTGTTCAAGCGAACGGGAACTATGTGTTTAAAATCGGTTAACTCAAACCGTATCAGTAGGTGGTCACTTTCAATAACTCTGGCAACAAAAGGGGACGCCAAAGTGACGTAAATATTGGTCGAGCCTAAGTGACTAGAGAAGGTAAAAGGTTGGTGTGGTTCGTTGACAACACATAGATCACATTCATCCACGAAGTTCTCCACGCACGTCGGTCATTGGGGAGTGCCAAAGCTGCGATTTTGAATTGAATCACCTGCTATTATGATAGGAACTTCTCTTAGTTCATCAAGAATTTTATCGAGGTGCTGAAGATGAATGCGTATATCCTAACTCGGCGGCCAATAAACACCGACGATTGCCAAGGAGGTGTTTTCAACCGTAATCATAGATACTACAGTGCAGTTATTTGTTAAATAGTTGAGTGTAACCACTCCGACGGGCTTCGAACTATTGAAAACAATAACTGAATAGTACCGCATAAAAGAGGATGTGGAAATCCCGCTGAAGGGTGCAGCCGCGCCGTGCACCCTGAACGAGAACTAAACACGTATGACTCTTGGGTCAATAAAATATCAATGTCGTTGTCTGTGGAGAAACTCATAGCTTCGAAAGTCGCGACTCGTCAATCGCGAAGATTCATTTGCGCAAACCTCAAAGTGACTGTCCTTATTGTCCATAATTGGTATTTGCAATCTTGACGTCGAGTCGTTTCATATATGCTGAGCAGGTGTTGGATGAGGCTTTATGTTTAATAACTTTACCTTTATGGTCATAACTAAAACAGTTTGCGCATGAAGGGTCTCGCTCCGTGTTAGAGCATGTCTTAGTCTTGTGCTTTTTAGCACAATGGCCGCACTGTATGTCACTTTTACAGTCTGTGTAGTGGTGGCCAAACTTTTGACAGTTGAAGCAACGCGTAACACGATTATGACCATTGACACTGCACGTATTTTAGGCGACGTACACGGTACGTGATACCAAAAAGAATTTTCGGACTTTTGGTGAGACCAGAATCCAGTGACAATTTGCTTTGTCCCAAGGGCCAAAGCGGAATTGGACTTAATTGCTTATTGGCAAGATGTAATATTTCGTCGGAGGCATCGTCGTAATTCTGTGAAAGGATAGCTCAGCTCAGCGAAGAGGCAGGAACGTCGAGGATTGAAACACGAGCTAAGGATTTACCTTGCGGTTTGACGACGAGGCCGGCTTTTTCAAGGACGGTCGTAGGGATTTTTTTCAAGTTCGTTCATAAGGTTAAAAAGTGTTATAAAAATTATAATGGGTCAGCAATGAGTTCATGCTTAAAAATTATTGAATAATGTGCGTCATGCCATGAAATACAGCAAGCTAATAAGCCTCTCAAACTATCCTAAAGAAGAAAGTATCGTAATGATTTAAAAAAAACGTGGTGTGAAGATGATAAAAAATGATTAATGATACAAATGATAAATCGCGAATGAGGCAGGTTAAACTTTCAAGGTACACAAAAAGATAAATGGTAAGAAGATACATAATCAGGTAGTGCACGCTTCGGTGGACATGTAGAGTAGGGACTCTTCGTTTACGCGGCCATGGCAACATATTGACGTGGCGGGGTCGAAGTACTTGGTGCAATTTTTAAATCATTTTTACGACAAATACGAACGTCATAAAGTTTTGTTACACACCACTGGTGCGTGGGGCGGACGAAGGACAGGTGTACACATGCACTGGCAACATATAACATTTATTTACTTACAATTGGTTTGCAGTGGTCACCAGGGAATGTTTGCTGGTAGTTCGAAGGTTACTTCGGTGGTTGTTTGATCTGCTACCGGAATGATCTCCATTTTGCCAGAGTCTAATCTCTTCAGACGTATGAACCTAACTATTTTCACTCTCCGACCATTCCGCCTTAGCCAGTTCTTTTCTCGTCGAGCCGCATTGATCAGTTCCCGGATTGGATCCGGGCCTGTCGGAGCGGCGGCTGGTGGCCCGGTTTCTTCCACAGCCATAGTTGGTAGAGCGGCGGCGAAAATCTTATAAAAAAAGGTGCCGTACGGTCTAAATTGGGAAATTTCCTTATGGATTTCAACATTCCTGGACTGGAGGTTTGCAGGTCGGCCGGCTAGTCCTTGATTGGTGGCATCATGTCGGTGTCGCTCACGCAATGTGCGATGGAGTAATCTGTTCAACCACACCTTCAGATTGAAGATGAACAGACGTCGTTCTAGTATTCTTAGTTCCCAACAGTTAGCAAACTTCTTCAAACAGCCCAGATTTGAAGTTGCGGCTTTGGTCGAAATGTAATTCTAACAAAGCTCTAAACCGACAGAAAAACTCTTTCACCAATACGTCTGCGACTGTAGCTGCTTCTCAATTGGATATGACGTAAGCCTCCGTCCATTTCGAGAAATAATCCATCGCCACCGGGATGTATTTGTTTTCTGAATCAGATTCTGGGAAGGATCTTGCGATGTCAATTGGAAGGGCATTCCACGTTATGCTGTTTCATTAGCAGTTGTTTGCTGGACCATTTCCTGATGCACAGACCGTGCCTTCGAAACTTTAGAGATCGCTTAAGAAGACCGTCTACTACTCTCAAAGAGTCTCACTGCGTCCAGTCCGCTTTGATGTTTCTCCTTAAAGCACTCACTTCTTCCTAGGTTGGTCGTTGGCCGTTTCTTCTCCAGTTCAGGAATAGTCTTATATCGGGATTGTTTTCTTGTTTGGCCAACGAATTTGTTCATATATGTACGAGATGTTGTCTGATCTAAGCGGCTTGCATCATTATTATTTAATTATTTTATGATTAGCACACCGAGTACTACCTGCGATCTTCTCGCCGAAGTGTTTTGAGCTACCGACTTCACTAAGTTACGGTTAAATTTACGTAACAAGATTTTACAAAGAGAAAACTCCAAAAATGTTTACAGTAGGAAGGAATAGTATTTTGCTTTGAATTTTATTTTGAATCGTAATATATTTGATTTTGTTATTTTAAGATATTTTATTTCATTAGATGATTCCATATTATGAATATGTAAAGTAAAGTAAAGTAGAAATGTATTAATAGTATTTTTGCAGATATTGACAAGCTGCTGCAGTAATGATGAATTTGAAGTGAAATTAAAAATTTTCTCCAAGTATCTGCTGTCACTTTTTTGATCGTACGCTTGTTTTACAAATAAATTTTATATAGTAATATTATTTTTGTCCTTCATTAAATATTTGTACTTGAAGTAAATGATGTTAAGTGTTCAGCTAAGCTAAGTATGAACTCGTGCCGTGAGAGCACGCGGTTGTGCGTTCTACATTACGGCTTATCCTGGCTTCTAAGGCAAAAACCAAGTCAATAGGAACTGGATTGGGTTAGATTTAGATGGCATCGATATCTGACACGCAAAGAAAGTATTTGGAATGTCTCTCGTTTACGGTTGTGGGATATTTTGACCCAAATAAAGATGTATGGCATGAAGGAGCAGACATTACTTACGTCTGTTCTGGGAAGTGTGCGAGTGTGCCACAGCCGCTGCCATTCACAAAAGGTTAAGACTTTTAGATGACGCTTGATACCTCAAAAAGTTGCAAAATCGTCGGGCGATACGTACTCGTACGTAGCGGCGAAAACTTGTCAGCGCGTTATGCATGTTAACTCCTAAGGGGTTTTAAAAAACAAATGCGCAGGATTGTAAAAAAATGCGCGCATGTAAGTTAGCCATTAGGGGCTTATAAAAAACGAGCTCGCATGTAGGTTAATCCCTAAGGGTTTAAAGAAAACTAGCGTGCATGCAAGCAATCTCTTAAGGGCCGATCAAAAACGAGCGCGCATTGCGCATGTACGTCCGTTATTACTAGCTTATAAAAAATGGGTGCGCATATAGGTTAGTGCTTAAGGGTTTATTTAAAAAATGACGGGCATGTAGTTTAACTATTAAAGGTTTATATAGGACAAACACGCATGTAGGTTAGCGTTTAAGCGCTTATAAAAAAATACCGCTAATTTCATTTAGCAAGGTACATAATAGTTACGTACATTTTACGTTATACAAGAACGTAATATTAAGTAGAAGTACCTAACACGTGCAACTGTTGCAGTCAAAAAAACGTCACGTATTATTTACGTCTAAATTTACGTACATTTTACGTGATAAATTTACCCATTTTTTACGTATGTGTACTGTAGATATTCTAAGTGTTATTTTTGAGTTATTACTTAAATTATGAGTGATTACCAAAAATAAACGTCATCGTTACGTACGTTTACTACTTCGGATGTAGGTTATTAGTTATTGACAGCTGCAACTTCACTCATTCTCCTATGTCCAAGCTGCCCGATCTATGATTATAGAAAAACTTCGACTTACCTACCTTTGAAGTTTACGGATCAAACAAAAACATCTGCAATGAAAGTCTTTAACCCACAGAATTATGGCCGAAGTCTAGGGCGAGTTACGAAGAAGGAGAGGGACTAGTGCTTTTAGATCTACGATACCTTTAAATTGATGAATTATTGAAATTGATAGGTTTACGATTTGGGTCAATTTACCTGTTATTCGATTAACGAAGCTGTGTACCAAATAACTCTAGAGCGGCAAAGTAAAAAGTAGAAATTCACATAAGACTAAGTGTTCAAAGTCAATTATATATTATAATAAGTACTGTAGCAACAAGTGGTTTGCAAAAAAAGGAAATAATTTTCCTGGACTAACTAATGCAGCAATAAATGACTGAATTGATTATTTTGATAAGCTTTCTAACCAGCTATTGGCAATGAAAGACCCCTACTCCTCATTTATGATGGACACAAGAGTCATGTCCTGGTGAAACTAGTTGAAGCTGCTATGCAAAACAATGTCATTTTTAAAAACTTTCTTCTCATTTACTGCAGCCGCTAGACCTTGCAGTCTTCAATTCAATGAAAGATAAATGAGATCATAATGTTGGTTCTAAGATAACCAAAAAGTTTTAACCAGTTGGTCAAACAAGACAAAATCTTAATAAATAATAATAATAAATAAAACGGTGATACATTTAAAAAAGCCGGCATTTATCCATATAACTCCAAAGTGATTTCAGAAAACAAGTATTGCCCTCAAGCTTTAAAAAGGTGGGAATAACACCAAGAAGCAAAGACAAAACCCCAGTCCATGGCTTAAAGCAAGCAAGACATCAACTCCTAAAAGAATATTTAATAAAAATGCTGAAAGGAAAAAAATCAATGAAGAGAAAAGAGCCGAGTCGATGTGATATCGAAACTTCTAACAAAGGATCAGAAGATCTTACCGGTTACGAAAATCGCAATGAACGTAATATCGATTCTCACTCATTTAATGATGTTGATGAAAGAGAAATCTCTGTCGAAAAATAGGAGTTTGGATATGGTCATTGGCCCGGCACGTATTCCAGGTGACGTACACAAGACGCAATGCCAAAAGGTATAGTCCATTTTCCGGGTAGATCTCAAGGATTCAATGGCAATCTGCATTGTCTCTAAAACCAAACCGGAACTAAACTTTGATGTGTTTATTGGCGAGATGAAGCACTTAATCGGAAACGTGGAATTTTTGCGAAATGATAGCCTCTTTCACTTGTTCAAGGAAGAAGTTTGAAGGAACGTCCAGGATAGAAATTTGAAGAAACGGCTTGCCTTAGAACTTAATCACAAGGCCGGCTTTATGGAGGATGGCTGCAGGTGTTTTCGTAAGATTTGTTTTCTCGGATTTTAGTCTACTCAAATAGAGTTTTTGGTCACTCGGTCTAGTCAAAGGCCGTACTTTTGGGTATCTAATACTTTCATGAGAGCCGTTTACGTCTCATCAGCGGTCTTTAAGGGAGAATCGGGTTAAGAAGTAATGACAACAATCGATCTGGAAACAGATGCGATTGATTTACTTGAAGGTACTTTGATCTTCTCGACGATTTTGGCACATGCCCGTTAGGCATAAAATAAAAACCGGTTGTGGAGAGTTTGGCAGTGACTGATTCCAAAGCTTTTTAAACGCCCGCAAACTTGTTACGAAACGCGACGAGATATTATTGATTTTTAAAAGGTCGCAGGATTCTTTAATGCTGTCTGGCAGGGTATCATCAAGGATATCGTCGTCATCTTCACGATGACGCTTGGAAGAGGCTAATTTAGCTTCTATGGCGGAAGACTCTGAGAGAGTGAGGGAAGTAGAGGGGGACGCTTGTTGAATGCCGGCTGAAAAATAGACTGGCTATCTGATACCATTTAGCCGTACACAGGAGCCTATGGCCAGAAACGGTTGGGCTTATAGCCAGTGGGTCGTTGCTCACCTTTAACCTCGTGAAGGTAAATGGCTAAAGCTTCTTAGAAAAGACAAACTCTCACACAAAATCAAAATAATTACAAAATTACTGTCGGTCTTAATTACCCGACTTCGCCTGATTAATCACAACAGCAAATAATGTCTTTTCGCTTTAGCTAAAGGTGAAAGATTTATTTGCATATTGAAGAGAAATCAGAGTTAGAATCAGGTGCGGAAAAAAATGCGAAACGAGGTAAGAATTACACATCGAAGAGAGCTAAGAGAGTGAGTTGAAAGAGTAAGCAGTGCTGACTACGAACAAAATGTGGAATGCTTTTGACAAAGCAGCTGGCATGACAGGGGAAGTACGAAAGATCGTGACTGTTGTAACTGAAGAAACAAAAACAAGAAAGATTTCCCATCTCGAAAGAGTGTAAGGAAGCTACAAATTTAAACGTGTAAGAAGAGAGAGTCAACAACCTGCTGGTCGCATGTAAAAGGAAAGAGGCCACGGGATTCTGCTACATTAAGAGAGAATGCACCGGAGCAATAGCAGAAGATAAAGAAATTGATATTGTGGGAATGTTTAAAATCGAGGTTGAGGAAATGAGGAAAAAGGCGGGATAATAGAACAAATCTATAAAGGGGGGGAGGCAGTGGTGAAGAGCTTGGGCACAAATTAAAGAAATATACGTGAAAGCCTACGCCGTAAAAGATGCCAGGTTGTTGGGTAAGGCGTTAGAGCATCTAGGTAGGGAGAGCGGTTCTAACAGCTCGATATATGGAGAGAGGAAAGCAAGAAGTGGAACAAGAAAAAAAGAGTAGAACGAGATATGATGCTCATAAAGATTAAGGAAGGATGTAGTTACGCTGGCACCATCAGAAAACTAAGGAAGAAGGTAAACGTTGGAAATATGGAGGTGAAAGTCACTTAGGTCAAAAGCACAAAAAGTAGAAATGTGACAATTAAAATACTTAAAAAAAAAGAAGGTAAAAATAAAAAGATGGAGTGTGTGAGCATTTAGCTTGCAAACGAAGGACGTAGGAATAGCGGGTAAAAGGAAAGTGGTGCTAAAGGTGTGGACGATACAGTTTGGAAAAAAGATATAAAAGAGACAATAGATAAAATAGTGAGGAAAGGAAGTAACAAAAACACAGACTTTAAGGTTATAGACGTGGGAGGGGAAGATCGAAGCAAACATGGAAGTGCATAAGAGTAGAAGCAACAAGAAAAATGGGGTATTTATTGCTACAAAGACAAAGATTAAGGACAGGGAAGAGTTAAGAATAAAAAAGACGGTGATGCCACAGAAAAATTTTAGGTGCCAAGAGTACAGGCAAAGAGTTAGTGACTGCAAAAACGACAGTAAAGAAAAGTGTTTTGTGTGTGGTGTAGATGGGCATATTGAGGATAGTATGACGTGTCAGAAGTGCAAAAAAGGTGGAGAAGATGGAAGGTATGAATGGAAGAAGATTGAAAAATAATGATTAAGTTTTTACAGGGAAACATTGATAGGGGGATTGCTTCGCAGAAACTTTTAGACCACACTGCGCTGTAATCTAGAGCAGAAGTAATTGTTGTTGCGGAATATAATCGTCGACTGACTTTTGCGGCCTGATACGGTTGGTTTCTAGATAAAAATATGCCGGAATTAAAGCAGAAAGATGAGGTAGCAATATAAAAGTAAAAAAACTTGAAAGAAAAGACAATACTTGATAATAGTGGAGGTAGTGGATATTACTATTTGCGGAGTCTACGTTTTTTCTAATATAGCCAAAGACCACTTCTTAGACATTATCAACGAGTGGGAAGCAAAGATAAAAGGCAGAAAAATCCGGTGTTATTAGCAGGAGACGTAAACTCCAAGCACGTTACTGGGAGTTTGACTTGTACGAATGGAGGGAAGAGGTCGTCGCGCAATTGGCAACGTCTTCCGAATTTGCCGTGGCAAACCGGGGACGTGCACTAACTTTCGTAAGGGCAAATCAGCAATCGACGTTACTCTGGTTAGTGATGGATACATGATGTGAGTGAATGGGAAGTGATGCAAAAAGAAACGCTAAGTATTCACAAGTACTTACATTGGGTATAGAACAAGAGTAAAAAGGATAACGGTAAATGTTGGATTGAAAGTAGCACGAGATGGAGAACGAATGAGCAAGTTCTAAAAAAGCTAGAAGAAAGATAGAATGTGGAAGGGGACGAGTTGGTAGAAAAAGATCTGACAAGCATGATTGTAGAAGAATGCAAGAGTACTTTAAACAACAAGGGTGAGAATTAGAGGAAAAAGGGAAAGTATTGGTAGACAGTGGACATAGGGAAAGTTAAGAATGAATGTGTGAAAGTTAGAAGAAGAATGACAAAGACAATAGGAAAAAAGAAAAGGTACAGGACAAAGTATGGAAAGAAAAAAAAAGAAAAGTACAAAGCCAAAAAAACAAACTAAAAAAGGCAATAGAACAATACTGGAAGAGCGCGTTAACAGACACCGTAACAAAAAAGTTTAGTATGAAAGTAAAAGTGAGTATGGGAGCAAAAGAAAGAGTGTGTCTAGCCTATGGCTTGTTTCACAAGTTGATAACCTAACTTTTAAGAAGTTCTTAGTTAGATTTCGGTTGCTTGTTTGAGTTTTGCGATTTATCTCACGCCCTGATGAAGCCTCTTACGAAAGTGGGCGAAAAGTTGGCAACTTCGGTTACAACAACAATGACACAGTTCAAACCCGGAAGACATTCTTATCATAGTATAGATTCCGGCCGTGGAAACCTTCGCTATTACATTACCTTTAGTATATTTAAAAGTAATTATTAATTTCATTACTTGTGACAAATAGCTTTGTAATTTGTTGGTATGCAAAGCAGTGGTGCTTACGATGAAATCGTCAAATGTAAACTTACAATCCTCAAAAGTGTCGAGAGTAATATTACTGTAGTAACAACTTTTACTAATTACTATGCCTTTTCCCTTTTGTCTTATATAAATTAATGACCACGTCTCGCTAAGATTTTTTCGCGACTGCATGTAAGTGTTAATGTTTGATTATTTTTTTTTTACTTTATGCAGTATTTCGGCATATTACTTGTCTGTTTCTTTGGTGAAACAAAAATGTTATTTTGTTTGAAAATATATACAGTGTGTCCGAAAAGTATGGAATATATTATACAGGTCGATAAATATGCACTTTACACGAAAAAGTTGTAAATAAAAGTTGTTTATCACTTAGTTATCTACCACCTGAGAGATATTGATTTAAATTCTTGCTGTAAACAAAATCGCAACGAATAACACTTACATTTTTTTAAATGGCAAGGCACGTCTTTATTATACTCATTTGATAGAGTCTTTTTTTCTCTTTTCAACCATATGAAACTTGAATACCTTTACATCAAAAAATTTTCAAGAAAAACAAGGACATGTCTAACAAATTTATTTTACTGAGCAGTATTAATCAGGTACGTAATATGTAGCATTGAAACAATTGAATGCACTTTAGAACACTGTCACACTTTGCTATTTGTTAGTGCTTGAAATATGGCTCAATTATCTGAGAAACATAGAATTGAAATTTTAATGATTCTGGGATATGGAGATAGAAGAAGAACCCAAGACGAAGTATGTAATTTATTTAATAACTTGCATCCAGAATTAAACATTTCGCAGTCCACGGTAAGCAAAATTTGGCGGAAATTTCAAGAGACAGGTACGGTGAAAGATGCGAGTAGAACTGGTACACCTTTGTCATTAAGTCATGTGTAACGATAAAATGTGTTCTTGTCTGTTGAGGAAAATCCACAAATTTCTGTTCGGCAAATTGCTAGAGACCATAATTTGAATAAATCGGCTGTACATGACGTTTTAAAAAAAGAAAAATTTCATCCTTATAAAGCTTGTGTAGTTCAAGAATTATTTGAAGACGATTTGGGCAGAAGGCTGGAGTTTTGTGAAACAATAACAAACAAACTTGAATGAGATGCACATTTTCATAAAAATATCCTTTTTACTGATGAGGCCATGTTTTGTTTAAACGGCACAATTAACAAACAAAACACACGTTACTGGTCTTCACAAAATCCTCACTGGTATCTAGAAGGACACACCCAATACCAACAGAAAGTCAACGTCTGGGTAGGAATGATTGGAAGTCAAATTTTGGGGCCATATTTTTTTGAAGGTAGTTTAGTTCCTGCTTTGGCCGAGTTATTTCCACATGAAGTAGATCCAGATATACCTCATAACAGAATATGGCTTCAACAAGACGGGGCACCTCCACATTTTGGAATTAATATCTGCCACTTTCTTAATAATACTTTTCAAAATACATGGATAGGCAGAATAGGTACGATAGAATGGCCTGCTCGCTCGCCGGATTTAAGTCCACTAGATTTTTTTCTTTGGGGCTATATTAAAAGCAAAATTTATGTAAATAGACCTGATAATGTTGAAGATTTGAAAAATCGCATTAGAGTTGAGATAAGAGCTATAACTCGAGATATGATTTCAAAAGCAATCGATGGTTTTAAAAATCGAATTTACCACTGTCAAATTATGAATGGTTTACATTTTGAACATTTATTGTAAGTTTAGTTTAAATACATTTTTTTGTTATAACAATTTTATGTAAAGATATTTAAAGTTTAATATTTGCTATTGTGACAGTGCATTCAATTGTTTCAATACTACATATTACGTACCTGATTAATACTGCTCAGTAAAATAAATTTGTTAGACATGTCCTTGTTTTTCTTGAAAATTTTTTGATGTAAAGGTATTCAAGTTTCATATGGTTGAAAAGAGAAAAAAAGACTCTATCAAATGAGTATAATAAAGACGTGCCTTGCCATTTAAAAAAATGTAAGTGTTATTCGTTGCGATTTTGTTTACAGCAAAAATTTAAATTGATATCTCCCAGGTGGTAGATAACTAAGTGATAAACAACTTTTATTTATAACTTTTTCGTGTAAAGTGCATATTTATCGACCTGTATAATATATCCCATACTTTTCGGACACACTGTATAACAAAGTTGTTCGTTCTCTGGTTAATAGTTTGATTTACTCTTAGTTTTTGGACAGCGGGTTCATATGTATCTTTGGTCTCTTCGAGCCAAGGATTTTACTGTTTCAGCACAATGACGCCCATTTTTTCTTTCATATTCAGAAGCAGGCGGTCATCATGGTGGTAAGTTTTTTGACGTTATTCACACAACAGATTAAGTTTGGATAGATACGTGAGAAAAGCCAGTGCACAGCGGGTAATCGTAAACAAAAACAGTTACAGAAAGAATAAGGTATCAGAAAAAGATTAGGAAAAGAACCAAAATAGATTATATGCCGATTGCCAGTAAAACCAAAAAAAAATATAATTACATAGTCAACGTCGAGGAACGTAACATAAAATTTAGGTATAACAACCTTCAATTTAAATAAAGGGCCTTTGTTTTAGTTCTAGCAGATACCTTCCATTTAGACTAATTTTTTTAGTTTTTTGATCTAAACGTTTAACTGACATTCGGCTCAAAAAATGTATTTAAAAAGAAATATAAACCAAAAATCCTTGAGATTTTTTAAATAATTTTAGTACTTTTTTCTTGTACGTTTAAACACGATAAGATAAGCTTACTTTGTTCTTAAGGCGAAATATCTTGATTGGTTGATTGAACCTGTATTGATGACGAAATCGTCGTAATCTTATAGAGGGGGTGATCGGAGCTTAAATAGATGAACGAGGGTTTGCTCGTTATTCGTTATTAGTCTAATTCGTGCGATGTTCTTAAAAATGTCATTTGATTTTGCCGAAAATATAGTTATTTAATGTGAATAATTCGCGTGTTTCGGGCGACTAATAAACAGTGTCTGGATTCTGGAGCTGATGGGATTGTTGAACCAGGCGCGGCTCCAGCAGAATGTATTACATACAAACTGAGAAAAACTTCAGTATTATTTTCAATGTGGGGGGGGGGGGCATAGCCCCCCCCCCCCCACCGGCCCCCTCTCTAAAGCCGCGCCTGTATTGAACACACGAGGTTACAACGGTAAGTTTCTTCTTTAATTTTGTTTTATTTATTAGTAGAGATTTTTTTGTGCAGTAGTTAAAAATAGATTAAAACAAAGGTTTTTACTGAAAATTGAACGTCGATTTAATTTTACCTAAGTAAGACGGCTTATAATGTTAATATTTTTTTGAATATTCTTTGTGTTATGGTGGCTAGAGAAGATCTTCAATCTCCATCTTAGCATGAATCATCGTATAGGGAATTTTATTCTAAACGTTGTATTAGTAAGGGATTAACACTTGTTTAGAAATTATGTAGATTCACAAAATTTTGAATTGATTTTTTGTTAGCAACTTTCTTTTAGTTATCAAAAAGGTACAGATAAGCACTTGAATCATATAACCTTGTCATGTTTTTCTTTCAGCCAACGTTTTGCCCACTTTCGTAAGGGGCTTCATCATGAGTTGGCCAACACTCTATCCCCGGATGATTGGAAACTCTTCGACAACATTACTTACCAGTAGTCTGATACCACTACGACTAACCACTAAAGGTCATCTCAAAAAGTTTCAATTATTGGAATCCAAGAATGGTAAAGTTTCATCTACTACTAACTCAGTAAAGACGGTTGTCAATTTATCTAGTTTGATTCTCACTTCAGAACAGGAATCCGTGCTCTCTAAGGGTTTGAATTTTGCGGTTGCTCCCAAACGTATTCCTAAAGAAGATATTCTATGTTCTGTTGAGTCTTCTATAAGACATCTTCCTCGCCACATCTCAGATCCCATTTGTATTAACACTGACAAAATCCTTGAATCATCTAAAATTCCTAAATCCAACATTTCTAAGTCGGAAGAGTCAGCTCTAAAAAGTCTTCGTAAGAACCCTGATATTATTGTTCTTCCAGCCGACAAAGGCAACGCCACTGTAGTTTTGCACCAAATGGATTATGTTACGAAAATCAATTCTATTTTGTCTGAGGAAACTTAAGCTCTTCTAACCTATAACCCCACTTTGAGAATTGAACGCGAGGTTAACCAAATCATCAAATCTTCCAATCTACCTCCTGAAACTAAACGTCGACTTACCCCATCAGATTCTAAACCACCTCTTCTATACGGACTTCCCAAAATTCACAAACAAGGTATTCCTTTTCGACCTATCGTTAGTACTATTCAATCTCCTACCTACAAGCTAGCCAAGTTCTTGTCCAACATTCTTTCCGAGTTTACAGGTAAAACCTCTTCTCACATCCTCAACTCCCAGCATTTTATTCAACGTCTAGAAACTATAAAACTTGAACCCCAAGATCTTGTGAGTTTTGATGTCACTTCACTTTTTACTAAAGTTCCTATTAAGGATTCGCTGATTATCATCGAACAGATTCTGTTTCAACATGGCAAGGACTTGAGTTTGGTTCCTCTTATTGAAAAGTGTCTATCCTCTACTTACTTCCAATTTGATAACAAGTTTTACGAACAAAGTTTCTGGTGCTGCTAAGGGTTCTCCTCTATCACCTGTTGTAGCTAACATTTTTATGGAATCCTTTGAAACGGTTGCTTTGGAATCATCAATATTAAAACCTAAGGTGTGGTTTAGATATGTTGACGACACGTTTATTGTTTGGTCTCATGGTCATCTTGAATTGTCTAAGTTTCTTGATCATCTTAACAATGAACACTTAGATATCAAATTTACTATGGAAATCGAAAGTAATGGTTCCCTTCCATTTCTTGACGTTCTTGTGACTCGAAAGCCCGACGGACTTCTGAGCCATTCTGTTTATCGCAAACCCACCCATACGGACAGATACCTTCATGCTTCGTCTCATCATCATCCTGCACAGAAACGTTCTGTTATTGAATCTTTGGTCCATCGTGCCTTTTCTATTTGCCAACCTGAGAATCTAGACTCAGAACTCCGTCATCTTACTAGAACCTTAGTGAACAATGGTTATGTAAAGCGAGATATTCATAGAGTTATTAATCGTCGTTTACATCCACGTACTCGATTACCTAAGGACATTTCTACTCCCGAATCCAACCCGAAATTGGCCTTTTTACCCTACATTCACAAGGTTACAGATCAAATAGGGAAACTCCTTCGTAAGAATGGTATTAAACCCATATTCAACTCGACAGGCAAAATCTCTCAGATTCTTCTTTCTCCCAAAGACAAATTTCCTACACTTTCATCTCAAGGTGTATACCAAATTCCCTGTTCTTGTGGTTTAGTCTACATTGGTGAAACCGGTCGTTCCGTCATTACTCGCATTTCAGAACATGATCGTTGTATAAGGAAAAGGTATACTTCCAAGTCTGCGGTCGCTGAACATCATTTTACTACAGGTCACAAGATAGATTTTGATAATGTTACGTTGATTGCCAAATCTCCATTCTTTTTCAACAGGAAATTTCGAGAAAGCATAGAAATCATCAAACATTCCAATAACTTCAATCGCGATCATGGTTTCGAGCTATCCCTCTTTGGTTCCCGGTCATTAGTTCTTTATCGAAAACACGACCCCTTTCAACTGTAACCCAATCAGAGTCTAGCTTAACCAGCTGTTAATCGATCCTTCTTCTTTATATACGAAGACTATTTCTTCACAAGTTGATGCTTAGTTAGATTTTGGTTGCTTGTTTGAGTTTTTCAATTTATCTCACGCCCCGATGAAGCCCCTTACGAAAGTAAGCGAAACGTTGGCAACTTCGGCCGTGGAAGCCTTCGCTATTACACGAACGTATTTTGCTTATCTGTTGACAACAAAATCCAACCTGATTTAAATGTCTTAAAATTAGTTGGCAAAATATGAAGAACTTTGCAATCTAGGATTAAGTCACGTAGAACTTGCTCATTTTTAGATTTAAGGTTGTTGATTAGTTCATTCCACCACCTTCTTAGCTTTGCAACATTCGCAAAAACATCTTCTTTTGACGTCTAACTGAAAGCGAAGAAATCTGTAAAAATCTTAAACGGTCGATCCTTGGACGATGTTACAAAATTTTGTTTAAGTCCTTTTCATGCTTCATGAGTCGTTTCTTTGTCCATAATCTTATGATATACAGCATCTGTCACTGCACTCGTAATCATTGACTTAGCGTAACTATTTGCTTTTCTGTAGAGATTTGATGCCACCTTATATGCTTTAATTGTAGTCACGTCAGCATCTGACACCAGCGGATTCGTTTTTTTTAACTTTCTATCAATTACATCTAAAGCACCTTCTTGGTAGTTTAACAAATCTCTTTTTTTACCACATCGGCCATTCAGCTTTACTACTTAAATGCTTTATATATTTGACTAAATCCATTTTTATTGAATTTTAAACAACTAGCCAAACGTCACCTTAGATAGTTAACTTACTTCTTGAACGCGCAACTGGCACCCATAACCTTTTGAATTTATTAAGTAAGAAGCAAGTTGGTTTAGATTCGACTTGAACAAATTCTAATTGTTCAATATAAGCTGCTATTTAGTACATGAAACATTAAACGGGACTAGATAACTGACAAGATCTGTCAGTTTTTTTCTTACAAAACATGACTCGACTTACGACATCTAGATAGTTATTTTTACAACTTAATACATTGTTTAGTCTTTAAACTATAAAAGTAAAAAGCGGTTACTCTTACACCGGTTTACCTTACAAACATATTTCTGGTGATATCAAATTTATTATTTATTTTTTATTCAAAAGTGATTATCAATATAAGAATTCTGAATGAATTTGAAAATGAACAACCAACAATTTTGGTCGAAGATCGACAAGTTGCTGCTCTCGGACAACTCAATCTATAGTATAAACCGTAGATAACACATATTTAGAAACTATTACAAACAGCCGAAAACATAAACAGAAGCACTAGGTTGTAGAGTATGTGAGATGTAAAAAAATAAAAATGGTAAAATATTTAGATTTTAAGGCCAAAATAAAAAAGGTTTCAATTTTTATCAAAGATTACCAAAAAGAGAAAACTTACTCTAATTACCTACTTGTAAATCGTTCATTGGCTAACGTGAAAGTACTGGAAAACAGACAAGTTCGTTACAAAATTACGTCGACGTCAAGTTGGCATCGATCAGTGTGACAATGCCAGAAGCAAAAAATTCAATGACATTCAAAATCGCAAAAAAAATATTTTAAAATTAATTATAGAGTAGTTAATTATGTCGGGCGCGCGTAATGGAATACCGCGGTTTTCAGGTTCAACAGCTTCTAATAGAAACACCAATTCTGCAACTAGCCTAACAAGAACATCTCAAACACATCATGGCAACTCAAGAATACCACAACCATCATCAAGAATAGATCAAACGCAATCTAGATTACCTGTATTAGTTAGATCTTCTAACACTCAAACACAAAATTCACGTGTTCCCGCGAGGACTATAATAAGTAGTCAAACGTCGCGTACGACCATAAAACCTGGAAAGACTATAATAACTAGTCAGACGTCTCGTACGACGTTAAGACCTTCAGCACGACCTGTTCAAACTGCCCCAACGAGGAACTTACCAAATGTTCAAACGCGTCATGGTTCTAGTGCTAGATCGCATCCTGCTTCTAAATCAGCTTATGGCGCTCAAAGAGGTGTTTATGGCCCGGGTACGCAAATTGTTAACGTGGTGCAAGGTGGATCTGGAGCCGTTCCAAAGTAAAATGATCGTATTAATATTCAAGTATGCTTTAACGGTTTAATTGCAGAACAACGATTAAAACAGTAAAAACGAAAAAGGTAGAAACTTCGGGGAATAAGACGAAGACTACGACTACAACAACAAAGTCGTACAAGCCAGTGGTTGAAAGTGGTAATTTAAATCCTATTTTATTTTTTTTGTGCATTGTTGTTTTTATCTGTTTTCTATTTAGTTTTAAGTTTGTATCGTGGTTAGACTTTATCATAGTTATGTGAATTCACTGTGTCGGTTTTATTTACATTTTCAAAATTAATGTTTCTAAATATTGAAATTTTTTTTACTGCATTATTAAAAGAATCTAACAAAACTTTTTTTTTTGAAATGCGATCAAATCAAACAACGCGAAAAGTTTTCTTGAAACGGTTTACCAAAGTAGACGCATTACAGTCTGACCGTTTATTCTATACATATGCGATAACCGAACACGAGTGGTCGTATCTTTGACATTTGAGTTCTTTTGCTTAATTTGTTTTGTCTGCAGCTCAACTTAATTATGGTACATGTAACTCATCTTATCTCCCATATAGTACACATAGTAACCTGGCGCTCTTTGAGGTTCTTTAGCAACATTTTGGTACTTTTGCACCAACATCTACCTTTCACTACAAAGTTTACTCATTCTTGATGATCGCGGTTTTTCTTATAAATTTTACGACCAGAATTAGATTTTTCTTTTTTTTTCATGTTTATAGAAATAGACCTTTGTTGGCAACTTGTTATCGTTTTTTTAAATATTTGCGTTCATTGCTTTTGGGATATCTTCATTCCATTCTCTTTTTGGTCTTCCTCTTTTCTTTTATATTGTAATCTCTAGGTCATTACTTGTTTGTATGGTATGTCATACACTGTACATGTTCATACCAAGTGAGTTGTTTATATTTCTTTCATAATTGTGTCTTGTAGTCCCATTTCTTGTCAATTATTTTCATTTTTTACTTTGTCTATCCATGAAATTCTTGCTGAATTTTGCAGAGCGTCTATTTTGGTTAGTTCTAACATTCTTTTGTTTCTATCTATCATCATTCATGTTTCAGATCCATAGAGCGTTTACTTTATGGAAATCAATTTAAGCATCCCGTTATTTTCTTTGCTTGTATTACTCTTGCTTTTTTTATACAGCGGTTGTGTCAAATATTATCCCTAAGTACATATTTGTTATTTTATGCTTCTCTTTTGTGTTATCCTTTTTTTACTGGAAGTGGAAGCTTTTTATTGGCACTCTGGTACATACCATAATAGTTTAAAAGCGGGCATACCCGCTAAAACCACTTCTTTCCGCTCTTGCCTTTGCTCTTTACCTCTTGACCCTTTCGTGTATTACTTTAGCTGAAGAAGGCTTTGTTCACTCGATTTTCACTCCGCTTTCGTTCTCCATTTTCTTTGTCTACTTTTTTTTCATAATTATCAAAATCTCTCGGCGGATTTTTTCTCTCCCTTACAAACTTTCTAAAGTGACCAGCTTTCAGGTTTTCTCCCAATTCCATTTCTATTTTACTCAAAACACCTTCTCATCTTGAGCACTCTAGAACGTGTTCCGCATCATCTAATCTCGTGTCGCAATACACGCATCTCTCTCTTTTTCACTTTGTACGATAGGAATCAAAACTCTTGTGACCTGTCATAAATTGAACCACATAATGGTTCAATCCCTACGCTCTCAATTTTACCTATTAATTTAGTCTGCTAATTAGCCAGTGCGTTCATTTGCCAACGCTTGCTTTATCCGTTCTTTTTTGCCACGCCTCCATAATTCTGTCCGAAGATGGAAGGTATTCGAAATCTCTCACCATCTTTATTATACACTCTCTAAAGGTTGCCTTCCATTAACACCGTCTTATAGGCCGCAGTCATCCTCAGGTCTTCTCTAACCTATCGATGTGGTGTTTCCACCCCAGTCCGGGTCTTCAAATAAGAGCTCTATATTGCTACATACATTTTTTTTGTTTGAAACTTGGTCCCTATACACTGAGCATAAGTCCCTTCAAACTCTTCACTGATTCTTTCGTTTTCTCGCATACACGTTTTATGTGCTTAATCACTCTACCGTTTTCTCTATCCACACGCCTAAGTACCTCAAGGCTTTTCCACTTTTGATACCCAGGCTTCCCACTTGTATCGACAAGTTTTTCATTCGTCTTTATTCGACTAGACACACACCGTAATCTTTCAATCTTTCGACTACTACCGATAAGTCGTCTGTGTATCCCAACAGCGTGAGCACGACCGGCATCGCCAGCTCCAGTACTCCGTTATAGTAGAAGTTTCATAACAGCGGTCCTAAGACAGACTCCTGTGGAATCCCTGCAGTGAGCTTTATTATTTCATTTGCCGTGACGTGCAGCCACCTCTGTCTAAGGTAATCGTTCACTATGTTTAGCAAGTATACCGGTGAATCTTTGTCTCCCATGACTCCGACGATACCAAACCATAGCACGTTGTTAAACGCATTTTGAACGTCGAGCGCTACCCTTCTTATTTTATCTACAATTTCAAAGACTTTCTTAATTGCGTTTAGGGGCGACTTGATTTTTCTAAAACCAAATTGGTTTTAGTTTAATTTATTCCCCGTCTCCATCCACTGTTTTACTCTATCTCTTACTATTACTTCTAACAATTTTTCTAAGACCGAAAAAAAAGCATACTGCTTGAAAACCCCCCGTTCCTGCATTAGGTTTTGAGACAAACGCCAAACTTCCGTTCTTCCATTTTCTCGGGAAGGAACCGCTTCCACTCGACAAACCGTATGTGCAATCACTGCCGTTATCCCATCGGATCTCAGAGCTTTTCTACTTTTCATGTACTTTACGGTATTTTCCAACTCTTCTCCTGTTTGCAATTGGTACCTAGTTAGTCGGCACCTTATTTCACTCGATCTGATCGTGTCTTGGAATCAATTCTCTTGCCAGACACATTTTTTTCTTTCATACCAAACTTCACAATCTTTATCGATATCTTCATACACCCATCTCAAAGTCTATTAATAGGTTCTTCCAGTTCGGTTCTTGAATTTTCTTTATTGTTTTTTTAGCTCTGTTTTTTAGCTTTGTGCTTTTGCTTTTCTCCATCTTTTCTTCTGTATTATATAATTGTAAGTTGTGCATATCATTACTAATGTTCAAATATTTGGTTTTCTTGGTGTTCATTGTAAGTTCCCATTTGCTATATTGCCATATATTCATAATCTTCTTTGTCCTCTGCTATTATCGCTTGGTTATTTGTAACTTATAGACTGTAAACGGTTGTGTTTTCTAACTGTATTCTCATGCCCGAACATTTTTGTTTATTCTGTAGGAATTTCTTGTGCATTAAGACATTAATTAAATAATTGTGTTATCGTCTTAACGAGCTTGTTTGCACCACTTTTCAATAATTCTGCGTATACCCATTTTGATCTACAGGATTTTACATTGTCCTGTCTCTACGTTTTCTCTTTCTATATTAATTCGTACGGCTTTTTGAGTATATTATGGTCTGTTTTCTTGTAGTAGTTGCTTGTACTTACTTTTCTATTTTGCCTGTGATAGATTTTGTATATTAAACTTTTCCCTACCGGCTTTTTCTGATTTTTTCAATAAATTTCTAGGCTTGTGTACATTTCCTTCCTCCAATATATTTTCTATCCCATATTTCGCCTTTTGGCGTTTTAACTTCTGTAGCGTTTTTCTTTTAATGTTATAAGTATACTTATCAGATCTAGTTACGATTTTTCCTCTGTTCAAGAGTGTGTAGTTCAAATACGACTTAGAAATTTATTTGCCAGCAATTAGAGTAATTAGTCTTCTGTCCTGTACATTTCTCTTGTCGTTTCTACGCGTCACTTTTTTTCATACCGTAGGGAAACTGCCCACTATAACAACAAACATGTTTTCTAGCGTCTTCTACGTCTACTCTGGCACCAGCAGCCAAAACCTCTGCCGCAGGTCCATCAAAATTACCTCCAGGAAAGTATAACATTTCCTTAAGTAAAACAGATCAATAATGTTAAATTTACAGGCGCTTCAGTAGATGAGGATGTTCAACAACTCGGTATATTAATGACACGTATACACGTTGCAGTAAATAATAGCTGTTTGTAGATGTGAGCAAAGATCTTGTTGCACCGGTATCTTCTCTAGAACAGGTGGTGGAAAAACAACTACTGGAGAAACTTAGTAAGAGTTCTGGTGTGCCAGTACGTGCAAAAGGTGCTAGAAAAACGGAAACGGTACCTCCAGTAATTACAACTGCCGAAGGAGAAACTGTACAAGGGACGCTCCAAATACATTTAGATAGATTAGTTGAGAGGTCTCCAGAAATTGAATACATTAAGCGATACATGACCGGAGTTGAAGTTGGAGAACAAGGAGCTGCTAAAAAATATGAATATAGCATACAGGAAGCGTATGTATTACACGGTTCTAACTTTATTTAATTAATAACATTTTAGGGAACCATACCCGTCTATTTCTCCGCGCCCGGATGGGGTACGTTTTCCGTAGTTTCTTTTTAATTACTAATCATAAGTTTACAGGTAGTACCTTTACGTGAAGTAATATCGGTAAAGAGTACGATTTCGTTTGCGCCTGGCGTCAGAGAAAAAGTTAGCACTACAATTTATGAGAGTACCGAACCGGATCCTGTAGAAGTATCTCAGTTAATAGAAGAAGAAGCGCGAGAAGTAGACAGAATTAATAGAATTCCACCACCTGAAGTGAAGGGGTCTCCTAGTAATATTTACCCTATTAAAAAGAAACTACAACAAATGCAATTGAATCCGGAATCAGTTCGTATGTTAGAAAAGGTATTATCTAATATCATTTTTAAAAAATAAATAATTTTGATTGTTTTTCGCAGTCTGTGGATCTCCCACCGGTATCGCCAGATGAACCGCGAGAAGAACTGGCGCCTGAAATTATGGCAGCCATAATGCACACTGAAGAAAGAGGATTAAATATGGAAACTGCACCTTCCAATGTTTGCAACTATTTGTTTCCAAATGTGCAAGATGACTTGGTAATTAATGTTAAGTACGTAAGTAGTTTTATTTATTTATTTATTGAACGTTTTTATGTTATTAAGTATTTTGATTTTATCTAATATATTTTAGCAAACATTTTGTTTTTCTTGCGGGAGAATTTCAAAATATGTAGTTTTAAAATAATTTTTAAAAACTGCGTTTAAATGTCTTACAAATTTTTATTCATTGTAACACACTGCCATGCCAAGGTGGTCCAAAGATGTTTATTAATAATTTTTTTTATAGCAAAATTCTTATCTTAATCCGCACTAAAAAAATGTTGATTACTGTATACAGTGTGTTCGAAAAGTATGGAATATATTATACAGGTCGATAAATATGCACTTTACACGAAAAAGTTGTAAATAAAAGTTGTTTATCACTTAGTTATCTACCACCTGGGAGATATCAATTTAAATTTTTGCTGTAAACAAAATCGCAACGAATAACACTTACATTTTTTTTAAATGGCAAGGCACGTCTTTATTATACTCATTTGATAGAGTCTTTTTTTCTCTTTTCAACCATATGAAACTTGAATACCTTTACATCAAAAAATTTTCAAGAAAAACAAGGACATGTCTAACAAATTTATTTTACTGAGCAGTATTAATCAGGTACGTAATATGTAGTATTGAAACAATTGAATGCACTGTCACAATAGCAAATATTAAACTTTAAATATCTTTACATAAAATTGTTATAACAAAAAAATGTATTTAAACTAAACTTACAATAAATGTTCAAAATGTAAACCATTCATAATTTGACAGTGATAAATTCGATTTTTAAAACCATCGATTGCTTTTGAAATCATATCTCGAGTTATAGCTCTTATCTCAACTCTAATGCGATTTTTCAAATCTTCAACATTATCAGGTCTATTTACATAAATTTTGCTTTTGATATAGCCCCAAAGAAAAAAATCTAGTGGACTTAAATCCGGCGAGCGAGCAGGCCATTCTATCGTACCTCTTCTGCCTATCCATGTATTTTGAAAAGTATTATTAAGAAAGTGGCGGACATTAATTCCAAAATGTGGAGGTGCCCCGTCTTGTTGAAGCCATATTCTGTTATGAGGTATATCTGGATCTACTTTAATGTGGAAATAACTCGGCCAAAGCAGGAACTAACTCAAATCTTAAGAAATCGAGATAAATATTCGCCGTTAAACTACCTTCAAAAAAATGTGGCCCCAAAATTTGACTTCCAATCATTCCTACCCAGACGTTGACTTTCTGCTGGTATTGGGTGTGTCCTTCTAGATACTAGTGAGGATTTTGTAAAGACCAGACCAGTAACGTGTGTTTTGTTTGTTAATTGTGCCGTTTAAACAAAACGTGGCCTCATCAGTAAAAAGGATATTTTTATGAAAATGTGCATCTCGTTCAAGTTTGTTTGTTATTGTTTCACAAAACTCCAGCCTTCTGTCCAAATCGTCTTCAAATAATTCTTGAACTACACAAGCTTTATAAGGATGAAATTTTTCTTTTTTTAAAACGTCATGTACAGCCGATTTATTCAAATTATGGTCTCTAGCAATTTGCCGAACAGAAATTTGTGGATTTTCCTCAACAGACAAGAACACATTTTCTCGTTCCACATTACTTAATGACAAAGGTCTACCAGTTCTACTCGCATCTTTCACCGAACCTGTCTCTTGAAATTTCCGCCAAATTTTGCTTACCGTGGACTGCGAAATGTTTAATTCTGGATGCAAGTTATTAAATAAATTACATACTTCGTCTTGGGTTCTTCTTCTATCTCCATATCCCAGAATCATAAAATTTCAATTCTATGTTTCTCAGATAATTGAGCCATATTTCAAGCACTAACAAATAGCAAAGTGTGACAGTGTTCTAAAATGCATTCAATTGTTTCAATGCTACATATTACGTACCTGATTAATACTGCTCAGTAAAATAAATTTGTTACATGTCCTTGTTTTTCTTGAAATTTTTTTGATGTAACGGTATTCAAGTTTCATATTGTTGAAAAGAGAAAAAAGACTCTATCAAATGAGTATAATAAAGACGTGCCTTGCCATTTAAAAAAATGTAAGTGTTATTCGTTGCGATTTTGTTTACAGCAAAAATTTAAATTGATGTCTCCCAGGTGGTAGATAACTAAGTGATAAACAACTTTTATTTACAACTTTTTCGTGTAAAGTGCATATTTATCGACCTGTATAATATATTCCATACTTTTCGGACACACTGTATATCAAAATACAATTATATTTTATTATTTAATAAACAATTTTGTTGGGTAGAGAAAAGGTGTATTCAGTGCTGGATTTAAAGATTTTCCGCTCTGCGCATTAAAAAATTTGACTCTCTACTTCTCCGCTCGAAAATCAAAAGAGAGTTAGAAAATTTATCATAAATAAATAATGATCGCTTTTCTTTGGGATTTCCGCCCTCTGCGAATACGCATTCTACGCCACTGCGCATTTGAGTAAACATGGCGCATGGTATATCACTCAATATTAAGACAAATGACTATGAACGATCACTTCAAACTAGATCGCGATCATTAACCGTTTTCAAAAAACCAATTGTGATTATCGATCATCTATAATAAAAAAGATCATGATCATCAAACGCTCGTAAAATGATCGCCATGGTGGAAACTAAAAAAAATACGAATATTTCTGATTTACAAGATACAAAATAATCATTATATAAATAAAACAAGAAGTTAATGTATTATTATTTATATTTCTATTTAATTAAAAAAAATTTAAATTTTTATATTAGTAAGTAGCTTTCTATTTTAAAACTTAATTTACTAAGATTTTACACGATTATTGATTATTATATACTCTGTGCCATAAAAAACAACACCAAGAAGACGTTCGAATTTTTGGACCAAACTTGGCAGAAATGTTTAACTAGTCAAAGGTAGCAATTGATTAAATTTATTCAAAATAATTTAGTAGCCATGGAAAATTTGACGTTAGAATCAAAATTATTATATTTCTTAACAGATTTTCGGTTTTGTTTTTGTGTTTTTCTTTGCGTTTTAAGGCTGGGATTTAAAGTGCAGCAACGTAAAAATTCGCCAGACAGAGGTCGCTTTATTGGCTTACGTGAAGCTGGTTTTTCATTCAGAGAAATTGTTAACCGTCTTAACCCTAATCAATCCTCTATAGTACGGTGTTATCAAGCATGGTCTAGAAAAGGTCAAGAACGTCCGAAGTGGTCGGCTAAGACAGACAAATGTGGTCTAGGATCGCTATTTTCGATTAATGGCATTAAGAGATCAATTCTCGAGTACAAGATCAATAGCTGATCAGTGATTTTAAAACAAAAGACGTCTTGTAACCCTTCGTACAATTTACCGTCGAATTAGAGCTTTTGGCTTGTAGTCCTATCGACCATATCTTGTGCTTCTACTGATGGCTCATCATCGACAGCAACGTTTGGAGTGGTGTATTTTGCGACAGGGTTGGGTCGTGGAAAAGCGTAGAGGTGGTCTTCAGTGACAAATCGGCTTGAAAATGCACGATGGTCACACGTAGATGTGGAGAATGTGCAGTTTTCTCTAAAGCGGCATGTTTACCACACTGTGTTTGTTATGGGATAGGGTGCTATTGTTTATGGAAACAGGTCAATATGAATTTAGACAGATAAGTTCATGAAGTGGTAGAACCCTATATCCTTCCTTTCCTCGAGGAGCTGGAGGACTCGATTTTTCAACAGGATCATGTCCGTTCCCACATTACAAGGCATTCTTGTCTTTTCTTGCCGTGGTCATCCAGATCTCCTAACTTTTCGCTTATCTACTTAAGCTGGTAACATGTGAGAAACTTTTTTATTATTAATTTTACGAAAAAAAGTTATTCTTTATAAAAAGTTCTGCATGTTCTAAAATTTAAAATACAATCATTAGAATCATATACGCGGTTTGTCAAAAAGTATTAATTTTGCTCAAGAGTAAAGTACTTTTATTTTTGACAATGAAAAGTTGATCAGAACTAAAAACTACGTTAAGATATGCAATTACATCCTGCTACTTAAAAGTTTTCCTCAAACTACCTACCGATACTGTTACGATTTCCGTTCCGTTCAGAAACTAAATTCTCACAAAACAAAATACTTAATAATAAACAGTAATTTTTTAGTTTTATTGAAAACTTGATAACCTTTTAATTACTTACGGCCGCACAGTAGGGCAGATGTCATGGAAAGATGGCAAAAATTATTTTTTCTCTTTGTTCATCATCATTACAATGCATCTTCCTGTTTTAAAACCGTTGTCTTAAACTGAAAAAAACTGTGCCTTCATCAGTTTGGTATTTGGTTGTAACTACTTTGGTTTATTTTGTCTTGAATGTTTTTTTTTTCGTTTTTAGCAACTTCAACAGTTTCGTGAACGAACTGGAACTTGATTGGACGGCAAAATCTTGTTGAAGATGCCCGTGTATTGTTCCACAATACTGTTTGGGCTTTAATCGGTTTTTCAGGATCTCCGTCTATAAGCCTCAAGGGTACTATTGAAGACATGAAAATACTCGTATCGCTGTATGACTCGTTTGTATTTTGTTTATATTTGAACTTTGATATTAAAACTAACTGGTTTAAGTTCTGTTGGCTCTTTAAAACTTCATTTTGAACCTGAAGAATACGCGTAACTGTATGGTCAAGCAGTCCTTGTAGCTCAATCTCAGCTCCTGTTTCAGTCACTTTAAAATGCTTTTTATCAGGATAGCATTCCTTTTTGGCTTCTTGTATTTTCTTGTAAGATGGAAATCGGTCCTTAGCTTTAGATCATGTCACGTCGTATTGGCTTCTTGTAAGTTGCGCTTCGACAAACATTGATAAAGCTTCATGCGTGGGAAGAAGCTCTGGTTCTTTGGTTTCATTTTTTTAAAAGCTTCTTTATAACGTTTGGCTCGTCTCGGAGAAGTAGTTGTAACTTCTTTTAGCAAGGCAGCAGCATCAGTTGCTCCAGAAGACCTTAGGCTCATTTGCGCTGCGTAACACAGCTCCTCAGCACTGTGAGTTGAGCGTAAATCCTGTGTTTTTAAACGCTTTGTCCTATCCGAAGTTTCTTTAAAATCTAGTTTTGGTCTTCCTAATTTTAAGTTTTGATCTACAAAGTTCGAAAAACTTATCGAAGATTTAAGCCAACTATCATTTTTTGTGACAAACCTTTGTCTCGTTCGGTTCGAAGCAGACCATCTCTTCTTGAAATCGGCAATAAAATAAGAAATTCTTATATTCAGCTCTAGGTATTTCCATTCCGGGCATCTAGTACGCTCAATTAGGTATTTTTTCAAAAATGGTACTTGCTCGTCGAATTTTTCATGACCAGATTCGAGCATTTTGTTATATAAATCTATCCGTGATATAAAAATATCAAAACATTCAGATCCTAAAAGAATCAAAAAAAAAATCAACTATTTAAAAATATTACTTAAATTTACTATGTTTTAGTATTAGTAAATCTGCGATTTACATAAATTGGGGCAAATAAGGGAAAACATTTTTGTTATCAGTTTAAAGAGTATGGTATTAGGTAAAATAAGAGACCAAAATCATTACAACTAGTGGAACTAAACACCTATGTTTACTCAAAAACAACTTAATGCTTAATCATTTTAATAACCCAATAATAAAACTAATAGCCAACTATTAAATATATCTAAAATACATTGTTTAAAAGCTTAATTATATTACTCACCCGTTGCCGAAACTTGACGTTTAAATACCCAAAAATTTGTCATAATCGTACGGGCTGCGAAAAGCGTAAGTTTAGACTGAAGTGTCTCGATTGTTTTAGTGTTGAATTATGAAAAGAAAACCGGTTATCGAACGGCTGAGTCTACCTGCTCTTTATAAGTTATAAACCAGAACAATAGATAATACTTTGCGCGTGGGATTTTTTGCCAACGATTCATGGGTTCTGCCCCTTTGTGGGCCGGTTCCACCAACACGACTTAAACTTAGCAATGCTTCAATCGTTGCTATGGTTTTAACAATTGTATCTCGGTTTTTAAGCTTTGTCGTGTTGGTGGAACCGGCCGTTAATCTCTGTCTTGTAACATTTTAGCGATGCATTTAAATGAATAATACCTAACAATTAATTTTGTTGTAATAATTTTAAGGAACATTATTAGCTCTTTCAATCCACAAATACCGTAACATATCCGCCTTCTCTGTGAATACAGGTAATTGTTCTATCACTTAAGTTTTTCAATGCTCTTTTAACAATAGCCGGAGTAATACTCTGAACCAATTTTGTAATGATTCTTTCCAAATGAGCAACATCTGTAAATGGCCTTTTAAGATGCACTTTTTGCTTTAGGCAACCCTACAAAAAATCGAGTGGCGTCAAATCTAAAAACCAAGGTGTTCAAAAAATTTCCGAAAACCGATGTATAACTTTTCCATTAAAACGATTTTCAAGGTATTGCCTTACAACTAACTTACGTTGGGAAACTTTTCAGGAAATTCTTCTAATTTCTTTTCTAAAAAGAGTAAATAACTGTTCGCATTTAAAGATTCATGAAAAAACAGGTTCTATTATTTTATTTATGTATTTAATTCCACACCACACATTTGTTTTGAATGCATACTGGTCGCGAGTTTGGATTAGTATCCCTCTACCAACTGCAATTTTGGGAAGAAATTGTTCCATTCGATGTAAATGTTGCTTCATCCGAAAAAAGAATATGTTTTCCCATAAATGGGTTATCTTCTAACATTACTTGGATATCACAACTGAATTCAAAGCGTCTATCACGATCTCCTGGTTTTAACGTATGAATAAAATGGAGCTTGCATGGGAGCAACCTATTCTTTTTTAAAATTTTTGAAACCGTGTCTTTGTTAATAGGACATGACATGGAAGCTGCTCTTGTTCGCAAGGATTTTTTAGGATGTTTGATTGCTGAGAGCATTATTTCAAATTCCATGTCATCATTGAGAACCCGTTGTTGGCGTTTGTTGGTAAATTTATTACTTAGATCTCGAAAAGTTATGGATTTGTTAAAATTTTCCTTTACTGTGCCGTAGTAAAGTTTTTCTCTGGGTGTCGGTTATTAAAAATGTATGCAGCTTTTCGATATGTTTTATAACTGTCGCCCACAATTAACACAATTTCAATTTTATCTTCTCGTAATTAAATTCTACTAAAATTTATAAATATTTTCTATTAAATTTTACTAAATACAACTGATGTTTTCAACTTCACTGTCAAACATTTGTTGCTATAAACAAATCATTTGTTTATTAGTGCATCTTAAATTTCATGTAACTACACTTACATTTGCAATATTGTTGACAAAAATAGGAAACAAAATTTTTAAATAGCAGGATGTATTTGCATATTTGAACGTAGTTTTTAGTTCTGATCAACTTTTTTTAATAACCATTTTCGATATTGTCAAAAATAAAGGTACTTTACTCTTGAGCAAAATTTATATTTTTTGCCAAACCGCGTACACGACTGAAAAAATTTAATATCTGACAATTGTATTTCAGATTTTAGAACATGCAAAACTTTTTATAAAGAATAACTTTTTTTTGTAAAATTAATAATAAAAAAAGTTTTCCATATGTTGCCAACTAAGTAGACACATTGTACATAGAAATTAAACAAAAGATAAAGGTATTTTTATTAATAATGTGTTGAACCACTCCTATTAGTTTTACACTTCCGCGCCCTTCTTTGCATGGATTCCACCAGGTGATCAATTTATTCCTGAGGTACTGCATCCCAGGCAATGTGCAATTCACGCCGGAGAGCTTATAGTGTCTGTGGAGGATTGGCTAATTGCTTGAGTCTTCTATCCATCATATCCCACACATGTTCGATAAGCGAAAAGTCGGGAGATCACCGCAAGATAAGACAAGAATGCCTTGTAATGTGGGGACGGGCATTATCCTGTTGGAAAATCGGGTCCTTCAGCTTCTGGATGAATAGAACGATATGTGGTTTAACCACTTCAATATCAATGGGCATTCATAGCGCCTCGGATGAATACCAACTGCGACCTGTTTCCATAAACAATGGAACCCCATATCATAACCCGCACAGTGTGGTGAATATGCCGCTGAACAGAAAACTGCACATTGCGGCGTTCTCCACGTCTACGTCTGACCATCATGCGATTATCGTGCATTCCCAAGCAAAATCGGGATTCGTCATTGAAAACTACCCTATGCCATTCCACGGTCCAATCCAGTCGCAAAATACACCACTCTAAACGTTGCTGTCGATGACGAGCTGTCAGCGAAAGCACAAAATGTGGTCGATAGGACTGCAAACCAAAAGCTCTAATTCGACGATAAACTGCACGAAAAGTTATAAGACGTCCTTCGTTTCGAAACCATTGATCGGCTATTGATCTTGTACTCGAGAATCGGTTTCTTAATGCCATTAATCGAAGATGGCAGTTCAAGACCACGTTTTTCTGTCTTGGCAGTTCACTTTCTTGTCTATGACGTTTTTGACCTTTTCTAGACTTGATAACACCGTACTACATAGGATTAGTTACGGTTAACAGTTTCTCTGAATGAAAAACCACTTTCACGTAATCCAATAATGCGACCTCTGCCGAATTGACTCAGTTGTCGATAATTTTCACGTTGCCGCACTCTAGGTATACTTGCAGTTTCAAAACGCAAAGAACAACACAAAAACAAAAGAATTGCAACCAAAAACAATATCAAAATCGACTTAATCTCTTAAGAAATATACCGGATAATTTCGATTGTAACTAGTAAATCGTCAAATTTTTCATGACTTAGATTATAACGCTTTCTTGGTGTTACATTTTATTATGTCACAGAGTATAAATAACGAAATTGCTAAAATAAAACACAATACAAACAACACTAATAATTATAAGTAACTAATTAATTTATTAAAAACGAGCACTTACAAATGATTTGTATATTATATAAATTATTGATAATTAATCAGGTTTTGTACTTTATTTAACACCGGTACTCTCTTTTTTACACTGACTGTGCACGTATTTACTTATAATGCACTTTTTTCATTAAGACTGACTACGTTTTTTGTCGTTTTTTGCCGTTTATATTTTCGCTTTAGCTTTGTCTAGAATATTCCGTTCGTTTCGAAAATTGCTTGGAATGACTTCAAAGTCTCGAAAATGTTTCACGGTTTCTTTTTTAAGACTGTTCTATCCCAGAACAGGAAGCAAGACGCGGCATTGATAGAAAGGATCGTGCTGATAGCGGCAACTTTCTCGATTTCGGCAAGTTTCTTGAATATAAAAGTAGCAGTCAGACTTTTCCTAGCCCGTTCGTCTGCTTGAATGGTAACTGCAGATTAGCGCTTCCAAATTTGTTCCTCGGAAAACGATTTATAACATATTCCCAACTGTCCTTCAATTTAGTTAATCTAAACCGCAACAAAGCTTGATTACTGCCAATATATTCGAACTCCATTTCTTTCTTGAGATTCCATAATGCTTGCCACAGATTCCCGTATAACAATTTTGCACGTGAGAAGGTAGACAATTGGGCGGCGATCATCACTTAGTTTCAAGACTCTGTCGACCATCGGTTGCTGTTTTTCTTGTTCATCCAACCGTCTAAATTTCTTGTTGAATGCGTAGCATTTCTTTGGTTTCAGTTTCAGATTTGCTCCACCAGTCACGTTTTCCAAGACAGTCTTTGCAAGATAGTTTTCATCAAACGCTTGAACGTCGCAGGAACGTTACACAGGCGGAAACGCATAGCAGTGAACTGCCTCAAATCATTTACGATCGTCTGTTTTTTCATGATCGTTGAGTTCCAATTACGCCTATTAGTCACCACGCTTTAAATAAAACGTCGAAAACTACTAAGATCTTGACAGAGTGTATCGTCAATCCTCGGTAAAAGGTAACTGTCCTTTTTGGAAACTGTTTGCAGTTTAGATAAAACTTCGTTGATCTATCTTTCTTCTTTACTACTACCATTGGAGACGCTTACGGACTATTTGAAGGTTCAATTACACTTTGTCTTTCCGTATACATTATTATGTCTTTGGCTTCTTCTCGTTCAGCCAAAGAATCTTGGCGTGGGTGTTGTCGTATCCTTACTCGTACCAGTGGCGGCTGGTGTTTAATGGTGCAACAGGGTCATTTTAATACTAGAACTTTAAAACGCATTTTTACCTAATAAAAGATTCTCTCTTTGAGAGCCAAAACAAGAAGTAGAACTTGGCCTTTGCCGTATTGTCTTTTGTGAACCCAAACAAACTGACGTTTTGCAAGACATTGCAGTTTGCATCTTCAGAGTGGTAAATGTTACTGTTTGGCTTAATGGACGACAATACGGCAAAGGCCAAGTTCTACTTCTTGTTTTGGCTCTCAAGGAGAAATTAGGACCAAGCCTAATTCTGGGTGTTTCACTACGACGCGGTCTAAGCCGAAAGTCGCTTATAATCATAAACATAACAACCGCAAAAGCTTAAGATTTTATAGTATACACACAAGAATGTTTGACAGGTCCGACTGTTATTAGCTATTAATTCCCTAATGTCTTGTATGTGATGTCGCTATTAACATTAACTAAAAAAATTTAGAGCAAATTAGTGTAGGTGATACAAAATAAGAATAACAAATGTTCTTTTCTAACTGATATAGCACACTAATATGTCTGTGTGATTCTTTACTACAAAAACTCTTATTTATCGTTCGGCTCTTATAGAATACCTTCTCCATGACCTTCGGCCAAGTTTGCTAGCTTTCGAATGCTTGCATTGAGAATTTAAACATTACATATATTGCAATTTTAATTTAATAGAACAATTTTTAGTTCTTTTTTGTGGGTTATTGACTAGATGGCCTAACAGGGAATGTTCTGTCAACCAATAGTCTCTTTTCAATTAAATCGCTTTCCATTTCCGGAAATTTTCAACCAGGTGTACCATAGTCGAACTTTCAGTTTTTCTAAGCAGAGTACCGTTTTTACTTAATAAACTACACACGGTTGCCTTTTCTGATGAATGGAAAGGAATTTATTTGTCGTTATCCTTAAAGACATGGTTTATAAGCAGACACACGCTAAGCACGAATTAATCAGTTGTTTGTTTATTCGAAGCTATTATATCTCATGTTCCGTCCCTGACGCCAATTATACCGTTTTTAAAACTGAATTTATTGTTACTATTTTACATGGTTATCAATTCTTATAAATAACTGATTTTACTAAATTAAAACAATACAACAAACACTAACTAAGTTTAATGAAAACAAACACTTACTAATAATTTCTATGCTACTGTTTGTGGATAAAATAATTAATGACTTAATGCACTCATTTATTTAACATTGGCACGTTCTTCTTTCATTGATTATGGACTTATTTATTTAAAACGAACTTATTTTTTGTCGTCTACCTTTTATATTTTTGCTTTATCTTCGTCTAGAATATTTTCTTGGTTTCGTAAATTGCTTCGAGTAATCTCAAAGTCTCGGCAAGGTTTTTTGTTCGGATAAATTATCTAAGTATTGGCTCAAAAGTTTTTTGTTAATAATTTTTCTTGGAAAATAGGTGTTTGACAAAAGTTGCTGTATCATGGGGTAATTTTCTGAGCAAATTTTGTTATAAAATTACTTGTCGTTTTGTTAGAAATAGTGCTTCGCAAAAGCTTAGCAAACGAAGAACCGGGATCGATACCCGATACCTCTAATTTCTGTTTCGAGGAACTGTGATTGTTTTTGAAAGCATGTGATTTTTCTTAAGATCGCTTCTCAGCACCTCCAAAATTTGTTTATCAAAATCATTTTATAAAATGCATATCTTTACAAACGGTTTAGTATTTTTCACATATTTTACAAAAAATTCGTTAAAAGTCTCCTAATAATTTGTTACACATTAAATTAATTAAAAATATATAATTGGAGATGCTTAGGATTGATCCTGGTACCTCTCACATGCAAAGCGAGCGCTCTACCAATTGTAATTGATTACTTGCTTTCAAATCGATGTAATTTCACTGTGCTTGTAATTATACTTGATACCAAATAAAGAGAAAGTAATAACGCTTGTTTTTTAGTAATTATGTTTTCCATTTAATCGGGGATGTAGCTGAAATGGTAGAGCGCTCGCTTTGCATGTGAGAGGCACCGGGATCGATCTCCGGTATCTCCAATTATAATTTTGTATTGTTTATTTTGATCGACTGGTATTTAAACTGTTTACTAATTGATTTTAAAAAAAAATCTAATTTTGTGATTATCTGATGTTTATCTTGATTGCTGCGTCGTAAATAATTACATATGCAAATTTAAGCCTCTTCCTAGGTATTAAGTAAATACTGAAAGTGAATATAAAAACAAGTAAATAAGTCTTAAAACTGATCTATAGACTTGACGTTGAAGCTGTGGTTAGCAATATGCAGTTGCTGTTGACGTATCATTTGAAAGTTGAGAACTGCCAATTCATAAAGTTAACTTTGACGTTACGGTTGATTTTTAATTTGCTTTACAAGAAATAAAATTGCACACAAACTGTTCTTGTGTCAGTTGGAAGAAAAAGAAACTACTGACCAACGTTGGCGCTACTACAAAATTTAACGTATGAATTTTAGAACTGCATAGATCAAAGATGTTTATCCGTAGGAAAAACTAAGACTTACAAACAACGACAACGTATTGGAATCAGTTACAAAAGTACTGACGTACTTTTAGTTGAACAAAAATACTGAATTCAGCACGAATGTACTGACTTCGGCAACACTGGCGCTCCCAACAGTCAATTGTAAACATGTGGTTATTTTGACAATTTTCATTGGTTGAACCACAAACGTTTCCAACGTTAAACGGCTAAACTTAAAATTTGGTCATCTCTAAACGACTTTGAACTGCACACGAATGGAACGCGACCTGTAAAAAAATTGCTCTCAAAAATACAAATCGGTATACGTACTGCATTTAAATGTCTAGTTCATAAATCTTTATGAACGAATCATTGTTGTGAATGGCTAATGCCCGTACCTATAGTCAGTGCTTCACCTAAACTCAACCTCAAGCATTGCTCAAGTCGGCAAATGCGTACTATAGTCGTAACTTATCAATGAAACTCTACTCCGCGCGTGCTCAGGAACAAGAAACACTCAACTTTGAAACATGCTCAAGTTTTGGTTGTCTTTCTTTATCTATGGTTTTGTTTTTCCTGCTTAGAGATTTTATAAAAATAACTACAACGAGAAAACAAGTCAATTTTTGTTACTTTAATTTTACTGAAAATTACCTTGGAGCGCACGGTGAAGATAATAAAGGTTTTCTTGAATTTGTTGATATAGTGGAAGCAGCAGATGCTATATTGCAATAGATGCCAAAGCAATACACAGGGTGTCCAAAATGTAATAGTATACTACTGTTATCTCGCAACGGTTATAGATGGAATAGGGCAAAAAAATGTTCAAAAGTTGCGTAATTACATGGCTTTTAATATAACATTCCAAGATTGCCAAAAAAATTAGCGGTTCTCAAAATATTTGAGAAAAACTAAAAATTGGTCAAAATTTAAAATGGCTATAACTTTTTTATTTAAAGAAATTTTAAAAAACTAAAAAGTTCACATAAGAACATACACAATTATCTACATTCTCATCTAATTTGTGTATTTTTACGCCTACTAGATTTCGAGATACGGCTACTATCTTTTGTTTTTCGTATGGCCGTCATATTGGATTTTTGCATGGAAAAATTGGAAAAAATTAACGAATTTAACCATGTATCATACATGGCACTGTAGGTAAAAATAAACCCCTAAAATCAACTTTTTATTATTAACACCATAACTGTCAAGTGGCCATGAAAGAAACAATAAATCAATAAAAATGATCAAAATCAACTAAAACGTAAAAAATTAAAGGAAAAAAAAAACGAATTAACTACAACAAATCTTCAAAATAACCACCAGTACACATCTGTGTGCTCTCATGATCAACATTTTTTGAACATTTTTAAAAATGGTTGAGGTTATTTTATTACACCCTTCCCTAATTTTGTTTTAGATTATTTAAATCACGGGGCGTCGTCTTATAAACATTATGTTTAATAATTCCCCATAAAGAAATATCCATGGGAGTTATGTCTGGAGATCTGGCCGGCCAATTTATGGGTCCATTATTACCAATTCTACAATTGGGTTTAAAAGTGTTTAAAAATTCCGTAACACGCCTATCCCGATGTGCTGGTGCACCATCGTGTTGGAAGTATGCGAAATTCTTTAAGACACTTAAGGGAAGGTCATCCAAGAGATCTTGTAAAGTGTTTCTTAGCATATTCAAATACCTTTTCCCTGTTAAATGTTCCTCAAAAGAGATAGGGCCCACTATCCTTGAGTTCAATACCCCGAGGAAAACATTTAAATGTTCATTTTCTTGGGTTTAACGATAGTGGATGTTTCTGTTAAACTAGCCGTTATCGCAGAATTTGCTTTCGTTGCTCCTCAAAATTTTTTTAAAAAATCCTCTCTATTTTTTTTCAATAACCACCGGCAAAAAATGTTTTGTTTATTGTAGTTCAATAGCTCAAATTTTGTACTTTTCTGTAGCGGTAATGTCTGTACTTATGTATTTTCAATATTTTTCTTGCAGACATTTTTTGAACACGTTTCCTTTTTGATTTCTCTCAGAAATAGCTCATTATGATTACAATTTTTAAAATGCACGGAGCTTAAAAAAATATATAACGTACATTATATGCAAAGCGAGCGCTCTATTATTTGAGTTTTGTTGTTAAACAAAAAATACGACGATCAATAGGCATGGTCTGTTAACCTTCTGTTTTATGAACCGTGGTTCAGTTAATCTGGACTTTAAACGTTAATTGAAAAACCGGGTCTAAGAAGTATGTAACTCAAAATATAGAGCGCTAGGGTTCTATTGTATATGAGGGCAACTGCAATTGATCCTTGTCTAATTGTTTTCAAAGTACTTATTGCATTTACTGAATAGCGTTGTAATTGATTAAAAACAAAAAAGTTCACAAAACGAACTAGCTTTGAAGCGTACTAGCGTGTTCTTCTTTTACTTTTAAAAATAATAATTGTAATTAAATAATTGAAATGGCAGTTTGAAAAGTTATTTTTTTGAATCGCTATTTACATATGATTACTTCTCACAAAACGTTAACAAAACATTCCACATGTAATCGTTTTATACTTGTATTATTTGTAGCATTTACAATGGCTGTCTTAATTATGTAAAATTGGCAAAGATATACAGTGTCAGTACTTCTTTGTATCGATCGCTGTTTGGGACATTGCATATAAACGAAAGTAAAACAAATTCCATTATAGTGATGTCATTACTCATTAATATGTCCGCAAGGTTTATGCTTTTAGTTAAATTGAAAGTAGGTCAGTGTAGGTCAGTATTAACTCGATCAAAATATTTTTAGCTATTTTTAATCGAAGGGGGTGTAGCTCAGATGGTAGAGCGCTCGCTTAGCATGCGAGAGGTACCGGGATCGATGCCCGGCACCTCCAATTTTTTCTTTATTTTTATTGCAATCGCCTAAAAAATTACATCGATGCGATATTCATTACAGTGAATGTTAACTGGGGATGTAGCTCAAATGGTAGAGCGCTCGCTTTGCATGTGAGAGGCACCGGGATCGATCCCCGGCATCTCCAACTACATTTTCTTATTTTGTTTTAATGTTTAAGATTACTTGAATTTAAATTTCAATTGAACTAAACTTAGTTTAATTTAAAAAAATATTGCCAACGTTTTACCCAATTGCGTAAGGAGCTTTATCAGGGCGTGAGAAAAAAATCAAAGAAATTAAACAAACAACCGAAATCTAAATAGTTTTTAAAGGTTAGGAAATCATATAACAAATCTAACAATCTAATAAAGAACCATTACAGAGTTAGGTAATCAACTTGTGAACCAAGTCAAATTCTCTTTTTTTAAGTGAGGAAGGGCTCTACCTTCTGTAGGGAAGTGTAAGATTTCTCTGGGCTGAGTATACTCCCTAAAACCCGCCCTCATTTCATGTGGATGATAGCCACGGAACTACCTTTTCGGCATTCCTTCGTGGTCATCGTGGACTATGATCTTTCGTGTTTTTCTTACTTTCTATTCAGTTCTTCCATTTTTTTTTATTATGTTAGTTAGCATTTGATTTATAGAATCGAAGTCCGTCTTGTTTTTAAGAGGTAACTCGCTTATGTTCTTTTTTTTATTTCTTTAATTTCGCATTTCCTAAAAGCCTTACTTCTATGTTCATTCCATTTCTGGGGTAAATATTGTGTGTTACGCAGTGTCTATATGTTCGCAGTACCAGCAATGATCGTTCCATGCTTTTCCAATCCTCTTAAGACAACTTCCGAATATACCATCCTCTGTTATTGCTTGCACTATGTAGTGGTTTGTGTTATTCCATTCTGTGTCATACGATTTTTTAATATATTTGATAAAAGACCAGCTATTATATCCGTCCCACTGTTCTAGCCAACATGGCGAACACGGAAAAGTGGTAAGAGTAACATACTCTTACCACTTCTCCGTGTTCGGTTATAATATTTCTATTGTCTAGGTAGTCATGTATCATTTCTTTTATGTATCTGCTTATTTTAATATTTTCTGTACATTTTTTATTATATATAATAGTTAAATATATACGGTACTTGATCGGCATACTTGGCAGCATATTGTTTTACTACCTCAGGAGGTATTCTGTCGGGTCCTAGTGCATTTTTCCTTTATTGTGCATTCTGCTCTCGTTATTTCTTCCTTGGCTTGTAGTTTGTTCGAAACGATTTTGTAGGCTTTCCCGGAGATGTCGCTTTCTAGTTCTTTGCATAATACTTTCTAGTTCTTTTGCTTTTCTCTCTGAATTGTTTTTTTAAGTTCCCGTTTTTGTTCGGTATATTTCTGCTTTATGTGGTTTATTTCTTCCTCGTTTGTTGTATGTTTCTTTGTTCTTGTTAGAACCCAGCGTGTTCTAATGCATTTCGCTCTTATTTCTGCTATTTCTAGTGTATTGATGGATTTTTGTGGATAGGTTTTTGTCTTTTTAGGTGTTTGTTACATTTTTGTACCAGATGTTCTATAGCTGCTTTATTCTTTGAGTTTCTTGAAGCTTCCGCTATTATATTATCATGGTCACTGATTAGTTTATACAATCTTTCTTTTTCCATCTTTGTACAGCGTCCTTTTGTTGTTTTCTTTGTACGACATCTTGGTTGATTTGTATTTCGTACCTTATGCTGTTATAGTCGCTGCAGTTCTCTTTTCTGCTAACTTCCCATTTGATTTTTTGTTTGGCTATTTTTGCTGTAGCCATTGTAATATTTATTACGGACTTTCTTTCCACGCTTTCGAAGGTTGGTACGTTTCTTATATTTATGTCTTTGGCCATTACCCATCTATCAATATTTTTTTTGTTAGATTTATTCGATCCGAAAGCGAGGCATTTAGCGTTTAAGTCGCTTCCTACTATTATTTCTTTTCCTCTTCCATATTTCTCCATAAGGTCACTGAGGTCAAAAAGAAAATTTTCAAAATCTTCGTCGATCTTGTTTTGGTGAAAAATACACCGATATAAATAAAGTATTTGTATACAGGACACTCACAACTTTTATATCACAGTTAATAATCACAGACGATTGTTTTGTTCCAATAAAACTATCACAGTTTTTGTTGGTATAAAAATCTTTAGTACCCTTTTTCTATTGGGCTTTTGTCCTAGGATTATGTTTATGCCCTTTTCGAAAGCTTTTTGTTTTAATAGATGCATGGCAGTTGCGGATCTATTTATGTTCAGTTGTAGGACTTTGAGATTATGGATCGCCATCTCGAGGGATATCTAATCTCTTCCTCCTTTTTTGCGTCGTAAGCTTCTTTTTGAAAGTTTCGCATCCTTTACTACCTGTTGAATGATGGTTTTTGTCGCACGCTAAGCATCTCTGTTCTTCCGTGCATTGTTTTGCGTTGTGGTCCGTTTCTCCGCATCTGTAACAGTTTCGCATCCGATCAGGATGGTCGCACAACTAGCATTTGTAGCATTTTGTAACTACAACGTGCTTTTTAATTCTGCAATTATTGAGACTTATTCTGATTCAGCCTTTTCTTATTATTTCTTTTGCTTTTGTTTTCTCTATGGCGACTGTGACTGCTTTCGTGTTGTTTCTATTTGGTCTAGTTGTTCTTATGTATGTCGTTTTCCTCATTTGTTTCTATTTTTCGTTCTATAGCTGCTCTTATGTCTTCTGTAGTTGTGGACGAGTCCATTCCTCTTATTATTATTTTTGCCATTTCTTTCCTCTCTGCCAATGTTCGTATGTTTACATGTTCTGTGTTTTCTTGTATTGTAATTTGGAGGTTTTTTAGTGCTTTCTTGTCCTTGTTGGTGGTTATGATTAATTTACCTTCTTTTGCACTTCGTATGTGCTTTATTTTTCTAGCAATTTCTTTTTCTCCGACTATTCCTTGAACGTTCTTTAAAGTTTCTTAATATTTTTTACCTTTCTGATCTACTATTAGTGCATATGTCTATCTTTCGTTCTTTTTTCTAGTTACAGTAATGTTCGTTTTTTCATCCGGTGTGTGTATCGATATCCCTGTCTTAGGTTTTGTTAAAAATGCATTTTACTATTTTTCTAAGCCTGCTGTTGTCGATTTCTGGTATTTGATGCAATAATAATGTTTGTTCTTCTATTAATTACGTTATTATTTTTCATATTTCTTCTTCGTTGTTATCATAAATTGCTTTGAGTACGTTCTTAGTTTTTGTTATTGTGTTTGATTTATTGTTTAACGTTGTGGTTTTTTCGATGAATGCAATCCCCCTTTCTATCTTCAGGTTGTTTTTGCGCACCCATACCGTGTTGGACCCATCTTCTTCGGTATCTACTGGGTTTTCTTTTTTACCTGTAGTGTTTGTTTATACGTAATTTTCCCATTTTTGTTTCGCTATCTTATTCTAATTTTGATAAGTCTTTCTTATCTATTTTCTGTTTTCCGTTATTTCCGTATGTTACTGTTTGTATTTCTTTATCCTTCAGACGATTTCTTTATTCGTCTGCCTCTTGTTTTTCTTCTGTTTGTATGTCTATGTCAAAAGTGACTTATTTTTTCTATTTGTCATATCGTATCTCTTCCAGCAAATTTTTTATAGTTTCCTTTTTCAGCGCATCTACCTGTCTTCTCAGTCTCACTGTGGTTTATTTAATTTTTGTATTGGTATTCGTATTTGCCTTGACGTGCTTTTCTAATTCGTAATTGAAACGTGTAATTTTTGTTATTGTTCAATTAGGTCTGCTGCGACCGAATTTGTCTTTCGTTTGTATATTAACTGTTCGTTTTCAATGGAAGTATCTCCTACTTTTTTCCCCTCGTGGTCTCAGGAGTTGCATCTATAAAACCTGCTATTCTTCCAGCTATCAAAAAGTGTGTCGAGGTCTGGATCTCCACCTCGAACACGCTGGAGTCGCATGATGACGATCCAGTCAACCCTCCAATTGCCTGTGCCAGCACTGGGGTATCCGACCTTGTATATTCATATATATATATATATATTGTACATTCATTCTCCATAAGAATTTGATTCCTTGCGTTTTATGCATATCTATAAGAAAAAATAAAAATCGTATAGTGGGGGACTCTAGCCGTCGGCAACCTAAAAAAGATGCAAAAGTAAGAAAGCTCTTCAGATGAATTAGGAAAACTGAAGGAGAAGCACCCAAGACAAGTTGAAGCAAGGTGTCCCCGGGGATGATGCCACCCCCGTTTGCCGGATGCAGTTGAGACTTCTTCTGTTTCTTACACATTTTATTTGTCTTAAGCATACTTTTTCTTATATCTTAGCTTTCCTCATTTTTCTTCAAATAAAATTGCACCAATTATAAAGACAAAAACGATTCCGACGAGTTGAGAACCGCCTCCTTTTTTGAAGTCGGTTAAAAATATAAAAGTTGGCAAATTTTAACACGTTGGTTTGTCATCTTATATAAGTTGTACACCTAATGCTATAAAAAAATATGATTGGAGATGCCGGGGATCCATATGGTTGCCTGCCACATGCAAAGCCAGCACACTACCATTTGAGCTACATTCCCTAGTGAATAAAAAACACGATTCTGAATTTTCTTTTTTAATGTTATTAGTAACAGCTTTATGTAGGTAACCATAGGTAAATTACATCGCTCGAAAATCAATTACAGTGAATGTTGAACTAGGGATGTAGCTCAAATGGTAGAAAGCTCGCTTTGCATGTGAGAAGCACCAGGATGATTCTCTGGCATCTTCAATCTCATTATTAATTGTTTATTATATTTTAGTCTATAACTGATGTATATAAAATCAATGTTTTAAAATTTTTGTTTTACTTTTTTACAGTACTGTATTTAGTGTCATTTATAAACAATTTGAATTAAAAATTAACAAAAAAGTAGTTAGAGATGCTTTAACGATACAAAAGAAAAAACAATTATTGTATTATTATTACTGTACAGTACAGAACAAACGTTTTGCATACTAAGCGAGGTCTCCACCATCCTGAGCTACATCTCTTTCAATTAGCAGTAGCTCAAAAAAATTCATCAACTTAAAACGGATCTGTTGAACAGATTAAATATTTTTACAGGATAACGTGTTTAATTATTTTATGAAACGTTTATTAACAATTCACGTAACTGGGTAAGTGTTTAAAAAAAAATTGAATTTTTTTGAATTCAAAATTTTAGAAGAAACTTTTTCAGTTACATTAAATACAATACTAAGCGTTGAAATATAATTGTTGGTAAATTTTAACACATGGGTTTGTCATATACCGGGTGGTAACTTTTCTTCAACAAACAACTTTAGTTTGCATCACATCCGAGTGTTGCAATTTTAGAAGAAACTTTTTCAGTTACATCAAATACAATACTAAGCGTTGAAATATAATTGTTGGTAAATTTTAACACATTGGTTTGTCATATACCGGGTGGTAACTTATCTTCAACAAACAACTTTAGTTTGCATCACATCCGAGTGTTGCAATTTTAGAAGAAACTTTTTCAGTTACATCAAATACAATACTAAGCGTTGAAATATAATTGTTGGTAAATTTTAACACATTGGTTTGTCATATACCGGGTGGTAACTTATCTTCAACAAACAACTTTAGTTTGCATCACATCCAAGGGTTGCAAATTTTAAAAAGGAACCTTCATGCTTTGTCTCACATCATCCTGCACAGAAACGTTCTGTTATTGAATCTTTGGTTCATCGTGCCTTTTCTATTTGCCAACCTGAGAATCTAGACTCGGAACTCCGTCATCTTACTAGAACCTTAGTGAACAATGGTTATGTAAAGCGAGATATTCATAGAGTTATTAATCGTCGTCTACATCTACGTACTCGATTACCTAAGGACATTTCTACTCCCGAATCCAACCTTTTTACCCTACATTCACAAGGTTACAGATCAAATAGGGAAACTTCTTTGTAAGAATGGTATTAAACCCATATTCAACCCAACAGGCAAAATCTCTCAGATTCTTCATTCTCCCAAAGATAAATTTTCTACACTTTCATCTCAAGGTGTATACCAAATTCCTTGTTCATGTGGTTTAGTTTACATTGGTGAAACCGGTCGTTCCGTCATTACTCGCATTTCAGAACATAATCGTTGTATAAGGAAAAGGTATATTTACAAGTCTGCGGTTGCTGAACATCATTTTACTACAGGTCACCAGATAGATTTTGATAATGTTTCGTTGATTGCCAAATCTCCATTCTTTTTCAACAAGAAATTCCGGGAAAGCATAGAAATCATCAAACACCCCAATAACTTCAATCGCGATCATGGTTTCGAGCTATCCCCTCTTTGGTTTCCGGTCATTAGTCATTTATCGAAAACACTCCCCTTATCAACCATAACCAAATCAGGGTCGAGCTTAACCATCCGTAACGATCCTTATCCTTTAAATACGGAGACTATTTGTTCTTAAGTTACTTCTGCGGAGTTTAGAATCTGGCTTGGTTCACAAGTTGATTACCTAACTCGGTAGTGGTTTTTTGTTAGATTTTCGTTTGCTTTTTCAAGTTATCTGTTTCTTTCTTACCTTTTCAGAGTTTAGATTATGGCTTGTTTCATAAGTGGATAACCTAACTTTTAAGAAGTTCTTAGTTAGATTTCGGTTACTTGTTTGAGTTTTGCGATTTATCTCACGCCCTGATGAAGCCCCTTACGAAAGTGAGCGAAACGGTCCAAACCCGGAAGACATTCTAATGTTAGTAATGTTAGACGGCAGGTTGAGTCATTGTTTAGCAGTAAATGGTGGTTTGTTTGAATATTTGCGGTGATTTTCTATTTATGCTGTAATTTCGTGTTTTTTTTTGTTAAAATAAATAAAATCCTGTTTGTCATTACTGCTTCTATGGTTTTATAACTATTCATAAAATAAGTGAAATTCAATGACACTTAAATGTAACTGCACTTTTTATAATTCCATGGCATTATCGTTTGTTTTTAATAATAATTTAATTCTTTTATTTATTCTGTTCTGGAAAATGGAATATTGTAAACAGTGAAAAGTTTTATACAAAATATAATTGGAGATGCCGGGGATCGATACCGGTGCCTTTCTCATGCAAAGCAAACCCTGTCAAGCAAAAAAAAACGGTTAGTAATAAGCATGCTCAGCTAACTTTCTTCAATTTAAAACAATTAACAATAATAATTAAATATTCATTGACTAAGGCTCGGTATTTTAATCATAGTTTAAACTTTGGTTAACTTAAACTCTGTTTAATTTAAAAATACTATTATACAATTGGTTATTTGTTTTGCATAAACCAATATATGACAGAATTTTGAAATTAACCGCAGTTTAGTTAATCTGGACTTTAAACGTTAATTGAAAAACCGGGTTTAAGAAGCATGTAACTTAAAATATAGAGCGCTAGTGTTGCATATGAGGGCTACTACAATTAATCTTCAGAATTTCTAATTACATTTTCAAAGTGCTTATTACATTTACTGAATAACGTTGTAATTGATTGAAAACAAAAAAGTTCACAAAACTAACTAGCTTTGAAGCGTACTAGCGTGTTCTTTTACTTTCAAAAATAATAATTGTAATTAAAGTTTATTTTTTATAAAATAATTGTAATGGCAATTTGAGAACTTATTTTTCAAATCGGTATTTACATATGATTACATCTCCCAAATCGTTAACAAAACATTCCACATGTAATCGTTTTATACTTGTATTATTTGTAGCATTTACAATGGCTGTCTTAGTTATGTAAAATTGGCAAAGATATACAGTATCAGTACTTCTTTATTTTAACTTTGTATCGATCGCTGTTTGGGACATTGCATATAAACGAAAGTAAAACAAATTCCATTATGGTGTGATGTCATTACTCATTAATATGTCCGCAAGGTTTATGCTTTTAGGTAAATTGAAAGTAGGTCAGTGTAGGTCAATATTAAATCGATCAAAATATTTTCAGCTATTTTTAATCGAAGGGGGTGTAGCTCAGATGGTAGAGCGCTCGCTTAGCATGCGAGAGGTACCGGGATCGATGCCCGGCACCTCCAACTTTTTCTTTGTTTTTATTACAATAGTTTAAAAAATTACATCGATGCGAAATTTGTTACAGTGAATGTTAACTGGGGATGTAGCTCAAATGGTAGAGCGCTCGCTTTGCATGTGAGAGGCACCGGGATCGATCCCCGGCATCTCCAATTACATTTTTTGTTTTGTTTTAATATTTAAGTTTACTTGAAAACTTAAATTTGAATTTAATTATACTTAGTTTAATTTAAAAAAAAAACTGTCATATTAGTTACTTATTGGTTTTGTGCTGATCAAGTCAGATTCTAAACTCTATGGAAATAAGTAGTCTCCGTATATAAAAAAACAGTATCGACACAGCAGCTGCTACTGTTTCTTATTACTGCTTCTATGGTTTTATAACTATTCATAAAATAAGTGAAATGCAATGACACTTAAATGTAAGTGCACTTGATTTTATAATTCCATGGTATTACCGATTGTTTTTAATATGTGTTTAATTCTTTTTGTGTTACCAGCATCGCAAACGCCAATATGCGTTCGTTTGTGTAGTTACGTAATGGGCGAAAAAAGCTCTAGTGTGGCAAAATGAAAACTAGAAATCCACATAAAGCTACGTGTTCAAAATAAATTATTATATTGGAACGAGTATGCGACAGGTGGAATAGTAGTTTACGTAACAAGGGTCGAAAGTAAGGCATAGCATAACGAACGTTAATGCAACGGTCGAGCGTTGCATGTGAGTAAATTATGCGATGATTCTTTCGACGAGAGTAACTTACATTATTTTTTGTGTTGCCTTTTGTAAAATTAAATTCTTTTTTGAAAAAAATTAAAAAACAACAACAATATAATGTTGGTACTACATTTATTACTAAATCTATCAAATTTAACATTAACTTTAACATCGTTTTTTTCAGTTTTAACTGGTTTTGTAATTTTATGGCATTATCGATTGTTTTTAATAGAATTTTATTTCTTTTATTTATTCATCTCTAAAAAATGGATTAACGACATACGCTTAATAATTAAATATTCGTTGACTAAGAAGCATGTAACTCAAAATATAGAGGGCTAGTATTGCATATGAGAACCATTGCAATTGATTCTTAGAATCGCTAATTATGTTTTTGAAGTGATTATTCCATTTACTTATTAGTGTTGTAATTGATTGAAAACAAAAAAAAAACTAGCTAGTTTTGAAGCGTACTAGCGTGTTCTTCTTTTACTAATTTTTTTCGAAAATAATGATTCTAAGTATATTTTTTATAAAATAACAGTAATGGCAATTTGAGAAGTTATTTTTTGGATCGCTATTTACATATGATTACATCTCACCCCACTAACATATTTATATAACATTTATGTAAATACAATATACCAGTTTTACTTTTAGTTAACTTAGACGTAACATTTACATCACTGTGATGCATATGCAATATATGTGTTACATATAATTTATATTATTTGTTATGTTAATATTATAATCATGTTAATAACATTATATTGAAATCAGTTGCATTCACATGCACTTTTTATAACAATTTATTTCTGTTTTTACCTAAACTTGTTACGTAATGTTAGTTTATTAATAATAATAAGTGTTTATTAATAAAATATATACATCTGAGTATGTAAATACAATTAATACAAGATACCATATTACACTTCTTGAAATAGTTTCCTTCGATTGTAGGATTATTTGATGGCGTTGTTGACTCAATGAAAACCATTCTCCAATTTGATGTTCAATTTCAAAGACAGGTAGACATTTAATAACTTTCTCTATTTTTTTGCATCACTCGATGTTTCTCTTGCTGTGTTTAGTGCTTTTACTATATTTACCAGAGTATTCTTTCTATCCCAAAACAACGTATACTAAAATTTTCTATAAATGCATAATTTTATAACTGCACACATAATTTTCTCAAACAATAATATACTTACGTAATAAATCATATGTATATTGTTTGAAGGAATATTTAAAAATTTAGATGTACATTTATTTTTGATTTTATGTAACTTATCATTTACTAAAACAACGGGAGTTTTTTCATTAACATTGCGAAATTTCTTTAAAACGTTCCATTTACATTTTGCTCAAAGATTCAGTCGAAACCCCATTTTCAAGTAGTTACTCTAAACAATTACTCGAACCAAAGCAAAAGCAAAAAGTAAGTAGTTATTAAACGACTTAAGAAACTAACATTTTCTGATATAAATGTTACATTAATGTTACATAGAACAATTTATGTTATTATAAGGTTACTAAACTTATATAAATGTTATATTCCAAAAATTACTTAATAAACATTGCATATAAACAAAACCAAAAGAAATTCTATTATAGTGATGTCATTAATATGTCCGCAAGTTTTATACCTGTAGGTAAATTAAAAGTAGGTCAATATTAAGTCGAACAAAATATTTTTAGGTAGTGATGTTTGTAGAGGGTGTTTGGTCCAACATCTCAATACCGATGAAACATTTTGGTTTACACGACGAGCAATTTCTCTTAGCGAAAGTTAGGCCTCTCTGATACCAATAATACGGCCACGTTCTAAATCACTTAATTGAACAAAATGTTGTTGTTGACGTACTCTCGGCATTGTTATCAAGTTGAGAATGAAATTGTGAACCAACAACAACAATTTGCAAACTTGAGAATTACTAAATGGTCTACTACTTCAAATTTATTATTAAATTATTTTTTGGGTAAATGGTAAAAAAAAAAAAAAAAAAAAAAAATAAAAAAAAAATAATTTAATAATGTTTTATGGTGAAAGTTTTATGTTCAAATTTATTGTTACTATGTTACTATGTTACTATGGAAACAACAGGAAAAAAACAAAAAACTACTGGCTAGATTTTATTCAAATTTCATTACTTTGTTTCATGAAAATAGACGTTTCCTAAAAATTTCAATAAAATCGTTCAACAAGTTCTAGATGTTCAATTTTCCTGGAAGTTAGTATATAAGAGTTTTAGAAATTAGTACAATAATAATAATAATTTTAAAAATGGCGGTTAATCCGCCATTGGCAAAAACTACATTAAATTTGTTTTTAAAAAATATGATGACAATGTTTAGTTTATGTAACAAACAGTTATTCAAAAATTAACATACATACATGTATATTATAAGAAATTAAAAAAAAATTATTAATTAGAAGAAAAGAGTTTTCCACCACGTTTTCTTTGATAAATGTTTTTAATTTTGTTTTCAATATGTTTAACAGTTAAAAGTTTTTATTGGTTGTTTTGAATATTAATCTTTATTTTTAATAATAAAGAAATTATAGCGCACTTCCCAGAAAACAAAAAAAATTGGAAAACAAACTTAATTTAATAAAAATTTTACGTAATCTATAATTGAAAAAGACATGAAAATGTACCTAGTGATTTGGAGAAAATCAACTTTGGAATTCTTGGTGCGTCATTTTGACACGGTGTATAATGTAATTATTTTTTTTTGTTTTTTGGTTGGGTTTTTCAGTGGTTTTCTATATGTTATTCTCCTTTAAAACTATTACTGTATTTGAAATTTATATGAGTTAAACCGTTGCACTAAATGATGTTTTCCTGACGTACTGAAAACTGATCATTATTATTTGCTAACTAATAAACAAAACCTTTAAATATGCAATATGAATAAAAAGAAGACTTGTATATAAATTCGAGTCTCAATACACAACTAGTCTTGTGGATACAATGAATAGTAACCGTTGTACAATAAAAATTAAGTGAAGTCGACTAATTTGGAACAATTTGGTGTACGCAACACATAAATTAAAAAATTTAAATTAATTACATTTAGGAAAAAACAACATGAAATAACATTGTTTTAGAAGAATTTGTATTTCAACTACTAAAAACAAATAATACAAACACGGTAATTTATTATAAATTGTTAAAAAATTTGTAGCGACTACTGCTTGAAGTATTCCATGTAAATGAAAGTAAAATCAATTATACTACTTATTTAAACCAGTTTTTGTAAGTAGATCTATATTAAGTCGATGAAAATATTTTTACCTACTGCTAATCGAAGGGGGTGTAGCTCAGATGGTAGAGCGCTCGCTTAGCATGCGAGAGGTACCGGGATTGATGCCCGGCACCTCCAATGTTTCTATTTTGTGCGCTATGTCTTTTAAAAATAATAATGAACATTAACATAAACATTTTTTTTTCTAAAATATGTCAGTTAAAATGTATAAAGCAGCAAAACAAAGATTTAAGCAAAAACTAAAATATTAGTTTCATTTGTATATCAGTTATAGACCAAATTACTATAAAAAGTTGTTGGAGATGCCGGGGATCGATCCCGGTGCCTCTCACATGCAAAGCGAGCGCTCTACCATTTGAGCTACATCCCCACTTAACACTCGCTGTAATTGTTTTCAAATCGATGTTTTTTGATTATGCTTGTAATTAAAGGTATTTAATACCAATAGAGAAAGTAAACAACGCATACTTTTTAGTAACTGTGTTTTCCTTTTAATCGGGGATGTAGCTCAAATGGTAGAGCGCTCGCTTTGCATGTGAGAGGCACCGGGATCGATCCCCGGCATCTCCAATTACTTTTTATAGTAATTTGGTCTGTAACTGATACACATATAAAATTAATATTTTAGTTTTTGCTTAAATCTTTGTTTTGCTACTTTATATATTTTAACTGACATATTTGATGTAATTTCTAAACAATTTTGAATAAATACTAGGATCGATCCCCGGCATGTCCAATTATTATTTTATTAATGTTTTATTTTGAATGAAGTAGAGATCATTTCACGACTAAAGAACCGTGAGGTGCGCGTCGGATAAATACGAAATTTTACGATCATGCGAAATAAATTCTAACCAAAAACATCATCTGTAAACGATGTACATTAACTGTTAGGTTTACCTTTAATTGAACTAAAAAATTAATGCATACAAGACGATGTATATAATATAAAAAAATATAAAACACAAAGATGAAAAAGAGTTTGTAACAACTTGTGGAATAAATGTGGACACTTCAAACGCCGTATGAAAAGTGCAAACGTTTTTTGGTTAGCTAATGCGTTGACATTCGGAACAAAATTGGTTTCTGCGCAGCGGTTCTTTAGTCTTGAAATGAACTCTAGTAAAAATCTTAATATGTACTTATTTTCAACTTAACTTTATCGTATCAATAATTTACAAAATGACTACAATAACTTCAATTATTACTATTTATTTAAACCAGTTTTTGTTTTTATAAAAGTATATCTGTTTTAGGTCGATGAATGTTTTTTTTGCTACCGTTAATTAAAGAGGGTGCAGCTCAGATGGTAGCGCGCTCGCTTAGCATGCGAGAGGTACCGGGACCGATGCCCGGCACCTCCAATATTTCTATTTTGTTTTTTAAAAATAATAATGAACATTAACATAAAATTTTTTTTTCTAAAACATGTCAGTTAAAATGTATAAAGTAGCAAAACAAAGATTTAAGCAAAAACTAAAATATTAGTTTTATATGTATATCAGTTATAGACCAAATTACTATAAAAAGTTGTTGGAGATGCCTTGGATCGATCCCGGTGCCTTTCACATGCAAAACGAGCGCTCTACCATTTGAGCTACATCCCCACTTAACACTCGCTGTAATTGTTTTCAAATCGACGTAATTTGATTATGCTTGTAATTATAGGTATTAAATACCAAAAGAGAAAGTAAATAACGCATACTTTTTATTAACTGTGTTTTCCTTTTAATCGGGGATGTAGCTCAAATGGTAGAGCGCTCGCTTTGCATGTGAGAGGCACCGGGATCGATCCCCGGCATCTCCAATTACTTTTTATATTAATTTGGTCTGTAACTGATATAACATATATAATTAATATTTTAGTTTTTGCTTAAATCTTTGTTTTGCTACTTTATATACATATTTTAACTGACATATTTGGTGTAATTTCTAAACAATTTTGAAAAAATACCAGGATCGATCCCCAGCATCTCCAATTATTATTTAATAAATGTTTTTATTCTGAACAAAGCAGTAAAATTCTTAATATGTATTTGTTTTCAACTTAACTTTATCGCATCAATAATTTACAAGATGACTACAATAACTTCAATTATTACTATTTATTGAAACCAGTTTTTGTTTTTATAAAAGTAGATCACTTTTAAGCCGATGAAAATATTTTTACCTACTGCTAATCGAAGGGGGTGTAGCTCAGATGGTAGAGCGCTCGCTTAGCATGCGAGAGGTACCGGGATCGATGCCCGGCACCTCCAATGTTTCTATTTTGTGCGCTATGTCTTTTAAAAATAATAATGAACATTAACATCAAAATTTTTTTTTTCTAAAATATGTCAGTTAAAATGTATAAAGCAGCAAAACAAAGATTTAAGCAAAAACTTAAATATTAGTTTCATTTGTATATCAGTTATAGACCAAATTACTATAAAAAGTTGTTGGAGATGCCGGGGATCGATCCCGGTGCCTCTCACATGCAAAGCGAGCGCTCTACCATTTGATCTACATCCCCACTTAACACTCGCTGTAATTGTTTTCAAATCGACGTTATTTGATTATGCTTGTAATTAAAGGTATTTAATACCAAAAGAGAAAGTAAATAACGCATACTTTTTAGTAACTGTGTTTTCTTTTTAATCGGGGATGTAGCTCAAATGGTAGAGCGCTCGCTTTGCATGTGAGAGGCACCGGGATCGATCCCCGGCATCTCCAATTACTTTTTATAGTAATTTGGTCTGTAACTGATACACATATAAAATTGATATTTTAGTTTTTGCTTAAATCTTTGTTTTGCTACTTTATATACATATTTTAACTGACATATTTGGTGTAATTTTTAAACAATTTTGAAAAAATACTAGGATCGATCCCCGGCATCTCCAATTATTATTTTCTAAATGTTTATTTTGAACGAAGCAGTAAAATTCCTAATATGTATTTGTTTTCAACGTAACTTTATCGTATCAATAATTTACAAGATGACTACAATAACTTTAATTATTATTATTTATTTAAGTCAGTTTTTGTTTTTATAAAAGTATATCTGTTTTAAGTCGATGAAGGTTTTTTTGGCTACCGTTAATTAAAGGGGATGTAGCTCAGATGGTAGAGCGCTCGCTTAGCATGCGAGAGGTACCGGGCATTCGCGATCGAGTAGCGGTAGCGGTCGGACGTGCTCTCTAGTGCTAACAATAAACAAACAAACTTTTATCGAATTTAATAATTTACCGCGATCTTGCCCCATCGGGGGTCAAGAATTCGAATAAAATTAGTGTTTCAATAAAAGCGCAATTTATTTAAATATCACCTATATGTGCATTTATAAACAATAATTTCTCGTGTGTGACGTCCCGGGAATGGTAGTGTCGTACTTATAAAAATTATTAATTAATTTTAGTTAGTAATAATATAAAATAATATAATATAGTTTAAAGTAATAATAATACTGACAAGTTAGTGCATAGTGTGTGTAGTGTTAGTCTATATGGGTTCCACGGCCCAAACGTACGAACACGTATTACGTGAAAAAACGAACAAAAGTGCAAAAAACTCTGGAAACAAGATAAAAATGATAAGCGCGACGACGTCTATGACCGAAAATGAAATCGACACGGTAGGCCTAACATCAGAAAATTTAGAAATCGTCAAAACGACCGTTTACGCAACAACGAACGAAAAAAAGAAGCCACAACAAAGAAAACTCTCCCTTACAAAAAACAATGGAGGTGAGTCAAATAACAAATACATCTGCAACAACGTAACAATAGAAGCGTTACACAACGCCGATAACTGCATGAGTCAAGTACCTGTAGCGACTACCAACACGGTTAATCAGCCGACAATAATAGAAGCGATAAACGCTAATCGACAATCTTATGCAACGTTAAAAACTAATACATTCTTTGCGAAAAAAAGAAGGCGAGTCGTAGATTCAACGAACCCAGGTGTGTCACACCCGATTACGAAACGTGCGGCCAAAGAACAAAGACGCGAGGAAACAATATCCATTAAAAACAAATACAACGCCCTTTCTGAAGACGATAGCGACATGGAAATAGAAACAATCGACAGCGACGACGATATAAACTACGCACAGATTGAACCAAACGCAATAGGAAAAAGAGAAAACAACAATTCTACCACGGTCGCAACGACAAACAACGAAAATAGCACAAACAAGAACAGCAAACAAGAAAAAAATCCACCAATAATAATTCACTCAGACATCACAAACCACGAACAATTCCTCGAATACGTACAACAAAACGTGCCAAAAGGATTTGAAATTAAATACACGAAGAACAACGTAATTGTATATGTCAGCGACGAAAAAGACTGGTCAACCCTAAACAAAACATTACAAAAGGACAAAATAGAGTATCACACATACACTCACAAAAATCAAAAAACGCACGCATTCGTACTGAGGGGCCTCGATCACGACCCCGAGCCGACAGACGTAAAACACGAAATTGAAGCAGACTACGGTATTAAAATAAAAGAAGTATACCGTATGAGGGGTACTAAAAGACCAGCATTCCTCGTGATTACTGAACAAGGCATTAAATTAAGACCGTTACAAACGCAGCGCAGGTACGAATAATAAACCACGTCAAAGTTGATTGGGAAAGGCACGTCAACAAGAAAAAAATCACACAATGCCACCGTTGCCAAACGTGGGGTCACGCAACGTCCAACTGCCATGCAAGTCCACTTTGTGTCAAATGCGGCGAAGAACATTGGTCGGTTGCATGCGATAAAAGCAGAAGCACACCGGCTAAATGCGCCAACTGTAGCGGTGAGCACACGGCCAACAGCGTCGAATGTGTCGCCTACAAACGGGCTCTCGAGAGAGGAGAACGAAACAAGAAAAAAATCTCAAACGACAACGAGCCGAGGTACAAGCCGGCACCACCACCGACAACAAACGTATGGGAACAAAGAAGACAAACGGCAACGTTGACAAATAACACCGACGACATCATCAGGATCTCCACCATCGGAACACAACGAACAAGCAGAACGTACCGAAACAACAACGCAACACCATCTTCGACAAACTTCAACAACAACAACACGGGTGTGTTCCAACAACTGACGTCCGAAATAAATAAACTGTCCGAGAAGGTAAACCTAAACGAAATGCTCGAACTAGTAAAAAACCTAAACGAAGTATTAGCCGAGTGCACCACAAAAAAAGAAAAAACGATAGCTTTCATAACTTTCATCAACGATATCGATGGATAATATAACTAAAATAACGTACTGGAATGCAAACTCTATATCGAACAAAAAACCCGAACTCATAGAATACCTAAAAAGAGAAAAGATCGACTTAATGCTACTGGCCGAAACGAACTTAAACGCCAAACAAAAACTAAAAATAAGAGGCTACCAAACCCTCAGGAACGACAGGAACGGCAACCGAGGTGGAACCGCAATACTCGTAAAAAATGACATCGCCTTCAAAGAAATCAACATACAAAACACGACAATAGAAAACACCTGCGTGCAACTAAGTAATGGCACCATTGTTATAGCGGCGTACAACAAGCCAACGAACAAATTCACGGAAAGATGCCTCGACGAGCTTTTCGAGAAAGGAACGAAAGTGGTGGCGTTTGGAGATTTCAACGCAAGACACGTCACCTGGAATTGTCACAGAAACAACGCAAACGGTAACCGACTATTCGATTATGTCAATCGAAGAAACGAGCTGACGATACAATACCCCGACGCACCTACCCACTACCCGAGTAACGGCACCACGCCCACGACCATCGACATAATCATAAACAAAAACTCGAGAAGTTTACGAGACCCGGTGTCGACATGCGAGCTAAGCTCCGATCACAATCCTATCGTCGCGCAGATGAAAGGAAACAAAAAGGAAAACAGAACGAAACACATAAGGTCGTACAGAGACACGGACTAAAAGAAAGTCAGAAAAGAAATCAACGAATCGTTGACCATAAATAACGCCATAGAAACGCCACAACAAATCGAACGCGAAGTCGAGACGCTCACCGAAATATTGAGACGAATAAAAAATAAACACTCGAAAACCATTAGGATCGACAAAACGAGAGAAAAACTGCCTCCCGAAATAACACAAAAAATAAACGACAGAAATAGGGCAAGACGCATGTGGCAAAGAACGCTGGACGAAGACGCGAAAAGAAAAACGAAACAACTCACAAAACAAATAAGAGAAGAAATAAATGAACATGCAAACACAAAATGGACAACAAAACTAGAAAATGCCAACGTAGGAGACAACACGCTATGGAAACTCACCAAGATGCTAAAAAAAGAATACCCACAAATCCCAGCGCTAACAAAAAACAAGGAAACACACGTCACCGACCAACAAAAAGCAGAAACGCTTGCCGAGACGTTCGAAGAGGCGCACAACAACTACGATCCCGAAACCGAAGAACAACACAAAATCGCCAAAGCGGTCGATAAATTTCTTAAAACAAAAAACAAACTACAAAACAGAAAAAAGAGCAACGCCGAGTATGAAAAAATGATGACCACGCCCGAAGAAATAAAAAACCTTATAAAAAAACTACCCAACCACAAAGCACCCGGCGAAGACGAAATCGACAACAGGATGATTAAAAACCTACCGACAAAAGCGGTCGTTCAAATCTCTTATATTGTCAACGCAATTCTAAAAACCAAGCACTACCCGAACATGTGGAAATCAGCCGTGGTTGTAGCGATCCCAAAACCCGGAAAAAACCATAACATCCCAGAAGGATACAGACCAATAAGCCTACTTTCGACGCTAGGGAAACTCGCCGAAAAAATAATACTGGACAGGTTGGAAAGAGCTGAAAGAAAATTAAAAATAAATGACCACTGCCAATTCGGCTTTAAAAAAGGACACAACACTACCCAACAAGTAGCAAGGATAGCGACAGACATAAAATTAAACTTTAACAAAAAACGAAACACCGTAATGCTGTTGCTCGACATAGAAAGAGCATTCGACACCGTGTGGACCAAAGGACTATTACACAAGATGGTACAACAAAAATATCCAAGAGACCTAATAGAGCTGATAAACGACTACCTAACCGGAAGAATGTTCCACGTGAAAGTCAACAACGAGCGTTCGGAAAACAAATCAGTAACCGCCGGCGTTCCACAAGGATCCGTCTTAGGACCGCGCCTCTTTAACATCTACATACGAGATATGCCCGAAACGAAAAACTGCCAAAACGCTATTTACGCAGACGACACGGCAATATACGTCCACGAACACAGCGCACAAGCCGCAAACATGTTAATTAAACAACAAGCGCACAGACTACAAACATACTACGCCAAATGGAAAATCAAAATTAACGAAAAGAAAACTGAAGCGTGCGTGTTTACGAAAAAATTCAGTGAAAACAAAATCTTAACACCGACGATCATCAACGGAAAGAAAATAGATACGAAAGAAGAAGTTAAATACCTAGGCGTACACCTGGATAAAAGACTCACGTTCAAAACGCAAGTTAAAAAGGCTCTACAGAAAGCGTACGCGGTTAACAAGAAAATGTATCCGTTACTAAGCGGGACATCCAAAATGAACGAAAAGAATAAAAAATTAATATATACGGCGATACTCCGACCGATAATAACGTACGCGGCACCAGTATGGAACGTAACATCGAAAACAAACAAAAGGCCACTCCAAGCATTTCAAAATAAAATAATGCGATTAATAACGGGCGCAGATAGATACACAAGAATAGACGAGCTACACACGAAGACCGGCCTCGAACCCATCGAAACACACCTCGACCGGCTGTCGATCGAATTCTACCAAAAACAGAAAACCAGTAAAAACCCACTCATAAAAAACATAACGAAAACGAGAGAACACAACGTACAAATGAAAATGAAACATAAACTCCCTTACCAAAATCTCCCGATATACAGGGAAATAAACTAAAACTGACGAAAAGAAAAAAAGAATTTACTTGAAGCAGGTTTTTTCAAAGTTCTCTGCACTCGCCTACACGTGTACCAGTGGAGACCTTTTTTCCTGCAAAAGAAATGAAACAAATTAAAACAGATCGAAAACAGCAACCGTAACCGAACTGCCAACAAAAAAATAAATACGAAAACTGCGAATAAAAACTAATGTTTAGGAGCCGCATAAAATGTATATAGCCAATTGTAATTCCTTATTTGTCAGCGGTAAAGCCCTCCTACTGAGAACGCTTCGCCACTAACAAATTAGGAAATAATCTATATTAGATATGTAAATATTGTAAATAAATTTGTTGAGTTGAGTTGAGAGCTCGCTTAGCATGCGAGAGGTACCGGGATCGATGCCCGGCACCTCCAATTTTTCTATTTTGTGCGCTATGTCGTTTAAAAATAATAATAAACATTAACATAAATTTTTTTTTCTAAAATATGTCAGTTAAAATGTATAACTATACTATACTATATACTATAAAAAGTTCTTGGAGATGCCGTGGATCGATCCCGGTGCCTCTTTGAGCTACATCCCCACTTAACACTCGCTGTAATTGTTTTCAAATCGACGTAATTTTATTATGTTTGTAATTAAAGGTATTTGATACTAAAAGAGAAAGTAAATAACGCATACTTTTTAGTAACTGTGTTTTCCTTTTAATCGGGGATGTAGCTCAAATGGTAGAGCGCTCGCTTTGCATGTGAGAGGCACCGGGATCGATCCCCGGCATCTCCAACTACTTTTTATAGTAATTTAGTCTATAACTGATATAACATATAAAATTGATATTTTAGTCTTTGCTTAAATCTTCGTTTTGCTACTTTCTATATTTTAGGCGACATATTTGGTGTAATTTCTAAACAATTTTGAAAAAATACCAGGATCGATCCCCGACATCTCCAATTATTATTTTATAAACGTTTATTATGAGCGAAGTAGTAAAATTCTTAACATGTATTTGTTTTCAACTTATCTTTATCGTATCAATAATTTACAAGATGACTACAATAATTTTAATTATTACTATTTATTTAAACCAGTTTATGTTTTTATAAAAGTATATCTGTTTTAAGTCGATGAATGTTTTTTTACCTACCGTTAATTAAAGGGGGTCTAGCTCAGATGGTAGAGCGCTCACTTAGCATGCGTGAGGTACCGGGATCGATGCCCGGCACCTCCAATGTTTCTATTTTGTGCGTTATTTCTTTTAAAAATAATAATGAACATTAACATAAAAAAATTTTTTTTCTAAAATATGTCGGTTAAAATGTATAAAGTAGCAAAAAAGCAAAAAAAAAGATTTAAGCAAAAACTAAAATATTAGTTTTATACGTATATCAGTTATATAACAAATTACTATAAAAAGTTGTTGGAGATGCCGGGGATCGATCCCGGTGCCTCTCACATGCAAAGCGAGCGCTCTACCATTTGAGCTACATCCCCACTTAGCACTCGCTGTAATTGTTTTCAAATCGACGTTTTTTGATTATGCTTGTAATTAAAGGTATTTAATACCAAAAGAGAAAGTAAATAACGCATACTTTTTAGTAACTGTGTTTTCCTTTTAATCGGGGATGTAGCTCAAATGGTAGAGCGCTCGCTTTGCATGTGAGAGGCACCGGGATCGATCCCCGGCATCTCCAATTACTTTTTATAGTAATTTGGTCTGTAACTGATACACATATAAAATTAATATTTTAGTTTTTGCTTAAATCTTCGTTTTGCCACTTTTTGTATTTTAACTGACATATTTGGTGTAATTTCTAAACAATTTTGAAAAAATACCAGGATCGATCCCCGGCATATCTAATTATTATTTTATAAATGTTTATTTTGAACAAAGCAGTAAAATTCTTAATATGTATTTGTTTTCAACCTAACTTTATCGTATCAATAATTTACAAGATGACTACAATAACTTCAATTATTACTATTTATTTAAACCAGTTTTTGTTTTTATAAATAAATAAATTTATATCTGTTTTAAATCGATGAATGTTTTTTTTTGCTACCGTTATTTAAAGGGGGTGTAGCTCAAATGGTTGAGCGCTCGCTTAGCATGCGAGAGGTACCGGGATCGATGCCCGGCACCTCCAACGGTTCTATTTTGTGCGCTATCTCTTTTAAAAATAATAATGAACATTAACATAAATTTTTTTTTTCTAAAATATGTCAGTTAAAATGTATAAAATAGCAAAACAAAGATTTAAGCAAAACTAAAATATTAGTTTTATATGTATATCAGTTATAGACCAAACTACATACTATAAAAAGTAGTTGGAAATGCCGGGGATCGATCCCGGTGCCTCTCACATGCAAAGCGAGCGCTCTACCATTTGAGCTACATCCCCACTTAACACTCGCTGTAATTGTTTTTAAATTGACGTAATTTCATTATGTTTGTAATTAAAGATATTTGATACTAAAAGAGAAAGTAAATAACGCATACTTTTTAGTAACTGTGTTTTCCTTTTAAGCCGGGATGTAGCTCAAATGGTAGAGCGCTTGCTTTGCATGTGAGAGGCCCCGGGATCGATCCCCAGCATCTCCAATTACTTTTTATAGTAATTTGGCCTATAGCTGATATATATATAAAATTAATATTTTAGTTTTTGCTTAAATCTTTGTTTTGCTACTTTATATACATATTTTAACTGACATATTTGGTGTAATTTCTAAACAATTTTGAAAAAATATCAGGATCGATCCCCGGCATCTCCAATTATTATTTTATAAATGTTTATCTTGAACGAAGCAGTAAAATTCTTAATAAGTATTTGTTTTCAACTTGACTTTAACGTATCAATAATTTACAAGATGACTACAATAACTTCAATTATTACTATTTATTTAAACCATTTTTTGTTTTTATAAAAGTATATCAGTTTTTATAAAAAAGCATGCATAAAGGAAGCGGCAAAGACGTTAGGGTTTACTAAAAAGAAGACTCCCGGGAACCATACTGGTGGGATAGAAACATTGCAATCAAAATCGAGGAAAAGAAACGACTGTACAAATTATGGCTGAGCAATAGAATAAACCGGGAAGTGAAGCGAGAAATAACAAAAAGGAGTAATAAAATTTGGATTGACAAGTGTGATTATATTGAGCAATACGTTGGGGGATCCAAAAACTCCGAAGCGTGGAGAGTTATAAATGAAACCAGGAAATCAGAGAATAAATCCTGCGCGATATCATCGATTAATATATCGGAATGGAAAAACTATTTCGAAGAATAGACCCAACCTCCACACTTAAACACAAGCCAATATAATACCCACTACAGAACTGGTGTTAAAAATGGACCACCTAGAAACAGCACTGAAATCTTTAAAATCAAATAAGTCCCCTAGTCTAGCAGGAATATATGCGGAATTAATAAAGTACGCGCCAGGAAAATTACACCATATGCTCATCAAACTCTTTCAACGGTGTATAAGCTGTGAAACGATCCCAGAAGAGTGGAGGACATCGTATACCACGCCCATACATAAGAAAGGCTCAAAAAATAATCTTGCCAACTATCGCGGAATTTCCGTCATATCATCAATGGGAAGGTTATTTCCTCCCAATTTGGGTGAGCACTTAAATTTCTGATTAGTTTGGTTGGCGCGTCTCACCCTGGAGTATATAAAAATTATTGAAAAAAAAAACAATAATAATGATAAAGGTGTTGAACAATCTCAGGGTATATTTTACGGACAGAAAGTGATCCCGCTACTAAGTCCTTGGTGACGGGGGTTAGGTAAAACTCAGAAAAAAAGAAATTGTAATACAATGTAACACAGTATAATAACCGTAATAAACACAAAAAACCACTATTACATACAAGTATGATAGAATTCATACAACGATGGTATTAATTAATTAACGAGGAAGGTAATGCTTTTGTTTTATTTTTCTAGTAGCTTGAATTATTTGGTACTTATCTGGATACTTGATGCAACATGTGGCCACTTGTCGATTGAAGGGTGGTTCATATGATTTGCTTCCTTCACGCGGGATGGTGACTTTCGCTCAAGATGTTACTAACATTAATTTTTCCCAAATTGACACGTGCATCCGCCATTGTTAAGGTCAAACCTCTAAGTACACCTACGATACGATTAACAATTACAAACAATAGCAAAGAGAAATAACTAATTAATAGAAATGGATGACTCTTACCCCTTTGATGAAATTACTCGCCCCTCATGTTATAAGAATAAGCCGAGTCGCAAAAATGACCGTAACTACGGAGGTCAATCAAAGTAATGATTACGCGAGGTATCACGGTAAAAGACGGCCTTCGAACGAGTTTTGCAGTTCTTAAACGATATCAAATTTTATTTTTGAAAACCGATGACCGCCAAATATGTACGCTAATTTGAATGCGTAACAAGGTTATACAGCAAAGTTTTGAAAATTCTCATAAAAGACGACATACAAGGAAGAATAGGAGACGAGCAATGTGGTTTCAGGGCTGGAAGGTCAGTAGTGGACAACATCTTTACAATACAACAAGTAGTAGAGAAGCGCTCGGAGAAGGGCAGAGAAGTGCATATGTGTTTTATTGACTTAGAAAAGGCCTACGATAGCGTGCCTAATGCATACCTTTTTAACGAATTGACAAACCTCAATGTAAACACTACGTTAATAAATGCGACAAGGAATCTCTACAAGGACAACACTACGAGGATACGACTAAGAAATCAGTTCTCGCAAAGCTTTCACGCAAATAAGGGGTTAGACAGGGCTGTGGGTTATCCCCTACACTCTTTACTATATATTTGGAAAGAATATTGGAGAAATAGAGACGCCAATACAGAAACATGGAACTGAAGGTCGATGATGATAAACTGTATACTCTCTTCTTCGCGGACGACCAAGTAGTAATATTAGAAGACGCGGACGACCTCACTTATATGGTCAGAAAGTTAAACGAATACTACCAGAAAACCGTACTAAGGATTAATATTCACAAATCGGACTATTTGGTAATAAGGAATGACAAAATTGAAGACCTGCAACTGGGAACAATGACCCTTAAAGGCGTCGAAAGCTAACTGGGAATAATTATAAACAAAAAGGAGATAGCGAAGAAAAAGTTAATTGTAGAATAAATAAAGGCAGGATGGTCCACGATTCTTAAACGACACACTAGGGAGCAAAAAAATATCAAATAATACCAAAAAGAGAATGTACTCGGCCCTAGTACAAAATGTGATCACCTACGGCGCCGAAACATGACAGCTGAGGAAGAACAGTTCGTCCCGCCTGTTGGCAACAGAGATGCAGTACTGGAGAAAAAGTTGCGGTCTCGTAAGAACGGATAGAATACGAAATATAGGCATCCCAGAACAACTCGAAGTGGAGAGAAATATTATAGAGGAAGTGGAGAAAAAACAACTTATCTGGTACGGGTATGTATAGAGAATGGAGGACGAGAGATGACCGAAGAAGGCGATGAAGTGGGTACCACCGGAAACGCGGAAGGCCGATGAAGAAATGGATCCAAGGGGTGGCGGCAGCAAAGGAGGCCAGAGGACTGGAGGACGAAGAATGGAACGATAGAAAGACCTGGAGGATAAGAGCAGGAAAGCAGCACCAGCCGTAGAGCAATCCTACGTTTTATATATCTATTTTAAGTCGATGAATGTTTTTTTAACTACCGTTAATTAAAGGGGGTGTAGCTCAGATGTTAGAGCGCTCGCTTAGCATGCGAGAGGTACCGGGATCGATGCCCGGCACCTCCAATGTTTCTATTTTGTGCGCTATCTCTTTTAAAAGTTTTGCAACTATAATAATGAACACAGTGCCGCGCCGATACTTAGTGGCGCCTGTGTGCAAAAATCTATGAAAATTAATGTTAAAAAAATTGTTTTGTATTGTTAAATAAAAAAAAAGAACAAAATCTATTCATATGACAATAATACAAGAAATACAAACATGGTAAAATATACAAATCAAATACACTATATAAGGTATGTTAATACACAGTGGCGGCTGGTGGTAATGTGATCCGCAGATAAAGAGTGCTTTTTCAGTTTCTTTTAAATGTTTTAAATCTGTAACAGCATTTAAAACATACAAAACAGTGATGTATTAGTTTCTTCACATACACAACTCCAATTTGATAAATCATACATAGATTCTTTGAACTACCGCTATTATGAAACAAAAACGGTTATATGTATTTAATCACAATTAATTTTCTTTTAACTTGTGTAAGTCATTGACATTTGTTACAGACGAATATTACCAAACAACTAAAAAATCCAGTGCAAAGTTTGTCGTATGTGATAAGAAATGTGCATTCCAGCATCTTTGTTTTACAAACAGGTGTTGCAGAGATAATAATAAATGACGTAAGCATTGCACTGAGTACGCGAAATGAGACCCGGCTGACAACCGCAGAAAGCATTTAAGCATTTAGTCGTCTTTTTCTAATTCGCATAAAATTGTATTATGCGTGTTTCACTCTTGACTACAATATCATTTTCGATTCGGCTACATTATATAATATACACGGATTAGAAAACACAACAGCCTTCACATCTGTTGCGCTTACAATAAAAATTGAAATTCAAACGCTGATAATTTGATTTAAACGCGAACTTTCTGTAATTTTAAAGTAAATAAAATACATTTCTTATTCATTTTGGTGGGTCATTGTCCGAATGACCGAATAGAGAAACCGCCACTGTTAATACATATGTAAATGCAATGGCATAACTCTTATAAATAACAAAAAAAATTCCAACATGTAATTAAAACAAATTCTCCTTTACAAGCTACTTATAACTAAAGAGCGGAAGTTGTGGCATTTGCAATTTTCTGCAATTTTTGCAATTTTGGGTGGTATTGCATTTAGACGTATTTTAACTTTAAGTTTTTTCCTGGGTTTCTTGGTAATAACGGTAATAAAGAGCACAATTCTGGTCTCTGGACTTCCATTGTAGTTATTTTTTTAAAATAAATAAATATGCAGTATACACTACGTTTCGATTGCTAGAGTATCTGCAATGGTCATCAGGTGAATACTACTAATTCTACAATAAATAAATATACACTAGGTTTCGAGAAATAAATAAAAACAATGGAACTCCAGAATTGTGCTGTTTTATCAAATGCAACATTGTTTAACTCATTTAAACGAACTGTGGTAAGATCATAATCACCTGATCTTAAAATTTTGTTATGCTTTTAATGCGTGTTACCATATCGTAACTTACAAATGAAATATTATGTTATTTATCGACATTTTTAATTTTCAATTCTATAAAGTTTTTGATAGTTTTGAGACGTTTTGCACTAATTAAGATGCTTAAGTTAACTGCATCAATTTCAAGTAAATACGTAAATTAAAACATATAGCACTCTAACAGTGAAATTTATGTAAATGATGGGAAAATAATCTATACGAGTACAAAACACATACACCAATTGATTTCATTTTATTATCTTTTATACTGCAATTTTCCTAGTTTTTAATGCAATTTTGGAAAATTTTATATGCAATTTATGGCGCAATTTTTGAAAATTTTTACTGCCACAACTTAATTAAATTTCTAAATTATAATGGGAGATTTGAAATTTTGATTATTCAATTCCTTCGGGCGCGGCGCCTCTTCAGACCTGGCGCCTGTGTGCGTCGCACACATTGCACACATGGACGGCGCGGCCCTGAATGAACATTAACATAAACAATATTTTTTTTAAACGTTTATTTTGCAGTAATTACTATAACATGTTAAAACATTTTGAATACAACAAAATTAATTTTTTTAAAAATTGTTTAGAAACACCTCCAATGTTTCTATTTTGTGCGCTATTTCTTTTAAAAATAATAATGAACATTAACATAAAAAATATTTTTTTCTAAAATATGTCAGTTAAAATGTATAAAGTAGCAAAAAGAGATTTCAGCAAAAACTAAAATATAAGTTTTATATGTATATCAGTTATAGACCAAATTAAATACTATAAAAAGTTGTTGGAGATGCCGGGGATCGATCCCGGTGCCTCTCACATGCAAAGCGAGCGCTCTACCATTTGAGCTACATCCCCGATTAAAAGGAAAACACAATTACTAAAAAGTATGCGTTATTTACTTTCTCTTTTGGTATTAAATACCTATAATTACAAGCATAATCAAATTACGTCGATTTGAAAACAATTACAGCGAGTGTTAAATGGGGATGTAGCTCAAATGGTAGAGCGCTCGCTTTGCATGTGAGAGGCACCGGGATCGATCCCCGGCATCTCCAACAACTTTTTACAGTAATTTGGTCTATAACTGATATACATGTAAAACTAACATTTTAGTTTTGCTTAAATCTTTGTTTTGCTACTTTATACATTTTAACAGACATATTTTCGAAAAAAAATATTTTTGATGTTAATGTTCATTATTATTTATATTTATAAAAAATACCAGGATCGATCTCCAATTATGTTTATTTTGAACGAAGTAGTAAAATTCTTAATATGTATTTGTTTTCAACTTAACTTTATCGTATCAATAATTTACAAGATGACTATAATAACTTCATATACCCTATTAAAACCAGTTTTTGTTTTTATAAAAGTAGATCTATTTTAAGTCGATGAAAGTTTTTTAGCTACCGTTAATTAAAGGGGGTGTAGCTCAGATGGTAGAGCGCTCGCTTAGCATGCGAGAGGTACCGGGATCGATGCCCGGCACCTCCAATTTTGTTTTGTATTGTAATAATAAAGACTGAGACAGTAAAATATTTATTTTATGTTAGTTTCTAGTCAAAATTGTTTGTAAATTACACTAAATACAACACTATAAAGAAAACTAAAAATTTAATTTTAATTTTATAAATATAACTAATTTTTAATTAAACTAACTAATGAAATGTAACGATATTTAAAAAAATAACTTACAAATAATTTATGTATGACTATAACTCGATATTTATACACACTGTTATTTATCTTAGCACCCGCGTTAAGCACTTTATTTATTTAGACCGACACAGTGTTGACACTTCCAACTTCTAACTAGAATATGTCTAATTTGGCTTGCGCTTTATTAACTTTTAATTGCAAGCATATAAAAATACATCGCAGAGTATTTTTTCTTGAAAATGATCACCATATCATTTTTATAGTGTAGCATGTTGGCTGGGATGCTGACGCAAGAGCAACGTTTATAATTATAACGTAATAATTCAAAATTAAAAGTAGTTTGAAAACGGTAAATCTGATGTGTTTTGAATCGATAAAATCGCAGAGCTGATCGTGTTTCTGTGTCTCTTAAACTAGCCTCACATATACAGTACTTTCTCAATGCAAATTTGTGCAGTCGAAGCCTTGATAATTTCCTTTAAATGCGGGTGCTCCACACACAAACTGAAATTATATGTCAGTTTGTGACTCGCATATGGCAATGGCATCTACTGACGATGACGCTTTCGGCTTTGGTGGTAATACGCTGACTTACGGTGAAAAAGTACGCTAAAACTCGTGAAAAAAAACATATTGTATCTGGACTGTTTTATCTTCGGCCTCTTTTCCTATTGCTGTACGTTTTTGTCTCTCTTTACTAACGTTTCTCTAATATTGTTTCCTTCTGCTCTTAGATTTTTGAATGCCTGTTGGAGGTTATAGTAAAAACTGTCCGCTACATCATCACGTTTGTCAGCCGTAGGCGCATATATCTGCATGATATTGACTTGTACAGGTTTAGTGGTTAGTTGAAGTAGAAGTATTCTCTTAGAAATGGGCACAAAATTATTCACTGATTGATATAATCTGCTGTCAATTATAAAACCTACTCTGTTTTGGTGTTGCCCGTCGTTATTTCCAGAGAGGTATATTTGATGCTCACTAATTCTGTAATTCTCGAAACCAGGCCATCTCATCTCGGTTACTCTTATTACATCGATGTTCAGCCTATTCATCTCCTGTATAGCGGTATCTATTGTTCCTGTTTGACACATTGTACAAACATCCCACGTACAAACTCGCATAACTAACTCTGAGATTCTTAGCAGCCTCTGGCCATCTAAAGTCTGCCGGAGATTGGCGTCCATTTGATTTGAAACTGTCATGCTTAATGCATTAAAAGTCATCAAACACTGCTGTAGTCCAGCCCTTCACTGTCTTTAGTTGAACCAGTCCAGGGTCATTTCCTATGTACTTCAGCTAGGTACTGGAAATGCTGCTGCCCATTTCAACGCTAGATTTTGGTTCGCCTCTAGTATTTGATTTTCTAGGTACCATCCACAGGTCTATGACTCCTATTTGGATACATTATTTGAGTCTTTTAGATTTTATGTAAAAAGTGGTAAAATTTAAAAAAGATAAAGTTGAGGCAAATGCAAGTGGTTTCTTGTCCCATTTGGAATCTTCTGAGTTTTTTTTTATTACATCAACATATGAATTAAAACTTTTTATAAAAAATGTTGTTTCCAATCTACGCTTGCAGAGACTGTAATAGAATTTTTCAGAAAATAAGATTCGTTTTTAGAGTTATGGATATCTATCAACAAAAAAACGCTTCTCTCAAACTAGACCTACCGAAGCTTCTTCCTTATCGACGTGTTCTAAATCCTGGCTTAGAAAATGTTACAGAACACTATAAATAACAGTTTTTTGAAATTATAGATAGTGTTTTGTCTTGTTTAACTTATAGAACTAATTCATCTGAAACAAGTTTTAATAGACCTTCACTACTTTTACGTAGATGACAAAAAAATATTGTTTTCCAAAACAGTGTTTTTCGTTATCTTACAATCTCAAAATAAAGTTCTTTCAGATTTTTATAAAATGATGAGTTTTATCAAACATGTAAGTTCTTCAAACTGACTCGGCTTATATATTAACTGTGCCGGTTTGAACATGTACTGCTGAAACTATTTTATATGCGACTAAATAACGTAGCAAACGTTTTTTTACTCTTTACTTGTTTCCTGCCTCCACTTCTCTGGCTACATCACTGATATATGGATTAATATTTATTCGTACGTTATAAGAGTAAACATCATTAGATTAGATTCAAACTGACTAATTTTTTGTGTCAAAACTTTCACTTTTTGTGTCTGTCGGAACAAAAAATTCTAGGAACCCACAAAGTTTTACACAAGTCGACACCTATATGGCTGCCACCTTGTTTTTGATTTCTTTTTTCGTTTTCTTTTATTGTCCACTCTTCACGAGTATACCACAGGACCTTTCATTAGAATTTTAACAAAACCTAACATCAAACAGACAATAAAATAAAATAATTTGGTAGCACAAAACTCGAAAAACACAAGCGTTTATAGTCTTTATCTCGTAGTTTCATGTCGATTTTCTAATAGTTTGGTGTTTGTCTTTTTGTAAATTTTTAGCTATATTTGTAGTATAGAATATCTTGGCTGGAGTGTCTTTTTGTAATGTTTTAAAATATTTAATTAGAATTAAAGACTAATTGTATTTGTTACACATTCAATTAGTTTCAAATTACTTCTTAATTTTAAGTTAACTTTATGCATATGCATAAATGATTAACACCATCTATGATTGATATATAACAAACTAAAAATTAATGACTAATGAGGTAATATGGACAATACAACAACTAAAAGAAAAAGGCACAAAAGAAGAAAACTATCTGAAAATACAAGAGTCAGGAATTAAAAACACGGAAAATACGAACACAAAAGACAAAAATGAAACAGAGATAAACATTAAAATATAAAATAACTCTAAAGAAAAAAAGCGGAAGACTAGAGAAATGAGCAAAAAACCACCCCAAAACAAAGATGACGAAGAGTTAAGAAAACAATTACAAATAATAACAAATTTTGACCGCAAGCAAAAAAACTAAACAACGAACCAGTCAGAATTGCTACAAATGGAAACGACAACCAAGAACTAGGAACTAGAGGAGAGATGCTGAACGTAAAACAAAAACAAGGAGAAATAGATGTGAGAGCAAGAATAGAAACAAAACAAATAAACATTTGAAAATAAGCACATGGAATATATCATCGTCAACAAGAAAAGAATATAAAAATCACAAGAATAAGCGAAACAAAGGAAAAAAAAAAGAAATAAATTACTAATGGATAAATACAAATTATACTACTCAAAAAGGATGAAAAACGAAGAGTAAATGAGGGAGTAGGATTAATTATAGTGGATGATGAGCAGTAAGTAAATTTGAACGAACAAGTTCGAGAAGTATGATACTGAAAATAGTATTACACCGAAAATAAGTATAATTCAAATATATTTACCAGCAGAAAGAGCAGAAGAACAAGAAACAAAATTTCTACTCCATTCTACACATCCTTCTAGATAAAATAAAGAAGAAAATGATCAAGTAGTGATTATGGGTGTCTAGCATGCAAAAATTAGAAATTAGGAAAATAGAGGTATGGGTTGCATAGGAAAACATAGAGAAGAAAAAATTAATAATAATGGGAAGAAAGTGATAGAGTTTTGTCAACTAAACAACCTAAAAATTAAAAATACTTACTAGAGATAACCGCTAGAGCGTAGATATACATTTGTAGTGGTAGAGAGAAACGCTAGAAGTATAGTTGATTACATAGTATATACACAAAAAATGTAAAATAAAATAAATCAGATTAAAACAATACCAGAGGCGAAAATGAAAACACAAGATATATTAGTAACAGCAATAATTAAGGACACGGAGCTAGTATGGGAAAAGCCAAGTGAATATGAAAGAATACTAATACCTAGACTAAGAAATGAAGTAACAAGAAGAGACTATCAAGAAAAACAGACAATGAATTAAGTAAACAGGACCAAGTGGAGGAAAATTGGACATTAAAAAAAAAGGTGGAAGACTTTTAAGAAACAATAATTACAATAGCAAAAAAAACCTGTAAAACCAAAATACATAAAAATAAAAAAAAAAAATAATAGCGTGGTGGAATAAAGAAGAAACAAAATCTGTCAAAAACAAAAAATGGCATGAAAAAGATATCAAGAGACAGAACAACAAATAGACAGACAAAAATACATAAGTAAAAGGAATATTATAGCAAAGAAAGTGGTACGAGAAGCAAACAGGAAAAGTTGAAAAGACTTCGGAAAAGAAATCGAACAAACATATTAAATAAATAACAGAAAATTCTGGAATGCTGTAAGAAGTATAAAAGGAAATAAAAAGAATACAAAACTAAAATAATGAATTAAAAACAATTATTAAAAGCATTCTAAAAATATGGACAGAATTCTTCTCAATGAAATTTGGAATAGAAGTAGGAGCAAATGAAAAGAAGACCACTAGAAATACAGTGGAAAATAACAAAATAATTGAAGAAAAAGAAACTCTAGAAAATATAAACACACAAAAACTAGACGAAGTAATGAAAAAAAGCAAGTGGACAAGACAAAATAGAACCAGAGATGATAAAATTCCTAGGAGAGGAAGGAAGAGAATGACTACTAAATATATTTAAGAAAACATAGGAGGCGGAAAAATCCCACAAGAGTATTGGACTGTGAAACTATAGAGCTATATGCTTCTCATCCACCAACTTTAAATTATACACTAAAATAGTAGAAAGAAGATTGAGAATATACATTGACAATAGACTTGAAGAAGAACAGGCAGCATTTAGAACAAGAAAACAAACCCACAATAATATCCACGTATTAATAAGTATAATAAAAAAGAAAGAAGAAAAAGGCAAAGAAATATTCGTTACATTCATTGACCTAAAAGCAGCTTTCGACTCAATACAAAGGAAAATAATATGGGATTGCCTAAAACAACTAAAGGTACCAATGAAATTAGTAAGGGTGATAAGAAGTATTAATAAAACAGTAAATGGAATAAAAATAAATGGAAAGGAATCAGACTTTTTCCAGATGGAAGTAGGAATAAAACAAAGTGAGTCTAAGCCTACTACTCTTTATAGTAATCATGGACAGATTGTTAAAAAATACTAGAACAAGAACCAAACAATGCCAGACAGAGATAGGGTATAATAATCTTGTAACAATAAAAATTGAATGCCTACTATAAGCAGACGGTATAGTGTTAGTATCAGATAACCACAAAAAGATGTAACAGTTGACGAAAATATGGAGTAAACAAATAGAAAATAAACATTAATATCAAGAAATGTAAAACAATGATCATAAATAATAAGAACAAGGAAGAAAATAGAGAAATATACAGATGAAAAACTAGAGAATGTAACAACATATGAATATCTAGGAAGTGTAATAAAAGAAAATGGGAAGATAGGTGAGGATGTAAATAACAGGATAAATAAAAAGTATTAAAATCTATTACGCGTTAAATAAGATAATTTTTGGAAAACGAGAAATAGACAAGAAAACTAAAATAAGAGTGTATAACACAGTGGTGATACCAATTCTTACATACGTGTGGGCTTTACGACATAAACAAGCAGTAAAAATTAATGCGGCATAAATAAAATTTCTCAGAAGGATTGCAGGAAAAACAAAGATTGATAGAAAAGGAAACGAAGAAATAAGACGAATGACACAAAAAGAAACGATAACAACGAAAATCGAAATGAAATAGCTTAAATGGCATGAACACATAATACGGATGAATCAGAATAGATTGGCGAAAGAAATAGTAGAGATAGACAAAGCAGGTAAAAGAAGAGTAGAAAGACCTAGAAAGAATTGGATACAAAGAATAGAACAAATAGGAAAAAAAGAGGGAAGACGATAGCAGAAATGATAAACGGGATGGAAAAAGTGGGTATCAGAAGAAATCTAATCCGACACTCTTAAGGGTAAAAGGAGTATGGAAGAAGAAGAAGAAGAAATTAGCTTTATATTTAACACGCCATTGTTGTAATTATAATTCAATAATGCTTGGAAAGTAATTTTTTCCACGACTGATATTTAAATGTACTTACTGAGGTAAACAAATAAAAAGATAAAAGCGAGCAAGTACTTGAACAAAAAATTCCTTTTGAAAAAAGTATGACATCTATATTATGTAAATTGACATTTTTGATATATTTGAAACTTTTTGTTATAGTTCAAAAAACAGGTTTACTTAATCTTAAATCAATGATTTGGTAAATAGTAAGAATAAGTACCATTTTACTATCAGCGATTTTACCTACCTATTTTTTTATTCTATTTTTATCAAAATTAATTAAGTTTTTCTAAAACAAAAAAAGCAATTCCACACTATGTTACTTTTGGAAAATCTTGCAATTGCTTAAGTAATAAATTAATTAATTGTTAAGCATCGAATTTAAAATATATCAAAATATTAAATCGTGTATTTAAAATAATCAAAATAATCATTGAAAATAATGCAGTAAATATAGAAATTGTAGATAAACTTTATAATTCTGTGTCAGGGGGTGTAGCTCAGATGGTAGAGCGCTCGCTTAGCATGCGAGAGGTACCGGGATCGATGCCCGGCACCTCCAAGTTTTTGTTAAGGTAATTTTATAAAGTAACCTTGCCTTTCTAGTTAAATAAAGAAATCACTTATATATTTCACTAATAGAAAGTGAAGTGACGTATTTAGATTGGGCGTGGTCATTTAACACACATTTCAAAATTCAGTGTTAAATTTCATGTGAACCTCAAAACATTTATGAGAAATTTTTATGTGAACGATTGTTTAAAAATGGATTTAAATTAACCATTTTCTAACAGTTTTTTTAGTAACATCATGAATCGCATCAGTTTTATTTTATCAGAACGAATTTTATTATTTATTTTATTTTATTTTTGTTTAAAAACATTATATGAAAGCTGAGAGAACAAATTAGAAAAATCGTTTAAAGTGCACTAAAAAGTAAAAAATATTTATTTAATTTAGTTACAATTTACATGAAATTACTTTCTGAAGTAGGTGCCATATATGATACTTTAGGTTTAGTTGGAATAGGTTTTTGAGTCGAATGTGTTTCGCATCGATTTCAAAAAGTAAGTTCATGTAAATTGTAACAAAATTAAATCATTATTTTAGTGGAGTGCCGTAATGTTTATACCTCGGAATACAGGGCCTTTGAATGGATCTTTATAAAACCGTTTGGAATGTTTTTAATACTAAATATAAAAATGTTAAAAGATTAATTTTGTGCGATGTCAATTGTTTAATTATTAAAGAAAACTATTATTAATTTTTCTGAGTTTTCATTCATATTCTATGAAAAACTCGAATTTATTTCCATTTCAAGATAATTTTAGAAAAGAAAATTATTATAAATCTGTTCTTGGGCACTTAAAGAAAAGATAACAGTAGCTGTTGCGCAATGTTGGCGCCGTCCCTAACAGAATAATAAATGTTGGAACTAGCTAGGCTAAATACGTAGCTGTTTTTGTGCGTTTTAAAAAAAATGTTTTAAATTTTGATTATTCATAATTTATCTTTACCTATTATTGTGCAATTAGTGCAATAAAAGTTAATTACTGAACATTATTTTGTTTGGTAAGATTTGAAAATAGCATAGATAGTAAGTATTTGTTTTTTATTTATGACAATTAAAAAAAAATTATGAATACTGATTTAAATCATATATTTTATAATAAATCGATGCTGAAAATTAAAATGTTATAGTATAATTTAATAATATTAATCAGTGATCATGGTATAAACGTTAGTTATTAATATTACTAATATTTGTTGTTACAGCGTTGTATCAAAATGAATGAACCGTAGTGATAGTGATAATAATGAAAATAGATATTAAGATAAGAATATCTTCCGGGTTTGGACCGTGACACGGTTCAAGCCCGGAAGACATTCTTATCTTAGTATAGATTCCGGCCGTGGAAGCCTTTGCTATTACAAAATAAAAATTGCTTCATTTGCGACAAAATCGGATCTAGTTCACAATCAACCTCCAATTTAGGGGAAATAATAAGAGTAACTACAGGAATATCAACGTTGAAAGTTGCTTCTGCAGAAAGAGCGGATGGAGTGATTCAGTATTTAATTACTCGTGAATTAGTCTACGTGCATTCAATATGCAGACATAAATATATTAATAAAGAATGTATTCAAGCATATTTAAATAAACAGAACACCACATCATCATGCTCTCCACCTAACAAGAAGCTTCGAACGGCTACTTCAACTGACTTCGATTGGAAAAGTACCCATACAGGAAACCCCAGAGTTAGACAACGGGGCCAGACCTGGGCCAGTACTGGGAAACCTAAGTTTGGCGTACCTGTGTTGGCCCAGACTTGACCCAGGACTGGGTAGCTCAGCCTCGGCCATTTCATGAGGACCCAAGCTTGGGCCTAGACTGGTTGACCCAGCTGCGGCCATGCAAATTATTAGCCAAGCTTGGCCCAAGCTTGTATAACCCATCCTTGGCCATTCCATGAGAATCCAAGTTTGGCCCAAGCCTGGATAACCCAGCCTTGGCCATTCCATGGAGACCCAAGCTTGGTTCTACACTGGTTGACCCATCCTCGGCCATGCTAATTCTTACCCAAGGTTGGCCCAAGCTTGCATAACCCATCCTTGGCTATTCCATGGAAACCCAAGCTTAGGCCAAGACTGGTTGACCCAGCTTCGGCCATGCAAATTATTAGCCAAGCTTGGCCCAAGCTTGTATAACCCATCCTTGGCCATTCCATGAGAATCCAAGTTTGGCCCAAGCCTGGATAACCCAGCCTTCCTATTCCATAGGGACCCAAGCTTAGTTCAAGACTGGTTGACCCAGTCTTGGCCAAGGCTGGATTATCCAAGAAAATAGCAATAATAATTTTTTTCAATGTTAAAAATTTTAAAAAATTGGTTAATAAGTTGAGTTATGATAATATCGAAAGTGTAGAATTGAAACTTGAGCCGTTCGGTTACGTATGGCGAGATTCGGGTATTTTCGTTTAGCGCAGCCGCCATCCTTGTTTACATCATCTGTTAGTTAAATGTAAGATTTTTCTCATTGCTAGAGTAGTAAAGGTGATGAATCAAATCTCCGAGATTCAGTTATACAGTCATTGAATGTTAGTACGTTTTAACTAGAAGGAAAAAACCTTCAAATATAATTTCTTTTGTTTACTCCGCAATTATCACGAGGCGAGGCTACTAAAAGTAATTATGTCTGATTCTTATCTTACAGTTTAAAGATGGCGTGCGTTAAATGAAAAAAAAAGTTTTGAATAAAAAAACTAATTTAGAAGTTAACCGGCAAAGTTTAAATAATCAAAGTGTAAACATCAGCTGCGTGAGTGACGTTAATGACCCTAGTGATACAGAAAACCAAAAAATATCAAACAAAAGGTGCCAAAATGAGTTGAACTTGAATGTGAACTAGTGATGGAGAATAATAACTGTACTAGCTAAATGTTAATATAATTTAAGACGAGATCTAAATAGTAATTAAAAAACTTTATGTAATTTAAATAGTACATAATAAAGTAATAACAATAAAGTGTAAATACGTTCATACAATTATTTATTCCATTGTTTTATTAATGCTTAATTCTTGGCATTTAATTTTGAGCTAGTTTTAGCAATTAAGCGTGGCCCAGTACTGGCAACTAAGCATGGCCCAGGTCTGGCAACTGAGCATGGCCCAGGTCTGGCAACTGAGCATGGCCCAGGTCTGGCAACTGAGCATGGCCCAGGCCTAGCGACTAGGACCGGGCCATGGTTATCATTCCAGACTTTTTCCAAAGCTGGCCCAAGCCTGGCCTATAGGCTTGGCCCAGGCTTGTACAGACTTGGGCCAAGCCTGGACCAAGCCTGGGCCTATGGTACTTTCCTCTATGGGTAGTTGTTTTTTCTGTGAAAAAAAGCGGATGAAATGAATAAAAAAGAAAAAAAACCGGCGAGACAAAAAATTAGCTATGTAACTAACTCAGTTTTCAAGGAAACCATTCTTAATTTAATAAGTCACGAAGAAGTGAGTATTGCCGTAATATTCATAAAGAATTGTAGGCGTGCTGGACTTAGTAGCTCAGGGAGCTAAATATCACATGGATTGTTACACATCTTTAAAAAGTACTATAAAAACGACTCAGAGGGAGAAAAAAATAGATCCTGTGTAACTGTACAAGTAGACGCTAGCAATGGAGTAGATTTTTAAAGACATCGAAGAAAACGATGACTGCCAGTTTTCACTGGCAGAATTAAAAAGTCTTTAACAAGTGACTATATTCCTGACGATAAAATGAGACTAATGATGCACTATGACGATAGTATTGTATTTTCTAGTAAATTTAGATCTAATATGATAATATGTTTTAACAAAAAGCACTACGAAATATTGTCTGATAACTAGTATAGTCAGAGATCGAAAGATGATGAAGAAGAAGAATATCGCATTCTGAAGGCTGCTGGTGAAATTTTACGGTGACATATTCAGACGCAGGTTTATGATAATATTTATCCGGGTGGTGATAAAATGTTTGACAACGTTAATGAATCAATACCGAAGTCCTTGAATTTTTTTTATCAGAAATAATTCTGAATGATAAAAGAGGTAAACCTAAATGCACAAAAACCGTAAAAGATAGGCATCCACTGCCTTTCATCTCAGATGTTGGAAATTTTCTACACGAGAAAACTATATTTTCATTCATGAATTTGAAACGTACTGTCAAGTTCCAATTGACCCTGATGACATACAAAAAACTGCAGTAATTACACCGTTTTATAATCTTAACGTACGTTACCATTCCTTTGGAACTATGTAATGCTGCCCAAACGAGCAACGCCTGGTAAATACTATATTTTTTAGATTCGATGTTGTGTTTGTCTATATTGACAACATACTTGTCCTTTTCTCGTCACTAGATTAACACACTAAATATCTTCACATTGTCTTTAAACTGTTATCTGACAATAACATAGTCTTAAAAATTAAAAAATGTGAATTGGTATAAATCAATTTTTTGAGACAAACGATCACACCACACGGATTTAAACCAATATCGTCAAAGGTCAAAACATTACCCGAGTTGGTTTGCCAAAAACAGCCAAAGAACTAAAAAGTTTCTTTGCATTGCTAAATTTTTATAGACGTTTTTTACCATTGTGCATCTCCAAAGGAAACTAACATGCTTGATGGATGAAGAAGAATGGCAAAACACTCATCATATGGAATGATGAAACAATCAAAGCATTCGATGAATGTAAACATCAGCTAGGCAGATGTACCAGTTTTTCTTATCCGGTCAGAGGCACTAATTTATCACTTCATACCGATGCTTCTGACTATTGCGCAGATGCCGTACTCTACCAACATGTCGACGGCAAAATATAACCACTTTGTTATTACAGAAAATCTTTCACTAAAGTCTAATGTAAATATTCTACTTATGATCGCGAATTAACCGCAATTTACCAAGCAATTCAATATTTCAAGACGCAGTCGCCAGCTGGATTTTATTAGTCGATTTTTGGCAGATATTAAACATGTTTCTGGCTCTTCGAATATGCTGTTAAGAATTTCTGTAATAGAAACTTACCAAGTGACCAACCAAGAAATAACTACCCATCAAGAAAGTGATCTCGAGCTACAGTCCTTGTTGCAATCCCACACAGCGCTAAACCTCGAGCAAATCAACCTTTTAGATTCAAATTTAAAAATTTGGGTCGACATCTCAACGCAGAATATACGACATTTTGTCCCACTTACCCTGCAAAACACAATACTCTTTTTTACATCCTAGAATTTGAACAACAGACAATGATTTGTGTGCTTATACATTAGCAAAGATGTTAAGAAGTTTGTGAAGTCATCTACCGCGTGCCAATCATCAAAAGTGACACGTCACAATCATTCATTATTGGGTCAATATGACTTGCATTATTGTTGATTTAAGCATATAAATATTGACATCATAAATTTTCGATTGTGCCAAAAACCAACCGTACTGTTTACCCATAATTAACCGCTACACCTGTTGACCAGAAACAATGCCAATTCTTGATCAAGCCGCTGAAGTAGTTGCTCACGCACTAATTACCAACTGGATTTTGCGTTTCGGCGTTAAGCTTTAAATTTTCTTCAAAAAACGTGGACTAATATTTTTGTTTCTACATTTTCTCCCCAAATGTTTATGAACCGCCTGTGCTGATTATCAACTGACCTGATTGAATTTTGATTTCCATTATCATAGTAGTAAACATAATGTTTGTTGACTGATTCATTTTTAAGAAATGTAGTTTCATCTGTAAAAAAATAAAATTTCCAAAATTTATTGTTCCTGCTTCATGATCCATAACCCAGAGGCAGAAGTCTACTCATACTCTGTGTCATGTTCATCCAATTTTTGAAAAAAATTGTAATGATATGGATGAAACCGGTTTTTTAATCAAAATTCTTTGTATAGAGGATTTTGACAGGTCCAGCCCCCACAGCTTCCGATACAAATTCTTCATTTTTATTGTGCGTTATGCTTTTCAAACGATGTTTTATTTTAATCTTATAAAACCAATTTGTTCAAATCTTTCCTTTAGTCGTTAAAAAACTCGAGCATTTGGGAGTTTCCCTATATTTGAAAACCTTTAGGAATAAATGCGAGATGGTAGCAAACCATTTTCGCTACATTCTTTCAAGATGTATTCCATCTAAACATATTCATCTTTTGTAAAAGACATGATAACTAACGTTATTGTTTTATTTTGGCAATATAAGATAAATATGAGTACGCTTTTGGAGTATATGAGCCACACTGTATGTACCTAAATAATTTATGAAGAATTAATAAAATTTTTGTTTTTTTTCAAATACATTCAGGAGCTAACAGATGCGTCGTAGTTGGACCACCCCGTATAAATAAATTTAAAAAAAACTTTTTTTTGAAATAGTTGCAGACTTTACAAAACAAATAATTTTTACTGTCAACTTTTCTCAGCTGATTAATTTGTTTAAGATTTTTTTTTATTCCATGAGTATCTTGGTGTTTTGTATAAAAAACCAATACCATAGCCAGACGTGCGTATTAAAAAGGTTTATTACTCAAAATCTCATAGGATGTATTGTAGTAATATTTCCTAGGACTAGTTATTTTAAAAAGAAACCGTTACAAATGCACGCTTATAAACAATTGTGTTTTTGAAGTGAAACTTCTTTATCGGCGTTGGAAAAAAATTTACCGTCACATTTTACGCGTCACGTCACATTTTTTATCGTCACATTTTTCCGTAGCGTAGCGACGTGATAAATAATATATCAATACTAAAGTGATCAACAAAATAAAAGGCTTTATTTTAATTCTAATTCCAGTGGATTTTTAACAAAAGTAAGTAATTATATCTATTTTTCTAATACTTGGGTGGAATTAATTGACATAGAGTATAAATTCTGAAATATGTTATTAATTTAAATTTAAAATATTTAAGGTTAACCTCAGTTTCTGATTGAACGATGACATTTTAAAATAATATATCAATACTAAGGTGATCAACAAAATCAAAGGCTTTATTTTAATTCTAATTCCAGTGGATTTTTAACAAAAGTAAGTAATTATATCTATTTTTCTAATACTTGGGTGGAATTAATTGACATAGAGTATAAATTCTGAAATATGTTATTAATTTAAATTTAAAATATTTAAGGTTAACCTCATTTTCTGATTGAACGATGACATTTTAAATTTAATATATTTAAGGTTAACCTCAGTTTCTGATTGAACGATGACATTTTAAATTTAATATATTTAAGGTTAACATCAGTTTCTGATTGAACGATGACATTTTAAATTTAATATATTTAAGGTTAACCTCAGTTTCTGATTGAACGATGACATTTAAAATTTAATATATTTAAGGTTAACATCAGTTTCTGATTGAACGATGACATTTTAAATTTAATATATTTAAGGTTAACCTCAGTTTCTGTTTGAACGATGACAATGATAGTAATAATTCTATTTCAATTAATGAAATGCTGTAATAATCTTAGTTGCAATAAGTTAAAGTGAAATACTTGTATTATTTGTATTCATCTCTACTATAATAAAATCCTTTGTTTAAAATTTATCTAATTTTAAATTTAAGATATTTAAGGTTAATCCTCAGTTTCTTATTGTAACTATTTGTCAATGTATATGATCTCATTAAAATAGTATTTATTAATTAATAAGACTGCTAATTTAATGAACATCAATTAATTGGCATAGAGTATAAATTCTGAAATATGTTATTAATTTTTGTAAATCAATTAACTAATTTTTGTAGATTCAATTTCATATTTCAGTTACTATAAGCCATTAATTATTAAATTTAAGATATTTAAGGTTAACCTCAATTTCTGATTGAACGATGACAATGATAGTAATAATTTATTTCAATTAATGAAATGCTGTAATAATCTTAGTAGCAAAAGTTAAAGTGAAACACGGTTGGTTCAGACGAAGAGTACTTTCAGTTTCTCCAACGCAGTAGGGATAGCATGTCGTTTATTTCGTTACGCGTCACATTTTTAATTAATACGACTGCTAATTTAATGTTTAAATTTAAGCTATTTAAGGTTAAACTCAGTTTCTGATTGAACGATGACAATGATAGTAATAATTTATTTCAATTAATGAAATGCTGTAATAATCTTAGTAGCAAAAGTTAAATTTAAATAATTGTATTATTGAATTGAAACTTCTTTATCGGCGTTGGAAAAAATTGCCGTCACATTTTACGCGTCACATTTTTCCGTTACGCGCCATCTTTTTCTTGCCCCTACCACGGTTGGTTCAGACGAAGAGTACTTCCAGTTTCTCCAACGCAGTAGGGATAGCATGTCGCTTATTTCTGTTACGCGTCACATTTTTAATTAATACGACTGCTAATTTAATGAACATCAATTAATTGGCATAGAGTATAAATTCTGAAATATGTTATTAATTTTTGTGAATCAATTAACTAATTTTGTAGATTCAATTTCATATTTCAGTTACCATAAGCCATTAATTACAAAAATATATAATAACGATGACAATGATAGTAATAATTCTATTACAATTAATGAAATGCTGTAATAATCTTAGTAGCAAAAAGTTAAAGTGAAATAATTGTATTATTTGTATTCATGTCTATGATAATAAAATCCTTTTGTTTAAACTTTATCTAATTTAACTTTATTTAACCAATTTCTGAAAAGTTGCATGTAGATCATTTTGCGAAAAATAAGGCCATAAAGAAGTTTCACTTCTTACATGTGTACACTAGTACACGCCCTCATTTTTTTTTTTATTTAATTGAGGATGTAGCTTACATTTTCATTTTTTTAAAATCTAAACCACTTTTGTTTTTAAGTACAAGAACAGAAAACGGACAAGAGTAATGTGATAGAACAAAAATTATAGTATATTTTAAAACGTAGGTTATTGGCTCATGAAATATTATAAAATATTAAAAAAATATGTAATTGGAGATGCCGGGGATCGATCCCGGTGCCTCTCACATGCAAAGCGAGCGCTCTACCATTTGAGCTACATCCCCAGTTAACACTCGCTGTAATTGTTTTGAAATCGACACTATTTGATTATGCTTTTAATTGTACTTGATACCAAAAGAGAAAGTAAATAACGCATAATTTTTAGTAACTGCGTTTTCTATTTAATCGGGGATGTAGCTCAAATGGTAGAGCGCTCGCTTTGCATGTGAGAGGCACCGGGATCGATCCCCGGCATCTCCAATGATATTTTTTATAGCTTTAGGTGTATAACTTATATTATGTGACAAACCAATGTGTTAAAATTTACCATCTTTTATATTTTTAAAGGAGGCGGTTCTCAATTCGTCGGAATTGGTGCAATTTTATATATCGTCTTTTATGTTAAAAAAATATCAAATTAAAAATATACAAATTAACTAAATAAACAAATAAAGAACTTTTGAGTTTTAAACGTCAAATACTATAAATAATCCTGGACACTACAAGACAATAATCTGTAGGATAAGGTATAAATTTAAAGCAACTATACAAAGAAGCAGATATTGCATAGTTTACAAAACTCTTAAGGTTAAATGGAATGCATTTAAAAAAAAATAAGAAAAACTAAGGTATATAAAAGGAGGCTTAAGACAAATAAAAAGTGTTTGAGAGGGAAAACGTCTACAACGAAGATGAAGCAATAACACAAAGAAAGATGTACAACAAATACGTAAGATTAAAAACTAGAAGCATACACACGAAAGAGACACGATTAGAAAAGAAATTAAAAAAACCCCGGTTCAGATGAGATTGTAGCGCAAAGAAGAGAAACAAACTTATCAACTTATTATTCTGCTGTTGCTGACTCAACTTTATTCAAGTTAGTGCTACTAACAGTACCACTGGTATAAACATTCCGTCATTACATGTATTTCAGAACATGGTCGTTGTATAAGGAAAAACCATATTTCTAAGCCATTTTAGGCCACAATATAGATTTTGATAACGTTTCGGTGATTACAAAATCTCCAGTCTTCTTCAATAAGAAAAATTGAGACAGCATAAAAATCATCGCAATAACTTTAATCGTGATCATAGTTTCGAGCTATCCCTTTTCTGGTTCCGGGTCATTACTCCTTTATTGAAAACAGGGCCTTTTCAATAGTAATCTAATCAGAGTCACGCTTAACCAGCTGTGACGATATTACTTCTTTATATACGGAGATTACTTATTCTTAAGTCACTTCCATAAGCTTAAGTTCTTCGATTTTTCTCTCACGCCCTGATAAAGCTTCTCACGTAAGTGGGTAAAACGTTGGCAACTTCGGTTACAACAATGACACAGTCCGAACCCGAAAGACGTTCTCATCTTAGTAAGAGTCACTTGTGTAACCAAGAGTTAAAACTTCGGTTTACCTAAACTTGGTTTAATTTTGAAGTTATGTCATATTATTGGTCAGCACAAAACCAATAACCAAATAATATGACAGTATTTTTTTTAATCAAACCAAGTTTACTTAAATTGAAATTGAAATTTTGGTTGTTTAAGTAATTAAATATTAAAACCAAACAAAAAAAATGTAATTGGAGATGCCGGGGATCGATCCCGGTGCCTCTCACATGCAAAGCGAGCGCTCTACCATTTGAGCTACATCCCCAGTTAACATTCACTGTAATGAATTTGGCATCCATGTAATTTTTTAAACGATTGCAATAAAAATATAGAAAAAATTGGAGGTGCCGGGCATCGATCCCGGTACCTCTCGCATGCTAAGCGAGCGCTCTACCATCTGAGCTACACCCCCTTCGATTAACAATAATTAAAAATATTTTGATCGAGTTAATATTGGCCTTTATTGACCTACTTTCAATTTAACTAAAATCATAAACCTTGCGGACATATTAATGACATCACTATAATGAAACTTGTTTTACTTTCGTTTATATGCAATGTCCCAAACAGCGATCGATACAAAGTTAAAATAAAGAAGTACTGATACTGTACATTTTTGCCAATTTTACATACCTAAGACAGCCATTATATAAGTAAGACAGCCATTATAAATGCTACAAATAATACAAGTATAAAACGATTACTTGTGGAATGTTTTGTTAACGTTTTGTGAGATGTAATCAAATGTAAATAGCGATTTAGAAAATAAGTTTTCATATTGCCATTACAATTATTTTATATAAAATAAACTTTAATTGCAATTATTATTTTTGAAAGTAATTTTGTGTATTTTTTTGTTTTCAATCAATTACAACGCTATTCAGTAAATGCAATTAGCAGTTTGGAAACATAATTAGAGATTTTGAGGATGAATTGAATTGGCTCTTATATGCAACACTAGCGCTTTATCTTTTGAGTTACATGTTTCTTAGACCCGGTTTTTTAATTAACATTTAAAGTCCAGATTAACTAAACTGCGGTTAATTTTAAAATTCTGTCATATATTGGTATGTGCAAAACCAATAACCAATGATATGATAGTATTTTTAAATTAAACTGAATTTACGTTAACCAAAGTTTAAACTATGATTAAAAAACCGACCCTTAGTCAACAAATATTTAATTATTAGGCGCATGTTGTTATTTGTTTCAAATTGATATAGTTTCACTAAATTTCTATGTTTGTGAATTTATTTAAACAGGATTTTATTTATTTTAACAAGAAAAACACGAAATTACAGCATAATATAATAATAAAGGATAGCAAATATTCAAAAAAACCACCATTTACTGCTAAACAATGGCCCAACGTGTCTTAAAATTGCCGCCTAACATTTGCTAATTGATATTGTGATATTTGTTCACACTCGACTTTAGAATAAGTCTTAGATTGTAAATGTCCTCAAAGAAAAAAATCCTTTTATCTGCCATCGTTTTCCTTATGTATTGCATCTTAAATTAGACACTTTTTGGCAGGCCCGCACTTAGCACTTTTGGCGGCCTTGTGCAAATTTAAAATAACACCACAAATTTGTATTACGTTCATATGTGAGTACAGATACGGGTTGAGTTAGGTATTATTATTCACTATTGAAAAATAATTTTAAAAAGTATTTTCAACTGGAAAACAAAAGCCGAACAATAGGTCATTTATTGCTTTCTTTTCTACTAATGTCACAGTCGATTTTATTAAATGAAGTGTAATTTAAATGCAAAATGCCTTCTCATTTTTCTAACGAAGAGTATACTGATATCAATTACAATTATGGATTTTGTGATGGAAATGCGAGATCTGCCGTTAGGGAATATGAACGAAGATTTCCCAACAGGAGGGTGCCAAATCACCAAACCTTTTCTTCTGTGTTTGAACATGTACGGACTCATGGTTCATTTCCATCAGTTTCAACAAGATCTGACCGTCCTGTGCAGTTAAATGTGAATGAACAGGAAAACATGCTACAGATGGTTGATCGGAGTTCAGGGTTGAGTACTAGAAGAATTTCTTCTCGAACGGGACTCCCCCGTATGTCAGTATGGCGAACATTACATGATGGGCTTTTGTATCCCTATCACATACAACAGGTTCAGCATCTGGAACCTGGAGATTTTGCTGCCCGGTTGAATTTCTGCCACTGGCTACAGGTAAATCCACAATTAGTTCCATTCATTTTATTTAGCGACGAGGCGCAATTTACTAGAGATGGAGTGAACAATACACGTAATTCTCATTTGTGGCCATATCAAAATCCACATGGCACAACAGAAACTAACTTTCAGCGCAGATTTTCTGTTAACGTATGGTGTGGCATGATTAACGATCAACTTATTGGACCTTTTTTCTTTGAGGAACGTCTGACAGGAGAAGCATATACAGTACCTCGTGAGACACCCTGTGCATAGTATATATATGAAAGTTATATCCAGGAAATTGCAATAACAAGAAGCAAAATCCAAGAAAGCACAAGTGATTATGCAGGAAACGATAGAATCACACCGCGAAGTATGCTAACGCAGTTTTAGTTTGCCTTCCGTAGTGTAAACCGCAATTTTATTGTAAACAGCCATAAGATAACAACTAATGCCTCTAATGTAGCTATCGGAGCTGTTCTTTCACAAAAAGACCACCCTATAGCCTACACGTCGAGAACCCTTAACGATGCTTAAAAAAACTACAGCACAATAAAAAAAGAACTCTTGGCAATTGTTTGGGCAACCAAACATTTTTGCCCCTGTTTGTATAGAAACTATTTTATAATTGAAACTGATCACAAACCTTTAACCTGGCTATTTTTATTAAAAGAAGCGAATTCTAACACAATAATTGCTAACGCCGATGGAGGAACAAATTAAGACAGCGGATTTGGACGAAATACTAAATAATTTGACATCATCCGAAAACGACAGTGAGACAATTCACTCGTCAATCAGTAACGTACAAATCAACATTCCCTACACCGAATTAACACTAAACTCTGCAAAAAAACAAATAATTTTTGGCACTCATAGGAGCAGTTCGGAACGCATAATAAAAAACATTCATTTGTTTGGATCAAAACGAAGAATTTATTGTAATCTACCATTTGGACTTGACAACGAGTATTAGAGTAGAGTATTAAATATTTTAAAGGAAATAATACAATTAAATACAAGAATCAACATCAATTTTAAGAAACGCACCATGAAGAAGGACATGTTGAGAATAATGAGAACAAATTTTAATAATTTCGGTATTGGCAAAAATAACAAACAAACTTTTGGAAGATGTAGAAGACAAAAATGAACAGACAAGTTATTATCACACCGGTAAAACGAAACAGAGAGAGATCAATGAAACCTGTAATTCTCTGAAGCAACTTTACTACTGGCCAAATATGGAAGTCGACGTTACGAAGTATGTTAACAACTGCAAAATTTGTAATTTATCAAAAATTGATCAAAACCCTCAAAAACTACTTGTATCGCTAACACCAACACCGGAAAAACCATTCTAAATAATTCACTCGGACTTGCTATTCAGTAAGCAAAAAATTATATTAACAATTATCGATTCATTTTCTAAATTTGCACAAGCTTATTTACTACCAGATAGAACTGGAAATACTATCCTTAAACATTTTGTATTATTTATGTCACATCACGGTATTTTTTCTAAATTGATAACAGATAATAATCTTTTTTTTGTAATAATTTAATCCGATAATTTCTTAAAACTCACAAAATTTGCCATAATAAGACTTGCACCGAAAATTCTAAATCAAACGAAGTAGTAGAGAGATTTTATTCGACCCTTATTGAATTCTTACGAGTATCAACTATTAAAAAAACTAAATTATCTTTAAAATTACAACTGAGGATAGCTGTAATTTAGTACAATAATAGCATTTATGCGACATTTTACTATTCGACAAAACTATTAATAAAATAACGAAAAATTACATCAATAAAAGAAACAAAACTATGGACATCATTAACCAACAAGTTCAAAAAAATACTGTAAACGCTAAAGAAAAGGCACGGGATGTAGCTCAAATAGTAGAGCGCTCGCTTTGCATGTGAGAGGATTGATCCCCGACATCTCTAATTATATTTTTAATTTTTTATGGTATTTTCCTCAATAACTGATACAAAATCAATGTTTTAAATTTTACTTAAATTTTTGTTTTACTGTTCTATAGATTTAGACTGACATATTTGGAAGAAGTTATAAACGCTTTCGATTAGAGTTAAATACAATTTTTTTGTTTACAATATATAAAAATTGGAGGTGCGGGGCATCGATCTTGGTAGCAATTCAACTCAACTCAACAATAATTATTTACAATATTTACAAATCTTTATATATCTTTTTTTATTCGCAGTTGTTTCCTTTGTTGTTACCTTTGAGGTTTCGTCAATTCTTATGTTGTTATGTTTCGGTTTTGTGCTCTTGTTTTCTTACTGTGTAGGAAAAATATCCGCCCGACGCGTTTAGGCGAGTACGGGTAATAAAAAACCTGCTTTTGGCAGTTTCGTTTTTAATTTTGTACTTCGTACATTGTCAAGTTTTGATATGGTAGTTTGTGTTTTATTCTTGATTGAACGTTATGCGCTGTCGCTTTTGTGACGTTTCGTAGTAGGACGTTTTTCTTTGTTTTTTGTAGAAGTCGACTGCTAGCCGGTTTAGGTTTATATTGTTTTGAGACTATGTTCTTTGTGATGCTCTTCGATGTTTGTGTATCTGTCTTTAGTTGTTACAAGGTTGATCTCGTAATTTAATTGCTAGCGACTAATTCAGTTTGATTCGGTGATTGGATCGTAGGTTTTGATGTGCTAATTATAAAGCAATTTAAAAATGCGCAAAAACGGTGAAAGATTAGGATGGGAGATACCGTTTAAATCTATCCAAAGCTAAAAGAGAACAAATGACACAGGTTGTAACAACGAGTATATTTATTTTGTCTCAGAAAGAGAAGTTAGAAAAGATAAAAAAGGTAAATTTACATAGGTGCGATCAAACGCTAGAACGTAGATCGAAATCACAGACAATTATTGTTGAAATAAGCCTCCTTCGGTTGGACAACACGTCGTACAAAAAGTTAAGCCTTCAGCTTAACTTTTATATTCCAAAAAATAAACTTACATTTGTAGATTATAACACGAAAATACAAATTTCCATAACTCAGAGAACCAGACACCATTGTAACAACAACCTGATATGTACGTACAGTCGTATCTACAACCGACTGACAACGTAAATGAAAAGAATTAAAGTAAAAAATACCTTCTCTTCTTCTTCTTGTCGTAAGCCCTTGGCTTGTTCTACACATTCTGCTCTTCTTCCTGAGATGTGGACGTCTAGCACTTCTTCCACCGTTTGGGGGGGCGCCCTGGCAGACGTCTTGATAGTGGTTTTCCATTCCTAGCGATCTTGCCTGCTGTCATCCATCCTGGATACATGTTCGTTCCAACCGCGCCTTCTCATTCGCACCCAACGTACTAATATCCATGGCGTCGCATTCTTCTCTAATTTCGCTGCTTCTGCGGTGGTCCAGTAATGTATTACCTGTTATTGTTCTTAGGATTTTCATTTCGTGTGTTCGATACATTCTTTTTGTTACTGCCGTTTCTGCACTTGTTTCTGCCGCATAAGTCAACACAGGTCTAACGCACGCTTTATATATTGTAGTTTTTGTTGTTGTCGATATGCAATTATTTTTCCAGATGGTATGTCTTAAAGCACCCGCGATTCTAGATGCTTTATTAGCTTGTTGTCTTACAATGCTGTTTAAGTTCCCATAAGCTGAAATGGTAGTTCCCAAATAGTTAAATTCAGATACTTGTTCGATAATTTCGTCATTAATCACTATTTTGCGTCTCCGCGGCTCTCTTGCTATCGTCATGGTTTTGGTTTTTTGTTTATTGAAATTTGCATATTTACTTTTTCTGCTGTGGTGTCGCTGTAAGCCATCCTCAATTTCAGCCAGGAGAATAGCATCATTGTATAGCTCACAATTTTAACCTTTTGTCCACCGATGCTGTAACCGTGATTCACCTTACGTACTTCTTCTATTAAATTGTCCATTAAAAGGTTGAATAGCAATGGACTAAGGCTGTCCCCTTGTCGTATGCCCGCCTTTACGTGTAAGGGATCTGATGTTTGTGTGTTACTTTTAATTACTGTCGTGTTGTTACTGTTGAGTTGAGAGTAAAAAATATAATATTTACAATTGTGTTTTCTTTCGAAGAATGCAGTATTCCAGAATTTTCTAAAATGTGCTGAAATAAAACAAACACGTACATACGGTGCTTCCCCCAAAGTTATTATGTTATTTTGTATTGTATTAATTTAGCAAAGGTTTCGATATCTTCAATCAACGTGACGTGACGTCATCATAAGAATTTTCCCACTGTACAAAAAGGGTTTTACTATCTCCACATTGATGGAATAACATATGGGTATCTAGAAACCGCTAATGACAATACGGGAAAATTAAATTATATTATGAAAACATGAAGCAACGTTTACCCCAGGAAGATTTTCACAAAGCAGCAAAAATACTACACCCATTTATCCCATGGATGAGTGTGAATAATTAGAAGTAAAAACTTCGCTGGACACTTACGTTAGAACATGTACGAAGCGTACTACAAAAACCGGAAAAGTAATTATTCTCCCATCGATAATTCGATGTCTAACATTAACGAATTGACAGCCAATGCAGCGAGAAGTGGGCGTTCCTGGAATAAATCTTGTACGGTACAAACATCATACCGAAACACTTTTAACGTAACGCTGTGATGAGTCTCATGATGTTATTTTGAAACTCTTGTAGCGGCCTTTTGTTCGTTTTTGATGTTATGTTCCATACCGGGGACGCGTAGGAGGTGATTTGTGTTGTTATCGAAGTATTGATTAATTTCTTATTTTTGGCGTTTAATTGGGATTTTGCGCTGAGCAATAGGTAGATGTTTTTGTTGATTGCGTACGCTTTTTGTAACGTTTTCTTTATGTGGGATTTGAACGTGAGTCTTTTTGTCCAGATGAACTCTCAGGTATTTGCCTTCTTTGCTCGTTTTTTCTTTTTCATGAAAACGAACATTTTTATATTGTTGTAACCTTTCCATCTGTTGTTTTATTAACATGTTTGCAACCTTAGGGCCGTGTTCGCTTATGTAAATCGCCGTGTCGTCTGCGTAGATAGCGTTCTCTAGGTTTTTTGTTTTGGGGAAGTCTCTTATGTAGGTGTTGAATAACTGTGGGCTCAAGATAGAACCGGTGTTGTTTGATTTACTTTCTGACCGAGCGTTATTTCGTTTTTATTTGGCTTTGCTTTTTACCATTCTCTGCCATATGCGTCTTTAGAATGTTTCTTTTTAACGTTCTGCAACACGAACCGTTATTTTGTCTAGTTCCCGTTCTATTTATTCCGGCGTGTTTGTGATGTTTATTTCTGTAGTTTATGTCTTCTTGTATCTTCTTCCAATTCGTGTTTCTGTACATCCTGATGTGCTTTGTTCGGTTTTTTGTGAGTTTCGTACATATGAGTTGTCAGCGCATTGTGATTGTGGCTTGTCTAGATGCTGCACCGTTATTCTTTGCGTTCGTGTACGTATTTGAATAAATGGTTTCTGTTGGCGTCATTCCTATGGCAGTTCTACGTGACGTTTCGAGCGTTGAAGTCTCCGAACACCACCACTTAGTGTCTTATTGGGAAAAATTTGTCCAGGCATTTATCTGTTAGAGCCGGTTATATGCTGCTACTACGTATGTTTCATTGGTTAGTCGCACGCTTATGTTATCTATTTTGCTGTCGCCAATGTTTATTTGTTTGAATGGGACGTCATTTTTAATTAACATTGCTATTCCTCTTCGGTTGCCGTTTCGATCCTTCCTAACGATTTGGTGTCCTCGGATTTTTAGTTTGTTTCTGTTTTTCAAGTTGATTTTCGCAACCATCATAATGTCTATTTTTTTGTATCTCATGAGTTGTATAAGTTCGGATTTTTTGTATGTCATCGAATTTGTGTTCCAATATGTCATTAAAAGTTTCTTATCTATTAATTTTTGGTGGTGCATTTGGCTATGGTTTTGTTTAATTTTTTTATTTGTTTCAGCATTTCCTTTAGATCAAATTTCGGAGATAAGTTCTTGAAACACTCCCATGTTATTGGTGTTGTTGGTGGTGGTGTTATTTTTGGTGGTTGCTGCCGTTTATGTTGCGTTGGCGTTGTTGTTGCGTCTCTCGTTGATTGTGTTTTTGTTGGTAACTATGCCTTCAAAAATAGAGTGTTTTTTTGTGGTAGTGGTGGTGGTGACTAGTGCTGCTGCGTTGTTCCCACGCATTCGTTGCCGGTAGTGGTGCGGGTTCGTACCTTGGTCAATCGTTTTCTTTGTTTTCTTTTCAAGGCTTTCTTGTATTCTATACACTCGATGTTTTTGGCAGTATGATTTCCTTACTTTTGTCGCATGCCACCAACCAGTGTTTTTTCCCTCATTTAACGCAGATCGGACTCTAGTAACAATTGGACATCAGTGACATTGCGTTATTAGTTTTTTATTACTATCTTGTGAAGTAGAACGCACATTGTTTATCTACAAATTAATGTTAACAGATACACGGCAAAGTTTTTGTTAAAACTTAAATTTTCATTTCTAAAAATAGCATATTAAAAACAACCCTGGGTTTAAATTTGTAGAAACATTAAGTTTTTGTCAGTGTTAAACTAAATCATCACATATGCAGTTTGTATTATAAAAAAATAAATGTTTAAGTTTTTTATACATATTTATTTAACAATTCAGTGCACTCGATAAGTATTATAACAAATTTTAAAACTAATTTATTTATAAAAAATATTTATACGTTTATAACTACACGTAACTAATTAAATCTAACGGTATTTAAGAAAAACACTTACACTTTTGCGGATAACTTCTGTTTTTCTAAAAACTGATACTTAAACGCACGTACCCTCGACTCCGTTATGTTTATCTCTAACACACTCGTTAATCAATTATTTATTTAAACAGTCTTCTTAATAATTCCGACTTCAAAAAAACTGACCTATGATTCCTTTAACTCTTTTTATATATTTCTGTTATCTTATCGAGAATTTACTATATCTTTTGGTAAACGTTCTGGAAGTTGACAATATGTTCGTGAAGGTTCTCGAAATAGACAACAACTTCGCGGACGTTTCAGTATTAACGAAACAGTTTTATTATAGATAACTAAGAAAAACGCTTAATAATATATTGTTTTTACCGTAATAAATAATTAATAAATGTAATAATAAGTCATTATAATTTATCATATAATTAATAAATATATTATTATTGTAAATAATTAATTATTCTTATTTTTCTTGTTTTTTGTCTATACGTTCTTACAATAACAAATGTATGCATATTTATAAAAGTATGTTTTAGTGTATGTTTTGACTGTTTTCAGTGCTTACGTATTTTAGGTTTTTTTTTAACGTATATTTTCCGTTTTAGTTATTAGTAACAGTAAGCACAGGTAAATTACGTCGTTGTGAAAACAATTTCACTGCATGTTAACTAGGGATGTAGCTCAAATGGTAGAGCGCCCGCTTTGCATGTGAGAGGCACCGGGATCGATCCCCGGCATCTCCAAATATATTTTTAATTTTTTTGGCATTTTCGTCAATAACTGATACAAAACTAATGTTTTAACTTTTTTATCACAGCGGGATCGAAAGTTTGCTTTCGGACCCTATTTTCAGGAGCGAAAGCACCACTTACGCTCCCGGTTAATTGTTTTAATAAATTAGTACGCATGCTTCAATTTTTATCCGCATGCTAACTTATTCTGATTATTATAATATTAATTGCAGTAAATGAGAAGAATACTCTTAATTTTTAGAAAAAAAAACAATAATTATAACGTTACAATTTTATGTATTTATGAAACTATTCAAAATTAATTAATTATAATTATTAACTGTTATTATTATTTATTTGCAATTCTCATTATATTGGTAAAATTGTTTGGTTTTCGAAATTATTCTGTATTTTAACATAAATCTAACTTGTTAATTTATAAATTTAATTATTTGATACTGATATTTTTTAAGATTTAATCTTTTATTTTTTCATTTAATTTTTTTGTAAGAAAGCTCCAACTCTGAATTCCCTTTGTTTTCGCTTTGAATCTATTTTTCTTGCGTAAGATTTTAATACAACATTTTATTGCTCGAAGAGAGACTAGGAGGCCCACAAAGTCTCGCAATCATTAAAAAATGATTTGACGTTTATGTTGACTACTGTGCCAAAACCGTCAAAGATGGTTTACAATAGCGAAAAATTAAATTATATTATTTATTTTATTTTTATATAGATTCACTAAACCTTCCCCTTTATATTTTTAATTTTTATATTTTAATTAACGTTAATTAAAATATAAAAATTAAAAATATAAAGGGGAAGGTTTAGTGAATCTATATAAAAATAAAATAAATAATATAATATAATTAACCCCTTTTTGAGCAATTATAGAATAAATGGAAAAAATAAACTTTTCGAAAAATTAAAATTTATGACAGTTAACAACTAGTAAATTTTATTTTTAAGAAACTTTTGATCCCGCTGTGATAAAAAATTGTATAGGTACTTACCACGGGAAGAAAGTATGACATCCTAACACGCGTAGTATTACAATACTACGCGGGTTGGAAAGTCATACTTTCATCCCTAGGTAAGTAATATACTATTACTTGCTATTACTTAAATTTTTGTTTTATAGATTTTGACTGTCATATTAGAAGTACTTTATAAACGATTTTTGACTAGAATTAAATACATTTTTTTGTTTGCAAAATATAAAAATTGGAGGTGCCGGGCATCGATCCCGGTACCTCTCGCATGCTAAGCGAGCGCTCTACCATCTGAGCTACACCCCCTTCGATTAGCAGTAGGTAAAAATATTTTCATCGACTTAATACAGATCTACTTAAAAAAACTGGTTTAAATAAGTAGTATACTTGACTTTACTTTCATTTACATAGAATACTTCAAGCAGTAGTCGCTACAAATTTTTTAACAATTTATAATAAATTACCGGGTTTGTATTATTTGTTTTTAGTGGCTCAAATCCAAATTCTTCTAAAAGAATGTGATTTCATGTTGTTTTTTCCTAAATGTAATTAATTTAAATTTTTTAATTTATATGTTGCGTACACCAAATTGTTCCAAATTAGTCGACTTCACTTAATTTTTATTGTACAACGGTTATTATTCATTGTATCCACAAGACTAGTTGTGTTTTGAGACTCGAATTTATATACAAGTCTTCTTTTTATTCATATTGCATATTTAAATATTTTGTTTATTAGTTAGCAAATAATAATGATCAGTTTTTAGTATGTCAGGAAAACATCATTTAGTGCAGCGGGTTAACTCATATAAATTTTAAATACAGTAATAGTTTTAAAGGAGAATAAAATATAGAAGACCACTAAAAAACCCAACCAAAAAACAAAGAAATATTAATAATTATATTATACACCAATAACAATTATCACAATTTCAAAGTTGATTTTTTCCAAATCACTAAGTACTTTTCATGTCTTTTTCAATTATAGATTACGTAAAATTTTTATTGAATTAAGTTTGTTTTCCAAACTTGTTTGTTTTATGGGAGGTGCGCTATAATTTCTTTATTATTAAAAATAAAGAATAATATACAAAATAATCAATAAAACCTTCTAACTGTTAAAATTATTGAAAACAAAATTAAAAACATATTAAAAGAAAACGTGGTGGAAAATCGTATTTATAATTATATTTTGAAATCGTATATTTTCTTTATATAAAATTATACGTTTCAAAAATATTTGCAGCAGTTGAAAATAATTTGTCTTCGTTTATTTGGAAACATTTACTAATACAAATGCCAGAAAAAAGATATGAATTATGTTGTAGTAGAGTTTATAAATATCTTCATTGACATTGTCGTGACGTCGTTTAAGAAACCTTCCAAAATACTTTTGTGCAAGCTTCTAATTCTTTTCGTCTAATTAATATTTTTTTTTACTTCGTATAATATGTACATGTATGTAAATTTTTAAATAACTTTTTGTTACATAAACTAAATATTGTCGAGAATCATATTTTTTAAATTCAATTTAATATAGTTTTTACAGATGGCGGATTAACCGCCATTTTTAAAATTATTATTATTATTGTACTAATTCCTAAAATTCTTATAAAAAAATTAATTACGTTTACAAAATATTTCTATTTGTGTCAGGCTCCCTGTAGAGCTTAAAATCGCTCCCATGCTAGTTCACAATTTGCCTTGATTAATCAACTCACTCACAGGTTTTAGTAAGCTGTGGCAAAAGTTTGTTAGACTATTTTAAGTTTTTCCAAAAAATGCTTCGTTTTAAAGATACCCAGCGATAAAGGATTTTTTATTAATATCTTATCACGTAATTATACTGGGTGTCCAGGTAAGGATACGGAGCGGTTGTATCTCGACAATGCTAAGGCCTAAAGATTTGTGAAAAAAATCCTTATAAATAAAGTGGACAAAAGAAATGGTTCTAAATTATTTTAAAATGTGTAAATCCACCGCTAGGAGACGTAACTGATATGAAGAAACATAAAGTTAACGGTATCTCGGACTGTGGACTTAAATGGCATTAATATTTCAGTAAAATCTTACTATTATATTAAATCTGATGTTTCGTGCTTTCATGGCCGTTTTCGGTTACCCGAGAACGTTTTTATTCTAATCTATTGGAGTACGTGTTTCGGTCTCTTGTACCTACGCACGATCCTCGAATCGTATCTCCATAGTTTTCTTACTTCCTCGTTGGGATGTGTCGGTATTTCTTCGGCCCTCTTCTGTACCGTCTCTCGAAGTAGCTCCTTTATGCTAAGCATCTGTAAATCCCGGTGAAGCTGGTTGTTTCTCACGAACCACGTTGCGTTTGCGACAAGGCGTAGCGCCTTGTTTTGGGTTCGCTGGAGTTTCTCGATGTGCGTTTCCGCCGCCTGTGACTACTTTGGCGAAGCGTAGGTCATGGTGGGCCGTATCACCGACTTGTAGAGTAGCAGCTTGTTGTCCACGGATAAGACGCTGTTTCTTCCCATGATCGGATACAGCTTTGACATTACTGCGGATACTCTAGCTGCTACGTTGTGGAGGCGTTTCTTCCACGATAGGCGTCTGTCGAGAACGAGACCAAGGTACTTCGCTTCGTTCTTCCACGGTATGTCGGCACCGCTCAGGTTGACTCGACGTCCTGTTGTGATTCCCCTGCGGCGCGTAAAAAGTACTGCAGTGCTCTTCGTCGGGTTTACCGTAATCCTCCAGTCGGCGTACCAGCTCGACAGGTGATCCATTGCGACCTGCAGTCGGTCTACGATCTGTTTGAGGAATCTCGAGCTTACCATTACCGCGGTGACCCAGAACTGATCCTTGTGGGACTCCTGCTTGAATTTTTCTCGGGCCAGACTTTGAAGTGTTTAGCTTCACTCTAAACGTGCGGTTGATAAGATATGAGCGGATGAGCTGCACCATTGGTTGCGAAATCCTATTGTAGTACAGCTTCAGTAGAAGTCCCTGATGCCACACTTTGTCGAACGCCTTTTGAGTGTCGAGAAAAACCACACCTGTGTGGATTTTCCTCTCAAATCCTGTGTCAATCTTCTCGGCAACACGCAAAGCCTAGTGCGTCGTCGATTGCGATTGTCGAAATCCAAACTGTTTCTTGGGAATCACTTCGTTGGCTTCGACTTCTCTCTGCAATCTAATTGCTATTACACGCTTCAACAACTTGCCTAACGTCGACAGCAAGCTGATAGGACGGTAATTTTGCGGCATCGCGAGGTTCTTTCCCGGCTTCGGTAATAAGATTACGTGAGCCGTTTTCCATTGATTCGGAAAAAAGCGGAGCCTAAAAGAGGCGTTAAAAATCGTGGTAAAAATGGCCACACCCATCGGTGGGAGGAGTCGAATCGCTCGGTTGCTGATGCCGTCTGGTCCGGGTGATTTCCTTTTTTTTAGGAGTTTCTAATAGTCGATTCCAAACAAGCCTATTGACGCGTTGAATCCTTGCCGGCTCGATGTTTTCGTGCGTAAGTCTGAACTGTTCTTTAAACGTGGCGCACTGGAGTTTTTCAGCGTCTTTACCATTTTCCAGGCGCTGCCGTCCTCGGGGTTTAGCGATTCGAGTTTCGCTTTCCATGTACGGTTTTGATGCTCGGCGATCTCATTCTTCGTTTCAAACTGCATCCTGTTTAGAATCCTGCGATTTTCGGAGTTCCTGGTGCGTTGCCATCGGTGACGTTGTCGATTTTTGGCGCGAATCATCTCTCTAATACGTAGCGGTAGTTGCTGCAAGTCGGTGCTGTCCTTTGTTGCGGTTTTTGAAGCGGTTTCGACAGCGCTTTGAATGGCTAGAGTCAGGTCGCTTACGGCTTGTTCCAGTTGTGCTTCGCAAGCAATGACTGGGACTTTAAGCAACAAACGCTCGATTTCCATCTCGTAGGCAGGCCATACGACGAAGTTGTACACTTCGGGTTGAATGACAGTTGGTTCGCCAAGTTGAACCAACACCGGGTTGTGATCCGAACTCAGTTCTTGCACCGTCCACATCTCGTGGTTTAGCTTGCAGTTCTGCGTAAATACGATGTCCAGTACGTCCGGTCTATGGTTTTCTCGAGTAGGATGGTAAGTTGGCTCGATCGGTCCGTCTGCAATAACGTTATGGCGTAGACTAAAGTAATTAAACAAAGTCATTCCGTTTGGGTTAGTGCGTAGACTGTTCCAGGACGGATGCTTCGCGTTGAGGTCTCCACCGATGATCGTTGCGATATTCGTGTCGAAAACGGCGTCGATATCCGCTTCTGGTAACGGGCTTCTTGGTGGATTGTAGGCCGCACAAAAGACGACTTCACCAGCCGAAACTGTGCGAACAACGACTAGCGTCGCTTCTAGGCTTTCCAACGGAGGCGTCTCTTTGTGGTAATCGTCTAATGTCCTTTTGATGTAGATCGCGGTGCCACCACCTCTTCCGGTTGCTCGATCGTTGCGGTACATGATGTAGTTTGGTATTCTCGGGTCTCGACACGCCTTAAGGTGTGTTTCGGAAATCAGAATAACGTCCAGATTATGCCTGTACGCGAAGTCTTGTAATTCATTTCTTTTCTCGGAGATGCTGTTTGCGTTCCAAATAGCTAGCTCCAAGGAATACGGTTTGTAGGATGTGTTATTTATACTTGGCTCTTGTATGCTTTCATAAATTCCACGAACTTCAGGTACATTGCGAAGCCCGGTTCGTCTTGTGTTGGCGCGGTTGTTGCGATTTCTGCCACTGGAGTTGGTGCCGGGATAGCTTGAGACGCGGTAGCTCTAGCAAAGCTAATTCCTTCTCTGATTTGCTTGGGTGGGGCTGCTGTCCTGTGTTTTGGGTGCGCTGAGCATTCCATGTAGTTGGCCGGATGTGCTTCCTTGCAGTTGCAGCAAGTTGCCGGGCCGTCCTCGCGCGTCTTTTTGCAGATGGATGTGAAATGCTTTTGTCCACATTTCACGCATCTTGGAATTGCTCTGCAGCAATTTTGGGTGTGGTCAAATTGTTGGCACCTGTGGCATTGGCTAATGCCTGTCTTATTGCTGGGAGATTCGATGTAGACGCGTAAATTCCCCACATAACGTTCGTGTTTTTCGACGCGCCGGTTTTTGGTAGATGAACCATTAGCATTGGTAAGGAGACCTTGCTTCTAGACGCCTTCATTCGCGTGACGCTAATGACGTCGTATCCCGCGCGTCTGAGATTGTCTTCTGCATCCTTCTCGGATCCTACGCTGGCTGGGATGCCTCGAATAATTACCTTTAGCGGTTATTCGGATTGGAGCATATAAGTGTGAAATTCACGTTGGTGCTCTTCCAATAAGTGCGTGGCTAGCTTGAAGTGCTGAGTAGTCTTCATATAAAAAATCACTCCTGTTCTCGACGTCTTGGCGTATTCGATACCTACGTTGGCTTTACGTAGTATCAGCATCGCGGTCCTGTAATCTTGTTGGTTATGCAAGACTATGGGCGGGATCCTAACTTTGGCTACCGGGTTTGGTTCCTGTCGCTTATTCATGGAAGTTGTGTCGTCATCGCTTTCCGACTGTTTACGCCTCTTGCGATAAGACACGGTCGTGAAACCGGCTTCTTTTTGTTCTTTGGAAGAGATAATCGATCGAGCGACTCTTGCATTGACTTTAGCATCTTTGACTGGTCGGCTAGCATCTTCGCTTGATCGGCGAGGGCCTTGCTCTGCTCCAATATCTTCGCCTTCAATTGACGGTTCTCTTCAAACAGCTCTTCGGGAGAGTCCATTTTCGTAGTATGTTGTACCTTGTCCGTGTCCATTTCGTTGCCGTTGTCTTTTAGTAATTAGTAGTCTGAAGCGACTTTTTTAAAAAGTCATCCGAACCCTCTTACAAATACCAATACCTAACGTCGCTGAAATGAACGTTGTTGAAAAATAAACGTTGTTGAAAATTAAACGTCGTTGAATAATTCAGAGCTTAAAAAAAGCATAAGCAGAATAAAACCTGAACGTGTGAGAAATTCTTAATTGGTTGCTTATAGAAGCAAACCAAAAGAATCGTTAAAAAATTCAAGTAAATTGTGAGTTCGACAACCTAACCTAATCTCGGAAAGTTGGGTGATGAGCCATACATTTGAAAACATAATTTTATAGGTGAAATACGATGGCAGAGCCATCTCATAGTATAAATTTACTATGAATTTAAATAATAAATAAAATAAAATCAGGTCTTGAACGTTTCCATCTCTATAGTCATACAGATACAGCAAACCGCGTGAAATCGGCGTAAAAGGACAGCAACAAAATAAAAATAGTTTGAGTAGTTGTTAAACGTGTTAAAGTTCATAATGGCAGTAAATTATTTAACTAGCGTACCCAAGCTATTAGGCGTTTGTCGTCGAAAACGTTCTTGTGCTTGAAGGTTTAACTAAGTGCATTGAAGGCACTGAAGAAGATACCGTTTTAATAGCAAAGGCGAAAGCCAAATTAATTTTGACCATTGACCCATTCTTTTTTCCGCACTTAAAGGATGCGACAACGGCTAAGGAAGTTTGAACAACAAAGATTGAGTTATTGCGCACCATGACATCTGCCCGATTAGAAAATCATGAGTTCATGGAATCGTACGTAAACCAAATCGTCGAAACTTAGCAAAAGCGATGTGATGTCTAAAATAAACGCGGAATGGATAGGTTCTTTGTTATTAGCGAGACTACCCGACATGTTTGCACCAATGATAATGGTAATGGAGGACTTGGGAATTAGCATAACAACAGATTCCATAAAAACGAAGTTGTTAGATATGCAAACAGATGGCAATGCAGGTGCTTTTGCAACGAACAATCATAGAAATAAATCATTCAAGAACACTTAGGTGGCAGCACTAGCAAGTTTACACATTTGTGTAAACAAAACGCACAAAGATAAAAATACCATGATTTGCTTCAAATGTAAACAGCCAGGACATTATGTGTCCAAATATCCAAGTAATAAACAAGACAGCGGATTGAGTGCCGTGTTTACAACATGACAGCTTAAAAACACAGATTAGTATATCGGCGGTGATGCAACCGTTCATTTTCCTGCAAAAAGGGATTGGTTAACAAAGGAATAAAAACCGGACCTATCAGAGATTATGGTGGCAAACAAAAGCAGTTGAATGCGCGGGGATGAGCAAATAAAGACAGTAATAGACAATGAAACTTTTAGTCTTTTGAGTGATAGTCAGTATGTTCTCGACTTAGCTACAAACTTATTGTCAGTTGGCAATCAGTAATAGTTTTTGATGAAAAAACCTTGCAAGATTTACATTGCTTTAGTGGCAACAGTAAACTTAAAAAACAATGTATACAGACTAAACATTAAGAAACAAGATGTGAGTTTCTTTGTAGCACCTATTACGACTAAAACATGGCATCGACATTTAGGTCACATAAACAGTGGGTATTTAAACAAAATGCGTGAATTAATAGGCTAGCTTATTTACAAAAACCAAGTGGATATTGAAATGCAGAACTGATTGGGCTAGCAACAAAAAGAACAGAAAATCATTTACAGAGCTTCTTTTTAAATTTCCAGGAGTAGGAAAGTAACAAACAAAAAACATTAGCACTTTTAAGTAAAGAAGCTGAGAACATGGCCTTGGCTGAAGCTTCTAAACAAACTATATATTTAAGAAATGTTTTATTAGAATTAATAAATTATGATGGTACTGTAACTGTATTCAACGACAACAAAAGTGCTAATAAGTTGTCCTTGAACCCAATCTTTCATAAGAGATCTAAACACATAAATGTTAGGAATCACTTCATCATTTTTGTTCAGATATTAGGCTTAGCTTAGTAATAAATTTTGAGATAATGGGGGTGTTGAATATAATTAACTCAAACTATGTACTGCGCCTTCTAGTTTTTATAGTTTTGATCCTTTTTTAAAAAAATAAAAGCGAGTCAGTAGTTACGCAAGCAACAGAGTTACATGTGCTTATATTTTTACTTACTTACCCGAATCTTATATATTAATAGTTTGGACAATGGTATGGAATCGTGAAAGGAAAAATTATAGAGTTACATTATTTTGATCAAACTTTTAACGGAGAAAAGTTTTTGGAACCGATACACGAGGGTCGCGCGTTTAATCTCGATTTTTCTCGTGCTGAACGCATAAGGGTACTGTTTTTTAGTTCCGTCTTGTTGACGTATCCCTTATGACCTCAACAGCAACACCACTGAAGACTATGGATAGCCGTGGCTCAACCTCTAATAGAAGTGGCGCGGAAAAGATGAGCTCGCCTAACGTCGGTGTCGTTGACCTTACCTGTAATGATCTTAGCGGCATATCAGCAACCAAAAGAAGACTATTAAACGCATAATATCATTTATAAGAGCTAGATAAAACTATTTTTACGGATCTTTTACAAGAAAACTGATAAATTTAATTGTGGAAATGGACAAACAAACCAAGACATTCTTAAATCTCACAAAAAAATCGTCAAATACAAAAGGGAGATTAAAAATAGTGCATCAAGATTACGCAGTCTGGCTAGTCAGATCGCTACGGCAGATATGAGAGCACTAAACAACGGTAAACACAGCGAGGAACAAAGACAGATAGTAATGCCTCAGCTGCCGCTCCTGGGTTTTGTGGACGATGTCAAATGGCCATCTCGGTTGAGGATGAGAAAAAAAACAAAGTAGAAGAGCCTCTGAAACATGCAGTTTTTTAAAGATATTTGGCCGCTGATTGAAGAAGAGTTGTCGGTTGATGCCTTTAAGGCAACCAAAACGAAGAACGTAGACAGTAACAATATTTTTTTTCTTGTACATGGAGGCAAAGATGATATTCCGGTCAAGGTAGCTGACATCTTGAGAGAAAGTGCGCTGGCACCTGGTAATATTATAACAACGAAAAACGTGGACATAATCAAAGACGACATAGGCAATGAGCAGAAAGAAACTGTAAAGTATACGTTTCTTGGTGAGCCGATGACGGAGAACAAAACAACATGGGCAAAAACAGCGTTCCTTGCGTTAACCAAGGTTAGAGATCGGGCCCAAACAGTTGGCTTAGGATATCTGAAGCTAGTGGTTGTAGGTAATGAATTGGCTCCTGTGAGGAACATCGGCGAGTTTGTTTTTAGGGAGTCGAAAGTTACGCTTCTTGTCACTCTCTACAAGTTAAGCAGGAGGTGCTGGAGACTATTAGATCTAAAGTTAATACGGAGATTTTAGGGCCAATATTCACACTAAAGGGGCCAGGCCGTACTCTACATATCCATAATCTAGACAAGGTTACGATGAGCGACGAAGCTAGGGAGGCCTTAGTAAGTTTAGTCGGGGAGGAGAAGACAGATAAACTCAGACTGGGTAAGCTGAAACCAGCTAAGATGGATTTACAGTCCATTACGGTCACAGCTTCGTCAGAAACAGCAGAACAACTGTTGCAGAATAAATTTATTAAGGTAGGCCTCAATTCATGTCGAATTCTCGTAAGAGTGGAAGTTGTAAAGTGTAGTAGATGTAGAGACTGGGCACGTAAATAAAAGTTGCAAGGGACTAGGTAGGAAAAAGTTACGCCTAAACTAAGATAACTAGGGGCACTCCAAGGCAAATTGTGCCGAAAGTAAACACTGCACAGTCTGTGACAGCCCGGACCATTCTCTGTGAACCATAGCCTGCCTTAAATTTAAGAGACACATAAATGACATTAGAGCGTTCACGAACTACAACAACAAATATGGAAGCAATTAGAATTATGCAAATTAACAATGGTCGCAGAAGGGCGGCTCAATCACTAGTCCCTATTATAACCGAAAAATATAAGGCAGACGTGATTTTGATTAATGAAGCAAACATTAACATGGCTAAGTACACACTACTACCAATGGATGAGGAGTCAAAGACAGCTATTTACGTTAGGAATACAATTTTAGGAATGAAATGCTTGGCCAGAAAGTCATTTACAGTTCTGCAGTGTTGCAGCGTGAACATCTTTAACTGCTACATATCGTTATACTACATAAAAGTTATTACTGGTGACTTTAACGTGAATGCGGTTAAATGGGAGGCTACGCACACGTGTCACAGAGGGGACAAGATTTTCGACTGGGCGGCCACAACAGACATGATCGTTTTTAACAAGGAATCCAAGCCGACATTTGAGTGCGGAGCGAAGAACTCATATATAGACATCAGGGTATTACAAAGATAGCTAGAAAGGAATTGACGCTACGAGCTTGACAGACCAGATGGTCAGAATACACTAAAGCAGCAGACTAGAGTGCTGATTCTCGACCTACGCACGTAGACAGAGAGAAAGCTTGGAGACCTGAATTACATCAGCACGCAAGTTTTTCACCGGGCACGAATGCTTCGGCAATTTCCGGAAGAAAGAAAACTGCTTTCTTTGCGGGGATGATATAGATGATGCCGATACAATTTTTATGTGCAGACACTGGCAGGCAGAGCGCGCAGTATTACAAAGAAAGTATAAATTTGAGAAGCAGGTGCTAGTTGAGGTCATGTTCTCCAGTAGGCAGGCTTGGGACGATATTGGTGCTTGTTTAAATTACAATTTAAACATGAAATTGGGTTATTGAGAAATTTATAATTTTTAAATTTCAAACTTGAGAAATTGTAAACATACTTAATGATTACTCCACATGTAAAACAATCCATTTGCAAACGTTAAGTTGTTTGATCACTGACACCTGTCCTAGAATCTGGTATCGTTTAGATACTGATTACCTGAGTACGATAAACTTACGTGCTTAATATATGGTCCTTCGAGCCGGATCCACCCTGAATCCACCACCACCATGGTTTTAAACATTTGGTTCTTCGAGCCGAATCCACCTTGGATCCACCATCACCATCGTTTTAAACATATGGTCCTTCGAGTAAAAACCACAGCCGATTCCAAAATTTAACAGACTTACAAACTATTAAATTAAGTTCCATTTCCGGTCCATACCGAGACCAACAATCCAAGTAAACAAAGAAGAAGTTATTCCGGTCCATCCGCAACCAACAAACGAAGAAGAAGTTATTTCCGGTTTATCCGCGACCAACAAACGAAGAAGTTATTCCGGTTCATCCGCGACCAACAAACGAAGAAGAAGTGTATTTCCGGTCCATCCGCGACCATCAAACGAAGAAGAAGTTATTCCGGTCCATCCGCGACCATCAAACGAAGAAGAACTGTATTTCCGGTCTATCCGCGACCATCAAACGAAGAAGAAGTTATTCCGGCCCATCCGCGACCCTTAAACGAAGAAGAAGTGTATTTCCGGTCCATCAGAAACCATCGAGCGAAGAAGTTAAAGAAGTTATTTCCGGTCCATCCGCGACTATCAAGTCAAGAAGAAGTTATTTCCGGTCCCTCTGCGACCATGAAGGCAAGATAGAGAACCTTCCGTTGGCGAGGCGCCAGAATTTTTAATTTTCAAACTTGAGAAATTGTAAACATACTTAATGATTACTCCACATGTAAAACAATCCATTTGCAAACGTAAGTTGTTACGCTATATTTCTGAAAGATCAGAAATTTGCTAACAATGTGTTGCATTATAGTAACCCACATTTGTAATAGTAACCATAAAAATGCCAACTTTGTATTTCACAACGTTTGTAAAAATTGTATATAAATAGTAGACAGTTATTAATAAAATTATCATTCAACGTTAACTTGACACCTGTCCTAGAATCTGGTATCGTTTAGATACTGATTACCTGGGCAAGTGTCCAACTATTAAGTACGATCACCTTCGTGCTTAATATATTTTATACCAAATTTAGAGTAATTAAATGCATCAAGAATGATAAACTTGATCCAATTAAGATACTCGAATTTTTAATATTTTATTTAGTGGTGTACTGACACATTGTGTGCTTGTGTTCCAGTTTTCGGTGCGGGCCCTGGAAATTATAACTGTGATTGGTTATTTCCAATATTTAATATACAAAAATCGTAAGATATCAAAGAAAAGTATTAGAACGACCTCGGTAGCTTTACTAACTCGGTCCTTAACACGATATGATTATATCAGTGTATTTGTTTGAAAATAAAATGTTTAAACAGTAACGTATGGCGCCGGGCTCTTCGTGGCCCGGGCCAGTGTTCCACAAAACCCTGCTCAGTACGTCATTGATTTTATCTCATAAATCGAGTACGAATGAAGTTATTGTGATGCGGTTTTCACTGTTACCAAAATAGTATCGTTCTATTTAACTTTTTTCAAAAATTAAAAAAATTAGTAATTGCTGCAGATAACGCCTTCTATTTTAAGCTAAGCTATTCTGTCAACCATAAAAAATTCTTTCAAATGAAATCAAAAGTATTCAAATAGATTCAATAGTTCAGGAGATATTAAATTGCAAATATTAAAAAATGCGTTGGTTTTCCTGTCACTTGATGATGACAGATACGAAAAAATACCATAAAGCAAAATCGCCCAATTTTCCGAAATACCATGAACTTTGTTTCTTCGTAGCAGTTACGCCCTCTATCTGTGGATTTATGAACTTTAAAATAATTTTTCTCTTACACATTTTATTTGTAAAGATTTTTTCCATACTTTTGGGTGTTACTATTGTCAAGATACAGCCGATCCGTACCCTTATCCAGACACCCAGTATATTGCACAAAAAGATTCTTAATCTGTAAAAACTGCTGAAAATGTTTAAAAGCTTCGATCTGTTATAGTTAACTTATCTAAAAAAAGCAAATTAAACGCAGAAATAGGCGAATTATTATCTTTTTCCCAATATAGTGTAAAAAACCAACACATAAAGATGAAATTGAAGACTTTTATGAAGACAATAAAAGAACATTTACGGAACGTAGTTGTCATTATACCTTTCCTATGAGCGACTTTAATGCCAAAGTTGGAACTCAGATGTACGAATCGGAAACAGCTATAAAAAAATATTGCTTAAAAAACCTAAATGAGAGAGAAACATTACTAATTCTATTACATCAACTTCAATTACATTTAATATGGATAGCTTCTTTAGAAAGAAACTACGCAGACGATGGAGTCCGGACAGTGTAACCAAAAATGAAATAGTTTTCTTCATAGCAAGCCAGAAAAGTTACTAAACAGATTTGGAATTGGAAGTGAACAGCGAGCAATCAGAGCCACAGTTAAAATAAATTTGAAAAAAAGATCAAAAAAGTGAAATCGTAAAATGGAATACACCAGATAATGCAGTAGAATATTTCAACTCCATCAACCAAGATTTAAACCGTCCCTATGTAAATAACGTTAAAACCCTCAATAATAAAAAACGTTAATGTTTAATTAAGTAAAAGAACTACAAATTGATCAAAGAAAGAAGGTTAAAGAGAGAATTACAACTAGGAGACTCGGAAGAACTGAGAAACCGAAATAAAATAATTCCAAAAGAAATACGTAAATATCAGAAAAGTTATAATATGGAGAAAATTAAACAGACAATTAAGAAAAATAAAAATATGAAACTACTTAGAAACAAATTAACAAACGGCAACCACCAGGTTGCAGTTCGGATTTACTACAGCACCAAGCAAATTCCAAGCCGTGATCGACAAATTATTAAATGGAACCGACGGTATCGCTGTTTATTTTAACGACGTAGTCGTAGCCGCAGAAACCGTGACACAGTTATTGCATGGACTCTATCAAGGGCTTAGCCGATTGTTTATGACCGGGTATATACGTCCTCTTTACAAACGAAGTCAAGTTCTTAGACTATATCATTTCATCCAAGAGTCTTAAACCTGATCTAGAATGATGTGCCGCTGTCCACAAAGTTCAAGCTCCAACTAATAAAAAAAGTTACAGTCGTCCTTGGGATTTTAATTTTCTTTCATATGTTCTTGCCGAACAAAACAACCGTGGCTGAACCGTTACAAAGTATACTTAAGAAACAAAGTAAACGCAATTAAACAGTAAAACATCAAAACGTCTTTGAGTACTGCAAACGTCTTTTATTGGAAATTATGTTTTATTACATTTTAATCCAAGAGTCGCGATTGTGCTTATTTGCGACGCGTCTCCAGTCGGAATCAACGCCCTTTTGTGCCATCGCAAACTTGATAGAACTAAGTTGCCGGTGGCTTACTTTAGTCAATCCTTGTCCTCAGCTGAACAAAACTATGCACAAATAGATCGAAAGCGTTCGTAAATTTTATCATTTTATTTTTGGATTTTTTTTTGAAATAGAGACCGATAACAAACCGTTTTTCGGGTTGTTTGATTTGTCTCGTCAGACGTCAGAAATTCTATCGCCTAGAATGTTACGATAGAGCGTCATGCTAGACGCTTATAAATAGCGTATCATTTATCGTCCGGGCAAACGAATTCACCACGCCGACTCTCGAAGCCGATTTTTGTTGCCGGTACCAAAGGATCGACCGATCTGGCAGAAATATTTTTGCTTGAACACCATGGAAAGCTTCCGGTAAGTGCAACCGATACTGCTACCAAGACTCGAAAGGATAGAGACTTGTCTAAGTTCTACTCATGAGTGTTCAAGGGGTGGCCACACACTAACGCAGTGCCATTAAATTTGCATTCGCAACACCGGAACGTTATAAGTCATAGAAAGGGCTGTTGCTCTATGGAACCTGAACTATCGTTCCTCCATCAATTCAAAAATACATTCTTGATTCGTTACACGTCGCTTATCGGGGTATGACTCGAATGAAAGCGATTGCTCGAAATTATGCATAGAAGCTAACTATTGATAACGATGTCAAAAAATACGTTCCAAACTGCAGTGCTTGTCAGATGCATCGTAGCGTACCAGTACCATCTGATAAATAATCGAAGCCGCATGTACGAATTGACCAAGTGGTTAGAAGTGCGAGAGGTTAACACCGTAAGTCCAATTAATACTATGATCTGTCTGCGATCAATTTTTGCGACTCACAGAGTACTTGTAATTTTGGTTAGCGACAACGAGGTGTTTTGACACCCCTCAGTTCGAATCGTTTTGTAGTTCAAATGCAGTTCGAGATGTGCTATCACAACACCCTATCATTAGCAACTTAATGGTCAAATTGAATGCATGGCTCAGACAACTAAATTATTGTTAACAAAACTAATAGCTAGTCATTCAATCGAGAAGGGCGAGAAATGGAAACAAGCTATTGATAGCTTTCTTCTGTCTAAACACGTAATGCCCTTAACTCCAGATACATTAAGCTCATCTGAACTGTTTTTCCGATGCCGACCATGAACTAGGCTTGACGCTATCAATCTTGTGAACAGTTCAGCGTACGATGGTCACCGAATAGTAAACGGTCGCGTTCATTCATCGTTGGTGGTGCAGTTTACGCCAAAAACAGGTTGTCGATGAGTTCCAGCAACAGTTTTAGCGCCAAGAAGTGCAATCACGTACGATCTCAGTACATTAAATGAAACACATTTCCATCGCCACACTGATTAGATACGACGAAGTTTAAACGAACAATTATCAACATCAACAATCAATATAACGATGAAGTTGATCAATCTATAACAACCTCTGATTACCATCGCTACCAAGCTAATTGTTATCCTCATCAAGTTCACCCATATCAATACAAAAACGTCTTCAAACGTTACCGGTCCGAGCGGTTAAAAGAAAAGGTTCCCGTCTTCCGACGATTGTCTTGGTGAGGTCAACGATGACCCAACGTACTCTCCCAGCAATTAACACGGTGTTCCTAGCTAGGTAGACGAGTATAGAACTGCGAGCTGAGCATCTTACTTGCGAGAATTGTTATACGCGCAACGCTATTTATCCTATCAAGCACGTGCGCATATAACAATTTAAACTACTTTAATTTTTAAAATATTAGTTTTAGTTTTGTACTAGTAGTGTGAATACCATTAGATAAGTGAATCATATTTTAAGTTATTACGTCTAGAAAAATCTTTAAAGTGAGTAATAAACGTTGTCATAATTAATCGTATGGAATAATGTCACGAGTACCGAAGACAGAAAAGCCAACAGTGCCACCGCACAACTCGACAACGAAAAACGCTACTAATCGCTCGAATACAACACCGTAGGTAACTGTAAATAAGCTATAACGGCGGTAACGTTGTAAATTGATTTTATACCAGCGTAATTCAAAATAGTTTTGAATAAAACTGCGGGGTAAAGAACATTGGAGATAAAGCAATGTCAATGCAATTGTGCAAATGTCTCCAGAGTTAAATACTGCACTGGCATTTTGCTTTTTTGGGGCTCATCAGCAGTAGCAGAACACTCTAAAGATAATTTCCACAATTGCGTCGACAAACCCTATAGCTTTATATCCAAGTATAATAAGGAGTAACCATTAGCAACCTTTGATGGGAGCGTTACATTAGTGTTCTCCTATTGAATCCAAAAGCTCCAAAAAAAGGGGAAAAATACCAGGCTACGAACTACTGGGTGCAACGTACCATAGAGCATACGGCGCAGCCACTTATGTAAAAAGCAACATAGAAAATGCATCTGTAGTTTCTATATCGACCGACAACGACATACAGATTGTAACTACAAAAATTGGAAGTATCACTATCTCCAACGTTTATAAACCTCCCACAAGGACCTGGCCAACTCATGTTCTTAAAACATACCCCCATCCCGCTGTATATCTAGGCGACTTTAACAGCCACCACGAACAGTGGAAATATAGACAAAACGATGTTAATGGGGAGGCTTTGGTCAGATGGACCGAAGACGAGCACTTACATCTAATCTTTGATGCTAAAGACAAAGGCACATTTAAATCAGCTGCATGGAACAGGGAATATAACCCGGACTTATGCTTTGTCTCAATGGACTCTAATAATACCCCTTTGGCCGCTACAAGAAAAGTTCTCTCGGAATTCCCCCACAGCCAGCATCGCTCAATCATCATGGAGATCGGAACCCAAATACCGCTAATAAGATCCATCCCAAGACCTAGATGGAACTTTAAGTGAGCTGATTGGAAAAAATTCTCATCGGAACTAGATAAATGCTTAGGATGGATACCACCCACGAGTAAAAACTACGCTCGGTTGGTCGGGGCAGTAATTAGCACAGCTAAGAAGTGCATACCAAGAGGGTACCGGGAGGAATATATTTCTGGATGCTCTCAAAGCAGCGAAGAATTATATCAAAACTTCCTAGAAACTGGTGATCAAGAAATCGCAGATCAGTTACTTCATAGTTTAAATGCAGCAAGACAACAAAAATGGAGTGAAACTGTTGAAAATTTAAACTTCCAAACATCAAGTCGGAAAGCGTGGTCCCTAATTAGAAAACTTGGAGGTGGAAACCCTCCTAAACAGCAAAAAGCTCCCATTAAACCAAATTCAGTGGCCTCTCATATTGTGATGACATCTAGAGCACCCAGAGATAAAGCCCATACAAAAAGAGTAATAGAACATCTAAAAACTCTTAAAAACAAATCTACAGTAACTGAACACTCTCGTCCTTTCACCGGCGAAGATGTATCCGCTGCCCTTAAAGATGTTACTTCTGGGAAAGCCCCAGGGTTTGACGGAATTCATCCTGAATTCCTTATTAACTGCGGAAAATACGCGAAGAGATGGTTGGCGTGCTTCTTCACAAACATCATGCAGACTAATGAAATTCCTCGAGAATTCAAACGCTCAAAAGTAATAGCCATTCAAAAACCAGGTAAACCAGCAGACCAACCAAAAAGTTACCGCCCAATTGCGCTGCTGTCATTAACGTACAAGCTGATGGAAAGATTGATCTACAAGAGAATAAGTTCAGTAATACTTAGAGATATTCCAGTCGAACAAGCGGGTTTCAGACCTAAACGGAGCTGCACCGACCAAGTATTATCACTAACCACATATATCAAAGCCGGTTTTCAAAGAAAACTAAAAAGTTCTGTCGCATTCATTGATTTGTCAGCAGCGTATGATACCGTATGGAGGGAAGGAGTTATATACAAATTCCTACGCAAAATTCCTGTAAACACACAACAAGATAAATAGAAAACATGCTTAACGACAGAGTTTTTCAGGTGATAATGGGATCAGAAATCAGCACACCCAGAAAGCTTAAGAATGGACTGCCGCAAGGATCAGTACTTTCGCCATTGTTGTTTAGCCTATATATAGCGGACATGTCCGAAACAACATCAACAAAGTTTGGCTACGCCGACGATTGGGCTCTAACCACTCAAACTAAATTAATAGAAGAAGCCGAAGAAAATCTTACCAATGACTTAAACGTAATGGGAAGTTTCTTTCGAAAATGGAGGCTGCAACCTAATGCTTCAAAAACAGAAGTAACCTGCTTTCATTTAAATAACAAAATGGCTGATAGAAAACTTACAGTCTACTTTGATAACACCTTACTTAATCACAATAAAAATCCAAAATACTTAGGTATCACTCTTGATAGAACGTTAAGCTTTAAGGTACATCTAACTAACACTGCGGAAAAATTAAAGACCAGAAATAACATTATTCAGAAACTATGTGGCTCGACATGGAGAACATCAGCATCCACACTGAGATTGTCAGCCCTAGGCCTTGTCTACTCAGCCGCGGAGTACTGCGCACCAGTGTGGCTTAACAGTGCTCACGTGAAAAAGATAGATGCGCAACTGAACAACACCATGAGAATGATCGCTGGCGTAATCAAATCCACCCCAACTCAATGGCTACCGGTAATAAGCGACATTCCACCACCTCATCTACGCCGAATCAATTTGCTGACAAACGAATACAAGAAGATACTTAACAACATAGAGCTTCCAATACATAATTATATTGAAGACGCCAACAAAAATCGACTACGCTCTAGAAAACCACCAACAAACACCGCAAAAATTGCCACAGATGCTGAGTTTAACATCACAAGCAGATGGGTGCACGAATGGTCTAGAGCTCAGTCAAACAGCAACTTGCCCTGCATAACAGAAACCTCCCCTGGCTTCAATCTACCACGCAAAACCTGGTGCACATTAAACCGCATTAGGACCCAACACGGCAGATGTGCATACTTTCTAAACAAATGGGGAAAACTACCATCCCCCTCATGCGACTGCGGAGAGGTCCAAACGATTGCACACATAATAGAGGAATGTCCCCAACGATCATACCAAGGCAGCCCCGAGGAGTTCCTGCTTGCAACGCCAGATGCGATAGAATATATAAATAACCTGAATGTTTGCTTGTAAATTTACCTAAGTTTGCTATATTTGTTATTGTTATATACTTAAATGTGTCGAAACGCCATACGCTAAATAAAAAAATAATAAATAAATCCTATTGAATAACGCGGGTGTAAAACCAATTTACCATGTTTATTGCAGTTATAGCTTATTTACAGTTATTTTTTATACATAGTAAGTTACACTATGAGATGGTTCTGCCATCAAACGTTGCTAATGGTTACCGTAGAAAACCTCTTGGCGCGTTGCCGATTGACAGCAAGCAGGATTAAATTAACTTAAGCTGAATTAAATTTTATATTACGATCTATTAAGTAAGTAACGCCCCAAGCGGTTACGCATTAAGTCTATTAAGTGGCGGCAATTTTTTTATCAATGTAATACTTTACTAAAAACTGATTAATCACCTCGGCATGGCATTGGTAGTAGTAAACACTGTTAATACAACGTTAACTATGATTTTTAAATAAATAAATTTTACAGACCCGTTGCACCAAAACCTATGCAGCAAGTGGTCGTGCCTGAACAAATTCCATCTGAACTATTAATTGAAGGCGTGCCAGCCGAAATCGAAAGCATTGCGCAAGATGCAAAAACTTGTTGTTGTCGGCAACCCACGGACAATATATACTCGTCTTCGATACTAAAAGAACGACCGCCAAAAGTTTATAATATGGCCGAAAGAGGTACGTACTACTTTTCTACAAAGCAAACTTTATAAAACCTGATGTAGGACAGCCGGGGAGAAAAGGTTATCCTATATTGTCTGAAGAGCAGCCACCATGGAGTTCGAAAGGTACCAAAATAGTTTTTCTAATAAAAAAAAATTAACGATTCGTAATAGATTTGCAGCCTATTATGGATTTAGTCGGCGCAGGTCCCACAAGTCCAATTCGTGTAGTAGAACCATCATCTGATGACCCAAACACAACACCAATATTTTACCATAATGAAAGTGAAAACGTACTAGAATATCATTTGATACCACAACCTCCACGGTTTATATCCAACGTCCAACTTAGAGGATCGCAAAAACCATCGTGGTTTCCTGGTAATAATTAACATCAGTGTTGAGTACCAAAACCAACCGAGCATTCTTAGGTTATTACATGGCACTACCCGATAATATCCGAGTTGTGACGTCACCTTGTGATGTTTTACCAGCTGCTTGGCAAGCCGTACAACCGGATATTTTTGCTGAAGATAGTTTTTTAATTATAGAATAATGAGTTTCTCCTGATAAATTAATACACGTCCTTAACACTGTTTCATTTATTTAAAATTAACAACAAATAAGTTTATTGTCGATATTCTATTTTTGAAGACTCTTATTATTGCATCAATTTATTTATAGGCCTTTGTTGTACCATAGCGTGTTAGGAGGATTGTCTCCAAATTGTTGGTCGAGTTTTTCCTATAATTTTATGGTTAAGTTAGAGTTTTCGTACATTAAGTTTTACCTTAAGTTCAGACTCGATGTTCGTGTATTTAATTTCAGCTTTTTGTTTAAAAACGGCACAAGCTAGAGGCGTGGCAAAAGTTAAACAAAAACCAACTAAAGAGACTTGAATAGGCAGTGTCATCCATGGTACTTTGCGCAGCGTTCCTTGGCGTTCTAATCGGTTCATAACAAATGGTACTAAAACTATAATAAAACTTTTTTAGTACCGTACTTAAACTGTGATTATTAACTTACCCATTCCTGGAGCAGCCATAGAAATTCTACTAAAAGTTACTTGTATTATACCGTCTCTAGCTGCCGCTTTTGACAATCCCAGTCTATTGCCGTTTTCATCATACACTGGTGTACCCTCCATTAATTCTCTGTCACCATACGGTTAAATACGTTTTGTAAGAGTTTAAAATACTTACTGAGATCTCATTAGTGGAATGTTAACACAGTTAGCAGCGGCTACAGCAACAAATGGCACAAGTCTTCCAATAATTGGAGAAGCGTTTTTTACTAGATGATTTAAGCCTAGTGCCGTGGTTAGCGCGCCACCAGTAGCAGCGGCGTAAGATGTTAAAAGGTGGCTAAAACAAAAGAACATCTGGATAAATTAAATTCCGCTAATAATGTTTTTGTAAATAACGTAAAAATTTTCTAAAAATCAGCTTGTGGGCATGTTATAATAGTTTTCGGAAAACATATAAAGAAAGAAGCTTTGATTTATGTGTTTTATTTTAACATTCTAAACCTGAAAGTCTACTTTCTGTAAAACACTTATATTACAAAGTATCTAAATTGTTTTGGATGTTAATTGTTGTTGCCAGTAAAATTATTTCTTTTTGGAAGAGCGTTACGTTTGGCATGAACTCAATTTGGCATCAGTACACTCTAAAAGTTTGTCTTCAACTAAATATTGTTTAAGTAATCAAAATATGAATTTTAATCGTCATTTAAAGCTATTTTAAAATCTAGCGATAATTCGGTAGATCATTTGACAATTGCAATTTTTTCTTTAAATTATTTACAAATTATAAAAATTTTTAGAGGAGTCGAATTTTAAATAAAGTTAGAAAAAATAAAAATATTGAATTGTAATTTTTTGGAAAATTGTAGTAACAGCAACATTATATAATAGTACATTTAATTTTAGACATTTAAAACCTTACGTACGTTTCGCTATTTAAGCTTTTTCGAAGGTTTATTTAATTTTACATTTTAATCTTCATTTACATTTCAATAGATTGAAATGTAAAATTAAATAAACCTCCGAAAAAGCTTAAATACCGAAACGTTTTAAATGTCTAAAATTAATGTTCCTATATGTGTTAAATAAATGTACTATTATATAATGTTGCTGTTACTATAATTTTCCAAAAAATTACAATTTATAATCATTATAACAGCTTATCTATATAATTAAAAAATATTGAAGTTTTTTTTATTAAACGCATAATGGTCTCTTATCCCTAAAACATGATCAAAACCTCAAAACGTGTTTGAATCACAAATCCTCACTGAATCTGATGTCACCAAAAACGTAATGACAAATGTAATATGACAAACACGTGCATTAAAAAAGCGTCAGGTTTAAGAAATATACTCGTCAACACAACAAACAATAAGAAAGTGCAGTAGATGCTAGTCAGTGAACCACGACGACAAGAATTGCACAGGACGAAATAGGCGAGTAGGGTAAGTTGAAGAGTTCTAGGACAGTAGGAAGAGTACTCCTCCTCCTTGACTTACATTCAAAGCTTTAGAGTAAACTTACTTCTTCTTACAGACCTACACAGAAGAAAACAAAGCTTTTAAATGACCTTGAGTAACCTTACTCCTCCTCACTCACCTACACACAAAGCTTTAAAGTTACTAAATAGTAGTTTCAATCGTCTTATATATCAACAATGAATTGACTGTCAAACACAACAGCCTTGTGGCGCACTAGTGAAACTCGCTGATTCATAATCGTGAAAGTCCTGGTTCGAGTCCAACTACATCCGCAGCTTTTTAATAAAAATATTTTTCGTCTCACTCGAATCATTAGTCCTATATGACGCATAAAAAATTACGGGTCATGCGGGTCTGTAAAGAGGAGTAACGTTGCTCTAAGTCATTTCAAAACACTGTCATCTTCTGTGTAGGTCTGTGAAGAGGAGTAAAGTTACTCTAGGTCATTTAAAGCTTTCAACGTAAGTCAAGAGAGAAGAGTACTCCTCCTCTTGTTACAGAACCCTCTAACTTACCCTACTTAGGCGCTAAAGTTGTCAAAAATCACAGAATAAAGAAATGTAACAATATAGAAAAATGTTGCGAAGTAATAACATTCTGTTGAACTTTCATTGTTTATTATTTTGAAATGAATATACACAACGTTTCGATTGCTGTGGTATCTGCAATCGTCATCAGGTGAATACTAACAAACTTAGAAACTACTGGAGCTTATATACTAAAAAACATGTTCGATGAAGCGTTCAAGCGTACAAAATCAATTTAGCGTAACAGATTAATTCATTAACAAAATTACTTAGTAAAGTTTAAGTTGTTTTAGAGGTTCGATAAGTGGTTTCCATATGTTGCTTATCTCGACACTTGGCTGGCTGAAAATTTCATTGTTGTTGTTGATGAATGCCGCTTCTTTAAATTTCCGTTTGTACCAATGTTCCTCCCTGTGTATGATTTTTGCTTCCAACCATTTCATTCGATGTTGGTTATCCCACGAATGTTGCGCGATGCCGGACTTAGAAGTCTCTCCTCTCTGTGTGTGCGTCTGATGTTCTTTCAGTCTGATGTCAAGTGGTCTTTTGGTTTCCCCCACGTATGATTTGCCACATTCACATGGAACTTGGTAAATACAGTTTTGGGAATCTCGACTTGTTTGTGGCTTTGTATTGGAAATTATACTCCTAATGGTGGTCGATGATTTGAACACTGTATTTATGTTGTAGCTTTTCCCTATACGTTTTATTGATTCTGATAAACCTTTGACATATGGGATGCTCAGCAGTGAATTGGGCAGTTCTTCTGTTTTAGGTTGTCCCATGGTGTTCATTTGCTTTTTCCGCAAAAGTTCTCCTACAATCTTTTCTGGATAACCATTCTGCCTTAGATCGTTTCTAATGTTTTTGATTTGTTCTCGTAGCCCTTTCTCTGTGTTGCACAACCTGTACGCTCTGTCGATTAGAGATTTTACTACTCCCCTATTCGTAGATGTGGAATGGTTAGATTCAAAGTTGAGATATCGACCGGTGTGTGTCGGTTTCCTGTAGACAGTCGTTTCCATAATTTTCTTGTTCTTTGTTACTTGAACGTCTAAAAAAGGAAGTGAGTTCTCCTTTTCCTTTTCCATAGTGAATTTGATGGATGGTTTTATGTTGTTCAAATGTTGTAGAAAAAGGTCTAGTTGCCGATTACTGTGATTCCAAATTATGAAGGTATCGTCAACATATCTAAGCCATGTTTTGGGTTTGAATTTTGATTTCTCTATGGCCTGGGATTCAAACCAGTTCATGTATATGTTGGCGACTACTGGTGATAGAGATGAACCCATTGGCAGTCCTTCGTCTTGAGTAAAGAATCTGTCTTTCTCCTGAAAGTACGAGTTCTTGAGGCAACATTCTAGGAGCTTCATTATTCCTTCTACCGGCAGCGTGGTTCTTTCCTGGAGTTTTTCATCTTCTCGGAGCTTCGTTTGGATGATTTTCAATGCTTCTTCAACTGGCACATTAGTATAAAGACTTTCTACGTCGAAGCTGACTAATTGATCCCGTGGTTGTAGCTGTATTGTTTTCAGAATCTCAACGAAACGTTTGGAGTCTTTGACAAAAGATGAGCTGTTCTTCTGTAGTGGTTGCACAATTGGTAGTAGAAATCTGGATAGCTGGTATGTGGGTCCATTACGAGAGCTGGTTATCGGTCGAAGCGGCATGTTGTTTTTATGTATCTTCGGTAATCCATATAGATGCGGTGGTTTGCTGTAGTGTGGTGTTAGCATCGTTCTCATCCTTGGTGTTAGATGTCTTTCGTAGAGTTTTAGGACTTGATAGATCTTCCTCTCCAAGCTTGCTGTCGGATCTTTCTTCAGTCTGCGGTAATTCCTTTGATTTAAGACGTCTTCAATTTTTTGGTCGTAGGTGGAGGCATCCATGATGACAGTTGCGGCCCCTTTGTCGACTGGAAGTATTTTAATGAATTTGTTCTTCCGTAAATTTGTGAGAGCTTTTTCCTCGTGTTTAGTGATGTTGGTATGTTGTTTTCTTTTCTTCTCTAGAGCACTTCTGATTTTCCACTTAAATTCTTCTGCTTGTGTGTGCTGCATTCATCAACAACAACAAAGAAATTTTCAGCCAGCCAAGTGTCGAGATAAGCAACATATGGAAACCACTTATCGAACCTCTAAAACAACTTAAACTTTACTAAGTAATTTTGTTAATGAATTAATCTGTTACGCTAAATTGATTTTGTACGCTTGAACGCTTCATCGAACATGTTTTTAGTATATAAGCTCCAGTAGTTTCTAAGTTTGTTAGTATTCACCTGATGACGATTGCAGATACCACAGCAATCGAAACGTTGTGTATATTCATTTCAAAATAATAAACAATGAAAGTTCAACAGAATGTTATTACTTCGCATCAAGCAACATTGTTTAATACATTCAAACAAACGATAGAAAAATGTGCATAGTGTGATAAACCAGGGCACAGAGCGACGAGCACTAAATGCAACAGAACACAAATGTAGTGATCAACTGTGATACTAGAATCGTAAGCGTGGTGTACGAAAACATACTGTTTGTGTCCCTATATTACACACCAAATGAAACCGTAAACAATTTTGACAACTACACGACCTGGACGTTCGCATAGACAGTACAGAAAAACAACTTAAATGTGGGAAATTAAACGCCAAAAGCCAGTTTTTTGGTTTCAAAATCGGAGAAACAAATGAAACCATATAATAGTATAATGGATTAAAAAAACACACTAAGAATATTGAACCAACATACCAATCGAACGACAAAAAATTAATTATGGACATTACATTTGCATCAGATGGCATAACCAAAAAAATAACAAACAAACATTAAGACTTCAGTGAGCAAAATAACATAATCTTTGAGATAAAAGCATATATAAATTATCAAGATAACAGCTATAAACAAAAAGCGATAAATGGTTGGATAACAACAGACGAAAATATTAAACGGTTTCTAAAAGACATATCGGTACTAAAATTACATAATATAAAGTAGGTAAAGAAACCAACAGAATACCTAACAGATATTAATAAAAAAATGTGATAAATATCTAAGAAAAAACAAAACAAAATAAACAACAAACCTATGTACTCTGGTGGACAACCAAAATTAAAAAAGCAAGAAAAATAATGTAATAACAGCAGACAAAGATAACTAGACAAAACGAGAAAAACCCACATAAAATTGTATTACTGGAAGATCTAAATGAGGAGTACAAAAAAAACCAAAAAAGTATAAAAAACGAATAAGCAAGAAGAGAAAAAAAGTTGTGATAAATTACTCTTTCAAGCAGAAAATGGCATATGGGGGAAAGCGTATCAAATAATATTCAATGCATAAAAGCACAGGAAAAACAGCAGTGTAGGTAGAAAAGAAACACTAAATTAAAATAAATAGCACAACTATTTCCAAAAACACCATGAACAAGAAACAAATCAAACAGAAAAAAAAAAGAGAATGAACAACATCAAGACACAATAACAGAAGAAATTATAAAAGCGACAAAAAGCATAAAACTTAAGAAAGCTAGACATAACACTATCAGACGTAATTAAAATGCAATTTGAAAATTTCCAGACACACGGAAAACTTTTAAGTTAATACTAATCGAAAAGAAAAAAAAATAATAAAGGAAAAATATATAAGCCTATTTGCCTAACAAACGCAGCAGAGAAACTGATAAAGAAAATAATAAACAATAGATTCATACAGGAAATAAATGATAAAAACTTTAACCTGCGTTTGCAGTTTTGTACCTACTTTATAACAAACCCTCTTATCTACGATCGTTTTAATTTGAGGTTAGCATTTAGTCGAGATTTTAATGCCTTTAGTTAATTGGTATGACATATTACAAATCATCTGTGTCATTTCGAATTTTTCTTTTTAATTAACTTATTGTTAAAACAACAGTTAGTCGGTTTTCGCCGATTTAGCATTTCCTTTGTGTTTTATAATTTATGCTTCCGACTGATATTCAATATTATGGTCGTTTGTTTCTTTTAACACCATTAAGAGTTTCGTTTATATTTTGTTATATTTGCTTGCAGTTGCATGTACATACGACGTGAAGAAGCCCAAACTCGCGTGTTACTACGTTTTGTTATAATTCTGGATCTTTGTTTATTGCATTTTGATCATATAGCATTTCTTTTAAAACTCTATAAGCGGTTTGTGCAACTTTTATAAAAGAGAAAATTTTTAGTTAATCAAGTGGTTGGATTCTAATTTAATCTCGAAAAATTGCTCTAAATTCAAGGTACTAATTGGCTGTATAACAATGTGAAATCTTTAAGTTAAAGGTTTAATGCTTTGTTTTCGTTTTGTTAACAGATTTAATCGCTCGTCAAACACAACTAAATGTTCCCGTATGATTATGTTTCATAATATATTTTCGCTTGAAGCGAATCGCCCCAAAGTATAACGACAATTCTGAAAACTTCATTGTCTACTTTGTCTAGAAACTGTGACTTACCAGGAAAACACGTCTTCATCATCATGATTAGAACCAAGCGTTTAAAGTATCAATCATACCGTTTGATTTGTTATTAATTGCAAAAAGGCTTTGACTAAATACTTAAGCTTGTGAATTGGTGTAAATGCACATTTTGGTGATTTACAATTGAAGACAGTTAATCCAATTTAGAGCGAAAAATTAAAGCTACCCTTGATTAAATTAAAATAATGATGAAGTCTAATCTTGTTTGTATTTTGTATTTTTGTTTGTTATTACAACTATTTAAGTTTCGTTATTTGACTTAATTAATTTCGCAAACCCCAAAGACCTTTGAATTTCATTTAATTGCATTTTTAGTATCATTTTAAATTCAATTTACGTTTCAGTAATATTTGTTTCGATTAAATTTTGTAATCGATTGTTTTATTATGAATTTATTTTGTGCGTGAAATGTTGCTCATTTCATTTTCATTTTTTTAAATTTTGTTTCTTTGATGTAATTAATTTTAAATTTGTTCAGATGTAACGGAGGTTTTAATCAATGAACCTGTTCGCGAGTCAATTTTCTTTGTTTTGTTTTTTTAGAATTTAGTGACTCTACACACTGAAAATTAGGTCCTAATAGTGTGTATATCGCATGACGTGTTCTCTAGTTGGCAATGCACAGAAACCTATTTAGGCTATTAACCTTCCTGGTGCCATTTTTATTTTGACTTTTACATTTGTTTTTCCAAACAGTCCCTGATTTTCGAAAATAATCCACCGTTACCACTGAGCAAATACTTCGTTTATGTTACCAAAGGCAAAATCACTATAGAGGCAATCTTAAATGTGCAAACACTACCAAATATGAAGGAAAACTGAAAAGGAACTGAATTAAGAGCCTGTTATGCTAAGAACAGAAAATATGCTAGAAAAATTAGAGTTAAAACTTGAACCTAAAAAAATAAAAATAGTAATTCTAAATGGAGAACGGAATATATGAATATAGAGGTGAAACAACATATGACAAAGACAAGTCTGAAAACAAAAAAAGTAATAAATACAATCGCCAAAATAATGTCAGAAATAGAAGGACCATCCAGTACCAAAAGAAGAGTGCTCTGCAAATCGGCCTATACTCTATACGGAGCTCCGGCATGAATAAAAACACGGAAACACAAGGAAATATTAACAAGAGAAAACAGAAAACTAGCTTTAAAAATAACTATAGCTTCCAGAAGAGCTGCGACGGCGACTATTTAAGTTATAACAAAAATACTAGCAATAAATCTTCATATATAAAACAAAAAGTACAAATATATAACAACAAAAAATACAAATAAGTATAAAATCTTAAGCTTTCGCGGTTGTTATGTTTAAAATTATAAGCGATTTTCGGCTTAGACCGCGTCGTAGTAAAACACCCAGACTTAGGCTTGGTCATAGTCTCTTCTTGAGAGCCAAAACAAGAAGTAGAACTTGGCCTTTGTCGTATTGTCGTTCGTGAACCCAAACAAACCGACGTTTCGCAAGACATTGCAGCTTGCATCTTCAGAGTGGTAAATGTCACTGAAAGAAAAAGTGGAAATAACGATATTTATACCAATAGCGATTAGCGTGATTAACGAACCTTATCGTTCCGTTACCGCTTGACTGACTTCGTTATTACTCGGAGTAAGTGTTTGTGTGTTACAAGGATGTTTTTCTATTTCCACAGCTTCGCGGATTAGTCTGGGAAAGTAGAAAGGAGTTCTAGCCAACACTTTAGTTTGGTCAAAGTTCAGCGTGTGTCCTTGGTTCCACACGTGTTCTGCCACTGCTGATTTAGTAACTCTGCGGTGTTTGCAGTCAGCCATATGTTCTTTTACTCTAACTTCAATAGAACGTTCCGTCTGTCCTATATAACTTGATCCACAGGAACAAGGAATTTTGTAAACTCCGGCATGTTTTAGAGCCCCTTGTGCCCCAGGTGTTCAGGGTATCCTTAGTCGTAAAGACAGTTTTAATATTATGTTTCTTTAGCACCCTGCTTATTTTGTCTGTTGAACCCATACAGTAAGGTAAATAAGCGGTGCTAGTAGGAGGTGATAAGTCTTCTTTGACTTTTGGATTTAATGCTCTTTTCCATGCGTTTTGGATCTCTTTGAACCCGTATCCATTTTGTTGTAAGAACTCCAACAATGTTTCCTTTTCCTTTTGTAGATTTTCGTTATCTGACACACGTATAGCTGATTACTAGAGACCTACACTCAATTTTATATTGTAAATTTAATATTACCTATATACCAAAAACACTGCACTGTAGCAATTCGCGTGGTGTCTAGTCGCTGTGTGAGTGTGTACTAAGTGAGTAGACGTTTTGTTCATTCTTCCCCCTTCCCCTTGTCCGTCACTGTAGACGCGCTCTCGGTCTTACGTCAAGGTCACAGCTACACTGTATAAGTGTATACTATACATACATATTACAAATTACATAGTATTATAATTATACTATTATAATAGAATGTATAGATATATTATAGAAAGTGCTATTAATTTCAAACACAAAGTAACGTTTATTAACAGTAGTCAATATTTTTTTTCTCTCAGACCTTAAGCTAGCTCCGCGGATCACCTGGCATGGACTCACGGGCCCCCAAGGGTCCGCGGACCACACTTTGAGGACCACTGTGTTAGGATATATAATTTTATTCATGTTTCTATAAAGTAATAAACTTTTTTTTTATTAGAGGATCGTGAAAAAAAATAATTCAAAGCAATAATTTTTTTGCATGTCTTGTTTTAAAAAGAAAAATAAAAATAAAGTTCTTAAATAATATGGTTTAAACAATCTAAAATAACAGATAATGCATTAATTAAGAGGCAAGTATCATTTAAAATGTTTCATGCTCGAGTCATTTTGAAAAAACGAGTTACCTATTTTTCTAACCTGGTAAAAATGATTTAATTCTTCACTATTTAAATATTTTGAATTATTATAATGATTAAAGAGCGGACAGTCAGGCAAATGCCTGGAGCCTGCCTATTTTGCCTTTTTGTGTAACTTTTTGTTTTTCTTTGTCTTTTTAAAGAGTATTATTTTATATTGCCTTTTTACATATAAATTTTGAAAAGTTTGTGTAAACAGTGTTTTAATAGGTAGATAACAATAACGCATTACAGAATTTTACTTTAATTATGTACAATAATATAATTAACATTTTTTGTTCAAAAGGTCTTACCACGAACCTCTAAATAACAACAGGGATTTTCATGTTTTGTTAAACAATGGTTTCTAGAAAACATTAAATACAAAAGCCGCTTATAGAGAAGAACTATTGTAAGAATTTAACTAGGATTATGTACAATGGCAGGCTTAACAGAACACTATTTACAAAACCGGAAAGATTTCGGAATGAATCATATTTTATAGGTCTATTTAGTACCTAAGTAAAGCAAACAAATATAGATTATTTTAATTTTGTCCGGTCGGATTCCTTTAATGACTGAAACACATTAATAAAATAATCTTTGTTTGTTATAAATACCTGTGATATTGTCACACTGTGATAGTCTATTGCTGTTGTGATGTGAGTAAGTTTTAAGAAATGCCACCTAATAAACTATCAAAATTTGAAAATTATTACAAGTGGAATAAATTGGACAATAATTTAACAATCGACGAGGAAAACCTTTTTTGTCAAGTTTGTTCAAAATCAGTAAGTTTATATCATCTTAATTTAAATGCTTTTAATTACTAGTATATGTATTATTTTAGATCGGTGCTACTAAAAAGTACCACGTAAAACAACAGTTGGGTAGTGGTTTACATTTAAAAAATATTAAAAAAACTATGAAACAACCATTGTTAAAAAACGTTATAGGAGATCAACAGAATAAACCTGGCACATCGAAAACAACTTTTGCTCTAGATTTGTGCGAAGCATTGGTGTCGGCTCAAATTCCTCTTTAAAAACTTGATAATATCAGGTTTCGCAATTACCTTGAAAAATACACCGAACAAGTTATTCCAAATGAATCAACTTTGAGAAAAAATTATTTAGACATATTTTACCAATCGGTAAGCAGTTTAATTAAAACATTAATAGTTTTCAAAATTCTGGTTTACCTTTTATAGAAAATACAGACAATAAGGAATGACATTGGGGACCATTACATTTGGACTTCCGATTCCAGAGGTCGATATATAGCAAATTTTGTAGTTCGTAAATTGTCTGAACTAGAACCAGGAAAAGCTCATTTGCTAGCATCTAAAAAAATTCCATAGACCAATCACAAAACAGTTGCAAATTTTTTCGATGATTGTTTACGTAAGTTTTTTTAATGATTCATTAATATAATCCAATCTATTAATTACAATTATATAATTTTATGTTTGTTGGACTTCTGTATCCCAATGGCGTAAAAAAAGAAAATGTTCTCTTATTCGTAATCGATGCAGCACCTTATATGATCAAATCCGCTCAGGCATTAGAAATATTTTATCAGAATTTAAAACAATTAACTTGTCTAGCACATGGAATACATAGGGTGTGTGAATTCATTAGAGACGAGTTTGCAATAGTAAAAAAGTTAATTTCTGCCACCAAAAAGGTAAAAATCTCTAACATATTCGATTCTCTTTTTGATTATTTGATCTTGTTTCAGGTTTTTGTGAAAGCACCATTACGGACAAGGGCTTATAAAGAAAAACTTACAGATGTTAACTTCCACCGAAACCTATCATAACAAGATGGGGAACTTGGTTATCTGCTTGCATTTTTTATGCCACACATTCTGAAAAAATTAAAGAGGTACCGTTCATATTATAATCTGACATTGTCTTATACATTAATTGAATTGTCTTACTTCAGGTGGTTGAATTATTTGACGAGACGGCCTCTGACGAAGCTGTTAAGAGAGGACTAGTTTTTATAAAAACGCACTTTTCCGGCATTCCTGGCGAATTAAAGAAGCTAGAAAAAAGCAAAACTGCAATGACCGAATCTTTCGCTACATTCAAAAAAATAAGAACAATTATAAGAGCATGTCCAGGGACTATAGCAAGAAAAATTAATCAAAAATTGGATTCCGTCACATCAAAAAACCCTTCCCTTGACCTCTTTAAACTGACTGAAATTCAAAAAAGGGACGTCATGAAGCATCAACAAAAAATATCTTTAACAATAACGGAAACATCTTGTGATGTCGAAAGAACGTTTTCCTTTTATATTATATATGAAAATATTGAAAAATATTTGATTTGTGCTTGGGAAACTAATAGCACTTAACAAACATTGTAAAACAAAAAAATAAATTGTAAATTTTAATAGATTTTTTATTGCCTTTTTGGCACGTTTAATATGCGTTTTATGCCACTTTTTTTGGTATTTTTTCTTGCCTTACTATCCGCTCTTTATATTATCATATTGGGTTCGTGATAGCAAATAGAATCACTTAAATCTTTTATGTTGAAACAGTTAAATTCTAACTTCAACAGTTGTCGCCAGGCGGGGTTTTTAAAAATGTCGTTTTGTTTGCATTCTATACGCCATTATCTACGTAATCTACATTCTTTACATTGTCTATTCATTGCCTACCTATTTTCTACGTTCAAGTGTAGAAAATGATTTTCTATATGTTATTGCCCATTATCTAAAATCAGTTTTTTTTAATTGCTGAAGTTCTTCAGTTAGCATCTGCTACTCAACTTTTGCAGAAAAAAGAATGCAACTCTTCATATATGCTATTTAAGTTTGGCAAAAAATATTCGACCTTTACAATTCTATGTTGTTGGTAAAGTAAATAGAAAATAGCTGAAACATTTTTTATTGTTCTTAACTGTCATAAATTTTAATTTTTCGCTATTGTAAACCGTCTTTGACAGTTTTTGCGCACTTGTCAACATAAACGTCAAATTATTTTTGAGAGATTTTGAGATTTTGAGGGTGTCCTACTCTCTGTTCGAGCAATAAAATGTTGTATTCAACTCGTTCCTCTCTAAATTAGACGCTTCTTTTCCCTCGAGGACTTTGTAAACCCTCGTTTCACTCGGGTTTAAAAATGCCCTTTTGGAAAAAAAGCGTCCAATTTACACAGGAACTCGTTAAATAACCTACTATTTTTATACGTTTTGGTATATTTTTAAAACACGATAAAAAAAATATTCAACTTTGTTAAAATTATAATTATATGTTGTATAAAAGCAATCATCGTATTAATATTTTATAACATTGTTAACATTTATTCCATTGTTTTAATTTAACTATCGAGGACAATGATAATAGTTGTAATAACAATAAAAGCAACATATTTAAAGTCGTTATTAACAAATGCAAAACTGTACTTGTTTTTACCGAGAAATACTCTACAGAAATAATCCGTATATTTTTATTGATTTTTTTAATAACATTTTTTTACTTAGCATTTAAATGAGACTTCTAAAAGATTGATTATACTGAAGTCCAAAGTTTATTATTTAATATCAATAATAATGTTTTTAATTTTATTTTTTTGCATAACCAAAGACTCTTTCTAAGGTCATCTCTTTAATTAAAACCCCGATTAATGTTTCTAATAAGTGCTTACTTATAAAATCGCTATAAACCAACTAGGTTTTTCACAAAATTTTTCTTTTAAGTGTAATTTAAATGATCATTTTCTGATTTGCTTTTATATCTTGTTTTTGTTTTTATATTGTTTATATTTACTAACATCACACTTACTTTAGTTTGAAGTTTTATTATACTTTTATCCAATACTAAAATTTTAAATAAGTTTATGTATTTTATATAAAAAAGTTGGATATATTAAATTTATTACATATAGTATACAAAAAACTTTGGAAATGCCGGGGATCGATCCCGGTGCCTCTCACATGCAAAGCGAGCGCTCTACCATTTGAGCTACATCCCCAATTAACAATTACACGTAAAGTGTTTTTAATCGATTTGGAGTTGGTCTACTTTCACCAAATTGTTGTACACTTCACGACATAAATCAGGCAAAGAAGTGTGCACAGTTATACAGTTTGAGTAACGCATAATTAAAAAACTTTCTTGAATTTGAGAAATCAACAAAAATTGCTTTTATTTAATTTTTTTAAATGTAATAATTTATATTAGCCGCTTTTGTATTTTAATTAATTAAATTAAAATGCGGCTGATTGAGATCATAAATTATTTACACCAAGAGTAAATTAAATTTTAAAGATTGTGAATAAAATTTTGCTTGAGCATTGACTGAGTATTGATCTAAGCAGAAATTTTTAATAAAACGAATTTATTTGTTAGTTATAGTTTAAATCAACAAACCATAACAAATAAAGAAAACCAGCAAATCTATGAAATCAAATAGGTAGGTCGGTTTGCATTGCTATTCGGATTTTGACACAGAAACATTGGTTTTAGACAATAACAATAATAGTTTAAACTTAAAAAACTTGAAGAGGTAAAGATTATATGTAATACTAACATGTAACAGTAAAAAGAGATGCGATAACGCTAATGAAACGAGATAACTAAGCTTAAACTGTAAGCGATATGTGCAAGTATATAAAGCATTTAAATAAAATTAGTTGGACTTTTGATCTAGCTTTATCTCATGTCTGCAGATAATAAAAAAAGCTATAAACAAAACTTTACTGGTTTATAAATAATGATGTTAAGAAAATATAAGAAACTGTTAATTTATTCTACAGGGGGGACACCCTGTAGAGTCAATTGACAATTTCTTAAACGTACTTCCTCGATAGGTCCCTTACTAATAAAAATATCGAAACATTATCTCAACATATCAAATCAAATTCTCCATTATTTTCATAGCTGCTGGGCCGGACCCAACTTCATTTTTTCAAATAAAATGATACAATTTTTATTGCATTTTTGGATTTCTCAGTAAAAATAAAAGTCAGTTTAATAAGTTTTCATTATACTTAAAACCGTTGGTTTTTGAGATAATCCGAAAAAACTGCTTTTGCAGCGTCTTACGCTATTTTGAATATCTCATGAATGATCGCACTGCACAAACAGCAATGCGGTTTGGATCATTTGATTTGAGAAGAAACGAACTACGATTGTAAACCTTTACACAAAACGTTTCGTTAAAAAATCATTGAAATTTTTGACTGTCAATTTTTTTTAGAACTTCAATAATTTTTTTTTCTTAAATAGAACTATGTATTTTTCCTTGCTTATGAAACGCAAAATTAATGTCTTTTCTCCTGATATAAAGTTGTTGCCACTTATTTCCAGCGGTTTTTGAGATATTTAAAGATTCTGGAAATTTCTGAGAATGCGCTATAATCTTGTATGCCTTGGATAACGATTTGATTGTTTTTAAGTTGCGAGATGGCAGTGAGTAATTTGACAGCCGTAGCTGATTTTTATTTCACAGAAAGACCTTCCGTTTTTGTTAAGTAATAAGTTGATTTCTCCGGTGTTCCTAAGTTTGCATTGTGCTTGTTGTTCTATTCTTGTTGGTTAATTGTTATTCTTTGTTCGTTTTCAATTTCTTGCTGTTTTTTTGGTCTTGTTCTTGTTGTTGTGTTGTTCAAGATGGCTTTAAGTTTAATCAAAATAAAAGACATGGTTTTTGTTCTTGGAAAGTGTAATAGAAATCCCATGTTGGGATCGCGAATTTACTCCCAGCGTTTCCCAGAAAGACGAGCTCTTGGACGAAACAGTTTTGAAAACGTATTAAGAAGGTTTTTCACTAATGACACCGTGAATGTTCTTACCGAGAAACAGAAGAAATTAGGTTCGCATAGAAAAAAATCAATTCCGGGTCTTGTTGTGTGTTCAAGAAAATAAGAATATCAGCAGAAGGGAGCTAGCCAGGGAAACTAAAATTAGCAATCCAACAGTGCAAAGCACATTCAGTTACATCAAGAATTACTGCCCATGGATTTTGGGTCGCGGACGACGTTTGCAGAATGGCTCACTAACAAATTTAACAAATAAGAGGATTTTTTAAATAACGTTCTCTTTTCGACTTTCCACAAAAATGGGTTGGTTAACCGACACAATTTTCATTATTATGATACTGATAACCATCGTATTTTTCGTACAACTTCCCAATATCGTTGGCCACTAAACGTATGCGGCGGAATTTTGGGGGACCGAATAATCGGACCGTAATTTTTCGATAGGAACCTGAATGAAAGAATGTACCTACACTTTCTACAAAACCAGCTTTACGAATTATTAGAAGATGTCCTTTTGGCAGTAAGGCAGAATATGTGGCTACAACACAACGGAGTACCCTGTCATGCTACCGGAGAAATCAGGATTTTCTTAAACGCGCATTTCCAGAATTGCTGGATCGGAAGAGAAGGGCCAATTCATTGACCAGCAAGATCGCCTGATTGTACAAAATGCGATTTCTTTCCTTGGGGCTACATAAAAAATAAAGTTTATGCGTATCAACCTACTACAGCAGAGGATATGTCACACAGAATTTCAGCTGCCTTTAGAGACATTACGCCAGATATTTTGAGCAAAGTGGACAATAACTTTAAATTGCGAATGAGAAAGTGTTTAGAGCACAATGGTATGTATTTCGAGCATTTGCTGTAATTTGTTGTAAATTAATAAATATTATAAAACTGTTGGCAAATTTTAAATTTCATTATGTTTAAAAGATGTATAATAGCAATAAATTACAATGGGATCCACATTAGACGTAGCCAGCCGTCTATTCAACTTTGAAACAACCAACCGTTATCCAAAGCATGCAAGATTATAACGCATTCACAGCAATTATCAAAATCTCTAAATATCTTAAAAACTGCTAGAAATAAGTGGCAACAACCTGATATCAGAAGAAAGGAAATTCAATTTTCTGCTTCATAGACAAAAAAATACATATTTCCATTTAAGGAAAATAATTTATTGACATTCGAAAAAAAATTGACAGTTAAAAATTTGAATGTTTTAACAAAGGGTTTTGTGTAAAGAGTTACAATCGTAGTTTGTTTTTTCTCAAACAAATTGGTCTAAACCGCATTGCTCTAACTGCGGTTATTCACGAGATATTCAAAATGGCGTAAGACACCGCAAAAGCAGTTTTTTTGGGATTATCTCGAAAACCAACGGTTTTAAATATAAAGAAGGCTTATTAAACTGACCTTTATTTTTACTGAGAAATCCAAAAACGCAATAAAAAGTTTATTTAAACAAATAAAGTTGCGTCCGACCCAGCAGATATGGGACACCCTGTATAACTAAAAATAATTTTAGGAGAATTTAATTTGATAGAACTTCGTTTCAGATAATTTTTCAATATTTTTATTCATAAGGGAGCTATAGAAGAAGTACGTTTAAGTGAGACACCCTGTATATAGGTATAAAAAGGCTTGATTCCCGTATTGTCGTTATCATACAAGCTGAGCTTTCGTCATACGTCGCAGTGAACATTTACAAAGCCTCCAATAAACTGATTGATTGCAACGTGAAATATCGGTTTTATAGACCGGCCTCCGGTCGATAAAACTGGTCTCCAAATCTCCGGAAAAGTAGAATCTCAGTTAATATTAAAAAGATTTTTAATTATTTTAATAGATACCCTGATTTTTCGCTGATAGTAATTCGAAACATTTGCCAAAATCTTAGTGTGTTTAAATATAATTTGATGACCCGTTTTTATCACAGGTTCCGCCACCGGAGAAGGAAAAGGAATAACGTCTTTCACAAAATTTAAGAGTTGACCCAATTTAGGAAGAGTAGAAAACCGAGTTACAATGTTGTGTTTAGACATCGTTTTTCCTATACGGTCCGTAGTACCTTTGATGTAGAGTAGATAAGCTATAGACACAAGTTGACACATAAATTCCGCTGTTACTCTTGATTTTGCAGACGTAAACTTTGTAATATATTGTTTAATACTCTTTCTATTGTAATTGTTTGCGACTAATACTTTGGTTAAATAATTTAAATCTTTTTGTAGATTATGGAATTGACATAAGAAAATAGCTCTGTACACTAACGTATTCACTACTGATAATTTATTTATATATATTTATTTTGATTAACTAAAACGTCATTAATTGGTAAAGATGAGTTTCTTTCTAATGCCACAAATATTTTGATAAATGGGGTTTAAATGACATAGAAACTCGTTGAACGTAGAAGGACCACGTTGCCAAGTGACAAGGATGTCATCAACGTATCTGTACCAACACTTGGGTTTTAGATAAAATGTGGATAAATCTTTTTTCCAAGAATCTTTCATAAATATATTAGCAACAACCGGTTAAAGCGAAAAACCCATGGCGACTCCTGATGTTTATGAGTAAAACTTTTCTCAAAAATAAAATATGTAGACATCAAACTTTTTCGATAATAGGCACTAGTCGCTTAAAATATTGTTCTCGCTGAATAAAGATATGATAATGTTAATTGAATCAGGTACCAACACGTTAGTAAACAAAGACTCGATCATCAAAACTAACCAGAAGGTCAGTCGATTGCCAACGAAAATTATGCAACTTCTGAACAAAATCCCCAGAACTGAGTAAAAATGACTCAATCTTCTCAGCTAAAGGTTTCATTCATACAAAACCCGAGACTGTGATTAATTTATCTTTACGCTTATAGTCCTCTATAGAAACAGCTACTTTGTCAAACAACTTTCTGTTGAAAATATTGTATCAGCTTTATATTCAAACAGTTCCCCTTCTAGTCGAAAAAATTCGCTTTGAAACTGAAAAAATTAAGTAAGTCAAAAATTCCCCAAAGTAACATTCCACAATCGGGTTTTTTTGCATTAAAATCTCTGAAACGTTCGAGAAATTATTTGCAAATGCAAGAGCCTTCTAGAAGCTGTTATCCATCTTCTAGCTAGAAGATATACCGAAAAATAGGAAACACTCGAGAAGGATTTGCAGATGTGTATAAATACGGAAGAGAGAAATCGTAGGTCAGTTATTGCAGCAGTATTAAGAAGATTATTCAAGTTGAGATAAATAAGTCGTTAGCACGCGTGTGTCTAGATAAATATACCGAGAATAATCGTGTACGTGATTTTTAGTGTAAATAAGTGTGAACCTACCCGCGAACGTTATCTTATCTCGTGTTAGTGATAGTGTTATACAACGGTTATACATAAATTAGTGTAAGTGTTTTTATTGAATATTATTAGATTTCATTAGTTCGGTTAATTTACAAGTGTACATATTTCTAGAATAAGTAAACGTATGTTTAGTCGTTTAAATAAATTAGTTTTTAATAAATAAATTCGTAACATCTCTTAAGGGGGTACTAAACGGAGCCATTTTCCATGCAAATTGAGGTACACTTTTCTCAAAAACTACTAAACCGATTTTTGTGAAAGTTTGAACACTTTTTCTTTACATAGTTTTAAAGCTGTGCAGCAGGTAGAATTTAATTTAAAGAACTAGTAAATTTTTCAATGACTTAGAAAATTTGGAAATGTTATTGTTTTATTAAAAGTAAAGTAAAAAAAAAACCAGCTGCATTTTTCAGATTTGCTCTGTTGCGTTTGTTGATAGCGTTGCCATGGATAAGATAAAAAAACCACTTAGTTATCTGTCATAATTTTGAAGAAAAGTGTACCGAAGCAGAAAAAAATACAACTTTTTAAGAGAAGCAAGAAACAAAAAAGTTTTGTTTTTTTATCTTTAGTAGTCGTTTTTGCTTTTCAAAGTTTTTGTTCCTGTTCGTATATTGTAGTGTTATTGTATTACTTGTGTTTATTGCAGAGATTTTATTTTACTTGTTTCAAATATGCCGAGAACGGGCACGGTTTTCAAGAAGAGGAAAAGGCGGTTTTCATGTAAAAGGCCAGCAAAAATGACATCGAATGCAACTTGTTTAGTAAATGTGGAGTCACCGCAACCTTGCTCGACAACACAAACTCCTGTTTCTTCAGGTTCTAAAATAAAACCTCAATTGCCCGAGTATTCGAAGTATGAAAGCACTGATGTTTTCGATATTGTTTGTATCATAGCATTGAGTGCGGTTGTGAATCCTTTAGCTTCGTGCAAAAGATGCAATGGGCAGATTAGCCTAAACATTGTTGCTCAGAATGGTCTAGCATTATCGGTTAATGGAAACATACCTTGTTGCCGTATTTGTTATTTATTAGGCATTGAAGCAGGCAATTTTTGTGTAACGCATAGCTAGAAGAGTCCTTCCAAGTTTACACTTAAATTTAAGTAACTTCTAAACCTTGTAGAGACATAGGATTTTTTGCATTCTTTGCAGAATATAGTATAGATTAAAAATCAAAAATAAAACAAAAATTGATAATTTTTGCATTTTTTCATTAAGTACCCCCTTAAACAAGATCTATACTATCTATACTACTATACAAAATCTATAGTAATTCTTAAAGCTGACAAAAGGAACGCCACTGTTATTATGAATGGATCAGATTATGATAACAAAATCTAGAATCTTCTTTTAGACGGGTTGTATAAAGTAATTTTCAAAAGTCCTTCTTTATCTATTCTAAGAGCACTATCCAAACTTATAAAAAAATCGTCAATTAATAGAGCCGAAAAAAAACTTTTAATACCTACTTCGGCCTACTTGTAACCATTGTTTAAGTTTGTGCGATTTCTTTTGTGAAAAATTTGGTAATTGAGTTGATTCTATTTGTTATGTATACTTTGGCATTTTGTTTGAATACTTTCACGTTAATTTGATGAAGTTAGTTCACGTTTTTAAATTTATCGTTGTCAATCAATTTTGTAAATAAAGTCCGGTATTCAATTAATTCGAAATTATTACGCCGCATCCATATTCTATATTTACGTTGATTTGGCATTTTCTTTGTTCTGTTAAAAAGTTCTTTTAGCTTTACAACTCTGGCACCCGTTGATTTGGACTTTTGTTTTCGTTTACTTTCAAGTTTTCCCAACGATCACAGAATTTTAGACATAATCCACACCCATCTTCACTGATCACCGGCAAAACCTCGTTTATGTTACTTTAATTCAGGCGAGTTTCATTGTTCCTGTTTTTCCACGTAACAATCTCTAAGTATATTGCAAGTTTATTAAAATCTTTAGCAAGAAAAACTAAGTCATTTCTACTCAATTCTGGAGATTTTGTTTAGAAGTTGCATAATTTTCGTTTGTAACCCACTGACATTCTAGTTAATTTTAATGTCGAGTTTTTGTTTACTAGACTGCAGGTACCTTATTCTATTAATATTATAAGTTTTTTATTCAGCGAAAACAATATTTCAACCGACATATTACCTAGGGGAGAGTAGTACACAGTAGGACATCTTTAAAATTTCTAGCAGTTTTTACATTGGTAAGCCAGAACCTTCTTCATTCGGCTCGTCCGGCCGTAGGCAATGTTAATAATCACAATGGCAAAGAATCCTAAGAACGCAGCGGTCGTTATAAACATTTATTACCTTCCCACCTGTAAAAGTTACATTTACATCGACATTCAGATAAAAACTTTGGAAAGGTGCGTCAATTTGGTCTCGGTGTAAGTATTTTATATTGTTTGTCTGTTATTTATCAAGATAAATTTGCGGTTATCATAATTTTGCCAAGTACTATTTTTAGTTATCTTTCAAATAATTTTATTACCATGCGTTTAGTCTACAATGAGACACACCAATCCGGTCCGACTAGAATTGAATTTTCCCTTAATTTTAGATACCACGAAAGGCAAAGGATAGGAAAATTGCCAATTTTACGGCAAAGCAAATGAAAAAACACTGTCATTTTTGTTTTTCGAAGGCGGGTCAATTCGAAGTTACGGTTAAATTTAAAATTTTGAAATGCACATTACAACGATCGTTGCTAAACACAGAACGTCTAGCCGAAATGATACACTAATGGAACCAAATTATTCGATTAATAGTGTGTTCTCCAAAGCAGATGAAGCATCATTCACGGAATATATATCATGTGCGAGAATGGCATACAATCTAACTTGAAAATTAGTCAAAGAACTAGCGTTCCAACTAGCAGACTGGCCTTGAGCTTTTCTGAAAAGAAATAAATTATTTATCCGCTAACCGGAGGAATGAAACTTTTCGCGCATGACTTCCTTTAATAAGCACTGTCTCAATTTTTTAAAAAACGTTGACAAAAACAATTGTACATTAATGGATCCGTCAAGGACATTCAACCTGGATGAAACTAGTATAACTGTGCAAAACCCAAAGAAAGTTGGTGCTGAAAATGCTATTAAGCAGGTATCTTGCAGTAGTGCAGAACGAGGCACCCTAGTAGCAGCCTGTGCTATTATCGGTGCTACTGAAACTTTTCTTCTCCAAGCAATGAGATTTCCCAGGAAATGAGAATCCATTCTAATTGATTTTTGACAATCTGGAGGCTCACGTCTCAATTCAAGTAGTGGAGAAAACGCGCATAGCAGGTATCACTATTGCGGTCTTCTGCAGCATATAACGCAGCTTGTAACGTCTAGTTGGTGAATCATCCAGGAATACCCTTAACAATTTATTAAGTAGCTAGACTAGTAAACACAGCATTTGACGCAGCGTTGACATCAAAGAATATAAAGTCTGGATTTTCTAGGACACGGATTTACCTTTTAAATGAGAACTTGTTCACAGATGTTGACTATATAGAATTATCCGTAACAGATAGATCTCCGCCAATCCAAATCCCCATCCAAGAGGAAGCTGAAGAACTAACCGCAGCTGACTATGGCGAAATCCAACGCATCACACCAGCGCCAAACCCGTCTGGAACCTGGTGTGTTTTTTTTCTCGAGGAACTTTGAGGTAATCCAAAAGCTGATGAAAGAAAAACCCAGCGTAAGGAGACTAATAAAAAATCGGCCATCATTACAACCACACCTGTAAAAATGTAGAAAAAGAAACAATGTAGAAACCTCTATGGAAGAGGAGGAGGTAGTGTTTGATAAAGGAAAATCTGATAACAATGATAAATCTCTGACCTGCTAGGTTCAGGTTTTGAATTAGAGGATGCAGACGAGGAGGATTTCTTTGACGCACATCTTATTCCAACGCTACACTTATGGGTTTTAGTGGAGTTTGAGAGCAAGAAGAACAAGCTCTTCTATGCATGATAAATAGTAGAACAGAAAGATGATGAGGTAGTCGTTAATTTCTTGAAGAATTCTAAAAAGTTTTTCCCGTGGTGAAGGATAAGACAACTGTTAAGATAAGAAAAACTTTGCCACAACCAGAAATCGGTAAGGGTTACTATTGTTTTAAACTACAATATGCAGTACTTTTGAACTTGGTGTAAGTCACTAAATTATGTTGATGTTACCGAATTTAACTAATATAAGAATTGCTTTTGTATTTTTATTTGATTGGCATTCCACTACTAAAATTTACTGTCCCAGTGTTGAGATGTCCCACTGCGCACCTGGGCCGGTACGCAGTTGGAGAGTTGCCCCCATTTTAAAGAAGTAGAAACAATGTAAGTTGTTTTTTATATGTGTAATGAATCATTATATAGTACCAGAAACAAAAACCTTAGGGAAACGTAACATGCTGGGAGAAATTGAGAATTTAGTGTTTTTCGTCCCACTGTGTACTACTTTCCCCTACCTATTATAAAAAAATGTTTGACGTCTACAAGATTGACTTTTCGAGAAAATTTTTACTCACAAACATCAGGAGCCGCTATAGGTTCTTTGCTTGCACTGGTTGTTGCTAATATATTTATGAAATATTTGAAGAAAAAAATCTACATGTTATCTAAAACCCAAGTGCTGGTACAGATACGTTAATGACACTTTTGTCATTAGGCAACATGGCCCTTCTACGTTCAACGAGCTTTAATGTCATTTCAATTCAACCCATACATCAAAAAATTACGTACCATAATAGGTAAAACAAATCTAAAAACTATAGTTAAATTAGGCATTGCAAAAATATCAATAGAGCAAAGCAGCTGCTCAAGTCTTAGAAAAAACAGAATTGACAAAATTATACACGATTAAAGCAATAGAAAACATACAAGAAGTTGAAAAACATGGCATATCTGGAATATACACCAAGCAAAAATAAATATATTAAAAATTTCAACGCTAGAACGGTAATAGAAGAAAGCGATAAAAAAATAAACGACACTAGTAGTAGTAGATAGGAATAGTAAAACACAAAATGAATTGTAAGTATGTAAAAAAAAATTCAAAACAAGTGTAGTTAAAACACCGACTAGAAATTTAATAATTCAATAATAATTCTTGTAGCTAGTTGCCAATGCTAGCATTATTCCAGACACGTACGTACGGTGCATATCACGCCTATCTCGTTACACCAAAACGTAGGTTAACATTATTATTCTTTTTTTTTTTTGAAAAAAACAATCGCAAAATCTAAACTACTTGTCCAAACGATGTTGTGTAAAAGGCAGTTGTTATCTACACAACATTTCCTCAATGATAAGTAAATGTATATTGATAAGAGTTTAAGATTACTTACTTAAATTCTCCGTGATATGTTAAAAATAATTTTAAATATAATTTTTAGTCAAATTTTATCAATTTGTGTATTAACCTAAACATATAGATACAGTGTGTCATCGCAAATTTTTACTCTCCTATAAGGAAAGTATAGCGATCGCAATTTTTTATCAAAAAATTTTTTGTTGCATAAATTCACGTTTCAAGGTCTCCTGAATCGGAAAAATGTATTTTTCACAACAAAATTTTGGGTGTCTGTATGTGTGTGTGTAATGATGTACCTACGATAACTCTCAAACCAAAAGTCCTAGCAACTTGAAATTTATAAATATAATATTCTTTCGGTTCTATCAAAAGATGAGTCTGATAAAGTGGGTACATCCGCCATTTATAACAGTTTTTTTTTAAATAATTTTGTACGTATGTAAATTATTCAAAATTATTTTTAATTTGTTATAGAGATAAACCTTCTTAAAAATTTATTCCAATAAAAAAAAACTAACATCAACCGTTTTTTAGAAATTTTATTTATTATTTAAAATGAATTCAGAAATATAGTTTAGCCTGGACGATTTTTTTTAGAAAAAAATTCCATATCTTGAAGGGAAAACGTTAAAAATAATATTTTTTTCTGATTTACTAAAGGGAAAAGGAATATCGAAGTGTAAAATTATAAGGTTTAGTCGATATGACAACATAAGCTCAATTTGCCATATTTTGGTTATATCTTAATGAAATCGAAGAAAAAAATTTCAAAAAAATTATAGCATGCTAGGAAGTCAATAGAAAGGTATACATATCACTTCCAAGTGGTGTTATGACAACATAACCTTAAAAACAATATGTAGACATTCCTTCATCATTTCTTATAGGAAAATCGTGTGGTGACCACACTAGTTTTTTTGACTGTTTTACATTATTGCTGATGCTTTGCTTAAAAAAAATCTGAGGAAAAAGCGTTGTAATAGACGACAATTTATCATCGTATACCGACAAATTTTGAACTGTGTAAAAACACGACATTGCTTTAGTCTGTCGCCCAACAAAACATATATTACACAGTTTTGACCCAGCAAAAAAAGCTTTTCGACATATATTATCTAACTGAGCAGAAACACGCGCTAGAAAAACAGCACTCTTTTAGATGAGCAATGTTTTCCTTATCTTTTGAAAAAAACTTATAAGTGCATTAACAAAAAAGTTTGAAAACTAGATTTAAAAAATGCGGTATATAGCTTTGCAATATAACTCTACTTTTAGAAAAACTCACGCCAAGTTTGTATTAAGTCGAAAACTGCTTTGTTAATGCTATAAAAAAATTCTTAAAATCGTGGAAACGGTCATAGAAGAAAAACTTCACTGTAGTTGCTTCGTAGGAAACTATAAATTTATAGATTTTAAATTTCGTAAAAAACCCTTAAGTTCAAAAATTCAAAAGTTTTGTATAATGTTTTAAATTTAACTTTTCTAGTAACATTAATTATTACCGTTTATCCTTTCTTTAACATTAATTTTTGAATACATTTGTTTATATTTGATCTTCAAAATTCACACAGTTCCTGATATTTATTTTACAGGTATTATCGCCTTTTCGAAAATTACTTGTTTAGTGTAAATTTGTTATGGGGCCTCATTAAGAAATGTTTTTACTTCACTTGTCAGAAAATTACGTCATATTTTCTAGTTTCGTTGTTTTAAAAACGTATACGTCATAGTTTTCTTCTTCTATGGGGGTTGACAAAATTTTATAAGTATCGGTGAAAAAATGAATTTGTAGACAGAAGTAGATAGAGGTAAGAATTGCGGCCTGTGCCGGTATTACGTTTTAAACTGCTATAATATAAAATTTTAAGGGAGTCAATGTACTCCATTTCATTATGTACGGTTTTGTTAAGTTGATGTTTTGAGCACTGTTTTTTGTATCAATTTGGTGGTTTTTTCGTATCGTTGTATAACTCTAATTTTGCAGTTTTAAAAAAGCTTAAACGTTTTAGTCAGTGGTCACCATTAACAGTTGAAAGCTTTTCCTTCTTCAATTGTTTCACGCTGTATTGACGTCGCCTTCATCACCAAAGGTCATCGCGAATTAAGTCAAGGTAATTAATTGTAAGTATATCCAAACAAGCTTTAAAACCCCAATTTATGTTATAATATAATTTTTAATTTTTTTGTAACTTAAATTTTGAGACACATTCAGTTTCATTCAAATAGGAATGCAAGTTGCGCTATATGCAAGGCCTTCGCAGATTTGTGATTAATTAATTTTATTTGTATTAACCCAAACTTTTTGTTTTCTTTTTAATATATTTAGTTGATATATTATTATTATAATTGCCTGTTTTATTAGCCAATAAAAATTAATTTAATTTTTTATTATTACCTTTTTTTTGTTGTAATTTATTTATTTCACTTACATCAGATTTTGTTATTTAACTTGTAAGTGAAGCCTTTACTGTACACTAACTTGCGTTGTATTTTTTCTTGATTTATTTGACTATAATTTTTAGATTTATGTCGTTAATTCCCTAAAGTATATCCCATAAGAACTAAAGCTACCGAACGAGTTTCTTGGCGAATAAGAACCAAGAAACTATTATACGTCGTGACCTTATTTAGCGCCTTACGAATTTAATGTTTATTTATTTCTTTATTTTTTTCTTTGACATCCAAATATTCACGAATTTTAATTATCGTACCACCCACCCACCAATTTTACGATAAAATATTTTATTACTTCACCAACATAATTTAAAAAACTGTATAAATCTGCAATTTTCACAAGCTTGATCGTAATCATTAAATATATAAGACTAGAACAGTGTAAAGATGCAAGAAAAAAGGAACAAGAAACAGTTCTGGTGTGTTGTCAAAAAAATGTTTTTACGTAATTTCTACAAATTTGTCGAAAAACGTTAATCAAAAATGAGTCAATTAAACGAGAATAATGAAAAAAAATTACAATTGGTATCAGAAACAGAGTCAAGTTTATTACATATAAGGCTTAAAGCAAAGTACGAACAACTTACACCATCAATTCTGTAGGTGGAGAAATGAAAAAAATGTGCAAGGGGCAAATAAAAATAATCAAATTGCATACTTTCTCGAAAAGATTTGTTTTATTTATAAGATTTGTTACCACTGATTTCGTTACCAACTTATTGCTATAATAGGTCTACGTCACTACGGCTAGCTGAGATGTCGGTGAGTGGGCGTGATTGAGAACGCTACATTCCTTATACTGGTAAGATCCTCGGCTCTATCAACGAGATTACGATAGAGTAAAAAAAAACAATTAACGAGACTTGTAACAAGCGTATATAATGTTATTCTCTAAATTTGCGAAGTATGTAAGCTTACATGCAACGACGCGTGTTTGTCAAAATCTGATTTGATTACGTTTACAACAATTAAGGATACTCGGTTAAAGTAGTCAACATACTCAACAATCTTATGACATAATTAAAAACGGATTTAAAAAGTAAACTATGATCTTTAAATAAACTCATGTAAGTTGAATGTTAATACAACTTACTTTGCGGTATCCGCAGCTTTGCCAAGTTTCAATCAAGAAAAAAAAATCTCTGAGGTCATCAATCCCACAATAATTATATTAGCTGGCTCGGTCTATTGGATGTTCAACATAATTATAGAGAAATTAGTCTTTTTACTCTTAATAACGGCTTTGAACAGAAATACCTCAAATTTACTAAACTCGTTGTAAGAATTTTAAATCACTAAAAGCAAAATGGCTGTCGTAGCCATTTGTTACGTGCAAAATTTTTATAACGTAATACCCTAATATTGAATTAAAATTAGAATCCGGTTTTGACGCCCTCTGCCGATCTTTTCATGTGACTGTCATTTTACGACAAAGTCGTTAAGCTGACAACTGCATAAAATAGCCTGTGTCGCTTAAAGAAAATTTTCGAATGACATCTCTGTAATGGAAATCAAATTATAACTTCATTACGTTTTTAAAATAATTTAGTCGTCACAGGGTAAGATAGTTACATCCGTTTTGTTAGAATTCCTTTGTGATTTCTTCTTGATTTGATAGCCGTTCCACCACGTTTTGGCCCACATGTTTCTATTCAATAAAGAATAATGAGGGATTAATATCGACAATTACCTTCATGGGACGAGTATAACTCTATATATAAGGCTTACGGTTAAAACTAAAAAAAAACCGAAGACAAGGACTTTTCTTCGAGATCCTACTCATGCGGCAAACACTTGCGAAATCAACTATAACGAATGCCATTTATATAACGTATAACAATAATAATAAATAACTAATAATGCACCGTGCTAGCTCTATGATTTTATTAAATATACACAACACACAAACATTAGAGCGATGAGTCTTATTTCTAATTATATTCAGGACGGGGTATTCTACTCGTACACTAAGATTTACAATTCTAATTTGAAATATATTTTGGACGCCACAATATTTTTTATATTAAATTTATAACGGTTAAATATTGAAACCAAAAACGAACATATAAACAAATCTTAAAACTAACACTTAATTAAGTTATTAAGGTACATACGTGTTATTTGAAGGTTAATTACTTGCTTGCTTGTGACTTCGCGCATGGGCGTGGTCATCACGTGACTTAAATGTATTACGCGTTTCTCTGATTTATGCAACATTACGAATTTCTTGAAATGCAAATTTATCTTCCGTATTTTCCGTAATTATTCTGATTTGATCTAATATCCGTACAGATCCTATAACCAGAATATCGTAAACAAACGTAACGTATAATAATTCTTCATTCGAAACATCCAAATCAAATTCCATCGAACGTAACCATGAATAATTATCGATTTTCACACATGAAAATCATAATTCGTAACGGAAATTCTTCGTAAAAGCGACGTTGTGACTAACATCAAACGTGCTGCGTAAACCATATTGTAATTTAACATTTCAAACCTCAAAATCGTAAAAAGCGTACGTATCGAAACGAAATTTTCGTAACCATAAACGAAATCATACGTACACAAATCGAAAAGCATCGAATAAATCAGAAACGTAGTCGTATATCGTATCTCATCATAAAAAAACTTTCAGTTCGTGCGTACGAAAAAAAAAGAAACTAAAACGCAAAATCAAAGTTGTATCACCACGTGTACAGAACAAAGAAATCACTTACCCCTTTTAGATTACGGGTTTCTTTAACAAACAAAAGCGTAAAATTTAAACGAACGAAAGCGGATAGTATTGCATACGACTAAAGCAGAATTCCACCGTACAAATTTAACATGTGGACATTTTCTGCACGCTGTGCAGGACGAACACGTCCTCACGCGTTGATGAACGCACGCAAGATGGTCGACCACTTAAGAAGAAGGAACTCATAACGCATGTGCAGTGCGTAAAATGCATTGCGCAAAAGAATTTATATTAACAGTGAACGCAAGAATGTTTATTAAAAGCAGACGTAATCAATCGAAAAAATGTGCACGTTACACAACTTTCATTGAATCTGTACAACAGCATTCGACAATCAGGTTATGTTATGTGTACTTTCTTTTAACAATAATTAACAATTTTGTAGATCTTGATTTCGTGAGTCATTGTGTTGACACGATTTGCTACTCAAATTTATTTCAGGCTCACTTGCCGGGGAAAACGTTTTCTTCGACCAAGTAGGTACTGGATTGTGGGTAAGTTTATTTAATTGTTTTATGGCTGTCAGAAAAGTCACTCACGGAACTTTGGCTAGTGTTAATTCCGTAATTACTATCATTGTTTTAATACCATTAAGGTAGTTTCATTAATTATTTTGTGTGTATCGCATGCTGTGTACAAACAATATTTACTACGAAATTTTTTTCGCTGTTCGCTTCGAGTTAACTTACATATGTATTGTGTGTTGCCAATACTGCTGGCATTTATGCACTGAGAATTAGATATACTTGTGTTAATCATCTACGTTACTTAATTAAAGTTTTTATACCTGTTATTCTTTCTTTTATGGTAACATACCTGTCTCTTTTATTGTGGTTACCCAAACATCGGAGTAACAAGGATTACGAAACTAAAAGTTCGTTACAAGCTTGGACCGTCTGTCTTGAACGAGGCAGAAGTGTTAATTATAAATGATCTGGCACCCTTACTTATTATTCTCTTGAACCTCCCCTATCTCCGACTGTGTGAGTTGGCCGTGCAAGGTTCGTAAGACCTAAAGCTTGTAACAAATTTTGGCTGCCCAACTACAGGGGCCCGATTTATCATTCAGTGGTAGGTTATTTCGTTTGGACATAGGTTAAGGTGTGGTGTTGACTTTCTCTCGGTTTTCGTATAACAAATTTTCTTGAATTGGGATTACATCATTTAATGGTATCTTAGTTAATTAGGTTAGGAATAGGTAGCTTATGTTGTTGGTTTCCTTTCGATTTTGTCTATTACTTATTAATTCAACAACATGGCTACTATTTGGAAATTTGATTTAAACCGTCTTCACAAATTTGAACTTGAATACGAATTAATCTGTAGAGGTATCGATACAGATATTAGTGTAGATCGTCTTAGGAAAATGGTACGAACAGCACATCAGGTGGAATTGAATAAATCCTTTACTTCAGTTAAACATTCTATACCGTATGGGAAAGACAAGGCAGCTTTCGAACAAACTCTTATCAAACTTACAGCATTGGTGAATAACTTTGATGGGGACATTTCTTCTTCGTTGTTTTCAAAATTAAGTACCTTTTGGCTTCATGCACAACGACGGTGCGAATCACTTAATGCAACCTCTGACTTTGAATTGGCTGAACGAAATAAGTTCTTAATAACACTACAGGGACTGAAAAATGACGTTGAATCAAAGATCCGCAAGGCAAGACCTTCTATTGCTTCTATTTCTTCTCCGGTTACTCATTCTGTACCTCAAGCTAATTCGACTAACTTACAACATGAAGAAGAACCTGACTTGATTTCTTCCGAATCTGAAGGAGAATTGACAACTCCTGTACCATCGGCTGAAGGTTATTCTATCTACTACGGTAGCTAAATTTAATATTTCTTTCTCTGGCGATAACTCTTCTTCTGTATTAGACTTTCTTACTAGGATCAAAGAATTACGAGTAGCTCGTAACGTTTCTAAACAACAGTTGTTCAACTGCACTCCTGAAATTCTTAGTGGCAAGGCATTACTTCTTTTCCGTTCTCGTCGTTCTCAGTTACGTTCGTGGAAAGATGTAGTGACATTTCTTAAAGAGGAATTCTTACCAATGGACTACGACGATAGATTGTTAGAAGAGATTCGTTCTCGAGCGTGGGACACACCGAAACTATCGCTATTTATGTCGCTATTATGCAAAGTTTATTTAATCGATTAGCGGAACCTTTGTCGGAGGTCCAAGAACTAAAGATCATTTTACGAAATCTCTCCTTTCTATCAAACTGCTCTCGTTCTTGTGGACATTACTTCGCTTTCACAATTATTAGCTATTGGCAAGAAATTAAAATACAAAAACAACTAGTGGATACTTTTAAACCTTCTCCTCCTCAAAAAACGTCGCGATTACTTGAATCGAATTTAGCTTATGTAGGTCCAGTTGTAGAACCACCAAAGACTTCTACTAGAGTTACTTTTGCTAATGCTTCTGCTCGCTTTGGTCCTTCTCCTAGTACTTCGTCTACTCCTGATAATCGAGCTTCTACTTCTCGAATTTCGTCTACTGCTACTCCTGTTAGAGAGACACGTTGTTGGAACTGCAATCGGGTTCTCTTGAACCTCCCCTATCTCCGACTGTGTGAGTTGGCCGTGCAAGGTTCGTAAGACCTAAAGCTTGTAACACATTTACCTGTGAAGGCCAAGTAATTTGAGAATTCCGTCAATATACATAAACTATGTTACAATTAAGCAGACAAGCTTCTATCAGAATCGAATCAGTCACAGTAATTTAAGACAGAAAAACAACAAAAGACCACAGGCGCAACCGCCTCCCGTAAGTACCCAATCAATCCGAATTATCCCATTAGTAAGGTCCGTGAGTAGTGACGTAGTATAACACTATGGTTCGTGTACTCAATGCTGAGAAGTACTTTACAAATAAATAAAAATGTAGATGTTTATGCATATAAAAAATTACTGGTTTACTTAAAACGTATTTAATAACGTGGAATTTCTAGAAAAATCTCCTGATCCCAGTTTTCGGATTGTTAAGGTAGTGTTGGTAAATGCTTTGTATGGAGCATGTCTAGCGGAAAATTACGTTTACTAAATGTACGTACATTATGTAGAAGATTGCGGGAATATTTTTATATTATTTGTTTAAAACTAAAACGTGTCTTTGTAGGTACACCAAAAAATGAAGTAAGCGGAATTAAACTTTACATAAAGTATTTGAATTTAAGATAAAAAATGTAGACCATCGCAAACTATTTATATAGTTTCTTCAATTTACTAAAGAAAATCATTGTTTTCGAAAGACATCAGTGATCTTTTTGGCCGACAGTAGAATCTAAGTTTTAGGAAAGCGACGAAAATAAAGTTTTCGACCTCTCAAACATGAACATCAGCAGTAGGAGCAAGCGAATTAATGAATTCTAATTTGTCAGTATCTGCGTTGCGATTAGTTTCCTCATCTTCTAGTGTAATATTTAATAAATTAACAAATTGTTTATTTACAATTTACGATAAATAAAACGAATGAAAAAAGTGTTGCTAACTAAAATATTAAAGAAAAGTGTTGCTAACGAGAAAAGTCTCACTAGGTATTCATAGACTTGGTTTTATTTTTAAAAGCCAAGCCAAGCTTTTACCAAGCTTTCAAGCTCCTGAAAATAACATTATCTTGGTGTAAAATTTATACCTCAAAAACAATTTTATGAAAGGCAATTTACACAAATCACTTTAGCAAACAGCGTCAACCAAAGAAATCAAAACAGAAATTAAGCAAGTTGACGAACTGAGTTTTAAGAAAACTAATTTCAAAATTCATACTTTTTACATTGCAACGTTTTTGTTTATTTAGCTGAAGTTTTGCTTTAGTTACAACCGCAGATAAGCATAATCGAGTACACAAAGTAAGTAATTAGAGAGAACCATAATTAACGCAATACATGAAGACGTTTTAAAATACGGATCTCAGAACAATTACCACATAGTAATAGTAACGTAATGACGTGGATAAGGAATTGTAACCAAAGTGTTACGAATATTCGCATCCGCAAATGCGGAATACTGCCATTAATTTATCCGCGTCAATTAATGCGGAGCTTTTACGGATGCGGATTCATATCTGCAACAAGTTCTTCGTTCGCTAACTGACCAATAGGAAGGCACCCATTGATGATAAGGTTCTACAGATTTTGTTTTTGTTTTGTTTTAGTTATCAACGTGATTTCTATTGTGAATCAATTACAGTGTTTGTTTACTGTGTTTATCCAAGACTTTGGGTGAATATTTCGATGTAAATATTATTATTATTATTATTATTGTTATTATTATTAAATAAAACATATTAAAATTAAATCGATTTTCATTTATTTATGTACTTGAAATTAAAATATCTTAAAAAAGCGATTCTGGCATCCGCATTGGCATCCGCGGGTGCCAAAATTTTTGCATCCGTAACGCCACTGCCAGAATATATTATTCGTATAACACAGTATAGATTTGCTTTTTGGTTTCAAAGATTGAGTTTTATTATCGCAGTACGCTAGCTTTAATATTCTAGTACTGTTTTTAAAACACTTCTACATAAAAAAATGCATTAGCACGAGAATATAATTTACTCTACTCACTTTACTCTAATCTTAAAAACTGTCATACAAGCTGTATAAAAACCGTAATGTCATTACGCAGAAACGTCAAAATATACAGGGTGTCATCAATTGTGGATCATTAATTTAAACACAACGTTTTTCGTATTAAATTATGTTAATTTATAAAAAAATCTAGAAAAACCTAAAAAATATACTTTACAAAAACTTAGATATCGTAAGATATCAGTTGTATTAGACTGTTAGTAATTTTACGGATTCGAATTGAAAAGAAATAAAGCTTTGTTATACAGAATCACAATTAACATTAATTGAAAAGAATGTAAATAAATTAAAACCACTTGACGAACACTTTAAGATTATTATTTAGAAGATGCAATATTTAAATATACTTTAAATTAATTAGTTACTATTGGCTCTGCTATTGGTTATCGCTAGGTTTTTGTACTGTCCGATATTACCGAGTTCTGGCAAATTTGATTCTTAAAAACACGTTTTTGAATACACTAAACACAAAATCAATACTTTTTTCTAACAGGGTTTTCAGTAAATAAGATAAAAAAATCCAGTATATACAAAAGATTTTTATTTTACACGCGTCTGTAAAAAGCTGTTGTGTGTGTGATTGGAAAACCTACAAAAATTAAGTAAGTTTTTTGATAACGGAGATGTAAACTACGTTCAAATCGATAAAAAATTACGTAACGCGAACGTCTTGGTAATAGAACTTTCGATGCAACTAATTTGGCATCAAAAGTTTGGCTTTTTTTTACAGAAAAAAGTAAACGTTTTATAACATCATCTACAATTAGTAGCCTGCTTACATAAAATATTATTTTGTTAACTTTAGTAACCACAAGCAGAAATTATACAACATAATTATTGTACTTAAAAAAATAGTAAACATTAGAATAGTAGAAATAAAGTTTTTAAAAAAGTATAGTTCCTTTTAGAACAAAGAGAAAAAGAAGAGGAAAAAATAAATGTATAGATAGACTAAACAAATTAACGTTCAAAATGGGAAAACAAAAATTATTAAGGAAATAAGTCTGCATATACTAGAGTGAATATGTCCGATACACAAGAAAGGAGACGGAAAGAAAGCGAATGATTATAGGGGTGGCATTATAAAGCACAGCTTACAAATTATATGCGATAGTGCTACAAGGAAGTCTACAGAAGAAAATAGAAAAAGGGAGTTTGGTACCAGACGGACAAGCGGGATTCAGAAAGGGAAGAAGAGTTATAGACAACATATATATATTGAAACACTTGGCGAATAGAGAGCTAGAGAAAAAAGAGGGAAAATGGTGGCACTGTTCGTAGATTTAAAAACCGCTTTTGACAGAGTGAACAAAGAAAAACTGTGGAAATACATGAGATGAAAAAAAAATAAATAAAAGATTAATAGAAAGAATGGACTAAATTTACGAAAATACGAGGAACAGAATGAAAGTGAATGGAAAGGAAAATGAGAAATTCGTTGCAAGGAAAGGGTTGAGGCAGGGATGTTCACTGAGCCCGTTTGCAGTATATACGGAGGATTTGGAGGAGGCAATGAGAGAACAATAGATAGGAGGGATAGTAGTAGGAAAAGTGAAAGTGTGGTCGTTGGCGTATCCAAATGAAATAGTGTTTGGTGGCTAAAGAAGAAAAAGAAATGAAGGACATGATGAAGTTGCTGGAAAAATACATGAAAAAAGAAATGGAAGTAAATACAAAGAAAAATGTTATTTAGAAAAGGAGGGAAGAAAAGAAAAAAGAGGTGTGGAAATATAGGAAAGAGGAACTGCAGCACGTGAAGGAATTCACATACATGGGTTACACAATAAGGATAATAAGAAGGGGGAACACATAAAGGAAAGAGTGAGAAAAGGAAATAGATTAATAGTGTGGAGTGTGAGAAAAAGGTTGTTTGGGATTGACATAGAAAAAATAAAGCTGCTGTTTGAGAAGCTAATAAAAGGTGTGGTGATATATGGGGGTAAATATGGGGGTGGAAGGAGTATGAGATACAAGAAAAATACTGGAAATGGGTATTAGGACTAGATAGAGAAACACCGAGGTATATCATAAGAAAGGAAGTACAGGTAGAAAAAATAAGAGTAGAGATAGAAAAAAGGGCTATAAAATACGAGCAAGAACTGAAGGAAAGAACCGAATGCGAAATACTAAAGAAAAGAAATAAACGGAGGAAGAGTGAAGTATAGGCAGGATGGCAGAGAAGAATACTATAAAAGAAACGGGTACGCAAAAGAAGAAGTAGAGAGATTAAAAGAAGAGGGAGTAGGAGTAACAGAAAAAATGATAAGGAGAGATAGAGACATAGAAAAGCAGGAAAGATGGACAAAGATAAAAGAGACCAGATATAATGTGAATTATAAGAATATCAAGGAAAGAGTTCCAGAATATCTAAAGGGAGAAGGGAACAAAAGCAAAAAGAAAAAAAATATAGCAAAGTTTAGATGTGGAAACGAAGAGAAAAAAAAATAAATATGGAAAAAAAGTCAGTTCTCACATGTTTTTTGTCACAAATTTGCGCGCTGTTTGCAATTCTTTTAACGACTTGCGCGACTTCTGATTCAAAAAATCTTTGGGAAAACCACAAATAAAGCATGAATCCAAATGTAAAAATCCAGTTTTTGGATGACATTTTCAATGAAGCACTCATACTCCTTGAGGATAGATGTATTTCGATCAACAACAAAATTTTTTACCAGCTTTGACCACCAGCATCGACACGTGATCGAAACGATTTTCACGACAATGATTTGGTACGAGAACGGCAACATAATTCTGATGAATTGTGCCATTTTGTTGAGGCTCACAAACAACTGTTGACTGCTGTTAAAAAAATAGTTTTAGAAAAAGTTATGAAAAACGTAACAAACGAAAGTGGTAGAATTATTTTCCTTGACGCACCTGGAGGCACTAGAAAAACATTCTTGCTCGATTTGATACTCGCTGAAATTTGATCGAAAAATGAAATTGCACTAGCTGTAGCATCATCTGGAATCGTATCAACGTTACTCGATGGTGGCCGTACATCTCATTCAGCTCTTAAACTTCCATTAAATGTAAACCATACCGAAACACCAACATGTTACATTAGTAATCATTCTGGCATGGCTGCAGTATTAAAAACAAACTCACTTATGGGTTGAATACTCTATGGCGCACAAAAAATTCTTAATCGTACTTCCAAAAATTTCTGAGAAAATGACTAACCAAAATGAGTAGAGCTCTATTGCTTCTTGCTGGTGATTTTCGACAAACTTTGCTAGTGATTCCAAGATCAACACCAGCCAATAAACTAAATGCATGTTTGAAAGCGTCATATTTTTAGAGGCATGTATTGAAACTTACATTTTACTTCAGGATGCTGCTGCGCAAATATTCGCCCAACAATTTTTGGATATGGGCAAAGGAAAACTTTCGATTGATCCGACTGCACGTGAAATATTTTTTCCGCCAAATGCAGTCATCAATCCAAATTTTGTGCAGAAAGTTCATTCGATACTGCAAACAATTTTAAAAGTCAGGATTGGCTTTGCGAACGAATTTTGGGTTCAAAGCATGATGATGTCAACAAAATAAACAATCAAGTTCAATTGAAGCTACCCGGTAAAGTTGTCAAGTACAAATCGATTGACACAGTGATAGATGAGGAACAAGCTGTCAACTATCCAATAGAGTCTTTTAACTCTTTAGAACCATCTAGAATGACACCACACATCTTAACTTTAAAAGTTGGTTCACTGTTGATGATTATTCGCAACTTAGATCCACTAAAATTGTGCAACGGAACAAGACTTGTGCATGTTTGGATAGCTTCTATTCACTCTTTGATTCCGTGTTGGAATTCCTGGAGAGCAAAGACAATAATTTGCGGCACAATTTAATTATCTCAGAAAATGACATTGTTTATATGACTGCTTATTTGCCAGGTTTAACAAAATTAATTTAAAACTACAAGGTGACTTGAAATTTAATCAAAGCTAAAAGTGTAGTACCGGCGTTTGTTGCAAAAATTTTGCTATAAAACAAAACTTGGAAAGAGGAGAATGTTCTCAGTTTCCAAATCTTTCAAAATTGCAAAATAGAGATGAAGATTTATTTGCTTATTGTCAACACTTAACGGCGCTTTATTCGGACTTCAACCAAAAGATTTGAAGGCATTTGGACATTCCTGACTGGGTGTTGAACTATTTTGTAGATAGTTAAACTCACAGCACAGATACACATGAATACATACTAATACAGAAGCAACTTATTAAATTATTCACAACTGAGGAGCTACAACCAATGTTGAAACAAGGATACAAGAACTTCTGGTTGCAAAAACAATTCCAAATTTTATATTTAGCATTATGGGTTTATTGTACAGAAGATGTTGATTGCTTTTCCGTCTTCCTATTTGGTAGAACGTGGACGCAGTGTCGTTATAAACCTCATCACAAAAAAAGAAACAGAAGTTATAATTTCAATAAATACTTCTTCAACAAAATGTTTTATTTATTTTTTATTAATAAATATAACACAATGATAAACACCCGATATAGAAAACTAACAATCAGACTAGCGTGTGCATATAGGACTGTTGCTACAGATGCTCTGTACGTCATCACAGATTGTATAAACTAATCATTGACCATGATAATACGATAACGGAAAGCTTAAAAAACTCAAGGATAATGCAGCCTATTTTATAGAACATCTGGTACAAAAATGTAACAAACACCTAAAAAGGAAAAGACCTACGCACAAAAATCCACCAATATACTGGTCAACTCAGAAAATAGCGGAAATAAGAGCGAAATGCAATAGAACACCAACACGCCGAGTCCTAACAAAAACAAAGGAACATACAACAAACGAGGAAGAAATAAACCACATATAGCAGAAATATACCGAACTTAAAAAAAACAATTCAGCGAGAATAGCAGAAGAACTGGAAAGTATTATGCGAAGAACTAGAAGGCGACATATGGAGGAAAGCCTACAAAATCGTTTCGAACAAACTACAAGCCAAAACCAGAAATATCCTAAGCATAAAAGATGTCCAGAAACAAATAAATAACTTATTCCCAAATCACGAAGTTAAAACAAAAAATAAGGAATACGACACAATAACGTTCAATAAAGTAATATGGGAAGAAATAACGAGAGCAGTATGCACAATAAAAGAAGAAAAGCACCATGAGCCGAAAGAATACCTCCTGAGGTAGTAAAACAATATGCTGCCAAGTATCCTGATCAAACAGCATATATATTTAATTATTATATACAACGCGGTATATTTCCAAGTACCTGGAAAACTGCATGATTGATACTAGTAGAAAAATTTAAAAAAGAAGAACAGACAGAAAAAACATACCGGCCGATCTGTTTCTTAAACGCGACGGGACAACTACTAGAGAAAATTATGGACACATTAAAAAAAAGTCATAAAAGTACCCAACAAATAAAAATAGGAGAGAAGGCAGCAAAGAACAGGGAGTTCATACATGACTACCTAGACAATAGAAATATTATAAAGGAACACGGAGAAGTGGTAAGAGAGTAACATGCGTCATACCACAAGGGTCGATCCTGGGACCGACGCTATGAAATATATATTATAACAAAATTCTAGAAATGGATCTAGAAGAAAATACAAAAAGAATAACTTTTGCAGATAACCTAGCTCTGGTGATATGGGATAAAGAAGAGAAAAACCTTGTGGAATCCATAACATACACAGTCAAAAAAATAGAAAAAATACTAAACGAAATGGTACTTATGGTGGGGAAAAACAAAATGAACAACATTACAATCAAGATCGGAGACAATACTATTATAAACAAAAAAGCAATCAAATACATGGGGGTATACATAGACACAAACCTAAGGATGACGACAAATATCAACGAAATGTGCGCTAAAGTCGAAAAAACAATTAAGGCAATTCAAATAATTACCCCTAATATAGGGTGTCCGACACAGACGAAAAGGAGAATACTCTGCAAAACTGATCTTTCAATCATTTTAAATGGTTCCCCGATCTGGGAAGACGTAATGAAGTAAATAAGCTAAAATTAGAGAACAGGAAGCTAGCTATTAGAATTACAAGTACATACCGCACATCCCCGACAGAAGCAATTCAAGTAATAGCCAAATTACCACCGATGGAATTACAAGTTTAACAAAGAAGTAAGGTGTACAGAAAAAAAGTTGACAAAAATGCAGAAAGAGAAATAGTTTTGGCTAAATGGCAAGAAAAGTGGAACGGATATAATGGCTGGTCTAAAACCTTCATAAAATATATTAAAAAATGATGTAACACAGAATGAAATAACACAAACCACTACAGGACATGGTATATTCGGAAGTTATCTTAGCAAGATTGGAAAAGCAGAGAACGATAATTGCTGGTACTGTGGACATATGGACACTGCGGAACACACAATATTTAAATGCCAGAAATGGAATGAACATAGAAGTAAAGCTTAGAGGAAATGCAAAATTGAAGAAATAACAAAAAAGAACGTAGACTACTTAAACAAGTTGCACTTCGATTCTATAAAGGAAATGCTAACTAACATAAGAATGTAAAAACTGAATAGAAACTAAGAAAGAACACTAAAGATCATAGTCCACGATGACCACAAAGTAATGCCCAAAAGGTAGTTCTGTGGTTATTATCCACATGGGACGAGAAGGAGTTTTAGTGAGTACACTCAGTGTAGAGGCGAGGAGTCTTACACTCTAATACAGAAGATAGAACGCCTATAAAAGGTTTCCCCTCCTCACAAAAAAGGTACTATACCAATCGACTTGCAGATAGAGAAAGTAGGCAGAATAAGGATTGGAAGCAACAAGAAAGATAAATTGTATGAGAGAGAGAGAGAAAACATTGGCGACGTTGCAGGACAGATGGGATAAACAAGGCAAAAGAAACTGGACCCAGGCAATAATAATAACGAAGTGGTTTAAATGCAAACAAATAAACTCAACATATTATACCACGCAGATGTTGAAGGAACACGGAAAGTACGTGTCATATGCTAAGAAAATTTGTAAAACAAAATATGAAAATTTCCTGTGCTGTGTAGCTGTTACAGATGACGTAAAACATACGGTTTTCCTCCGCGTTAGATGGATTCAAGTAAGAAGAAAAATACCAAATTAAGTAACACGAAAAACCTGGAAGGATTCTTAATTGAAAGCAAAGCAAATTAGCGTATAAAGAAATCTTTAGTGGAAGAGAGTAGCCACGATCGCCAACCTGCAGTAACTGCAAAACAAACGAAATTAAATTAATAAATACATGGAGAGTAAAGTAAGATAGTAGCATCAGTCCTTCTGAAGAAATCCACGTAGGGTGTCATGCACTTCCCAATAAGTGATTGGGAAGTGTCTGGAGAGGCGTCCCTTTCCAATCTCAAAATCAAAAAGACTAAAAGCAAAGTACCCCGGTAGAACGTTGAGCTGAGCAAATTGCATAGCAAAGCTAGAAGGGAGTTTAACAGATCAAAGAGAGCACATAACTGGGAAGAGTACCGTAAGGCTCTTACTGAGTTCAATGTGACACTTCGTCAATCAAAGAGAAGTTCTTGGAGAACTTTGATGAAGCACTTGTCGCAAGCAGAGTGCAGAAGGTGCTATCAAGAGGCAACCAAAGTAAAATAAGTTCACTCAAACGTGAATAGGTCACCTTAACGTCAACCTTTCAGGAAGCTGTGGAGGTTTTGATTAAAAAAAACATTTTCCAGGGTGTATAGCAGCTGGAAAAACAAGGGTGCACAATTGACCCATAAGGAGTAAAACTCTACTCAAACGGGGACGTCCCCTTGTCAATAAAATTGCATCTCCTGCAAGGATTAAGTGGACCATAGGAACCTTCAAACCTTTCAAGGCTCCTGACCCCGATGGAATATTTTCGACACTCATTCAACGAGGGCAGGACATCTTGCTAGAGACATTGATCAAAATATTCAAATCCAGTTTGTTATATGGTCATGTTCCTCAAGCATGGAGAAAAGTAAATGTCGTATTCCTACTTAAAGGAGGTGTAAAACCCCCAGATGATCCAAAGTCATATCGTCCAATAAGTCTCTCATCGTTTATGCTCAAAACAATAGAGAAGCTGGTGGACCAATACCAATTTGCTTATCAACAATATCAGCTTTACAGCAAATTGTAAAAACCATAGAGAAAGCAGATGAGTTAAAGGAAATAGTCTTTATGGACATAGAGGGCGCTTTTGACAACGCCGTCTATGGTTCAATGACGCAGTCCCTCAGAAAGAGAGAGATGAATGGCTTTATCATTTAATGGATAAACAACATGCTGATGGGCAGACAGGTAATCAATCACCAGCATTGGTAGCGCCACCCATGAGGTAGGCACTACAAGAGGCTGTCCACAGGGGAGAGTCATATCCCCACTGCTGTGGTCGTTGGTAGTGAATGAACTACTAAACGATCTCAATAGAGAAGGGTATAACGCTTTAGGCTATATAACCATAACAGTGAGGGACAAGCATGACACCATCGTAGGGGAGAGAATACAAAATGCCATCAACGTAACACGTAACTGGTGCTTAAAAAAGGGCATGAACATAAACCTAAATAAAACCACCATCGTTCCTTTTACTAAACGAAGGAATTCAAATATCCCCAGTATTTAGTTAAATAGAACTACCATTCCCTTCTCCAAGGAGGTTAAATACGTGGAGGTGACGCTGGAAAAAAATTAACCTGGAAAAGTCACCTGTCCAAAACGACCAACAAGCCTATAAAAACTTTACGGTCTTGGCGCATAACCAACTGGATCTACAAGCAGGTCGTTAGACCTGGAGTTTTCTACGCGTCTGCAGTTTGATGGAGAAAAGTAGACCAAAGTACCGCGCAAGCAAAACTGGCAAAGATGCAAAGGCTAGCATGTCTGACTACCATAGGCGCCATGAAATCAACACCCACCGCTGCGATAGAGATTCTGCTCAGCTTGGATACCCTACCAGTCGCAATTAAGGAGGAAACTATAAAGCAGGCCCTCAAACTACATGAGGTACACCATTTCAAAGAAGGCAACCTTAAAAGTCATCTGGGAATTCTAAAAGCCACTCTTCTGTTAGACATGGCCGCAGTGAGCGACCAGATGAACTCAAAAATGATCTCTGGTCACAAATACAAAGTCTAGTTCCCCACTAGGAAAGACTGGGTGGGAAGCACGGACTGCGTGCCGGGGTCTTCCCTTAACTGGTTCACAGATGGGTCCAAAGTAGAAAAGGGTAGTGTAGGGACAGGAGTGGTGGGACCTAGATTCAAAAGACACGTATCCCTCAGTGCTGAAGCCAACATTTTCCAAGCAGAAGTACACGCCATCCGTATGGTGGCAGAACATCTGATTACCAAAAACCGATGCAAACAAAATATATGCATCATGTCGGGCAGATAAGCGGCATTAAAAGCACTGCAAAGAACAGCGTAAGATCACGCATGCTTCACGAGTGCCATCAATCCCTAAACCAGCTGGCGGACAAGAATAAAGTTGAACTTGTTTGAGTGTCAGGCCATGAGGGAGGAGGAGGGTGGAGGAGAATGTGGACTCACCATACCACCCGAACTTGCTTGGTACAAGTTCGCCACAAAATAGGATAGGTAAGAAAAGAACATGTTTCATTTAAAGGACAACTCCGGTTAAGACTCAGTTGGATGGGTTAAGGTGTTTTCAGAGCACGCGGTTCAGCGAGGCACCTGTCTTTCGGCTTATAATCGCTTCTAAGGCATAAAACCAAGTAGGTAGGAAAAGGACTTAGAAAACTGTAAAGGAACTAAGAGAGGCAGATTATTTAAGTAGCTACGGTGAAAAAAATGAACTAAAAGGGTTATTCAAAATAAAAATACTGAACTAAATGACTCTAAAAATAAAATGCATGCTATTAATGTTAATGTTAATGTTAATAAAAACTAAATAACTACTTTGCCATAGCGTACTTATAGAAAATAAACAAAACCATGCAAAATTCGTTAGCAAAATAAAACTTTATTCTTATTGTAAATAAACTCTGGTATCTCTTTCCGAATGGTCTATATACGTTAACATCAGGCACCACCAGTGTGAGGAGAATCGGGAAATGGGCGAACCATCGTTGACAGGGCACTCCGATCTTCATCGAATTCGCGACAAGCGAGAATCCGACGCGCCGGAGTGTCAGGAACGCCAAACGACGGACACCTGTCGTCATCCAAAACGTTAATACGTTTTAGGTGACAACGAAATCCGCCGTGTAAATACAGGATTTGGACGGCCTCTCGTCCGACGTGGGGCATTCTGACCCAGGTAAGGATATCCGGGATAAGAGAATAGGCATTACGCTCTTTATGGGAAGTGTCCCACAGCCGCTGCCATTCACCCAAGATCAAGACCTTTAAGTGACGCTTGGCCGTTGAAAATGACGGAAAATCGTCGTTTGGAACGTGCTGGTCAAGGAAATTGCACGAGCCAGCCTTGCGAAGAACTTTGGTGCAGTAAATTTCCTGCAATAGGAGATGTAGGGGAGGATGTTTAAAAATAACACAGAGGGTATCGACGGGAACGGTACGATACGCCCTTAAGATAGTTCTCAGGAATAACGATTGGAGCGAGGCCAGTTTAATGATCACGTGGGAATGTCGAAGTCTGTGGTACCAAATGTCTAGACCATAAGTGAGCATGGGAATGACTGCATTGTCGAAGATATTCGCAAGATGTTTTTGGGTAGATTCCATTTCAGCCATGAGTATTTGTAGAACAAGTGCAAGACGCAAAAACCGAGCCTTGTGGACAGCCCTTCGTCAGCCGTTTCGTAAAAGTTGAACGTGAAACGTACGCAAAATAAGTTATCGATCTGTTCGACAAATAGCTACGAATGACGCGCGTGGCGTCTGCAGGTACTCTCTTAACGACGAGAGCTTCGATTATAGAGGGCCACCATACGTTGTTGAACGCTCCAGAAATGTCTATAAAAATAACTAGTCTGTACTTGGAAACGTTCGATTGTACAATTGTCGTTAATCGACGGGCCGCGTCAGTCGTCGTTTTGCCAGGAACAAAACCATATTTACTAAGATGGAATAAAACGTTAAGCGGAATGTCGTCATGTATCTTTTTCAGAAATGTCCTTTCGAAAAGTTTACCTAGTTCAGATAACAAAGTTATCGGACGGTACGAGTTGGGGTTGGCAAGATCCTTCTTTCCAGGTTTGAGAATAGTGATTAGTTTACCAGCTTTCCATATGGTAGGAAAATAGCCAATTTTTATACAAGAGTTGAACAGGTCAACGATCGTTGATCAGAGAGAATCTAGACCAACCGTTTGCAAAACATTACAATGTATTCCGTCAAGTCCAGGAGCTTTATTTCTAGGAATTTTGCTAGCCACCGCGGCTAAATCGTCGCTAGTGACAACCCAGTCCTGTCGAGAATTACTTAGCAAAAGAGATCGGGATCTTATTGGGCATGATAGGCATTGTTCGTCGAGGTATCGTCGTCCGGGAATAATGTGGAAATTATTACTTTGATTGTGTCTAATTCTAAAATAGTGTATCTGTCGCCGTCTTTAAGCACGGTTGGATCGACAGGAACTTACGGAAGGATAACGTGTAAACTAACCCCCAAGGACTCGTTGCCAAGCTTTTTTCCACGAAACTTTGCCATGAAGGAATAGGATGCAATGTAGAAGCAGATCAGCAAGCAAAATTAGGTGCAGTAAAACCTTTTGTAGGGCCATCTTCCATGTATTGTTTTAGCCAAAGGGACTATCAGGAGGTTATCACCAACTGGGCCAACAAAAAAATCAACAGAACCTGGAATAAAATGCCGGGTCTAAAACATTCATAGAACAACAAAAAAAGGAGGAAGGAAGTTATAAAGTTAAGAAGAAGAGAATTAAAACTCCTCTGTGGTATACTAACAAGACACATCCATTGCAGATACCGCTTGAATAAGATGGGATTGGTGGGTGATGACACATGCAGGTACTGTGGTAAAGGGGTGGAGCGTATAGACCACATCATCATGTGGTGCCCAGCTTTGTGTCTAAAGAGACAAAAATATCTAGATTTCATCTTCATCTCGGAAGAAGAATTACTAAATCTTCGAACCAGGGGCCTGATCGAATTCGTCAAACACATAGATTTCTCCTGAGTCCAGCGAGAGGGGGGTACAAAAGCTCTAATCTGGTCGCGGTGCAGGAGGTTATCGTAACACTCACTCTACTTCTAATAATAGTAATAATGGTGTAATGCTGGAAGACTGGTGCGTGAGAATAAATGTAGAAGAAACGTTTTAGTGAGTAGGCGCGTTCGACACGAGTCCATGAGGATTTCTATTTCATTCTCTTTCGAATGAGACCAAACATTTTAAAATCAGAGTTTTTTGGGGTTTTTTCCGGCTCTCAAATTTGTAAACTTGATTTTTATAATAAATTTTGTAAACGCGATAAATAATTTGCCATAAGAGTCTAAACTAAGAATATTGGTAAGAATCGCTAGTAAGCAACAAGTTTTATTAAAAGTTAGTCGCCAAACCGTCACATTAAAAAAAAATGTTTTATTACAATTTTATTTTTAGAACGCATTAATCGTTATTCTTAAAATTGTCCTTAACAACAGCGCCATGGGAACTGTTACATGTACCAAAATTCTCTATCTAAATCTCTCTAAACCTGTTTTATACCAGATTAAAATATACCCACAATTTGTTGATAAGCACCAACTTGCTAAAGATCAAAAGGACAAAAAGCTTGAATCATAATTAATTGAAACAGAACAACATTTTTCCATAATTAAAGTTATTAATGCAATTTAGGGTAACAAAAACTTTCGATTGCCAATAATATTACTACTGACATAAACCTGTTGATCCTAAAAATCAAACAGCCTCACTTAGAACCTTAGAAAAACCCTCAAGTTCATAACAATAGAATAATAGTTCGAAGATTATTCAGCATCTAAACTTTCGATTTTTGTACGATTTGAGGTTTAGTACATAACTGCATTTTCCCTAAATCAATTTCTTAATAACCAGTTGGTACCTTAAATCAATTAAAATTTAAAAAAAAGACACTACTATATAAAATTTGGATTTAACAGCTTACTAAATCCAACTAGTTAACAAATTCATAGGTAAAATTATTTGAATACACACCGTATACAACATCCGACGTATTCAAATTAGTTTTTTTTCGTAAAATAAACACGTTTTCCGTGTATATTTTTAACACCAAGGGCGTATAACGTAAATATTGTGGTTTCAAGGATCTTGACTGCTATTACAACGGCACTTATAAATTATACCAAATTCATTGTGAAAAAGTTTTGGCAGCCCAAATAAAATTTATATTTAAATTTTAAAAAGCGGTCAAATTTTCTAAGCTTACCTATTGCTTAATTGTGCGTCTCCACTTCTATTCGTATAATTGACTAAAGCATTAAAAGACTGATTAATCCATTGCCAAAACACAACAGCCGGCGTGCTTTTATAGAATGTCATCATTCCACCTGTGATAAGCATGTTCATCGGCACCTGTGCAGACATTCTTCCAATAATATTCATTTTTTCTCCTGTATCTGGATGGAAAGCCGAATCGTATAAAATTTTGGCCGACCACAAATCGTCGACCGTAAATCCATCGGGCAGTGGTTCTTTGAGTCTGAAACGCCAGAATATTTGAACTGGTTTTTTGGGACAAAACGTATTTTTACCTGTGTTTGGTAACAATACTTCTGGCGTTTTCTAAAGCGTTTGATGTTGCAAACACATTTAAAGGATTTGTAACTTGTAAAAAGTGTTTTGCTCTACCCACGTAAGTACTTTGATCATATCGTGGTTTACTGATATCAATTTCTAACAACGATTTTGGACTTGCACTCATTTTTTTTGGGTTTATTACCACGCCGATGATATAACACTGAGAGACGAGTTTTATTAAATGTTTTAATACGTTAAATTGATAGTCACGCTATTATTAAAACATGATAATTAAAATGAAAACTGTTGTTAAGCTACGGACACAAGAAACACTGACTCACTTTTGGTTTTACTACCGTTAACCTTGACTTCACCAGCTCGTTATTGATAGGCGCCGATTGAATATTAATTTATTCAATACGAGAGTTTGAACCAGATTCTATAAATACGAACGATAGTAAATTTATTTTGAAAATGAATAAGAAAATCGATGTCGACAAATTTTACCGGTTGCGTTTCAGCGTATTAAGCGCCGACGCGGTTCTATCGATAAACTTTCACCTTTCCCTAAAAAATTCATTTACAAACTTAATATTTGATTCAGTTATCTCTGTATAAAGACTTACGTAATTACGTGTTTTACAGATTACGCCGTTATTTAAATATGTTTTCCTCAAATATCCTTGAGTTGCGTACTTACATATAGTACACCTTACGATTACACTAGATAAAGATAAAAATCGTATTAGTTGCAGATAAAAAATCATTATTTAGTATTAGTCATGTGGTGTTAAGTGCACACAAGCCTAATGCATGTTTTGGTTGGTTTTCCAATAAAGGTGTGTTTTGATACGAGGTGCTTTTGAAAAGTTTATTGGTTGTGCATGTAGATTACAAACATCCATTTGAATGTTTTTTGACATGTTACTCTATTGCCTTTATAAATAAGCAATTGTAATAAAGGGTTATAATTATAAATGGTACAAATTAATGACAAAATTATTAATTTTGACTGAACCATTCATGCACTAAATGACCCTTAATTCGACCAATCACGTCAGTTAGTAATGAACAAATTTTGAAGCTGAAGTGAATATATATAGTATATGCCGCTCGCCTATTAAAATGCATTTCTTTTATAATCCTTACTACATATATTTAATTTTTTATTACATAAAAGCACTATAGTCTTTACCTTTAAGATGAAACATATCGGATTAAAAGCCTACCAGAAAAGAAAACATAATATAGATGTTTCTATCTTTGTCACGTATCTACAATACAAACCGCGCGTGACAAATATTCTACTTTTCATGAAGGAGTGCGCGAGATTTGTTGTTCAATAGTAGAAAAAATAATACATGGTGTCCTTTTTAAATAGAATAAGCAAACCGGCAGAGGTTCTAAACAATTTACTGAAAATTTTTATGTAGTAAACAAAACGCTTTTGTAAACTTAATTTTTGGTTTTACTTACTAGATTTTTAAATAATATTTAAAAAATTATTAATACCGTAGGATGGGGTAACTTTGGGACACTTTTCAAAGTTTTACGCTGTTTCTTTTTTTATTTTTTAAGTTAGGTTACTGAAAAAATTATTAATATGTAAAGCCTGTCTTCCTCTAACAAAATATAATAAGACAATAACTCTAGGAACAAGGGTATTTTATTAAAAAATATTTTAAACTGTCCCAATCTTACCCCACTAATTGGGGTAAAATTGGGACAGTGCATTATTTCCATTAGAAATAGCAAGAAACATGACTTTGTACCGATATTACCCCACAATATTGTATAAGTGCATTATCTACCTAAGAAAAGACAAGGTAAATGAGTGTGTACCAATTGCAACGCATAATATTATATGTAAACAATGAAGTTATTGTACATGTACACATAGATTGCAAATAATTACTTTTTAATACTATTAGGCTTTGGATCTTTACTGAACATACAAAATATTATTTACACACTTCATAAAAGTTAGTTTTTGTCAGCTGAAGCCAAGAGATCACTGTACACTTAAAGCTCTTTAACTTTGAAAATTTCTCGCCGACCAATTTGTTCCGGTTCATCAATTTTCTGAACAATTTCGTCTTTTGAGTAATGAATTTCATCCGGAGTTGAAGGCCATTTCCAATTCGACGCTGATTTCTTCATAGCCGATATTAATACTTCGCCGTCATCTTCGAGATGAACAATTCGTCCAGGATATAATTCACATTCATATCTGACAAGAACAAAGTCATCCACTTTTAGATGTTGAAGAAAATCTGATGTTTGTACATCTGGAATGGATGGGGTTAATGGATTTTCCAAATCACTAAATGTTTCCAAGTCTTCTGAGTCTTGAAGAGAAAACCTGTCATCTTCTTCCTCGCTACTGCTATCAGTGTCTCTCCTTTTCCGTTTTCTTTGGAGTGTTTTTAAATCTGGTCGTCCTGTTTTGCTACACTGTCGAGCTTTCACTCCAGTTGAAGTGGATGGTTGGTCTTGGTCATCATCGATGGGTAACTGTTCTGTTGGCAAGGCTGCTTTAAATTCTTCTAAAGAGATACTTTTTCCAGGGGGGACATTTAGTTTTTTCTTCCTCTGCACTCTTCGACATTCGGTAGCCTCCTGACGCTTCTTCGAAATTTGTTCTAGAAAGCTTTCACCAATCAGAGAAGAAATGGAGGTGTCCAAGCTTCCTAATGGTAACCTCTTCAGAACTGGCTGCCTGTCGGTGGGAAAAATCCCTGACTTGCGAAAGCCGGCAATAAGATTGTCTAGGCCTTTAATGATAGCGTTCCATAGAGATTTCAATAGAGTGGGGAATTGGTCTTTTGGTACTGATGTACAACGACTTCCTGCTGCTGTCTCCTTCCAGTCCTTTAATATCTTTCGCCAAACCACCTTCATTGGACGAAAGAATGCAACATCTAATGGTTGTAAAAGATGGGTCGCATTTGGTGGCAACGCAATGAACTTTATGTTATTCTTCTCACATTGTTTGATGACCTCTATATTTATATGTGAACTGAGGTTGTCGCCAATAATAGCCTTTGGCCCTTTTTGCTTCTTGAGGATTGGTAGCATTAATGATACAAACCAATCCTCAAAAGAGTTGCTATCAAACCAGCCAGATTTTGTTCGGTTATACAGAGTGTCAGGGGGGCCGTTCTCAGTCCAGGTAGACCATATTTTTTCTGCTTTATAGTTCACATAAGGTGGAGCTACTGTTCCGGCAGCATTGCCACATACCATAATAGATGTACAAGCTTTCGATGAGTTTTGTATTCTCTCAGGATATTTAGTTTCTCTTTTGGTGATTATTTTTGCAGCACCAGGCTCATCAACGAGGTTTGTTTCGTCGTAATTCCAAATATTTTCCTTTGGAATTCTTTCGAGTTCTCTCTCTAAGAAATATTTTTAGCGGTTCTTTGTGTCAAGATAGCTTTGTGTCGCTTCATGAAGGAATCTGTCCAATCGTTTCCCGGTAAGTTCTTTTGGAAACGTGTTTCGTTTCTTCCAATTCTATCTAGATACGATTTTACAACACAACGTAAATCAAAGATGTTCACTGGAAATCCATAGTTTAATACGGCAACAATGTGCACCACAAACTGCTCCTCTTCTTGTGCCGAAAAGACTGTAGCCCGACCTACGGGTTTGGTATGTTTTTCCTGGGATTTCAGATGTAGTGTATTTTTTGGTATTTTATACTTGGAGGCTGCATTTCGGATCGACAGTGTCTTGTTCTTTATTGCTAGTAAAGCCTCTTGTAAATTTTCTTCAGTGTAATTTCTGTAGGGCCGTGTGCCAAGAGCTCTTTTATAATTTCTAGGCATTTTATTGTCCAATGCAATGCTGAAAAAAAAAACCAATATTGTAAAAAAAAACCAGTATACAAACTTTGGGGCTGTCCCAAAATTACCCCGTAAAGAGCTGAAAATTTACAGTTTATAGGTTATATAAAACAAAATACTTTAATAACATTGTTAATTCTATATAAGATACTTAAGAAGATGTTTGGTATTGTGTATACATACTTGAAAGTGATCTGAAGTTCACAGTTCTTGAGGCAGAAGAGAAAGTTTCATCAAAACAAGAATTTTGTGAAAAACAATGACAAGAAATAAAACTTGGCTGTCACAACGTGGTAGTAAACTGGTTCTGAAAACTGCCGCCAGGTAGCGGCACGGTACAGGATTAAACAAAGAACGCGTTTGCAGATTGAACCTACGCAGTGTGTCTCTCAGGGAATCCTGCAAACTAACATTAACCCGTTGTCCCAATATTACCCACCCAGTCCCAAAGTTACCCCATCCTACGGTAATAGTTTTTAAATGTAAGTTTATTTTTAATCCTAATTTATACGTATATACTAAGTTGTAACATACAAAAACTTTTTTTGTTTAAATTTTTTATTTGGAGCCCCAGTTTATAGTTAGTGGCGTTTTTTTATTTTTCGAAAGATCGCCATTACTCCTTTATTTTAGGGATTATTTAAAAAATACAAAAACTTTAAGCATTTGATTTTGGTTCTCTAAAACATTTGTATTTACAATTAATTTCTATTTTATCAAATAACAAAATGACGACTGATCAAAAACTTTAAAACAAAATATTTTAAAAACCACTTGATCGATTTTTGTAAATAAAACAATTATAAAATCGTTAAACTATCTACTATAACATTTGTCTATAACAGATCTGTTCAAAAAAAGTTTTTATTTAAATTGAATTGCAAGAGAAATTTTAACAAACTGCAACAATAATTTAAAAATGTACACGTAACTAATTAAATCTAACAATATTTAAGAAAAACACACTAATTTATAAATTACAATCACTCAAAAAATAATGTCCGCGAATAACTTCTGCTTATCTAGCATTGATACTTGATAAAGACACGTACGCTTGAAATCTGTTATATTTATCTCTAACACACGCGTTAATCGCTTATTTATTTAATTAGTACTTGCGACTTTGAAAAAAACTGACCTATCATTGCTTTAACCAGTTTTTATATATTTCTGCTTCTCGAGAATTTTCTATATCTTTCGGTGAACGTTCTGGAAATCGATAAAAACTTAGTGAAGCCTCTCAAACTTGACAATAATTTCTCGAACGTTTCACTGTCCCCTTTTTAGGACTGTTCTGTCCCAGAACAGGAAACTGGATGCGACAATGGCAGAAAGGATTGTGGCGATAGCAACAGCTCTTTCCAGGCAACTTCTTTAAGCATAAAAGTAGCAGTCAATAGACTTTTCCTGACTCAGTATTTTACTTGGCTGGTAACTGCAGACCAACACTTCAACGCCTGTTCTACGGAAGACAACCTCCAACATATTTCGAACTGTCCTCCAATTCAATTGATCTAAGCCACAACCAAGCTTGGGTACTGCCAATTTCTTAATATTGTGAAACTCAGTTTCTCTCTTGAGATCCCATAATGCTTGTACTTCTTGGTGACCAGGTAGAAAACGAAGTGTCGTTCACCACGTAGTTTTAAAACTTTTCCGACCGCCGATTTCTGTCTTTGTAGTTCCTCTAGCCGTCTAAACTTATTTTTAAATAATGTACGATGGCGAAATCTTTTCGTGTTTGGAACAAGTCTTGTTGTTTCTTGTTTGTAACTCCGTTACTAGCCTGGTACGCTGGTTTTTTCGTAACAACAAAAAGAAGACGACGGTTAACACAGTTGTTCCCGGAGATGGGGTCGTGATGATCGATTATAAACTAAATCTAAAAAGCCGTCAAAACGATGAAAGACTAAATTAGGAAAACACCGTTTAAATCCACCCGTAGCTGAAAAAGAACAAATAACAAGACCGAAGTGATAACACAGAATATAAATGTATTTTATCACAGGCAGTAGCTCAAAGAAGACGAAGAAAGTACATAAGTATGATTATATAAATTTTCCAAACATTAGTACATGGGTTGATATCACACACTAATTATAAGTCACGCCCTCGATTGGGCAACACGTCGTAAAGCAAAGTGGCCTAGTCGGTCCATCTTTTACACTTAAAGAAGGAGTGACTTTACATTCTTTAACTAAATTACAAAAGTACGAAAATCGAAGATCTAGAAAATCAAAGCGCACCAGATAATAATATGAGACAACAAAAAAATTTTAACATTAATTGTGATTACAACCTAGTATGTACGTATGGTCGACTGACCACCAAACTATTAAGACTTAAGAAGTAAAAATGTAATACTTACAGTTATGTTTTATCCAGTAGGAGATTAGCTAATTCTGTAGCAGTATTACCTAACACTCAATTGAAATCTAACACAAAAAAAACCAACATACGGCGTTATCACAAGTAAATCCTGTTTTTAATTTACATGCTCACTAAAAATAAGCATATGCGCAGAGCTTTCTTCTAATTAACTTCACTGACCTTACTGACGCAGAATACCAAGTAAACGAAAAAAAAAGAAGAATAGGAAAGAAAAAAATTTAGACCACGGTCAAAGACAACGCTCTAAAATCTTCTGAAACCCCAATCCAGTGATACAAATCCAACCCTAAATATGTCCCAAAACATCAGAAGTAGAAAGAAAATCCCAAGTAACACTAATTCTTGAATTGTGATATGTGGATCTGAAAAAAAATCAAAAAGAAAAACTAAGACAGTTGTGGTCAAAAACACACCAACGAGAAAACCGACGAGAAGCAGTAACTTTAGACACTAAACCTAAGTACCAAGGATCAGTAGTAGGCTTAATAATCCTAACAACTGAAAAGAAATTAGAAGGAAAAGAAAGAAGAGAATGAACAGTACGCAAAAGCTTATCACCTTGAGAACGACAATGAACACAAGTATTCAAAGTAGAAGTAGATACAGAGGAAGAAAGTGTAGAAGCATTAAGAGAGCAAATAGCAGGAATAGCAGAAGAAACGGAAGTAGAAATCTTACTAGCAAAGACTACAAATAGCTCTTGAACTATTCTAGAACCTCCGTATAAACTCCTTAGACTTGATTTCTGGTTCTGCTAGTTATTACTTTGGTTCGGACCTAAACTTGCGTAATGTGGTTATCGCCAGCAAACGGGGCTAACCGATCGATGTGGACCACTTTTGGTCTGGGTGGTTTTCGGATGCGATATATGCCGTCATTAATACGCTGCACGACTTCATAAGGGCCTTCACATTGTCTCTGCAGCTTCGGCGACAAACCATGTCTTCTTTGGGGATTATACAACCACACCATGTCCCCAGGTTAAAACTTACCATTTTGTGCATTCACGTCATATCTGATATTCATTATGTCGCTGGCAATTTGTGTCTTTTTACGGACTGCCTCATGTACTTTGTCTATCCTCTTGATCAGCTTGCTGACGTATCCTTCCTTGAACGGATGGTCGGTATGCCATTACGAAAAGGTGCAAGTATTGATCCCAGTCTCTTTGTTGTTCAGGCAATACATTGGCTAAGTATTTTCCCATTGTTTGATTCATCCCCTCAACCATGCCATCAGATTGGAGATGGAGAGGCGGAGTGTAATTCCAACGGAACTCCAAACCGGCAGAAAAACTCTCCTCCGCCCATTTCGTGAAATAATCCATCACCACCAAGACGTATTTGTTTTCCGAATCAGATCCTGGGAGCGGCCGGCGATGTCAATCGCTACTCTTTCTAAAGGGCTTCCATCCATGACGTAATCTTTGCAGTTCGCCCAGTAGAATCTTTCTCGAACTTTTCCTACTGTCTTCTTTATGCCAAAGTGTCCTCCTGATGTACCATCGTAGAGATGCTTTAACACTTGTGACATCCGGCTCTTTGCTACTACCAACTGTAGTTTTTCCGTGATCGCTTAAAGAGATCGTCTTCTACTATCGCGACGCAACTGCTCAGGTTTCCACTGGTCGTCAACCATAGTAGTTCTACGGAAGCATCCGACTTTTTCTTCAAGTCGCGAACAATGACTGCAGTTCGCCGGGCATGGTTTTCTGGATAAAGCATCAGCGTTCCGATGACTGCTTCCGTTGTCTGTGTCGTAGTCATACTCTTGCAGTCTCTCGATCCATCTTACTACTTATATCTTTCGTGGTACGGATCTGCAATAGCCATTTTAAAGCGGCGTAGTCTCTCCTAAATTTTCGTTCATACAAATATTTGTAGAAGTGTTCTATATATACGTGACGACTGCTAACAGCTTTACTAAAAGACACGATGACTTTTTCTTGTTCATGTTCGCGCCTATAGCCAGATTGCTTGCTTTGGCATCCATAATAAACTTTCCCTTTTCTCTTGGATAACCTAAAATCGGCGAAGTGACTAGAACCTGTTTTATTTAATGGAAAGCATTTTCGCTGTCTTTATTTTATCTAAATTCTGCTCTTTTTTCGTTCAATTTCGTCAAAGGTTTGGCAATATTGGCAAATCCGTGTACAAATCGTCTATAATAGGTGCACAACCCAAGGAAACTTCGGACCTGATGTTTGTTAATTGATGTTGACCATGCTCGGATTTTGTCTAGGTCAGCCTAATTTCTAGACACGACGTGGCCAAGGATAACCATTCCCAGGATAACTTCTTTCTTAAATAAATAGCACTTCTTTGAGCTCAATTTTAGATTTGCCCCACGTAGTCGTTGAAACACTTCTTTTAGGTTGTTTAAATGTTCTTCCAACCACGATCACGTAGTCCAGGTAAACCAACCACGCCTTCCAAGACAGTGGGCACAAGATGATCTCCATCAAACGCTCAAACGTTGCAGGAGCGTTACACAAGCCGAAGGTCATCACAGTAAACTGCCACAAACCAGTTCCAATCGTAAAAGCTGTTTTTTCACGATCTTTGGGATCTAACGTGGAAAACCACTAAGATCCTGACAGGAGTCTAACGTATCGTCAATTCCCGGTAAAGGGTAGCTGCCCTTTTTGGTCATGTCATTTAGCTGTTGTGAACACTTCTTGGACACTTCTTCGGCGACCTATTTTCCTTAGAATTCACGCATCTCACAATTTGAGATACTGGCGTCCATTGGTTTAATACGGTCTTCTTTTTCAACGTTACTGGATCTGAGTTGACATTCAAGATACTTACTGGCATCGTGTTTTTAACTCGTGCTAAAGTTCTGCCAACGAGTAGTCTTTTTTCAATTAAGTCGACCTCTACTGGTTCAATTGCGCGAATGTAGCCTTCCCGGAGATTTGCATCCAGGCGTGCCATCACTACACTTTCAGTCCTTGCAGGCAAAGTCACGTCTTCACTCAATAAGACTGGCACGGCTGCCTTCTCTGATGAATGAAAAGGAATTTCTTCATTATCGATCTTCAAGACATCGTTCTTCATATCCAAATGAAACCCATACTTTATGACGTCCATTCTCAGAATAACTTCTTCTGTCATGTCGGTTACCAGTACTTGATGGTCGAGTACTCTATTTTCCAAACCCATGGTCACTTGTATTTGTCTGTAAGTGGCTAATTTCTCTCCCGTCGCCGTTCGTAGTCGTACTGTTACTGGTGATGTCTTCTAGTTTTTCTGTAATATGTCAGGACGAATGATGGTCTTTGTCGCTCCCGTGTCAAACAGTAACTGAAAACTTCTTTCATTGATCTTGTCATCGAGATAAATACTGTGCAATTTTTTTATACTCGATGCGATTTGAATGGTAATGTACGGAACATGACTAGATGAGATCAACTTTTGTTTCTTTTGGTCAACTCGTTCCAAACTTTTTAGCGCTCTTCTTGTCAATTTCTTGTCGACGTACGTGGCACGTTTTACCGTTCAAAGTCGTCAGTGTCTGCGCGGGTACTTTGGCAGCACAGCGAAGTTTATGACCGTCTTGTTGCGATGCTTGTTTTGCAACCTTCAAACTCCAAGACATGCACTAAAGCGTCATCCAACGTCTTCAGTCGAGCTAACCGGAGAGTCTGCTGCGTTTCGTTGTCTCGGAAGCCATTTACAAAAATTTGAATAGCCAATTGCTCCAAGAAGGTATCTGGTGCTGTAGGATACGAAAACCGTGTTAAAGTGGCGATGTCAGCCTCAAACTCTTGAAGGTTGGTTGATCATGGAACTATACTATCAAAATTTGAAAGTAAAATTGTTATTGGTTTCTTCAAACTGGTCTCATGGCAATTCATTTGGTTCATTCTTTTTTCAAACAGTTTCTTTTTTAATTACTCCTCTATTGTTTCTACTTTGTTTTCTAGAACTTCGCATATTTCTTCTCTTAAATTTAGCATATCTGCTTGATTTTCCTCTTGAAAATTTTAATTTGGTTTCCTACACTAATTTGTATTTGTCCCTCAATCGTCTTTATTTGATTTTCAATGTTCGTTTGTATTTCTTCTTTTAAATTTCTAGAATTTTTCTTCATTTTCTGAAAAAGTTTGAACACTTTTTCTTACACTTTTTTAGAATTTACTTTTATTTTCTAAAAATTTTCAAACAGTTTTTCTTCCATTTTTTTATGAATTTTCGGACCACTTTTTATTGATTCGAGAAATTCAAATAGTTTCGCATCTATTTTCGTTTCATAACGAGTTACCGGCAAAAGTTATAACACGGATAAAAAATTTAACGACACTAAATCTTAATAATGTCCGATTCTTTATTATATGAACAAACACACGCGATTACGTATTAATCACACAACGTTTCTATTAAGGGAGCGATACTAAATTACTTATACCTATTTACACTAAAACCGCGATAGCACACGTGACACCACTTCTTACAAATTTTAAAACTAATTTATTCATAAACTGAATATTTACACGATTTAACTACTTTTAACGAACACTTATAAAATGCAACGGTATTTAAGAAAAACCACTTTCACTGGCACCCGCGTTCGACACTTAATTTATTTAAATCGACAAAGTCTTCTTTCGATTAAAATTTAAAAAACTGACCCCAACTTCTTATACTCTTCCATTATCGGAATTCAGAACATTCCATTCTTTTCGATAAACGTTTCATTGCCCCTTTCTTAAAACTGTTTTGTCCCAAAACAGGAAACTTGATGCAGCACCGGTAATAAGAGCCATGGCGATAGCAACATCAGTTCTCTCCGTTTCGGCAAATTTTCCAAATACTTCGGGAACGTTTCAATATTTTGTGTAAAAATAAAATGCAGCAAATATCTTTTTTGGCACAAAATCATTTCGCTGTTAAGTCTTTATAAGTGTGTTAGCAATTATGCAAAAATTTATTATAAATGCTTTTCTTTGACATTTCGATGAAAAAAATATATTAAAAGAACAACTACTTAAAATGTGATTAAAAGTTAACAACAATGTGATTAACAAGTTGTTACATAGGTGTAATATAAAATGTGTTCAAAAAATAGCTTTAATTAAATTTATAATGCACTGTTGCAGTAGCGTACTGAGCACTGTTCCGTGGAACAATTGCAATTACGGTTCCAAATCATTCAAAGTTAAGAATATATTGATTTTTTAGTTTTTGCGGATAAAGGTCAACTTCTGTTATTGTCAATGTTGATTATTTATCCATAAATTTCTGACTATGGACTGTGGACATAAATAGCATTAATATTTCAGTTAAATTAACTATTATATTAAATCTGATGTCATACTTACATGGCCGTTTTCGGTTACCCGAGAACATATTTTATACTTATCTGTTGGAGTACGTGTTTCGGTCTCCTAGACCTACGCACGATCCTCGAGTCGTATCTCTATAATTTTCCGACTTCCTCGTTAGAATGCGTCGGTATTTCTTCGGCCATCTTATGTGCCGTCTCGCGGAGTAGCTCCTTTATGCTAGACATCTGTAAATCCCGGTGAAACTGGTTGTTTCTAACGAACCACGGTGTGTTGGCGACAAGACGTAACGCCTTGTTTTGCGTTCGCTGGAGCTTCTCTTTTGCCGCGTGAGTCCACTTGTAGAGTAGCAGCTTGTTGTCCATGGATAGGATGCTATTTCTCCCCATAATCGGATACAGCTTGGACATTACTGCGGATGCTCTAGCTGCTACGTTGTGAAGATGTTTTTTCCACGATAAGCGTCTGTCGAGAACGAGGTCTAGGTACTTTGCTTCGTTCTTTCACGGTATGTCGGCACCTCTTAGGTTGACTCGAGGTCCTGGTATGATTCCCCTGCGGCGCGTTAATTGTGATCCTCCAGTCGGCGTACCGACTCGACAGGTGATACATGGCGACCTGCAACCGGTCGACGATGTGTTTGAGGGATTTCGAGCTTCGAGCGTGAAGACGCTATACAGCAGAGAACCCAGGACTGACCCTTGTGGGACCCCGGCTTGAATTCTTCTCGAGCCAGACTTGGGCGTGTTTAACTTCACTCTGCACCGTCTGTTGTGAGATTCTGTTGTAGTACAGTTTCAGTAGAAGTCCCTGATGCCATACCTTATCGAACACCTTTTGAATGTCGAGAAAAACCACACAAGTGTGGATTTTCCTTTCGAATCTTCTCGCCAACACGCAAAGCCTGGTGCGTCGTCGAATGTGATTGTCAAAAGCCAAACTGTTCCTTGGAAATCACCTCGTTGGCGTAGACTTTTTTGTGCAATCTAATTGCAATTACTCGCTCTAACAACTTGCCCAACGTCGACAGAGGCTTTAAAAATTGCGGTGAGAATGGCCACACCCTTCGGTGGAAAGAGTCGAATCGCTCGGTTGCTGATGCTGTCTGGTCCGGGTGATTTCCTTTTTTTAAATCTGGAAATAATCTGTTTTACTTCTTTCGGCGTCGTATGTTTGATTGGCGTGGTAGAAGCATCTGATAATCAATTCCAAACTAGTCTATTGACGCGTTAAATCCTTGCCGGTTTGATGTTTTCGTGCGTGAGTCTGAACTGTTCCTGCAGCGTGTCTGCGAACAGTTCTGCCTTGTCGTCGTTCGAGTTTGCAATTCCATTGGGTCCTCGCAGTGGAGGGATCCTTGGCGCGCCGGAGTTTGTCAACGCCTTTACCATCTTCCAAGCGCTGCCGTCCTCGAGGTTTAGCGACTCGAGCTTCGCTTTCCATGTTCTGTTTCGATGCCGAGCAATCTCAGTCTTTGTTTCGAACTGCATCCTGTTTAGAATCCTGTAGTCTTCAGGGTTCCTGGTGCGTTGCCATCTGCGACGCTGTCGATTTTTGGCGTGGATCATCTCCCTAATACCTAGCGGTAGTTTGTGCAGGTCGGTGCTGTCCTTTGTGGCGGTTTTCGATGCGGCTTCAACGGCGCTTTGAATGGCTAGAGTCAGATCGCTTACGGTTTGTTCCAGTTGTGCTTCGCTAGCAATTATTGGAACCTTAGGCAACAAACGCTCGATCTCTATCTCGTAGGCTGGCCATACGATGAAGTTGTACTCTTCGGGTTGAATGACAGTCGGTTCGCCAAGTTGCACCAACACAGGGTTGTGACCCGAACTCTTGCACCGTCCACAGCTCGTAGTTTAGTCTGCAATTCTGCATAACTACGATGTTCAGTACGTCCGGTCTTTGGTTTACTTGAGTGTGATGGTAAGTTGGCTACCGTACCGTAATTAAACAAAGCCATTCCGTTTGGGTTAGTGCGTAGACTGTTCCAAGATGGATGTTTCACATTGAGGTCTCCACCGATGATCGTTGCGATATTTGTGTCGAAATCCACTTCACGTAACGGGCTTCCTGGTGGATTGTAGGACGACTTCTCCCGCCGATGCTGTTTGCGTTTGGTTTGAAAAGTGTGTTATTCATACTTAGCACTTCTATGTTTTCATAAACTCCACGAACTTCAGGTACATTGCAAAATCCGGTTCATCTTATGTTATTTGCGCGGCTGTTGCGGTTACTGCCGCTGGTATTGGTGCCGAGATAGCTTGCAAAGCAGTAGCTCTAACGAAGCTAATTCCTTGTTTTACTTGTTTTAGTGGGGCTGCTGACCTGTGTTTCGGGTGCGCCGAGCATTCCATGTAGTTGGCCGGATGTGCTTCCTTGCAGTTGCAGCACGTTGTCGGGCCGTCTTCGCGCGTGTTTTTGCAGACGGCTGTGAAATGTTCTTGTCCACATTTCACACATCTCGGAATTGCCCTGCAGCAATTTTGGGCGTGGCCGAAACGTTGGCACCTGTGGCATTGGCTAAAGCCGGTCTTCTTGCTCGGGGATTCAATTTAGACACGTAAATTCCTTACATAACGTTCGTTAAAAATATTTTTGGATGTGTCGGTATTTGGTAGGTGCATCATAACAATCGGTAAGGGGACTTTACTTCTGGATGCTTTCATACGCGTGACGCTGATGTCGTCGTATCCCGGGCGTTTGAGGTAGTCTTCTACTTCTTTTTCGGATCCTTCTCTGGCTGGAATCTCTCGGATAATTACCTTTAAGGGTTTTTCCGATTGGAGCATGTACGTTGGAATTCGTGTTGATGGCGCTTCCAATAATCGGGTGGCTAGTCTAAAGTCTTGCGTCGTCTTCATATAGAAGATCACGCCCCCTCTCGTGGTCTTTGAGTATTCAATTCCTACGTTGACTTCACGTAGAATCAACATGAACCTGTAATCTTGCTGGTTGCGCAGGATTATAGACCTTGCGGGTACCGGGTTTGGTGTTTGTCGCTTGCACGAGGATGTAGCGTCGTATTCGCTTTCAGACTGTTTTCGCCCCTTGCGGTCGTAAAACCGGCGTCTTCATCGATAGCTTGGCTGGTTGTTTCTGTTTCCATAAGCACCTCTGTCGGTTGGACGGCGAGAGACGTTGACGGGGTAGCTTCCGGTTCATTTACATTAACTGTTTCTATTGGGGTTAAAATTTCAAGCATAGAAGGCTCATTGACAATTTTAACCGAAGCTCTTTGGGCATGCTTCTTCTTTTTCTTTTTGAGCAAAAGAAGAGGGACGATATCAGTGGGCGTAGCTTTAGAAATACGCGTTTCTATTCGCAGCGTCTTTCACTCGAAGACCCACTTAGGCATTTTCGACTGATCGGCCAGCATCCTTGATTGGTCGGCAAGCATCTTAGCTTGATCGGCGAGAGCCTTGTTCTGCTCTAGTATCTTCGCCTTTAGCTGTCTGTTTTCCTCGAACAGTTCTTCAGGGGAATCTATCTTCGTCGAATTTTGTACGTCGTCCATGTCCATTTTCATTGCCGTTTGTCTTTTAGTAATTTCTTCGAGTTAGAAGTGACTTTAAAGAGTCATCCGCACCTCCTACAATACCAAAAACCTAACGTCGCTAGGAGAAATTTCTTGAACAGCATCGCTTACGGCAACGAATGATTGCCTATCGCCCTCGCTAAAAAGCCTGTTTTACACCGCTAACTATTTTAATCGAACTAATAAAGGTGGCCTGTTTTTTTTGGTGGAGTGTACATTGTAAATTTGATAATTATCTGCTTTTATCTTTTAAAAAATTGCCTAAAAATGCCAAAATCATGTACCTGAAAGTTTTTCTAGTTGGAAAACTTTAAGAAATTGATTCAGTAAACGCACGTTTATATGCAGAGGTAAAAAAATGTTTTTTTTCTCGGCCACTATCGAATGTAGTATGATAAGAAAGTTCTCATACCGATCCAATAAAATTGCTATGGCTATTAAAACTGTCAAATACAAACACGACGTCCTAATCTTGACATTTTTATATGAATTATATCTGAATAGACCTACACAAATAATTTATACTTTTTTTTTATTCTAATAATTGCAGACTATAAATATACATGTTAATACAACGTAATAAAAATGCCTTTTCTTCAAATGTCAATAGAAATTATTAAAAATTGTTTACGTTTCATCTCATCGCATTTAGCTTCTATCCGTAGTCTGTTAGAATAATTCGATACTCGCGGTTATTCACACTCGCGCTCTGTATTTTCTTCTCGTAACGCAGTTTGATTCAAACCTTGTTACGGAAAATACTTCTGTGTGGAAAACTGGTTGATGTAGAATATTTAGATCACCAGGTTTAAGGTTTGACGACCAATTCGACTGCACGTAATATGCTTCTTACAACCTCTGCTGACCAGAACAAAATTTTATTTATTTAAATAAAGAACACATGTATAACACGGTAATTTTTTTAATAAATAAATAAATCTTGTTACACACTATCTAAATACAATGATTGGTTGAAATAAGAAATTTAATACGAATTTTACTCCTAAATAAAAACCGCTTAATACGTTTTGAATACTAACTCCTTTATGCGAATCCAATTTAATTTCGGTCAATTTAGGATTGTGGCAAGCAACGCATTGTATGTGCTGCAAGGATACATGCGGCGTCAAACCACCCAAAATTCCATTATCCTCAGGTGAATCGGCGTTGATTAATAACCCTTTAAATTTAATGTGGTCGTTCGGTTTCAATCCCAAAGTGAAGTTTTTGAAATAATGATTCACGTCCAAAACAACTTCCGCAGATTTACCCCATATTCCGGATTGCATACGAACTAGAATTTCAAATTGATATGTGTTGAATTTCTCCAAGCTGCAACGTTTCGTCGATTTAATGGCGTCGTAAAACATAAGACAATCGTCGGCTAATATATCTGGGATTTTGTTACAATCGTGTTGTAACGGTTCGCCGTAGTAGCAATACAGGTATTGACTTAGAGCAGCAGGAAGGTGATCGAAAATTCTTTTGCGAAAATTCGATATGGATTTAATTTTAATTTCGTTGATGTAACCATTCCACTCGACCATTACGTCGACCAGTTTGGAGCAGCGCATTTGTGTGACGGCGACGTTGTCCGTTTCCCAAGCTGGTTCGTGACAAAAGTTTTGGTACTGGTCCCAAGATATGCTATTAACTCTATTATCTTCTACGTACGTGCTAATTGTGTAGTTGTTAATAGAGAAAGAATTGATCAGGATGAAGAACGTTGCAATTGCTGTTAGTACTTGTAAAAGCGCTATTTGTTGTTTGAAGCGTGTTCGTGCTAATAACCAACTTATACCTAAACCAACACTCGTGAACGATAAAAATATTGCGAGGCTATAATAGGATATGGACGTGACTACCCATTTCGTTAACGCGATTGATGGTAAAATAATTGTTGTCAAACCAACTAAGGGTAAAAACATAACGACGCCAACCAAAGCTAGAGTACCACGCATTAATCCAAAAGTAGTGGCCCCTTGGGAGTTTATTATAGCGATTTGTAACCAGCTTAATGTAACACAATGCGGAATAAGACATTTATACGTTCCCTTCCAGTTTTGACGAGATGCAATAACCACGAAGAGCAAAGGTATCAATACGTAAAAAATAACTCGAAAATTGATGCAAAATTCAATGCCATTTCCGATTACGTAACTAGCGAACGTGGGTATTTTAAGGTCAAGGAATCTCCAACCTTGTGTGACAACTGCATCGGTTTCGTATGGGTATTTAGCAAGGACATTTACAGCGAAGCTGAATAGTGTTAAGAAATCAGGCAAGGACTGTCCCCGCTCTTTAATCATGAAGCTGTGTAAAGTCATAAAGGTTAAACAAAAAGCAAAGATAGTTAACTCAGATTGGGGTATCCATTGGTCTGATATCACCGGGTAAATGATGAGGTTAACGATTAAGGCTATAAAAAAATGAGCGTAGGGCTTTAAATTGTTACGTATAAACTGATACTCAGCTTCAGCTGCATTCAGGCTTCCATCTGAATACGTCAAAAACAAAGTAGACCAATTTTGAAAATCCTGGTAATGGTGCTTACTTTGCAGTAATTGAAAAGTAGTGAGAGCCATTATGGAGAATGTAACATAATAAATGACCATTGGGATAAAATGCAACATGCTGCTTGAACTGACAAACGAATACAAACACATAATTAAGATCCATTGAATATCGCTTTGTATGCTAGGAATATAACTATAAAATGTGCGACAACCTAACATCCTGATTAGTTTGTAGTATAATATTTTACAAGCAAGGAACGGGTGCAGAATAGACCTATGAACTACGGGGATGTTATCCAAAGCATGTAGATTTGGGATTGATAGCGATAATCCCATGTGCATTAAAGGCAAATGACCGTGAGAATAATCAACTGCTGCAGAAACAAGATTTTCTTCAGTCAGTTTTTCGTTATGCTCATCTAATCTTTGACTCCAATCGATTTCTTCTTCAGATTCACTGCTGCATTCGTTATAGTTATTAAGTTCCCCATTTGAGGGTTCACCACTTGCGTTATGATCATAACAGTGTTGCTCAACAGATCTAGATTCTCCTTGTTCTTTATCAATTTCTAAAATACGACGTTGCAACTGTTGCGAAGTTACGTAATCCTCGCCATTCGATAAACTATAATAATGACAATTACAAACTTAAACTTGTTTAATGTAGAAATACCTTGCAAATAATTCCCGAGCTGCCTTTCTAGCTAATTTTTCACCTTGTGTCATATCAATACAAGACTTAACATCCATAAAATTATGTTCGGTTATACCTTTACCCGTTAAAAAACACTTTCTTAATAAATCAGTTGCTTCTGTATTACCCTGTTCTGATGATTTCATTAACCAATAAACACCTAACCGATCGTTCTCACGCTTATCGGCTTCTACATCTAAAAACTAGATTAACTATGATGAAAAAGTCAAGTCAACAATATTACCACATTGTTCCTCTAACAACTGCTTCGCAAGTACAACTTGAGATTCTGGACATCCATCGTTAGCTAATTGATTCCTCAGTCGTTTTAAAGATCCCCGAGGACCGTCTGCAAAGACAATTTTCAAGTAAATTTAAAGGCTAAATTGAAATTATGTTTTCACCGTGAATGGTCCATTGTTTTCGGCCAGATGTTGATTTTTTCGTGGGTACAACTCCAGCCATTGTAAAATTTTAAATACAAAAGTATGTAAACAAACCAAATGTCAGAAGTTGTCTTTAAGAAATTATTAAATAATCAAGCAACCAATAGGAACGCTTTAGGCATAGGCGTAGATTATTTCACATGCAGTGGTGTGCTATAAATTAGTGAATGAACAGTTTACGTTGTAATAGGTACGTTTTAGATACTTTTATTAACTATTTGTTTGAAAATTAAATTAAAATTATTTAAAATATATTATAGTAAGCAAAAAATGATTTCAATAAAATAATTTCTAATAAACAATATCACATAACATTTCTATAAAATTTATATTGCTTTGTAACGTTACATAACAACCAAGTGTTAACAGAGGTAATTCAGAAAGAACCATTACATCAACTTGATATCAAAATGTCCAGAACACCTTACTTTATTCATATTTAAATTTTATATCACATAATTACTTTAATGTGATGTTAACGTAAATATGATATAAAAATATTTATTAATAATACATATATCCGGAGGTAGGTAAAATAATTTTCAAAACTTATTTAAAATGCAAAATAGAAAATACATTTGATAAGTGTATTTAAAATACAAAATGTAAAATGGTTTCTATCAAACTATTTAAAATACAAAATAGAAAATGGATATTTTAAATAGATTTATAAATATTAAATAGTTTAAAACATCCAATGATTAACGTATTTGTTTCAAATACACTGATAACGTTACTATACCAAGAGGTTACTGTTTGGTTTACTCAGAAACAGTTTCTCAAATGCTTCATTCTTCATAAACTCGCATTTGGGTCTCATTATCATTCCCGCGTACGGTAATAACCTCTCAACGGGAGTTGAGAAAAAAAATAGGTTATTGAATTTTATAAATAAGTTCTTGACACCTTAATATTGATGCAAAATGATCAAATTTGAATAATTGTTTTGCACTAATTGCAGTTCCTGAAGCTGCAATTTGTTATTATTTCCTGATTGAGAAACGGGACTAGTACCATGAATGCTGGATTTACCACTAGGCCGGTAGGTTCAGGCCTACGCGGGGCACACAATGCTAGGGGGTGCTACCTATTAATTATTATACTAGCGATGTATATTAATATTTGATTCAATTATAAAGACTATTGCTTAAATTATGTTCAAACTGTCTTTTATATAATAAAAAGTTCATTGCCATCATAAGAATTCATTTTTTTTAAATTACCGATTTGACCACCTTTCTTGTCATTTAACCAAAATTCTTCAGTTTAGGCTAAGAGCGTCCACGCTTTAAATACGACCCTGAGTACTATTCTCATCAAATAGGAAGTGTTTATTCGTTAACATAACTACTAAGACGGTTTCACACTTTATGTTAACCAATAATTTATATTAAAACAAATAATTAAAAGTAACATAACCATTCCAAGAGCCGTGGGTGTATACAATAAATTTTTCATAATTGAAGTTAAAAGAAGTAATCCTGTTATAGCTTTTAGTTGTCCGCCACTGCCGATTAGAGACCGATTTGCTTTGGTTTGCGTAGCTCAATTTCGTATCCTCTATCTTTTATAATCTAAACTAACACTAAATGTTTCTTAAACGTTACAGCATATATTTTAATGATTTATTTATTTACTTTTAAATACACTGCTACTAACTAGAGGTAACATTTAATAGATTTACCTCGTACGTATGGACATTGTAAATTTATAAATGAATGTATTCGTAATTGTTTACAATAGATTAAGTGACAATGTGTATATCAGTTTTGCTTTGCGTATTGAAATGGTTTTGTAATTTTGTTTTCTATTTTTAATAAAGTTTGATTTTATAGTAATTATTCGTAACATTAACTTTAGGAAGAAAATTAAACGTTACGTATAAGTACCCATAGAGCTAATACTTTAATTTTAAAAATTCTTAAATTGTAAAAACGTGTTATAATATTTAATTAACGGTTTACATTATACAAAAAAAATCTTAGTACAAAAATTGAAACTATAAACAAGTCTATTCGTTCGTGAATATCTCGTACTTGCTTCTCAATACAAAATTCTAAATTAATAAACTAGATATCGGTTAGTGATTGAACAGATTAAATTTGAATGAATTTAGTAAATGTTAATGTTATTAAAACCTGTCAAACCAGAAAAAAATATAATATAATAAATTGTCAGATATAACTAAAGCGTTTTCTTTTCTTCTTAGTTACAATATTTTAAACAATTATTTAATTTTGATCGAATGGCAAAATTAAAAATAGGATCTTATTTACATTCAAATGTTTCTAGATATTTGTGATTGTAATTTATTATCTGACGAAGAACGTAGACCACGTTTAAAAAACACCCAAGATTAAAATTTTTAATTAAACAATAACACCATTAACTATAAAACAATTATATTAGATATTCTTTAAGTAGTTTTCTTCTCTTGTTCTTTTAAATTTTGCTTTAAGTTTTTAGTAGCTGTAACATTGTAACATTTACTTTTTTTACAGTTTGTACATGCATTGCTTTTTTGTTCATTAAAAAAAAATAGTTTATCTGTTTACTGTTTGAGATTATAGTACCTATTAGAGTATCTAATTTTAATCATTTGAACGAAAAACTAAATTGCTAAATAGTTTTTGTTATAAATGTATTCTTAATGTTTTTTAATTTTCTATTTCAGCATGACTTAAGTAGGTAATTATAAACATTGACAAAAGTTTTTTCTTCTTTTACTTCTAATAACTCCAGTAAATTCCTATTGCACTTTTAACAATTTTACAATTTTTATTTGTTTCTTGAGATTATGATATAAAAGTATCTAATTATTATCGTTTAAAACAAAATTGATATAGTTTTTGTTAAAAATATGTTTGTGGCTTTCCTTAGTCATTAATTACATTGTTATTGACTGTAATTACTATAACTAAAAGAAATTTGCATAAGGAAAATTTCCTATTTTACACGTTTTTTATTCACTTATTTAACTTTGCTTTTTAGAGTAGATTTTGTTAAAAATGTTTTCTTTCTTTTCTGTTAATCGTTAGATTAAAAGTTTATGTGTTAGTAATCACGTGTTTATTACAAAAATGATTAAAATTTTCATTTGGTTTGCCATTTACTAACTAAGTTATATACTACGTTTTCAATAAAATTCTGAAAATAACCACATTGTCCAGTTGAGATGTAAAATAAGCTTTCAACTTATTCATTGACTTTCAACGTGTTCTAAACTTGTTATAAACGTTTATTTCTATATATATACGATTTTCGAATAACATTTTTTGCTTGTAATCTTAAGTAATTGTAACGTTATAATATTTACAGACTGATTTAAACAGTTTGCAATATTAATGTAATAGAAACGTATACAGATCTTATTAGGAATTTTATTTCACCAGCTTAAAGTAAAGTGTATTAATATTTAAGGGGTAGTTTTTGAATTAGCTGATATTACAACAACTTTGTTAAATTGTGTTTTTAGAGAAGTTTTATATAAAATAAGTTTTAACAAGTCCATCAAAATTTTTGTTAACAAATGAAATACAAAATTATGTTATTCAAATAATCTTTATTGTTTCAATAATGTTGTTTAGTTTTGACGTTAACTACAGTTAATACATTTACTAATATTTTTATATGTTAAGAAAAGTATACTAGTGTTATTAACGATTTTAAGAAGTTTTGGTTTTATTTAACTATTCGTTTTGTAATTTTTAGTTTGCGTTACTTGTAATTGTCAAAGATTTTTTGTTATAAGGAAACTTTTATTAGTAACAATATTTAAAATTTAGAACTGTAGCTGCAATACAGCTTAAACAAATACAATTATAATTTGGTTTAGTTTTACAATTCATGTTTGATCTGCATCAATTTGAATTAGTTGTTTGTTTGTACGTAAGTCTTTAGTAATAAAATAACATTTCTTGTTTTTGTGGTAGAGAAAAAAATGTTAATTGGGTTTAGGTGAATTTGTGAATCATTCGTGTTAAAATGTGCACGAGTAGATTTTTTTAATAAAACTTGCAATTCTTATATAAATGTTTTTGTTGTGTTGTGTAGTTTTTTGTTTTGATTATTTTTGTATATGTATTTTTCTTTCTTATAAATAAAATGTAGCTTTAAATACCATTTGTTTGCGCAATAGAATGTGCAAAATGCTAGAATTGTTTTGTATATAAGTAATATTACACGTTATCGTTAACAGAAGGTACATGATTTTTTTACGATATTATTATTTTAGTATAATGTCCGAGTGCAATATTTACCCTTTCTGTTTTTCTTTCCTTTCTGCTTCTCAACATAAATAGTTTTTATATTACAAATTAAGATTACTCGTATTACTCGTAAACTGTGTGCTTTTTATGTACTACATAAAATACTTTTCAACAATTTTACTTAATTCCTAGAATTTGTCACTATAATTACATAATCATTACCATAACATTATTTACTCGCTGTCTACATGAACAATTACTCGTTATCAAAAATAAAATTAGGATTTTATTACCTAACTTGTCACTATAATTTATTATGTAGCGATTATCAATAATTTGAAACAAATATTAATATTTGCTGTATTACAATACTTTAGTTTTTAACACTGTAAAGATTCATATTAAAAAATATATAAGCAATTGTAGAAAAATATTTGACATATGTTAAAACAAGTAGATATGATGAGGAACATTGCTTTTGGAATCTTACATTTATTAATAAAAATCTTTAACACACACAATTTTTACATACATATTTTGCTTTCTGCAACATTTTAAAGTTATTTGTATTTCTTTAAAAAACTCTGCTAATTATTTAAAACATTGACGTTTTATTAATTTTCAAACTAAAGTTGAAAACTGAGTGTGAAATGCAAACTAAAAACAAATATTTTTGAACGATGGTTTTAGAATTTTACATTGATTAGTTATAATTAACAGGAAACAAAAGTAAGCTTTAAAATGTTTTACATTTTTTAAAACTCTTAAAGATGTTATATTTGTTAAATTTCTTTTTCAATAACTTTGATAATGCTATAAGAATTTGTTTCTTTTTAAACTAAATTTTAAAAAATAACTTGAATTTTTTGAACGTTAGTTTTTGAATCATAGTTAAAAAATTTATTTCTTAATTAAATTATTTAACTTGGATAGTGTAAGTAAAACGTATACATTTTTTTATTGTTTTAGTAGTTCCATTATTTCTTAGATGCATAAAGTATTTCAAATACGGATGAAAGAAATTGGGTTGAGTATCTAAACTCGATCAGAAATTCAGAAAATATTTTAGAACTTGATACAGCAGATTGCAAAATTATCGGTAAAATGCTTAAATTTACGTTAATATCACAGTATAATTTTTTAATTATACAGATCAAGAAATTTATAACACACTTAATGCCAGGGGTGTGTACCAAAACGAACTCAAAACGTGCAAGTTTGGACCTACTTTAGTATCGGAGTTAACTGCTTTCATATTCAGCGACATTGAAGATGAAGTACTTGAAAATTTAAAAGATTTATCTTAAAATGTTATATATTATAATAATAATAATAATGTCTTTGGCTTCCAAAAGAAAATTTTTGAATAACTACTACCTTATGGAATTTACACTAATTACATGTCATTGGAAAAGTTATTTGTTGAAACAATCAGCGACCTGAATGAATCGGCAGGTATGTATCATAAAACTTTAATTAATAAGTAATACTTGTAAACATTTATTTTTGGCAATGACACTTTCTTTTATTGTTAGCGATCACACTTTGTTTAGTTTTAGCTGCGTACTAGTAAGAACGTTTTAAATTAAAGTGTTTCTGTGTATTACAATGGTAAGTGGTTTATTTATTTTGCAAATTAATCCTATACGCTTAAACACATGCAATTTTATGCTGTACAAAAGATTATTTTAAATTAAAAAAGTTGATTTTAGTATTTACCTGATTAAAAGTTAGTTTAAAATTTTTTTTTAAATTTCAGCGATTTTTAAATTTGTTAACTATTAATTTAGTTTAGACCATTTCTTTTTTTTTTAAATTAATTTCTAATGTTGTTGATTAAACCAACACCTCGTTTAAAAAGAAGCAGTTGATATATTCAAGTAACATTAATTTTTTTTAAGAAATTGGTAGTTATTTTCTTAAATTTAATTTTTTTTGCTAATTTGCATGCAGCAGTTTTTGTGCTATTTTTCTTATAATCAACATTAACTTTTTAGAATTTTTTTTTAATAAGCGATTCTTTACAGAGTATTAAGAGTAAGAGAGAAAGAATATGAAAGTACCGACCACTAGAAAAGTCCAGATCAACCACAACACGACGGATGCTGTAGAAATGATATAATTAGATGCCGTGTGTATAGTTGCCGTGAATGATCAAGATCCAGATAAACCGTAATGACATAGATGCTGTAGAAAAATGATATAATTATGCCATGAATGTTAATTTAATTTAAAAATAAAGTACAATAAATTTTACAAGTCTTTTGTTCAGTAATTAAAAAACCAATTGTATACAACAATTGAGCGTTTAAAATTAACTTATTTTCGTAGCTCAGCTGTTAAGTTCGCCGCTTTGTAATCAAGAGTTTAGGAGCCGCATAAAATGTATATAGCCAATTGTAATTCCTTATTTGTCAGCGGTAAAGCCCTCCTACTGAGAACGCTTCGCCACTAACAAATTAGGAAATAATCTATATTAGATATGTAAATATTGTAAATAAATTTGTTGAGTTGAATTGAGTAATCAAGAAACCCGGGTTCAAATCCAGGTACACCCAAGCTTTTTTTAAATAAAAATATTTTCTTTCTCGCTCGAATCATGAGACTTTATGACGCATAAAAAATTACCAGTTACGCGATGACGCACGACGCAATCAAAATTACCAATTATGCGATGATGTAACAATGTAAGAGAGAGAAAAAAAATTCGCGGTAAGAGAGAGAAGAAAAATTTCATTGTGAGAGAGAGAGAAAAAAAACTTTCCCAAAAATACAGTCACCCACGTTTCTTCCGAGGTCACAGTAATTAAATTTCATGCCCTGAGGATTTGGTGTCCGCCCCTTTCTACTGATTGGCGCTTTAACTAAAGCTTTCTTAACAGCTTTAAAAGCCAATTCAACTTCTGTGTTCCAATCAACAACTTGTTTCTTTCGTCGGCCTTTTAGTAGGGTCTTGATAGGTGCCATGAAAGTAGCAAAATTAAGAATAATACGTCTGTACTAAGAACAAACACCAATAAAACGTTTAATTTCAGTTGCAGTATAAGGAATAGGAAAATTAACCATCGACATCTTCTTGTCAGGGTCGGTTTCAATACCAGTAAAATCTACAACAAATCCCAAATATTTCAAATCTGGATTGCAAAACTCACATTTATTAACTTCACTATTAGACCAGCGTTACTTAATTTACTATAAACTACCTCAAGTATGTGTATATATTCTTCAAACGTTTTACTAATAACCACTGTATCGTCAACATAGACAAAAACATACGGTTCTATGTCGGGTCCAAAAATTTTATCCATAAGTCGCTGTTGGGTTTGAGCCGCATTATGCAACCCAAAAGGTAAAACTTTAAAATGAAATAAACCTCTTCCTAATACTGCAAATGCCGTTTTTCCTTTAGACGCTTCTGTTCAAAGGATTTGCCAAAAACTGCTTTTTACACCTATGCTACTTATAAATTACGCATCACGTAGTTTAGATAATATAGTATCTAATTGAGGTAGAGCATACGAGTCTCTCTTTGTCACAGAATTGAGAGCACGCCCATAAAAAAAATCTTACTTCTCCAGATTTTTTCTTAACTAGCAGCACTGGAGAACAACACTTACTTTCTGAAATTTTATGACCCCTAACTCTAACATCTTATCGATTTATTTGTTCATGATAGTTTGCATATACGGCGAAAAATTGTACGGTTTTTGACGAATAGGGTCGGCACTTATTGTGGCTATATTATGTACATACGGATGAGTTTTTCCAAGTCTTTTGTTTCCTAGATTTTTAAACATTTCTTTGATTTTACTTAAATAATAATTTTGTTCTTCCTTAAAGCACATTTGTTGATCAACCTTGTTAGTTACTATCTTTTTTAAAACAAAACGATTACTTGCAAAATTGATTTCCATTTTAGCTAACCTTAAAAAATCAATACCTAGAATTAAATGTTTGTTAAGTCTAAGAACTACTAAAAATGTATTCCTAATTTCTTTATTGTTTACCACTATTGGCAGCCAAACTACACTATTGACACACTGCGTATTTCCATCTGCAATTTTAACGAACTTAGTACCAGTAGAATAAAAAGTTAAACCGCAATCAGAAAATAGCCTAATGCCAGAACCACTAAGAATCGAACAATTTGAACCAGTATCAATCAAAACCTTCATGAGATACTTAAAAATGAAAATTTTTAATAAGAACGATGATCAACTCCACTAACTGCTGACATTGGACTTACATTACTACCACACATAAAATTTCGGACATGAGACAACCACAAATTCCAATCTAAATTGTTATCGTAGTTACACTTTCTAGTCTGAATATTTACAATGGAATGACGTCGACTAGCAAAAGTATTTAAAAAAACTGGCTTTTTTAACGACAAGGACATGCTAAAAAAATTTGTCCTCTCCGAACACACCTAAAGCAAATTTTACCGTTTTTCTTAGTAAAACAATATGTAAAGTTATGACCGGAATTGCCGCAATTCCAGCAGACGCCCGGAAAAGAAGACAGATGTTTTGGTTCTTCTAACTTTTCTAACATAGTGTCGTTTTTCTCTATAACGCACAATATCCACTGTCTATAATCACTAGAGCTTACCTCTAATTTCCCGCATAAATCAGATAAGTGTTCAACAGAATTTATTTCTGTTAACGCTAAATGAGCTATGTAGTGAGATAACAGATTCTTTTTAATATTTTGTACACGTATCCCTTCATCAGAAATTGATGACAATTTCTAAACAAGATTGATCATTGAAGTAATGTATATTCCTATTCATTCGTTTTTTTTTGGTGTCTTGTACGAATTTTTTTCCAACCTACATCATCCATGCCAGGGGGCAAAATTTCTTCTTTTAAGGCTTTTACTAAAGAATTCCGATTTTTTAACCTTTTCTTTTAGCTATAAATCAACCTAGAGCGGGTCCTGTAAAAAGGCCTACTGTTGAAAGAAATAATTTCTCTTTTCTTACTCCACGAGCTAGACGCAACTCTTCAAAAATTTAGAACTTGAAGGACAATTGGTTTCTGTCGAATGTAAAAGACCAGTTCTTATCAGTGAACCCAACTCTTCCCTTTTGTCGTCTTTTTGCCTCCCTTTGCTGTTAGAACTATCGTTATGTTGTGTGAAAAGATTTCTTCTGGTACTTTCATGGGTTAAAGAAAAAGACCTAGCTTATTCTTACAGTTCGTTCCATTTTTACTTCGAGCTTAAGACATTGATTACCGTATTTTGTTTTAATTTCTTTTTCAAATTTTTCTGCAAAAAATTAGCAACGTCCTTTCTCTTTCGACTTTTACGCGCTCAATCCCCTTTCATAAAATTCCTTGATATCGCGCGTTATCGACCACGACTTTTCACGAATATTCGAAAATGCATTTTAATATTTATATTTAATATATAAGAGGAAGTATATGAAAGCTAGTTTGGAACGTTACAATGTCGAAGCCATTTTACCTTTTTCTCAATAAACACTAAAATATATTACCTACCTTTCTTTCTTTTTAACACCACTAATTTTAAATTCAGTATCAATTAAGAATTTTTCTCGGTTAGTTTACCAAGTTTCAAAAAATTTGAAAAACTACAAAACATTTTTTTTAACAAGATTTTATATAAAAAAAATAACATTGCGTTTTGGTAGAATATATATAATTTCAACATACAGATAGCAGATAAAACTACAAAGTGCATAAACAAATAGTTGCTATAACTTAATTAAGCGTTATTTTATTTGTTGTAAATAAAAACTTAATCAAAAATAATTAAAATAAAACGTAACTACTAAATCATTGATATTATCCAATCGTAAATAGCAAAAACTGTTACTAATACATCGGGTTGAATGCCGCAATACGGATAGAACACTATTGCAAATTGCATGTTACATGCAGTAACGGGAGCACCGACATCTGTAAAGCAAGGCCCATTTTGGTCCATAAACGTGCACATAAACGGCGCAGAAACATTCCAATTGACTCCAGTGTATATCTTCTGACATTCACTTCGACTAATTACCGTTGTGTTTAAGGTTTGTAATTTATAATTATCATAGGTAGCAGAAGAGTTGTTAATTCCCCATCCAGTTATAATGACATTACTTCCATCAAAAGGTATAAGGGGCGTTAACACAATTGGTTGAACTTTATAAGAAAATATTATAGAAGTTGTAGTGTTTAAGAGTAGAGCTGCATAATTGAAATGATCACTATCAAACAAAGGATGGAGCTGAGTGCTCGCTACTTCGTATGTATCACCGCTGTCATTTAAAGCATTAACTCCAACTACAATTACATAATCGGTAACACTAAAAACAACTATGTATGTTAATCAAAATTAAAATAGTTGCTTTTCATACGTTCGTAAACAAAGATATGACGTTAATATCCAACGGCTGTTTAGTATGGAACCGCTGCAGAAGTGAATACCATTTAGGTCTCTAAAAGAAACTAGATATGGATATTCTGCGTCACCTGCCGTCGTTCCGTTTAGAATGCGTTTGTCTATTCCATTTGTAGAATTGCCTAAAACGTGTTTAATCGCGTCGTTAATGCAAAATTATATCTAAGAGCACACTTACCACACAATCCGACAACCAAAAGCAAGATACTAAAGATCGTACAAAACATCATTGAGAGTAAAATGCGTGGCAAAAAACGACAAATTTATACTAAAACAGTTGTTTGCCATTGTAATAAATTATTCAAGACGCTAAGATTTGAGATAAAAAAGTACGCATTTATTTTATTCGTGTACATAAATAGAGAATGGGAAAAAACTTAAAAACTTGACATTGTTTTGGAACCAATTTAGAACAGTAGTGCATGAAAACCAATCGATAGAAGCTGTTACCAAGCCTAGTTATATGCAACAATCAAGTGGAAAAGCAGCAGTAACAATTAGTAAACTAACGCCATCAAAAAGATCATATAAAAAAAGATTGAGTTATTCAAACATGAATATGGAAATCAACAAGGAATAATAGTCAACCATGTTCAAAAGCTTTTATCGATAACACTCGTTAACACATATTAAGAGTAGACGGTGTCGCGTTACGCGCATTGTATAAAGTAACTTCTTTAATCACTCACAGCTTAACGTTCTTGTGAGTAAACGAAAGCGAGTACGGTATGATGGTCTATAATAATTATTTAATCACCTACAATATACAAATCGAATACCATAAAAAAACATTCCATTGTACCTGAACGTCCAGTAAACATTCTCGAACGAATATATATATTTGATTAAATTATTTAAAAATAGAAGCTAAAGTCTAACGCAACGCCAAATTTCAAGCAAGATGACAAACGCCACAATGGCGGTCGTCGTACTTCAAACCAAAACATTGTGCAATCTGTTACATGTCGTTATTTCGTATTTGTCAAAAATATTTATTCTAAATTAAAATTAACGGCTGCATTGTTTTACACACCGCTACTGATTATCAAATTACTTTACCCTGCGGATAATTGAAACAAAAAATAACAGCCATTTTACTTGCTCTTTACGCTTTTGAAACCGCTGCGGTGTGTTTTACTTAACCTACAACAGTTTTTCCACATATCCAGAGTAAGCAGTGTATGGCAAACTCAATATAACGTACAATGGGAGGGAGATTAACTTGACGATTACAGCTACAACAAGATGTCCCTATTTTTTTTTTTGGTTTGCGGGTTTTAGTTTTTAAACGTGAGTTGGTTACATAGCACTAATGAAAAATTAATTTGGCTATAGTTTGCGTGATTTGTAAATACCTGTAAGCGGAGCGTTTATGCACACTTTTTAAAAACTTAGTTTTTTTTTAATTACATCGTATTTTAGCTTAATGTCTCTAAGCTTTATTATTGCCATATATGACTAATTAAATATTGTATCCGCGTGTATAACAAAGTTTGGTTGTAAATCGCATTTAGAATTCTAAAAACTATTTGAATGTATACATAATTATCCGAAAGCCGTGATTAAAAGTGAAGATAGATATACCCATCATTAAATTATTATTGATTTATTATTTTTTTTAATTAACTACTACATAACTACGAAATAATTACATTATAAAAACCTATTTGCTTTAAGTATATTTTTTGTTAATTCTTAGACGTGCATTATAAAAAATTATTATTAAAATATTAAAATGCTGTATATAAAAGTAAGAATGAAAGAAATTCTTAAATGGTAATTGTTGTATAGATAACGAACAATACGTTTATTGTTTAAAATTAATGACTTTCTGCTTTATGACGTTTATAATTTTTTTCTTATTTTATTCAGTAATGTACCCTAACTTTACAGGTCCACGTTTTGTTACTGTTGTGTTGTATAATGGTTTTTTATGTTTAATTAATTAATTTTTAATGTAAATTTATTATTATGGTTGTTTTTAAAATGCAGTCCTAGACACGCCTGAAGAAGTGCGCACAAAACGTCGGCTTCTATAGACAATTAAAATGTTTTGATGCCCCTTCTCATCGAAAAGTTTTAAAAAAATTGTGTTAAGTTTAAAACAAGAAAGAAAACAATATACAATTTATGAGTAAACTTTGATTACTGAATGTTATTGTTTTATTGTGACGTGTTTAACGATTTAAATATTCGCACTTGTATTCCTGTAATTTTACTATACGGAATTTCTAATTAAGAAGATTGAAAAGATTGAAGATTGAAAAAAATTGAAAAAGCCGCACGTTGGGCGCGATTTTCTTGTAGCGTTGAACCGGCCCCAGGTCAATTTAATCAAAAAAGTTTGTTAAATAAAAATTAATTTTAATTACTATACGCATAGAACTAAAATTATTACATTGACTTTTAACATATAGTTAATTGCTAATATTGATAACTATAAATATTAATTTGCTCTAGCATCAAAATAAAAAACTTAAAAAAAAACTAAAGGCGCCACAAATTTCGCAATTAGTTATAGTCCTCGTAACTAAAATTGAAAATCAATAAGTTAAGTCTTATTTCTTAATCGCTAAAGAGCGGACAGTCAGGAAAATGGCTGCAGCCTGCCTATTTTGCTTTTTTGTGTAACTTTTTGTCTTTTTTGTCTTTTTAAAGAGTATTATTTTATATTGCCTTTTTACATATAAATATGTCAAACACAACTTTAAAGAATTAAAAAATAAATTTATTTAAAAATTACAAAGTTACTGTTTGGAGAACAGTATGTTGTACAATTCTATCTCAAAATTAATTTGCGTTTGCTTTTATTAACTCGGGAAAAATTGTTAATAAAGGGATTTCGTCAATAGCCTAGATTAACGTCACTTACATATTGCAATAAATTTCTTAACGTAATAATAAGCAAAAAAGAAGTATTAGTCAATTATAACAGTTGGAAAATTAGTAATGATTTATACAAAAGGTTATTGAATTCTAATATAATTCCTCCTCCCTTAAGTCAGAACGTCCTCGTTCTTTGGATAGGTATTTGTTATATCGTTTTCTATTTCGATGTCCTCTTTCTTTTGTTTCTTATTTACTAACTTTAATTTATACCTAAACATATACAATAATAAACAGGTTATGATTAGAACAATTACAATGACAATTGTCACAGCAGAATGAACAAAATGAAATATAGGTTGCAATTGGATATTACTTTTTAAAGCTTTAGTTTTTTCTTTTAGATCTTTTGGGTTTTGAAAATGTTCCATTTTTAAGTTTACAGCTATATTACTTTCATAACTATTAATTATAAGAGGACTTTGATATGAGAAATTATTAAAAGTATTTTCAAAAATTTGTTCACCTATAATGATTTTACAACTATTTTCAGAAGATATCAGTGCATTATTTGTTACTTTGAAATGGTTAATATTATCCAAACATTCTTCTACTATTTCTAAACTTGATTTACTAGAAGTTAAGATTTTTCCATTATCTAATTGTCGATACAATTTATAGTCGTTGTTGACTAAGGCGTAGACACAACTTTTACTGTCTGATAAACTACACTTGTTCACTATTGGTGATTCACTACACACTGCTTGATTTTCAATTTTCTTGCATTTTTCATCAGTCCAAAATTCAGTTGTTGCACTCTGAAGATGGTATTTATATGGGGAAATGAGAACTCTATCTTGTTGATTTATAAAATAAGCTTGAGCGTATCAGGAAAACAAATCTATTATTCTTAAAAATTTGTGTCCTTCAAAGCTAAATGTATCAAGGTGTATTATATCGAAAGGTCTTTTTGCAAGAAATGGTCCACAGAATTGAATTTTACAAGGGTTTCTTTCGTATTTATTAATCAAACATGTTTCACATTCGTTTATGAATTTGTTAATTTTTGTTTTCATATCGGGCCAATAAAACTTTAATTTCAAATGATTATACGTTTCGGTAACACCGTTATGATTAAAAGAATGGTATTGATTAATCGCGTAGTATTGAACATCAGATTTTTCTAAGTCGATAGCCAAAATGTTACTTTTGATAAATTTTACTTTATTATCGAACAGATGTCTTTTTTTTGATTCTAGCTCTTTGTCGCTAAAATATATTCCATATAAAATATTAGGATTTATTACTTCTTTAAAACATGTATTTAAATTCTCTAACTCATTGCCTCGTCTAATAGTAATGATGTAATTATGTTTTGCAAATGGTCTCGTATACTTTAAGTTATATTGATCTCCTAACTTAAATATTATGTGATACATAAAATAATTAATAGGATTTTCGGATATTGGTATAGTAAAAACAGGGTTTTCTAAAGAAGTGTGTTATGTGGTATTGTCAGATTCTGTGATTTGCCGATCTTCATCAGTATTTAAGATTTCATCGAGTTCATCTAAAGAAAATTCTAAATCATTATCTACGTTTGGGAGTATAGACAAAAGGTCTAGGTCAGGATCATTACTTATTGATTCTTTAGTATTTATTTCGATTCGAGATAAAGCATCTGCGACTGAGTTTTCTTTGCCTTTTTTATATATTACTTTATAATCAAATTCTTCAAGTCGTAATCGCCATTTAATTAATCTAGAATTTGGATCTTTAAGAGAAAATAGCCAAACAAGAGGTTTGTGGTCAGTTTCTATAACAAATTGTTTTCCATAAATATAGGGCCTAAAATGTTTTGTGCATTCTACAATACTAAGTAGCTCACGTTCTATAGTTGAATAATTTTTCTCAGCACTGTTTAAAGTTCTGGAAAAGTATGAAATCGATTTGTTACTTTGGGATAATACTCCACGAATAGCTACTCCGGATGCATCGGTCGTGACATGAAAAGTTTTATCAAAATCTGGGTAAGATAATATAGGAGCATTATCTAATAATTCTTTACAATGATCGAAAGCTTGCAAATAATTCGGGTCCGTGATATCAATTTTTGGTCCTTTCTTGAGACATTTAGTGAAAGGTTGAACTATTTTTGCAAAATTTTGGATGAAGCGTCTGTAATAACCAACAAGATTTTGGAAGGGGATATTCTTGTACTGCTTTTGACGGATTGGGTTTTATACCTTCTGGTGTGATTACATGTCTAAGAAATGCTACTTCCTTACATAAAAATTCCGATTTATCTAATTGTACTTTTAAATTGAATTCTTTGAGTTTTTCGAATATCAATTTAAGGTGTATTAAATGATCGTGCAAAGATTTTGAAAAGATTACAGCATCGTCCATATATACAAAACAAAATTTATATAGATAGTTAGGCATTCTAACGTATTCAAAGTGTCCGTTTTCTACAGTAAAAACTGTTTTTTAATTGATTCAGGGTCCATTTCAATTTGATGGAACCCTTGTGCAAGATCTAAAGTGGAGAAATACATACATTTTCCTAAATTATCTAAAATTTTATCGATTCTAGGAAGGGGATATTTGTCTTCTATTGTTTTTTCATTTAATTTTCGGTAATCGATAACAAGTCGCCATTTCTTTTTACCACTTGCATCGGATTTTTTGGGAACTATCCAAACTGGTGAACTGTAAGAGAAAATACTGGGTCTAATAATTTTGTTGTCAAGAAGTTTTTTTATTTGGTTCTGAATTTCATCTTTTAAATGATAGGGATATTTATTAGACTTTTGGAAAATTGTATTATTGTCTGTAGTACGAATTTTATGTTTAACACCGTTAGTAAATTTTAAATCGCTATTTTCATCAAAAAATTACGGCAATAAATTCTACTTCAGTGTCCATTCTTCTTCGCATTTAGGTGTTACCAAAACCTTTTCGAAAATTAAAGAATTTTATTATTGGCCCAAGTTGATGTCTGATGTTGCTAAATATATTCGTCGTTGTTCTGTTTGTTCTAAGAGTAAATCTCAGTTTAATCACTTTGGATTTATGGGTAAAAAAAGAAGTTTCATTCTCTTTTCAATGTCTCTCAATTGATTTAGTAGGTCATTTCTCTCGTTTGAAACAAGGCAATACAGTTCTCTTAATTGTTTGTGATTGGTTTACTAAAGTTACTTTGATTCATCCGATGCGCAATGCTTCTGCAAAACGTATTTGTGACAATTTACGTATTTTTGGTTCATGGTGTTCCTCAATTTTTTATGGTGGATAATGGTCCTCAATTTAAAAGTTCAATGTTTAATAAATTGATGCAGTTGTATAAAATCTGTTTTGTTTGGTTTAATGCTAGTTATCATCCACAAGTTAACTTCGTAGAAAGAGTTAATAAAGTGATTGGTACTGCTATTCGTAGTTATATTTCTGACAGTCATAAAGATTGAAGATGTTGAAATTCACAAAATTGGTCACGCGTTACGCAATGCTGTGCACGAGTCTACTAAATTTGCCCCTTATTTTTTGGCCTTTGGTCGTACTGTTCCAATTTCTGGAGATTTTTATGGTAAGTTCAAAGATTTTAGGGAGGAGGAGTTGACTTTGAATACTCGCGAACAATTAGTTCAAGATATTAATAAATTGTCTCCTACTTTTAAAAATGTTAAACGTAATCTTCATTTAGCGTAATTGTCATTCTTATAATTTAACTTGGAGATTTGGTTTGGAAAAAAAATTTCGTTCTTTCAGATGCTTCAAAGCATTTAAGTTCTAAATTAGCTCCAAAATTTATTGAAGCAAAAGTTGTTGAAATTATGGGTCCAACGACTTATAGATTATCTTCACCTGATAATAAGCCGTTAAGAATTTTTCATGTTAAAGATTTGAAACCTCATTAGATTCTAGTAGTTCTTCTTTACAAGCTTCGGATTGGAAATTTTACAGTTTTTAATTAAATTTTATTGATGCTCAATTTTACAGGCCTGTACAATCTAAGCGATTGGATGCCTTATGTTTTATATTTTATTTTATGTTGAGGAAATCTCAATGTTTAGTATTAGTGTTTATATACATTCTTTGCTTAATGCGCTGACAAACACTTACATATATTTTATTTTGATGTATTTGATTACCTACATTTTTACTGCCGATTCTTAAATTTTTTTCTCTGGAACTCGTCTGCTCGAATTTGCTTACGTGAAATTGTTAAGACGACCATTTTGAGCTTACCTTTGAGCATATAATTATATGTGTAACCTTGTTTGAAGTGTTGGCGATAATTTTCATTTCGATTTTAAAGTTTTATATTTAACATTGTGATTTACGAATTTTCCTGTGTGAGAACGGGAGTAGAATTTTCTCACAGCTCTAGTTAAAGTTTAGATTAGGTTTTAAGTTATCTTGTTTAGGAATAAGCTTTGGGATTTGACATTTAGTGCAACGAGTTGCGAGATTTGCTTTTTTGTTTTTGTTGTTTTTTTGCGTTTGTTGTTTTGTTCTGCACTTCGCAGTTTGAAACCTGCCGATTTCAAATTTTATGGAGGGGGTGTGTAACGTCCCGTTAGAATTCAATACATTTGAAACTCAATTTTGCATTTTATGCAACTAATATTGCATTTAAATTTATACAGTTTTGCAACCTAGTGTCATACTTGTTTTTCGACAATCGACCGTGCAATCGACTTTTGTTCGGTACTTTCGTTTGAACTATCTTTAGGGTTGCACGTTTTAAGTCTTGCAAATAAATAAACTATTTTATTAATAATGGCATAAAAACGTATACAACTTAATTTTTCTTCTTTCCAACTAATTGCTGTGATTTCTGAATGTTACTCAATACATTAACAAAGGATTCATTCAAAGTCGTTGTATAACTCAATTTTGGTTTATTTCTTTTGGTTTTGTGCTTTCCTGGATTTATGTTTTGGATTTATGCATTTTTGGTTTTATGTTTGCCGCTTTTAATTTCCAATTTACATTCAACTTTAGTTTCGTGGGGATGTTTTGAAACTATATGTGGATATTCTCTATCACCTTCCGTCGTTCCGTTTATAATGCGTTTATCTATTGCATTTGCAGGATTGCCTAAAGATCTTTAACTGCACCATTGACGAAAAACTATATTAGGAGCATGCTTACCGAACAACGAAACAACTAAAAACAAGTCACTAACCATCGTATAAAATCTCATTGTGAATAAAAAATGTGACAAGAAACGAAAAAATTGTAGCCAAACAGTTGTTTGTCACCGCATTGAATTATTCAGGTCGCTAAGGTTCTAGATAAGAATACAATAAGTGTTTTTTTATGATTACGAATATAATGGAGAATTGAAGAAAGATATTTACAATTTTTCTGAAAGCAAATTATTGTCGTAATGCAAGATTACAAGTTATTTTTCTACGATTAACATATAATACGACATGTTAAATGTTTATTAGCGATTAAGCAACGTTGTGCATTTTGTTTGACCAATTTCATTTCCGTCAAACCCATTACCGTGCAGTATAATGAATTATAAAAGTATAATTTAGGAGGCTTATATAAATATTGCATAAAATCACAAATAAACGACATGTAACAAGCTTAAACTAATTCTTCCTATACACGTCAAGTAATAGAATCACTCAGCTTAATTTAGTAGAAGAAAAACATTCGTAGAATAAATAAGAAACGCATAAGTCAAACCATGGTTGAAACAATGCTATATTATCGCATTGAAGAGTGGACGGTAAAGGCAGAAGCTAAAAAACGAATCGTATTAGTAGAAATAGATTATCTACAACCAAGTGCTAGAATTTCAAGAAGACAACAAGTGAGAAACAAAAACATTTGAGAACAAACGTCAACAGGAAATTAAAAAAAAAGAGTATAAAGTAGTTTAGTTATCTGTTACGCATAAGAAAAATGACCAAAACAATTGTCTACATGAAAGCACCAGAAAGAAATCATGGAACAAAAGTATAAGACATGCAATAATAGATCAAAACCTGGAAGAAGAGATAGCATACGACAGTGAAGTGTGAAGATTAGGAATGGAGAAGCAGCATCCTGCTGTATAAATATTATAGTGTAATGAATTAACATGTACCTTAAAAAACCTTAATAATATATATTTATACAGAAGCTGGCATTGGGCAAACTTAGTATCATTAGCAAATGAAGCTAGATGGTCGACATAGACTGCTTTTGAGTTACCTCTCGGTAGTTTTTGGATATGGTATATCACGCTATTGATGAGTTGCAGAACTTTATTAGAGTCTTTACATTGCTTCTGCAGCTTTGGCAATAAACTATCTCTTTTGTGCAGATTGTACAGACACCAATTGTAGTCTGGCTGAAACATACCGTCATTTTTAGGCGCGATTTAATTTGTCTTTTATTAATATAGCAAAATTGGTCATCCGCACGTGTTTATTACCTTGGACAATTTCAATGATTGGCAAATAAGGCATACACGAAATAAAATTACAAAACCATATTAGATGTCGATCATTTGTAACCATCATTTAAAATAAATGAATGGTTGTTTGATTGGTTCCGTGTAGAGACGGACTAAGAATACTCTCTCTACAGTGGGGACACCACTTGTCGTAAGAGGCGACTAAACAACGGTTCTTTTATTTCCATTTTTTCTTTCTTCTGCTATCTTGTCTATTCTTTTCTTTTATTTCTGTAGTGTTTGTGGCTAGGTGCAATCGCTCGGTAACGGCTTTAGTTGTGGGAAAAACGCAACGCGCGGATGTCGTGATGCGCAGCGCGCCCTTTTCTATTGTGCAGCATCGAGTGATCTGTGTCGAACCCAAACATATACTACCCTTCTTATCGTATAGTTTTTCTTTCGTTTTGTTTGTCGTTTATTGTGTTAGGGGTTCTTGACGATTGCGAGATCGCGAGATCCGTAGATTTAGTTTCCGTTTTGTTTTAGCGTTTATTTAGTTGTTAGTTACATTATCGTCTTTGTTTTGACGTTGGCAGCAGTCGATTTGGGATCTGCTGTAGGATAAGGTGCTTTGTGTTTAACGTTGTTTGGTTGTACAATTTTACAACATGTGGATCTCGTGAAGCATGGCGTGCTTCTTTCCTCTTCAGTGTCCAATGCATCGTGTCGAGCCATTTCCTCAAATCTTCAGTTCTTGCATTTTTACCGATTTTGAAGCTTTTAACCGATTTTGACGAATTTTTTTGTTTGTACTGGATTTGTCGTTACCGTTAACGTTTTTAACGTTTTATCGCAACATTGTATTTGCAATGTTATATTACCGCCCTATCGATACATCGTATTTTCGATGTTGGTTTCTATCATTTATATTTTTTTTTGTATCGCCCTGTCGATTCATCGTAACTACGACGATGGTTTCGTTTTATCGTTGTTTTATTCTTATGAGAGTAATTTAAGAAATCACTCTTCTTGTAAGGGGGGTGTAACCATCATTTAAAATAAATGATTGGTTGTTTGATTAGTTTCGTGAAAGACCCGGTATTTGGATTGACGTTATTCATTTCATGTATTTTGAATTCGTTTTAATGGATTTGAGATTGAGTTTAATAAGTTATTTTACGTTTTTAAATTCAAAGTTACAATCCAAAATTGTAGATAAAGTTTTATATTTTGTTACGTCGTGGATCATATGATTCTGCGATTCTGTTTATTTAGCATTTTTCTTTGTTGTTCAGAATTCCAGTGGTAATTTATGTTTCCTTTCTGAGATATTATTGTAATTAAAATTATTTTCGCCGTTTGTTTATATTAAGTTGGTTCAAAAGTTCTTTGTTTTAAGTGCATTCTCAGTACAGTCGTACTTTGATTTCTTTGTCAATCATTTAGATTACGTGGAAAATTAAGGCATTATCTTAATTTATTAGGCAGTTTCCAAACAGCAATGTAAACTTGTATCAAGATTGCAGCAAACTTGTCGTGACAATTATAAAACTTGCAGCAATACTGTCATGACAAGTTTGGAAACTTGCAGCAAGTTTACTGCAAATTGACTAAGAAAACAATAACAAGCTTGTGACAATCTTGTTTCGACAAACTTGCAGCAATATTGTTAAGTCTTGCCATGACAAGATTTGAATTTGTAGAAATGTTACAGTCCCTTGTCATCGCAAAGTTTAAAATTTGTAAAAATGCTATTAAAACATGTAATCGCAAGACTTACTTACTTACAGACATATTAACGTTGCTTGTCATGGAAATTCGTCAAACTTTCAGTAATATCGCTGTACTTTGAAGAAAGGTACAAAGAAAAACAAAAAATTATTTTGCTTACTGATATTGTAATTAAATAAAGACTTGTTTCTACAAACTAGTTACAACTTCATTAGGTATTGTCTATTTGTTTTAATTCTGTTCCATTTCCACCTGTTCTATTCATCGCTAGGTTTGTTGACCTGAAAAATAAAATTAAGAACAACCTTAATTGCTGATTTGATGGTAATGTTAAATAAGCTAAAAGCATGCAAAACTTTAATAATTTAAATTTATATTATTACACAATACCGTTGACTGAAGGAATGTATAAAGACTCGCAACGGCATGGTAAAAACCGTACCGTATTACTATCTCACTTTTGTGGCTCCCTGCACCCCGCTTTCTACCAACTTTACTCTTGGATAGTAGCGACGCAGTTGTTTGCAACGCCAACTAAACTGATAAGACGGGTGCAAGACCGGTTAAAAATAATATTTGGAATGTAATGACAACAATAATAAAATTTTCGTTTGTTGTATGTAACAGATATCGCTGACTGATATAACATTTTTTTAGATAACGGTATGTAATTTGATCAGTTGAAAAAATAATGCTCGTAGGAATATTTAAAAAAATGGAGATTTGTAATGTAAAGAAAGGCTTAATTGTTGTTCGGGTTTTGTCCATTTGGCGCCTTTCTTATGAAATAACTGCATATTTACAAAACTTTTAAATATGTGCTTTTACCTAATAATAAATTATTAAGCATCGCACCTACACTAAAAGAATTTTTTTTCTTCAATCTATACGCTTGCGAGAGTTTGGCTTTGTATTTTTTTTCTGCTCATTTAATTTACTTGACAATATTTTACACTGTTTTTTCAATACTGTTTTGGTAGGAGATTCCATTGCAAAAATTCGATCACTTAATTTTGATGGTGAACTATCCGTGCTGGAACTAGTAAAGGTAATTCTTGGTAAATGCAATTTATGTAAATCGGTTGTTAAATTATCATCATCTGAACTGCAAAAAGAGCGTTTTCTTACATATGTTTTAAGGGACTGAGATAAGCCACTGCTCGAAGGTCGAATAATATCATCATTTTCAACAATTAATGCAGATGAACATAATGCTTCATCTTTATCTATAAAATTAAATAATATATGATTAGATTGTAATATGAGTGCCAAGAATGTTTAAAAATTTTATCAATAAAGAAACAAACTGCTTAGGTACCTTTTTCTGTAAATATTTTAGGAACTGCATCTTTTCTTAACAAATTTCGCTTATCGTTTTTAATAATATCTTCCGGACAAAAGTGTTTTTCACAAATTAGTTTATTTTTTAGGTCTTTAACGTCCATAAGCGCAATTTTGATATTTCCAGAGTTTTTTTTCCACTCCTCAGCTATTTTACAGTTTTTCACAGGAAATTTAAAGAAACTAATGTTTTTATGAACTCTGTTACTTTTAAAACAGTTATTGTATATACAAATATGGTTCGCCGTCGTATTCATTTTTATCGGCATAAATATAAGTACGATCGTTCAGTCAACGGTACGATGTAAACGCTACAACTGCCGGCAATGAACTAAAATCTCGGATCCAAAATATACGATGGCGCCCCCTATATCTCGGATCCTGCAGTGACTACGATTTTTAACATAGGCTTTGCGAGTCTTTATACATTCCTTCAGTCAACGACAATACACAACATACATTAATGGTCTTAAACTTAGTTACTAGTGTTTACAAAATTATCTAAAATTTTTAATCGAATAAGTATACAAACCTAAGATGCAAACCAATAAGTGCACTAAAATGCAATAATACTCACCTAAAAAGTCTACGATAAGTAAACACAGAACTAAATAATAATGTGTTAGAATACAAACACCATGTAAATGACAGACATGACTTTTATTAACATAAAAATGACGCAACATGCGCCGGTATTTATGCGTTTACGCCGGTGTATAAACCACATCAGAAGAGCGTTAAGACCACACCGAAACAACGATACAGAAGAAGACGAAAACAAACTTGATGCCACAGCCTTTCTTTCATACATAAAAAGTACCACAGATAAAATCAGCAAAGAAACAGCATTCAGACCATCTTCAACACCGTAAAGAAGATAAATCAAATTCTTCCGAATCCAAAAACCAAGATTGATTTGGAATCACAAGGGGTCTACAAAATTCCCTGCAAAGATTGTGATGGCTGCTACGTGGGGCAAACCAACAGAAGAGTTAATATAAGGCGCGAAGAACACCGCAACGCAGTAATAAAACCAGAATCAACATCATCATTGGCAGAGCATGTGAGAAAAACTTCTCATGAAATCAACTTCGACGAAACAAAAGTCATTGCAAATGTTGAACACAAAACAAAAAGAATCATCAGAGAAGCAATTGAAATTAAGAATTTGCCAAATAGTCTCAACACTAGAGATGATACACAAAGACTACCGACAGCATGGAAACCAGCACTTATTACCACAAAACCAAGAAGACCTACAACTTTACCAATAACTAAAGACGTAGCTACGGCAGATTTACCGAAGCGAAATACTAAAAATAGAAAACCGACAACACCACTTTCACTGGAAGCAGCGAACCATACAAATAATCACTCATGCGCACCAAAGCGTACCACAAGAACCAGATATAAACAACTAACGATCGAAACGAAAATCAGTCCACGTCTGACACGCAGTAAAGCAGCAGCTCAAACGAGGAAGACTTAAAAATGGCAAATAAGACTTTGCCAAAACGTCGTCAAAATACAAACGATTTGTTTACAAATCATCTTACAACGACAACGCGGAGCCAATCCCGGAAGCCCAGCAGCTACATATATAACCCTCGCGGAAACTTGAAGCAGAACAAATAAATTTCACGCGCTTTCGGTCTATATTTTACGTAGTGTAGAATCGTGTTCGTCGAATGTTACGACGCGGCTACATCTTCGCCTTGATGGAGGCTCTTGAAAACCTCCCGTTGGTAGATAGTCCTTTGGGGATACCTTCCAACGTTTCTTCCCGTATACAGCTGGCAACCTAGAATCAACCACAAGTTCTTTCCTGGAATTACGACGACAATTCAAGGTATTCGTTTTGTACCGATTATTTAAATGTGGTGAAATTTTTGTTTACGCGATTGTGTTTTAAAAGCTTTGGGATTTTAAGTAAAATCAGAAGTGTCACGAATTAATGTATTTAACGATAATGTAATTAATAATTGATTGTCAGTATTTGTTGAAACTATGTGACAAAATTTCGTTGAAGTAAAGATTTATATTGGACGTTAGCCGTGAAAATTTACGATTAAAAATTTTCATCTTGGGTTAATAATAGACGAATTATTTCTTTTTATATTTAAGTAATTTCTATGTAATGCGCACACGGCCTTGATTTAGGTAATTAAGATTTGCCAGTGTTCTTATGTTTTATTTCTTTAAAATTTTGGTTTGTTCTTCCCTGAGCACCGGCATAACTCCGTTTATGTTACTGTATTTCAAGCAAGTGTCTTTGTTTCAACTTTGGCATGTAACACATTTCAGCCACTAACCTATGTTAGATGGGCACTTGAAACGTTTGTATAACCTCCGCTAAGACAAATAATTACGAAGAATTGGTGGCACACTTGTTAAGTTAAACAACTTTGGGAAACTTAGCGCACTTTGGTTTTAATTATCGTATGAAACTTTTAGTATTTTATTTGTGATAGCTTAACTTGCTGCAATTTTAAGGGGATCATTTGGAGGTTCCATTAGCTAATCGCATATCAGGAACTCTGAATAAGTTTCTTATACTTAATTATTTGTTTTGGTGGCGGTCGTATGCACGATGAGTTCGAGTTTTTGTATTACTCAATTTCAATTTAATGAACTTTAAATCATTTACTGCTTGAGTGTGTTAGCAGTTGCCTAATTTAAGGGTTCATGAATATTAGTTTTATTGTGATATTGTTTGCGAACTAATAGATGTTGTATGTTTCTTACTCTACTTGCTATTTTATTCTTTTTATGTTGGTCTTAGTTGATTTATCTACCCTAAACGTTGTCATGTGAAAACGGACATCTGTAATTTATAATTATTTGCGTTTTGACGCTTTTTTTATTTAATTAAAATCGACACATCAAAGATCAGACTGAATTCTATTAATTTCGTACCCATAATCTACTGTCTGAAGTTCTAAGCTGTCGCTACTCGCTTTTAAGTGGTTAAGTTAGTGGTCACGTCAACCTAGCCCGGATTTAAGTTACACGTTAACAATCTGTAACTATACTACCAGACTGAGGATGGAGCAGCGTCCTCCTATTCTCCTTAATTCTCAACAGTCGGAAAATTTTTGAAAACAAAAAAACTCAAAGTTTTGATTTTGTTCGAAATGTAATTCCAACGGAATTCCAAACCGACAAAGAAGTTTTTTTGCCGAAACGTCTGTTGCTGCCTCTTGCATGCGTAAGTTCGTTCATTTTGTAAACTAATTCATAACCACCAAGATGTATTTATTTTCTGGATTAAACTGTGGAAAAGGCCTGCCTTTTTCTAAAGGATTTCCTACATTACATTATTTTATATATGCTTTTTTACGAATCCATTTACTGACGCACATACCGTCCATTTCCATCATTATTTATCTTTTTTACAGTTTACTCAAAACAATTGTTTCGTACTTTTTTAACATTTTCTTGTATTGTCATGTTCTTTCGATATATCATCTTGCAAACGCCGTAACACCTCTGACTCTCGGTTTTTTACTGTAGTCTGTTGTTCGTGCTCTTGATACTAGGGTAGAAATTGCTGCACTTAGTAAGCACTCACTTCTTGTCAGGTTGGTCGACGGCCGTTTCCTTTTGTATCAATCAATAAAATAACCTTGTCGAACCAATATTTTTAATTTTCAATTAATGACATGTTTCGGCCTTAATTAATAAACGATGGGCCATCTTCAGATACTACAAAAAATATATAATTATATATCCGGTTATAATAAATCTTAGAGTTAAAGATAAAAAATGTCATAAAATTAAAATAATCGTTGAATAAATAACAATTACAATACATAAGTGTAAAAAACGAAAACAATGTACATACCTAACACTAACACTAACAATTGTATATAATAAAAATAAAAGTGTCTAAATTGTATAAGTAACAAACATTTAAATAAATAAATAACTAACCTGTATAATTGTACAAACAATTTAATAATGTACGTCTAGTGTTAAAGTTAAATAATCAAAACAACATGTGGGACTAGATATGTATCAACGACGTATAAAATTGTAGAAAATTAATAAATAAAATTTTTACTAAAGTGAAAATTAATAGTTTAAGCGCAGTTGTATGAAATTGTTTTGGTCGTTAAGGATTATGTCATTATGGGACGTGATATAGATCATCTCCAATATGTCTATTAGACGATGTTTGTCTGTAGGATGAATGATCTGTGCTTTAATAAGCGAATGCTTATGTTGTAGTACATGTTCAGCAAACGTTGATTTAATAGATTTCGGATTAAGTAAATATTTTTTGGGATTGGAAATGTATCTAGTGTGTTCTTTGAGACGAGTACTGAAAGCCCGGATTGTTCTCCCAATATAAACACGGCCACAACTACATTCTAAATTGTAGATACCACTGCGGTCCATAGGTTCAATAATGTCTTTCAGATGTGAAAAATAGTTATGTAATTTTGGAGGACTAAGGTAAGAAACTCGAAAATTGTTGTTTTTATTAATGTTTTTAATTAAATAGTGTAACTGTGGTATGTACGGTATAGAAAAATAAGTGGATATCGGGTTAGAAATTGGTGTAAGAGATGTGATTGACTTAATCTTATGTTTCATGAATATTTTGTAGTAAATGTTGTTAATCAAATGTGGCGGAAAGTTGTTTTCTTTGGCAATGAAGAAAATGGTATTTAATTCTTTTTTGTAGTTAAAAGTATTTAAAGGAGTACCCAGTAATCTATTAAACAAGTGTGAGAAAACAGCTACTTTATGAGAGTAGGGGTGGTTAGAGTCATATGGGATAACATGGCTCGTAGTAGTAGGTTTTCGATAAATATCAAATACAAATTTACTATCTAATAAAGAGATATTCAAATCGAGAAAATTTAGGGAACAGTTTAGAGGTATTTCGACCGTAAATTTAACTCTAGCGTGTTTGCTGTTTAATAACTCTAAAAAACTTTGAATGTCTTGGTTCGTACCTTGAAAAATGCAAAAAATGTCATCGACATAACGTTTCCACAGTAAGACATGTTTCAGGAAACTAGGAGTTGTTATTATAAAATCAACTTCTAAATGGTTCATAAAGATTTCTGCCAAAATGGGGGATAACGGAGAACCCATGGGTAAACCTTCTATTTGTTTGTAGACTGTTTTATTAAATTGAAAGTAAACGTTATTGAGACAAAAATTGGTTAACTTGGAGATCGAACTCACTACAAAGTCAGGAAAATCTGAACGAAACAACAGATTATCTACAATAGGCAAGACATCTAATAGTGGGACAGATGGGAATAGGTTCACCACATCAAAAGAAATAAGTTTAACATTTTGGTAATTGGTTGGTAGTTTGAAATTATTCAAAGCGTTAATTAATTCACTTGTGTTTTTTACACTTGAAATAGAATGAAAATTAATGTTATTTTTTAAAATGATTGATAAAAATTTGGTTAACGGGTATGTAGGTGAGTTAATAAAGCTGACAATGGGTCTAATAGGTACGTTAGGTTTGTGTATTTTAGGGAGACCGTACAGACGAGGTTTCCTTTTGTGTTCAAGATTAGTATTATTTCGGTATCATTTTCTCGCTCACACGGTTCCTACTCGTCATCAGCTATAACAGCTCTTCGGAACCAATTGTGTTTTCCTCTAATCGTAAGCAATGGTTGCAGTCTGCCAGACATGAACGTTTTGACATAGTGTCAGTGTTACGATGATTGTTTCTAGCAAAATGTTCTGTGTCGTAGTTAAACTATCATTGCTAACAGATCTCTCTTAGTGGTACTTATTTTTTTGGCCCAGACAAAACATTTCTAAAATACGGCATCACTTTTTCTTGACTATCTTGGACTTGCGGCGATACCAATTCAAATTTTCCATTTTCTCTTGCACAGCTTAAAACCGGTGAAATGACTACAGTCTGTTTTAGTTTTAGGCGTGGTGTCTGTCAACTGGTGTTGGCCATGTTTGCAGTGATTGATTTTTGTTTAAATCGGTTTTTACTTTATCTCTAGATAAAACGTATCTAAAGTATGGCACTTCTTTTTTAAACACGTGGAACTTGAGTTCAATTTTAGATTTGCTCCACAAAGTCGAATCAAATTTTGATCAAGTTAATGATCTCTTCTTATAGGAGGACACACGAAAAAAACGAGTTCAGTTTATTGGCGACGTTTCGTACTTACGAATGTTACTCTGTATTATGTATTTTTAATTGTGATACTGCATTATCAGTATTAAACGTCCTTGTCGAGGCGCAAAACAGTGACAATTTCCTGTTTTCGTCTTGCAACTTCGACAAGACAGTCGTGCGGTGCTGAATACTGATAATTTATAAGTAAGTTGTTAATTATAATAGTGGTCATAGCACTTAAATAAGTTTATGCATTTATGTAGAATTAGGGTATTTATTAAGTGAAATTATATTACTATTGCTGCATCGGTTAAGGCATCTTGTAGGATGCAACCTTATAAATATTTGAGCATGCAACTGCATTCAAAACAATTGATTATTAATTTAGACCAAATTGTTATATGTGTTTTTATTAAGATTGACAAGCAGGTCCTCTATGATCATAATTAACCGGTGATCCACCGTGCACCACCCCAATTTTCACCAAAAAAAAATTTAGTACCTCATAGTCTTGTTTTATTCGATCCGTGGCGTGACCGTTCGGATGTCGACAATCCGGCACGGGATCATCACCACTACACGAATTAGCACAAATTCCAGTGAGTCAGAATAAATAACTATAACTGACTCAGTGGAGCGACTTGATAAAGTGCTAATTCATAAGCACGAAACGTCGCAAATAAGCTAAACTTGTTGTTTCCGTGTATCCTTTTAAAAGAAAGTATCATTAACTTGAACAAAATTTGAAGTAAACCTATTACCCGGAGGCAAACTTTTTTACAATACACTAAACATGTCTTCTAATACAATCTTTGCAAGATGGTTTACATCAAACGCTTAATCGTCCCAAAAGCGTTAGATAGACCAAACGGCATAACAGTGACATACCATAAACCGGTTCCAATTGTAAACGCTATCTGCTCGCGTTTTTTAGGTTCTAATTCTACCTGCGAATAACCATTCCTTAAATCCAACGTGCAGAATAACCAAAATTAACTGTTCTTTTTGTCATTTTGTACAAAAAACATTGTTGATCTATTTTTTTACTAGTACCACCAGAGACGTCCATAGGCTATTTGAAGATTCAGTCACACTATGTTTCTTTTGTGCCTAGGGTGGTGATACGCTCTTGGGTTTCAAATTCATAAACACCTGGATAAAGATCGGTATCAGGAATGTCCGATAAAATTTTTAAATTGTGAAAAATCGACTTCCGTAGTTTAAAACACCTTGAACACAGAATATGAGTAAGTTATAAGCACATAGTATGGGCTTTAACAGGACTATCAGTTCCTGTCAGCAAATCATCAACATGAAAGTCTTAGTAATTTCTTTAGGGTGGTTTTCCTTCAGACCTTTGAGAAAATGCTGTAGCTAAATAATCTTGCGTCAGTTATCTAATTTTCTTACGATTTATTGTTTTTAGTTATCTTAATTTTATAATTAACAATTTAATGCCTGACAGTTACTCTAAAAAAATTATTAATATGTTTCATGGTGAAACTTTTACTCTTAAAATAAAAGCCTTGCTTGACGATTTGAGCAATTTATAGATTAGAAACGTTGCAATTGATGCCCAGTTGAAATAAGCTACAAATCTGCAGAAACGAAGCTGAAGTGGTACCATAAGTGACAGTGTTGAGATCGTATGACTGGATTTAAAGGTGAAAAACGCTATAGAATGCGTTGTAAAGACCTTTGGTTAGGTTTCACACAAACTTGCCGTTACATCTTTTCAATATTAGAAGAAATAGCATAAAAATACTTACAAAGTCTTACTAAGATAGAAAATAGATGCTGATAAATTGTAGAGTTTACTTTATGTATGCTGTCAAGAGTTGTGGTTACTTAAAAGCCAATGAACCAATTGAAGTTTTGTGGTGAGACTGTTTTCCTAAGACACCATGGTGTGGAAACTAATAAGAAATTGATGTTAGAATCGAACTAAGCGACATGTAATCTAACATCAAATATTCCCTCATGAATGCTGAATAACGATTTTAAATTCTACATTGGTTTGAAAACGTCGTTCCAAAGACTAAAATCTATTTTGGGTTACGGCAAAGGAGTCGCTTTAATAGGTTGTTCTGTCTGTCCCAAAAAAGCAGCCATTGAAGAATCAACATGAAGCAAAGTATGATGCCTAGCTTTACATTTTCTGCAGGTAAATCTAGAAACGCATTGAGGTAACATGTGGCTCTGAACAAAACAGTTAAAGCATATCTTCAACTCGTTAGTCTTTGAAAAACGATCTTTAGGTGTCATGTTGAGAAAATTACTACATTTGGATAGATAGTGATCCCCCATGAAAAGTAGGCACACGGGAGTATTTGCAACAAACGATTTTTTCTGGCACCAGCATAACTGGTTTGCCTTCTAGATTATCCAGAAAACTGTTATAATTCGTGAGAAATGACTTAAACTCATCTAAGATAAGCAGATCGAAATTAGATTTGTTGCGTATAGTTTCCCATTGCTGCGAAGTACTAGAATCTAATTTTTCCGATTTAACATGTATGTTATACGTTTAGAATAGCTGCGGTGTTGTAGCAACAGATTAGAGTGCTGTAACGTGCTTGAAAAGAGAATCGCTTAATTTACTCAGACGGGAAGCGGATTGAATACATACAAATAAATAGTATATCTATGAAGAGCTTGTACGTTGCGTTACAAATAAAAACGCAATACAAGATAAATGTGTAAAGAAGAATGCACTTGTTTGGTTAAAAAAGAATTGTTTATTCTCGCGTCTCTAGCGATCTTTCTCGTTCAGATTGAATCTGCATCTGAGCGCCTTTCTTTGATTTACAAATATGCACCAAAGTTGACATTCGAGTTAACGATTTTTGATTGTTGTATTGGTTTGGATCAAACTAGGCTTGTCGAATCGTGTATTTAATTCGATTGAAGCAAAGTACTGAATTAAATTGTTGCAAATAAAACTAAATCACTTGCTATTGCTATTTATAGCAACATGATGTTAAAAAAAGGAATTAACAATTGTACATGTAAAAGGGTTAAAAAATAGACCAGAGGGTCTCAAACAAAGTATACAAGAAATCTGCATCTTTTGATTGTTTTTAGCATATTTGCATGCATATTTTATACTTTTTAAAATGCATATTTTTTTAGCTTTACTTATAAATATTTATTAATGTTTGCATCATATCAGTTTTATAATAATATCTTCTACAAAACATTACTTTAATCTTATTTTCAGTGATTTTCTGACAAGAGTCACTGCTATAACGACTCGCCCTGTAACGAAAAATTGCCCAAACGAGTCGAATGCCCTAAAAAGTATTGTAACTTTTAAAACGATTTTTTTCTACGTAAATTTTTATCTTTTTAAAAATCAACCTGTAGTCTTTTTATATACTTTAAAATTGTTTATACTAATTTTTTCTTAAATCCTATTTAAATGAAGGTGAACTTGACACGCGTAGAGTAATACCTAGATTTTTAATCTCTTATGGTCCCAGTTCTCAAACAAAGTAGACAAAAAACAGTTACATAACGCTTTTTCGTAAAGCAATAAATAAGCTAAAACAATTTCATTTAAACTGAAACAAATATTTGAGTCGTTGTTTGCCCTGATTCTAATAATCTACACTATGTTAATTTGCCAACTCCTTTGTTAAAAAAAATGATTTTGTGGTTTAATATAATTTTAAATATTTTTATTTGTAAAACAGTTGTAAAACGTCATTTATTATGTTTTTTACTTAGAAAACAGTAATTACCGACACAAACTAGACTGAATTTTATTATGTAAACGACATGACGTCATAAGTGCGTAGATAAAAAAAATCGACAGTTCTACTTTTCAATTTTATGTAACAGTACTGTCAGTATGTTTAGTTTGTTTTGGTTCTATTAAAGATTTTAAAATTATTGTTGTGTTTGCTTGCATTGCTAATTATGTAGGGCGTACGAGGTAGTATTTCATAACAACGTTATTGCAGCATTTTACAATAGGTTAATGCAATACATAATTATTGAAATATGTTCAATAAACACTGTAAACTGTATGAATAATCAACTTTTTATAAATAAAATCATCATTAAATAAAAACCTTCGCAAACCGCAATTCAGGATATTATAGCAACTGGTAGTGATTTAATTCTCCGGCAGTTCCTTGTTAGGATTATGGGAAGCTAGAGTAAAATCAATGACACACCATTTGAAACGAATAATTGACAATTCAGCTTTAACTTATATAAAACTAACGACACTACTACATTAGATAAAAACATGTCTAAACTTCCGATCACTTTGCTCATTAGAAGACAATACAAATAACATCGAATTTGAAGTATTAACTCCAGGCCATTTTCTCATTGGAAGCGAAGTGGTTTCGCCTTCAAATCCAGTAACTACCTCCATCACAAGCAATGTATCAAGCGTTACAAATTGCAGATAAACCAACGATAACAAAGTACGAGTAGCTACTGTTGAGAAAGCTGATGGGATCTTTTATAAAACAAACTAAATTCCACTGCCAACTAATCCATAAGAACCATCCATTTTGCAAGAAGAGACTCAAAAGATCAAAGCTAACACAATTTGGAGCACTTACTACAAACGTGTTTCCAAGCAAAACATTATTAATATAAGCTCTTTTATATTATCACTGTTTTATATGCCTAGCAATATTTGGGCAAAACATTCAATATGATGTTCGCTACTAACGTTATGCATCGAGCACATAGGTCATGTAAACATTAGAGGAGGAATTTTGTAGACTCAAGTTAAATTAGAAAAAAAACAGATTTAATACTGATACAAGAACATCAGCAGTAAAGAAACAATTTCAAGACCTCTGCGATGAACCTCAGCAATGAGTGGAGACATGGGTTATCAAAACAGAATCAAAATTTATAATGATTAAACGTATTTATTAAATGGCTAATTTGATATGCAGTAAGAAAATAAATAAAACAGCAAAAATGCAAATGAACAACATACAATAACTCTGGTAAAACAATAAATCAAACTAATTTTTGGCGGCCCTGTATATTAAGTTTATTAAATAAGACTGGTCTTCCCTCTATCGGTTTGTGCTCAAACTACAACGTGCGTCAATTTTGTTAAAGTTAAAAACAAATTAAAAATAAAGCGTTCTTTTCATATCAATTTTTTTTCTTACATTTAAATTTTAATTCTAATTTAATTTAATTTTTTAATTTTAAGATTTTCTAATTGTAATCAGGATGATTGGAACAAGTAGTAACTAGGAAACTAAGAGATTTTACAGGTAAGTTTAAACGCGTCTAATTATTGAACTTTGACCTCGGAGCTTTTATTTTAAATTTAATTATTGCGGTGTAAATACAAAAATTCTGTTTACACAAAATTTACAAATCAATGCGGCGTATTACTAGTAACTAAATTTTATTAAATCTACGTTGATTGAGCCACGAATAAAACTAGGGCTATGTTTTCTACAATTTTTCATGGTTGCGAATAGGCCTTAAATTTTGTCTTAAGTAGTAAATTAGAAATAGGTATTTAAAGACAACACGGTTTAACGTAATTGTTTTTTAGTAGGTAAATTGTGAGGTAAGCATTTCGTGTATTTTTATCTGTCGCAAAGACGTGTTAAGACAATATAACAAACTTTGTGTGAAGAAATTTACTGCCAAATATCGTCAAATAAACAATATAAACTGTTAAAAATCCTGTCAATAAATTAAAACACAAATTACACTATCAAGAAAATTACATACTGTAAACGTATCTATGGTATATGATAGCGGATAGACACTTTCTGTGATACCGACACAATAAGTCTATTTCAAGGAAGCGACCCTGCCTACGCCAGACCTGATTTTCTCTCACCCCCAAAAAGGAGAGGAATCATGTCGTATCCTCCAAATCCTAACCTATCCAACGCCAAACCCCATCTATATCCCTACCCACTTGCCAACCCGTCTGGCCAGCGTGGCAAGTTAGGCTAAAAAAACCCTAAATTATAAAATGTCGAGTTTACAAAATATGATACCCCAGGCGAGTAGACTAACGTCAGAACCTCGCACTGAAATCTCAGTCAACTTCTTGGATTCTGGGGTTGGGGGGGCATAAATTTGATACAATTCTCCAATCGTAAAAAACCAAGGCAATAGAGAATAAATAGAATAAAACGAATAGAATGGAACATAGCCACATTCAACATAAGAACGTTAGGACACGAAGAGAAATTAATTGAACCAGAAGCAGAAATAAAGAAAATAAAATGGACAATAATAGGCTTAGCTAAAGTACAAAGAACAAGAGAACAACGAATAAAACTTAAAAGTGAACACGTATTGTTCTCAAAGAGACGCAAAGACAAGAAGGTAGGTAGAGTAGGTCTTCTAATTAATAAAAAAGAAATAGACAAAGTCAGTCAGTACAAAGCTATACCAAAAAGGGTTATTGTAATTGATATAAACAAAAGATATAAATGTAAAGTCATTTAAGTATACGCCTCAACATTGACACATAAAATTAGAGAAATAGAAACATTCTATGAAGAAATTAATGAAGCGCTAAGAACAGACAAAGCAAGATATACAATAATAATGGGAGATTTCAACGCAAAAATTGCAATACAAGAAGAACCAAGCGAGTGAGGAATAGGTCCATTTGGATTACGAAAGAAAAATTCCAGGGGAGAAACACTGGTCAATTACGTCTAGGAAAACAACCGTCACTTGCAATGATAAAAATAGAGTTGTAGATACGACACTATTAAACACAATAAACGTAGGACGCGATCACAGGATACTAAGAGCAAAAGTGCGAATCAACAAACAAACAAAAAGACAAAAACTAATAGTAAGGACAGGAAAAAGTATAGACACAGAAGAAATAAGAAGACAAAGCACCACATACAAACAACTTATAGAGAAGAACATTAAGCATGTAGAAGAACTATTAGAACATGTGTTAGAAACCCTAAATATGGAAGTAACAAACTGCCTACTGCTGGCAGCTGAACAAATAAGAAGCAACAAAAAAAACGCCAAAAACTGAGTGACGAAACAAAAAAACTTAATTGAAACACGAAAACAACTATTAAAAGACAGAAATACAAACAAAATAGAAATGACAGAAATAAATAAGACAATCAGAAAAAAGATAAGAGAAGACATGAGAAAGTATAGAAATACGAAAATTAAAGAAACTTTAAAAGAAAAGAAAAGCCTAAAAGCATTACGATCAACTTATAAAAATCTACAATAAATGCCCTATGGAGTCCCGAATACCAAACTCCTGGTTAAATTCCCAAGTAGTCTTAATCTTCAAGAAAGGAAATAAACATTAGATAGAAAATTACAGACCAATAAGGCAAATCACTTACAGACAATGCGAATATTGACAGAGAAAGCTAATGAACATAATATAAAACTATGGATAGCAATGATATACTATGAAAAGGCGTTTGATTCTATAGAGATATGGGCAATCCTGAACGCTCTAAGTATCTGCTGAGTTTAGAGCCATTACTTCCTCCTTACATGTCTCAGAAACTGTCGAAGTTCGTTTAGCATAATTGACCGATATCAGTCTAATATGTTCGTTTGTGTGAAGCACAATTGTTTCCAAAATATTGCTTGTAATAAAATGTAGAAAGCTGCTGGCAGGTTTCAGTAGATGTGCAGCTGATCCTTTGCTACCAGATATGAAATGAATTATATTGCAAACAGCAATTCTGCTTTTCCTTTGTGGCTCTATAGTAGACCATCTATAACCGTTTCTGCCTTTCATCGAGGACTTTTTAGGAATGATAATATTTTTTTCCATATCAGCAATCAAAGCTAAAGGTACATTATCATCTGATTCATCTTCACTATCGGAAACAGACATCGTTTAATTTGTTTGAAATATCTGACCAGCAATAGATTGAGAAGAGTTGTCATCATCCTTGTCATCAGTACTAATGTTTTCCTGATCGCCTGAATCAATATCTTCCCATTCGACAACGTCCTCTTCACTTTCGATCCGAGATGTTTGGTCCACATCAGAATCTTCCCCATTCACAATCTTTTCTACTTCACCTTCTAACTCTGCATGTGTCAATACTCTTCTATCATTCCGCGACATGGCTGATTAATAATTTATAGTAATTGTATTCTCGTACAAAATTGATATTCCTAATTAATAGTTAGTATGTAGAAAAAAACTTATCAAAATACATATATATAAATTTTGTTTTGAAAATGTTGTTTGTTGCTTTATCTTTTATTTTACTTTTGAGTTTTGAAGCTTTTCGGCGCATCGGCGCGTCGTGCACCACACGACTTTGCTCTTATGTACTTCGCCGGACTGAGCACAATAATGCCTTTAAGTTAATAAAAAAGGCGGAGCTAACGATACTGACATATTTTCTATAAGGCTCCCCAAAATTTCTTCTGTGTGCTGTTCCATTATACACAAATTCTTGTCAACGTTAATAAAATTTTCAAATGCCATATCGTTGATATCTGCTAACGTTGCATATAAAGCTCAAAAGGATTTGAACTGATTAAGATAGTGGAAGAAAATAATCTTCATCCCAATCAAATTTGACTCCACCTTACATTGATATTCTATATTTTGCTGAGATATTTGATAGGTCCAGCAAACTTATACTAGTGGTGTACATGTCAATGATTTCTTTAGTAAACAATAAACATTTAAAGAGATGCTTTGTCTCATCTGCATTAAAAATATCGTCTTTGGCGTACCTTCCACTTGAATTAAGTAAGTTTTGAGAATCGGATAACAATGTATTTTCCGTATTTTGGATCGATTGCACATTCTAAGTACAACAAAAAAAGTCAGCTGAATGCTGCTGCTCAATTAAAACTTAAAATAATTGAATACCGTTTTGCATGTGTAGCTTTATGTTTGTAGTGCATTTATTAATTTAAGTAGTATGTATTTTAACTGACCTACGTAACCTCAATTCATTTAAGTATCTACGTTATATTTTAGTTGTTTTTCTTTAGTGTTAGCACTGTTTATAGGGTGTTGCCGCGTCATAAAACTTTTACTTAACGTTTCGCTGATGATGCTGTCAACGTCTTCAGAAGATTTCTAAAGACTGATGTTATCGTCTTGCGTTTTTTGTTACATACCGTTTTTTGGCTTCGTTTGGTGATCCGAGGCCGTTCTGATATGTTGATTTGCGTTCGTAGACGTCTGGTGACTTCTTGCACGTTTTTCACGCAGCGTAGATCTCCATGTGTTGCTTAATCTGTATCCATCCTTACGGTTGAAGTTGTTAGATTTTTCATTGTTTCTAGTGATTCCAGTATTATTCGCTGGTGATATTGTCTGCTTCGTGCTAATACCTTTACGTTCCTGTAATCAATTCGGTGATCTCCATTCTCAGGTAGATGTTCCGCTATTGCAGATTTGTTCGTGCGTCTGAGTTGAGCGTCTTGTTGATGTTCTTTAACCTTGAACTGAGTGCTCTTCCCTGTTTGGTCGATGTAACTTTTGTCGCACATACACTCTAATTTGTATATACCCTTGGTGTGTAGCCTTGGAAGTTGATCTTTATTAGGTGGTATGAGCTGATCTATTTTCTTCATTGTGTTTTAACGTGTAGTGATGTTATTCTTTCCTAGAACCTTCTTTAGTCTGTCAGTGACTCCGGCAACGTAAGGTAAGTAAGCATATGTTTCTAGCGGTGTTTCCGCAGCAACCTCAGCTTGCTTCTCCTTCTTTTTCTGTAGTCTTATTAATTTTTTGTTGTAGCCATTTTTTATAAGAGCGTTTTTGATGTGTTTGATTTCCTCCAGGGGCTTGTGTTCTTCATCACTAATTTTCTCCGTTCTTCTTAGAAGTGTGTTGATAAGGGATCTCTTCTGTTGTGGATGGTGATGAGAGGATGCGTGTGGATACCGGTGAATTTGATACTGTTATGGTGTTCATTGATATGTTGAAGAAAACTTTGTAATTCTTCCTGTCTGTGAGGCCATACGACAAAAGTGTCGTCTACGTATCTGTACCAGCATTTCGGTTTCCTGTCGTTTGAGTTGATAGCTTCTTGTTCGAAAGCTTTCATGAAGATGTTGGTTATTTTATTTTTGTTTATAGAACTCACCGTTCCACAAGAAGTAGGTTGACGTTAAACAGAGTCTGGCCAAGTCGATCAAATCTTCTTGTAAACCTCGTGGCGTTAGTTGTTGTCTAATGATCTCTAATGTTTCTTCTACTGGTACATTGGTGAATAGTCATTCTACGTCAAAACAAACTAGTATGTCACTGGTAGTTACCTCAAGTCTTTGGAGAATCTCGACAAAATGTTTGGTATTCTTAACGTAGCTGGTTGTCTGTCCGGTATGCTGCTGTAGTCTTCTAGCTAATATTTTGCTAACTCGTAAGTCGGTGATCTACAGGTACTGACGATAGGTCTCAGAGGGTTTCCGGTTTTATGAATTTTCGGTAACCCATACAGTCGTGGAGGTTGGCTTTCCGATGGTAACAGCTTTTTCTGTTCTTTTGTTGCTATAGATGGGTCTTTGATCGCCTTTCTTATGCGTCGTTCAATTTTTGCAGTAGGGTCCTTGTTTAGTTTTGTGTAATGGTCTGGGTCTAGTAGTGTTCATTTTCCTGATGTAGATGTTCTTATCCGTAATTGCTGTTGCCTTATCTTTGTCCGCTCGTAGAATGATTACTTTTTCTTTTTTACGCCAAGTCAAGTAACGCTCTTTTCTCATTCTTGGTTACGTTTCTGGATTGTGGTTTGGCTGTCCGTAAGATACGACAAGTTTTGGGTGTAATTTTTTCAGCATCTTCGATGGGTAGATTGCGGATGGCCCATTCTGCTTGAGCGATGATCTTCTGTTTTGGTATTTTTGTAGGTGCGACTGTAAAATTGAGTCTTTTGGCAAGTACTTTTGTTTGTGCTTCGGTTAGTTGCTGCTCCGAAAGATTGATGATTTTTTTTTCTATATGTAGCTCTGATATCTTGTCTGATTTTTTGTAGTCTAGTTTATCGAACTTTTTTATTTGGTTCTTCGTCGTTGTACCCAGATGATGTTCAGAACGTTCGTAGCTGATCCGATCGATGGTTGTCCACAGGTCTTCACTAAGTTTGTTAGTCAACTCCAGATGCAGCACACATAGTTTGTTGGATGTTTGATTTAATCTATGGTAGGTATCACGTACTCTTTCCCTGACTAGCGCGTTTTTAACCAAAATCTTCATGGAAGCTTTCGAACAAGAGGCTATCAACTCAAGCGACAAGAAACCGAAATGCTGGTACAGATACGTGGACGACACTCTTGTCGTATGGCCTCACAGACGAGAAGAATTACAAAATTTTCTTCAACATATCAATGGACACTACAACAGTATCAAATTCACCATGGAGATCAAAAAGAACAAAACGCTGCCCTTTCTAGACGTTCTGGTAACACGCACGGACAACAGCAGGCTAGTCATAGCGTATACTGCAAGGAAACACATACAGACCGGTATCTACACACATCCTCTTAGATCAAATTAAACACATCGAAAACGCTCTTATAAAAAATGACTACAACAAAAAATTAATAAGACCACAGAAGAAGCAGGACAAGCAAGCTGAGGTTGCTGCGGAGTCACTGACAGACTAAAGAGTGTTCTAGGAAAGAAGAACATCACTACACGTTATAACACATTGAAGAAAATAGATCAGCTCATACCACCTAATAAAGATCAACTTCCAAGACTACACACCAAGGGTATATACAAATTAGAGTGCATGTGCGGCAAGAGTTACATCGGCCAAACAGTGAGGGGCATTCAGTGCAGGGTTAAAGAACATCAACAAGACGCACAACTTCAACAGTGAGGATGGACACATATTAAGTATTACATGGAGAAAGACGGTATATAACGAACAACGCAAGACGATAACATCAGTCTTTAGAAATTTCCTAAAGAAGCTGGCCACATGATCAGCGAAACGTTAAGTGAAAGTTTTGTGACGCGGCAACACCCGAAAAACAGTGTTACATTAAACAACGGTCGTGAAAGCTTGCATTCAACTTTGTGATAATATTATTTTGTATTTATTTTCGGTGTCTGTAAATTACTGAGAAAAAAATGTATAGTTCGTAGAACTAAATTAAACGTTATAACTAGGTCTGAGTAGTGGTATCGATATCGATACAAATTGCGTATCAATATTCGATACACAAAATGGCGTATCGCTCACTTCTAATCATAATATCATTTTTGATTTCGATTTCTTTTATTTCACAGTGTCAATAAACTTAGGACAATAATAAGTATAAGATGTCCGTAATTTTCGATTTATTTGGCTGAAAACTTAAATTTTTTAAAATGTTGCATTAGAACATTATTTTTGCTTGTATTGATGCTATAATTTCACTTTCTAAATTAATGAGATAAACGATGTATGTATTTACTCGTTTCTAATTAATAAAAAAAAACTGGTGTGGCCACCACACGACTTTCCTATAAGGAATGATGAAGAAATGTATTTTTATAAGGTTATGTTGTCATAAAACCACTTTGAAGTGATATGTTTGTATTAAAAACAATTAGTAAATCGCCAATTAACCAGACCTTTGTGCAACCGGCTATTTATTTTTTCTAAAAAGAATCGTCGCAGGCAGGATTCAAATCTAGATTATATAATGGAAATCACATTAAATTATAAATTAAATATTTTATAAACTGTTATCGATAGAGAAAAATTTATTTGAATAAATTGTTAGGAGGAATTATCTTTATAAGAAACTGTAAAATTAATTCGAATAATTTACATTCGTACAAAATTATATAAGAAAATCTGCTTAAAATGGCAGATACACCTGCTTCCGGTTTCTTTATCGGATCTATCTTTTGATAAAGCCAAGAGAATATGAAAATCCACCTTTATACCAAATTTCAAGTTACTAGGACTTTTTGTTCGAGAGTTATCGCTGGTACATCGTTACACACAGACAGACACAAACACAGACACCCAAAATTTTTTTGTCAAAAATATTTTTTTCTGACTTAGGAGACCTTGAAACGTAACCTTATGCAAAAAAAATATTTTTTTTAAATCGTCGCAGGTAGGATTCGAACCTAGATTATATAATGAAATTTACTTTAAATTGTAAATTAAATATCTAATAAACTGTTAATGATAATTTTTTTTTATTTGAATAAATTGTTAGGAAGTATTGTCTCGATAAGAAACTATAAAAATAATTCGAATAATTTACATTTGTACAAAATTATATAAGAAAACCTGTTAAAAATAGCGGATACACCCACTTTCTTTATCAGACCTATCTTTTGATAGAACTGAGGCAATATGAAAAGCCAGTTCCATACCAAATTTCAAGTTACTAGGACTTTTGGTTCGAGAGTTATCGTGGGTACAACGTTACACACAAACACACACAGACACCCAATTTTTTTTGTCAAAAATACGTTTTTCTGATTCAGGAGACCTTGAAACGTAAAATTCTTGAAAAATTTTTTTTTGAAAAACAATTGCGATCGCTATACTTTCTTTATAGGAAAGTAAAAATTATTCGATTATTGTTGTCAAAAGCCCCAAATGGCTTTTTCGAATTAAAGGTTGTACACATTCTTGTACATATTTTAAAGCATCTAATACTTGCGGTTCTAATATAATATTATCAGATTTAGATTCAGAACAATAATACGTTTTATAATCTTTATGTATTCCAAACACGTGAAAAGGACCGTTTTTTAAGTATTCTTTAAGACATAAAGAATCAGAATTATTTTTGGAAATGTAAATAATTGCCCCACGTGCTCCTCTTACTAGTCTATTGACTAACGGTCTTTGTAAAACACGTCTAACAGCCAATGGTATTCTTTGTGTTCTTAAAAGCGATTTCGTATAATTTTTTATAACATGATTGGAGCACTCAATTTTTTCAATATGTCTGCCATAAGATACTTTCTCTCTCAATTTTTTTTCGACACCGGAATCACCATCTCCAATAAATTTGCGATATTGCAACCCATGAATTTCTTGACTTTCTTTAAAAGCGGCAACAACAATGTCAGGCTTCATCGCACACGAAGTTCCATCCCAGTTCCTAAAGCATTTTGCATGTTTTTGTTCTTTATTTTGACTTTTAAGAAACTGACACTTGGAGCAATACTTATTCCGTACACCTAAATATAAAAGTTTTTTGGTTTTCAAACCGATGACACAAGCCAGACCAGAATTTGAACTATAACGGTGTCCATAGCTACGATGTGACCAACTACTATCTACAACCACTGTAATAAATATGACACCTTCGGTTGTAACACATCCGTCAGCTATGGCAATTTCTTTTTCTTGTCTTCCAGTCTCTAACATTGATTCAAATAATATGCCTTCCCAAATCTTTAATAACAAGAAATAGGTAGCACAATAGTTACAAAGTGTATTTTTTTTTACTTACGCCTCTTAATTTTTCTTCAAATTTTTGAAACGACTTTTCGTCAATTGACTTAATTCCCAAAATAGAAAATACCTCGTTCATGTTAAAATGGCCACTTCCAATTGACATAAAACCCCATACTGCATTGTCAACTAATGATAATTTTTGTTCTACTGTGTCAGAACTTTTTCTCTTGAGACTTCTTTTTGCGGAATTTTTATGGTCATCATTTCCGATAGAGTCTATCTTAGGATCATTACTAACGTCAGGAATATAATCGATTTCCATTATACTCCTACTAAATAAAATATAAATCAATCTTTAAGTGTAAATAAACCCTTACTCATTATAATTTTCTAAATGTTGACTCATGTTTTCATCGCTTTCAATAGTAGTTTCCAAGCTATAAAATTTTATGTAATAAAACATTAAAAATAATTAAAAAAGTTTTATTTTTATTAGTGTCATGCCAAAGTTTTGCATCATATTTTTTATAATAAAACTTTTTTAAACTATTTGATTGCGTTATGTCTAGAGACTATGATATCTTACGTTAAGGTATTTTGTTGATTACGTATTGTCTTTCTTCATCTGAGAAATTATAATTTTCTAAATTATTATTTCTAGCTCTAGAATTGTTATATGCTGTAAATATTTGCCTTATAAGGAAGAAGAAAGTTGCTTAGAAACGGAATTATCCTCAAACGTGTTTTGAGTATGCTTTACTAATTTTTAGATAATTATTTTATAAAACGTATACCAGTTTCATATGCCAACTTTATATATAACTAATAGTCACTTTATATTATCAAACATCCTCAAATTTGCAAAGAAATATTTTGTACAAATAATTGCACAAGTATGGATTTTCATTGTGTTTATTTATTTATTTCTATGTTCATTTATTTTTTTGTTAAAATACAGAAACAAAGACAATGAAAGTCCAGACTTTATATCAAACACAACATGACACCTGATTCTAAAAATAATATGTGTTTATAACTTTCAATATTTTACAACTGCTCTGCAGTAGTCAATTGTGCTTGCTGTAGCGTACTTGGTAAAGTACTAAAATATGTATAAATTTATAATTATTATAATTAGAAATAAATAGGTATAAAGTTTAGTAAAACTACTTTGTCAATCATAAAATAAACGCTGTTACTCACTTAATACTACTGTTTGAAGTACTTTCTTCTATCTCCACATACACAGGAATAGCTTTCTAGAAAAATGCCTTTATTTTTGGAAATATAATTGCATTGTAATATAGTCGTGTTTAGATCTATTATTTCAGTTAGGGTATGGTACGCAAGTGTAAAGTTACAGCTCGTCTAAAGAACAACGAAGACGAGAACTAGTAGTAAAAAAAGAAAAGTAGTAAACTTTATAAAGAATAACTAACTGATAGCTAAAATGTAATTTTTTATACTTAATCCGCTCATTTGTTGAAAAACAAGGTACTTATTGCTCATCATGTTAGGACTTTTTGAACATAAATATAAAATATTTACCTAGATTGAATAAAGTTGTAATTTTCGCTGACGATTTTTTTTGTTTTGCACTCAAACGAAGATGCTTCTTTCCTTTACTAGAATGTCTATAATCCATTATGAACACAACAAACACAAAAACTTGGAGGAGTATAAGAAAAATGTTAAAATGCTTATAATAATTATTTTATCAAAAGTCAGCGTCTATTTGTCTACAAAATTTGTACCGCACCAGTCCCCGGCTGATGCAAGGTTCCATGCGGAACTTATTTGATAACCCCGTGAATGTATAAATATTGTAGAGTTTGCGAATTTATCTTTCGAGCCCCACGTTGCAAGGCGCCAAATTATTTATGTACTGTTTCTGTATAAAAATTTTGAATCATTGAATCCTGCCATTGATAATGTCCATAATGCCGACTAACTCATTTAATTTATAAACTATTTGGATCAATTAAAAAGAACATTTACTCCTTCAGGTATCTACTATAAATAAGTAACTGTGGGTAGTATTTACTGTCACAACAAATAATGCGAATTTCAAATGGAAATAAGCAACATTTATTCATAAACTGTTCTCTTAAATTAATCTACCAACTACCAATCAATATACCTTAAAAATTGTTACACTCAAAGTTTTTTTTATTACACTAAAATCATTAAACAGAAATGAAACAAATTAAATTACAAAAAAAACATTGCAATAAAAGTTTTTCCGTATACCAATTTGGATTACATAAAAACAATCATGTTTTATTCCGTATAAAATTCTCCTGTGTATCGTAATTATGTTACCACTTTTCTTAATTGTTTTTTTGTTTATATTTAGCATCAAGTTTTCTTTTTTATTTTTTAACTGTTGTTAACACTTTGTTTAAGCATCAAATATAACCAACCTTTTACTCTCCTGGTCTAACAAATATAGGAACAATGATTTTGTTCAAAGGAATTGTAATCTTCGGTATTCCATGCCTTTCTTCATCACTTTCTTTTCTGCCGCATTTTCTCCTGGCATCACAGACACTTTCTTTATTTAACACTATCTTTTATTTCTTTACTACCGTGTAGCATTAAAATTTTAAGTTATTTTCTTATTTTGTAACCATCACACCAATTAACTTATTCACCTTTTTTCTAAAAACCTCAAAAACCACGTGTCCCTTTCACCCTGTCACCGCTAACCCCCCGGAAATCTCCCTCTCTATCCCTTTTTTCTGCCCCTTGTTGCCAAGTCTTGGCTAACATTATAACATTTTTTTTTTATAATATCTTTCATTCTTAATTCTAATGTATTACCAATTATATATCAGCTAAAACTTATACTATTTATCTCTAATACCACTTATTACACTACATAAATATCCCCTCTGATTTTTGAAAAGAAAAGAACTTATTTTCTTTGAATAAAATCAGTTAAACTAAAACACCTATGTAACGTTTGTAACCCTATATGTGAATGTTAGTTTTATAATCCTTGTTTTCAATGTTACTTATTCATACATTTTATTTACATCCTCTCTCAGCCATCATTTTTACTTTCAACTTTCATTATTTAAATATTTACTAATTAAGTTTACATGAAATCTTCCTCTATAATCTCCATTCAATTTTTCTAAATCATATGTGGTATAATTTATGTTTCTTCTAATTACAAATGGTCCTTCATTCGGAAATAATAACTTTGCACACTGATTAAGATTTCTTCGACCGACTCTCAGTCTTCTTATCGTCACTAATTCTCCTATTTCAAATATTACCCGTTTCTTAATTTTTTTATTTGCCTTTTCTTTATATTTATTTAAATACCTATGTAATTTATCTTTAGCTTGCTGTAATTCTAATTCATAGTTCTTGTCATTTATATTTATCTTCCATGGTCTAGGCGGTACAATCCTTTTAAACAAGTAAATTGGCGTTTTGCCAGTGATTACATTAGATGTACAATTTATGTAGTCTTCAACAATTTCCAAATGTTCATACCATCTTCTGTGATCATTCATTACTAATATTCTTAAGTATTTTGTTACTTCCTGTATCATTCTCTCTGTAGGGTTTTCTTGCGGATGTCTTACCGAACTAAAATTCAACTTAATATCCCTACTCTCAAAGAACTCCCTTAATCTGTTGTTAACAAAGTATGGCGCATTGTCTGCAAGAACTCTTTTTGGCATCCCCTCCTGTCCAATAAACTGTAGCATACATGTTATCGATGTGTCCGTGTTACATTTTTTTGTCGAAAACAATCTCACAAACTTAGAAAAAACATACATTACTACCAGAATATTCTGGTGTCCGTCAATTGACGCAATTAAATTTCCCAAAAAGTCAATTGTTACCAAATCTAATGGTTCCTTAACTTTGATACTTTTAATAACGTTTTGGTTCGTATGGTTTTTATACTTCGCTAAGGCACATGTATGACATCCATTTATTACATTTTTAACAATTTTCTCTAAAAATCATACAAGTCTTTTGTATTCCCACATGTCCATATCTTAAATGCAATTCTATCGTTATATCTTTTGTCAACTTTTCATTTATTACATATAGTTCATTGTCTTCAATCTTTTTAATTATAAATCCATCTTTTAAATTGTATCCTTTCATCTCACCTAATTCTTCTAGATCGTCTCTTAAAATTCTTAATTCATCTTCACCTTGTACTTGTAATATTTTATTTACTGAATATAAACCATCATCATTCTCTAACCTGTTCATCGCTATCATGTACTTGCTTTCTTGGTTGTCATCATTCTTTCTGCTCAAACTATCTGCCACGACATTCTTCTTCCCGTTTATATGAACTATATCAAAGTTATACTCTTGCAATAAAAGTGCCCATCTATATATTCTATTATTATTTAAATTTGATCTTCGAATATACGTAATAGCCATGTTATCGGTTCTTATTACGAATCGTCTTCCCAACAAATAAAATCTCAGTTTTATAACTGAGTGTACTACCGCTAGCATTTCCTTTTCGGCTGTGCTGTAGCGCAACTCTGCTCCTTTTAATGTCCGTAAAACAAAATAAATGGGTCTGTCAACTCCTTCTATCTCTTGTAAGAGTACTCCGGCGATTGCTTGATCGGAAGCATCTGTCGTTAAAATGAAGGTTTTTTCAAATTGTGGATGTATTAGTTTTAACCTGGTATAGAAAACACCTTTTAAATCTTGAAAGGTAATTTCATTTTCCTGTTTCCATTTCCATTTTGTTACTTTTCTTAATAATTCTAATAATTGTATAGTCTTTTTGGAATAATCAGGTACAAACTTTTTATAATAATTTAGAATTCCAAGAAATCCACGTAGCATCCTTAAATTTTTTAGCCTAGCATAGTTCTTTATAACTTCTAATTTATCTAAATCTACTGACAATCCTTCATGATTTACAGTGTAACCCAAAAATATTACCTCTTTCTTGTAAAACGCACATTTTTTTATATTCAGCTTTATGCCATTCTCTGCTAAGGTATTTATAACCATTTCAATGTGTTCTTATGTTCTGTTTCACTTTGACTGTATATGAGTATGTCATCAATGTAATGTATCACTGAATCTTCATATTTTCCTAAAATTTGTTGCATCGCCCTTACTAAAGCGGAAGTGGATGTCGACAAGCCAAACGGTACAACACAAAACACGAATACGTTGCCATCAACCATAAAACCGGTATATTTTCTGGATTTTTTACATAACGGTACCAACCAAAATGAATTTTTAAAGTCTAATTTACTAAATATTTTACCTCTGCTAAGCTTTGCTAACAAATTATCTACATTTTCCGGACTCTCATACTGCAGTATTGTGATTTCATTTAATTTCCGTGCATCTAAATACATGCGAATGTTGCCATCTTTCTTTACTACAATTACCAGTGGGTTAATATACTCTGTCGTTGCTCTCTCAATAATACCTTTTTCCTCCATTTTTTTTAATTCCGCTCATACTTTTTCTTTGTGTGCTTGCGGGATTGCATAAGATTTTCCTTTAAATTGAGTATGCTCTTTTAATGTTAATTTATGTTCATATCCTCTTATTATGATGCTTTGTTCATCATTGAAAATGCCAGGAAATTCTTTTAATAAAGATTTAATCTCTTCCCTTCTGTCATCTGGACAGTTTAATTCAATTATCTCTTTTTCTTCTTCATTATTAATCATTATATTAGCGTTTAATATACTATTGTAATCTTCATCATTTTCCTTCCAGCTATACTCTTTATCATTTATCTTAATAATTTTATCTTCCATGTCCATTTTAACTTTGAATTTTTCTAAAGCATCAACTCCTAATAAACAGTCCATACGCATTTTATCCATTATCATTAAACTCTGGCTATTCTCGATGTTACCCAACTTCATGTTTCCCATTATGATATTATTAACGATCTTGATTCTTTTATTGTTCGCAGTGACTAGATTTATATTCTTCATTGGCATAATATAATTTTTTAATTTTTCCATATTTTCATTCACAACTTCGCCATTTATAAGAGATATTTCTGATCCTGTATCTAACAAAGCTTTTAATTTTATTTCTTCAAATACTATTTCAATTGTTGGTAGCGTTACTGTCCTATGATCAATATTCGTTGCTTCCGTTTCTATAAAATTTTTTGGGTGAACATAGTTGATTAATTTATCTGGCTTGTCGCATTGTAAAAATTCTGTCTTCTTACATCGGAACAACTTGCTCCTTCATCACAATCTTGAATTTGATCAACACTATTCTCTACTTCGCTAACATTAACGTTGTTTACGAATTGCCGTCTTCCGTTGGGAGAACTCTTCTGATTTCTTTTTTTTTCACGATACTCACTATACATGTCTCTTTCGATATTATTGTTTTCATAGGTACGATCATATCTATACTCTTTTCGTTCTTGTCTTTCCTCGTTCTGACGTTGACATCCATTGTTATTGCTATCATTGGTCCTACTTCCGTTCTTCTCATTATAGTATTGCCTTCGTGGCCCATGATTGGTTCCATAATCATGATACTGTCTCTGTAAATTATTATAATATCCTTGATCTCTATGATTGTAATTATGGTATCCTGTTCATTCCCTATTTTCCTCTTTGTACCTGTAGTTGTTTTGTCGCCCAAATTGCTGTTGATTTCCTTGATAACGATAATCTTTAAAGCTATTCTGCCTTTCATGGTGGTGATTATTTGGTGAGTATACACCTTTATTGACCGTCCCAAATTTGTATTCTATGTTTCGATACTTGTTTGCATTTTCAAATTTCAATACTGAATCTAGTCTTTTTAATAATTGTATAAATTCGGTAGTATTTTCAATTTTTTCAATTGTCACTTGTATCCTAATCAAATCTTTAAAATGTCTGGCTATATAATAAACTAATTCTTTCTCTTTATAACCTGGACTAATTTGCTGAGCTTCACTAATCAATTTTGTCGCATATTTTTCTCTTGATCCTTCATAGCCTTTGTATCGCCCTGTGTTAATTTTTTCTCTCACCTTATATTGCTCGGCTTCACCCCAATATTTGTCTAAAAACATTCATCGAAACTATCGAAATTATCTTCAATGCCCTGATACCATATGATGGCGTCGTCCTTCATGGTCATTCTGATTATCGTTTTTAAGGCGTCCAGATTTGTAATTGGTTTTACATTTCTTTCTAGGTTCTTCATAAAAACATTCGGATTAATTTTTCCATCTTCACTAAATTCCAATCCACCATTCCAAATTATTTGATTCTCTAATCTCTAATTACTTTGTTTTAAATTCATTCCAACATTATGCCTTTCTTCTATTATACTAATTATTTCTTCCTTATTGTTGTCAATTCTCACATTTATTTCTTGGCTTTCTTGATCATTTTTTTTAAAATTCTGTTTATATTATCTGCATTTTGTTTAATTTTTTGATCGGCAGCATCTTTTTCACGTTCAATTCTTATTAATTCTTGTTTAAATTCCGTCTGTGTATGACTCGCATTTGCTTCTACTGTTTTGTTCAAATTTTGTTTAATTTCTTGTTTCATCTCTTATTGCTGTGTTTCTATCGTCTCGTTGTCTTTTTTGAATTCTTGCTTCATCTCCTGTTGTTGTCTTTCAACTTTTTTTATCATTTCTTCATTAATAGTGATGCCTCTCTAATTTCTTTCCTAATACTCACTTCTTTATATTGTTCATCCCATTTTATTGCTTCATCTTTATCTTCTTGTCTTACTTTCATCCATTCTTTTCTGTTCTGTTCGTCTCTTTTTATTGCTTTATCCTTGTTATCTTGTAGTACATTTAATATCATCAACATTCCAGTATTGAATTAATTTGCATTATCTTTTTCCATGTTTATTTCGGTTGTTTCTTCCATTTCTTCGCTTATGATTTTAATTTTATTTATTTCTGTTTCATTTGTCTTGTTACTAATATCTTCGGTTTCCTGTTGTTCCATGTTGCCTTTCTTACCACTTTTCGTGTTCATATTAAATATTGAAAACAAATCTTACCTATTATTATCCCCTGTAAGTAATGTAAATAGAATACGAATAAAGCATGTAGAGTAGATGTAATAACCTAATCATATACATTAATTTTTGTAGTTACAAGCGTTAAGTCTGTTTTTAATCTCAATTTTTAATTTATACAAAATTTTCTTTTTTATTCATAAATCAATACGAAGAGTTTGCGAATTTATCTTTCGAGCCCCACGTTGCAAGGCGCCAAATTATTTATGTACTGTTTCTGTATAAAAATTTTGAATCATTGAATCCTGCCATTAATAATGCCCATAATGCCGACTAGCTCATTTAATTTATAAACTATTTGGATCAATTAAAAAAAACATTTACTCCTTCAGGTATATACTATAAATAAGTAACTGTAGGTAGTATTTACTGTCACAACAAATAATGCGAATTTCAAATGGAAATAAGCAACATTTATTCACAAACTGTTCTCTTAAATTAATCTACCAACTACCAATCAATATACCTTAAAAATTGTTACACTCAAAGTTTTTTTTTTATTACACTAAAATCATTAAACAGAAATGAAACAAATTAAATTACAAAAAAAAACATTGCAATAAAAGTTTTTCCTTATACCGTATTAAGTTAAATGAATATGATACAATTTGGATTACATAAAAACAATCATGTTTTATTCCGTATAAAATTCTCCTGTGTATCGTAATTGTTACCACTTCATCAAGTTTTCTTTTTTATTTATTTTTTAACTGTTGTTAACACTTTATTTAAGCATCAAATATAACCAACATTTTACTCTCCTGGTCTAACAAATATAGAAACAATGATTTTCTTCAAAGAAATTGTAATCTTCGGTATTCCATGTCTTTCTTCATCACTTTCTTTTCTGCCGCATTTTCTCCTGGCATCACAGACACTTTCTTCATTTAACACTATCTTTTATTTCCTTACTACCGTGTAGCATTAAAATTTTAAGTTATTTTCTTATTTTGTAACCATCACACCAATTAACTTATTCACCTTTTTTTTAAAAACCTCAAAAACCACGTGTCCCTTTCACCCTGTCACCGTTAACCCCCCGGAAATCTTCCTCTCTATTCCTTTTTTTCTGCCCCTTGTTGCCAAGTCTTAATATTGGTTAACATTATAACATTTTTTTTAATAATTGCTGCTTATTTTTCATTCTTAATTCTTATGTATTACCAGTTATATATCAGCTAAAACTTATACTATTTATCTCTAATACCACTTATTACACTACAATATATAAAGATTAAGTTGTAATAAACTTTTGGTTGTACACTCAAAGAAATGCGAAGACAGCGGTTTTTCGAGTTCTGGTAATTATTTTATCAGGAGTCTTAAAGATTTTTATCAGGAATATTGCACTGACTATGGACTGGTGTAATTTTCTAAGCAAGGAGTATTAAAAAAATTTTGGAACTGCGAATCAGTACCCCAGACCTACTAAGTTGGTTTCACAAATTCACTAAACATTTATTTTGTAATATTATTATTTATTAATCATGATTTACTTACACGTAAATCGATGTACTATGTTAAAATAACTATTTCTTTATTTAGAAATGGTTAATTCTCAGAAACCTTTTACAGATACGCGTAGATAGGTACCACCCATTTGTCCTAACTAAATTATATAGTATTTTCGTCTTCTCAACTACACGGTTCGGCACACATGATGGTTGTGTATATCGTATCCCCCGGCAGATATAAAAAAAAATGTATTTTTCTATTTATTTCTCAACTATAAAGAATAAAAATAAGGTAAAAAGTGCATCAGAATCACAGTGAAAATGTACACAGTTCCTGTCTCGTACTTTTTTGATATCGACAATAATTTTCGAGTTATTTTTTTAAATTCCTAAATTAGATCTAAAATTAAAAAACCGAAACGTTAGCGCAAATTCTATTTATTTTTTATGCATGTTAAAATTAAAAAAACTTATCTGGCGTTTCTAGATTTTTTTAAAACAGCTATATAAATTCCACGCCATCTATCGATCTAGAAATACACTAAAACGCCGTCCTGATTGCCCTTAAAGTTACCGTACATAATCATTATTAGTCACAAGTCCATAAAAGTTTCAAGATAATTTCGTCGAATTTTATTATGTTACTACTAAAGAAAACACAATTTATTTCAGATTTGTGATGATTATTTTATCTGCTACTTAAAACAATTTTTCTTACTTTGCCATCTGTTGTTAATTTTTCGTACGTTATAAATATTATAGGTAACTAACATTTTTGTATCCGTACTAGCTACCAAAACCTTCATATACGCTGGCCATCTGTATACCTTATTTATTTGTGGTTCTACCGAAATTGACCGAAACGTACTAAAACTAATGCTTGAAAAGATCAGGGAGGTTGCACATCTATACAATCTTCTACAATCAATCTATAAACTCATCGAGAAACGAATCACCAATGTATAAACCAATAATGTTACTAAAACTACAGGTTTCTATTTTGAAAAACGTGTGCACTTCTAAGCAGAAAATTTTTATAGTCTCTAACAAGTGTATTAAAAGCTTTAGCTATCACTCGCTTGATGTCGCATGTGTTTGTTTAGCTAGAATTTTGTTGCACTTAATCCTCTTCAAATCCATTATTACTAAATTACAATTTCTTCTATGGTACTCGAGACTAGTTTTATAATGGTGTTTTTAAACATGAGGAAGTAAACGCGACTACATAAATATCAAGAAGCTAATTATTGTGATAGAGAATGCAAATAAAGTTTGAGAAGATTGCGTAATGACGGGAAACTTGTAATTTACGTACTGTTTAATCAGATTTTAAAAAAGTTTAATACACAACGGTTTAAGTAGTGTGTATTTTTTAAATCAACAAACTAAAATTTTTTTATTATCTAATCAGATACCTAAACGTTTAAATAGTTTTCGAGAAATGCGCCGCATAATATTCCTCTAATTAAATTAAAATGCTACAGTCAAGTTTGGAGATAAATGATTGTCGAAACAAAAGGCTTCTGATACAATCTTAGTGTCATCTACCTGAAGTCATCAATAACACTAAAATGACAAGTAGACAGGATGGTATCTTGAATTTTGCTTTTTTTTTCGGTCCAAAAACGTCTTCAGACAAAAACGCGTTTTGCTCGCAAGCAGTGTCCCACAATGCGATCAACTATAATTGATTTTGCAATACGTTTAGCCTTTTTTATGTTTTTTTTCGAAAATATGAATAACAAACAATACGACTCTGATCTAAGCATTGAAATATAAATGTGAGCACATGTCAATTGTTAGAGCCGACCCTCTTATGAAATGTTGTCGTACAAGTTGCTTATCAGATATTAATACCTTCATTTGTGTAACGATGCTGTGTTGTTCAACAGTTTATTTTTTTCTTAGTTTTTTTTGTACCTGTTAAAATCTTTTGAGACTTCCTGCAAAACTCTTTTAGAATCATTAATTATAATTAGGCATAGATAACTTGTATAAAGGTATGCGTTTGGAAGTCTTTGTTTATAGTACAAAACAATCATATTATTTGAGATTAACTAGAATTGATTCCTTTAGTTTGAACCGCTTTATGTATTTGACACAATTCAATTACTACTAAGACTTATGTACTACTTTTCTAGTTTGTACAAGTAAAGCTTTTCTTTTATTTAAAAGTTTTTATGGTTTCTAAAATAAATACTAAAAAATACCTATATTAAAAACAAACAAATTGTTAAAATAAAATAATTAAACTGCCACAGTAATCGAACTATTATTTTTTACTTAAAAAATAAGGGTTTTTTTGTTTTTTTTGTCTATGGTTTCTACTACCTTATGTGTTAAGATAAGAATGTCTTCCGGGTTTGGACCGTGTCAATGTTGTAACCGAAGTTGCCAACGTTTCGCCCACTTTTGTAAGGGGCTTCATCAGGGCGTGAGAGAAATAGAAGAACTCAAACAAGCAACCGAAATCTAACTAAAAACTTCTCAAAAGTTAGGTAATCAACTTGTGAACCAAGCCAGATTCTAAACTCCATAGAAGTGACTTAAAAAGAAATGGTCTTCGTATATAAAGAAGAAGTATCGTCACGGCTGGTAAAGCTCGACTTTGATTGGGTTACGGATGAACGAGGGCGTGTTTTCGACTAATGACCGGAAACCAAAGAGGGGATAGCTCAAAACCATAGGCCAAACAACAAACGTGCCGTCAACATACCTGAACCAAACTTTGAGTTTTAATATTGATTATTCCAAAGCAACCGTTTCAAAAGATTCCATAAAAATGTTAGCTACAACAGGCGATAGAGGAGAACCCATAGCAGCACCAGAAACCTGTTCGTAAAATTTGTTATCAAATTGGAAGTAAGTAGAGGATAGACACTTATCAATAAGTGGAACCAAACTCAAGTCCTTGCCATGTTGAGACAGAATCTGTTCGATCATAGTAAGCAAAACCTTAATAAGAACTTTAGTAAAAAGTGAAGTGACATCAAAACTCACAAGAAGATCTTGGGGTTCAAGTTTTATAGTTGATAAGCGTTGAATAAAATGCTGAGAGTTGAGGATATGAGAAGAGGTTTTACCTGTAAACTCGCAAAGAATGTTGGACAAGAACTTAGCTAGCTTGTAGGTGGGAGATTGGATAGTACTAACAATAGGTCGAAAGGAAGTACCTTGTTTGTGAATTTTAAGAAGTCCGTATAGACGAGGTGGTTTAGAATCTGAAGGGGTAAGTCGACGTTTAGTTTCAGGAGGTAGATTGGAAGATTTGGCTGACTTCACGTTCAATCATCGAAGTGAGATTACGAGTTAGAAGAGCGTACGTTTCCTCAGACACAATAAAATGGATTTTCGCTACATAATCAATATGGTTCAAGACGAGAGTAGCATTGCCTTTGTCGGCCTGAAGAACAATAATATCAGGGTTCTTACGAAGACTTTTTAGGGCTAACTCTTCCAACCTAGAAATGTTGGGTTTAGGAATTTTAGATAATTCAAGGATTTTGCCAGTGTTAATACGAATGGGAACTGAGATGTGGCGAGGATGATGTCTTATAGAAGACTTGACAGCACATAAAATATCTTCTTAAGGAATACGTTTGGGAGCAACAGCAAAACTCAAACCCTTAGATAACACCGATTCCTGTTCTGAAGTGAGGACCAAACTAGATAAATTAACAACTGTCTTTAAAGAGTTAGTAGTAGATGAAACTTTACGATCCTTGGATTCCAATATTTGAAACTTTTTGAGATGACCTTCAGTGGTTAGTCGTAGAGTGGTATCAGACTGCTGGTAAGTAATGTTGTCAAAGAGATTCCAATCATCCTGGGAAAGAGTGTTGGCCAACTCAAGATGAAGGTAAAAGAGTTGTTTCGAAATGGTGTTTAACTCTCTTCTAGTTTGCTTAATCCGTTTGCGTACCAACGCTAGACTAGCACGGTATAAGATGTTTTTCGAAGAACGTGTCTGAATGTGAAACTTGATTCTGAGAAATGCAGGAATAATGTTGTGGTCACGACAGCGACTAAGAAAGGTTAAAGTGCACAAAAGTTTGACGAGTTTGTGGCGAAGTTTGGAAAATACAGAGGTTTTGGAAGACATATTCTCCCCGTAGAGATTGTTAATGTAATAGCGAAGGCTTCCACGGCCGGAGTCTATACTAAGATAAGAACGTCTTCCGGGTTTGGACCGTGTCAATGTTGTAACCGAAGTTGCCAACGTTTCACCCACTTTCGTAAAGGGCTTCATCAGGGCGTGAGAGAAATCGAAGAACTCAAACAAGCAACCAAAATCTAACTAAACACTTCTCAAAAGTTAGGTAATCAACTTGTGAACCAAACCAGATTCTAAACTCTATAGAAGTGACTTCAAAAGAAATAGTCTCCGTATATAAAGAAGTGTCGTCACGACTGGTTCAGCTCGACTTTGATTGGGTTACGGATGAACGAGGGCGTGTTTTCGATAAAGGACTAATGACCGGGAACCAAAGAGGGAATAGCGGAATAGCTCGAAACCATGATCACGATTGAAGTTATTGGGGTGCTTGATGATTTCTATGCTCTCTCGAAATTTCCTGTTAAAAAAGAATGGAGATTTGGCAATCACCGAAACGTTATCAAAATCTATCTTGTGGCCTGTAGTGAAATGATGTTCAGCAACCGCAGACTTAGAAATATGCCTTTTTCTTATACAACGATCATGTTCTGAAATGCGAGTAATGACGGAACGACCGGTCTCACCAATGTAGACTAAACCACATAAACAAGGAATTTGGTATACATCTTGAGATGAAAGTGTAGGAAATTTGTCCTTGGGAGAAGGAAGAATCTGAGAGATTTTGCCTGTCGAGTTGAAAATAGGTTTGATACCATTCTTACGAAGAAGTTTCCCTATTTGATCTGTAACCTTGTGAATGTAGGGTAAAAAGGCCAATTTTGGATTGGATTCGGGAGTAGAAATGTTCTTAGGTAATCGAGTACGTGGATGTAGACGACGATTAATAACTCTATGAATATCTCGCTTCATATAACCATTGTTCACTAAAGTTCTAGTAAGATGACAGAGTTCCGAAACTAGATTCTCAGGTTGACAAATAGAAAAACACGATGAACCAAAGATTCAATAACAAAGCGTTTCTGTACAGGATGATGATTAGACGAAGCATAAAGGTATCTATCAGTATGGTTGGGTTTGCGATAAACAGAATGGCCCAGAAGTCCGTCAAGAAATGGGAGAGAACCATTACTTTGGATTTCCATAGTGAATTTGATATCCAAGTGTTGATTGTTAAAATGATTAAGAATCTTAGACAATTTGATATGACCATGAGACCAAACAATAAACGTGTCGTCAACATACCTAAACCAAACTTTGGGTTTTAATATTGATGATTCTAAAGCAACCGTTTCAAAAGATTCCATAAAAATGTTAGCTACAACAGGTGATAGAGGAGAACCCATAGCAGCACCAGAAACCTGTTTGTAAAACTTGTTATCAAATTGGAAGTAAGTAGAGTATAGACACTTATCAATAAGAGGAACCAAACTCAAGTCCTTGCCATGGTGAAACAGAATCTGTTCGATGATAATAAGCGAATCCTTAATAGGACCTTTAGTAAAAAGTGAAGTGACATCAAAACTCACAAGAAGATCTTGGGGTTCAAGTTTTTTTTAGATACCCAACCAAATCTAAAAAATAAAATACAAAAATATGCGGCAGTGACTAAAAGTACATTGAATCCCACTGCCGTATATATCCGTTTTAAGTGGTATGGTCGTTTAAGCCCATAATGGTGTATTTTTGGCGTCATTAAATGTAGCCCTATTACCAGATTCATCGCCGCATAGATGTGTTTGTGCTTGTTGGGCTTCTATGTTCAGAGCCGTGAAAATACGGCAGCTAAGACAAGTCATATAAGTCTACTCGCGTATATATTCGTCATCACAAAATTCGTTATTGTGGAACGTAGTGGGGAACAACAAAGCGTGTCTTAAGTAACGGCTTACTTTACAGTTTAGTATCATCCGGTTCGTACGTATATCGTCGCGCGCTATAGCTGTAAATTCAGAAACTTCTGTAGTAATAAAGTGGAATTCGAGGTCTTCTTTGCTAATTACGGGTAGAGTAATAATAAAACGTGCCACTGTTATTACGTAGCTTCTTTTAATTAGTATCGTTTAATTCTACTTACATAGATGTCACTACTTGCTAATATGCCATTAATTTATAATATTCATAACACCCCCACTTATTAGAAATTCATGGCCTAACACACTAAGCATTGTTTAAACCTAAATCTCTAGTAAACTTAGAGTTCTTAACAATTCCCAACGACTTAGTCAGGATATCCGCTACCATCTCATTTGTTGGCATATATTTAATGTCAATTTTCTTATCTGAGATAGCATCTCTTAAGAAATGGTATCTGATATCTATGAATCTATATGTTTCGATCTTTCATGGAAAACTGGATTATTCGCCAGCTTTTGGGCACTTTGATTATCATTGTACATTTCAATCCAACTTCCCAGTCAGGTCAAACAAAAGATTTCGCAGGTATATGGCTTTTTTCGTTGCTTCACTAAGGGCCATTTACTCTGTTTCAGTTGTTGATAAAGCTACAACCTTTTGTTTGCAGCTCTTCCATGAAACACTACCACCAAAAAATTTAAATACACCATTTAAAAATGCAGTCTTTACATGTAGATGTACAATTTTTAAATCTAACTGCAATGGTAATGCTATCAAAACTCTTAAAGTTGAGTGTCTCAATACAGGAGCCACTAATCTAGATCTATAACTCGTTTTGTTTTCACTATTACACTTCACTTTAAACAGCTATTTACACTCCACTATTGTCCCATTTTTTGTATGATCAACCAGTTCCCACGTGTTGTTTTCTTCAAAAGATCTGATCTCATTTAACATAGCCTGCTTCCACTTCTGCCCATCTGGCCCTGAAAGCGCTTCTGTAACGATTCTTAGAGGAACATAATTAACTGATGCATCGCTACCATTTTGTGCACCAAAATAAGTAACATAATCTTCAAAAGTTTTCTTTTTGATAGACCTCTCTGATTTTCTTGCAAGTTCTGTAGCATCTGATTGCACCTCTTCATCAACTGAATCAGGAACATATTCACTGTCATCATTATCGGCACGTTCAATAGTGTCTTCACTTATCAAACAATCCGTCAAGTCATCGATTGAATAATTATGCTCATTTTCCACCCCCACTGAATCCGAAATCTCTACTGTTTCATCCAATGATAGCGTCGTAGTCTCCTTGACGTTTTCCACAACTGTCACATGTCGACTAGTAATCACTTAATTGTAGCTGGGTTGTAGCACCTATAACGCTTGGTAGTTTCATCATAACCTACAAGTATGAGTTTAGCTAACTTCTGGTCCCACTTATTCCTAGCAACTTTTGGAACATGAACCGTGATGACACTGCTATAAATACGTAGATAACCAACATTTGACTTCATGCCGGTCCACAGCTCAAACGGTGTTTTTGAAATCTCTGCTGAAACAAAACGATTCTTGAGGTAACAAGCAGCATTACATGCTTCTGCCCATAACGATTTACAAATGTTCTCATCAAACATTAGACATTTTGCTTTTTTAACCAACGTTCGATTAAAGCGCTCAGCCACACCATTCTGCTGAGGTGTGTGGCTGTTTTCTTTTGATGTATGATGCCAGCATTCCTTAGGTAATTTTGAAATTCTTTACAGATATATTCACCGCCATTATCTGTTCGTAACACTTTTACCCTTTCATTTTGTTGATTTTCTACTACACTTAAACTCCTTAAACTTTTCATATGTTTCGTCCTTCGTCTTAAGGAAATATATAAAACACATACGACTGTAATCATCAATAAAGGTTAAAAAATATCTTACGCCTCCTAACGAAGTTGTCTCGATTGGGTGACAGATATCGGTATCACCTGAACACATTATCGCCACGGCTACCTTTGTTTGGAAAAAGTATGCGAGCTTGTTTACCTTAACAACACACTTGATAATTAGTTACGTTAGCCTGACCCTTAAAAACAAGTCCTTCTACTAATTCACTCACTTTATTTAGATAGTTATTGTTTATATGGCCTAACGTCGATGCTATATTTCACTACTTGCCAAAAAACCTGCACAACCATCTGGGACATCTAGCTTGTACACATTATTTGTCAACCTAGCTGTTGCCACTAAGATACTTTTAACATTGTAAATCTTACAGCACTTTTCATGAAAAGTTACATTGTTGCCATTGGTAATAAGTTGACAAACAGATAATAAATTCGTGGTTTAACCTGGAACAAACTGTACCTTTCTTAATCCGATGCTCTAGATCCGCTGTCATATAGTCTTGATTTTAATGTCACCAGCACAGTCTACATTAATTTTTGATCGGTTAGCCACAACAATGTCAGGTAAATCAGGACTATGTGCATTTTTCAACTATTCTTTCTTAGCAGTCAAATGCATGCTCGCACCACTATCAACATACCAGTCTGTGTCACTAAACTGTCCTGTCGAAAAAACCGCACTATAAACACCCTCAGGCTTGTTATTGGGACACTTCGACTTGTAATGTCCTTTCTTTTTGCATTTGAAACAAACAATATTACTCAAGTCTTTCTTTTTGTTTACAAAGCCTGAACCACCTTGACCTTGCCCGTCAGCTGATGATTTTTCACGCGAACTGCCGTCATCTCGCGGTGGCTTTTGATGACTTGGTTTACTGTTTGCTATAAAAGCACCACTTCTGCTGCCATCTCTGTTATCTGTTGGCATGTCCAGCCAGTAACAGTGATCCAACTTATTCCTCATCGATCTTGAATCCTGTTTGCCTTAATTTCTGATTTCTTAATTTCTCGACAATCTGATTGACGTAAAGATCCATGGAATCATGATTTTCGAATCTCGCGGATATCAAAGTCTGTAAAAAGCTAATTTTTCTCACGAAACCACTGTCGTCGTACAAATTTTTTAAACTTGTCCATACATTTTTTGCTATTTTTGCGTCCTTCACGACGTAATAACAACTCAACACAAAACTCATTTTTCACGAAACCCGAAACACTTACACACTTAAAAGAAAGCAACTTCAATTTATCCACCTCGTATCTGGACCTGGGCTCATAACCTGTAATAATAAAGTGGAATTCAAGGCCTTAATTGCTAATTACGGGTAGAGTAATAATAAAATGTGTCACTGTTATTATGTACCATCTTTTAATCAGTATCGTTTACTTTTACTTACATAGATGTCACTACTTGCTAATATGTCATGAATTTATAATATTCATAACAGCTCCCACAAGTAAAAGTAATGGTTTTAAACGTAAAATAAATTATGTAGATGCAGGAAAAAAATTGTGGAATGACTACGAGTAAATAAGAAAAAATTTTAGCGACATTGTATTCTGGCGATGAGCCGTATATCGACAGTGGAAATGAATATGAACCAGACTTGAACAAAAGTGACACTAACGATCAGGATGAGGAGGTAAATCAATGTTTGTATACAGATGATGAGAACTCGGATAATATTGAAACTATTAAGAATATTGAGAATGTCAATTTTACTTCTATGGATGATATCACTTCTGACGTAGATGCTCAAAATGCGCTGAAAACTGTGTTGCCTTTCAAATGGAGTAACACACCATTCACTCTTCTTAAACACGCATTTGATGATACAGATTCAGGAACACGTGTGAAATCTATAGAAAATAAGAAGTTATTAAGTATTAAGTTATTTCCTTTTATTTGTAAATTTGGAGGTAGCAGAGGGGATTGTATCTGAAACTAACAAATATGCTTCTGATATTTATGCTGCTAAAAATTTGAAATGGAACGATATTGATGTGAGTTTCTAATGTATTTTTGGGTATCATGTTGCTAACAGAGTGCCATGGAAAAAAACAAGTTAAAAAATAATTGGTCAACTGATGCTTTGCTACACATGCCAATATTTTCTTAATTAATGTCAATGAATAGTTTCTAAGCCATACTTAGCATGCTACACTGTTCAGACAATGCTGAACAGAAAGCATTCAATTCTTTCCACCAACTGCGACCAGTTTTCGTAAAATGACAGTAATGTTTGCGAAACATTTTTGCCCATTTCAAAACCTCGCTATAGACGAAAATTTAGTCCTTTTCAAAACAATACATTAAATCCAAACGCTATCGTTTTGGAATAAAAAAATCCTTATCTATACGTTTTTGGGTACAAACTTGAATGTATTACAAGAAGCAAGGTGAAATCTTTGACTAAAAATCCTATAAGGTTAACGAGTCGACACTTCCCGGGTGTAGTTACTGATAAAAAAGTTCGACGGCGCATTCTTTGCAGCTAAAGTAAGGTTTGTGCCAAACAAAAAAAGCGAGTCCAAGTACATGTGCACAAAATGTGATGTTGATCTTTGTGTACATCCACTTTTCAAAGTTTATCTCAAAAATTAAACCTTTTGAATAAAGTTTTTTATATTATGCACGTTTTATTTGTTATTTGCCAATTTTCTTTATTATTTATACCTGACACATATATTCGGCAGTGGATGTGGAGGAATACAAAAAACCCTAGGATCCTATGTCGTGCATAGTCTGGGACTGAAAGAGTTAATACTACTTCTAGTTAGAGAAGGGGGAAGAGTTTGTAGACCCAGCATACCACCCAAACTTGTTTAATAAAAAAAGTTTATAGGATTGTTTTACAAGACCAATAGGGTGGGCTAAGTACTTATGCGTGTTATAAGAGCACGTGGATTCGCGAGACACCTGCCTTAAGGCTTATCCTTGTTTTTAGATTAATACCAGTCGGTAAAGAAAAAGATCTGCATATAGTTAAGGTAAAATAAAGAAAGGCAGCGCATTAATCAAACAGCGACAGCTAAAACGAAAATCAAACGTGTTATTTAACTAAAAATGTAATAAATTAAATTGACCGAGTGAGAGAGATAGATAGAGAGAATCCGATGTGCTGTGGTATCAGAGACGCCACACCACGGACAACTGTCGTTATTCAAAACGCTAATGCGTTTTTAATGACAACTAAATCCGCCGTGTGAAAAAAAAAGGATTTAGACTGCCTTTCGTCCGGGGATGTAGGATATTCATACCCAGGTAATCATATCCGGGATAGAGGAATAGACGTTACGCCCTCTTTGGGAAGTGTTCCACAGCCGCTGCCCTTCACACAAGATCAAAACCTTTAAGTGACGCTGGGCCGCTAAAAAGAGCGGAAAGTCGTTGAGCCAAATGTGCTGGTCCAGGAAATTGTACGTTCTAGCATTTCCAATAACTTTGGTGCAAAGCCAGTTTTTTGAACGTGGGAATGTCAAAGTTTGTGGTACCAAATGTCTAAGCCATATGTGAGCATGAGTATAACTGTACTGTTAAAAATATTTGCAAGAGATTTTTTGTGTAGGTTCCATTATAAGCTTAAGTATTTGTAGAACAAATGTAAGACGCTCTTGCACTTTTGTCAACCACAAATGCGCAATATTTTACAAAACTTAATCTGTCGTCAAACAAAAGTCCGAAGTACTTGAATTTGAAAACTTGACGGACAAGAATGTTGTTGGGGCGCTGTGAAAGATCTCGTTTTAAAAGAAAGCCAAAAACCATGCACTTAGTTTTGTCCGGTGAAACCGTCAGTTTGCTGCTGCTAATCCAGCTTGTCACTGGATTTTGCCTCTAAGTCTCGTCTAGAAATTGCGGACACCGTGACAGTGATGTCGTTTGCGTATACAAAAATGTCGCAGTTTGTTAGCAGTTCTGTGTTAAACAAGTCATTTACAACCAGATTCTACAATGTCGGCCCGAATCCAAGCTTTGTGGACATTCTTTCGGTAGTCGTTTGGCATAAACAGAACGGAATACGTTCGAGGAATAAGTTATCAATCTGTTTGATAAATAACTATGAATAACGGGCGTGCCGCCAGCAGATACTCTTTTAACGACGAGAGCTTCTATTATTGAGGACCACCATACGTTGTTGAACGCTTCAGATATGTCAATAAAAAAAAAGTTTGTACTTGGAGACGTTCGGCCGTACATTGGTCATTAATTTACGTGCGGTGTCAGTCGTCGTTTTGCCTAAAACGAAGCCATATTGACTTGGATGGAAAAGAATTTGTGGAGGAATGTCGTCATGACAGGAATTTACTAACTACCGCGGCTATATCGTTGCTAGTAACCACTTAGTTCTGCTGGAATCTTATTTGCAAATCATTGAGGAATCTTACTTGCACACGCAAAGGATTATCTGTCGTCGAATCGTCGTCAAGAAATCTGGGAGCAAACAATATCTTTAATCGATTTGTATTCTGAGGTAGTGTATCTGTCGCCATCTTGTACATTGGAGCACGGTTGGATCGACAGGAACTTACGAAGAGTAAACTAACTCTCACGGGCTTTTTCTCTGCCAGTTTCTACCGGTAAAGCGCAGCTTTGTAATAGACAAGCCATTGAAGTTTTAAGTCTGCTGGAGCTTTTTGATGGTGTTTTCGTAAACAACGCACCACTAGCTTTAACTTGTTTAACTTAGGACTCCACTACGGTACACCGGCTTTAGACCTTATACACATGCGGTTAAAGCTACGTTGGCAAAAATCAAGAATAGGTTTTAGATGGGGAGCTTCGACGGTTACCTTAAACCGTATCACTCGGTTTCAATAACTTCTAGAACAACACACCAGTTTAGGATTTTTTTGGCAACAGAAGGGTACGCCAAAGTGACGTCGATGTTTGTCGAACCTAAGTGGCTAGAGAAGGTCAAAGCTTGGTGAGGTTTGTTGACTACTCAAAGATTACGTTTATCCATAAGGTTTTCGACACATTGTCTGTGTTTTTTGGTTATCGAAGAGTGCCAAAGCGGCGATTTCGAATTGCTGTTGTTATAATAGAAACGTCTCTCATAAAAAAAACATATAAACTTCAACGTTTGCAAAGAGGTGTTTTTAACAGTAATCATAGTGCTACAAGCTTATACGTGTTACGAACTTTGCACGGCCAACTCACACTAGTCGGAAATAGGAAACGTTCAAATAAATAGAATTTAAAGGGCGCCGGATCTTACTAAGTAAAACTTCTGTTTCGATCAAGACAGAAGGTCCAAGCTTGTAACAAAATCAGGTTCGTAATTCTAAACGGACAAAAAAAATTAAAAAAATAAATATGGATAACAACTTTAATTTAATATCTTAGATTATTAACGAGCACAATAAATTTATCGTAAATTATTCCATCCATAAATGCCGGAAGTATCGGCAACACACAATATATAGGTTTAGATTACACATAGGGTGTTGATAGCGAAAAAAATTAAATTGATAATGACAAATATCTATGATTCACAGCATGCGACACACAAAAATACCTAAATGGTATTGAAACAATTATTGTAATTACATAGGTTAGAGTAACAAGCAAAATTTCGTAAAAGCCTTTTATGACAACGCAAATGTATTTAAATAAGACTTACTCATAATCCAGTACTTGCTCGAAGAAAAAGTTTTCCTCGTTGAATCTGTAATAAAAAAATTACTCCGAACAAAGAACGTATAATAAAAAGTAAAAATAATAATTTGACCACGGCAGCAATCGTAAGCACAGACCTCTGGGCGTGAGTTTGAATGAAAATAAATACAAAGACGTGAACTCCGTTATTTTATTAACTATAACTTAATATACTATTTACATTAGAGAACAAAGAACAATATTTGAATTAAACATATTAGAAATAAAACAGGATTTAAAATAAAATATTAGGGCGCCAACCACCTTTAAATTGGTGATAAAAACGTAAAATCTTACATCTAATTATTAATTGATATTAAATGCAAAAATAGTAAACGGTTAATTTGTTATCGAGTTAAAAGTTTTAATAACACAATTTGATTATTTGAATGTAAAATGTAGTAACTTAATTCCAATTGACTCACCACATGATACGTTACAAATCGATCTGGAATATTAATGAACAAGCAAATCGTGTCAACACAATGACTCACGAAAGCAAAAATCTACAATATAATTAATTAATGTTAAAAGAAATTAGACATAAAAACCGGTTATTGAATGCTGTTGCACACATTAAGTTAAAGGTTGATATCGCAGTCGATTGACTCATAAGGAACACTACATCGGAGAAAATTTCTTGTCAAAGCTTTGTTTTTAGCTTTAACGTAGGTCTTCCAAAATTATAATCTTTCCATGACGCTATTTGGTCAATATTAACCCCTCATCGGTCGAGAATACACCGAAACATGTGCACTAATACGTGTCAGGTTTTGCTAGCAAATTAACAAGGAAATTACTAAAGAGTTCTAAAAACTAATAGGAAAAGCTGAACTAATATAAATGCGTTTTCGATCTATATCATAGTTACTACATACTTAGATGATGAATTAAAATTTAAACATCACAAGCACGAACGTCTTGACAAGAAATGAAGTAAAACGAAACTCGTTAGAGGGCGTCGAAAGTAGAAATCTAACTTTAATGTGTTACATTTTGAAATTTATGCACGTAACAATAGATACTACAGCGCAACTATTTGTTAAATAGCTAAATGTAACTACTCTGGCGGGTTTCGAACTATTGAAAACAATAACCGAATAGTACCGCATAGAAGACGATACGGAAATCATTTTAAAGGGTGCAGCCGCACTAGCAAGCTTGTACCTTAAACCAAAACTAAACACATATGGCTTTTGTGTCAGTAAGATGTCAATGTCATTGTCGGAGAAGAAACTCATAGCTTCAAAAGTTGCAACTCGTGAATTGGAAAGATTCACTTGCGCAAACCTCAAAGTTTATTGAGTGACTTTATTGTCCACAATCAGTGTTTGTTATTTTCGTTTCAAGCCGTTTTATGTAAACTGGACAGGTGTTGGATGAAGCTTTGTGTCTAATGACCTCACTTTTATATCCAAAACGATCGCAGTTTGCACATGAAGGGTCTCACACCGTGTTAGGGCATGTTTTGTTTTCGTGCTTTTCAGCCAATAGCCGCGCTGTATTTCACTTTTACCGTCGTTCGAAAGATGGTTAAAGTTTTAAAAATTAAAGCAACCCGTAACACGGACCTTACATGCATTCCAGGCGACGTAAACGCGATATGATGCCAAATTGAATTTTTAACATCTGGTGAAACATACAGAATCCAGTGACCGTTAGCTTTGTCTCGAAGGCTAATGTGGGAAAGAACTTTTGTTTGCTCATTGGCAAGATGTAAGATCAGAAGCTTTGTCACAATTTTGTAAGAAGATGGCTCCTTTTACCTGCTCGGAGAAAAGGTTTGTAGGAGCGTCGAGAATAAAATGATGAGATAAGGTTTCACCTTGCGTTTTGACAATTAGACCGGCTTTATCAACGACGGTCGTATGAATTTTTGTCCGTTCGCTCAGATTCGAGGTTTATAGACTTTTATCCGTTTTAGCTACTCTGTCCAGTTGTAGGCCATAGGTATGCGGGTTAAGGGTATTATTAGAGTCGTTTTAACTTCGTCTGAAGTCTTCAAAAGATAGCCAGGTTTAAGTACGATAACGACAATCAAACGAGAAACAAGAGCAATTGTTTTACCCAAAAAAACTGTGACCTTTTCTATTTTAGATCCGACAGTTTAAGCGTACAAAAAAGAGTAAGGTCTGCAGCAGGACTGCTAGAAAGTTTGACGGTAACAGTTTGCAAGACTGTTTGTACATCTTCTAAAGCACTTGCATTGTCAGCAGTTTGTTCAGTTACGCGACGGAAAATAATGGTTTTACTAAAAGTCGCTTAAAGTCAGCTGACTAAGTTAATCATTTCTGATTGCTTTGAAAGCGTCAATTTACAGACAGATATTAGTTTTGTTAGGCGCGTGACGTCAGTATCAAAAAACTCTTCGATGCTGTCAGGTAAGGAATCATCAGAGATGAAGACGTCGTTGTATTCACAACGTCGCTTAAACGACGCCGATTCAACCTCCATGGAGGAGTCTGATAGAGTAGGCAAGGTAGAGCATGACGCTCGTAGAGTGTCGGCTGGAAAAGACTGTACCTGATTCTACCTTTTTAGCCGTGCACATGATCTTATTGCTTAAACGGTGGTCTTATTGCCTGCGATTTGTTGCCCACGTTTAACCTTGTGGAAGCAAGAGTCTAAAGCTTTGTAGAAACAGACAATTACTACGCGACACAAAAAATCAATACTAAATTTTATTGCCGACCTTTATATTCGGCTACGCCTGCTAACTCACAAATCGAAAATCAATATTCTTTAGCTTTAGTTAAAGGTGAAAGATTTATTTGCTAGTGAAAAGAAAATATTCTTAGTTTAAAGTAGACCACAGTCTACGACAGTTAGTCACTCATTTATTTGGCGCGCGCTTTTGAGCGCAAATCTTTCAACGCAGTCAATGCAAACTTCAACATTTCACAATAGGTTAATGCAATAGAAAATAGTTGGAAAATTTTCAATAAGCACTGTAAACTGTGTAAACAATTGACCTCTTATCAATAAAATCATTTCTGGCAGTCACCGTGTTTAACATTTGGTCTTTCGAGTTAAACTTAAGACGTTTACAACACTTGGTTCCTTGAAAAAAAAGAAGCATGCAACAATATGAAAATGGACAAAATAAATACATTCGGTCGCCAACAAGAACACCTGGATCAAGAAATAGCAAAAATTTATTCCAACAAAAAAAAATGCTCAGCATTGCGTAAAACGTCGGTCAACGCCTATCAACTATTTATTACGAGATTTTTGCCATCCGGGTTGGTAATCATTCCCGACGCAATTATCCGCAAAAACTGTGTGATCCGTACGATTCTTTAACCGACATCCAAAACGAACGATGATCAAACGGATAATTAAATGCAAATACATCCGTATTACCTGTTCTCCCTCTTGCAAAAAAAAGATTTATTAAAAAAGTTGAAATTTGACCTTTAATACGACTGTGAGTGAAAAGTTGCCTACACGCTAGCTTTAAATGTACTCAAATAGAATTTAAATTGTTACGATTTTAAACCGGGTTAACTGTTTTTAAAGAAACTCACTAGTTATTTGTAGATCTTAACAACGCAATCAACAATCATTTAATTTTTTGATAAAATCAAACTTTTTAGTGCGCAAATATTTGTAAATTTAACGGTGTTTGAAACGATAGTTGCATTAATACTTTAAATTGCTTAAATTGTACACAGTATTTTCAGCAGGTGGTAGAGAAGCCTTTTATGTAATGTAAGCTAAAATTTAGTTAGTCTCACAGTTGTACTAGATACGTCAGCAGAAGAATAATCAGCTCCAAAAACGAAAACGAATTAGGTAACTTATACAAACTGAACCAAACACATAATTCCACGTTAAACATGATAGCGAGGTTTCCAATAGATTGTCTGGACTATACCATTTACGAAATAGGAAAACTTTATTTAACTTAATTTTACTAAAACTGCTCATTTTCTCTAAACATAACAAACCACCAATTATTCTGCAAAAAACTCCAAAGAATTACAAAAATATTTTTCCCCAGAATCTCTATTGTGACGTAAAATTTTCTAAGAAGAATAACGAAGAAACAAATAGACTAAACAAAAATGCAAAAAACAACATGCCGTAATTAAGCACGTAAAAATTTTGCGCATCAGAAGCGGTTTTCATAAAAAAACTGTAGTCTCTAAAATAAACAAAGTTTACTTGGAATTTATACAATATTGAATTACAATCCAAATCGTAACAATTGAACGAAATATTTATGACATTTAATTTTTAGTAAATTTATCGAACAAATACGGTAGTTTTAACAAAAAGTTGGATTTGTCAGAGTACTTGAATCTTTCATGACCGACCTTGATTAAGTGCTTCTCTATAGATGATGCAATGAATCTACATATCACCCGGAGCTTTGCTGCAAATAAGCGCTTGTAATCCTCTACATCGACCAGATATTAATAAAAAATTACCAAAATAAATATTTTTTTTTACAAAATCAAAAAAACTAAATGTATTTTGGTGCATTTGTGTGTGTAAAAAAAATTTAAAAAATAGTTTTAAATACATACAATTCTATAAAAGTAAAACGGCAGATTTTTTTTATGTAACTGATTTTTTTTCTGTTAACAACAGTTTCTAACAAAAATGTGACATGCTCTACTTAGACAAATCAGTTATAGATCACCTTAAAAAGTTGCAAAGAGAAATTACGTTTTGTTTTTATAAAAAAAAAACAATTAAAACTGTTTGGTGTTTGATTTTAAACCCGTTTTGTAATGACTTGGTAAACGACAGTTAACATATAATTTAGTTATTTATATAATTTTTAAGTCTTTAGTAATTATAGTTAAATAGTTGATAACTCGATGTAAATTATATCTGTTTTGCATTCATGCTTTCGTTTATGCAAAGGAAAAACAAATCAAGTATAATTAAGCATGAGACAAAGTAGCATATATTTTACACTAATTAATTTACATTTAAAACAGTTTTAAGTTTTTATTTAAGGGGGGTCGGTTGTCAATTTTGGTCAAAAATATCGATTTTTTGTTTTTTACATTTTATTTTTTCATGATATTTTAGGATTAATTTAAGACCAAGTTTATTAAATTCTGCCTACTAAAACCAAAGTTACATATATTTTTATAAAACCTTACATATAGCCTAGCCTAGTAGTACCAACAAGCAGGCTTAAATAAAACCCAGTATGATCATGACAAACATACCCATTTATCATTTGCTGTTATGGAACAGATAAAATCACCTGGCTAATCATGACCTATTGAAGAAGTGTTTACATGGTGGTACGTAAAACCCAAATAAATCGGTCAATAGTGTTATATGGTCCAGAAATCCAAAAATTAACTTTGTCATGCTAAATAATTTGAAGCTAGGTGTTTATGAGGCTATATTTAGTTTCGACAAAGGCAATATCACTAAGTGTTTAGTTCTAAGTAGCTTAGGAATCACACCAGGCAATTATTGTGTCAAAGCGATGCGTAAACTTGATAAAGTGCGAATAAACAAAAGTGAGAAATGTATTGAATTACTCAACAAAAAATGCCACCAAAAGACTAGTTTAGCTAAACGAAAGCTTGAAGACTTATATGAAGAACAAGAAGATGCAGAAAATTCAATTCAATTATGGAAGTGGAATGTATTAAATCTATAAGAAAAAGTAATATAAATTTTGTTTTTGCTTTTCTGAAAAATGACTTTTTTTTACATAAAGGTACATTTATCTTAGAAACTGAAAGAGATATCTCAATAATTTTTTACAGATGTTTTCCTTCTATGCTAAAACATATTTTAACATGAGGGTTTTTAGAGTTTGTTAGAATTTCCATAGTTACGGACATTTATAACAAAAATAAAATCTTAAAAATTTGAAAGGTTGGAAATAAAATTTTTTCTGTAAACCCTCATGTTAAAATGTAGGCAAAACAACTATCTATCAATTAAAAAAAAATTAAGTCTTTATCTCTTATAGTTGTTGAGAAAAATGTACCTTAAATATGTCAATTTAACATTGGCGGCATAGGGACAACCAACTCCCCTTGTGTATAATTGAAAGGTTTCTAAACGATTAAATTATATTTTTTGGTTTTCGATTATTGGGTACACGTTTTTAAAAAGTAGTAATTAGGATCAGAACAAATAATTTTTGTATTTAACTAATAATTAATGGTCACATTAATTTCGTATTCGACATTTTGATATATTAAATATTATATTAATATTTTGCATTTTTTAAATTAGTATAAGCGAATACTGTTAGTTAAACCAATAGTTTTTAAATGTTTTATATTTCAATAGACGAATTACACAAAAAATTACCGTACATTTATATATACATTTGCAATAAAAATCGTGTAATTTTTTTATGCTTTTTAGTATTTAATAATAACTGTACCAGAGAGAGATCACGATAGATTTTTGTAGGCCGAGTTAATTACCTTGAACTTGACTGTTTCCAACTATCCGTACCAAAACTTCATATTAGTCCATCGAAAATCTCATCCTGTTCCAAGTTTCTTTTAGCTATTATTATATTTACGACAGTTTTCTTCATTCTAATTCAAAAATTTGTAGATCATACTAGTTCATTTTATTTTCAGTTGTAATTTTTAAATAATTTTTAACTTTATGTAGCGCAATTTGTCTTAAGTACGCTGACGTGACATCCGTCAAATTTCTTCGATCAATTTAAATGTAATCAAAACCAAAGTTAGGCACATAATCATTGTACGCAAAGCTACATACTACGCATACTTTCGTCCTAAACATAAAAGAATTAGTGAACGTAGCTACTTGTGACAAGGAATTTTCGGTGGGATAAGTTTAGCACTCATATGTAGTGAGTGCATGTAAACAATGTGGTTGATTGAGTACTTTTGAAGTTACGGTGATTGTAAAGTACGTTATTTGCACTTTAACTATTTAAATTTTGTTATCCTATTAAAATCAAATTATATGTAAACTATTTTAGCATTAAATATAATTAGTACAAAATGTTGCATGATCTGAAGGGCTTGCATCAGTGTTATAAATTGTGATATTTGTCGAAAAATCTTTAATAGCTATTTATTTACTATTGTTCTACCTTGTTTTTTTAACTCCTATCTTCTTGTTTGAAATAAATATATTCTTGTTATAAACTATGTTTTGCAACTTATTTACTTTTAGTGTCCGACAGACTTAAACGAAATATGTAGTTAATATTTTCTCGTTTTGGCGCTCTTTTAGATATCTTAATTAGCACACCGAAAATCATCTACGACCCTCTTTCCGAAATATTGAGCTAGTCGTCTGCTTTAAATTAAGGGCAAATCAAAGTAAAAATAACCATAAAGAAATTGTTAACGGTCAATCAGGAAATCACAAGGTTTTTCAAATAAAGTTTTTCCTTACTTATATCAGAAATCGTTTACTTCTGATCGTACGTGAAGATCTGTAGACAAACAAATAATGCCCACAAAATTGATATAAGATGTTTGCGGGTTCCCAGAACAACATTATCCAATAAACCAGCTGTAGTCAGACTCGCTGAGTCAATACCTAGACACAAAAATCATAAAAAATTTTGATAACTGGTTTACTAGTGTTCTACTTGACGAATGTACCAGAAATAAGAATTTACCCTTTCAGTACTGTTTAACCAGTACGAGTACATGATTTTGCTATGATTAGAAAAATAATTTAAACAAAGAAAAAAAAGTTGCAATAAAGAATACAATAACGGTTAGTGTTGTGGCATAGTTACACCATTAACTTATGTGAGAAGCGTACCAATAAAAAAATTTAAGGCTGAAAACACACATAAAATAATGTGTGGTGTCGATTTATTAGATTTAATGCTCAAATTTTATGAAATTAAAATTAAGTAAAAATAGTAGTATATGGCAACTTTTGTAATAAATAGTTACACTGACTTGAATGGAAATAAATACAAGTGTGTGAATAAAAAATACAGTGTAAAAAGAACGTATAATAAAAAGTAAAAATAATAATTTGACCACGGCAAGCAATCGTAAGCACAGACCTCAGGGTGATGGGTTTGAATGGAAATAATTACAAAGATGTGAACTCCGTTAATTTATTAATTATAACTTAATATACTATTTACATTAAAGAACAATATTTGAATTAAACATATTTAGAATAAAACAGTATTTGAATAAAACAAAATATGGATTAAAACAATATTTGGACGCCAATCACCTATCGGTGATGAATAAAAAGCGTAAAATCTTACACCTAATAAGTAATTAATATTAAATGCAAAAAATAGTAAACGGTAAATTTGTTATCGAGTGAAAAGTTTTAATAACACAATTTAATTATATGAAGATAAAATGCAGCATCTTAATTTTAGTTGACTCACCATGTTTAATATAACGTTATCGGATATCTTCTATTTTTAGCACATACTTTGTTCTTGTGATAAAATTCTTCAACAGGAATAAACCCAGTGTATAATAAACTTCAATAACTGATGATCCATTAATTACACGACAAAACCAAAGTAAAAAATCCAGAATAAAAATAAAAGATCCAATAAAAAGAAAGATCCAAATAAAAAAGAAAAGACCCTAAATATAAATAATTAGAATGGTTTTTTAAATGACATCATGTACTCACGCTACATTGAAATGCAACGGTCTTCAAAATAATTTCCTTTGTCTAACTATATTGCGCAATATTGCGAAATCACTAAAAATGTTGAATTCAATAGAAAAATTATATCAAAATAAAGGTAAACTCACCAATAATTAGATGGAATGAATAAAAATTAAATTACATGGGTTTTTACGCCATAATCAAGAAAATTTGACTTCCCCGCATCACTACGACACGCACGCCAAGATTGTTCAAACGGAAATACAAGTTTTTTAAAAGCTATACTCAAGTCGGTTAAAACAACGCGACGTTGCCAAACTGAATAAATTTACGTGAAATATTAGTTGCAGAAAATAAATGAATATAAAATTGAATTTTAATGTAATGAATTCAAACGGGACGTTACACTTTTTTTCATTTTATAGAGCTGTGTATAGGTAATAGTTAGATATTATAGCAAAAAAAAATCAAAATAGTTGGTAACCTTTGTTTGAAGTTTCGCTAGTTTTTAATGACAGTCCTTTGTATCTTGTTACAAGCTTTAGGTCTTACGAACCTTGCACGGCCAACTCACACAGTCGGAGATAGGGGAGATTCAAGGAAATTATACTTAAGGGCGCCAGATCAAATCCAAATTAACACTTCTGCCTCGATCACGACAGACGGTCCAAACTTGTAACTAAATTTGAGGTTCGTAATCCTTGTTACTCTGAGTAGCCACCAATGGTTAACGGGTAACGACAATTAAAAGAGAAAGGTATGTTACCAAAAAAGAAATATTAACAAGTATAACAACTTTAATGTATTAACGTAGAAGATTAACAAGAATATATGTAATTTCTCCACTCATCAATGCTTGAAATATTAACAAGTATAATTAACAGGTATTAAAAACTTTAATTTAACAACGTAGCAAACTAACCGAAATATGTTGAAGTTCTCAATTCATAAACATTAGACAAGCTAACAAGTATGATTAATAGGTGTAGAAACCTCGAAGTAACAACATAAAAGATTAACCGGAGTATTGTCTAATTTTTCGATCCATAAATGCCAGACATATCGGCAACACACAAGGCATATAGTTAAATTACATCGAGATAGCGAAGTAAATTTCGTAATAAATATTGTCTACTTTCAGCATGCGATACACCCTAAATAATATTTGAAATTACCTTATTGGTATGCCAACAATAAACGAAATTACAGACACCGACAGTAATCAAAGTTTCGTGAGTGACTTTTATGACAGCGAAAAAAAATATAATCAAACTGACTTACCCAGAATCCAGTGCTTGCTTGCGCGAAGAAAACGTTTTCCCATCGGCAGCTTAGAATAATTATTGAAAAGCAATTCGTGTCACACAATAACTTACAAAAAAGGAAACTACAAAATCAGTAATAATAATTCATTAAATGCGATATAAGAACCCGTTGTATCGAATGCTGTAGGTTGTAATTACGAACAGGTGGTTGATAACACAATCGATTATTGTCCAAAAATTAGCATCTCCGACGCATTGCTTCTCGAGACCTCGTTTTCGTTCAAGTCGTATGCCCTCCCAAAAGCTTATACGTTTGGTAGCGGTATTTATCAATCGTACTTATGCATCAGTATTCCTTAATGAAGCGAACAGGTGCTTGAAACGTGGTGGAACCGGCTATCACATTAATACAGAAATTACGAAGGACTGGAGACAAAATATCTTACCCTGTACCGAACGAATTGTAATAAATTCGTAATTGCCTTATAAATTCGTATTCATCACAAGAGATGCCCTTAAAATTTAGGAATCAGTTCAAGATTCTCGACACCGACCGGCTCACGCAGTTGACAGCCTCAAAATGGCCTCATCAGTAACCAACAAGGTCGGCAGAGGGCGTCAAAACCAGAAACTAATTTTTAAGTCGATACACAGGGTAATCCGTTGTGAAAATTTCGCACGTAACAATCTGCGATCGCTTCAATTTGATGGTTGCTTTTAGTCAAGTTTTAAATACTGTTAGGTAATTAGATTGACGTATTTCAAGGTTTCAAATAAGTTTGTTTACAATTAATGTATGGTTTTACGTGCTTAAATATCCGCGTGCTGTGTTTTCGCTAACTTTGTATATCCTTTGTAACAATAAATTCAGATTACATTATGATTTATTAGTTCCGACAATTCTTATTTAGTTTTGAGATACGAGTAATGTGATATTTTGAAGTTATTTTTGTTAGCTCCATTAAGAGATTTATTTATTAATTTTTATCTTTTTAGCTTATGTAAATATTTTTTAATTAAGACTTGAATACAAGCTTTCTCTTGGACTTTGAAAAGTTACATTTTCCTATCCGTCATTCATCTTCACTCGGTAGCGGACAGCCTCCAATTTCCTCCACTAACTTTTGAGATCATTTTTGGCTACTATACTTTGGGACTGCGGTCAACCAGAACACTCTGAGATTATAAGAGATATTTAAAGTAATATTTATACCGTTTAATTTGCTATTAATTGCAAGAAGGTTTCGAATAAATTCAAAAGTGTTTGATGACAGAGCCATCTCATAGTATAATTTTACTATGTGTCTAAAGTTTTTAGAATTTAGTAACTACACACTATACGAGTAAGTTCCAATATTGTGTACAACACAGGACGTGTTCTCTGATTGGCAGAGTCCAGAAGCTCCTTTTGAGCTATAAACCTTTCTGGCGCCCTTTGGGCTTTTCTTTTATTTTGATTTTTACGTTTATTTATTTTTTTTTCAAGTTTTCCAGTCACGGAGTTTTGAGTATAATCCACACCCTTCGCTGAGCACCGGCAAATATCTCGTTTATATTACTTACGTACAAGCAATTTTTGTTATAATAGCGTATGCATGTAACAAGTTGTATGCTGCTGTTAGATTACAAAAAATCAGTTGCAAATAGCAATGCATCAAAAAGGATGTATCTTTTATTATTTAAAGTCTTCGGAAGACAATAAAACCTGAATAATTTTGTAGGACATTAATATTGAATCACAAAATAATAGACGATAGTTATGTTATGTATTTCGAGCTTTTCAGAAAAGATTTAATAATACCATTGATACTTTTTGCAAAAATTTGTTTGCAGATACAATCTTTTTGGCTGCAACAACTATATCATGATTTAAAAAAGTTATATTTTTGTTCATTACCATCATATTCATCTCATGTATTACAAAAACAACTTGATAGTGTTAAGGGCTGCTTTTTTATAATGTTTATATATTTCACAATTATCGAAAAGTATGTATTACATCTTAACGTCGTTAATCATACGATTGAAATAATGGTTCAAAAAGCTAATCGTTTCATTTAGAGTTTTTCGTGTTGTAAATTCATCTACATATAAAAGTTCTAGTGTTTGATGAATGAATGCAAAAGTTCTATATTCAAAGTTGGCTGGAATCAAAAGCGTCACTAGATGGCACTTTTGGCTGAAGATTCACATATTGGTTGATTCTTTGCCAATTCAGATTTTTTTAGTTTATAAAAAAAACATTGGTTTTTAACTGATGCAACTGTAGTTCTAGCACTAGCTGTCCCAAAGCCTTGAAATTTCTATTTAACGAATGTTTCATAGAGCAAAAAACACCCACTCGATGGGACAAGGCCATCATCACTCTGATACATAAAAAAGAAGACGCTACAAATCTGACCAACTACAGACGTATTATTTTGTTACAACACATATATAAGCTCTTCACGAGAATACTATCAAAACGTATAAGTGTAAAACTTGACTTATAGCAACCAAGAAGACAGGCTGGATTTTGAGTAGGGTTTAGTACAAATGATCACCTAACAGTACTTAAACTACTAATTGAAAAATTCGTAGAATATAACACGCCTCTTATGCTGATATTTGTAGATTATGAAAAAGCATTTGATTTGATAAATCAGCAACAACTCTTCCATGCCCTTACGCAATGCCAAATAGACCCCAGATACACGGGTTTACTAAAATACATATATAACCACGCAACTGTATCAGTAAGATTACACGAAGACACCAACACATTTCAAATAGAAAAAAGGGTAAGACAGGGATATGTCATATCCCCTAAAGTATTCACGACACTTCTAGAATATATGTACAAAAACCTAGATTAGGAACAGTGTGGGATTAACATCAATGTTGAACTACTAAATCATCTAAGATTCGCCGATGATCTAGTTCTAATCACAGATAAGATAGACGAAGCAAATAAAATGCTACAAGAACTCAAAGCTGCTTCAAAGCAAGTTGGGCTTGACATAAACTATACAAAGACAAAATATATGACCTGAGCGATAACATTTCGGCAGATGATATAAAAATCGAACAAGTATACTCATACAAATACCTGGGAAACGAGTTAACCATTGGGAGAGATAATCAAACTCACAAACTGAAGAGGAGAATCAGTTTAACATGGGAGCCTACGGTAAGCTCAGCAACATCTTTCAATCAGATATCCCAATATGCCTGAAGAGGAAAACGTTCGATCAGTGCATACTCCTTGTTCTCACTTATGGGGCTGAAGCATTAACATTGACCAAGAAAACCATAAAGAAAATAAGAGTAACCCAGACGGCAATGGAAAGGTCAATGATAGGAATAACACTTAGAGACAAAATACCAAACACCACAATTAGGCAACAAACAAAGGTAAAGGATGCTGTGTTGAGGATAGCTGAGCTGAAGTGGAACTGGGCGGGACCCGTGGCAAGACTGAAAGATGAGAGATAGACAAGACAAATGATTGAATGGAGACCCAGGCAAGACGCATTCAGAAGCAGAGGTAGACCACCAACAAGATGGGTCGATAATGTAAAAAGAGTTGCAGGAAATTGGATCCAGATTGCACAGGACAGAAACAAATGGAAGGGTTTGAGGGAGGCCTATGTCCAGCAGTGGACGACCTAGGCTGGGGAAGAAGAAGTTGTAGATCTGCTTCCAGTGCTCTTCTTTCTTTATTTGAAAGTAACGCTTTGCTTTTTTAACTGAGTGTCTACCTTATTGCAAATTTTGAGATTTAACGATCCGTCGTTACGATCAATCTGAAAGAATATTGTGACAATAGATTGCTCACACACGAAAGGATTAGTCATTACGATGGATTGTTTAATTTTGTTAGTTTTGGTACTAATGTTTTTACTAGTTATATTGATTACGTCTTCAATATTAATTTGTAAACAGTGGCATTCTTCAACGACAACTATTATATTCTATATACATATACATCCTAATTAATAAGAAAATGCAATAGAATCTTAACTAAAGCCGTTGTCGAAACGTAAATATAATAATTAAACTTTGTTCTAAATTTACCTCTAAACAGTCTAAATAATGACACTACGGTATTCTAAGTAAGGCTGTTAGTCATCTTTGATAAACACACCGCCGTTTTAAATAGAAACATAAAACAAAAATACTTTAAGTTCTCATCAGTCTCATCGGAATGTGCTATTAAAAAGAATTCAAAAAATCAGCAAAATAAAAGATAGCAACATTCTAAATGTATTAACTTTACTTTTTAATCATATTTATTCAAATGGGTTAACGATATGTTAAAATCTGAGTTTGTTAAATGCGTCAAAATTTGTGGTGATTTTGGAATCATAGATACATTCGATTTAACATTAAATCAGATAAGAAGCTCGTAATGGAGTACAGAAAACCGAGGAAAACCGGCTTGGAGTTGTTCAACGAAGCTTTAGCCGGTCAAATCGGAGACTGTTTTTCAGTTGCAAAATCAACGCAAGAGGTAGAACTAATAATAGACAGTATTGTTTATTCATTAAAATTTGCATTTGAAGCAAACTGCCCAAAAACTCTCAAACGCGCCCTTAACAAGGTTACTTGGTGGAACAGGGATGTGACAAAGCAAGGGCACATACTAAAACGCTATTTAATACTGTCCAAAAGAGCGGAGACTGGGATAAATACAAAAGCAGCCTCAGAATATACGACAATGCTACTAAAAAGCAAAAAGAACTGCAGACACGTAGAAAATAAAACTACAAGTTTTTGCTTCTAAAAAGATCTGAGCAAGAACTACACTGAAACATCGGTTCCATGCTAACCAAAAGCGTAAAGTTTGCAGACTCGATTGAAAGTACTCTACAAGAACAATTGCAAAAACAGTTTCCGGGTTCATCGTTAATTGAAGTTTATAAGCACCAGGACTTAGGAAGTAGCAAACAAACGGACACCCAAAAGGAACTAAGAATTAACAAAAAAAATTAATCTTGAAAACCTAGAATAGGAAATCAATACGTTTAAACCTTTTCAGTCTCCAGGAGCCAATGGAATTTATTCCATCACGTTGTAAAAGGAATTTGCTGCTCTGCAAAACGCAGTATGCAAAATTCTCAGAGCACTTTCGCATATACTAAACAGCTGGCGGATTGTCAAAGTGACATTTGTACTAAAACCAGGGAGATTTACGTACAGCCAAGCAAAATCTTACAGACCTTTATCTTAAAATTACTTAAAAAAGTAATTGACAGATATATACAGGACGGGGCACTAAAAGCTTCGCTTTTGCACGAAAATCAGTATGCATAATAATCCGGAAAATTTTACGAGCTAGCAATTCCCCAAGTAGTAAGCAAATGCAAAAATGCAATCTTATACAATGACATTGCATTTACTTCTTTTCAAGATATTGAAGAAGTATTTGATAATACTACCTTCACCTCTAGTGCAAAACTAGAACCTAGGGTCAATTCAATCCTTAGGAATCGGACGGTAACAGCGACTTTGTACAGTAGCACTGTAGGAGCCAAAATAGCTAACGGGTGTCTACAAGAAGAGGTTTGGTCACCTCTACAATGGTGCCTTGTCATGGACAGCTTACTACAAGAACGAAAAGACGGAAAAGTATTCGCTTTAGAATACGCCGACTATCTCACCATTATCACAAACGGGAAGTTTGGGAAAATTGTAACGAACATAATGCAGAGTGCATCAATCACTGTCAAAAAATGTTGCAAAAAAGAAGAATTGTTAGTAAACTCAACTAAGACTGCAGTCGTTCCGTTTACAAAACAACAGAAAACGGATGGCATAAAACTATTTACAATGTACGGAGTCACGCCCGATGACAAAAGAAGTCAAATATCTAAGACTCACTTTTGATACCAGACTGACTTTTAACGCTCATCTAGAAAAAGTCACAACAAAGCTCATCAAGTTTCTTAATACAACCAAACGGATGGTCGGGTACCCATGTGGATTGAAATCCACAATGACCAAATGGCTATACACTGTGGCGACAAGACCCATCATCACATACAGTGCGCTTGTATGGGGTGAGAAAACCAACCTGAACTTGCTAGCTTTCAAACTAAGCAAAGTACAGAGACAGCTATGAAAGCACTACTTTCACTTCCACCATTACACTTCGTTGTAATGATGAAAGCAAAACACACAGCAGGCTGCTAATTAATGAAAGCACGCCAATTACCTGAAAAACAAACCGGGCATATACAATGTGCTGGGTGAAGAAACAATGAGATCCGACTTCACAAAAGATTATCACATCTTAAAGAAACTTATAGTGATAATACCGTCACGAGACGAAAGATGGGGCTAAAAATCACAGGAATATATTGTTATGATACACACGGATATAATGAAAACCTAATTTAATATTTGTTTTTAATTATTAGATTTTCTAAATATACCTCAACTAGGTAGTATTCTTATAGGGTTGGGCACTCATAAACAGTTATCATCATAATTTTTGTTAAAATAGTTCAAAAAAATTAATCATTTGTCATCTTGACACATCTTCACAAAAATCCAATTATCCCAAATCTCAACAAGTTCCATAGCTTTCCACTAATATAATCCATTAACACAACTTATTATAATCAGCAAAGAAAACAAAGTACCACAAACATAATTTTTTATATTATTATTTTTGCAATCTCTATATTTTACAACATTGATAACTTTTATTTAAAAAAAATTGACAGTCTTCTTCTTATTAACATAATTGATTTTTTAAATTGAATTTAAAACAGCAACAAAAACGATGTAAGGAACTATAACAATATGGAGACAGGTACCATGATAAGCAATTTTCGCTGACCTTGGGTAAATATGCGTTCGCGTTTAACCTAAAGTTGCTGCTATTGACTGGTGTGTCAGGAACATTATCAACTCAAAATCGTACGGGAATGGTCTGATTTCGATCATGTCTGACAGTTAAGCAGCACTACTGGGACTGAGATTGCCAGTAATAAGATTCAAACTGATTATGGCATGCATAAACAGTCTGTCAATAAAGACTAGAGTTTTCGGAATTGCCTACTTCCAAAAGCGGGTTCAGGTCTGATATATATCCTTGTAGTACTTTTTTTAGTTAGCGCGCCCGGAAAAGAAATATTTCGCAGCAAACTAGCATCGGAACATAAAAAACTATGAAAAAACTCTTCAGGGATGAAGCACACAAAACTCTTTCTTACAAAGCCACAATCAAACACTCAAAATGCACTATCAAGCATGAATCCACAAAAATTAAGAAAACCCAGAAGAATAATAATAGGGCACTGTGGCTTTAACAAACATATTAATTTATGCCGCAGATGCTTAGAGAAAGACGAGACTTTGCAGCATCTGCCAAAACTAATCGATAATAAAATAAAAAAATCTATTGGAATAAGCTTCTAGACTTCATTGACAAAACAGAACTGCTAAAGGAGTAATAATTTAGAAGGGCAAAAAGGACGAACCACCTCTTAAATAACATTAAAAACTCTGACCAAAGACATAGTGTCTATCGTATTACAAATACTTTTTAATTACAAAAAAATATTATTGAGGCCTTTTCTGAAACTCAAAAAAGTATTAGAGTGAACAGTGAACCAATAATTAACTTGCACTAAGTATTTATAACCTTTAGTCAAAAAAAGTTATAAACAATTTTAGAGAGTCACCAATACTTGACTTAAACATCAGAAAAACCTAAATCTTTGTGATTAACAAACAACAAAATGTAAGACTTAGTATTGCAGTTAAAATCACAACGCTGGAAAAATTAGATCAAGTTGTACTTTTTTTACAGAAGTGGAAAAGTAGATATAGTCGTACTCAGAAAAAAATATCCTTACGTCATACTTGTATGCATCTGAATTAAGTACAAACAGTAGTCAAATCAGTTACTTTAAAATATAGTTGTTAGTTAAAAACTAAAATTTACTAAATGTATAGTGTTGTTAAAGTTACCATTTGTTAAAAAACAGTTGTTTTTAATATATTTATAATAATTAAACCAAAAATACGATTTAATCGGATGAATCATTAGATACGATGCACAATTGCACACACGATAGTTTCCACTGAAATTTTTTTTCTTTTGAATAATGGAACGTGCTTTCTAAATTTGTTTGATAATGATGGTGACGCAGGAATAATCTTTCGTGGCAAAGACTTTAGTTTCGAGATATTAGAACGTTGAAATAAGAAAACAGAAAGCGTATAGATTCTAACAACAAGGGAACTGTAATATTTCAGTTCTATAATAAAAAAATCAATTTTGTCTTAACTATAACAATAATACAAAGATTTAATATTTATGGTTTATTGCGTATCTTTATTAACTTTTAGTGCGCATGCAATTCTTGTAACCTCGACATACGAACTGTGAATTACACCAGTTTTGCCATTTTAGTCATTTTCACTTATTAAATATCCAAAATGTAAATTTTTCCGTATATTAATGTATTTAAAAGCACAATAATGTAGACACTTTTTAATCTGGTAAACGCCAACTGCGATCATCTTAACATAAACGTAGAATTTAACGGCGAACACTATTACTTCTGCATACAAATTAGTTTGTAAGAAGAAGTGTTTCAGCGATAATAATTATAATTAATAATAATTTTTTGTGTAAAACAGTCTTGTTTTTATAAAATTATTATTTTGAAACATGCAATTTGAATTGCTAAAAGAATGTTAGTCAAAAAATCTGTACTGCTAAAAACACGTTTCTTACTTAATTACCAAGATGATAATATTCATAGTTGTGGATCAAACCCTTAGTCTTTGTAGTTTAACGTATTATTACCGTTATTTTTAAATTTACCGAAAAAAATTAATTTGTTTTATTGGTCTACCTATTTAGTTGTTTTTTGTGAAATAAATAAATGTTTATATTACTTTCTGCTGTAGCTGTAAATTTACTACGATCTGTTTTCGAACCACTTAGTTGGCTTTGTTTGCAAGTTTTATAGATGTGGTGTAATGGTGGGGGTAAAAGTAATACATCCATGGCTGCTGTGGACGTGGTTCTCATCGCTCCTGTTATCAGCAGACATGCCATTCTATCAAGAGTGAGTCCCAAATATTTGACTTCTTGTGTCATCAAGAGCGGTACTCTGTACATCGTATTTAGTTTTATGTCATACGTTTTCCGTCGGAGCGATTGCCGTCTTAGTTAGGTTCACTGATGGACCTTCTTTTTTGCACCATTTTTCGATGGTGTTTAGTGCATTTTGCATTATGTTTGATACAATTGCTTTAAATTTCCCGTTTCTGATAGTAGTGAAATTGTCGGCGTATTTTAAATCAAATACACCTCCGTTCTCTAGTTCTTGTAGTAGACCGTCCATGACAAAGCACTATAGTACAGGTGACAGCACCTCGCCTTGTAAAAACCCACCAGCCACTTTGGCTTATACAGTCCAACTGTATAAAGTGACTGTTATCATCTGATCTTTAAGTTGGGCCAGTTTTGCACTAGAGGTGTGATGCTTTTTTTCTCTATTGCCCTTGCTATTGTGATGAAGGTAGTATTTTCAAATGCTTCTTCAATATCTAGAAAAACACCCAATGCAATATCATTGTATTGGATTGAATTTTCGCATTTGCTTACTAGTTGGTAAATTACTAGGTGGCAAGATTTTTGGGATTAGTTTTAGTGCAAAGGCAAAGCTTTTAGTGCCCCGTCCCGTATATACCTGTAGATTACATTTACAAGTAGTTTTAACGTGAATTAAGTCAAGCTGATTGGTCTCTAAACTTTTGCCTGAGCACACGTAGATCTTTGTAGCTTTGGTATGAGTACCACCTTGACAATCTACTAGCTGTTTAATATATGCAAAAGTGCTAAACAGAACTATGAGAAAAGGTAAACGCAAAAACGTTCTATATTGGTGGTCAGGCAAGCTAGAGAGACTACAAAGATCCTGCAATGAGAGCCGTAGAAAAGTGCTACGGCAATAGAGAAAAGGACTTCCGCTCTACATAGCAAAAGGCTCTAAACTACAAAAAAGCAATTGTCAAAGCAAAAAAAAGCATTGGAAAATATGTACAAGAAACTCGGCACTAATTTTTGGGGAACGGGATGCAAGGTAGTCACAAAAAAATGAAAGTTGACAAAGAACACAACTCCCCTTCCTTCAAGGAAGCCCGACGCGCAATTGAGACATTTTTTCCAGAACATCGCATAAACAACTGGGTTATAGGAGATGTTATATATGCGTGGTTGCATATCAAATACGTTAATTAAACAACAATATTATATTTATTGAGACCAACTAGATGAATTACATTAATTTCATTACATCTATGATATGCGTCGTATTAGTTGTATCTCCTGGTCATTACTGCTTGATCATGCTTCCGCTCGTGCGCTGACATCCCCTTCTAGCGTTTCCTTATTAGGCGCGCGTTATACAAATGTTCATACATTACAGGAGAGACCCAAACAAAGCAATTCAACGCAGACTTTTTAAAAGGAAACTTCCCGGATCAATGGAAGAAAGCAAATCTTGTTCTAATGTAAAACACAAAGTGACAAAGCAGTCACGAAAGGATATTGCCCTATATGCCTCATTGACAATCTTGGAAAGCTATTTGAAAAAATGATTCTTAAGAAAATTGCAAATGAGTTAGACAAGCTAGGAGGTTTCTCACTACTTTAATATGGTTTCAGACAGGGAAGGTCAAGGTTCGATGCGCTGGAAAGGATCCAGGACCTAGCTGCCGAGGTTAAAAAGGAGACATGAAGAACCAGACGTATTTGAGCACTAGTCTCCCTTGATATCAAAAATGCATTCAACTCAGTCCCATTGGTCCTCCTGATCAAAAAGATGCAGAAAAAACGTATCAACTCTCACCTGATAAAACTCACTACGAGGTATCTGACAAATAGGACTTTGATGTGCACAATAGAGGGCGAGTACAATATCCAACATCCAATGACTTGTGTGGTCCCACAAGGATTCATTTTGAGCCCCACATTGTAGAACATGTTCTACGACTATTTACTGACCACTCAGCTACAGGATACCATACATTAAACGGCCTTTGCCGACGACTTGGCTATCTTTGGGGAAGAAAAAACTGTCCAATCTTTAACCTAGAACATAAACCAAGGGCTACTCGTGGTGGACGGGTGGCTGAGAAAAAATAAGTTGTCAGTAGCAATTAAAAAAACTGAGACAATCGCCTTTACGGACAAAAGAAAACTCGACGATATAAGATTTTGTTACAGGGATGTAACGGTATCTACCACAAATACTTTATATACTTGGGTGTCGTTCTGGACAAAAACCTTTCTTTTGCGCAGTACGTAAAATGCACAACCACCAAAGCGGACAGAAAGACAATTGTCTTAGCCAGATTAATGGCCGATGTATAAGACCCGGCAGCGGCTAAACCTAAAGTAATCATGTCAACAATTCACTCGACACTTCTACACGCAGCGCCACTGTGAAAGAGAGCGTTAAAGATGAGTAGGCTCCGGAAGCGGACAGAAACATACCAAAGAAACCTTGCCCTGAGTATAATTTCGGCTTTTAAAACATTCTCGTTTGAGACGACGAGGGTGTTAACGGGTGTCGTTTCAATTGACATCGTTGCAAAAGAAAGGGCAAAAGCGCAACTTAAGACCCCTAAATCAATAAGAGAAGAAAAGTCGCTATAGGCCTAGCAAGAAAAATGAAATCACTATCAAAAAAAAGCTCGCACTTGCCTACTTATCTCGAAACTCGGCGTATGGATCAACCGGAACGTTGGAAACACAAACTTTTATAGTATGCAAGCATTTACAGGCCGTGGTTGTTTTAGTGCATACCTATTCAACATAAAAAAAGAAGATTCGTCTTGTTTCCTGTGTAGTCCGGGAGCTAGCAACGTCGGAAAAACAAGAATTTCAGGTCGGCTGATTTTTTGATAGGTTGTCCTTTTTGTCGTTTTGGATAGACCCTGGGTTATCTGGCTGGCGGTAGCGGTTGCGTTCATTAGTGCGCATCCTACCTGTACAGGTAATAATTCAAGATTTTGAAAACATTTTAAAAAGCCTAATTTTCAATTTTTTGTCTTTAGATAGGTTTACTAAACATGTTTTTATTATTGCCAGACACTTTTACCATTGCTAATTATTTGCCAGACGCGAATTTTTTTTTTTTTTATAAAAAGTTCAAACTATTTTAATATGTCTGTAATTTTAATATTATGTTATTTAAGTATACAAAAACCTAAAATTTATTTGCCAGACGTTAATTCGATTGCTAAACCTTGAATAAGAACGACAAATAGTCGCAGCCTAGACTCATTCAACTGCAGCGAAAAAATAATATTTGTTTATCACGCTATAACTCGAAAAATAATAACAATACGCGAAAAATGATTCAGGTATTAATTACGTATTGTGATGTGAGCTATCTGAATTTTTAATTAATTTTCATCTATCGATTATAGTTTTCTCGTAAATTGCATTAAAAAAATTAAATTATTTATAACAACAAACTGGACTATCTGACGACTTTTTAACTATTAAAATTGGATTCCTCGCATCAAATTACGTACATAAACGTTGAAAAATCTCATCAAATCAGAGAGAAACAGTTGCAGAATATATTGCTGAGAAGAAGATGGAAAATCATTACAAAACTACAAATCCCGATAAAACTGTCGGTTTAAAATTATTAATTTTCTGTAATAACTGTTCATTATTAAGTTTCTGCATCCACTCAATAATTTTATCATAAAGTTTTGCATCGTTTGAGGAATGAAGATTTTGTTGTTTACGTTTATTCTGCTTACGATCTTTATCACAAAAAAAGCTAATATTAAGTTGTCGACCTGTTTCAATATCTTCAATATTGGTGTCAGAAATTTCGTTACAACTTGCATTTTCGTTGATACTTAAGTCACAAGTGGAGCTGGAAGCAGCAACATCTAACGTTGTCTGACTATCTAAACTTGAAGCAGCATCTTCTGATACTATCTTACTGTTGGAACTTAGATGAGAATGTCCTGATATGCTCGGATCACTTAAACTTTCACCAACATCTTCTGGATTATTTGAATTTGAAGAAGCAACCTCACATGCGAGGTTGAACTTGTAGGTGGACTGGAGTTACTGGCATAATCTGTTTCTGATAATAAATCACGGTATTTTGCCATTAACGCTGTAAAACTAGTATAGTACTGTCTGTGATAACCATCTGTCTCATTTATTTGTGTAGGCAACTTGGTTTCATTGTACTTTAATTTATATTTCACACGTACACTCAAAACTTCCTGGCATTTCTTTAATTTTTCACCCACAAAAAGTATTATTTTATCATTCTTGCCTTTACAAAAAAACACATCGCATTTTATCACTGGCCATTGTAACAAAATTTATAAATAACCAGCGAAAACAACATAAACACAAACATGTGATTTCAGACTGACGCCATCTTGTAAATTTGCCGGCAGCGCCGCTGTCGCTGTTTATCTCTCTTTCATTCTGCAACTGTTTCTCTCTGACTACTAGCATCACGCTGTAATATATTTCTAAAGTTTCTCATTGTTATTCAAGGTTTAGCAATCGAATTAACGTCTGGCAAATTAATTTTAGGTTTTTGTATACTTAAATAACATATTATTAAAATTACAAACATACTAAAATAGTTTGAATTTTTTATATAAAAAAAAAAAATTTGCGTCTGGCAAATAATTAGCAATGATAAAAGTGTCTGGCAATAATAAAAACATGTTTGGTAAACCTATCTAAAGACAAAAAATTGAAAATTAAGCTTCTTAAAATGTTTTCAAAATCTTGGATTATTACCTGTACAGGTAAGATGCGCAGTAATGAACACAACCGCTACGGCCAGCCAGACAGCCCAGAGTCTATCCGAAAAAGCAAGGAGGACAACATATCGAAAAATCAGCTGACCTAAAATTCTCTCTCGAAAACGTTGCTAGCTCCTATACTAGTGTAACGATGAAGTGGATGATGTTGCGCACACTCTCTTCACTTTCTGGAGATGGGATGTAGAAAGACAGACTCTGAGTAACACATACATCATTGACCAAAACAACCTGATCAAGTCTATGCTGCAAAACGAAAAAGCTTGGAGTGATACTAGCGCGTTTTTGTCGAGAATCTTAAAAACCAAAGAGGATACATTGCAAAAATGGTGCATCCAAACAAATGACGTGCCAACAAGGCAAGACAAGTAATGGGAGCCCATAAGATCTTATCTTATTTACTACCATAGTGCTTGCGTGTGTTCCTTTATTTACTAAAATTAGCATAGAGGATCTTTTACTTGTAGTCTACAATGATTAACGGGTTGTCTATAGTTTTTACATATACTATTTATATTTACTTTGTACAGTCTCTTAATACGTTTTAACTTTTATGTACATAGATTTGTATTTATAATTATCTCCTAATGGTCGGCTACTAAGAAATTGAAATTAACGTCAACCGCACCTGATAGAGAATAACAGAAATAATAAGAAAAACTTTTACACCTTAGGAATGCTGACCTGGTTGCCTAAGCGGTGTGTCACTGTGTATTCGAGGTCATGACAGGGTAAAGAAAACCGTTTGGTGTTACCACCTGTCATGACTGACCGTGACAAAGACCACTTGACCCCATTGCGGTGGGCCAACGTTTTCTTATTAAAAAAAGAAGGTTTTCAGGATTAATTATTTTTAACGTTAATTCACAGTTTCTTTTGGGTGTGTGTTTGTTTGGTATCTCTAGGTCTTAGTGCTTAGGAACTTCAGTTAACAATGAACGCGGAAAGTGTTTTTGTAATAGTTATTGTAAAGTACCTTTAACTTAGTCTGCAAACTTTTCGCTTTTGGTCAGCATAGAACCGATGGTTCCTTTGCGGTATTTGCTCAGAGCATTTTAGAGGCGAGAACTTGTGGGTTCATTTTTTACGTCTCTACAGTATTTTATCTATGAGTCTCTCTTTGTCTTTTTAATTGTGTTGATGTATTTTGTGATGCTAGTTATGTATGCTTCCCAGTCTCCGCTCTTTTTTGCTGTGTGAAATAACCTTCTAGTGCGTACCCTTGCTTTGTCAAGCTTCCTGTTCCACCAAGTAACCTTGTTCGGCATTCGTATGACAGTTACATACAACATACGACTGTAATAATTACGGAAATTTTTAAATTTTAATCTCCAAAAAAGTGTTACTTGTCATTGGTAGCACGTTTTAAATTCTACACATTACGTAAGATAGGATTTGCTCTTTAATTTATTTATTGTGAGATTAATAGTTAGGTACATATTTATATGTGTATTTTCCAACAAGACTTTTTATCTGATAGTAAGCCAATAACACTAATTCCAACAAATTTATTCGAATTGAAATCCATATGTTTGTACGCATAGCTGCAACTTACTCGTTTCAGCCTTTCTGGCGTAATTTCTAATACCGCTTGAGGAGGAGTTGCATACACTTTCTCTTTAATAACAATTCTAGAAGATTATATCGGTAAATCTCGCAGGCCATAGGATGGAACCACCGCGACCAATTCATTTATGTGATAATGCAACCATTCTCTTACATTATGAGCAAAGTGAACAGGAGCTCCATCGTGCATGTAAATTATGTTATGGCGTATGCTCAACGGTATCTCATCAATAACTTGTTTCAATACATTAAGGTATCCACGATTTGGTAGATAATTTGACCTAATGACACTCTGATTTATTATGCCAAGGCAAACAATAATGAAAAACTTTCTCAGGGCCATATTCTATAAATTCATGCAAATTTTCATTTGCCCAATTGTGAAGATTTTGAGTATTAAGTACATTATCTCTGGTAAACATAGTCGCAATTATAGAGAGGCTGACCTTTAAAAACGTAATATGGATGAAACAGGTTTTCTTGTAGAACCTAGTAAACGGTTTTGTTACTGGGGATATCTAACGTTAAAGTTAATTATCGGGTATTAAGCAATAGATCTTTGTATACGGCGTTGAAAAGTTCTTCTAGTTGTATTGCACGTCTTTGTCTTGGTTATACAGTATTAGCGTTATAAATAAACCAGTTTCTAAAAGTTGTCGATCCAGTCTTTAAAATGTATTCCCTCTAGGTTGTCTTTGGATTAGAAAATGTATGCCATCCTTTTTTGCGGCCACGTTAGCATTTCCATTACAGAAACCGTACATCAGATACATATCGGCATATTCATTGAATGTAATAACCATTATGAGTAAACAAAACAATAACATACAACGCAAAAAACACAGAACCACAGGAACTAATCAAAAATATACAAAAAATTAAGAAAAAGGCAAAGGTTATACAAAAATGAAACAAGAAAATCGAATTGGATATACAATTAACAAAATTTAACGGATGGTCGAAATTTGTTAAAATGGTAGTAGATGTCGCCGAGTGTAACTTTTTTGTCAATTTATTGTACACAACAATATAACAGCTTTATCAGTTTCAAGAACATTCCGGTAGTTATCTCAAATCATCTTAAATGATCTCAATGCTTCTATGCGTTTTATTATTAAAAGTATTATCTTTGACACAAAGCAGAACCCGTGTGAATGTGCCAGGTCATACGTGGGGAAAACTAGAAGTCCCTTAGAATAGAAGTCAGATTCATACAGAATTCATACGCAGTGAGGAAACATGTCAAGACCCAACAACAAAACTAAAAGTTTATAGAACACTCGTAGAACCAATTTTAACATAAGGTGCGGAATGCTGTCAATATACAGCAAAATTCTATAACAGATTTTATAACTTTTGGGATATTTTTTTGATTCTCCTTCATAGTGCCGCTTACTTGGATTAAATTTCTTTGAAATTTCTTTGTAATGGCGCAGAATTCAAAACGTTGTCAAAGTAAATGTGATTACTTGTTTCCACCAAATCTCATCAGATCTAAAACAACCCATTTGCCTTATTGTTTTAAATTTGAATCACAATATTTCAAGAAAAAATTCTATTTTTTAGTGCATGTTGACGCAAACGAAAGATCTCCTCTACGTTTCTGAAAAGCATATAAGCTTGTTTCAAACAAGATTTTGTCAATTAATGTTTTGGGAAACTAGTGTATAAAGACATTATTGGCTTCACTAGGTTATCTAGCGTTTTCGGACCCGTTTCCTCTGTAAACTTTATAATGTTAGTAAAGAAATATGCAGGTGACTAGGTCCAAGTCTTTTTGACTAATTCTCTCTTTTTAAAAATAGAAATAGAGATACTGTCTTCCTTCTATCAGAAATTTTAACCATCAATATTATTATCAGTTTGTACTTCTATAGACTGATCGTCTTCAAATATTATTGGCAAATTTACAATGTTTAATTAATTGTCATTTTGTATTATCTCATTTTTAACACTATTGTTTTTTTCTAACTCGCCATATAAAAGAATATTCTCTAACACTGTAAATAAATTGCCATGTATTCGCTAGCTCGCTGAATGAATACGATTTCTTTTTTAAAACAAAAAAATTCTAGATTTTAGGTACTTCTACGCTTTGGTTTCTGTTGAAATTGTTGGGTTTTTTCTGAATTTCTATTGATTCCTCGTAAAGAAGAAAAAGAACAGTTAGAACCAAGTACACAAAAAACAAACTCACCGTGTTTTTATCATGTGTAAAAGAGTGTACAGATAAAATAAGACGTTTCTTAAAGAAATACAACATCAACACCGTGTATATGATCACAAAAACTTTAATATTTCCAAAGGCAAAGCGCAATTGTAAAGATCTCCAAGATTCCGATGCGTGTAGCATCCCATGCACTTGCAAACATAAAACAAATAAGAAGAGACATCAGAACAAGAGCAGTTAAAACATAACAACGTGGAAAAATAAGCAGTTGCAGAACATAGAGCGGACACCAGAAACTAGAAAAAAAAACAAAACTCTTAGTGAAGGAAAAAAGATTTTGCTCAAAATTTCACAATGAAACAATAGGAATCCATAAAAACTCTAACAATTTTAACAGAGACAAAAGCGTAGAACTACCTAGAATATAAAAACTTCTGAAAAAGAGAGCGTCATGCCTCCGAACTCTTATTTATCACTCGGCATCTATACAATACATAAGGATAGCGCTACTTTATGACTTTCCAGCAAGTTGGTTAGTTTTCGAATGTCTTGTGCTTTTATTGAGAATTTAAACGTTATATATTAGTAATTGTAAATAACAATAAAACAATTTTTGTTGTGTTTTTTAGAAGGTCATTGACCTAATAGAGAAGCCGCTACTGATTGAAAACGAATATCGTTAGGAACTTTGTAAAAAATTCTTAAATTTTTGGGTTTAGTGTGAAAAAGTTAAAATAGATTTTCCTTGTCTGTTTTTTTATTATTAATAACCCGTTTAAATGTTATTACAAATAATAAATTCTGTACCTGTAGGTATGTAATTGATGTAGTAAATAGTCTAACATTCTGTCTTTGATTTGTAATATTCAAATAAATTTAAAAACAATTATAGTTACATTATAATTTTTGTGTCTTAAATATAAGATTCTCTTGAGCATTTGCTTAAAGTGATGATTAGTTTCATAGACGTCACATAAGCAAATGCTTGAAACGATCTTAATATGTCGTCTTACCTAAGATAATCTTATTTTTTCTACATTCATATTCGATACTTATTTGAAATAAGCTCTGTCTTAACAATACATGTATTCATAGTGCTAATAAGACCGTCTTATTAGGGTGCCTAACCACACATTTTTACTAAAGTCATTTTCATTATTGAAGTCGACTACAGGAAGTGAGGTTGTACGACATTGTTGTTGAGCAAAATATGGATATTGAGAAAAATGAATAGTTATTGAGCATATTCCAGGTTTTAAAATATTGAAGAAATTTTAGGAATAGAAAAGGATATTTTCCTCTTAATGTTTAAGTAACTATGTCATATGCATTTTAAAATATAATTAAATACAAAGAAAAGAAATACAAGTTCGATTTTTTTAAAACGAAGCTAATAATTCAGTAATAAAGAGGAGAACTTATATGCTTTTTTAATTTTATTTTATCTAATTTAGCTTTAGCTTCCGTCTCCCGCAGTTGGAAAGCATAGTATATTTTAAATAAACATTTCTTGTTTATGTTGAGTTAGTTACTCCAATCCTCATTTTTGTAGGGAAATCTGAATTTTTATTTCTTTTTTTTTCTTTTCAGTGCTAAAAAGAAAAAATAAGTTAATAAAAGTGATTGGATAATTGCCTATAGAGTGTAGTGTTTTTCTTAAGTCCATTTAATAATATGTAGAACCCGCTAATAGTTATCCTTGTCGTCGCGTAGGAATCGACATTTGCCCTAGCAAAAAGTAGCGCCTACTATAAAATTTTAAACGACACACAAATTTGATTGGGAGATTCCCCTCCGATCTGTCAATGTCAAAGTTGTAATTAATTTCGGTTCCAACTTAAACATTTATTTTCATATATTTTTCTACAAAGTTTAATATTGTAATTACGTTATTGTTGTTCGCCGTATTAAGCTTAGTGTTTTGTGCTATTTTGCATGTTTCCGTTGTTTTGAGTTGTTACCCGATTTACAAAACATGTCCGCAGCCGCGGACATGTTGTTTCAAGCTTGTTCGTGAATGTCTCGACAAGAATTATTAAGTGCTATTGATGGCTTGAGAAAGCTACTATCCAAACTTCCTGACGAGCCAACTCACTACCCTCCCGTTAGTACTGATGAGGAAGGTTTCCAACCAGTACGGAAAAAAAAAGAAAAAGAAGTTTCCTGTTTACCTTGAATCTTATATGAGTGCCGAAGACGATACTATAAGTCCGATTAGTTGTACCCCTAAATATCAAACGCCTCTACTTCACAATTTACTCAAGTAACGAAAGCCAATAAAATACCTCCCGCAGATATGTCTGCTAAAAATACATCTAAAAATCCCAAACCACACGTATGCACTTCCCAGCGACAAACTGTTGAAAGTAGTAATTAGAGGTGTTTCAGAAACTACTCCAACCGATTCGATTTTAAATGAACTAACAGCGCTTAATTTTACACCTACAAAAGTCATACAATTGCACAAAGCGAATAAAGTCTCTATGTCCCTATTTCTAGTGCTACTTCTAAAAGAACAGAATTCTATATTTAACCTGACCCATTGTTGTAGAGTGGCTATCCAGGTAGAAACTCTAATTTCAGAGCGCCGATCGCACCAATGTTTCCGCTGTCAACTACATGGGCATTCGCAATCGAAATGTACTGCTCCTTATCGCTGTGCCAATTGGGTTTTTGAAAAAAAAATTTTTTTGTGATAAATGGAAAGATCATATATAAGTTTTATAACAAAACTATTTTTTTTTCGTAATAATTCAAAAGGGATTTCAAAATAAAAACTAATTTTTGAATCCAGTACCGAAGACACGCCGACAGTTCCCGAACAAACCCAAGCGCATGTGACGTCATAATGTTAGTTTGTACTCATTGCAGTTGATACAGAAATAATAAGTACAGTGTTTTGATATATTTAATTCTGTTGTCATTGTTAAATATTCAAATAAGTTTTACTCCGAACTCGGTGTTCTGGACATACCCATCCTTTTACAATACAAATATTATTTTTACGACTTAGTTGAACTATAACCTATAGCTTTGTCGTCGTAACTCTCACGCGATGCTCTACTATTTATGAAATAAATCATTATATTTAATATAATGGAGAATAAATACTTAAAATTAAATATTTTCATTTATTATATTATTTTTTAACAGACTTAGCTTGATGTCTTGCAGAGCTGGGCAAGTTACTTTGTAAAAGTAGTTAACTACTAACTAAAGTTACTACTTTTTAAAAGTAGTGTAAGTTACTAACTACTAACTACCATAAATCGAAAAGTAGTTAGGTTACTAACTACTCAACGGTTGTATTCTAAAATATAAGTTATTTTTTTCAACTACTTGAAGAAAAAGTTCTGAGACGATTTATGTTATACCACTTTTAGTCATATAAACATAAGTACCTATAGACACTGAATTATTATTACATTAAAGAAGACAAAGTAAATTAATCACGCTCACACGAAAACAATAAAACCTATTATCATGTATTTTATTACAAATTCTCAAAAAAAATTAATAAAATAAACCTTTAAAAAACAGAACTTAAAGTAATAAACTGATTGTGGTATTCGATATTCATTTCCTTTTCATAAAACTAACTTTCCAAAAAGAGCATCAGCCAATGCATTTCTTTTGGGCGAATTTATGAGTGGAAAACGAAAATAATCGCTCGACAGCGCCGATTAAAATTAAATTAAAATTATACTGTGTCCAATGAACATTTTTTTAATAATCTTATCATCATCTTACATAGATATATGAATTCTGTTATCTTCCAGGTGTTTTAACAGTTCTAGTTCTATTCTTCTGGTTTTGTGAGCATGTTCATTCTCAGTATCAAAAGAAATATGTAACTTTTTAGACAAACCACGTTCATCAAAAATCAAAAATCTTCATTTTGTAATACTTTGTTTTCGTTTAGATCAGTGGCATTTAACATTTTGAAACAATTTAGGTTTGCTGCATTTACAACAATTTTTTGAATAGTCTTTACATCCATGTTTATTTCTGCGTTAGCGTTTATCACTTGAATGACACGTTTTACCTGCAAAACTGCAATGTAAGCTGAATAATTGTTGCAATTCCATATAATTGAAGCCGCTAATAAAGTAGTTTAATTACTAGTAAAGTAGTTAAGCTATTATCAATGTAGTTTAACTATTTTTGTAGTTAAAAAAGGGTAGCTAACTACTTTTTAAATACAATTACCTACACCAAAAAAGTAACTTATTCTAACTACAGTTACATTATGAAATTAAAGTAACTTGAATATGTAGAATACAACTAACGTCAACAATAAAGTAGTTAGATTAGTAGCTTAACTACTTTGTAGTTAACTACTGCCCAGCTCTGATGTCTTGGCACCTCGAACTTCAGCAGAATTAAACCGAACGTCATTTTTTAAAAAAATGGTTATCATAAATATATCAGCGTCAAGAATATTATCAGACTTTGCCTTTATAAATCCTCTTATCACACATAGCTAATCGGAATCGTTTTTTAGCAATAAATTTTTAATATTATTGTCTAGTTACGTGTAATAACGTGTAAACGCTGTACTGTTATTAAATAGCTATAACATTATGACGTCACAACGATGGCGACCAATCATGGCGCGTTTATAGTCACGTGATTTTTTTTTAAATTTTATCAATTTTTAATCGTTTATAATTAATTAAAAAAAAATTTTTTTAAGTTTTTTTCATTAAATATCAATATTATTAATAATAAAGTTTTAAAATACATAAGAAAAATCAATAATTTTTTTTTTTCAAATTCTCAATTGTGGGGGACCTCACCCCGCTAATTATGGCCAATGTCCTGCTGCTACTAAGCGCACAACTTTCTCTGCAGTACAGAAACCTCCTGCTTGGCATAACCCTCAAATTACCTATTCGACTTTATTTCCTTCTCTTCACTCTATCCAAGAAGTGCCTTTAGGTACTCAACAGTTACCAACTAACAATACAACGATTGACACATCATTCCCTCAGCCTAATAAACATGCACAAATTGCAAGAATTCTAGGTGACATGTTAACTACTTTCAGTCAGTCCAATCCTACCGAAAATTCTACCTCAGCTTTCTTGTTGCAAACCCAACAGCTTTTGAAAATTACTTTGCAATAAACAATTATGGCAACTAAACCAAATATCACGTCCCTCAAGATATCTTCTGGAACTGCAATAGCCTTCAGTACAGAACTACTAAACTTCAACATTTTCTTGAGTAGTACGAAATCGATGCTATACTTTTATCAGAAACTCACCTTAATGCTTAACATAACCCCAAAATTTTGAATTATACTTTTTACCGTAGTGACCGCGACAATAAAGGCGGTGGAACCGGTATTTATGTTAAAAAATCCCTTCAGCATTATCAACTTCCACACCCTGCCTGTAATCATATAGAGTCAACCTCCATATTGCTTGAAACTTCTGTCGGCAACATTAGAATAGTATCATGCTATAAACCACCTAAATCTCTAATGACTGACGACGATCTTGATCGCTTATTTCCAAACCATCAACCTTCCATCGCAGCAGGAGATTTTAACAGCAAACATATTGTATGGAATAGTCGTGTTTGCAATCCAAATGGCTGCAAACTACTTAATTATATAGATAATCATCCTCAATTATCAGTTATTGCACCAATTGAACCTACCTACTACCTGACACTTTCCGTCCGGGCATCTTGGATATAGCAGTCCTTCAGAATATTCCATTTTTCCTTACCATTTACTCTATTCCTGAACTTAACTTAGACCACAACCCCGTTATAATGCATTTTTCAACGCTGACAACAGACCTTGCGCTCAGCCTACGTTCTCACACCGATTGGACTAGATTTAATCAACTATTAATTGATAATCCTAGCCCAATCCCAATTATTGATTTGCAAAAATGCTTTGACGATAACATTAAGTTCTTTCAAACAGAAATCATCAATTCTTATAACCTCGCTACCATTTCAACTCCTAACAAGTATTCAAATTCTCTTCCTATTGATATCAAACAGTTAATTCGTCGCAAAAACCGAGCCAAACATAAATATCAACGAACCCTTAACCCACAATACAAAAAGGATCTAAACAAATTACAATTCGAAGTACGTCTAGCTCTACATAACTACAAAAACGAGTCTTGAGCATCCAAATTACATTCTCTAAATCGTGACTCTCATTCATTTTGGCGCATGCAAAAAATTTTGCGTAACGTCTCTTCTTGACTTGATTTACCAATACATTCTGCAAACGGTCTAGTTTACTCTCCCACTGAAAAAGCAAAAAGCAAAATCACATGCTAACAATCTTGAGCTACAATGCTCTCCCAACTACCAAATCGCCGATCTTGACCGTATGGATAGAATAAACTCAAAAGTTGTTAGATTTTTAGCAAAAAATTATTCAGATCCACCACTTACTCCAGCTTCTCCATTAGAAATCTCAAAAATTATACGATTTCTCAGAGATCGCAAAGCTCCTGGTCATGACAAAATTTCTAATAAAATTATCAAAAACTTTCCTCAGAAAGCAATAATGTACCTCCCCGCTATCGTTGGTATACTAAGACTAGGCTATTTTCCACGCGATTGGAAGATAGCAGATGTAATAGTTCTTCCAAAACCTTTAAAAGATCACAAATTCTCACAAAACTACCGTTCGATAAGCCTCTTTCCTGCTATCTCGAAAATTGCCAAAAGAATCATTCTCTCTCGCTTGAACTCAGAAATTTCCCGCTTAAAAATTCTTCCGGACGAGCAATTTGGTTTTCTAATCACTCTACAACTAATCAACTTCTCAGAGTCACAGAATTCTGTTACCATTCCATGTCTAACAATTAAGCCACTAGAGCAGTATTCTTAGATGTTTCAAAAGCATTTGATCGAGTTTGGCATGACGGCCTTGTTTACAAATTAATTTCGGTAAAACTTCATCCTCAATTAATACGCATCATCCATTCCTTTATCTCACATCGTTACTTTCGCATTAAACTGCATAATGTTTCGTCTTCGATCAGACCTCTAGCAGCTGGAGTTCCCCAAGGATCTGTTCTTTCCCCAACCCTTTATAAACTTTTCAAGCACGACATTCCCAAACCCCCCAACATAGAGGTAGCACCATATGCTGACGACACCACCATTTTAGCTCGCTCCTGGCAAACAAAACACATAACTAACCGCCTACAATTAGCGCTAAACATTTTAGACACATGGTTTACCGATTGGCTTGTGGACGTCAACGCCGAAAAAAGTGCGGCGATAATATTTTCTAGGAAACTAAAACATCATCCTCGTGGTTTTCTTAAATTTTTGGCTCCTCTACTCTGTCGTAAGAGCAAATTAAATCCTAAAAACAAAATTCTTCTGTATAAATCTGTCATAAATCCTATTATGCTATATGCTTCCCCTGTCTGGAGTCAAGCGGTCAATTCCCAAATTAACAAAATTCAAATCGTACAAAACAAATCCTTGAGACTCTCCTTCAACGCACCCTGGTTTGTCAGGAACAAAAACCTCCACCAAGATGCTAACCTCCCTCTCATTAAAGACCAAATCTTAACAAGATCTAAATTACAAATATCCAAAAATTCTATACATCCAAACCCACTTGTAAAGAATTCTACAAATTATGACGAATCACTCAGCAAAATAAAACGCCCAAGAACTATTCTTCTCAAAAATTAATAAACCAAGCATCCTATCCATGCCCTATAATAACACTATTTAACTTCACCATATGACAATATCTTACAAGATGACGGGGTAAAAGGAATAATTCCTGGCCCATCTGAAAGAAGAAGATTAGATTAGAGAAATTTGATTGGTAATTACATAACAAATATTCCGAAACTAGACGAAGCTATAGCTTAAGATTTTCTTATGTAAGACAATCTTAAATAAAATAAAACAACGCTTTGAAGATTATCTTAAATTTTGACTATGCAAACATACCGTCTCAAAGCGATCTTAAACATTTAAGACCGTCTTGCGTAAGATCATCTTAAGCTTTACCTTAAGACACGACTGTGAGTAGCGCCCTTAAACTCATAAGTATACCGAAAATTACCGTAAAAATCCCATCAATATTGTTACAGAAGCATAAACAAACGATTAAACAATTTATATTTAATAAAACATTAAAAACTCGAATTACTTTTACCAACGATAAATCAACGTTTTCGAAAAAAAAACTAAAAACTCTTCATAATGATCAAGTTTAAAAGAAATCAAGCCGCTCGTTTAAAATAGTGCATTAAATTAAGTGCATAATTGACAGAAAATTGCTATAATTTCTTATGACTTTATAACATATAATGGATATTTAATTTCAAGTTGTCTGTAAACTTAAGATTTTAACCAGTTTTTATATGGAAACGTGTTTTAAACTTCCTATGCATAATTTTCTGTTAATATTATTAAATTGCCACACCACTTGCACTTTAATTGATAATGTTGCTCTGAAGACTCGTGTAAATAGTAAGTGATTATAAATATTCATTATATATTCATATATGCTGTTTAATTAGTGTACGGCTTTATTTGTGTATTTTAAAATACTTTTCTAATTATTGGCAACATAAAAGCAAAACGTTCTACAACAGTAATTATTTTATTCATGTTACACTTTAACATATTTAAGAATTAATAGAGCAATTTGTGCTTTAGTAATAATTAACATAAATAAAAGAAATAATGAAAAAATATGTAACAACTTAACAAAATACCAGTTTCATATTCCGTTATCGCACAAGCAAATAAATTTGTGCGCGAAGTTGTACGATTAACAATTTTTGGTTATCAAAAGTTTTTGTCATGTTGGTATAGTAATTAACGCAAAAATTAACAAAGTAAGTTTAAGAACTATTCCTCTGGCATAGCATTTCTCAAAATTAACTTTTCTCGTCGATACTTTATTTAAAGATTATGGCAACTGAAGCGTGAACAAATACGCAGAACTAGGTCCCAATAGACCAGTGGTTCCAAAACTTTTTTGGCCCACGGACCGCTTTTCATAGTCTAAACTTGGCTACGGACTCCTGAGTGAAAAAACTACATAGATGCATCATAGAAAAATTACAAATTTAACTCTGATGCCTTGAATGGTAAATGGTGACGTAAAAATAAAATATAAATAAAACATTTTGTTAAAGTAGTATTTATTGAAATTATAACTTTTGTTTTATCTCTCCGGTTGACGGACTAGATCTGCGAGTCTCAGTGAAAATATTTTTGCTTGCATTTTTTAAAATATTTTTTTTGTTTTTGGTACTTTCCTAACTTTAATAAAGACATGTTTTCCATAATTTGTCTTAATTTCATCATATGTCGTTTGGTTGCCAGAAGGGCTTTGGCCCTGTCAGACCCAGTTTTTTTCCTACAATTGATTTTTTCGTATTTTGTAAAGGGACTAATTGTGTGTCGTTTTTAAGCATAAAACATTCTTAGAGTATTCACGCAGAATCTTTTGCATACGGGCAAGTCCCTAGTATACCTTCGTCTTCTGACTCAGATGATTCAGAAACGTCCGGAATTGGTACTTCATCATAAAGTGCCTGTAGTCTAATAATTTCCCATTCATAAGTATCTATCTCGTCAAACAAAAGTAATAAAGTCACTAGAGGAAAACGTCACAAATGGAAAACACGGCTAACTCTTGTCTTACTTTATATAGTACAAACCAAGTTCATAAATAACGAGGATTTTTCTACAAAAGATAAACTGTTTAGAGTAAGAAAGGTAAATTCCCAAAACTCGAGATAAAAGTTTGCTAACATGCAAACCACGCTGAAACGGTAAACAATTAAAATTTAGACATAAATAGCGAACACGATATAGATACGGAGCAAGAAGAACCAGATGAAGATGGCAACCAATCAGATACTTCTAGTACAACTTCCAGATCTCTTTATTTATATTGAGGCTATGGAACCAAGTGGAAAAAGCATGCCTCAGACCAACGAGTTCTAACAAGGCAGCAAAATATCGTTACCGAAATGCCTGATGTTTGTACAGGTGCAAGAAACGCAAATACGCCAATTCAGTATTGGATGTTTTTTTTTTTGAAGAAATTTTGAACACAGTTATCAAAAATACTATTTTATATATACATAGCACTAAAGATACAAGAATAAATTTGACGTTGTACTTACTAATAAAATGAAATTAAAAGCGTTTAACGGTTTGCTGTATGGCCAGTTTTCAGCATGGGGAGCAAACAAATTATACGAATTTTGGTCGGAGCAGGGCTTAGAGTTGAAATTATTTCCTGCTAGCTTATCTCAGCTAAAATTTATGTTTCTGATGAAGTGTTTACTTTTCGAAAATACGAATACAAGGGAAAAGCGAAAGAAGTTGGTAAACTTGCTGTCGTTAGAGACATATTTGAAAAATTCAATGAACAGCTTAAAAAACATTCTAGTGTGGGTAAATAAGAGACTCTAGATGAAATGTTGTTAGGATTTCGTGGAAGATGTGGTTTTCGTATCTACATTCCCAATAAAACCAACCAATATGGGATCAAAGTGTTTTCTACAGTAGACAGAAACATTTTACATGTCGCATTTGCAGATTTATGCTGGAATCCAACCTAAAGGTTCCTTTCAGATAGAAAATTTTGTAACAGCTGTCATTCTAAGAATGACGAACCACATTTCAGGAACTGGAAGGAACTGTTACCGTAGATCGATGGTTTACTAATGTGAAAGCTGTAAGTCGTTTGTTGCATGATCACCGCCCAACTGCAGTTGGTACAATACAATTCAGTCAAAAATCGTTGCCAAAAGAAGCTAAAAGTGTTAAAGATAGACCTGTAAAGTCTTCATTTTTTGCATATCATGCCAATATGACACTTACTTTCTATGTCCCAAAAAAATCAAAAAATGTATTTGGAAACTGAGAACATTCTCCTCTTTCCATGTTTTGTTTACACAGCAAACGTTTTACAAGAAATATTACACTTTTAACTTTGATTAATTTTAATGTGTCACTTTGTAGTTTCGTTAAATCTGGCAAATAAATCAGTCATATACGATATGTCATTTTTTGAGATACTAATTAAATTGTGCCGTAAATCATTGTCTCTGCTCTCCAGAAATTCCAACACTAAATCAAAGAGCGAATAGAAACGATCCAAACATACACTTTTAGGTAACCTACGCACTTATGTGTTAAGTAGTAAACGATGATAGTCATTTCCAAACAAAGTTGAGCAAATAATTTCTCGACGTCCTTGTGATTAGTAAGCCTGACGGACTTCTGAGCCATTCTGTTTATTGCAAACCTACCTATACGGACAGATACCTTGATGCTTTGTCTCATCATTATTCTACACAGAAACGTTCTGTTATTGAATCTTTGGTTCATCGTGCTTTTTCCATTTGCTAACCTGAGAATCTAGACTCGAAACTCGTTCATCTTACTAGAATTTTAGTGAATAATAGTTATATGAAGCGAGATATTGATACAGTTATTAATCGTCATCTACATCCTCGTACTCGATTACCTAAGTACATTACTACATCCAAAACCAATACGACAGTAGCTTTTCTACCCTACATTCACAAGGTTACAGATAAAATAAGGATACTTCTTTGTAAGAATGGTATTAAACCTATACTTAACTCGACAGGCAAAATCTCTTAGATTCTTCCTTATCGCAAGGACAAATTTCCTGCACTTTCATCTCAAGGTGTATACCAAATTCCTTGTTCATGTGGTTTAGTGTATATTGGTGAAACCGGTCGTTCCGTCATTACTCGTATTTCAGAACATGATCATTGTATAAGGAAAATGCATATTTCTAAGTCTGCGGTTGCTGAACATCATTTTACTACAGGTCACAAGATAGATTTTGATAACGTTTCGGTGATTGCCAAATCTTCATTCTTTCTTAATAGGAAATTCCGAGAGAGCATAGAAATCATCAAACACCCCAATAACTTCAATCGTGATCATGATTTCGAGTTGTCCCCTTTTTGGTTCCCTGTCATTACTCTTTTATCTAAAACACGCCCTTTTTTGACCGTAACCCAATCAGAGTCGAGCTTAACTAGCTGTGACGATACTTCTTCTTTATATACGGAGACTATTTCTTCTTAGGTCACTTCTATGGAGTTTAGAATCTGGCTTGGTTCACAAGTGGATTACCTAACTTTTGAAAAGTTCTTAGTTAGACTTCGGTTGCTTGTTTGAGTTTTTCGATTTCTTATTCGCCCTGATAAAGTCTCTTACGGAAGTGGACAAAACGTTGGCAACCTAGATTACACCAATGACACGGTCCAAACTCGGAAGACGTTCTCATCTTAGTAAATAATCTCTCATTTATGACAATCCATTATTAACTGCTCTAATAACATAATGCAGTGATTCATGCAAACGTTCACTGAAGTTTTTTGCGATGTCGATGAATGACACAATGTACCGATAATACATTCGGTATGGCTTGTTTTAAGTATGCCAGAAAACCTCGGGTGTCGTCCTACTGTTGCAAGAGCACCGCCAGTAACAATGGAGATGATTAGTCAAGGCTATAGTACTTACATCGAAAAATCTTTTTAATTCAGTAAATAACGTTTCACCTTCGTATCAGTTTCCAAACATTTAGCAAGTAAAAATTCTTGGACAAAGTTTTCTTCTTTTAAAAATCTCAGATAAACTAAAACTAAAGCTTCATTTCCTGGTAATGTTGACTCAAGCTCTATAGAGAATTCAGATGTTTTTAAGTAGTCACATAAAAAGTTTTCTACGCACTGAGCCATTTAGTCCAATCTTTCTTCGTACAGTATTATTACTCAGTGGAATTCTTTTTATAATATCGTAAGCTAGTTAGTGCAACACTTACAGTTGGTACAAGTTCTTCAAAAAAATAGTGTGAGGTTTTTCGGACTTCGCAATCATTAAAGAAATATTATAAGAAGTACGCCCTCCATCGTCATCTCTCTTAGATGTTGTTCCTATGAGTTCTGGCAATGTCGGTGTTTTCAAATATTTTTCTTTGATTGTTTGAAAAAACGTTAAATCCTTATTTTTTTTGTTACTATGAATTTTTATTAAACGTTCTCTAAGCTTGGAAGACACTTAGTAAAGTACTATTTCCTGGTGACGGAATAAAGCCTTATTTTATATATTCAACACTGTATCGTTTGCATTTTTTCTTCGACTCATTCATACTATTATCTAAAAAAAAGATCAAAAAATATGTAGGAAAATATGTATAAGTATCAAAATTTTTATTTGCAACAAACTGTTAATTACAATATTTTTTTAAATGGAATGCTGCAACGTAACGCTTTCTTGAATTAATTATTTGAGATGTGAGGAGTAAATTTTATATATCGTGTAGGTACTTGTGTACCAATTAATTTTTCAAGAAAAATGAATAATTCAAAAATTAATTAACTACAGAATATAATAATACAGTAATACAATAACCGCAAACATTCGCGAATTTGCTTATTTGCGAAATAAACAAAATAAACAAAAATATAAAAAAGTAAGCTATAATTTTTAGGGTGCATTATATTAAATTATGAAACCCAATATGTCTAATTTTTTTTAGAATCATTATTAATAGATACTTTAGAAACACAGCTGTGGTAGAAAAATTTAAAATCCGTTCTTAAGTTTTTAATAAAAAGGAAATCCCTAATGAAATGTTAAGGAATTACTGTACTAATAACTGTGATAATCAATTTTTTAATCAACTTAAACAAGAATATAACTTTGCTTAAATGAATTTAAATTAAATTTATTTAAATATATTTGCGTAACGAAAGTACTCCATCTGCGTAACAATACTAATAATTATAGTTTTTTTTGTCTAACACTAAGAAAATTTGTTGTATGCACTTCACATCACGTATAACACAGAACTAAATTCTTGATTAAGGGCACTACCTTTTTATAGTTGTATTTTATGGACATGTCTATATTTATATTTTACTTAAGACGTAAAAATCGCTAACAATTTATACATTATTATTTATTTTAACTTCCATATTAATAAAAATGTGTCACAATTTTTTAAATTTAGATTAAACCTTACGCGGACCTTCCAAATCAATTTTAATTTTCCAGGGACCCTCTGAATGATCCCAGAGACCTTTGAGACTCCGCAAGTACTACTTTGAGAACCACTACAATAGTCTAATGCCAGCAAAAAAAGGAAACTTCAATATCTCACTAAGCAAAAAAATTGTGAAGCAAACGATATGGATATTGTTAATCTGTGATTGAATTGTAAGCAAAAAAAAATTTTGAGTACTCCAACATAAATTTGCAACCGCTTACTAAGGAAACAATTGTAGTTTTTTAGAATTACCTTATTTTAAACAAGTCAGAAACCTGACGCAGGTGCTCTCTCATAGAGAATCGTTTAATTTTGTAATGGGGACAAAAGCTCTATTTCTGTTGAAGTTTCCAAGAGAACATATTAAATACACAGTAAATTCAAAACAGTAAAACTTATCAACATTCGTTACGTTAGTATTTTTTAGAGTTTAGTGGAGTATGATACTATGCTAGTACTACGTCCGTTTTATTCAGAATGTCAAGTAGAAGCAAGTTAACTGGTGCTCGAGTAATAAAGCTAAACACAGATTTAAAAAAAAATTACGCGACTAAGTTCTAGAGAAAACTCGGAAGTTTAAAAACATTAAAAAATATATATAAGTACCCCTAAAATCTGTTTACAGTCAACTACTCATTGACATTAATTTATTCTTAGATGTCAAAATCTCATCTAATCATTACAACTCTCGTGTGTAGAAACACGCACATTTGAGTCAGATACTTGACTTAGTAATCTTCAAAAACTTTCTTAATGAACAGTTGTTATTTTGATTCTTAATTCTAATAGGGTTATTATAGCATATAAAACTTCATCTGACATTAAAGTTCTTCTTCTTCTTTTATACTCCTTATACTCTTAAGGGTGTTGGATTCAATGGCTTCTGGTTTCTCAGTCCATTTTGTTTTCTTAAGATGAGAACGTCTTTTGGTTTTAGACTGTGTCATTGTTGTAACCGAAGTTGCCAAAGGTTTGCTTATTTTCGTAAGAGACTTCATCAAAGCGTGAGAAAAATTAAAGAACTCAAACAAACAACCAAAATCTAATTAAGAACTTTTTAAAAGTTACATAAACAACTTGTGAACTAAGCCAGATTATCAAATCTTAAAAGGTAAGAAAGAAAACAATAAACTTGAAAAAGTAAAGGACAATCTAACAAAGAACCACTACAGAGTTAAGTAATCAACTTGTGAACCAAGTCTAACTCTGTAGTAGTTTTATGTTAGATTGTCGTTTGCCTTTTTAACTTTATTGTTTTCTTTCTTACCTTTTTAGAGTCTAGAATCTGACTTGGTTCACCTAACCATTACGAGGTTCTTAGTTGGATTTCAGTTGCTTGTTTGAGTTCTTTCTTACACGAAAGTGGACAAAACGTTGGCAACTGCGGTTGTAATAATGGCACGATCCAAACCCAAAAGACGTTGTCATCTTAATATAGATTCCGGCTCTATAGGGAGAATATTTTTTTTAAAATATCCGCATTTTCCAAACTTCGCCACACACTCATCAAACTTTTGTGCACTTTAAGTTTTCTTTGTTGCTGTCGTGACCAATATCATTCCAGCATTTCTCAAAATTAAGTTTTACATTCAGACACGTCTTTCTAAAAACATTTTACACCGTGTTAGTCTAGCGTTAATACGCAAACGGATTAAACAAACCAGACGAGAGTTAGACACCATTTCAAAACAACTCTTTACTCTTCATCTTGAGTGTGCCAACACTCTATCCCCAGACGATTAGAATCTCTTTGACAACATTGTTTAATAACAGTCTGATACCACTCTATGTCTAAATATTGAAAGTCATCTAACAAAATTTCAATTATTGAAATCTAGGAATCATAAAATTTCATCCACTAATAACTCTTTGAAAACGGTCGTCAATTTATCCAGTTGCACTCTCACTTTAGAATTGGAATCGGTACTATCTAAGGGTTTGAATTTTTGTGTTGCTTCCAAACGTATTCCTAAAGAAGGTATTTTATGTGCTGTCGAGTCTTCTACAAGACATCTTTCTCACCATATCTCAGATCCCATTCGTATTCAGACTGGAAAAATCTTTGAAAAATCTAAAGTTCTTAAATCCAACGTTTCTAAGTCTGAAGAGTTAGCCTTAAAACCCCGATATTAGTGTTCTTCCAGCCGACAAAGACAATGCTATTATCGTTATAACCAAGTTGATTATGCTGCAAAAATTCGTATTATTTTGTCTGATGAAACGTACGCTCTTATAACTTGTAATTCCACTCTCAGGATTTAACGTAAAGTCAGCCAAATAAATCTTCTAATCTACCTCTAGAAACTAAATCAGTGCGGACTTTGAATTTAAATGCATTTGTGTTTCGAACTTTGTCTTTGTACATCCGGTACACCTAGTCGACTACAATTACTTCTGTTTTAATTAAAAGATTTAACGAACTTTTGGAACATGAATAATTATGTTTAATAATATTTAACGTCAATTTTGTTTGATAATTTAAATAGGGTTACTTACGATGTTTAACAGACGCCTTAATGTAATGGTTGATCTATAATGATTATTTAACGTAACTTACACTTTTTTTGTTGTTAATCTAAAAAAAATTTTCCATTGTCAAGGGTAGAAATTTTGGAGCTATAACCGTTTCTGTCGTAAACTAATTTAATGATACTTTTACTACCGGTCGTGATGAACTTGACGTCAAGGACCACGGGCGGTGTTACTTTGTTTTAACGCGGGTAGATTATGCTACTGGTTACGGTAGCCGCGGAGATACATTTTAAATATTAGAGCTTTACTTTTTTGGCCCCCAGAGTCTATTTTTGAGACCTGCTTTAATCTTGTATTTATATGTTACAATTTTGTGGTGTGTTATGTAAGGTAATTTATTCTCTGATTATACCAGTAGCGTAACCGTCGAATGGCTCTTTCCGTTCCGGAATTGGCTATTAATAAATATACTCAATAAATGGTTATTGTTGATTCGTACTATATTTCTTTTGGGGGACCGCGGGTCTAGGATCTCCTTTTCTCCTACCTAAACTGTTTATCTTCGACAAAAATTCGAGAAGAGGTGGCGCACTTGGGCATTTAGCTTACCTAAAGAAAACCTGTGTCTTGCGATTTTCTTTTACCCGACGACCATCTACGGTGAGGCTAGCCGAAAGGTAAGCAATAACATCTTGGTAATTAATTTAAGTAATTTGTTCCTTTTTTCTTTTTTTCTCCACCTCCCCCATTGGAACATAACATATGAAAATCTAAACTAATGGATCTTTCCCATTTCTCGACGTTCTTGTGACTCGTAAGCGCGACGAATTTCTGGGTCGTTCTGTTTACCGCAAACCCAACCTTACGGACAGATACCTTCATGCTTCGTCTCATCATCATCCTGCACAAAAACGTTCTGTTATTGAATCTTTGGTTTATCGTGCTTTTTCTATTTGCCAATCTGTGAATCTAGACTCGGAACTCAGTCATCTTACTAGAACATTAGTGAAGAATGGTTATACTAAGCGAGATATTGAAACAGTTATTAATTGTCGTCTACTCGATTACCGACATTTCTACTTCATTTACACACACATTCACAAGGATACAGATCAAATAGGGAGACTTCTTAGTGAGAATGGTATTAAGTCTGTATTCAACTCGATAGGAAAAATCTATCAGATTCTTCTTTTTTCCCAAAGACAAATTTTTTAAATTTTCATTTTAAGGTGTATACCAAATTACTTCTTTATGTGATTTAGTTTACATTGGTGAATTGGAAAATCCGAGAGAGCATAGAAATCATCAAACACCCCAGCAACTTTAGCGGTGATCATGGTTTTGAGGTATACCTTATTAATTTAGTTTCCGGTCTATACTCCTTTTTCAAAAACACGCCCCTTTTTGACCGTAACCCAATCAAAGTCGAGCTTAATCAGCTGTGTCGATACTTCTTCTTTATACACTATTTCTTCTTAAGTCACTTCTATGGAGTTTCGAATCTGGTGTTCTTTGTTAAATAGTCGCTTGTTTTTTCAAGTTTATCGTTTTCTTTCTTACATAATTTTTGAGATGTTCTTAGTTAGATTTCGGTAGCTTGTTATTCGATTTTTCTCACGCTTTGATAAAGCCTCTTACAAAAGTGTGCAAAACCTTGGTAACTACGGTTACAACAATTACACGGTATAAACATGGAAGACCTTCTCATTTTAATATAAACTATGGCCATGAAAGTCTTGGCTATTACATTCTGCTTTTGTCTTTTTTTTAAATTTATTTTATTCTTTGCATCCAACTCTTTCTGGTTCTACCTACTCTGCACATTTCTACTATTTTTTTTGCCAGTCTATTTTGATTTATTTGTATTATGTGGTTATACCGTTTTAGCTACTTTCTTTCTATTTTCGTATGTATTGTTTCTTGCTGCGTCATTTGTTTTATTTTTTCTTTTCGTTTTCTATCCATCTTTGTTTTCCCGTTATTTTTCTTCTTAATTCTGTAATGACCACTTCTCACTCGCGTATGTAAAAACTAATATTACTACTGTGTTGTACACCTTTATTTTGGTTTTTTGTTTATTTTCCTTATTGCACACCTTAATATTTATATGCAAATTCTTCTTTGTATTAGATTATTATTATTCTACTGCTGTCTGGTTTTTGCACTACTATTTTTAACAATCTGTCTATAATTATTATATTACGCAAGCTTAAACTATCTCTTTGTTTTAGTTCTTACATTCATCTTAAAATTGTCGGATTTTTTCCATCTGGTTTAACTATTTCATTTACTGTTTTTTATCTTCTTATATACTTCTTATCACTCTTACTAGTTTCATTGGTATTTTTAGTAGTTTTAGGCCATTCCATATTATATTCTTTTGTTGGTGCTTTTAAATCGATGAATGTAACGAATATATTTCCTTATTTTTTTTTTCATTTCTATTATGCTTCTAAAAATGCGTACTTCATGTGTTTGCTTTCTTGTCCTAAAAATTGCTTGTTCTTCTTTCACTTTGTTGTTAATATATTTTTTCAATTTTCCCTCTAATATCTTGATAAGTAATTTAAAGAGGGTTATAAATTAGAATGATAATGTTATTTAGTCACGCTACTAGGATTTCTTCTGTCTCTTATGTGATCTTCAATACGTTTAGTAGCTATTCTCTACTTTTCTCTCCTTTTTTTCATCTCTGGTCTTATGTGGTCTTGTCCGTTTGCTTTTTCTAGTTTAATTCTTTGGTTGCATTATTTAGTTCTTCTGTGTATATGGTTTATATTATTTCATTGTTTTGTCTATTCTTTTGTTTTCTACTGCATTTCTAGTGACCAACTTTCTGTTTGCTATTCTTCTATTCTAAATTTCTCTGAGAAAAAATCTGTTTGCATTTCTAGTACATCTTTTATATCGGATTTTATTTTATTGTTTTTGTTTTTTATTCTTTTGAGTTTTTTTACCAAAGTCCTCAAAAGTTTTCTTTTTTTCGCCCGATACTACTTTTTTGCTATATTTTGTTTTGTCTGTTCACTTTTTCGTTTGTTTTTCTTTATCATTTCCATGGGTTTATTGTTTTTCATCATTTACTTATTTTTTTATTCTTCCATACTGTTGTTGCTATTCTACGTATCGTTTTGTTAAAAGTTTTCCACATTTTACTTAGTGTTTAATTATCTTCTATTTGTTCTTGTTTACTTAATGCGTTGTCTTTTTTCTCTTGATATTTTCTTCTTGTTTTCTCATTTCTTAGTCTATGTATTTGTATTCTCTCATGGGGAACAACTTATGTTAGCTCTACGTCTTGTTATCTATTTTATAGAAGTTGTGTCCAGTAGGTACTTTCTATTTTTCAATCATTTAGTTGGCAAAACTATAATTTTCTTTCGTTTTTTATTTTTTTTCTTCATCGCCAGTTTTAGCTATTGAGTCCGAAGTGTAATTTTTATCTATAAAATGCCGAAACACTATTTGTTTTTAATTTATTCAATAAATTGTAATTTGTCATTTTAATATAACAAATGTGTGTCATATCTGCTTATTTTTGATAAAAATAATTCTTCACTGAGGGGAAAGGGTAGAAGACACAAAATCCACACAAAACACGTTTTCGTTAAATAAATAATTACTTTTTCTGTGCAAACATATATTTAATAATAAATAATAGTAATCTATTGTTTTAAAGTGTTTTGATTAAATTTATGCAAATGAGCGGTACCAATTAAGTTGAACTAATATAACTAATAACTATATATTAAAAACAAAACATTTTAAAATGCTGATAAATTAAACCGTCAGTAGATATTAATTAATTACCGTCATATTTTTAGAACTATCTTTTCATACAATTAGAATTACATATCATAAATGTACAAGAACATTAATGCTGGGAACAATAGCTTCCGAAAGATTTAAGACTTTCAGAAGTGAATACTGCCTGACCGGATGATTCAGCATTTCCACGAATCATCGTGCAGCTATAAATCAATTTATATTATATGATTTATTACCTAATTAATGAAAAAAGATTAACCGTGAGATTTTAGACGTTTAAAAAGAAGTTTTTTTAGATATATCGCTTCAAACGATCTGTTCTTTAATTTTTTAACAGCGACACCGATTCTTAAGTTCAAACAAGAAAGTAATTACGATGTAATTGCATAATTAAATATACACTTTTGTATAAGGATTTGGAAACGCTGTTGTAATAATTATGTTACTTAAATTAAATTAACATAAAATCATAAACTATGCTTATATGCAACAGGAAAAAATTCAAGATATGACTGAATGACAAAAAAATAAAGGCAACTGTGATGAGTTGCAACTAAGAATTTCATAAAAATGTTTTTGTACTTTGTAATCTGTATTTAATTCTAGTCTTCTACAAACAATAACTAATTTTTAATAGAAATTTCTGTATTACTTACTTTCTCTATCATTTTAGTTGTTATTTACCAACATGAAATTTAAATCCAAGAAAACTGTTCATTCCGAAGTTAGAAACATTATTAAAAATGTGTAGTTTTTTGATAAACAGAAAGCTGCAGACGTATAAAGTTTTCTTTTAGAGAAGGCCACCAAATTAGCTGTTGCTGTAACAGGCAAATAAATCACATTTATAAAAAAAAACGGTGTGAAACGACGATGAACAGTGATAAAAGTTTAAGATCTTCAAAGAAAAAAAAGTAGTGTTGCTACTAAAATAACGTTAGCATTGACTTAAGTGTTTTAAAAAGAACCGTTCCAGACATAAAAATTTTAGTTAAAATATGTAAAGAGAACATTATTTACACGTGGAAAGCAGATTCACTAAGAAGGTATTTGAAGCTAGTGTTTATCATATGGGCAAAGCAAGTCAGGGGTACATTATTGTGCATGCAAATTGATTATACGGATTTGTTAACAACGCATTTTTAACAATTTAATTATACGAAAACATATTATGTAGACAAACTCCTTAAAAAACACGGGCATACAGTGTTACGTTTGCCATGTTACTACTGCGTCTAAAATCCAGTTGATTTCGTATGGAACAAAACGAAACATAATATTGCTATAAATAATGTTAGAGAAACCTTAGTGAGAAATGAATTTTCTGAGATAACTGCATTCAACTGGGACAAACATTTTCAACATGTAAATCACTTGGCGCAAGAAATATGACAACGTGGTGAACTAAATAAAACTGAAAAGCTTGTCGTTTATACACTGGACCATCTGACAATAAAAGCTGTAATAGAGAAGACGAAAGTGACAATAATTTATTTTTTTAAATTTTGTTTTATGATGTAAATAAGTAAGTTTAAGAATCACTTTTAGAAATATGTAATTGTTTTCATTTATTTTGTAATACCATACTTAAATGTGCAAATTTGTATGAACAATAACACTAGCCACGCTTCTCTACGGATTATGTTTACTCAGGTCAACTGTAGGTGACGCGAAAAAATATCACGTAGAATAAGGATTACGTAAAAAGTCAAAAAGGTGCTAATAAGTTTATCCATAGAAAAAAAAAAGATTAATGAAAAAACAATTAGTAGTGTACCCAATACGATCAGTGTAAATGTACTAAAAGAGTTCACACAGTAGGAGATAAAGCAATGAAGAGTACAAGTCACAACTATGCGTTAGATGAGTCAAAAAGAGCTTGTAATAGAATAAAAGAAATGTATTAAGTTGAACTAACAACATAAAGTATATTGACTACTGTTTTATAAGTAGTTTTTTTTAGTGCAACTGAGCAGTTCTTTCCTATTAAATCTCTAAAGCAAACTATTTAACACACACACCAAAAAAGGAAGTTCTGCCAAATAATCCTATAAATTTAACCGAGTTTGTTATTCTGGAAAAATACACCAGAAACTGCAATGCCAAACTTTTTCTTTTATTTGATAGTGGCCCAAACGAACAAAAACTATAATATTTTTTTACCAAAAATTAATTAACTTTTATGAGAAACTATGATTAATGGTATGCTGATGAAACATTGCGTTCTTACTCAAAGAAATGTCGTGTCAACCTTTAAAAAGTTACTGGACAGCAAACTTCACATGCAAAACAAAAATTTGCTGATATTATTTGTAAACTACTTTGAAGACGAGTGAATAGGCAGATAAAACGGCGATATTAAAGAAAACCACCGCAGTTTACAAGTAATTTTTCATAAAGAAAGTTATACTACAAACTAATAATTATGTAAAATAATGACATAATTATATTAAATGCAGCAAATCCAAATTTATCAAAATTTATTAATGCGTCTCTTATTACTCATCGCATTGGAATGACGCAGCAACTTTTTTTCTTCCAGTTATTCACACTTTTGACATTTTTAGAAGCCAACGGCAAACTGAACACATGTAACTTCATGCTCAGCAAAGCTTTCTAAATCAATTGTCATTCAGTCGATTGATGTTGAAGCTCAAATGTGAAATCAACCGATGCTGATGGAAAAGAGTCGCTGAGGTATGAAGCATGTATACGTTTTGCGGTTAGATTATTTTTTTTTGTTTTTAGCGTTTATTACCGTGCTTGACATGTTTATTAATTATCTCGTAGATAAAAGTTTTGCTGTTTTTTGGGCTATAGTCATCGTAAACACCTTTCTTAAACTGGTTGATAACTATCAAGTTTGTGACAGTATTTTACACCCAATATGTCTAACGCATGATTACAATACAGAAGGCAATGGAATTTCTCTTATAGAGTCTGTTGATGCCTTGCTTAATTTAAAACTATTGAAAGATTTAAATTCTAGCGTACGTCTTGTTTCAGATTTAGTTGTGTATTTTTTTTAGCTTTTAGGATTATGGTCACCTCTGTCTAGTACTAGAAAGAAAGTTTTAAATTGTAAGTAACATTTTGCTGTCGATGGTATGAGTTATAACTGAGTAAATTTATTTTCTTATAACAAATAGACGGTGTCATATTATCGTTCAAATTATTTAAACTCGCGGTTTGGTTTGCTGTGCACCATATTTATTCAACTACCAGTTATTTACATCAATATGATACGTTAAAATTCAATTTAAAAATCATTAATTCTTTTATTGTGTATATTGTGTAGTAAAGTGTGTCGCATAACTCAGTGGCTTGGCTCATAACTTCAAACTACACATATAAAAAACAAAACAAAAAAAAACTAAATAAAAACAAATTTAAACACACCTATTATCGGCCAGTCCTTAGCTTGAATAAGGTGCTGTTTAAATATTAACAAAAAACTATATTTTTCTACCTGCCTTCTTTTTGTCGAAGTGTTTTTGACGCGCGAAGAATTGCCCGCAATCTTTTTTTATATCCGTAGATGTTATTATTCAACGAATTAGAAGTAAGTGGAAGATAATAACTTATCAATAAAAGATACGAAACTCAAATGTTCGCCATGGTGAGATCTTTTTGATGATGATAACAAATGTTTATTAGGAACTTTAGCAAAAAATGGAGTAGTATCATAACTGACCAAAAAATCTTAAGAGTTAAATTATATAGTTGCTACAAATTAAATAAAATAATATGAGATAAGAACGTAAGAAGTTTTATCGGTAAATTTACAAAAAAATAATAGAAAAAATATTTGCTATTTTGTAAGTAGAAGATTGGATGGTACTGACAATAGGTCAAAGAAATAAACTTTGTAAATTTTAGATAAGGTAAGTCGACGTTTGGTTTCAAGAAGTTATATTAGATTTGATGAAATTGATGAAAGGTTTAATATAAGCAATCTTGCAGGTCATAATACAAGTCTGTCTTTTTCTACGTATCTACGTGAAAAATTTGCTGTAAATGTTCTCTAACGGTAATCGAAAAATAAGTTTAGACACCATCATGGTAGAACCACATCTGTTGTTTTGTTCTAAAAGGACGTCGTCTAAAAGGTCTCACATTGCGTTATGCCTAGATTTCATTAGAGCATATGGACTTTTATCCACTAAACATGCGTATTATGAAAATTTACAACAAGCTTCATTCGTGAAAAAAGTATTGGCAAGAAAACGATGATTTTTAGCACTCTTGTTTAATTTCTGCTCTCTAAGTGTTAATTTCAGACCAATGGTAATGTGTTGTGCATTCAAATTAATTACTGAAAACGGGTACTAACGGGAAACCAAGAAACACGAGCAAATACAAAAACTCACTCAGATTTTGACTTCTCGTGTTTCTTAATTAAATAATCTTCCAGTAATTAAATACTTCACTGATAATTACGAAACTTTACAGGCAGGTGCGAGGTGTTGTTGAAAACAAATTTTAATTAAGCGGACGTCGATCGGACCACTAATAAAATTAAGAGCGGTGTTTACGTGAAAAATCAAGATCGCTAACGTTGAATTGAATTATAACAGAAAATGAAAAAATGCTATTGAATTTAAACAGCTAATTATAACGAGTGCTTAATAATAATTTAGAGAGTATGTCGCGATACAGTAGCAAATTGAAGCTTTACGGTAGCTGTTTATTTTATAGCTCGTTTAGTTACATAAAGTTACTCGTGTGATATACGAAAATAAAATTAAATAATTACACAAAATCATAGACCATGGTTACCAAATCACACAAAAACGTAACAGTAAGTTTTCCGGAAATTATTTTTGGACCGTAAAAGGTTATACTAAGACGGAACTTGGCAAAGAGTTGGCTCCAAGCTTGTGTAACCGCTTTTATACCCATCTTGGGTATCAACGGAGATCAACGTGCCCATTGTCCTGGACTTAGCGGGGACTTACGACGTAGGTAAAAATCCACACGCATTTTAAAAATTATTTACAAATTTCTTAAAAATTGTTTTACAGGATTTTGTATCGTTACATCCTCGCATAGAAGCTGGTGGGGAAACATCAAACGTACTTGATTTAAGACCTCTACTTGTTGTACTTAGTACGGATTTCTATCTTGCCTAATATTCTCCAAACATTTGTCCCCGAATTAAGCTCTATCCGTGCTAGAATTTTTTCCTCCGCTCTAAGAATAGATACAGATTTTGGTTCTACGGAAACATAACACTGTTTGCTTAATAAACTGGTATTACGCAATCTTCTTCATCAATTTTTCCAAACACACAATGTGACGGAATCTGACAATTTGAATATTCTACTAGCACGACCATATATGTACCATGTCGGCTAATTCTCAGTTAGAGTAAACTTCTGCATTTATAACAGAAGTCAAATAGTTATCGTTTATTTTACAAAACATTAAACAACGATGTTAAAAAAATGTAAGTTTTTGCAAAATATAAGAGATGTAAAAAACAATAACCATTCTATATCTCCGAGACCGGTACTTTGCAGTTCCATGTTTATTAAAACTTTTTTATTTATTTTGGTTTATATTACCATTTACTAAAATTTTTACTTATTTTTTTTGGGGAGAAAGTTGTTTCCGCGAGGTAATGCCGGGTTAAAACTTCCCCCTGCATCTAAACAGTTTTAAGCGGTTGGTATCGCTTTTCCGGCATTCTTGGCCCTGTTTTATCACTTAATTAATGCTTTAATGCTTTAATTTGTATTTTGGGCTAAAAAATTTTTATTTGTTTCTTATTCTGCTTGCCATAGTTCGATTGTTCTATAAACTATTTCAAGTTTTTCAGTTCTAAGATTGAGTCTTTGTCAGCGGTGCGGTAGCCGCAAGCTACATAATTGGCGATCTTTCCCTATAGAAAATCCAGCCTAGAAATCATTGTGCTGTGTTTTATAGTTTCCTTCCAAATTTCGGTCGTATAGAGTATTATATTATTTATTGTCTATGCTATGATTTTGCAGTTGGCTTGTCTCGACTCTTGGGCGTTGCTCATGATAATCCTCAATGATGTTAGAGTTGCCTTTGCTACACTCAGTATCTTAATATTTGTTTTTAACGGAACCTGTAGATTACTTACAATAATGCTGATTTGGTCTAATTTTCTTATTCCATCTGCCGTTTTAGTCATAGACTGTACTAACTAACCATTTATTGATTAAGATTATTATGGTGTTGGTATTGCTAAAAATTCTTATGTGCGGAGATAATGTTAAGGTCATCTGTAAATGCTACCGATTTAACTCCATGAAGAACATCTAAGTTTAGTATTTCATTATATGCAATATTCAACAGCAGCGGTCCAAGCACCGAGCCTTGCGGTACATCTGCGGAGTTATAAAATTTAATTGTAGACTTTCGTTCAAGCATTTTTAATGTCATTATACAAACTTCTATTTGTCAGATAGAATAATTATTGCATTATTGATTCCGGCTGCTAAAATTTTTTCTAGTAGTTTTGCTTTATAAGTAATCGTACATATTGGCCTAAAGTCACAAGAAGTTTTTTTTGAAATTAGAACTACTTTAGCATCTTTATATTTTTTTGGGAGCGTCCCCTTTCTTATCAAATTATTGAACAGTGCTGTTATTATTTCCGGGTAGCATTTGGCAAAAGCTTTTACGACACTTCTTGGAATTTTGTTGCTTGGTGCTTGGTAGCTATGCGACTTTTTATCTTTAGATCTTATCTCTAGTTCACTCATTGGCTTAAAAACCATATTATCACTAGGGCCACGAATTATTGTAGCATGCTTTGTTGTTTCTTCATCTTTCATGGTATAAAATTTTTGAGTTTTAGTTTTATATACTGTATTTGATATCCATTTCACCAGATATTGTTGTCCAGTTCTCCACAACTGTTTCCCATGCTTTCTTTTTGGCATTTTTAATCTTTAATTTCAAAGTTTTTTTTATTTCAATCGTAGATAATTGTATCCTTTAATTAGATAAAAATATTTGTTTTTTAGTGCACGTTGGTAGATTCTCCTGGCTCAATCACATTGAGAGTTTTGAGATTAGTTAATTTTCTTGATCTACCAATAAACTTCACGTTTTTTCTTTTTGTATAGTTTTTCATGATTTAGCGCATCATTTACTTCTATGAGACTCAAGTTTGCTGAAGTCCAAGCTGGTTCACATTTGCTTCTCGACATTATCGCTATTGTTTTTTTTTATGATTGATTACTACCGAATATGTTTATGGTTGCACACAGTTTCATCTTTGACAACTCTCCAGTTTGGTCTTACTTTTTCGACCCTGTAAAACATAAAATGTCCCTTTTAGAAAATGGTTTAGAAGCAACAACAAAACTTAATTTCTTGGATAGTACAAAGTTTTATTCTAAATGGAGTATGAAATTAAACAAATTGAATTTACCAATTAACTTTTTTGAGATGCTTTTTAGAGATTAACTTTAGTGTGACTTCAGGCTGTGATGTTACAAAGATTATTATCATCAAAAGATATAATTTTAGTAAACTCAAGATGAAGATGAAAGAGATGTTTGAAAATCGTAACTAACTCGCGTCTGGTTTGCTCATACGTTCTCCTATCAATGCTAAACCAGAACAATAAAAAAAATCTGCAGAAGATTGTTTCTGAATGTGGTACTTTGAGGGACGCAACGACTTGGGAATGTAACGGCCAAAGTCTATATGATGGATTGAGTCAATGTTGTAACCAAAGTTGTCAACGTTCTGCCCTTTCTAATGTTTTTCAATTTTTTTTAAATCTAAAACTCTACTTTAGCGCATATTTAACAGTTATGCGCCAGCGCATCAGCGAACATAACGAAACTACAAAATGATTTTAAAATAAATAAATTCTGAAACTTAATCTCATCGATAGGGTCCACTATTCAGCCCTCACCACTAAAAGCCGTTAAAAAAACTAAAAACTGGATAATATTAAAAAAAAAGTAGATGCTGCAATGCAGGATACGATATGCTTTATAAAAACAATCGGAAGAACGTTGCACATACACAACCTGGACCAGGTTACGACCGCCGAAGAAGTTGTAAAAGGTACAACTGCAGTTGTTGGAGTAAAACTGACAAAATAAATAAGACTTGGAATTCTCAGACCACCAAGAGGAGATACTCAGACAATAACGGTATCTACTCCAACAGAAATTGCAGACTTTTTTATTAATACAAAATAAAATAGAGTCGGTCTAAATAGCTGCAAGGTAGTGGAGAAAGTGAACTCTGTCAAATGTTCCAGATACTAGGAAACAGGTCACCAGGAAAACAAATGCACAGGTGTATGCTTAAACTGTGGAAAGTGAATTGCGTGTTCAGATGTAAAATTTTGTGTCTGGCCAATAGCGTGCCCAAAATTTAGAAAAGAAACACAAGATATAAAAAATGCCAGATAGATGCAGTAATAACTCAGTTAACATATAACATCAGTATAGACTACACAACCAAACAGTGTACTAACATTAATATTCTGCAAATAAACATCGGGCGTAGAAGAGAAGCACAATTCTTAGTCTCTATTATCGCAAAAAAAATGCAGGCTCATCAGTGAACCAAATATTAAATGGGCTAAAAACATAAACACTATCTTGTACGAAGACCTCCATAATGCCATCTACATTAGAGACGGAATAAGCTCTGAAGCAATAGCTACCTCAAGGATATATTATACCATACTTGAATTACAGAATACAACCTTTTTCAACTGCTACGTCTCTCTAAACGTAAAAGATTTCAAATTCACTACTATACTGGATTGGAGTGGAAAACCTAGTCATCCTAAATTCAAGATCCACACCAACTTTTAAGTGGGGCAACAAAAAGTCATGGATAGATGTCACTTTCTCCTTAGAACGAGGAAAGTTTGAGTGACCACAAATATATAATATTTTAAATTTACAAAAAGGCCAAGATAATGATGTATGTCAAAAAAGGCCAAAAACACAGAGGTGTGCCCAAATCAATAAAAAATAATATAAAATACCTGGGGGTTATACCCGACAAAAATTTGACGTTTGGACCGCACTTGGATAATGCGACAAAAAAAGCAGACAGACAAGCGGCTACATTGGCTAGGCTAATGACGAACGTCTAAAGCCCATCGGCTCTTAAAAGGAAATTAATTATATACACCGTGGTATCAACACTTCTGTACGCAGCATAGGTATAGCTATCGGTCATGAAAATTGGGAAATACGGAAGTATGGTCAATAAAACCTAAAGAAAAGTAGCACTAAGAATAACCTCAGCGTATCGTACCCTTACCGTATCTTCCTTAAAGCTGCTAGAATGCTGGTAGGCACCGTACCAATCAACATCCTTGTTACGTGTAAAAATTTGAAAACGTAGTACCCCGTATATTGATTACCTTAAATTTAGATTTCTACTATCGACGCCCTCTAACGAGTTTCGTTTTACTTCATTTCCCGTTAAGACGTTAAGCCGTCAAGTACTTAAAATCGTGCTTGTGATGTTTAAACTTTAATTTTCTAACATCATTTTTATTACTTTCCATGTTAATTTATTAACACGACCCGCCACATGTTTCGGTGTATTCTCGATCGATGAGGGTTTAATATAGCCCAAATACCTTCATAGAAAGATTTTAATTATGGAAGGCTTACATTAAAGCTAAAAACGAAGCTTGGACAGAATTCTCCGATGTGCTGTTCCTTATGAGTCAATCGACTGCGATATCAACCTTTAACTTAATGTTTGCAACACCATTCGATAAGCGGTTATTATGTCTAATTTCTTTTAGCATTGATTAATAAACTTGTAGATTTTTGCTTTCGTGAGTCATTGTGCTGACACGATTTGCTTGTTCTTAAATATTCCAGTTCGACTCAACGAGAAAAACGTTTTCTTCGGGCAAGTACTGGATTGTGGGTAAGTCTTATTTAATTACATTGCGTTGTCAGAAAAGTTTCTCACGAAATTTATCTTGTTACTCTAACTTAATTAATATATTATATATATTAATTACAATAATTGTTTCAATACTATTTAGATGTTTTCATTAATTATTTTTGTGTTACGCATGCTGTGTTTGTCATTATTAATTAAATTTTCTTCGCTATAAACACCTTGTGTGTAAGCTTATGTATTGTGTGTTGCTGATACTTTTGGCATTTATTGATGGAATAATTTACGATACATTTCTTGTGCTCGTTAATAACCTATGATATTAAATTAAAGTTGTTATACATATTTATCGCTCTTTTCTTATTTTTGGTCCGTTTAGGATTACAAACCTGATTTTGTAACAAGCTTGAACCTTCTGTCTAGAAATCAAAACAGAAGTTTATTTAGTAAGATCTTTTGAACCTCCCCTATCTCCGACTAGTGTGACTTGGCCATGCAAGATTCGTAAGACCTATAAGGTTGTAGCAACCTTGCCGAAGAAAGACACAAAGCTAGACTAGGAATCCCTTAAAATGCTAGAAAATCCGTTTGAAAATGGCAAGCCCGATGGGATGAATACTTCAAACCAGTCTGGACTCGCAGCCTTCCCCAACATCGAAGCCGGGACAAGCCGTAGACTCATGCATGATTAATTAGTGCACTTACTCTCGAGATTATGTAACGGAGAAGAAAACGGAAACGTATACCACCTTGCATAACTGACCGTGCTAAAGGCAACTTGAGCCAGCCGTGGCTGGCCAACGCCCTAATTTAAGGAACAAAAATCAATCTTAATGACTATAAGAAAGACACATGTATAAACAGAATAAATTAAAACTCCTAAATCAACAAAATTGTGGTTATAGAGAAAATTTCTAATAACCAAAAGATCTCTAAAAAAATTTTCATTCTGTATAAAAGTTGTTGTATTTTTAAATCTTTATAAAGCGGCACAATATTTAGACAATAAAACTAATTAAATGCGTAATGTTTTAGAAAAATTAAAAAAAAATTCAAGTACAAATTTGTTAAAAAAAATGCTAATATAAAACAACTACTTTCAGTTTTTAAAATTATTAAAATTATATTGTCTAAGAAATTGATTGAGAAATAAAACTAATTACTACCTGCAGATGCGATTACGGTTATTAGACGAACCTGAAAAAGACAAAATCACGCCTTTTTTTCTAATACCTTTTTCATCAACAAACATAATTTACATACAACACAAAAATTATAAGGAAGCGAAAAAATATTAATGCATACAACCTTAAGTAGAAGGAAAAAAATTCCAAGCGAAAAATAATGCATAATTTATTAATGAGGCATGGATGGCGCTGGAATTCGAATTGTGAACCGTATTATAATTACATAAATTAAGTAAAGTCGAGAAAACTACCTAACTAATATGCCTTAATGCGAGGTTTCCCTTAGACTGTTCTTATCTGGCATTTTATGAATAAGAAAACTGCAACCGTCTAGCAACACGATAATAAATTGGAGACTGGTTTCTGATATTTTGAAAATATAATTACATGTTTTCATTTTGTAATGAAATACTATGGACGGGGTTATATTTAAAGTTATCTTAAGAAATATGGATACCTATAAATTATTACTGCATTAATAAGGGCGTTACACGTGGTAAATAACATTTTTACACCATTATTTATTAATTAATTTCTTTTTTATAGAAAAGAAACTCGTTAATTTTTTTTTCTGTTACTAAATGAAAGGAAGCGAGATTTATCTTTCCAATATTTTCAACGGGTACATTTATCAACCATCGGTGGATGGACTAGCTAGCACCTGCACGCACTCACAACAGTGTGCAGATAAGAAGAATCTGGTATTGAAATCAAAATTAAAGTGTTTCGGAATTTTTCAACTTCGTGTAAAATTCTTTTTGTGCCGTTGGAAGGCATCACCATATTTCATGAACCCATCCACGTCAACATATTCAAACATCACGAATCGAACCTTAACGCTAATGATAGGAATTAGTCGACCGTTCGATCCACCGCTAATATGTAGTTTAGTTACAAATTCAACCTTCAGGGGGGTAATTTACAAAATTACCCGCCATAACACTTCAAAATAAACAAGAAAACAAGCCACAATCGCTGCCATGATCGTGTACTGTTTATTTAAATAACCGATCTTCGGGTTTCATAAAGAAATTTCAGCGGGTGCTCGCCTCGTCTTCACGCTTTTTGCTGATTATTTATGATGAGACGCATTACCAGTTCTTGCTAGGCAACGATCTGGTAGCGGAGTTGTTAGCACCTTTGCAATTTTTGAAAAAAAAATCTTTAAATAAAATGAAATTGTAGTTCATTGAAATGTAAACAAAGAACTCATCGGATCACTTACTCTTAACTTTATTATTCTTCGGGCGAAAATAAATTGTATCTACCTACTTCCTTATATAAACAAGAACGTAAAATTAAAATATTACCATAAATAGTTCTCTTATTAGCAATAAATAATGTTGAAGACAGATTGCACTTAAAATCTTGCTTTATTTATTACGGTTGTGCTCTGCTTGTTTTGAACGTATCTTTGTTACGTATTCTTTAAGACACTACGGTTTATGTATTTTGTGTTGTGCTAATAATCTGCATTTTGTTGGTTTTAACTAAAGAAGATAACATTCGTACCTTACGCCAAAATATTCAATCGTCATTTACTCCATCAACAATAGTATATTTTTTGCGTCTCTAATAGAATCATTAGTTTGCATCGCCTACGTGCCAATTTTTTTACTCGTCTTCAATTTTTAACACGCACTTTATCATCTATTTAATTATAACTTTATGAATTTATCTCTACGAAGACGAGGACGAGATGAATAGCTTCTGGCTTGGAAAATTTATTTGAGAGTTTATTTATTGATCTTTTTAAACAGTTTATAATTTGATGATTGCGTTTCACCAGTGTAAAACCAGGAAAAGGAAGAGTGAGTAAAAATCTAAAGTCCAATTATTAGACAGTGGGCGTATATTTTATAAAGCGGTTATATTTCTTTCTAGACATGCAAACTAATTAGATATTTAACACTTGGCACTTAGCATTTGGTTGTTGTCAAAGCCAAACCATAATAATTTTGAACAAATAAAAAGATCAACTGTTAAATAAAAAAACAAAAGCCATAATCGTTAAAGTGTACAAGACAAAAACAGTTCCTAATACGATAAGCACTGCCGACAAGTAGCTTTCAAATCGCAAGAATTAACCTGATGTGTGGTACTACAACAATACATAAACTGCGATTGTTCCTTACAGTACGAACATCGAGACTGCAACGAGTGGTCGGTCGTGGCAACAAAGGATAATTGTGGCTTGCGCCTTTCCACGTTGCCACTAAATTTCGAATGATCCTGAAGATCACCATTTTACTAAATTTGATGAACTACTACCAAGCGACATTGATCGCTAAGCAACTGTCTAAGCATTTCAAAAGTTGGAACCTGAGTTTGAAAATGACTCAATTCGAATCGCTGACGAGTGTCAGAATTTAATTTCTAAAGCAACCACTTAAACAAGGTAAAATCCCAACGATAAATTTCATCAATTTGATTGAAGGCTGCTAAATTTTCCACAAATGTAATCAATAGATTTCATATTGCTTGGGGTGATTGCAAACTAACTTTAGGTGCGTTTGCTGTATTCTGCCAATAGAATAAAGCAAAAGCGCAATTATTTTGGTAACGATCTACTAATGTTTTAAATGCAATTTTATAATTGTCTGTCGTTAGAGGCAAAGATTTAACTGAAGTCAAAAGTTTTTTTGACAAGGTAGAAATTAGGTAATTTCTCTGTTTGATAGCGAATTATTGTCGTGTATCAACGTGCTGAACAAGTAGGCAAATCTTTCAAGGAGCCATCAAGTTTTGGAAGTTTAATACATGGTAAATGTACATTTGTACGACTATTTGTCTTTAGACGCACTCCTGACCCAATTAACCTTGCTGGTGACGAAGGTCAACTTTTAACTTTAGTATTCAATATTGCATGAATAGCTTCTAAGGATCAGAAGACATCATTGACCTGTGTAACGATATTACAAAGATATCCCTAATTGTTTGAATTGTCTGGCAATTCATCTAATATTGCGTCTGCATCTATCTGTTGCAAATCACTATAAAGACATATTTGAATGCTCCAATAAACTTTAATTTTAACGAACTATCTATTTAGGCAGTCGTAACCAAAATTGATTTGTGGTTTAAAAGTAACAAGATTATATGCTACAGCTAAAATCTTTTCTATGGTGTAAACCTTGATGATAAATTAACGAACGAACGATGAAAAAAACTTGAAATGGCAATCGATGCAAAAATTCAATCAAATACAAACACAAAACGCACGAAATTGGTGCTTGAACCAAGTATTCTTTCAATTATTAAAGGCTTTAACAACAAACGCAATGTTCCAAATGTAAGCAACAAGAAATTCAATTTTAAAAAAATCTAAGCAACGTCAAATACAAAAAAAAAACTATATCTGCCGATAACATGTAAATCAAAACGCGTACAACACAAAGTTTGTTAATGTATTCAGCAAACTATAACATTCAAGGACCGATGAATAATCCGTGTCCAAGGATAATGTTTTAACCATAACGATTTTATTCAATGTAAAATTTTCTTAAGGTCTGTGTGTTCGATACAAATTTTCTTATCTACGTACACATCTACCATCGGTAATATCAGTAATACACGCTCTCTCAAAGTTTTATCAAAACGGCATCTAATTTATATAATTAAATTACTAATAGGTTGAGCAATTAAATGACTACGAAGTATTTCAAAATACTGTTGCATTTTATAAGATATTGAGAAATTGGTAGGTACCAATGCACTTGCCTTGAACTTAAAATTAATTTCGAAATCGGATTGGAATTTTAGCGCATGTCGTGTTTTAGTATTAAATATAACCAACTGGGTCTTATTTGTGATACCATGGCGATATACTCGTTATTTATTTTTCAACTTTTTGGGTGGTTAGGACCGTTACTAGTCGTAGCAACAAGGAGTGAACCGTAAGTAACCCTTTATTTTCTTAATCACAATTTAGTGTCGTTCGTTTGTTACGACTGGGTATACGATTCTTTGTTATCACAAATAGTTTATGGATTATTTATCGTTCAGGTTATTCAAGCTCGAGGCTTGATTGGCTGTGCTTCATTCTTTTCAATTTATATAATTTTATATTGTCAACGTTGTTACAAGCTTTAGGTCTTACGAACCTTGCACGGCCAACTCACACAGTCGGAGATAGGGGAGGTTCAAGGGAATTATACTTAAGGGCGCCAGATCAAATCCAAATTAACACTTCTGCCTCGATCACGACAAACGGTCCAAACTTGTAACTAAATTTGAAGTTCGTAATCCTTGTCACTCTGATGTTCGAGTAGCCAAAATTTGTTAATTGGTAACGACAATTAAAAGAGAAAGGTATGTTGCCATAAAAGAAAGATTAACAAGTATAACAACTTTAATGTATTAACGTAGGAGCTTGACAAGAATATATGTAATTTCTCCACTCATCAAATATTCGAAATATTAATAAGTATAATTAACAAATATAAAAACTTTAATTCAGGAGCGTAGCAAATTGACAGAAGAAATAAATATTGTCTACTCTCAGCATGCGATACACTACAAATGACACTTGAAATTACCTTAGTGGTATATACACAATAAACGTACTTATAGACACCGACAGTAATCAAAGTTCCGTGAGTGATTTTTATGACAGCGAATAAAATATAATCAAATTGACTTACCCAATCCAATGCTTGCTGGCGTGAAGAAAACGTTTTCCCACTGGCAGCCTAGAATAATTATTGATAGCAATTCGTGTCACACAATAACTCACAAAAAAGGAAACTACAAAATCAGTATTAATAATTCATTAAATACGATATAAGAACCCGTTGTATCGAATGCTGTAGATTGTAATTACGAACAGGTGGTTGATAACGCAATCGATTCTTGTCCAAAAATTAACATCTCCGACGTATTGCTCGACAAAACCTCGTTGTTGTTTAAGTAGCAGGCCCTCCCAACAGCTTATACGTTCGGTAGCGGTATTTATCAATCGCACTTATGCATCATTATTCCTTATTGAAGCGAACAGGTGATTACAACGTGGTGGAACCGGCTATCACATTAATACAGAAATTACGAAGGAGCCTTAATAGATTGGAGACAAAATATCTTACCCTGTGCCGAAAGAATTGTAATAAATTCGCAATCGCCTTATAAATTTGTATTCATCACAAGGGATGCCCTCAAAAATTTAGGAATCAGTTCAAGATTCTCGACACCGACCGGTTCAAGTAGTTGACAGCTTCAAAATGGCCTCGCAGTCACCAACAAGGTCGGCAGAGAGCGTCAAAACCAGAAACTAATTTTTAAATCGACACACAGGGTACTCCGTTGTGAAAGTTTTGCACGTAACAACGTTTAATTTGAATATTATAAATTTTTCTACTTTAATTGTTTAACGAATTCAAAAGTTTAGTACACTTGTAATTGGATTTGTTAATTTCTGTAATACTGCATGTACAACTATTTGTTTGCCTTACATTTTTTACAAGTTGGTTTTAAAATAAATTTACTTTTTGCTAGTTTAGTTGTGTTCTATTTATTTTTCTGTAGTGATGCGTAGTACGAACGAGCACTTGCCTTTCTCTCGTTTTGGCGCTTTTTTGGCCGATTATAATAGACATATCAAAGAAAAACTGATTTTTATTTGTTGCTTTACCCACACCACTCTCCGATACCAGAACTGCCGTTGCTTTTTTTTACTGTGGGTTAAGTTTACAGGTAATTGATTGCATTTTACCCAAGTGACAAACTGTCTAAAATATTTAGTCCTAATTCCTTATAGTCCATATGGTCTATGTTGAAAAACTGTTTCAAAATTAAAAAAATGTGTCTTGGTGTGCTTTTCGTACCGTATAAGGTTCGCCTACTTTTTGCTACATTCCGAGCGATGCGCTGTAAAGTCGTTGTTTTTTTTCAGCTAGAATTTTCCAAAAGAAAAAAAAGTATTTTTTCAGTGGTTGTCATACGCTTTGCATATGCTCTAATGTAAATGCCCAGCAAAGTTTTCACTTCTAAATTTTCACGTTTATCCATTATTATTATATTATTATAATTATTATTTTTGCTGTTTTTGTAAAAGCCTTCCTGGGCGACTTGGGATAGATACCGCTATGTGTTGAACAATTTGGAATGATGTATGTCAATTCATTACCTTCCGCTAGAAACAATAACTAAACGCACGTACTAAACAAGGCTATTGGTTAATCAAACTACTTCTAAAACATAAACTATGGATAAGTCGTTGTTATATTTCATGTCATATTCGAATAACCTTGGAGACACACCTGCGATAGGAATAGTGAAAACCACTCGGGTGCTTGACGCATTTGATTACGATGATTCATAGTTTGTTGACAAGGAACTTACTTGAAATTATTGAAGCATGCAGATAGCTATTTGCGTGTCTTGATTGATCGTAAGTATAAAATCTTAAGCTTTCGCCGTTATTTTGTTTATGATTATAAGCGACTTTCGGCTTAGACCGCGTCGTAGATAAACACCCAGACTTTTTAGGCTTGGTCTTAGTCTCTCCTTGAGAGCCAAAACAACAAGTAGAACTTGGCCTCTGCCGCATTGTAGTTCGTTATTGTCCTGCGAAACGTCAGTTTGTTTGGGTTCACTCCAGTACTTGTATCAACGCTAAAACTGTGATATTTATAGAACTATTCATTATTACTATATATGTATGTCTTGCTTACATTTTTTAACCACTTTTTCTCTCGTTAAAAATAAATATATTTGTCGTTATTACCAGTGTTTTGTCATTTCAATGTTTGATAGTTTTAAACGGCATCTTACATTACTAGCTTCTACCTATTTGGCGCCTTTTTAATGTTATGTTATAATCCGCACATCGATACCTGCGTTCCGCTTGCCGATTTAACTGTGTTAGTCGCTCGTAATTAAGTTACGAGAAAATTTTTGTAACAAAAAGTTAAGGTAAAGAAAAAGTACAACGATTTCTGTTACAAGCTCCTGGTGATTGTTAGTTGCTAGTTATAGTTATTACAAAATTTAGAATTTTTAGTTGTTGAAGACATAGAAAGGGGTTTCCAAATGCTCTAATTTGATAAATTTGTACAGTTTGATATTCTAATTAATATTCCGAGTTTGCAACCTTAAGCGACGGCCGCTTCTGCCGTCATATTGGAAAAGTGATACCAAAAACCATTTTAACAAAAATATCTTTTTTCCAGTGCCACCTAGCTCAAAAACAGTTATTAAAAAAATTATAGAAGATGAAGTTTTCTGCAACTTTTGTATAAAACATTTATTAAATAAATAAATAATTCACGAGTAACAGCGGAGTCAAGCTTAGTAAATGTGTACAGTTTGCAAAATTGCTACATTTTTTCTTGAAATTTTAGTAAATACCATTTACTTAATACGTACTACAAGTCTCTCAGAATCTCGTGAACTGTGGCGCTGTAATCAGTTTATGTCAAAATGTAGCTATCATCCGTCTTACAAATATTCGGCGTAACATTTTTTCTAACAAGTCTTCATTACTACTTATTTTTGTTTAATATATAAATATCTAATTATTTTTAAATTATTAAAATTTTTTATTGACGTCGTTGTCTTTTATATGAACTAACGTTTTTGAGATTCACTTAGACTTGTCAGATTTTCAATTTTTATCTTATTAATTCCGATTTTCAACTCAAGGTCACAGTTTACAACATAATGAAATGCCTCTACCGTTGTTACTCATTTCCGCACAATATATTGACGGTATTTACATAAATTTTAGATTACATTGTATCACTTTCTTTTAGGACTAAACGAATATTAGTGAAGCGGTCTTCAGAACAGAGCAGGTCAGAAATTCTTATGGTTGGGGCTGATACAAAAGAGCCTTAGAGAGTCTGCTATCTGCTCTTTATAACCTCAATCTTTACAAACATCTGCCATTTATGCTCAAAGGAAATACGTTAGTTTAGTATTGCGGTAGACGCCAAGTTGAGTATATCCATTATGGTTGACGATTGAGCAAAATTCGTTTTCTCAACTCGTGTTTGACAATGTTGATTTCAATACATTTCACGCCATGGGAGGTATTCATTGCGTAGCTCCTAATACTGCTATTGCTCCGGATCAAGTTATTCTACGTCTTTTGCGAATGATGTCAGCAAAAGTTGTTAGGAGGTCTTTGCAAGTTTTTGAACGAACCAATGAGTCGGAATTGAAGAATATTACAATTTTACCATTTTTAGCAAAGCTGTACCATCTGCTTATGATTGTCTCTAGCTTTATGGAAAATGCGCGGGTTTCTAGTCTATATCTGGATGGAATGGTTTTATGAAGCAAGAAACAATTTTTTTCTCAAAATATTATTGGTTCTTGTGGTCCCGAATCTAGTTTAATCAATGTTATCGTAAAAATTCCATTTGTTGATGTCTTTCATGAGATTTATAGGTTGTATCATAGCAGGAAGCAGACTCAAGGATCTTCTGAGTGTTATTTACGCCCAAAATTCAGTGGACAAGATGTTAACAGGGCACGCATATGCTCGCGGTATTGGATATCTTATGCAATTTAGCTCTGGCAACTATTGTTCTGCAAACAATTGATATCACGGATGAAAATTGTCACACCACGAAACTCATACTACACAATACGAATAGATCAGTGATTTTCTCGGTCAAAAACAAATGTTCCTACCAAACTGTCGCAAGCAAATTTAAAGAAAAGTTTTTGGAATTTGAAAAAAACGGTCTCACAGCACAACTCGTGCAATACATCTGTATGGTTACTATAATTAAACAGTTTGTCGAAGCAGAACGAATGGGTTGCTGGAAACTTCATTTAGACATAATTCAAAACATGCTTTCTTATTTCTACGCAAGTGTTCATTTTATCTATGCAAAAGCTTGCCACCTGTATTTACAAGATATGCTAAGCTTGGCAAATAAAATGGACCCTTTCAAGTACAAAAATTGTATGACAAAATAAAATTTTACTATCACACCTTCCGACAAGTTTTGGTCAGGTATTTAGTCTGACATGACCATCGAGCAGACGTTAATAAGGTTGATGAAAAGTTTTAGTAGTCTTATTTGTGGACGTGGATTAACGGATAGCGTTTTTACGGTGTGGACATTAGGAATAGTATGTATGCACAATGTTTGCAATGGAATTAAAAATTTCTGCAAAATATCCATGACAACAACGTAGCAACACGTAGACATGAGTTCGCGCATCATCCGTGACAAAAAAGCCTTGAAAAAACTTATTCATTAGTTCTCTTCACACCCTCCTTTTCAAAGAATTGACGAATTGATATGTATAAGCACTGGCGTCGTTGGAGATGAAATTATCAATTGTCACAATTCTCGTAAAATTGGTATTCTGGGGTTTTTAAAATCATCTGCAACAACTTCGACGTCGTGATGTTCATGTTCAAATTAAATGATTCCTCTTGCAGTTATCAACACTAATATAAAAATTAAAGACATTGTCATTTCCATTGATCCGTTATTGTTATATCAAAAAATGTGTGTTGCTAAGCAATCAGACAAACAAGTGGAAGAATATCTTTAATTCGAATTTGCCCCATTTCCTTTAACTTTGTTTAGCAAAGAAGGAATGCGCAAGGGCACAAAGTTTTCACTTTACAAAGTTATTATGCTTGTTCCAGACGATAGTAAATTTGGAGATAGCATTTTTGTCATAGATGGAGGATATCTGCTACACAGAGTCATGTGTCATGGCAACGAACTGTTTGCATTGATTTGCACAAACTACGTACAGCACGTGCAAAAGCATTACAGTTCTAACGCAGTCGTTGTTTTTGACGAGTATCTCAGTAACGCAGCTACCAAAAGTATAAAAAATGCCGTTCAAATAAGCAAACTTTTGCCGACGTACATCTCGATGAGTCAATGGTTTCAACTGTATCGCAAAAAAAATTTATTTTGAAACAAAACAAATAAAATTCGCTTGTTATCAATGCTAAAGAAAACATTTAAGAATTTTAATTTTACAGTAAAACAGGCTACAGAAGATTCTGACACGTTGATCGTTAACACGGCAATCAGTATGTCCACATAGTTTGATTTCGTATTCATAGTAGAAGAAGATATAGATCTTTTCGTCCTGGTAACAGCACTGGCGAGATCTATGCAAACGGTTATTTTCGCAAACCAGACAAACGAAAAATTGTTGAAAAAATTTACTCTCCTCGTAATCTACAGTACGGAGAAACAGTGGCGGATAACAAATTGTTCTAGCATGCGTTCAGTGGGTGCGACACTACTTCAGCTGTTTTCGTTGCAAAATTAAGTTTATAAAAACACTTGAAAACAATGAATATTTAAGCCAAACTATACAAGCTTTTAAAGAATAAAACGCAGATTCCAACGTCATTGCTGCTGTGGGACAACGCCTTTTTATTGTTCTTTACAACGTTTCCAAAAAAAACACCATTACTTAGGGTTCCCTACGTTATCAAAATTTTGCAAGATCCTTTACGAAGAGTAAATGTAATCTTGCTGCATTACCCCCTACAAGGGAAGCTTTGCGGCAACATTCCTTTTGGACCTACCGCCAAGTTCAGGATTGGTATGATATGCACGAGTCTAGAGCAATGGGGTTGAGAAAGGAGCAAGATAGGTTTTACTCCAGTGAAAACAACAAAAGATTCAGCAGTCCTGAAATTTATTTTGTGCAAGTGCAAGAAGCATGTGGGTATAAAGAAAACAGAAATGTTGATTTGCACATACTGCCACGGAGATGCGTGTGAAAACAGCGCAGATATTTTTGTAAGTTCTGGAAAAAAACGACGACGAAGAAAATGGATATCTAAAGATTGCGAAATTATTGGCACAAGCAGTCAAAGAAGAGGAAAAAAAATTGCAAAAATCTATTAGTATAAGTGAGCCTGGAGCATCTAAGACATCGAAACAAAAGGAAAGACATTAGTAAATAAGGAATTGTGGATTAGACATACTGGAGATATTACATAAAAAACGAGCCTTTTACTCTACCTCACGGAAATGAGTAAAAAACGGTAGTACGTATTAAATACTCGGTATTTACTAAAGTTTAGCGATTTTGCAAATTGTAGAGTTTGACTCTGCTGTAACTCGTGAACTATTGATCTGATTGAAAAATATTTTATACAAAAGTTGCAGGAAATTACAAGCTCTATAATTTCTCTAAATATTTTTGATCTGGGTGGCACTGAAAAAAGATATTCTCATAAAACTGGTTTTTGGTACGATTGTTCCAATATGGCGGCGCAAGCGGCGGTTGCTCAAGGTCACAAATTAGGCATATTAATTATAAAACCAAACTGTATAAATCTACTCAATTCGAACTTTTATTGACCTTTTGTAAGTTAAAACCTACCCATTGCTTGGATTTTACTATGACAGATGATGGATGCAATTTTCAGCGTTGTATGTGGTTTAAAAAAGATGTAAATTTTTGTCTTACTAAAGCTGAAAATTACTTTGTTGTTAGACAATGAATTTTTCACAATGCCGATGTGCTGGTGTACCAAAGAAAATTGCTGAATGTAGCTGACTCCATTAATAAAAAAATTGAATATACAAATGCTATGTATGTCGTCTGCGGCCAAAGTTGCAGCTGTAGGTAGTGCAGTTTTAAACATTTCGTCTGAAAATTTAGCATCAGCAGAAATAATAATTGTATCATGATTTTTAACATATATGATGCAAATAAAGCACGCTACTAGTTTCAAAAATTTTACAGTGCACATGTCAATTTTCCGAGTTAGTAGCTTGTGAAAATTGTTTTTTAAAGTTTTTGTATACTAATGTTTCTCAAATCAAACGGAATGGAAAATACACTGAGTTTCAAATAAAACGCACCACATAAAAGGAGTAGACGTGGAGGGATGAAATTTTGTATGTAAATGGGTTATATATAGACAAATAAATGATTACAGTTTAGAAAAAGCAACACAACGTTTTATTAAAAAAATGTCAATAATGAGTAACATCACCACGTGTTTGTATGCAAAAAGTTACCCTTCTAGGCATGCTGGAAACAAGGTAATTTATGGCGTCCTGGGGTATCTCATCCCAGGCTATTTGAAGCTGTTGTTGCAATTCTTCTATGCTATTTAGACGGCGAGCTAGATGACGCAGTCTTCTGTCTATCCTGTCCCAGACATGTTCTATTGGCAATAAATCTGGCGATCTAGCAAGCCACCGTAGCAAATTTACGTTATTCTCGCGAAAAAACTCTGTTATTACTGCCACATGCGGTAGTGGATTATCTTGTTGGAAGATAGCTTTTAAACGTTCTTAAAGAAGGTAGAAAAACTGATTCGAAAACGTTGTCAATAAAACGCCAAGCGTTTTAACGTGCCTTGGATACATATTAAAGAATACTGGCCTCCTCAATAAATGCCACCCCAAATCATTACACATTATATGCCAGTATGTCTTCGCTGTACCAACTGTAAAGCATAGCATTGTCCTGTATGTCCCCGCACAAGTGTAAGCCCGTCCGAGTACCATAAACAAAACCTAGACTCATCAGAAAAAATAATGTTGTTTTATTCATGTAGCCAATGTTGTTTGACTTGGTACCATTGAAGTCTGACTTCTTGGTGGTGAGGTGTTAGAGAAATACGAGAGTTTGGTCGATATGGTCGCAATCTAAAAGATTCGACTCTGCGACCAACTGCTCGTATCCAGTTTATTCTACCTGAACGCGATGGTTCCCAAAGCTCTTGAACGGCACTTCTTCTTAACAAACGACCTTTTTGTTTATGCGTGACTCTGGGTCGTCCAGTACTTCTACGTCGTTTTTGCAACCGTTCCTCCTGCCATCCTCGACATGTTCTTAATATTGTTAAATGAGTACGTCCTAATCTTCTGGCGATTTTACGATATCCCAACCTAGCTTCCTGCATACCAATAATTCGCCCTCTTTCAAAAGGCGTTGATTGTTGAAAATTACCTAGTCTGCAAACTCGTGGCATTCTGACACTTACAAACAATGACAACTGATAACTAGATCTAAAAAAATCTAAAAAACCAAAACGATAAGAGTTCAGAAATAAAAGTAACAGAAGCGTGGAGATGTTGATAACACCATGTATATTTTTTGAATACATCGTCATTTCTATTCCAAATTTTAATCATTTATTTGTCCATATATAACAGGTTTTATATACAAAAATCCATCCCTCCACGTCTACTCCTTCTATGTGGTGCATTTTATTTGAAACCCAGTGTAGTACACGTGTTAGCACAAATGTTTTTATCGCATTAAACCAGTTTTCATTCATTTGCAACTGTTTTGTACAAGAATAAAATTGTATTCTACCAGCACGATGTACTTTTTTTCTATTGCAGGTAAAAAATAATTAATATGTACATACTTTGAAAATAAAACGTTGTGTGTTTAATGTAACAACTTCTTCCTTACGTTTAAATTTAGTATCAAGTAATCACTTTGAATGTGTTTACAATTCTATCAGTTTTAAGGTTGCCGAATTAACATTTAAAAAAGAACGTCGCCACAAATCATGACAGCAATATTTAATGTTCACCGAGAACCAAATCACAGAAAAAGCAATTTACTACAAAACGTATTATCAAATAAAACAAGTTAAAAATAAACTGTAAATCATGCAAAACAACATTAAATTCCAAAAGTGTAAAATACGACAAATCAAACATTCCTCTAACCATATCGGTTGATCTAACAGGACACTCACGTGTTTTTACCTGATTGGGATGATAAAATATAATGTGACATCAAGATCGATTTACATACGCGAATTTGCCGATCCTTTATTACTAAAAATATAAATTAAAAATAATGAATAATTATATTCGATTATAAATCATGTATGTATAATCTCTAGTGGCTCTTAAAGAAGCAAATTAAGAGTTTATTGTTGTCGTATATAACATCAATGCGACTTGTAACAGACTTGTAATGAATGAGACTTAAACGAGTGCTGTTTTCTAATAGAATTATTTCAAGTATTACCCCCTGGGTCTGGGAATAACTACTAACACAAACTCGCCATTACATCCTTCTAAGAAAAGTAAAGGATCAGTGACAGTTTTTTTTGTAATCGCTTAATGCAGCCAACCTGTCCTCTCACAATAGAACAGAATACCTTTCTTGATATTAATGAGTTTGGATATTTAAGAGCAAAAAATCCATTTTTATTTGCGGTTTCAATTTTTGTATTATTATTTATTCATGAATTTCTAACTGATATAGTTCTTCTTTAGCGTGGCTAAATTGTTGCTGCAATTAGTTGAGGTTATGACCACCTAGAGCGGCTGTGACGTTTAACAATTTCTCATGCTTCCGTTTGTCATTTTTAACAACGTCACTGTTGCTTTTTGTGTAGTATCATTATTTCTTTTTCAGTTCAGTTCGTCTATTGTATTCATAGGAGTGTGTCAAAATTGCTGAGTAATTATTTTTTTCTTTTAAATTTGTTTATAGACAGGTCGGCTTAATTTAGCTGACTAGTGAGTAATTATCACTGATTTATAGACACATAAATACTAATAAATTAAATTTAGAAAAAAAATGCAAAGTTTTTGAAATAACGTTAAAACGTACATTAAAATTCTGTGGTAAATGACATAGTCGTAATATTTCAAAACGTCTATTTTATTATACAAATTTCTTAAATATGAATATACACACAATTTAAATTTTATAAACGATTTTGAAAAAGTTTTGCTATAAAATAGACTCATTACAAATTTAGTTTAACAAGTCAAGTCAACAAATGAAAAATTTTGAACTTCGCGCCGCATTAATATTCATTATGTTATATGATTCATTTTCGACGCTTGTTACATAAATTACTAATTGTCCTGTCCATATTGAAAACACAATATTCGATCGTTTGTGTAGTTACGTAATAGCGAAAAAAAACTGTAAAGTTGCAAAGTAGAAATTCAAAATTTACGTAAAACTGTGAAAGTCAATTATTATTTAAGTAGAAGTGTGTGCCTGGTAAAAAAATTGTTTAAAAGTTTTGAAATTTGGTTTTGTCTTTCAAGTGCGAGTTAAAGTGATAATACTGTTTACCTTGAATAGCAAAGTTTTAACACATTTTTTTAAAGTTTTTAAAAACGCAAATAAATATACTTGTGCGTAATAATACAAATAAGAAATAATTGAGTTACTTGAAAAATTAGCAAATAAGGTAGAGAGTTTACAGCAAATCAAAAAATATAAGAGATAACGCGAGAATAACGACAAGAAGAAGTTTTGCCAAGGATCATATAAAATATAAAAACGACAAAGAAAGAAAATAGAAAAAATACTAGAGGAAATAAATACAAAATTAAATAAATTAAATGATCTAGAAATGAAAACCGAAAGCATAAATATGAAATTAGGTAAGATAAGTAAATAAAACCAACAAATTAAAACACAAAATGAAAAACTATAAAGAATATCTACACAAAATATAAAACTGTAAATACTTAAAAATTTATTGAACAAGATTTAGAGTTAAAAGACAGAACTAGAATAATTTTTAGAGACATGAAAGTTGAAATAGATATGAAAAAAAAATCCAGGAAATTAGAAGACTAGAAAGAAAAATAGAAAAAAAAACAAAACAATACACCAATTTTAATTGAATTAACAACATTGGCTAAAAAACAGGAAATACAGAGAACCACAAAGAATTTGAAGGCAAAGAATATATGGATAAATAATGACTATCCTAAACGAGTCCGGGAAGAAAGAAAAGAATTAATACAATATATGATGGAAGCAAGAAAGAAGGTATACAATGCAAAATTGATATATAAAAAACTAAAAATTAACGAAGACATGTGGACAATACAACAACTACAAGAAGAAAACACAAAAGAAATACAACAATCAGGAATTAAAAACACAAAACAAACAAATAATGAAATAGAAAATAACCTTAAAAAAAGGCAGAAAACTAGAAAAATGAGTGAAAGATCACCCCAAAACAAAGATAATAAAAAGTTAGGAAAATAATTATGAATAATAACAAATTCTGACCGCAAGCCAAAAAACTAAACAACGAACCAGTCAGGACTGCTACAAATGGAAACGACCGCTATGAACTAAGAATTAGCGAAGAGATAATGAACGTAAAACAAAAACAAGAAGAAATAGATGTAAGGGCAAGAATAAAAACAGAAACAAATAAACATCTGAAAATAGGAACAGGAAAAGAATGCGGGATCGTGGAAGAGATGAAACACTATGATGTAAAAATTGTTGGTATAAGCGAAACAAAGAAAAAAGGATTAGGAAGTAAATTACTAATGGATAATTATAAATTATACTACTCAGGAAAGTATTAAAAATAAAGAGCAAAAGAGGGAATAGGATTAATTATACCTGAGGAAGTAGATAATGCAGTAAATAAATTTGAAAGAATAATTTCAAGAATTATGACACTGAAAATAGCATTACACGGAAAAATAAGTATAATACAAATATATGTACCAGTAGAAGAAGCAGAAAAACAAGAAATTTTAGGCTTCTACTCCGTTCTACAAATGCTTCTAGATAAAATTACAGAAGAAAATGATCAAGTAGTGATCATGAGCGACTGGAATGGAAGAATTGGAAATGACAAAAATAAAGATATGGGTTGCATAGGAAAACATGAAGAAGAAAGAATGAATAATAACGAGAAAAAATGATAGTTTTTCCAACTAAATGACCTAAAAATTAAATATACTTATACATAGATATACATACGTAGCGGTAGAGAGAAACGCTAGAAGTATAGTTGATTACATAGTATATACACAAGAAATGTAAAATAGAATGTCAGAATATAAGAATATCAGAAGCGAAAATGAACACACAACCCAAATTAGTAACAGCAATAATTAAGAACTCGGAGCTAGTATGGGTAAAACCAAAGGAATATGAAAAGAATACTAATACATAGACTAAGAAATGAGATAACAAGAAGAAACTATCAAAAAAATAACAGACAATGAATTAGTAACACGACCAAGTAGAAGAAAATTAAACACTAGAAAAAAGGTGTCGGACTTTTAGAGAAACAGTACATACAATAGCAAAGGAAAACTGTAAAACAAAAATACATAAAAACCAGAAAAAGAAAACAGCGTGGTGAAAGAAAGAATCAAAGAAATCAGTCAAAAACAAAAGAATGGCATGGAAAAGATATCAATAGACAAAACAAGAACTAAAAACATAAAGTAAAACAAATATAGCAAAGAAAGTGGTACGAGAAGCAAAGAGAAAAAGCTGGGAAGACTTTAAAAAAGAAATCGAACAAACATATTAAAAAAATAACAGGAAACTCTGAAATGTTGTAAAAAGTAAAAATGAAAATAATAACAAGAATAAAAATAAAAATGATGAATTAAAAACAGATATTAAAAGCTTACTAAAATATGGACAAAATTCTTCTCAATGAAGTTTGGAAAAGAAATACAGTAGAAGATAAGAAAATTATAGAAGAAAAAAACACAGAAAAACTAGATGATGCAATGAAAACCAACAAACTAGAAAAGACAAAATAGAACCAAAGATGATAAAGTTTCTAGGAGAGAAAAGAAGAGAATGGCTACTGAACATATTCAAGGAAAAATGGCAGAAGAAATTCCACAAGAGTGCCAAAATAACGTTATCATTCCAATTCACAAGAAAGAGGAATATGCGGACTTTGAAAACTATAGCGCTATATGCCTGTTCTCCACCACCTTTAAATTATACACCAAAATAGTAAAAAGAAGACTGAGAAAATACATTGACAATATACTTAAAGAAGAACATGCAGCATTTAGAACAGGAAGACAAACGCACAATAATATCCACATATTAAGAAGTATAATAGAAAAGAAAGAAGAAAAAGGCGAAGAAACATTCGTTACTGACCTAAAAGCAGCCTTCGACTTAATACAGAGGAAAATAATATGGGATTGCCTAAAACAACAAAACGTACCAATAAAATTAATAAACGTGATAATAATAATCTATAAAACAGTAAATGGAATAGTTAAAATAAATGGAGAAGAATCAGACTTTTTCAGATGGAAGTAGGAATAAAACAAGCTGATAGTCTAAGCCCACTACTCTTTATAGTAATCATGGACAAATTGTTAAAAAATACTACGATAAGAACCAAACAAAGTCAAACAGTGATAAGGTATAATAATCTAGTACCAATGAAAATCCATTACCTACTATATGCAGACGATATATAGTGTTAGTATCAGATAACCACAAAAGATGAAACAGCTGACGAAAATATGGAGTGAAGAAATAGAAATTAATATAAAGAAATGTAAAACAATGATCATAAAAACCAAGAACGAAGAACATGCGAATATCTAGCAAGTGTAATAAGAGAAAATGGGAAGATAGATGGGGATGCAAATAACAGGATAAATAAAACTGTTAAAATCTATTACGAGTTAAATATTACAATTTTTGGAAACCAAGAAATAGACAAGAAAACTAAAATAAGAGTGTATAACAGAGTAGTGATACCAATGCTTAGATACGGGAATGAAACGTGGGCATTACAAGATAAACAAGAAGTAAAAATTAATGCGGCAGAAATGAAATTTCTGAGAAAGCTTGCAAGGAAAACAAAGAAGGATAGAAAACGAAACGAAGAAATAAGACAAATGACACAAAAAGAAACAATAACAACGCAAATAGAAATGAAGCAGCTGAAATGGTATTGAATACATAATACGGATGAATCAAAATAGATTAGTGAAAAAGATATGGGCAGAGTAGGTAAAAGAAGAGTAGGAAGACTTGAAAAAATTGTATACAAAGAATAGAAGAAATAGAAAAAGAAAGAAGGAGGACAATGCAGAAATGAAAAATCTAACACGGGACGGAACGGGATGGAAAAAGTGGGTATCAGAAGAAATCTAATCCGACACTCTTAAGGGTATATGAAGTATGGAAGAAGAAGAAGAAATGTTGTTAAAATTAGAAGAAAAACGCTTTAAAATTGTATGAATTTAAATATTTAGGAGTTGTTACTACGTAAAGTATAACGGAGCACTTCTATCGCTCCATAGCGCGCAACTTTCCTATGCTTAATAATCAACCGTTGCAAAACACAGAATAAAAACCGCTGTCAAAACTAAAACTTTTTTCTCTGCCTCTTCCACGATCTAGTCTTGGTAGAACCGTTTACTTTGATACCTGTGTTTATCTGATTAATATTTTGCGACTTAATGCTTTGTACCTGGATAACTCATTGTTAACCCTTTAATGCGCGATTTTTTCTATAACTTCAGAAAAAATATAAACGGATGCGTAAGAGCTCATATAAGCACTGAAAAATAATAACAAAAATCTAACAGTCTTTCAAATCAATTTTTTTTATTAATAATGAGTCGTATCAAATGTGTTACAAAGCGCATAACTTATGAGGAAAATTAAGTTGTATGAAACCTGTAAAAACAGTTATTATTCTTATTAAGACATAAGAGAAGTCCACATTTAGACCACATTATGTAAGAAAGTGAAGAACATTTGGGCAGTTTATATCTCTGCCTCTCTTTAGTGTACAAAGGCCAATGTGAGTGACCATCGAGCCCTACATCTTTTGGGGGAATAAATCCAGCGGTTACTGATCTTTTCTTCTTTTCCACAATTTCTCTCCCCGGTCCGAGGATCTGCCTCTTTTTGAAAAATGCTGAGATCCTAAGTTGCATAAACAATAGGCAACTTCTGTCCTGAACTCAGCCAGTTTTAAATATTTGTTTTCTTCTTTTTGCGCAAAAGAACTCCTATAAATGAGTCAGGCATTGACCAATGTCATATCAAGAACGTGATAGAACAATCTCTTGTACCATTTTTTTGACTTTATCTTGTTGTGATGGCGTCCTGTAAGGCTATCCATAAGATCAACGCCCCCCCCCCATATGCTTGTTGTAACACTAAATCAATATTTATCCTCTGATTTGCTTTTAGATCGTACCTTTCGGTTTTTCCTTTTGGAAATTCTCCACTATATGTTAACAACAAACATACAGTCTTATTATCCCTCCAAGCAACTGATGAAATACTACTCCTTTGAAGTCACAGACAAACTCAACCGAGGAACCACGATCCATTTTTTTCATCCTATCTTCTGATGGCAGCTTACAGTTTGGTAAGCGAGGGCAGCTTACAGTACCCAAGAAATACCTCTGTTGATAGCATACTCTCTCCAGTGAAAGTTTTAGCAGCGTCGTGAATTTTTAGATTCTTTTTCTTTCATGTAACATTTTTTGATTTTAGAATAAGTGTCTCGGTAGCATGTTGAGACTCGCCTGGTAGATCTGTTTGAGGAATGGCTTCATGGTGAACAATATTTGTATCTGTAGAGGTTCCAGGTTGCAGACTGATTGCAGAATTCTTATTTTCCGAAACTAAAACAAATCCGGCGTCAAATTGTACAGGTAGGTTGTTCATGTCTAGGTCGTCTGAGTCGCCGCACAAGCTGTTGACTAACATAAGATCCTCACATTCGTCTTTTTCTGACTCGCTCTGCTCTAAATCATCGTCACTGTTCCAGAAAGTTGCTGCAATCTCTTCCAACTCACGTTCACTGAGTGCTTTCTTATCCATTTTTTATATTCTAGAAAACGCTATGTATCAGATTTGAGACAACAATATTTATTGCGTGATTATGAAATAATAAAACTACTTGGGCATGTTGTAGGTTTATATACTGGTACATCTTACCTTATTTCTTGATCTGACACATTTACAACGTTACAATTTTATAAACAATAGCAAAAAAAATGAAGATTAGTAGCAGGGACTAACCACGTGTTTACGCGTTCGACACCCACCTGTAAACTCATCCGAATTTCGAACTAAACAGCGGCTGCACGCGATTCTGATCCTAAATACTACATACGTTAGGGTGTTTCGAATATGATACAGTGAACAGTTGGTGTTTAATTTCAAGAAACACTTTGCCAATATCTGTTTTAAGTGGTCGTTTCAGATATCTAACATTGCGCAGTAAAGGGTTAAACCAATCTTGATACTGTAAATCCGTTTAAACCGGCTAACCAAGACCTGCTTTCGACTCAGATCGACTATCAAATACTGCTATTCTTACTATTTTGGATTTTATTTTCTCCGTTGTGTATAAAACCTTTGTCACGTTAAAGCGCTCTTCTTCTGTGTTGAATACCAGTTTCAGTTGCATTAAAATGGTTTAAACGTTGGAAATTTAAGTTAAGAGGTAGGAGCATTTGCATCATCCGAGTTAAAAAGAGTGCTAAAGCGATTAAGGAGTTACCCTCACTTGTAACTTTGAGATTTTTCTTTTTTTTGTTGCATTTTTTAAGTATAACTATCTAAGAATACGTCCTTCAAATTTCAAGTCGATCCGAACAAAATTGACCGAGAAGAATTTGAAAATCTTGTGATAAAAAGTTTGTACTGTAAAATGTCTGAATCGTGGAAACATAAACTAAATGATGCGGAATTCGAAGAATGGTACGAAGAACACGAAAACGAATGCAGTTCAAATCACGAAGGCTCCGCGGGAAAAATTGAGGTAGACTCTATTGTCGAGATGTTCAACCGTTCAATAGAAAAATATAATGTCCAGTACCGCTACTATATTGGAGACGGAGATTCAAAGACGTACACTAGGGTACTAAAGTTAAGACATTAAAACAATGCATCGGGCACGTCCAGAAGCGTATGGGATCCCGCTTCCGTAATTTAGTAAAAAAAAATAAGCAACTTGGTGGTAAAGGAAAGCTAACAGGAAAATTGATTGACAAGCTCACAGTGTACTACGGACTTGCTATTCGACGCCATTCTGATTCGGTTAGTGATATGCATAAGGCTATATGGGCGACCTTCCATTATTATAGTTCAACCGATGCAAATCCACGCCACAAGAAATGTCCAACCGGTAAAGAATCGTGGTGTGCTCAGACGAAAACCGAGGCTTTTAAGCACAACTATAATCCTCTTTCACCAAATGTTTTGAACGCCAACAGACCGATATATACTGATCTCAGTAAAAAAACTTTACTTGAAAGATGTGTTGGTGGCTTTAACCAAAACAACAACGAAAGTTACAATCAGCTTGTTTGGAAAATCAGCCCCAAAATTGTATCGAGTGGAGCATCAATCGTGAATTTAGCCGCTTACATTGCCGTTGGACTATTTAACGAAAGATCCTTAACGCCATCGAAGTGAGTTATGGCCACAACGCGCACGCATACGTAAAAAAAATTGACGAAACCCGGATTGCAGCGGCAGAGAGGTTTGCGGCCAAGAGCAGTCGGAAAGGCATAATGCTGAGAAGAAATTGCATTTTTGGAAACGGCATCGTTGGCGGAAGAGCTATTATATGGCCCCGAAATGGATGACTCTATGTAAGTTAAAAAAAATGTTTTCTTCGTGTAAACTGAAATTGAAACTTTAAACGCGTTTTTCTCGAAATGATATTTTTGAAGTCGGTGACTAAAATTAGTCGAAAACTACTGAACCGATCTTTTCAAAACTTGGCAAGCTTATTCAATACATAAAAATGTAGTGTTTGATCGTTCGATTTTTTTGGATAAAAAATGGCCGTTTTATAGCAAAAAACCGATCGTATTTGTTTGCCTATTGACTAAGATTGTTCATCTAGAACGTGTGTCAGATTTAACGGCAGAAGGATTTGTTGCATGTTTAAGCAGATTTGTTGCTAGACGAGGCAAGCCATAATCGATATGTTCTAATAATGCGACACATTTTGTTGAAAGCAACAATGAATTTTTGACTGATACAAATTCAAAAATTGACAAGGTTTTGTTTAGAGAAAAAATAGATTGACGTTTTATTCCTCGAAAATCGTAAAGTTTTGGTGGAATCTGGGAAGCAAACGAGGTCAGTTAAAACTTATTTGAAACAAGTTGCTGGCTAAGCGTTATTGACTTTTGAAGAGTTTTATAAGATGTTGACTTGAATAGAATCCGTTTTAAACAATAGACCTTTAACCCCGTTAAGTAACAATCCTCTAGATCTTAATCCACTGACCGCAGGTGATTTTTTGATTGGTCGTCCTCAGACGTCTTTAATTGACAAGAACCTAATAGACATTTCAACAAATCCATGTTTTAACTAGTGCACATTATTGGACACGATGATCTAAGGAATATTTACACAAACTGCAGCAAATAAGAAGTGCTAGCAAACCATCCAACATCAAAGTGGGGACTTTGGTTATTTTAAAGGAGGATAATCTTCCTCCATGTAAATAGAAGACTGTGTGTTTGTGTTCTACCGTTTAATTAGTATTAGAAACACATACTGTTTGATTTATTACTAAATTGTAGAATATGTCTTGTTTGTTTTCAAATATTGTTTTAGTTTGGATAATTATTATTATTATTTGTTACAAGTTTTAGCTGGTTACGAACCTGCACGGCCAACTCTCAACAGTCGGAGAGAGGGGTAGGTTTTCTAGACAATAATGAAAAGATAATTAAGGGCGCCAGAGCCTATCCAAAGTCAGTTCTGCTTGCTCACCACAGGATGGTAATAAACTTGTAACTAAATGTTAAGTTCGTAACTCCTGAAAGAAACGAATAAAAGAGAAAAACTAAGCCGTTAACAACAATTGCACTTTAATTACTCGCTCAATTATACTTATATCTTATCTATCTACATATAGTCGAAGTTAAATAGCCACATTTAAGTAAATACTAGTGAGAATATACAACATCGAATCACAGTAGGATAGGCAACTTACATGACATGAGTGCAGAACCTGGCGACGAATAGTTCACAGTAAATATCGTTTACATAATTAGTAATATGGCATTAACGACAATAAGGCAAAATAATTAGTATAGCAGTAACATTAAATTATCACAATAAGTAAGCATAAACAGCATACGTAGTATAAGCAAATTCACTAACTAATGATATTACAATTACGATAATCAGTACGAAGTTATGATTATTGTAAGTTTCGTGAGTAACCTCGTTGACGACGAGAGAAAATTTATAAAAAAACACTTACCACCAAATACAGGCGTTCCTTTTGTGTGGAGGAAGTACTTCCTGCTACACCTATCCTGTAAGAAATTTTAAACACAATCCGTGTCAATCTAATAGCTCACGAAATCCAAATCTACAAAGTCATTACTTAAATTTGAAAATGTACACATAACACAAACCGAACGTCGGATGCTGTTATACCCTTTTTCTATGCTTTAATTAATTCCAACAGTAGGCCTTATAAATATTTGAAATCGTTCCAACACATTCGTCGAGGGTTATCTCTCGTCTTTCAGTATCGGATAGAATTCATGGGCCGGATGGTGGTAAGAATAGCCGGTGACGATATAAACACCCCACGATCGCACCGAAATCGCAACCCTTCCCTGATGGGCTTTAAATTATAGCCAGAATGCCTTTATTTATTAGGTGACACATGGCGGCTAACCAAAAAGACATAAAAATTACTTTTAATTACAGAAAGAAATAAAATCACTTACGCTGCGGGAGTAAATTAGTTAATTAAGGAAACTACATAATTTCCATCGTGTCCCTAACACGTGGATGATTTTAGAGAACGAACTTTCACTCACGCAGCCCTGGATATTACCCGTTACAATGTTAGAGTCAAAATGTCGGAGAAGACACCGGATGTCGTTTGCGCAATACAAAGTGATCAACGAACCCGATAGATGGCGTCAAGAAATATCAAAAGCAATTTTTAATTAAGTTGATATACAGGGTACTACATTATTTAAATTTATGTACGTAACAGAATTCCCCCCCAGCAAGATAAAAGCGTGGAGCGAGAATAACGAAGACAAAAGCTAAAATGAAGATAGAAATTTAGGCATACGCCAAGGATAGAACCCTAAAATCCAAGACCAACCCCAAAACATAATAACGCCCAACCCCAGAAGAAACGTAGATGAAAGAAGTTTTCTCGGTTTACTAAGCATCACCAACCAGATGTGTCCAACAGTCGCATGAAGCGGAATGATACTTCAAAGAACCAGAAACTCAACTAACAGAATAGAAGTATCAGCACAGGTACTCGTTAAAAGTCGACAACAGTCGTTATGCTAAAAAACCAGAAAGCAACGCAGTCCCATAGACCTTACTGATCGACAGTACCAAACAAACCAAGAGAAACAGAAGAAGTAGCAAAAAAAGAATACAAATCCAACCCCAAATATGAGTCCCCAAAGCTAACTAAGCTAAAGAAGTAAAAAGGAGAAAAAAGTATCTAGATGTTGAAATGGGATACGCGGATTTGGAAGAAAGTCAAAAAGAAAAACTAATGCAGTTGTGCTCAACAAGTCGTCAAGAGACGATATGAGATTCTTCCACCAAAAAAACCAAACAGATCCTAAAGATCTAAGCAAAGAAAACCAACGAAGAAATCTCAAGCAAAAGAAAAGATTCTGATTAACAGTCGACATAAGTCGGACTACCAAAAAGGCAGAGAAAAGAATCAGTAATCCCAGAGTCACAACAACAAAATCACCAAAAAGCTAAACACTAAACGAGTGCCAATCCAAAAGAAATCCAAACCGCGAAACCCAAAACAAAACCAAAAGAAAGAAAGGAAAAGAAGTAAGAACCAATAAAGAATAGAAAACTTCACTTGCTAATTGAACGTCTTGAGTCAGTGCTCGTTGTGTTGGAATGTCACCTGGAACTTAAATGCCGAAGAACGGATTAGAATATTCCAAGAGCAAAAGAAACCCAAAGGAGAGAAATATCCTAACTGTGATTAACAACATCAAAAAGGCCGACTAAGCGGAAGTACAAAGTACAAGGAGCGACGTTGCAGTCTATCCCAAGCTTCAATCCAAAAACAGCAAAACAGAAACCCACTAACCCTAATAAAGCGAGAGAAGTAACCGAGAAAGAAAAGCAAAAGAAAAGAACCATAGTTGCGTGAATACTAAAGAAAGAAGTTATTAAAAGAAAATACCAAGAAAGTATCCAAGCAACAAACCCCGATAAAAGAAAAAGCAAAAGAGATAATTGCCCTAAAGACAAACCTTCCAAAGCAAAAGAAAAAAATAAGAAGTAAGAAAAACAAGAAAGGAAGAAAAGAAACAGACGGAGAAAGATAAGACAAGATGTAAATGTCTGATTCGTTCTTCTCTCCGTAGAAGAAACGAAAGGGAGTGACCAACCCTTCATTGCCCAACCAACCGCCCTAGAGGCGAACCCCAAGTAGAATCAAAAGAAAGAATAATGGTTGGCACAAAGAAAAGATAGATAGGCCCAAGAAGAAAAAAATGAAAAGTAGAAAAGATAAGAGATATAGAAAGACGGAGAAAGATAAGGCTCGATGTAACTGCCTGATTCATTCTTCACCCCGTAAAAGAATGAAAAGAGAGACCACCCTACGGTGCCCAACCAACCGCCCTAAAAAAAAAGAAAAAGAAAGAGAAGAGAAAAGATATCACAGTTAGTCATAGACCAAGAGCGTACCAATTGCTGTCCCAAATTGGAAAGTATACTTCACGACTTTAATGCCGACGAGCGGAATAGAAAACTCAAGAAAAGAAAAAACCAAATCCAAAAGCAGAAGAAAGAATTCTATAGATGACGTACCAATCCCAAAAAGGCCGACTAAGCGGATATAAATATATACAGACGGAAAGGTAGTCTGTCCTGAAGTAAGATGGAGAAGAAAGAAACCAAAACAAAAGCACTAGAAACTTAAGCAAAGAAAAGAAAATCGGTGACAGCAATATGAGAAGAACAATTGGGTAGCATCCAAGCTACAACCAACAAGATACCGACGACGTATCCAAAGACTCGAACCACCAAAACCAAAAGAAAGGAACCAGAAGAATAGCAAAGGTCGAAAGTCGAAAGCCCCAAAAAACGAACTAGCACTTACGACGCTTGCGACGCCTATGAAAGCGAAGAGAACGATTAGAAGAAGGAGACAACAAAGAATAATTAGAAGCGACTGAAGAGGAAGATGCAAAAGCAATATCAGCGGCTTTTACATCCGGAGAAATAGCACGATCCTTATGTAGACGCGTAGACCTTGTAGCGACATCAGTGTTGGAAAGCTTCGTTCTACTTGGCAAAATGTGACGTGACCTAGAAGGCTTGCTTCGTCGCGAGTTCGAACCGGAACAATAACGTATAAACTCAGCAACCTTGGGTCTCATATGAGGCCAGTAAAAGTGACATCGAAGAGCTTCCAAAGTGCTCCTAACACTAAGGTGATCATAATTAGATGTAAGGTGGTGATCCTGGATAAGTTGCTTGCGCTGGTCCGAAGGTACAACTAACTTCCAAACGCAAGGATCAGAAGAGGAAATGCGTACACGTTTACATAAAAGATTTTTCACAACACACCAACGAGAGAAACGACGAGGAGAAGCAGTAACTTTAGATATCATACCTAAATACCAAGGATCAGTAGTAGGCCTAATAATCCTAGAAACTGAAAAGAAATTAGGAGGAAGAGAAAGAAGAGAACGAACAGTACGTAAAGGCTTATCACCTTGAGAACGACAACGAATACAAGTATTGGGAGGAGAAATAGTAAGAGAGCAAGTAGCAGAAGAGACGGAAGTAGAAATCTTATTAGCAAAGACTACAGATGGCTCTTGAACTTTGTCACCAATTGCCGTTGTAGAGAAGTGGAAAGAATCGCGAGAATGGATGTTCGACTCCAAACGCTTGCCTAAAGATATTAACTGAGCAATGGATGTAATCTCAATCAACGCTAAAGGAAGTTGATAGAACGGCGTTAGATTTCGGCGAATAACCTTGAGCTGTATTTGCTCTGAGACTGGTTCAGCTAGCTGAAGAAAAAGGTATCGCATATTGGTAACGTAAGTACCGATGGTTTCGTTAGCTCCCATCGTACGACTGCGAATAGAATCCATCAAGCGCTCATCATAATCCACAGGTAAAAACTCAGACTTCAACAAAGCAGTAACATCATCCCACGAACGTAACGAACTTCGATTCGTCCTAAAAACAAGAAGGGCTTTGCCAGATAAAACTTCAAAAGCTGAGAGAAAAAGTTGATGTTGTGAAACACCACGAGACAAACACAACTCGTCGATACGAATAAGAAATTCTATAAGTAAAGAAGGATCTTCACCCGAAAAAGTAACATTCCAATTACCTAAATTCGTTTCGGAATCAGAGTCCGAAGAAGTAAGAAATGGCGGTTCTTCATCTGAAGAATACATAGCTAAAACAAACAAGTAAACAATAAACTAACCAAAGTTGTCAACTCCAACGGAAATGTGCCACCACGTGTCTGACAAGAACTCAAAATAACAGTAAGTATAAGCCGTATTACTACCAACTATGTAATCCAATAAGAAAACAAATTAATCGACGTAGTCGAGTCAATCAAAAAAATCAAAACGAAGGTCCGATTAAAAGAAACGTAAGCAAAGTGCTAATCTACAATCAAACTGCAGCACTAAAGAAAAATACAGAAAAAGTAAAAGTTAATGAAGTAACTCAGACGTCCAGTCTAGTAGCAATAACTAAGTAAAGAAAGCAAAGTAAAATCGAACCCACGTAAGACTAAGAAAAGAATCAATAAAGCTAGAAGAACTTATGATCGCACACACTAAATCGATAGCAAGTCAACAATATAAACTACCTATTCCTGCTAGTAATCTTATACTAATTAGAGAAAAAAAATCTAAACAGCAGAAAGAATTATAACGAATGAGAAATTCAAAAGAAAAAGAATCGAAAAGTCAGGTAGCCAATTTGCTACACACTAAGTCTAGAGAAATTCGACAGTATAAGTTAATCCTACGCTAATCACAATTAAAGAAAATAGCTAAAAGAAATGTAGTGAAATGAGAAATTCGATATGAGATAATCGAGGCCCCTTGGTTGGGCTGCCAATTTGTTACAAGTTTTAGCTGGTTACGAACCTGCACGGCCAACTCTCAACAGTCGGAGAGAGGGGTAGGTTTTCTAGACAATAATGAAAAGATAATTAAGGGCGCCAGAGCCTATCCAAAGTCAGTTCTGCTTGCTCACCACAGGATGGTAATAAACTTGTAACTAAATGTTAAGTTCGTAACTGCTGAAAGAAACGAATAAAAGAGAAAAACTAAGTCGTTAACAACAATTGCACTTTAATTACTCGCTCAATTATACCTATATCTTATCTATCTACATATAGTCGAAGTTAAATAGCCACATTTAAGTAAATACTAGTGAGAATATACAACATCGAATCACAGTAGGATAGGCAACTTACATGACATGAGTGCAGAACCTGGCGACAAATAGTTCACAGTAAATATCGTTTACATAATTAGTAATATGGCATTAACGACAATAAGGCAAAATAATTAGTATAGCAGTAACATTAAATTATCACAATAAGTAAGCATAAACAGCATACGTAGTATAAGCAAATTCACTAACTAATGATATTACAATTACGATAATCAGTACGAAGTTATGATTATTGTAAGTTTCGTGAGTAACCTCGTTGACGACGAGAGAAAATTTATAAAAAACACTTACCACCAAATACAAGCGTTCCTTTTGTGTGGAGGAAGTACTTCCTGCTACACCTATCCTGTAAGAAATTTTAAACACAATCCGTGTCAATCTAATAGCTCACGAAATCCAAATCTACAAAGTCATTACTTAAATTTGAAAATGTACACATAACACAAACCGAACGTCGGATGCTGTTATACCCTTTTTCTATGCTTTAATTAATTCCAACAGTAGGCCTTATAAATATTTAAAATCGTTCCAACACATTCGTCGAGGGTTATCTCTCGTCTTTCAGTATCGGATAGAATTCATGGGTCGGATGGTGGTAAGAATAGCCGGTGACGATATAAACACCCCACGATCGCACCGAAATCGCAACCCTTCCCTGATGGGCTTTAAATTATAGCCAGAATGCCCTTATTTATTAGGTGACACATGGCGGCTAACCAAAAAGACATAAAAATTACTTTTAATTACAGAAAGAAATAAAATCACTTACGCTGCGGGAGTAAATTAGTTAATTAAGGAAACTACATAATTTCCATCGTGTCCCTAACACGTGGATGATTTTAGAGAACGAACTTTCACTCACGCAGCCCTGGATATTACCCGTTACAATGTTAGAGTCAAAATGTCGGAGAAGACACCGGATGTCGTTTGCGCAATACAAAGTGACCAACGAACCCGATAGATGGCGTCAAGAAATATCAAAAGCAATTTTTAATTAAGTTGATATACAGGGTACTACATTATTTAAATTTATGTACGTAACATATTATTATTATTATTGTATTTCTTTGAATTTATTTTATTGTTTACTTTATTATGCTAGATTTAGTAGTAGTAAGTTAAATGCAAACATCGCTTTTAGATTAGGTTCATCCTGTTGCAGGAAGGACTAGACGAGACTAATCTAGCCCTAATACCAAAGTTTGGTAAAAGCGACAAGCAAGAGTTTACTTTTCGCCCTATTTGCTTAATAAATAATATAGCAAAAGTTTATTTTGGGCAGACTATATAAAAAAATAATAATACGAGAAGATTTCTCCCTTACGCAATTCCGCTTTAGGAAAGGAAAGTCGACAATAGACGCGGTAGACCGGATTTATACTTGACTTGCTAAGGATGCTAAGGAAGGTACCTGGAGGACACGCAAGATCGTTGCGCTAGTAGACATCCAAATGCTTTTAATTTGGTTCCGTAAGCACTGGTGATTGATAAGATGAGGAAAAAAAACTTTAACTCAGATTCAATTAAAATAATTGCCAGCTACCTGTCAGACAGGAGTGCAACTTACACCGATACCGGTAATCTTAAATTGCAACACATATTAACTTGTGGTGTCCCTCAAGGTTCCATCCGGGAATCCACTATTTGGAATCTGTTTTATGACGACCTTCTGTCAATGTTGCTTCTGGTACAAATCAAACTTGCAGCATACGCGAACGACTTTGCGATCTTCGGGCAGGTTGACACGCCGCAAAACTTAGAGGGTAATATGAACAAGACTCTGAATGCGGTGAACAAGGGGTTAAAAGCCAACAAATTGAAAGTAGCAAAAGAAAAGACGGTAGCGATCGCATTCACCAAAAAAAAGAAAAATCAGAAGCATACAATTTAGACATGGAGATGTATGCTGGTGAAGGTTAAAGATACAATAGAGAATTTGGTAGTTACCTTGGACAAACATCTCAAATTTGCTCCGCACACTACATAGGTGATTGAGAAGGCCAACAGAAGGGAGTCAGCTCTTGCTAGGTTGATGTCTAACGTTATGGGTACGCAAAATTCAGTAAGAAGAATCATTATGGCGACAGTTCATTGAACTATTTTACATGGCGCTCCGGTGTGGTATCTAGTCTTTAGTATTAATAGAATTAAAAATTTGCCAGAAAAAACTTAAAGAAGAATTGCCTTGAGAATCATCTCTGGGTATAGAGTCTCGCTAGAAGCAGCTAGAGTGTTAGCGGGCATTGTTCCTATAGATCTAATGCCTGAAGAGCTATATAACGCTAAGAATGGTATGGGTCAAGCTGTAAGAAAAGAGACCACTATGCAAAAATGACAAGAAAGATGGGCGCTGTATTAGAAAACGGAATGGAACTAGGGTGCTAACCCCTAACTTAACTAAGTAGCAGAAAAGAAAATTTGGTAACAAAATCTACCATAGTACTTAAGCGCTTACGGGACACAAGTGCTTTGGTAATTACCTAGTTGGTATTAAAAAGAAAATTGAGCTTTTATGCTTTTTGTGTGGATAAGAATTTGATGATACAAACCATACTATCTTCGACTGCAAATGAAGGCACAAACAAAGAACTGAACTAAAGAAGAAATTTCAAATAGATAAAAGCAACATTATACAGATGATACTAAAAAGTCTGGAAGCGTGGTCAAAAATAAATACTTTTTTTGCAGATACTATAAGGGATAAAGGAGTAGCGTGGCAAAGTTGGTACCTACAAAGAAAACTGTTCACAACGAAACATCCATTAAGAATATTTTACCTTGACATTCTATTTTCTCCCAAAGTCATAGATTCCCGCTCTTGTTGCTATATTACGTATTTGTCCTTAAATATTTTTTATAGACTAAGTTTTTATCGTTACATTTTCTTCTTCTTTATACGTTAGGTCGATGACCTGTGTTTACCGATACAAATAAATGGCTTATTGTTGGGACCTTGATGTCCAATATTCCCGTCATCTCTTCGGCGGCCTACCCGGTGGTCTGGTTCCAAGTGGTTTTTGATGGCTGGCAATTTTTGATATTCTATCGTCTCCCATCCTCTGTATATGGTCGTTCCACATTTATCTTTTTTGCTTGTTCCATCTGACTATATCCTCTGTGCGGCATCTGCGTCGTATCTTGTCGTTTCTTTTTCTATCCAGTATCGTTTTCCTCGTAATGTTTCGAAGTATTTTTATTTCGTTGGCGCGCAATAGATTTTTCGTTCTATTTGTGTCAGCTCTTGTTTCTGCTGCATATGTCATAATTGGTCTAATGCATGTCTTGTATATGCGAACTTTATTTTCAACGTACATGTCTTTGTTATTCCATATGACATCTCTCATGGCACCTGCGATTGAGGTCGCTCATCTTACATAATACAAGGTTGTGACCAGAGTTAACATCTGTTGATGCCAGTTGTCGACGTCTAAAATTTGTGTTGGCTGTATTGATCTGCTTGTAATTATATAATCTGTAACGGACTTCTGTCTTCGAGTATTCGATCAAGTGTATGTATGTTGTGGTTTATGATCGAAAAATGTGTTGTTCACACGTAGTTCCTTGTGGCAGCAGAACTCAGCTAGCATTTCTTCGTTTTCATTAGTTTTCTCTTCGTTTAATCGTTGCTGATTGCCCTGAACAACTTGATTTTCTACTCGGGCGTTTATGTCACCCATCATTATTGTTTTACAATTTTTTGGTAGTTCGTCAAGCACTGATTGTAATTTACAGTAAAACTCCACAGTTTGACATTTCGGTTTACTAATATCTGGTGCATAAAGTGATATTACGTATATTAATTTATTTCCAATTCTAGCTCGACAGTTAAAATTCTGTCATTTACATATTTTACGTTACGTTACTACAGCACTCCTACGCCTGACGAAACTCTTTCTTCTGTTTGTTTTCCACTGTATGTCAGTATATAGTGTTGGTATCTAGAAGTTCCTTGGCTTTTTTTTCCGTTTTAGATAATGCACAGATATCTATTTGTAATTTATTTATTGCTAACAGTATTTCTTGGTCTTTGGCGTTCCAGGATCTGATATTCCAACAGGCAAATCTTCATTTGTTCTTTTTATAGTTTTTGCGTTTCTATGATCTCGCGGTAGTCGTCATCGTTTGGGTTCGTCCAACATCCGAGGCTATATTGTTGTTGTGGTACATAATTCCGTATTAGTTTATTTTGTTTTGAAACGTCATATCCTAATCATGTTATCTGTAACTTATCCATTTCTTACCGGTTGTCGTTGTATCAGTTCTATGAGCTACTTTATGTTTTACCATTGACGTCCATGACGTCACGTTATTCTAACTCAACTATTCACACCGTCAAGGGGTCAGAAACCTTTAAATTTTTGATTTTGTTTAAGAGGAGCTGTTACCATTAATTGCTACGTTAACTCGAAGGGAAACGCTGCGCATTCGCTATTTCAAATGGGTGTATGCTTTGAAAACGAAATTTACTTGTGTTAGCAGTATGTATGTTTTGTGTTAGATTTCATATTACGTTTTAGGTGATACAAGTACGGAATTAGCTAATTCCCTACTGGATGAAATCTAACTGAGTATTACAATTCATAATTTTACGATTTGTATTTCGGTGATCATGTCGATTGTTGACCGTACGTGCATCTTAGGTTAACACAATTAATAATAAGATGAATTAGTGCCTCACATGTTACGTGCAAAAGACGAAACAATAACACTTGCCTGAACCAAAATAACATAAACGGTGTTATGCCAGCGCTCAGTGAAGACGGGGTGGGCTATATTCAAAATTTCGTGATTGTTTCAAAGGGCACCAGGAAAGTGTATAGCTTAATGGACTTCTGGTCCTTGCCAACCACAAGCCCGCTCTTGAAGGATACACTCTAAATGGACTTACCTTCAAAGAGTGTATGTCAGTAAATTCTGTAGTACACAAAAATTTCACATAACGCGAAGGCCGACGGAATTAAAAGCTTGTTTACAATTTAACTATTTAACATTTATTTGAACAAAAACAAGAAAATAGAACAAACAAAAAAAACTATTTAAAATAACGCATAATAATAAAAAAACTTTAAGTAAACATGAAAGCTAAAAAAAAAATTAAGTAATTGAATAAATGCAAAAAAAAAATGTGTGTGTCAGCTCCGACGCACGACTGGAGTTTATTCCTTAAGTTCGATAGTCTAACCAGACGCAAAAAGGGTTTATTTAACTTAAAAAAGATTGATACTGTATGAACGTAAAAAATAACTTTTCGAAAGAAAATTTTATGAAAACATTATTATAATGAAAAAATATTGTCGATTTTTCTGATAATATTATCGAATTATTGACTAGAATTGTTAATATTTAAAAATTATTTATAAAATAAATCATAATAACCTGGTAGAATTTATAGACATCGAATTTTTGGTTAGGTTAGAAATTTTCTATTTTATGTGGATGCGCTCGATAATTCATATTGGGTTAATTATTATCTAATTTTATGTGTTGTTCTCAAATATATATTTATATGAACTACATCGATAATTATTAAAATATTTAATAAATACAAATTGCACATGCTCATACATATAATACATGAATTATAACGCAGCCACGTGTTTGTTAGATGTTCTGGCAATATCATCTACACCTCTTTCTGCCATAGTTATTTGAAAATACTTTCAGTTCACTTTAGCGGAACACAATGATAAAGATTAAAACTTCACAATAACAATATTAATTGTTGATATTTATAATAAAAACAGCAATATAAGTAAAATTAGAAAGTTGCGCGACATAGGATGCGCACCAAAAACGTAACGAGGTCATTCATCGATAGATTTTACTTCTCAGATTTTTCTCATACCGGGCCCCTTATATATGCAAATCGATTCTTAAGGAGTAAACTCCAAAAATAAAACCAAAATTTTAAATAAATAAAACACATAAGAACCCTGATAAATCTTAATTACCTAATGCACTGCCGTGTGCGCATTACATAAAAATTACTTAAATATAAAATGAAATAAATTCATTTATTATAAAACCAGGATGAAAACTTTAATTATAAAATTTTCCGGTTAACGTCAAACAAATTTGCAACACAACGAAATTTTGTCACATAGTTTCGACAAATACGGACAATAATCATTTATTAATTACATTATCAATGAAGTCGTTAATTCGCAACACTCATTTTTCTTAAAAACCAAAGCTTTTGAGACCCTTAAACGCGTAAATAATATTTACAAACTTTAAGTAATCGGTACAAAATAAATAATAAAAAATTGTCGTCGTCGTAAATCCAGGAAAGAACTTGTAGTTGATCTTGGTTGCCAGATGTAATCAAGAAGAAGTGAAGGTTTCCCTAAAGGAGTATGTACCATTGAAAGGTTCTCAATAACCGCCACCAAGGCGAATATATAACCGCGTCGTACCACTCGACGAACACGGTTTTACACTACGTAAAATAAGAACTGATGCACGTGACATTCTCTTAAAAGCCATAGATTTTACGAATTAGGAGAAACAAAACTCCTCTAACTGCACTAAAAATTCACGTTTTCGGCATACTATTTTCGCGGCGTTACTTTCTTTCAAGGGGATGAGTTTACCACCCCAAAACAAACTAACAAACTATCTTAGTAAAATATTTTGACGACTGTTAACCGACTAGACTCTCTCTTTTATCCACCAAAATCATTTATATATAAGCTTATTCGTCTACCATTTCTACAATGGCGGTGTTCGAAACTCCATCAAAGAAAACAATCTCAACAAGAAGTGCAAAGAGGATGCAAACAAATTGAATAACGTCACAAACGTTGTGCTGGGCCGCGGTGTTTGTTTCTGCGTAAACTGTCAAATTGACAAAATATAATATTCCATTACTATCACAAAGATTAGTTGTTTAGACTTGGATCATAAAACTGTCTAATAAATTAAAATAAGGACTTAATTCCCACGTTATTTGATTGAACTCACACAAAGAAACCAAGTACGACTACACCAAGAATGCACTTAAAACAAAGAACTTTTAAACCAACTTAAAATAAACAAACTGCTAAAATATCTTTAATCACAATTATATCTCAGAAGAGAAACACAAATTACCACTGGAATTTTGAAAAATGCTTAATAAACACAATCGCAGAATACAGACAATTCAACGGCGTAACAAAATACACAACTTTGAATTATGAAATTGAATTTAAAAACGTAAAATAATTTATTTAAATCAATCTAACATCAATAAAACAAATTCAAAATACATTAAATGAATAACGTCAATTTAAATACCATCACGAAAATAATCAAACAACTAATCATTTATTTTAAACGACGGTTACAAATAAAGTCGTATGCAGCGAGTTTTTAAAGCTGAAATGGGTTTTGTTTAGTGATGGGCACAATCGAGCGATATTAACAATCGAATGAATAGTAATAGTAACTGTACAAGAATCGAAAGAATCATTCGAATGATTTATTCGGATGTACCTTCTTTCAACTGTTTGTGCGTTACCGTTTGTGGCTAGACGGCTAAACTGAATTCCCACATTTCTTTTAGTTGCACTTTGGACATTAGATTATGGATCATCATCACTAATGAAAAGTAAAATAAACAGGATTTTACAATATCCAGATGTTCAAAATAGGTTAAAACACGAGTTTAATTCTGTTTGTAATTTATATAATTCCTTCAATAAAAGGACAATGCCCTTTAAAGAGAAGGATTTTCTTTTTTTTTATTACATAAGAATTTAATACTTTATTAATTAATATAAATGTAGATATAATATATGTATTTACAAAATATGCTTCAAACGAAAAGTCCTCAGAAAACATTACAGCAAAAAATTGATTTAATAGTTTCTTTCCTAAAACAAGTACAATTTTTTTTTGTGAATAGGTTGTTTTATAGGTGGTCGTAATAATAATAGATTCAATATCTAATATATACAATTCTATAGAAATTAATAAATTCCACAAATCCAAACATCCACCAACGGTAGTTCGATTGTCAAGGCCGAGAATTTCTACAATTACTTTACTTTTTTTCAACCGCTACTATTTTCATTCGATCGTCAAGACCGAGAACTTCTACAATTACTTTACTTTTTTTCATTGTTACTATTTTTTCATTGAGAGAATCGTAGCATCATTTCGAAACAATCGACGTTCGGCAACAATCGACTATTTCGAATGAATTCATTCGAATTGCGCACATCACTAGTTTTGTTATATACTTTTGCGATTTTAAATTTGCGAATATAAAATCGTTCCTTCTTCGAATGTAAAAATTTGGACCGACTAGGTCAGTTTATTGTACGACGTGTTGCCCAGTATAGGGCGCAACTTATATTTGGCTCGACCTATATATTAACGTTTAAAAAATTTACGTATTATTTGTTGTTTTTCAGCTACGGGTTGAGTTAAACGATATCTCCCTAATTTAGTTTTGGCGCCTTTTTAGATTTAATTTGTAATTTGGCCTCACGAGGCCTGCGACTCCTCTCCGGGTCAACTGTGTTAGCCGTTACTTATTTTTTTTTATTACACGAAAACCATTGTAACACAATTGCTAAAATACTTTTTCTTTTCTCGTTAAACATAATCGTTTTCTTAATTAATGATTCAGTTTTAGTTATCTTTAATTATCACGTTACCATTTAATTTTAAAATGCTGTAGATTACTTATAAATCTCATTTTGCGTATTTTTTTAAATTAATTTTAACGTTTTGAAGTGTATGGTACAAACTTTTAAGTATTTACTTTTTTTTAAACTGGCCTAATAGTTTTTTGTAGTAAGAACAATGCAATTTAACAGATTGACATTTTTGTATTTTAATAAAAAAGTAATACTGCAATTAGATTTGAATAAGATCGATTAGTGCCTAATCTATTAGTTTTATTTGGTTCGATTGTGTCACTTTATTAACTTGTTCAGATCGTTTCAAAATTAATTTATTGGAAACTTCGAAGCCTAAAAACCTTTTTATCGTTGTTTATCTATCCATTCTGAGACACTAATTTTATAAAATTATAACATATGAAAATTACTTGTCGACCACGCCGAGTATTTATTTACGGATTGTATTTTCTGTTAACTTTATGCATGATTAAGTTGTCGTTTTTATTTTCTATAACATAAATTTAGCAAGAATTTCTTCTAATTATTATGCATTTATCGCACCAGTTAAAGCAATAAAAATATTTCGATGAACAATTAACTCAAATTTTTCACGATTAAGTTTCTATTGCATTTGCATACACACGACGATCAAAAATAAAATTTCACAAGAACTCTTATATTAATCTAAAATATTTAATTCATGAAGCAACTATAGGAGCATACTTGGTATCCATGTTAATCTCTTAATTAAAAAAAAATGTGTTTATAAATTATTTCAACCGTTTTTTTCAACCTTGAGGTGATACTTAGTTATAAACAAATCTTTTCTACAGCGCAACAATGAAAAAGTTTTATTTTTTGCTTTACGAGTTTGAAGAACGTAAATCTGTTGTAACGTCCATTTGTATCTATTCGTTTAAATTAGCATACTTAACATTACATTGTAAATATATGGGCGTCTCTAAAGGTAATCTATAAACATACAAACGTAGTGTTAAGCATTGAACAGCCGTCGGTGGATTCCATACAAGAAGAAAATCTTTTCGACTAGCGGCCAAATTATACGTTGTCAAACAACGGAAAGTAAAGTTAAAGTATTCTTTCTTCTCTTTAATTAATACTAAACGTTCTTTAAGCAACGCAACTTACACAAAGTCTCATTGCCTTTCTAATGGTTCTGCCGGATTACTCAACTGATTTTCTTCCACTATTATTATAATAATAATAATATCGTTAATTTAACTTTTCTGAGGTCATTCCCTACCAAGAAAACATAATTGGCTACTTTTCTTGATGTATGGTTGAAGTTAGCTAATGATAAATGAGCATTGGCGGTTTTATAACCGCACGTACAATTTTAAAATCAATTTTATAAGCTCAAAATTATATTGTCGTGTACCTCATAGAATTATGTCACTTCTAATAGTATACCATTCTTTTAAATTTTCGTATACAAAAAATCGAAATTTAAAAGGTGCATGTCGAATAAGCAAGTGGTAAAATCTTGGTTTTAACGATTGGATCGGTGACTAACCGGAGTTCGTTAATATTATACAAGAGGAAGTTGTATTTTAGTAAAAATTGTTTTTACGTAACATTTATTGTAGAACGCAAAAACATATATTAAAAAAATTATCTCAAAGTTTTATCTAAATAGCTTTTTAATATAGTTTATAATTTTCTAGTTACATATTTTAAATGTCTTAATTTATTTTATACAAATATTATATAGTTATGAAAGAAATTAAACTGGTTTACAGTGTATTTAGTGTTGGGTTGAAACTTAAGTGGACTGTATTTAAACGTTGTTGGTTCTTGTAACTTCTATTTTTAATATTCTTGTTATTTACATTTACGAGCAAAATACATATTTACTAAAAATATTGAAACGTTCGAGAAATTATCCTCAAGTTCGAGAGCCTTCATGAAGTTTTTATCTATTTCCAGAACGTGCACCGAAAGATACAGAAAATTCTCGAAGAATGGCCAAAATATATAAATGGGGTACAAACAAATCTTAGGTCAGTTATTTCAGTAATTCGAAGTTGGCAATGTGAAGAGAATTATTCAAGTTTAAATAAATAAGTGATTAACGCGTGCTCAAGACAAATACAACGAATTAAAGAGGCGCGTGATTTTAATATAAACAAGTGTTAAACTGAAGTTAAACACGGAGATTATCCTTCAAGTGATAGTACTATATAAATTAGAGTTAGTATTTTTCTCAAATATCCTTAGATTTAATTAGTTCGCTTAGTTATAGCCGTGTAAATGTTTTGTGTATAAATTAATTAGTTTTAAAATTCGTTACATTGGTGACAGGTGCGGTATTGAAACCCGTGGAAATCGTGCAAATAAATAAAGCTGTTCACGATTTTAGTGGAACCATTAAGTAATTTAATATCGCTTCCGTAATAAAAACATTGATTGCGTAAATAACTGTTTAGTTTGCGACTTGCGAGTTTGTTTATGGCGTGTAATTCTAGCTGTTTCAGTTCGTTAAAGTAGTGTATTTAAACTTTTCATTCGTGTTATATATAACTTATGCCGGTAACTCGTTATCAAACCAAAATGGATGCAAAACTATTTGAACTTCTTGAATCGATAAAGAATAGTCAAGAACCGATGAATAAAAATATCCAAGAAAAACTGTCCGAAAATTCTTAGAAAGTAGAGGAAAATACTAGAAAAATGAAAGAAAATTTTAAAAGTTTAAAAGAAGGAATACGAGCAAGCATGGAAAATCAAATAAAGACTATTGAGGAACAAATACAAGTTAGTGTAGGAAATCAAATCAAAATTGTTCAAGAGAAAACTCAAGCAGACATGTTAAGTTTAAGAGAAGAAATATGCAAAGTTCTGGAAAACGGAAAACAATCTATAAATGAGAAAACAGTAGCAATAGAAGACAAATTAGAAGACATAATAAAACTGCTTGAAGAAAGAATAAATCGAACGAATGCTGATGGTAAAGTTCTATGATCAACCTACTAGCAGCTTGAAGTCACAGCTACAACCATTGGTTGAAGCAACAAGCAGAAAGCGACGTCTTTAAAAGTGTCTTTCCGTGGAGAAGCTCTAAAAATCGTGCAAAGCATTCCTGACCACCTACAAGAAAATTACAAACTCTTAATTTCACGTTTAGAATTGAGATATGGAGAAGCTCAAATTAAAGATCGAAAAGTCTTCAAGAGTTTGAAGCTGACATCGCCAGACTAACACGGCCTGCGTATCCTACAGCGGAAGATACCTTCTTAGAGCAGTAGGCTATTCAAACCTTTGTAGACGGCTTCCCAAGACAGCAAAACGTAACAGACTCTCCGGTTAGCTCGACTGATGACATTGGATAACGTTTTAGTGCATGCCTTGGAGTTTGAAGCAGCAAAACAAGCATCGTAACGAAACGGTCATAAACCCAGCTGTGCTGCAGATTAAGCGGTCATCCGGGACAGTCTCTAACGCAACGAGTAACTGTAATACCCCGGTGGCTCACAGTCTTGGCGTTGGGTTTATGGCGTTATTAAGTTGAATACAATTAACATAAAATTATTATAGAAACTAAAAATGTAACTCTTACAATAAATATATACACTTGGGTTCGTTTGATTTCCCTTATATAATTATTAACATTAATTAAAATTATGCTTTGGCACTTTGTTGAATGCGGCCAGCCCGTTCGGTTGATTTGTGGGTAGGCAATTCGTATCTAACCTTAAAAGACAAAAAAATCAGTAATATCCTAAATGAAAGTGAACAGATGTAAATGGCGTGGTTGGAATCCTTTTGAAAACTGCTATAAATCAAATTAATTACAGGCCGGAAAACTATTCAGGTACGGTAGGTAATAAGGGTTAAAGACAGGTGTAATTAATTAAGTATTTCAGGTAATCCACTGCTACGGTTAACGGGGTTTAATTTCGAATTTCCGGCGGGTTGACCACTGGTGCCTATTAATGATCGGTTCGGAAAAGAGTTAGCCGGGTACAAAAGCATTAAGTCGTGAAATAATAATCAGGTCAAGCACGGGTATCAGTATATAAAAGGTACTACCAGGACTAGGTCGTGGAAGAGAGAAACTTTTCAGCATTGACGGCGGCTTTTATTCGGTGTTTCGTTCCGGTTGAATGATTATTCGGCAGGGGAGAGTAGTCCGCTTCGAAGCGGTAGAGGTGGTATTCATCGGGAAGTCCAAAGCTCACGCGTAATTAAAAACAATTTTTATACAATTTTAGAAACAATTACGATCACCTCTGTCGTTTCGTTACATGACTGATATACCCCGGTATAATCATTTATTAAGCATGGCACTTTGTCAATCAACACTTTGAAAAAAAATGGCATATTGTAAGAAAATTGCTGAACTATAAATGGCCAACTAACTCTAATGTCGTCTCCTGGCCTCTATCCACGACTAGCAAACATCGGGAGTGGGGTGAGTACCGATTTCCGATTAAATAAAATAAAGTTTATTAAATTTCTGGGAGGCGCCACTGGGTTAAACAACTGACCACGAAGAAGGCTAGGATCAATCCAAAACTCCTATCGACATTAGAAATAGGCAATGGCACAAATAAGGAAAAACAAATAACGATGGCAGCAGATTCTCAAGTTTTTAATAAAACTACCCTGCATTAAATATCGTTTACTGTAAAAAGAATAATAAATTATAAACTACAGTTTAAAAAAAAAAGATTTATCCTGTACTTTGTATAAACTATAATTGTATAGGTTTCGCCCACTATAAAAAACACGCGTGCTCGCGTTAACCCTTCTTTACTTAAAGTTATGAAAGTTATGATTATGCGTTGTGCTGAGTGGTTTTATAAGTTTTTTTTTATGGTTTTTGTTCGCGTTATCTCGAGGAAAAACGGCTGTAAGAGTACCTAACTGATTTCGAGATCAGCACTACGATCTCCCCCAAAAGCTGCCTCTAACTGAAAAGGTCGTTCCCCCTATCCGACAGCAAGCAATTGCCTTCTATCGTGCGTAACCTTAAACGTATACAATCCCGCGTACAAAACTATTTCTTACAGGTCCTGTTTATCCTTAGTGCCCCCCGTGAACAAAACCGGTGTTTGCATTCAAATATCTGCAGCGATTTGAACAAAATTAAAACAAAAAAAAAAGAAACCCACGGTGTTATATCAGGTAGGTGAAACCAATGTAAAATAAAATACTTTCCTATTAAGGACTAAACTAATTGTTCAAACTAACAGCTAAAAAAATCAAATAGAACTTATCTTAATCTAAGCTTATCTTATTTGGTTGTAGGGTATCGCAGCCGGTGGTGACTGTGGCCGAGGTGGAACGAGCAGATAAGGGGTAATTCTGCGACTTGTTTACTTTTGGAACTGCTGGTGGAACCCGGTGGTTGTTCCTTAATTGTTTTATTGTTATATAAATATACCGAAGGCAGGCACTTGGTGGTACAGAATCACACTTACCCACAATGTTGTTGGGGATTCCAATTATCGTATGATGTCGCCCTGTGTTTAATATTAGGTTCACTAACCGTAAGCATAAGGTATGTTAGTAGTACCACTAATGCTTTTGTTAAATTGTAGATTATAGCCGCCTAATCCCACTTAGGAGTCTATTAGCCCAGGTACCGATATACGAATAAGAGCCCACTAATTGATTTTATGTAGCTAATATTGTTACGCACAGGTGATGCAACAACCTTCTTTCGAGTACGTGTTTACAGGAAGTGAAGAATTCCTTCGTGATAGCTGTGATAATTAATCAATAGGTCACTATACAAATTTGACCTGCACGTTAAGTTGCCTATACTTCGGCGTTTGTATTTTTAAACTCGTTACAATATCTTGTATGTCATTCGCGTTTGGCTCGGTTATTGCAGAAACCTGCGTATCAAATCGTGGTTGCACTATGGCTAGCTTACGTAGTAAAACGTTAATTTAATCGGGTTTAAATTTTTTGCCCATGTGGAAAAATTAAAAATGTTTTCCTATTAAAAAAAGTACAACGATATCTTAAATTTATTTCAATATTTGAAAATATCCAAAAATACAACACAAAAAAAAATGGTAACCAGCAATTAATTTTTTCGACTCCTTTGTAGCTGTAGGTATCAAGCCGGTACCACATGATCCGATTCGTAAGATTACCATGTCCATAAAACGTAAAAATATTCGGCTCGAAGGACCACAATGTTAGGTTGAAATTTATGTATTTAAACGTTGCTAGTTTTTGTGAGTTCTATTTTTAACATTCTTGTAATTTTCATTTTAAATTACACTTAAACTCATTAAAAGAAGATCCGCACTTGCGCGAATCGTGAAATGTTACACATAAGCCTTTTGACTTAACCTCTAAAATTTATGCAAATAAAAACATGTGCCAATGTTTTATATATGTTTACTGATTACTCAGTTGAAGTTGTTTCTATCACATGAAAAGCACAATTCAGTAATCACAATTATATAAATATTATATGGAATTGCGCATAACTGTCGTTTCTACCACATGTATAAGTTTTCATGCCCCTATAGTGGTTATCGGTATTAAATGTGTGTCACAAATACAACAACTTGTGCAAGTTTAAACTTGTGTGAGCCTCGGCTAACTAACTCTTTGTATAGTCCACTTAGAGTGTATATAAATGGTACAGTAAAATAAGGGAAAATTGATTTTGTGAGGCAGAATTGATCAATACATCACATTTCAACATTTTCGAATTTGAAAACCTAGCTAGTTAACATATCGTTCGAATGATGTTTCCTCATTATATTGTGTGTTGTCTTTTTGAGAATAGATAAGCAGGAAGGAGGTAAATTAAAAAATAAACATGTGGGGTGTGATTTATTTTTAGTGTAGGTTGTAATTAATCGTGTGATTGTGAGCAACAAGTAAGTTATGTTTTATTAAGGGTCTAACTATAGCACAGAAAAAATCTTGGTGCAAGAACTTACAAAAACTTTGCTTCACCACTTCTTTCTTAGACTTCGATTTGTTCCATAACAGCGACTTTATGAAACTCGTTCTTTAATATATGAGATTCAATTTTAGATTGCACCGCCTCTGGGGGTAACAAAGGAACTACCGTTGCAATGATAAAAGTTGTAATTACCTTTATTATGATACTGCTTATACTTCTTGTTTTCGTGTTTGTTTTTTTGTTGAAAACTAAAGCTTCATTTGTGTAGTTAGTAGTTTTTGTTGGTTTACTCCATAATTACGCATAATTCGGTGAGTATTGTTAGAATAAGGTTATGTGTTCATAATTTTACTTTTAGAGAAAATGTCCAAGATCGCACCAAATTTTCGATTAAGTGTGTTTCAGTATATGAAGTACCTACATGGAAACAAAAACTCTCGATGCATCTACGAAGGAGGGAAAGTGCTGCTTGCTGGACATGTCATATTATATAAACAAAGCATTTCAGACAACTCACATTTGATTAGTTTGTATGCTCTTTGCTTACAATCATGGGCAGTCAATTCGAATGTGTGCTTGAAGCCGAAGGCCATAATAACCATGCACAAATATCCAGCATGGCTTGAACATGCAAAGCTAGACAAGAAGGGCGTTGTAAACATATATCTGCAGTATTACTTTGGTGTGCTTTAAAGTGTAGTTACTGAACGAGATGATGCTGCTTTGTATTTTTGTTTTAGTGATGATTTAAACAAAATTAAAACTGTGTTCTAAACTAAAAATAAAATGCGTTTGGTCACAACACAAAAGTACAAGTGAAAAAAATATTCCCGTAATACAATATCACACAAGCTGAGCTATTGTCACAGGTCGCAGTGAACATCTTCAGAGCTCAGAACTAACTGATTGATTGCGTCGTAAAGTCTTGCTTTTATAGACCCGTTTCTACCCGTTTCTCTTATATATGTGCGATCACAAGAGCAAAAATGCTATAAACGGCGTCAGATTGAAAAGGAATAACGCCCTTCACCGGATTAAAAGCCTGGCCCAGTTCAGGAAGAGTCAAACAATGTTATATAGTTTTCTCCTTTTAACTAAAAGAGCGACAACTAACTAAGTTGTTACGGCGACCATAAACTTCGTGGTGTTAAATTATAAAATGAATTTAAAAAAGTGCCAACACGATGAAAGATGGGAGACACCGTTTAAATAATAATATGAGACACAACAAAACGATATTACAAGTAATTGTGTTAACAACCTAACATGTACGTACGTACGTTTTTACAATCGACTGACCACCAAAATACTAAGAATTAAAATATAAATTATACTACTTACAATTGGTTTTCTTCAAGTATGCGACTAGCTAGTGCACATTACTAGTATTACCTGAAACTTAATTAAACTTAACAAAATACGTATATACGGCGTTATCACAAGCAAACTTCTTTTATTCGTACGATCACTGAAATAAAACGACTGCGCATAGTTACTCTCAAATTAATTTTGTAATTTTTGATAACAGTTTCTTCCAATACGTATAATAATTACATCAAACCCCTCGCAAACAACGACGTGACATCATCATGGAATTTTTCCCAATTATAACATCTGTTTATTATTTCACTCTTTCACTCAGATCGCAATAATATTCGATTTCATATTTATATGATACGCATGAAAAATGGAAATAGTATTTTAAAATTTGACATTTTAAGTAAGTATAATATAAATATAGACTGGTGCATAAAATACAAGTAATAATAGGCATCGCGGCGAGTCAGGCCTTTCTATACAGGTTTATACAAAAACGCAATAAAACCAATACCTGCACCAACTAGTCTATAATATAAACTATAAAAAAATCGTGCATTTTATCAACAATTTAGTTTTGTATTATGGGTGATGTGAAGTACATATAACAAATTTTCTTAGTCTTGGACAAATTGAAGTATAATTTTTTGTTTTGTTACGCAGATAGCGTACTTTTGTTACGTAAGTATATTTAAGTAAAATTCATATCTTTTTTTAATTTAAGAACGTAGATTCGGTGTTGTTATAAGTTTCATTACAAAAAAAAACGACTAGAAACTAGTACTGATGGGGATCCGCGGTTGATACTCACAAACATACATAAATACGCTCATAACATCCCATCAGCTTCATCAAAGTCATTAATTTTTTTTTGTGTTTTAAAACAAATGTTATAATTTCAATAAGTACTTCTTCAACAAAATATTTTATTTATATTTTATTTTTACGTCACCATTTACCATTCAAGACATCAAAGTTAAATTTGTAATTTTTTTATTATGTACTTATGTAGTTTTTTTACGCAGGGATTGGTGAGCAAGTTTTGACTATGAAGAGAGATCCGTGAGCCAAAAAAGTTTGGGAACCACTAGTTTAAATTAAAAAATGAAATCAGAAAATAGAACACTGTAAACAAACTAAATGACAGATGACGTTCAAACTGCTCGTTAGTATAGAATACAGTAGTGCTGGGCTAGCGACAAAATAACTTTTGATATATGTTCTCAGAAGACTTTTTAAATGATCAATTTCCAATACTTTGTTGACAGAAACAGATTGATGGAAAGACAAACGTCGATCATTCGTAGCTGGGTTTGTCTTATAAACAATTAATTTTATGTGGTCCCATAAAAAGTCTAACGGTATCAAATATAGGGATCGTTGCGACGTTGTTGAACACATGGCGACTTGACCCAAAAATTGCGATGTCTTGCATTAAACCCAGTAGCCGCCCGTAAAACACATCAATTTTCAGTTGCGTAAAGCTACATTATTTCAACCTGTTCAGCAACTGAGTATACGATTTTTACAAATTTTAAAAAATCAGTTCGTATAAAATTTAACAATGACACACTTCAAAGTAACAATAAATACTGACGTGTAAATACCTGTAAACAATAAGTGAAATCCCAAACTAATACCTTTAATAAAACAAAATTACAAAAAACTTCTCCTGATTGTCGTTATTGAAATGATAGAACTCATCCTATTGTACGAGAGTATCACACACAATATTATCTAAAATATGTTATGTTAAAAAGTTGGTATGGTAAAAATTTTTGGAGTATAAAATGTTTCGATATGGCAGTCATGCGCCATAGAGTGGTTGCTTTTCAAAACTAGATTTTATCAACGAAAGGAAAACAATTTTTCTGGTGTCTGTGGTATACTTTACAAGTATGTTTTAATGTGAGCGCCAGCGACGTTTTCATTTCTAAAAATTTTACAAGCATCTGTGTTATAAATGGTTTTATTATTTTTGCTGCTTTTGTGAACATTTCCTGTGGCTAGAGATAACACACCTTTTTGGTGATTTACTGCGTTTAAAAAAGTGAAGATCACTTGAATGCTTGACGCATTATATATATAATCTAATCTTTGCTTCATTTTTTAGCGATTTTAGGGGATGGTGCGATAGCTATCGACATGGACAACCGTAAGTAATACTTTTTAATTTTTTTACTTGTCAGTAATTTGTACATTTGTCGGACGTGAAATATATACGAACTAAATATAGTTATTATCACAATTAACGCAATTTGCAACGAGTGTAACGTCACTAGTTCTACTTTAAATCAACGATTGACTTTGAAATTACGTATTATTTAACTTTATTGTTATTATATATGTACTTTGATAATTGTATGTTTCGAGCGTTGCCTACTCTTCTTCTCTTCTTATCAGAAAAAAAATAAACATAGTTGTCGTTATAATCAGTGTCTTGTCATTTATTCTGTTTCGGTATTAGATAAATTTAAACGGTGTTTATTATTCGAGCTACCAATCGTTTTGGCGCTTTTTTATTTTGTTTTATCATTTAGCATCACAAAGCTTACGACAGAAATCTTCGAATTTAACTGGATAGTCGCTAGCAACTTTTGTTGCGAGAAAACGCTCGATGTCTCCAAACTTCATTATTTGCTAATTATTTCACAACTGTTAAGTGGAATGTCACTTATTTTGGAATTTTTGCATAGCGTTTTTAAAGACCTTTTAACGATATATCATACGTAAACAGTTGCAATTTACATTTTTGACGTTGAAGTGACCGTGGTGAAAGGATAGGTAGAGGTGTGCCACTGACCATGTCAACTTGATTCTTCCTCTGTATTGTTAAAACAAGTTTTTGTAAATTTGAATAATATTTTTTAATGTAAATATATTCCCAATCCAAAGTTTCAAATTGACACACTGTATAGGTAAAGTTGTAACGTTAAAATAAGAAATTAGTAGTTCAATTCGCGAGTAGGGCAAATGTCTCGGTATTATGAAAGTTGTCAGGACCTTTCTGCTCTTGCGCCAGACTGTCACATTTTCGACAGCATATTCACAATTCACTTGACATTAGATTTTTGGCGAGTTTGGTTGCTTGTACGCCCGAGTTCACCTCTACCGTTAGATTGTGTCACGCTGCTAATTTAATATGCGATTATTTGTGGAAGGTTGAAACGGGGTAAGTGTTATACAATTTTTTTTATTGAGGGTTTGAATTGACACCTGCTAATTTTCTATAGCGGATTTTGGTAGCCACCAATTGTTCTGCGTTATCAATCAAGATAACCAACAGGTGGTCTTATTCGGAATATTCCATGACGTCGAAGCATTGATATGTCCTTATCATATCCACCGTCAAAGGTTGGGAACCGCCAGGACAATCCTTTCTTTTACGAAGACATACATGAAAAATTTAATTGATTAAGTCACAGGGAAACGCTGCGCACTTACGTTCGTAATAATTGGATGCCAAACAAACCTTTCTTATTTGTGTTAAACGGATATGCTCGTTCCGATCTGGGTTTAATAGTATTTTTAGGTACATCAAGTCCGGAGGTTAGCTAACAGTCCGACTGAGGTAAAGCCTGTAAGTATTACTACTTTCAATTTCTTATTTGTGTTTCGGGGACTAGGTCGTTTAGGACCGTACGTGCATGTTAACACAATTAATTGTATTTTTGTGCTTCGCGAATTTATCAGTTGTGCACATCAAATCTCGAAGGCTTAATTTGTTTGATTTGTCTACAATTTAAATATATGTACTTATAAATTCAGACGCTATATGTATGTAATTATTTAGTCCGACAAGGGCAGTTTGTTGCACGGTGTGTTGCTCGCCACTCGGCGCAATTTCTAATTTAATCAACCTACGTATAAATGTTGTCAAGAATTTACATTTCTATGCTATTACAACTTCTGTGATACAATAAATATATATATTCGGTGTTATTATTTTTGTAGTGTTATTTATTCTTCGCTTACTACGAGAGAGTTAGACGGTCTCCCTCGACTTTAATTGTTCATCGTCTTGGCGCCTTTTTTTAGATTCGAGACAAAAAAATTGTTACATGCAAGTTTTTGTTTTAAAGATGTTTGGTATTGGCCGGTTTCACTGTATTATTTTGCGTGTGTTTTTGACTTAAGTTTGTTTGTACAGACAATTCAAGTTATTTTGTTACCAGGACCTTAGTACCTACTGACAGGCCGTCAGTTAACAAATTCTTTGTCTGTTTTGTATAATGTTTGTCTGTGCACGTGTTAATATGTGCGGGGACTTAAACCTGTTCGCGTAACTGTGTTTAAGTGATAAATAATTAAGATCTTCTAACTTTCTGATATTTATTGATATTTTTGATTATAAAAAAATTGCTTTATAAATCTAAATTTTCTAATTATTTTGCATTTACAGTTAGTTAGAACTTCGGGAGGCTTCTTTGCTTGTTTTTTTCCCTTTAACTAAAAGTTCTATCAACACTTGGAAACTTTTTGGTTAAAACATTTTGTGCTATTTGGTTAAGTTTCTTAAGATCTTGTAAATGTAGCTTTTCTATTTTACCAATTAATTAATTTTTTTTAATTTGTTAGGCATTGATTTAAAATAAATTAAATATTTAAAAAAAAATAAAAAATTATTCATTTCAGATAGTCAGAAGTACATTAAATCAATTTTTTTAAATGAAATAAAAAGGTCATATTAGAAAAAAGATTTTCAAATATCTAAAAAATAGAAAAAAAACCTAGATCTTTCCGAAAATTTTTGTTTCAAATTTGTATTTCATTTTAAAACATGTCTAGATGTTTTTTTATTTTTGAGAAGTCGCATAGCAAAAGTCTAAAAAGTTTAATTTTATTTTAGGCGATAGTTAATTGAGCGGAATAAAATATAAAAATGTAGAATAGATCTAATCACAAACAAATTTATTGAACGATGCAACTGGTTTCTCAATTTAATTAATTACATATAAAACAACAGAAGTAAAAGATAAGAATCCAATTAATATAATTTGATTGTAGATAAAATAACTGATAGAAAAATAAGTTCATTATTTATTCTTATTGAAATAACACGTCCTTCAGAATATCTAATGATTTAATGAGTAATGAACAATGTCATAGACTCTGTAACTAATCAAATGCGTTTCTTGAACTTATATTTTGCTTATGAAATGTGGATACATTTGTATTCAAACGACTTCAAATGAAATATTTGATAGCGCGATAGGTAGTTAGTTATTGACTAAATTGTTTTGTCAAGGAAAAGGATGGGATTAAGATTGTTGCAATGAAAATGATAATTATATACACAAATATTTACATATTACGTTTCTTTCTACTGTAATTATTGGTTGGCGTTACGGGAATAATCAATAAGCGCATCCATTTTTTTTAGTTTTCTGTTTTCACCAATTTTAAAGCATCGATTGTTTTGGTAATAAATTGCATTTTTTTAAGCGAGGCGCTTAACATGTATTATTATATTCTACTAATCGTACGGAATATGAATTCTGAATATAAAAAATTATTGTAGTCGGACATGTCGTATTTAAACGATCGTGCTGACAAGTATTTATCAGTTTTGACGCCAACATGTGTTTGTGATAAACGCATTCATCGTGCGTACACGGATTAACCATTTTATTTGAATAAAAATGTATATTCAACTCGAGAATTACAATGTTTTGAAAAAAATAAACAGTTTTCTAGGAAGTGTGATATTTAATAAACGCGAGACTACAAGAATAATAAAATTACATAGCATTGGTCTGCTAGTTAATGCTTCCTTCACCAAACCTTGTATTGTAGTAAACAATAACACCATGTTGATTATCATTAAAGAGCGGATAGTAGGTCAAGAAAAAATACAAAAAAGGTAGCAAAAAAGGTATATTAAACCTGCCAAAAAGACAACAAAAAGGCACAAATATCTATTAAAATTTACAGTTTATTTTTTTGTTTTACAATGTTTATTAAGTGCTATTATTTTCCCAAGCACAAATCAAATATTTTTCAATGTTTTGATCAAGAAGTTATTTCCTTTTATCATTTAAAATATTTTTATAGAAGGAAAAAGTTCTTTCGACATCACAAGATGTTAGTGGAGCAAATTTTAATGCCGATGTTTCTGTGATTGTTAAAGCTATTTTCTGTTGATGCTTCATGACTTCTCCTTTTTGAATTTCAGTCAGTTGCTTAAAGAGGTCAAAGAAAAGGCTTTTTGATGTGACGGAATCCAATTTTTCTTCTTATAGTCCCAGGACATGCTCTTATAATTGCTCTTATTCTTTCGAATGTAGCGAAAGATTCGGTCATTGCGGTTTCGCTTTTTTCTAGATTCTTTAATTCGTCAGGAATTCCGGAAAAGTGTGTTTTTATAAAAACTAGTTCTCTCTTAACAGCTTCGTCATTAAAAGCTTTTTGAGATTTAGCAATTGCTGCAGAAGCCGTCTCGTCAAATAATTCAACCACCTAAAGTAAGATAATTCAATTAATGTATAAGACAATGTCAGATCATAGTATGAACTGTACCTCTTTAATTTTTTCAAAATGTGTGGCATATAAAATGCAAACAGATAGCCGTCTTGTTATGATAGGATCCGGTGAAAGTTTAACATCTGGAAGTTTTTCTTTATAGGCTCTTACCCGTAATGGTGCTTTTACAAAAACCTGAAACAAGACCCAATAATCAAAAAGAGAATCTAATATGTTAGACATTTTTATCTTTTTGGTGGCAGAAATTAACTTGTTTACTATTGCAAACTCGTCTTTAATGAATTCACACACCCTATGTATTCCATGTGCTAGACAAGTTAAATGTTTTAAATTCGGATAAAATGTTTCTAATGCCTGAGCGGATTTGATCATATAAGGTGCTGCATCTGTTACGAATAAGAAAACCTTTTCATTTTTTACGCCATTGAGACACAGAAGTCCTACAAACACAAAATTATATAATTGTAATTAATAGATTGGATTATATTAATCAATCATTAAAAAAAACTTACGTAAACAATCATCGAAAAACTTTGCAACTATTTTGTGATTGGTCTGTGCTAGCAAATGAGCTTTTCCTGGTTCTAGTTCAGACAATTTACCAACTACAAAATTCGCTATATATCGACCTCTGCAATCGCTTGCTTCATCAACCAAAGTCCAAATGTAATGGTCCCTAACGTCATTCCTTATCGTCTGTATTTTCTATCAAAAATAAACCAGCATTTTGAAAACTATTAATACTTTAATTAAACTGCTTACGGATTGGTAACATATGTCTAATTCTTTCTAAAAGTTGATTCATCTAGAACAACTTGTTCGGTGTATTTTTCGAGAAAATTGCGAAAATTGATATTATCAAGTTTTTTAAGAGGAATTTGAGCCGACACCAATGCTTCGCACAAATCTAGAGCAAAAGTTGTTTTTGATGGACCAGGTTTATTCTGTTGATCTTCTATAACGTTTTTTAACAATGGTTGTTTCATAGTTTTTTTAATATTTTTTAAATGTAAACCACTACCCAAGTGTTGTTTTACATGGTACTTTTTAGTAGCACCGATTTAAAATAATACATATACTAGTAATTAAAAGCATTTATTTTTAAGATAATACAAACTTACTGATTTTGAACAAACTTGACAAAAATGGTTTTCCCCGTTGGTTGTTAAATTATTGTCCAATTTACACCACTTGTAATTATTTTCAAATTTTGATTGTTTATTAGGTGTCATTTTTTAAAACTTACTCACAGCACAACAGCAATAGACTATCACAGTGTGACAATATCACAGATATTTATAACAAACAAAGAATATTTTAGTCATGTGTTTCAGTCATTAAAGGAATCCCACCGGACAGAATTAAAATTATCTGTATTTGTTTGCTTTACTTAGGTACTGAATAGACCTATAAAATATGATTCATTCCGAAATCCTTCCGGTTTTGTAAATAGTGTTTTGTTAAGCCTGTCATTGTACATAATCCTAGTATAAATTCTTACAATAGTTCTTCTCTATCAGCGGCTTTTGTATTTAATGTTTTCTGGAAACCATTGTTTAACAAAACATGAAAATCCCTGTTGTTATTTATAGGTTCGTGATAAGACATTTTAAGCAAAAAAATTGTTATATTTTTGTACATAATTTAAGTAAAATTCTGTAATGCGTTATTGTCATCTACCTATTAAAACACTGTTTATACAAACTTTTCAAAATTTATATGTAAAAAGGCAATATAAAATAATACTCTTTAAAAAGGCAAAAAAGAAAAAGTTACACAAAAAGGTAAAACAGGCGGGCTCCAGGCATTTGCCTGACTGTCCGTTCTTTAATGATGATTTTTCTGATTAAAATAAAATCTTACAAAATAAAAACCATAGGTTTCTAGTGGAATAAAAACTATATAAGTCACTAGTAAATTAAAATTATAAATCACTAATTACTTAAATACAATAATGTAATTTACTCTAAATCTGACGTCACTTAATAACGTTAAAAGAAAAGAGATTTTGTAATATTATTCTGCTATATAGACGATATTTGATACACTGGTAATGGAGAACTGGAAATATATTAAATTTTTTGTTATAGCAATCTTTTTCTTTAATGACTCATCAACGTACCCTTTTACCATGGTGGACAATTTCCGTCTACCGTAGCGTTTACAAGTTGTATCGCCCCTAGCATTAACTAAGAGTGTGAAAAAAACAACTCTAACGAAGACTAGTGTGAACGCGTGCTTCTGGTAGTTTTAAATGAGATGCAATTTAAAAAAGTACTTTTAATAGTGTATTAATTTCAACGAGTTGAACTATGCATTTTAAAATTTTATAATAAAAAAAATTGTGGTGAAAAACATTTTCAGGTTTATTTTATGGAGTATTTTTTACGATGACCTATCTATCAAACTACCGACACAAGTTAACAGCTTACGCAGCTTACGCAGCTGACTTAGTGATTTTTGGACAGAGACGTACCTCTCAGGAATTAAAAGACGGAATGAACTAAGCTTTAGAGGCGGTCTACAGGTGGATGAGGACAATTGAGCTCCTAGTGGCAGAGAACAAAACAGAAGCGATTGTCTATAAAGAGAGAAGGCTCATAAGACCTATACGGTTTTTACACGGCCTGGTGTCGGTAGAAGCAAATGTCAGTATGATGTGATTAATTGTGACGCTAGACAACAGTCTGATTTTCGGTTGTCATTTTGCAAAAGCTATGGAGAAGACTAGTAAAAGAGAAGCGGTTTTGAGCAAATTAATGACAAGACTTAAAGCACCAAAACAAGCTACCAGGGAAATAATTTGACTACGGTGCTGAATACCGCTCTGTATGCAGTACCAGTGTGGCATAATGTCTTTAAGAATGGAAGATTAGAGAGCATGGCAGAAAAAAGTGCAAAGAAGACTGGCCCTAAGAAGAACGGCTGCATATAGGACGGTATCACTAGAGGCCGCCAGGGTACGGGCCGGCATTCTGTCTATAGACTATAGCGTTGTAATGCCAAAAATGATATAACGAGTATTGCCAAAAAAGAATTGACTCTCCGAGCTGGACATACCAGGTGGCCAGAATACACTAAAGCAGCTTGAACTAGAATGCTGATTTCTGACCTACGCACGTGGACAGAGAGGAAGTTTCTTCTTATATTATGTATTATGTCCTTTGAAAACGTTGGTGACGATTTGCATGATTTTAATTTTATCTGCTACAGTTCTGAATACAGTCCTTGCGCTGAGTAGCGTTTTCAACCATGATTTTCTTCTTCTACCTCTAGATCTTTTTCCTTCAATTTTACCTTGTATGATCAGTTGTAGTAGGTCGTATTTTTCATTACGTATGATGTGACCCAAATATTCCAATTTTCGCTGTTTGATCGTATTGATTTGCACTTTTATTCAAAAACGGAGACTGATTTCCAATCCAAAATCTTAGGAAAATGTATTTTGAGTTATTGTTGTTGTTATAAGATATTATTGTGACAATGACGAAAAATCCAACAAAAAATTCACAATTCAGCCAGAAATTACATGTAGACAATAAAAAATTATTTGTTTTTGTAAAAACTATTATTTTTTAGATGTCTTGTGGAAAAAAGAAAAAAAATTATAAGGTTACCAAAATTGTTCTTTTTGCTCTTTGGCTTCGGAAAAGACGACACCTACTAATAATAAAGAAAATTAAACGTCGCCCCAATCTAATGCGCAGATTACAACTGAAGAATAGCAACAACACTTAACAACATTTGATGAAACTAACCCTGATATAGGCGTAGGCAAGGTAAACTCTATTCACAATGATCTAGGTCAGAGGTTTCCAAACTTTTTTGTGTCGTAGACCCCTTTCTATGTTCTTCTTCTTCTACTTACCTGATATTGATTTTTTGTAAATTTCTAACTGTAGTGAAGTTTAGTGTTAAAAACTTAAAGTAAAAACACATTTTAAGTTTTATACATTTATTAATTGAATTTAAATTAAAACTACTCAAAATAAAATTTTGTATCTGTTATATAAAATATACGTAACATAAAATAAACTAAGCAATAAGTAAGTGTTTTTAGTGAGAAGGATGAACCTGATGCTTTCATAATAAATTATCAACATTCGGCGTGAATTTTGTAAGGTTTAATCTTAAATCTCCTCGGGTAATGATGTCCAGTCTGTTTCCTTTTTTCGTTAAGAGATTGGTAACAGCGCTGAACTCCCTTTCCACTAGGTATGACGATGGAAAGGAAATTTTAAATTTTATCTGTAGTATCCAGAAATTCTAAACTAGTCTCAAACAGTGCAAAAGATCTTGTCAAACATAAACCTTTCGACAGCCAGCGTACTTCAGTGTAAAGGAGTAATTGAAGAAAGTGTTCGTCATTTTCTTCACACAACTGCGCAAATAACCACGTATTCAACGCGTTGCTTCGGATTCGGTTTACTGCATCATTGACTAATTGAAGAGATTCATGCAATCTAACACTCAAATTTTTAGCAACTAAATGTTTTAGATGGATGACGCAATGTATTGCTAACACCCCTGACACATTTTGTTTTAAATAGAAAAAATATAAATCTACAATAACGTCCAACCATGGCAGGTGCTCCATGTGTAGCTACTAATATTATATTTGATAAAGGGATTGCTCTTTCAATGAAGTAATCCTTCAAAACATGAAATATTGATTCACCTTTAGTGTCGGTTGTCAAAGTTCTTACGAAGAGCAGATCCTCGTAGATTTCTTGATTTATAATAAAACGAACATATGCCAATAATAATGCTGCATTACCAGGTAAAGTTGACTAATCCAGTTATATAGAGAAATGGGTAGTTTGCAAATAATTACACAAAAAGTATTCAATATCAGAACTCATTTCATCAATACGTCTTTCTACAGTATTGTTGCTTAAAAGAATTCTTTTAATGATATCAGATGCAGCTTTCTGTAAATCAGTTTTTAAAACTTCTTCATCGGCTGGCAAAATTAATTTCTCTCCGATAGTATGGGGTTTTTCGAATTTTGCTATAAATAGCGAGATATTGTAAGACGCCCGCAAACCATCATCGTTTCTTTGTGACGTCGAAGCGAACATTTTGTCCAACGTGGGTCTCTTCTGAAGTTTATCTTTTGAGTGTTTGAAAGTATTTCAAATCTTTATCTGTTTTATCTGTTTTATCAGGGTGACATCTTCTCAGATGATCCTGCATCTTAGATGGTTTCATAGCGTCATTGCCCAAAACTTTGTTGCATAAAAGGCACATAGGCAATTGTTTGTCCGACAATAATGGAATGAAGCCAAATTTCAAATAATTAACACTGTACAGTCTACATTCCTTTTTAGATTCGAGCATGGCATCAATCATCTGTGAGCAAAATTAATCTATTTAAATAAGACGTAAAGTCCAACAGCTGTATATTAAAAAAATAAAGTCAAATTTAAATCGTGTGGTCTTAGATTTTATGGCAGGCATAGGCGTACAGCCATTATAAATAAATGTAAGAAGAGGAATTTTATGAATGTTACTTAAGATTTTGATATGATGGAACTTTAAGAAAATTTTAAAGCAACATGACAAAAAATGTTAAAATAAAATATTATACAACGAATAATAATAACAAATTGTTATGCGATTTATCTCGACGTACATTCGGCTGTCATGTGTAAAAATTTACTGGTTCCACTTTAACAATAATACAAAATTTTAATTTTAATATGGAGAAGTATGTAAGTGCAATATCCATAATCCGAACTTCCGCAATCCGAACATTCCAGTAATCCGAACTGGCCCACACTGTAACGACCAATGGACGAAAATACAATTTTTTACTTCTTTGTGAAGTTATTTGGTAAGATATATGTATTTATAAAAGAATAATAAATGCCTAGCAAGGTTGTAAATAAGTAAATATTGACACACATAGATATTTATTTATGTGACCGGCCAAAATATGTAGTTTAATTCTAAAATATTTTTTTTTAATATGTTTCCTATATGTAAACATTTAAATTCTATGAAAAAAAAAAACAATTGAGAGTGTGTATTGGAAATTCTTCAAAAAACACGCAGCTGTACAGTTGTGGCTTTCTTATTTTCTTAATTTATCTTTCAAAGTGGTAACATATTTTATGTTAATAATAAAATAGATACGTAATATGTCTTTTTAGATTTTTCCGAAAACATTTCATAATCCGAACATCTCCTTGCAGCAATTAGTTCGGATTACGGAGATTGCACTATAATTATAATAACGATTGCTAAAACTTTAAAAAAGAAACTATTGAGAAGTACTCGTGTAATTTTTCATAATTTAAATATTAAGCTACTAATAACTGAAGTCATGATTGGCGTAATTTATCTATCTTTGCTAACTACTAGTACAAAACTAAAATTTAATCAAAAATAATGTACTTACTTTTTTCCGGCACTCTCAAACAAAATAACACTGATTCATTATAATTTTTATGATAAACTACCAGTTTATATTTTTTTAAATATTTTCTTAACACTTTCCTTTTCAAGATTCAGGAAACGAATAAACGTATTTGTCTCACATTCGTATTTAGTGTGACGAATTGAACAAGTCAATGCAAGTTCGCGAAGCTCTGAGACTGCGCGTATGCTTGTAACAAGATGATACTGGTATATCATTATGTGCAGCAACATATATAATAATTTTTTTCGACTTTACAACCGTAATAAGTCTATAACGACACCAATACCAGTATCGTTATAAAGTCACTAAAAGTATATAACGATACTGTTATGTATTTTCAAGTTGGTATTTGAATGAACTTTGTGTCTACATTCTTAACATCATAACCTGACATTTTATGCTATTTTTGTTTGCATCTTTGATTGAAAAAGTAATTAGAGAAAAACGGATTTATTTTAATTTAAATTAAAGAAAAGTATTTATATGAAAAAAGGTAATCTTAATTTTTTGTATTAAACGTACAATTATTGAATTTTAAATTTATTGTTACGTTGTCTTGTGCATTAATGGATATACCTGAGATTGTCTCGTTTACAACAGTGTGTTGTAAATTCTCATTCATCGACACTTATGATGACGTACTTGTTACAGTTGCTGTAGCCGAAGTATGTGGTCCTGTCACAGTAGAGTTGGAAGACATGAGATTCGAAACCGCAACTTTATTCAACAGACTTGTTTCCACGTAACCTTCTGCGACCGCCGATGACTTCCAGCCGCCATGTCTTTTAATCGTTAATAGATCTCCACCACAGTCAGCTAAATGTGTAGCGCTGGATCGTCGAAAACAGTGGCCAGTATATAAGCTTGGATTAAGCAACTGCAGAAATTGAGCAATTACCCGTGGCATTTGACCGATTTTATTAATTCCAATGGGACTTGTGATACAACGTCCATTTCGAAATGTGAAGAAAAACCGTTTGGAAGACACGTTAAAAGGGCGAAGTGCAACATATTTTTGAATAATTGAAATCCAGGTTTGCTTTGTAATTACGAAAAGACGAGAGACGTTATTTTTGGTTTTAGGTATTTGTACGTGAATACTATCTTCTTTAAACTGAATATCATCTATTACCATTTGAGATAACTCATCACGTCGCATGGCACCAGAATATACCATTATTAAAATAACCTAAGGCAAATGAGAGTGAATATTATAATTTTTATTTTTATGGCATACTTTGATTCCTAAATAGCATTGGTCATTTGCTTCATTTAAAAACTTATTTATTTGGGAATCATCCAGTATTTTTGATTTTTTGGGTTGATAACCAGTAGAATTACGTTTCAAAAATGCTTGTAATTTATGATATTTGGAAATATCAACATTTTTATTTAAATTTAGACAAGTGCGTAGCATACTATAAACTGTTCACATTGATGTAGGTTTTTTTGTCCTCCGCATTTTAACAAAGTAAGCTAACAAAGAATTTTCTGTAATTGTTCGAACCGAACTATTCTTGCACCACTTGTTAAAACGAACATATTCTTTTTCGTACACTGCTTTTGATTTAACAGGCAATAAATTCTTTGTGGCATCCTCTGCCACTTCCCACTTGCCACTTTCAGGAGGAGTACAATCAATTTCATTTTCCATTCTTAGTTTTTACTTTCAATTGAAAATTCAAACTTTTAAATTTCAATTTTTGAAAATTGATGTCAATCTATCAGTAATACCAATTGTAAAAAAAAATTCCTAAATGTCAAGATTCAAACCTGGATTTATTTTATTAATTAATTTAAAATGTAAAGTCGAAAAAATAGTATATTACACACGTTACATAAGAGGCTATTATTGCATTTGTACAATTAGAGCACTCCTCGCTTTGCTCGTCGTGCTCTAAACTACTCATACAATAATACGCTTTCTTATGTAACTTGTATAATAATATACTATTTTACTTCATAGGTACTTTTATAAATAATGTATATGTCTTTATATTATAAGATAGTATAATGTAAGTAAATAGATACTATCATTGTATGTTGAGATCCACTATCGTAAACCCCTATTTTCATTTCATAGACCCCCAAATTTTTTTTTCGCTGACCCTTTGCAGGTTGTCATAGTCCCCTGGGGGTCGATAGAGAACACTTTGGGAATTGTCATTGGCCAAAGTCTACGAATACTATACAAATTTTAGTTGAAAATGGCCCGAAACAAATTACACGGTTGAATTTTACTCGTGATTCGTTGGGTCAAAGATTTTCTTCTAATTATTATGAAAGACGTTTAAAAAACAGAGAAATGTATCATAGAAATTGGATACTTTATTCGATATCTAACAACAAAGTTTTCTTATTTTGTTGCAAACTTTTCGATGTGCAAGAGAATAATAAATTTTTTCGGGGTTGTAATGATTAGTTACATTTAGCAATGAATCTAAGTAGACATGAAAAAAATTCATCTCACTTTAGTAACTATCGAAATAGACCAAACTATGTGAAGCATTGAAAAATAAAGGTAGGTACAATTGATAGTGTCAATCAAAAACTTGCAATCGAAAAACAATGATGGTATAATATAATTAAAATAATAGTACATGTTACTCAATTTTTAGCTCGGCAACATTTAGTTTTTTGAAGCCAAGACAGTATGTTATTTCAAAATAATAACAGAAATTTTTTGAAATGTATTGAGATGGTAAGTATGATGCTATAATGAGTGATCATATTTAACGTGCTACTTCACAAGCTAAAAAAATGCCGACGTATATTGATGACAAAATCCAAAATGAAATCGTATCTGTTTTCGGAAAGGAAATCCAAACTTTAGTTTTGAATTTATGCAAGCAGAATAGGTATTTTTCAATAATGTTAAACTGTACACCGGATATTGCACATACAGAGCAAATAAGTAGATATTAGTATACGCTTTGTTCACTTTAAGATCTGTTCTAAATTAGAAATACGCAAACATTTTTTAGCTTTTTGTCATTATATGACATAACAAATTCAGATAGATTTGATCAGGATTCAAAATATCAAGCTAGGTGTTTAGGGGATAAAATATCAACATTTACGTTTATATGTTCAGTTCACATCTGGTATGAAGTTTAAGTGCAAGTCAATTTTGTTATTAAAATTTTACAATCAGAAACTATGAATATACAATTGGCTCTGGAAGCTATACAAAAATTAAAACAATTTTTGCTCAAATTGGGTACAGATGAGAAACTTAATGGCGTTATTATTGCAGCAAAAGAAATTGTAAAAAGTTAGATGTGGAACCCAATTTTCAAACAGCCACCCCTTTACGGCGTCGATAAAAAACCGAACAGTTTGACTACGAACATAAAGATGAACCAATTTTAGATTCTAAAACATTATACAAAATTAACTTTTTTTACTGCATTCTCGATCAAGCATTAATTCTAGTCAATGAAAGATTTTCCTTATTAGAAAAACTACATAGACGTCTTTCAATTTCTATATCATTTAAACGAAAGTCCTGAAAAATTGCAAGTATGACTTTCGTGCAAAAACTTGCAGGAAAAACTGAGATTTAACGATAATTTAGATATAGATGGAGACGATTTAATGATGAAATTGTACAAATCCAGCCTGTGTTAAAAGATTTAAAAAATGATATATCTAAAATTTTACAGTTTATATTTTATAATGATTTAATTGCAGTATATCCAAACTTAGCTTTTGCTATTCAAATTCTACTCAGTTTACCAGTATCTGCTGCCACTGCAGAAAGATCCTTCTCCAAATTAAAGCTAATAAAAAATTATTATAGTCGACCAGGAGTCAAGAACGGTTATCAAATTTATCTAGCATCTCAATAGAATCATCTATATTATAAGAAATAGATATTGTAACGTGCACATTTTTTACGATTGAATAAGTCTGTTTTTAATTAACATTTTTGTATTCACTGTTTATGTAAATTCTTTTGCGCAATAAATTTGACGCACGCACATGCGTTTTGAGCCTTCTTCTTAAGTACGAAGTCATCCTTCGACATCTTACGTTTCGCAATGAGGTAAAGCAGACATTTTTTTGCGTGCTGCAAAAAGTGGAATTACCACTTATTTAATTTGTGTTTGTGAATTTTTGCCTTAATGGTGAAAATTATTTATGCCGGCGTTTGTAGTAGTACTTTCGTTTGTAGTAACACTTTCGTTGCAGTACTTGCGAAAAATGAAAGATAAAACCCGTTAATTCGAAGGGGTAAGTCAATTTTGTTTTGATCCGCATCATTGTGTAATTCATCGCAATTTACGTTTTAGTTTTTTGTTCTGGATTTTTGGTTTCGTTCTTATACGATGTTTTTAAGTATGAAAGTCTTATGAGTACGATTTCGATCTTTATACGTCTGCGATTATGGAAACTACGATCTACGATTATCAATTTTATTGATTTCAAAGGCAAGATATCAATCAAATCTTCGTGAAAGAGAAAATATACGATTTACGGAAATTGCATCATATTGCATCATTTCAATGAGTCATGATGACTACACCCTAAATAGAAGCTGCGCAATTCGTAAGTGACAGCCTTCAAGGACACGTATGTAAATAATCTGTAATTATTAGTTTTAAGTTTTGTTTTGGTTTCAATATTTAACCATTTTAATATAAAAAATATTGTGGCGTCCAACTTATAAAATTTTTGTATTTATCAAATTGAAAATTATTAATCTTAAGTAACGTAAGAATTCCCACGACTCTAATTAAATAAATATGAAAATTCTCATTGCTCTTATGTAGTTTGTTTGTTATGTGTGTTTTAAATAAATATTTTTGTGAGCTGGCTGGTGCATTCATTTATGTGTTATGCGTTTGTATTATGTTACATATTTGGCACCGATAGATTATTTGTGTTATGTTACAATATTCACCATATCATAAAAAAATTTGCCTACATAAATACTCAAAAAGTGTTTTTTTTTGTGAATTGCCGATTTTTTAATTTGTGAAAATAGATTTTATGATTGTAAGCGACTTTCGGCTTAGACTGCGACGTAGTTAAACACCCAGACTTAGGCTTGATCCTAGTCACTTCTTGAGAGCCAAAACAAGAAGAAGAACTTGGCCTTTGCCGTATTGTCGTTCGTGAACCTAAACAAACTGACGTTTTGCAAGACATTGTAGCTTGCATCTTTAGAGTGGTAAATGTCACTGTGACATTTACCACTCTAAACGACAATACGGTAAAGGCCAAGTTTTACTTCTTGTTTGGCTCTCAAGAAGAGACTAGGGCCAAGCCTAAGTCTGGGTGTTAACTACGACGCTGTCTAAGCCGAAACTCGCTTATAATCATAAACATAACAATCGCGAAAGCTTAAGATTATATAAAATAGATTTTATTTTGTTTTCTAATAGTGGTCTTTCTAACAGTTGACAGAAAAAAATTATTATTTATGTTTATTTGTTAGAAGTAGCTTGTTAAGGAGAATTTGTTTTAATTACATGTTGGAATTCTTTTTGTTATTTTTAAGAGTTATACCAGTGCATTTACATATGTATTAAAATACCTTGTATAGTGTATTTGATCTCTGTATTCTACCATTTTTATATTTTTTGAATTATTGTCATCTAAATAGATATTTGTTTACTTTTACTTAATTTTTCATTTAACAATTTTTTTAACTATAAAGTTTATGGGCGCCGTGAAAATTTTAGCACACAAGCGCCACAAAGTATCGGCGCGGCACTGTATGCTTATATATAATTAGAAATAGAATTGCATGTATGCACTTTACCTTTCTGCATTTTGCATATTTCCCGAGCGTTACTCATCACAGCAACAAACTGTTAAATTCCCAGTAAACACGGATTGAAACCAATTGAAACTGTTACAGTCACAAAATTAAAACAATTTTTTTCATTACCTTGTTTCGTGTTAGTTCCATTTTTATATCATTTACATGTAACTGACAGTGAATAAATTGAAAGAGTTCCGATTTTTCACAATCAGTTTTAAACTGTTTCAGTACTTGCAATTTTTATCCCATAATCAGCAACCGTCTAAAAACTGATTTATTAAAACCGAATATTTTTTGAATAACTAGAATTGTTTAAAGATCGATTAAATAAGATTGAATTATTTTCAAAACAGTGGAATCGTTCTAGGAAAAACGAATACTTTGTGATTAGTCAGCATTAGTCGTTGCTATACTTTTGATTACTGTCGTCAACGCTTGCGCTGCAAATTGATATCTTTTCACTTGTTCGGTTGCAGTTTGATAAGTGATGCTGTGTGTACAATTACGAAATGGAACAATAAACGGTAAGTCGAAACATTTTATTATAATCCATAAATGTAATCGATATTATTATCATTTCTGTTCTTTATGTATTGTATTAAAAAAATGTAAATTAACACACATGGTTGCGTTAAGGTATATTATTGCGTAAATCTGATGATACTTTAGGATTTATAATTACAGTTCAATTCTTCAAGTTTTCTATACGATTATGTACAGCTAAAGGTATTCACAGTGTTTTTATAACTTTCTAATGATTGTTAAAGTGATATTTATATTAAGTTTGTGTTGTTTTTGATTAAAAAAATGTAATTAATTTTGTGTAACTCTATGATTATGTATGTATATAAATGAAATATTTATTTCTATGTTACAGATGCGGTTAAAAGTTGCTACCCAGTAGTAACTGATGCAGTTTTCGAGGCTTCCGTGAAAAGACTACATCCAGGAAAGTTGCAATATGTAAAAAACTCAATGTGATAATGTATTTAAAAATATTTATTGTGCAATAAAATTTGAAACGTGCATTCGAAAATGTATTATTATATTATTAAAAGAATGGTTTTAGTTCATTATTGAAACAAAAAAATCATACATGTATCGATCATTTAGTATCAGTTCAAGAACGAAGCTTTTAAAACGTAAACCGAATGCAACATTTAGTTTGCAACAGATTTGAATTTAAAATACCGAAACTATACTGATTCAAATAAGTGAAACAGCGATGGACTTAGCTATTTTATTGCAGTTAGGTTTCTTTTATGTTTGAAACAAGAGTGAATCACAATTTTTTTGTTTTGAAACTGTTACTAAACATTATCAATTTTGTGTTTACTGAGTTGTTAGAACTAAATTTGTTTTATTATTGTTTAATTTTTTAGTGTTTTTAAAAGTAAAAACGAATTTAGAGAACTTTTAGAGAACTTAATTTGTATTTATTTATTTACAGCGACATGACTGTCGAAACGTCAAACATTGTAAATTTTTCAAGGTTTGTAAGTTTTATAAATTTTGTGAAAAGTAAATATGGAACGCTGTTCAAAACCCGAAAATAATTATTTGCTAAAAAATCATGGCCGCTAAACCTCAAAAATAAAATTAATTTGTATTCGTTTTTTTAATGTTTTTTTTTGCTGCGAGTGTTTGATGTAAACAAAATATCCAGTTATTTTTATCAATTGATTAGTAGGATTACATTTTATATTAAAACGCGTACTTAGTGTAACAATTTCTACTTTTTTGATTACTATAAAGCCGGCTGCACAAACGGTACAATAAATAGACGATCTTTGTTTTTAAGCTCAATTACTGATAGTAGGTATAGATTGCTTTATTACGAATACTTTAATGTGTGAAAAAAATATTACAGATTATCTGGTTGTTAACAGAGATTTTTTATTTTGGTAATGTGTGCAGATTAAAATTAAACTAAATAAAACATACAAAAGTTTAATTTGCTTTTTTAAGGTAAGCTAAAGAAGCTTTTGCACCCCTTAAGAATCATAAAACAAACTTTATTAAAGTGCGTAGTATAATTGCAATCAAATTATGGATTTGGCAAATTTTTCGATAATTAAGAAAAACATAATTTACCGTTTCTAGTTTTTAACCAAGTAATGTCAGTTAATGTGTTTTTATTAACAAAAATTAAAACAGTTATTATTTAAGGAAATACAATTAAAATCAATCAGGTCGATAATTAGATATTTTTCTAAAACTGATAAACGCAAACTTGAATAATTTCACTTTGTGCACCAAATCAAAGTCAGTTAATTTATTTCTATCTTAAATAACTGTCATTTTAAAGTACTCCTATACCAAAGTGAAAATAATATGTAAAAATTTGTTTTATAGTACAAAAAATGTCAATTTTTCGAACAAGAGAGAAATTCTTTCTACAAAAAAATTTTTTTGACGGTTATTAAATTATAAACAATAAAAAAACCGTGTCATAAAATAATCAGACGTTTGCTGCTTCTTCTAACAAATTTAGTGTACTAACACAATTTGAAAATATTTAATTTAATCTATTTTAGTTTATATTTGAATAAAAGTAATAGGTACCGAGGTTCGAGGTGAAAAAACTTAAATAATATGAGACGTTCGTAGTAATTCTAATTGTAAATTCAATTTAAAATTGCAAAAAGTTTCTATTTGAGTAATTTAAAAAAAACATGTAATCATTATTTACATTACAATTTGTTTCTTATATTGAATTTTAAAATAATTGATAATATGTCAATAGCATAAGATAATAATGATGTTGGATGGCAAAGAAACATTGTTAGTTATGTGGATTTTTTCTTTGTTTATAGGTACGATGTAAACTGGATAACTTTTATTTACTTAAAAAATGTTTTTTTTTTAAAAGCGTTGAAAATATAATTTGAAATTCGCTTGTGGTCTGCTAGAAGCTGCAACTGAACTGAAGTATATTGTTTGAATTTACTACACCATCATCGCGGCAGCATTCTCAAATGTCAAAATTGACTAAATTTTCAAATTCAATAAAAAAATAAATTCTAACTGTTAAATACAATTTTTTAGATATGAATTGCATTTTTGCGGCACTGTTATAGACAAACTAAAATCATTATCTTTACTTCTGTCAGTAGGTATTATCAGTACCTACTAACCTCTGGAGTTTATATTTTTTCTGCTCTATAGGAAAATTTTGCTTTATTAATCTTTACTCTAAAAACGATTGTGAAATCGTATTAATATTAATACTGTAAAATTGTTAGATTTTAGTTAGGTAGATATGAAATAAATACTTTATAAAAAAGTTTTTTAAAAAACCACGTTTTTCCGTAGAAAATAACTTAAATCTTCAACTTAAATGTAGACGTATTTAAATGCATTTTTAAAGTTTTTATAAATGCATCCATTTAAGTTGAAGAATTAAGTTATTTTCTACTTTTTAGTCTACCGGAAAAACGTAGTTTTTTAAAAAACTTTCTTTATAAAGTATTTATTTTCTACTTTTTAGTTTTATGATAATTTATTTTAATAAAGTATTAAAAAAAACAGTTTAAAAACTTGCCTGACTTACCTACATAGCTTACACAACTGTCGTAGATCAGAAATCTTTAAGTTATGCTAGAGTTTTATAGTTTTTTTATGATCTTCATGCTTGAATATTGTATTGTCATCGATAATGCAGATGTCCAAAAAATTCTAGCTTGATTAGTGCAGTAAAAGTGGTCGAAAAATCGATTACAAAATTTGAAATTTTGCGAACAAACAATCAAACAAACAAGAAAGCAAGCTAAGAAAAACGATGGTAAAAAGTGCTATGGCTACACACACCCACATCTGATGAATTCATCATTAACAAAATTTTAAATTAATTTGTTTTCTAGCAGTTTCGTACGCAATTTACCGTTCCGTATTGAACATAATAGTTTCATTAGGGTAGGTACGTTTAATTTAAAAATATTGTTAAGATTGGAATCAAAATTGGCTTAGCATACAAACACAAACCAATTTTACAATAACTGCAGAATTAAAAGTTAGAAAAAAAGAAATTTTGACTATTGACTCCATGATAGAATGATAGATATTGCAATCAATTCAATTAAAAATGTTTTGAGTTTTGCAATCGTATTTTTGAGCTATTTTTATGCATATTATTAGTAGGTACCTATATTTTTCCTAATTTTGAATAGTTTGTTTTTTTTAAATATAATACCTATGTTAATACTTCTTTATCAGTGACTACATTTGTTGTTCAACGTTAAGTAAAAGTAAAATTTTATTTTTCAGTAAGAACCTGATGAACGACTTGTTTTGAACCCAAAACATTATCAAAAAGGTTTAGCGCTATAATTTCAAGAAATAAATAACATTACAAAAACTTTATTTATTAAATTAAACTGAGATACCTTCGTGTTGTTTTTACATAGACATTGTTGATAACGAACAAATTTCATCTACTTTTATTTCATATTTGAAAATATGTTAGGATATAAGTACACTGAAAGAAAAAATTTGTAGTTTGTATAACTAAAAGTTTAGATATATATTACAAAATTGTGACTACTGAACAGTTTGCTGCTATACAATAACTAAATATATTTTCTTACGTAACTGTTGATTAAAAAACAACAAAAACATTTAGCAATATTACCTAAACAATCTTCAACTAAATATGCTTTGTCTACACAACCTAACAAGTTTTGGAATTCTAACAAAACTTTATTTTCCAGCAACAAAAGTTTATTTAAAAGTGATGTAACAAAAGTAGTTGGGTAAAACATTTTTCTCAGTGTAGGTACCTAAATGTCCAATTTTTTATAACAAAAAAAATCTAACAATAAATATGTACTTTTCTTATAATTGTATTTTTACAGTATCCAATTGTTAAATGTAAAAATGTTGCAAATTACTTTGTTGTAACAATTAAGAAGAAAACATACAAACTTAAAATTTGCGACGGTAACAAAATTAGCGATATAAGAAACTTTTCTTTAAAAATTAATTTGTTTATTGGAAGTTTTTAATCGATGTATAATTCTGTAAAATAGCAAATACTTATACTTAAACTTCAATAAAATGAAATGTAAGTCATTTTTGTAAAAGTCTATTAGAAATGCTAGTTAGTTTTTACAAATTTTAAAAAATATTAGCGCGTATTTGGATTTACGTAGATGCGCTATTAATAAAATTAATTTTATTGGAAGCTGTTTTTCATTTTTGCGAAGTTTTGATCTTTAGAAAACATTTTTTTTAAAATTTGGTTACTACTTTAAACTGTATTTGTTTGAAATAGCTAATAAAATTAATACAAAAGATTGCAATGCTTTTCTAAACATTTAATGTTAACTTTATTTGCATTTAAAATAACCGTTGTTTGCACGTAAAAATACTTAAAGTATAAGTACGTTCAAAATAATTAATAACAACAGTAATAATTAAATAATAAATTGTTTAATGATTCGAATTAGAAAACGATTTCGCGAACTTTACGTTAGGTATACTATATTTACTAAAACGGCTTTTTATAAAATAGATTTAATTTAGTTTGAACAAGCAATTAATTAAAGATTGGTTTTTGTATAAAAAAATTTAAAAACGGAAATTATGTAGACAATTATAGATTTACCTACAAGTTTTCTAAATGGAGTCCTTCATCTTGATGTATTTTAGAATTGTACTTTGTGTTAAAGATGTTTTTAATTAAATTAAGTCTATTTGTAAAAAAGCACCTATAAAATGTACCCCAATCACAATTAATCGTTAGACAATTTTTTGAATTTGATTCTATCGCAATTATTGTAAGTTAATGTAATATTTAATATCATACCTATATTAAAACAAATTTCCGTAAATGTGAGTATCTTTAAAATAGATATTTGCAAATAAAGACAAATCAAAATAACTAAGACAACTGTAGAGCAAAACAAAAATATTTTTAATTAGATGTTTTATACCCTAGGTACAGGACAATTGAGATTGATAAAATTGTCGTATTTACTTAGAATGTAATTAAGTAATCATACCTAAATGATTTACGTAAAAGCTTTTACAAATGCATGTAGGTACCTATGTATCATGACTATATACACATTTGGGCGATAATTCTTACAGAGACATTTTTTCGAATTTAGATCAGTTAGAGACTACTTATATGCAATTACAAGAGAACACAACAATTGTATTATAGGTGTTAACTATATCTACATATTCATTTAATAAATAAAAGTTTTTACTTGTTTTACAGTATTTTTTTACAATGCCAATAAGTCTATCGTGATTAAGAACCAAAAAAATAAAGTTTGGCGGTCCAGTAAAACAAACTTAAGCAGTTTTTAATAGATGGCACACCGTGTCTCATGCGTTATTTACGAAATTAAAATATAATGGATTTATTTAGCTGTATTATTTTGAATTGAAAGTGATTTTCTAAATTCTAAAAACTTGAAAACTAATTTAATTAATTGACGAAAATTGTTCGCATAGTTGGAACATACCTATAGTTAAACGCGGAAAACAAAACGTATATAATTTATAATTCTAAAACTTGTCTGAATGGTGCTTAAGCAAATTTTTGTAAGAAATAAATAATCAAATTGAATCTAGGACGAGTAAATTATGCACTATTAATTCTAAAAATTTATGTAGTTAATTTAATCTGTAGGTACCACCCGTCGCCATAAACTTAAATTGGCATAGATTTTTGTAACTTTATAGTTAGTGTTGTAAATAAATATTACTATTCTACTAGGTAAAATTATTAACTAAACATAAACGAATACTTAAAGTCAAAAAAAGGTATTATTAAAATTGTTACATAGATTAATATCAAACAATATATAATTTGAATTGCAGAAAAAAATTATTAATTTACATCTACCTATAAGAAATTTTTTACGTCATATTCCTTAGATTATTTTTTGTATTTTTTCAATAGGTATCAGTAAGAAAATTCATAAAAACAGTTGAAAAAATTAAATCCTTAAAAGTAACAAATTTTTTACTTGTTTCTGATATGAGATCTAATTGATACCTAAGTGAAAATGTATACGTAAGTCGTTAAAAATCTCAGCAATATACTTAAGGTGCTTTTTTTAAACATTAATATTAGGTAACAGAATATTTCAGTAAAAAATTGGAGAAAGAATCACGTTCTTAAGCACACGCATATACACATAATCGAAATAAATTCCGGATATAATAACGATAATAAATTTTGAATAAAAACTGAATGTTAATTATTTTTTATTGTCTATTGTTTTTAACTTATCCTTAAATCGAGATGAAATTATTTAATTGACGAAGAAATCAAAGTTGCGTTTATACAAAACAAAACAAATATCTAATTTTTGTTTTTTTTCTTTTTTAAAATAAAAAGACACACACAAAGAGGAAAAATGTATGCTAAACCTTTAATCGCATCTGCTTCCGTTAAATCTGAATGAGAGAACTTTCTAGTCAGAACTTACTAATGGATCTATAAATTATTAGACGTATTAGTCCAGTTTAATAATCAGGCGTCATAATCTGTAGCGTCATGTTTTAATCCGTGTAATCCGAAACGTCTGAATTCAGTTTCATCGAAATGATTAGTTTTAGTCGCTGCTCATAAATAAAGCCACAAAAAATCAATTTTACTTAAATGTAGTAGATTACTAAAGAACGTCTACAATCTTAAATAAAAACGGCAATAAAAAGCAGAAATATAATACTATTGACACAGCAATTAAGAGTTTATAGTTGTTTAATTCAAGAAACGCCCAAGAGCGGCGCGCGCAAGCATAGGCGTTTCAATGCGGCAATCCATTTAAAAAATATAGTGTAAACTTGCCCACTTGATCAAGAAAAATATTTCTTTTATTAACAGTCTTCTTATTTGTTTGGATTTAATTCCATCCGATGACTTTAACTATGCTTTAACAGTGTAATACTTGGATTTCAATTGTTTTCTTTTTAATAAGGAAGGTGTTAACTAAAGGCTGGTTTGAAGAAGTAATTCCATTTCTATTGACGCCAGACCCAATCGACTTAGCACATTACGCTGCCAGCTACAGGAACAGCTAGCCAATCGCGCTAGTTTTATCCCCACTTAAAAATAAACCATTTAATCTACATCCCCTCTTGCCAAAGTCGAATGGTTCATCAAGTTATTAGCTCTATGGAGTTACAGACGGTAGCATGTATCTAACCACAGTTTAGTGTTAAATGGTGTTAATTTGACATCTAAATATTGACTGAAAGAATCGTTGGAACTTTTTTTTCTAAAGACTTATTATTGATGTAGTGATTGAATAGTTTGAAAGTGTAGTGGCGTAAATCAGTATTGTGACAAATTTGAAATAAATACGCAGTGAAACATAAGTTGTAGTGTCTGTTTGTATGTATACTTAAATTTAAGCCGGTGATTATTTGTCAGTGATAGCTAAGATTGACAGTTGAATAAGTTCCCGTCGGATCTTACATAAGTATAAATAAGTTAGAAATTTGAGTTTCGTCGGCAATTTAATAAGCAACCCTTTTTTAATAGTTTTGGGAGGCGAACTAATGACATTCTCGAAGAAAGCTCAAGTTAAAGACATTTACGACTGACCATGCCATAAAATTTTGATTTATGGTTGCTCCGTCCAACAACAAACGTTAGCGCTCTATTAGTTCAAATATTAATTTACAATATCGGTTTTTTTTTTATAACTGCGAACATAAAACAGGGTGCGAATGCTTATTGTGTTGATATTTCCAGATGTCAACAAGGACTTAATTTATGCATAATTGTGTTAAACTTAATCATGATGCCACTCGCACCGACACCTATCGTACAAGTGCCTTCAAAACCAAAAATTGGTTTCTCAATTGATTCGATAGTTGGGGGAGCAAATCAAATAAGTCCGCAACACTCGCCGGTACATTTATCTGAAAGTTCCGCTCCATTATCGCCGTCCAGTGACGTAGAAAATAGACTGAATGTTTCGCCGAATCGAATTAACGGATCACCTCACAGACCGACAGCTTCACCAAAACAATATTCGCCGCAACGATCGCCGCTTTCCTCGCCAAAACCACCTATAATGGTACCTGGTATACCAGCACACACGCTTATACGACCGAATCCGACGTACGACCCCAGCATGGTACCCAAAAATGGATTTTTACAACCCGAAATGATGCACAACCACGGTGGACATCCTTTCGCACTTGCGGCACATTTTCAAGGAGCAGCTTTGGCGGCGGCTCTTAGTGCCGGCCAACAGGGATTTCCACAACCATCGCCTATAACAACACACGCAACTCCTAGAGACAGTTATCCGTTATATCCGTGGCTATTATCGAGGCACGGTAGAATATTTCCGCACCGGTTTCCCGGGGGTAAGTTTCTAAAAAAAGTTTTATAGTCGACAAAGCATTCATAAATCCATCAGATCATTAAAATTTTTCAAAAGCTTTATATTATGACAAGTTTTTCGGTCTTTCAGAATGGGTTCGGTTTTTTCTAAAGAATTCTTAGTAATTTATGCAAGAATTCAGTAACACCACGCGCATATCTCAACGGCAATAACATTATTTCACTAAATAATTGATTAAGATGTTTGTGATTCGGTGATCGATGAAAAAGATTGCGTTTTTTCTCTATTTACGATATTTTTCTTACACGTTCGTTGACTGGATAGGGTATCTATATCAGCTCTGACCCCAAAGATCTGAGAATTTACTAACAAATTTATCATTCGTATAATAATTTGATACGAAAAATGTACCTACGTGCATAGGTGTGGTAATTTACTTAACAGAATGTAAATAATTATAGAGCGATCGATGTAAATTATCCTCGGCAGTTTAATTTCACTATTTTAATTGTGTATGTACATGTTTGAGAACGAATGCACTCGTGTAACATCTGTTGCGGGTTAATCCTGTAAATCGCACACTAAACTTAAATTAATTGTTATACATTTGACTAATACATTGATTTTTTTACTGTTGTAACTACGCAATTTGTAAATAAGATAGTGACAGGTACTAATTAGTTACCCAAAAATTTAGGTACCTGAGTCTATAATTTTATTATATTAGGCGAAGAAGACTCATTTATTATATAAATTTAATAATGCGAGTTTTGGGTAAGTTTATATCCCCATAATAAGCTATTGTGTGCGTAATAATCTCATAACAAAATAGGTGGGTACTTGGGGCCAAATTTATATTCCGGACAAAAAATCTATACGATGTTATCTACATGTGAAATCCGGCAGTCATAAATCCTCAACATCGTTTTCTTGACAAGGTCTTCAGCTAACCATACGTCACACTAGAAAGCTCAATTTTAAAACGTTAAACATACATAAAAATCTTTTAGTTTGGCAATTAAAAACTTGTATTGTGATTATATAAAGTTGTACAATTACAAACAACGCACAAAACCATATAAGCAGAAAGAAGATTCAATTTCAACATAGAAACCGTAACAGTAAACTTTACTTAATCATGTTTGGGAAAGTTCTTTAAGTGTTTATTTTTTTTAAGCCACGTTAATTTATTTGATTATTGCTGTATACCTATTCGAAATTTTACTACTGGTAAATATTACTTTTTTTTAATGGTAAACTTGTAAAAACGTTCAGAATTTAAATTACAAATAAACTTGTAGTAGCGTTAATTATAATCTTCAACGAAAAAAAAACAACGTTTCGTGATTATTTATAAACGTTTATATTAATTGCCTCTACTTTCAATGATTATATAATAAAATATACGTTTAATAAGTAATCTTTAAAAATTAGAATTAAATAATAGTGTATGCATGCAAGGGAGTAATCTAACATGTAAATGTTTCCTAAGAATTGAACCACACCAAATTAAACACGAACGAAAAAAAATTTTAAAAAACATATGAACTAAACTGGAATTATGATAATTTGTGAACGTATTAAGAACATAAGATTATAGGGTGTTTTTTTGTTGATTCCAATCGTGAAATACCTTGAACTGGAGTAATTATTTACACATTAGCAGTGTTGGTAATTATAGTCGGGACCTTACCACTGTTATTAGACTTAAGTTCCTTAAATTAATAGGTGCAATGGCGCAACAATTTTCACAATGTTTTTCACTTTTTTAATTACGATGATAATAGTGTGGAGGAAGAGTACAACTCGATACGTTTATCAATTACAAAGACTAATTTGTGTACTTAAGGCTTATGCAAATGATTTAGTAAACTATCATTTAATTGACCACAACTTACAAAGTCTGTTTGTAAACAAAAAAAACTAACGCGAAGCCTTTTTTATATTAAATTATACCAGAATACCTCTTTAGCAAAACTAAAATTTAACGTAATTTTACGAATTTCAAAGCGTATCGAGTCTGGTGGCGTCGTACTTAACGAAGTGCTAAATGCTTCAGAGTTAATATCCTATCGCAATTCAACACAACCCAAAAATTGTCGCTCAAAAATTACCCAGATTTCTAATGTTGATAAAACTAAAACTTGAGACATAAAAAGGGGACATTAGTAATAAGAATCGCTGTATTTATTTAACAATTAAGACATTCATAAGCTGTTTTTAAAAACACCTTTCTTAATGTTCGTAAAGAAATAATTAAACGTAATTACGTCCCTATTCTTTTATTAGTGTACCGGAAAAAATGATATGATAGTGGATAATTTAACAAAAATTAACCGCGCTATAAATTAAAAGATCATTAAATGGCCAAGAGTAGGTTAATTCCTTAGCGTTCATAAGCCGAGGGCCAAAACAAAGATGATCAAACTAAAGATAAAATTACACTTACATAAAAGAATGTGTCGTGTAATTAATATGTAAATTGCATATCAATATGAATTATAAAATTTAAATATTACATTAAGCTGAATTCTACGCATGGATTAATTTCGCTCAAAGAAAAAAAAATTAATTTACGGGTACTTTCGATGCGTGTTTATACACTAAGTAATTTCTACGAAATGAAAAATTTTAATAAACAAATTAAACTTATATTTCGATCCACGTTATTACATAATTATACATTATTAGAACTGAAACATGATGTTTTGAAACCAATAAACAGTATAATAACAACCTTTCAACAACGCCAAAATTTCAAATTTACTTCTCCAATTAACATTTTTCTTTTTGACATTATAATTCAAATCTAGTAAAGTAAAAGAATTAATGTTTAATACGTGTTAGGTTTAGCAAAAACAAGATTAGAATATAAATGCGAGGCAACAAAAAAAATGAGATTTTATCGGCATATTTGCGTATGAGCAATTATAATTTTTAATTGTTAATTTTTTTAAATTAAACGTGTCATTATTAAATTTTTTGCCAACAAAAATTGTCTTTAATAACATAGATAATAGGCGCAATTTACAATTCAACCCGTGTATATTTTTATTACATTAAAATTCATAAAACGCAAAACCGTTAACACAAGTTAATGCTTTTTCTTTTGGCATAAACACTAAGTGCTTTGTATTAATGCCAAATACAGATGCAAATCGCATATAAATTGTACTAAATTTTGAAAAATTATACTTTTATTTCTGCAATTACATACTTTATGTTGTATTGCACAAGGGCATGCAGTGGTTAGCTTAATTAATAAAATATTACAGTTGAATACAAAACTGCTAATTTGTTTGTAAATGCTCTTAATACCGTTTAATTTAATTTATTTTCTTGGCGCAATTTAGCGTAAGAATATAAATAGCCTTGCAAGTATGTATTTTCGTGAAAGTATAAAATGTATGTTAATTTTTTACTTTATATTGTAATATAGTAGTTGAAAATTATAGTATAAAAACGTTTTATAAATAACTTACATTTGAATAATCACATATTAGTACAGACAAAATTGTGTCAATAATAAACTTGATAATAACGCTCGTAATTAAAAAAAAATCTTTTGTAAATATTTGTTTTTGTACTTATAGAAATGTAAAAAATAGTTTTTGTTTACTGTTCGTAATCTATTATAGATTTTATTAAATAAAATATTATAAAATTGTTTCTCAAATAGAGAAAATATAACAATATGAAAAATATTAAACAAATATGTAATACATGAAAAAAGTTATTAATAATAAATGCAAACCAATACATTATAAATTAATATTAAAATTAACAACTACAGAAATAGTAATAATTTAATTTTGAAATGAGTAAAGATTAAGTAAACGGTAATTGTATAGTATATTGTAAAACGAGTGTTACAATGACGACAATTGTAATATGCGAGTTATACGAACATTACAAAATAGAATTGTAATTTTATATTACTTTCTTTGTTTTGCTTTGATTTACATTATTTGGTGATAAAAATATATGTAAAGCAGCAATTTTTGATATATTACAGTTGGTAACAGTGAACATCTGCCTACTTTCTAATTGCAAATTTGAAAATATCTGATGTTTGCATTATTATTCTGATAATGTTAATATTGAATTTCGGCACTACCAACCTTATATAGTACAGTTACAAAAATCACTACTTTTGATTTATTGTATGTGCAAAATATTATATGATTGTGTGTAAATTAAAATTACTAAAAGAATTTGCAGATTTTGCAGATACCATAACACTAAATATGACTAATTTTTGTTTAAAAATAACGTGGCAAGCTACGAGACCTAAATTGCTGCGTTTACCTAAGCTCGTTTTAATAAAAAATAATCATAGAAATTAATTTGAGTATAGTTATTTATTAATTTTAATTTAACAAATAAACCTGTTGCTTCGTTAAAAACGCAAATTAAAAAAAAACAAGATATCGAAAGATATCTATGTACTTATATTTAATTAATTAAGTTCTAATCTTTTTATATACGTTTTTAAAAATTTTTAAACTTGAAAACATGTTTAAAAAATATAATTTGATTTAGAAAATCAGATGACAAATTTTTATCATGATTGAGCAATTTCTGATCGTGTCTAATTAAATCATCATCAGCGACCGTTATTAAGCATTTAAGAGTAAATAATTTAGATATTTTTAAAAATTTAAATTTAACTGCAAGTTTAGATCAAAATTACTCTTGGAATGATGCTCAACTTTTCACTCTTCCGTTTCGCTAAATTAAGTTTTTTTTATAAGTAAAATTTTGACCTCGTACAATTTTTTTCTTCTACATACGTTACTGCCGATTTTTCATAAATAACTTTAAACACTTCATTTGAGCTTAGGAATATCTAAAAAAACTATTTCAATATTTAGACGTACTAAAAATTGATTTCATTTAATTTTGGATTCATTTTTATGTTTATGAAAGATAACAAATATGTAGTATTAGTGCGGTTTTACACACCGATACAAAGTCATCAGATATATTTTTGTAGGAAACCTACAGATTTTCTGCAAAATATAAAAAAAACGTTATAGTCATTACGATTACAAAATAAATCAAGCAACATATAAAAAAGACGATTTTGGTTAGCGTAGTTATGCTTATTGATTGCACATGAGTTTGACCTCATTAAGCACTAAGAATTCTAAGTTTCAAGTGCGACTGTGTAAACAACACGTAACAATTATCATTATCCCTAAAACTCAATTAGTAATAGCGTAATAGCAATTGAACAGAGCGCTTGCGTCATATTAATAACTGTTCCCAGGAATAAAATACCAATAAAAAAAGATTTTTACGTTTATGTATTATATGCATCAGCCATTATTCAACGAAAAATCTTGAGTAAAAATTGCTTTGACTAATCAACGAGCTGTCATTAATAGTAATTTACATAACAAGAGTCATTAAGTAAAGCATAGCATGTGAGTGAGTGATGCTATGAAACTTTCGACGAGAGTAACTTACATAATTTTTTGTGTTGCCTGTTGTAAAATTTGTTGATTGAATCGTTTTTTTCATTTTAACTGAATTTCAAGATATTTTAAATGACTTTTTAACTTGTCACATAGGGTAAACAGTATATTTATTGGCTTCTTTAGAATACCCTACAACTATTTATTTTTTCATGTTTAAGACAAAAATGGAATTTAGTAAAAAAAGTATAGGTCTCTTACTTTCAAACTATTTTGTTTAAAATAAAATTGGTCTTTCCTGTTTTGCAAAAAAAAAAACACTAAAATATATAATATACAAAAGCTAGCTAATTCATTACGAAGAAATATTTTCTAGTTATAAAAACAACTTTAATAAGTAAATTGTTGTAGGTATCAAAACAAAACTAAATTATTTATCAAAAGACTTAAATCGTTGTTTATAATATTCTGCTTATCATATTTTAAGTCATGAAAAACGTACTATACGCTGTACGGCGAAAAGATAGAGTTAAGACCTCCTTCAATTTTGTATGATAATTTAAACCGATGTATGGAGAAACAAGTTTACACGGCTCAAATTAGTAAAAGCGCAAAAATTAAAAAATCATGTAATGTATGATCTCATAGGTATTAAAGTTGGAAAACGTATAATTTTCAATAAATGTACAAAATTAAAAATTTCTACTCATAACAAATAAATACGTTAACAACTTTATTTATTAATTTAGTTACACGATTTATTTTAAAATTTGTCAAACAACATTCGGAGGAAACAACTAAACATTTCAAACGCGTATAAACAAGGGCTTCATTAAATTTTTGCATATTAATGAATTTGACGAACTAAAATTATGACAAATTTCATGGAAGTTTAAATAATATTCTGTATAAAAAAAAGACATTTAAGATTTGTCAAATGAATGGAAATAACAGAAACTTAAACTGCGAATAAGTTAACCAAAATGTCAAACATTAAACTGAAGTATGTCATTAAAATACTTGACAATTTTAACCAATAAAAAAAATTATTCAAATTTAGCGCGGATTTATTGGGAGGAACTTAATTCTATCTGTTCGCCGTACAAAGAATAGAAGTATAGGTAGGTGAGTAATACTAAATTTCGGTAATAATTATTTGTAACTAATTAAAATATTTTTTTCAAACAAGTTAAACAATTGAACACTACAGAATTGGATTTATGCAAGTTAAATTTTTGTATACACTTAAAATAGTACGCTCTGGCGCAAGATTTACATTTTGAATCTTTCTTTACGCTAGCAAAATTTAAGGTACAGCTATAACACATCTTTTTAAGTAAAATACAAATTTCACTTGGAATTGGTCCAACTTTTAGATACAAAATTAAGAAACACGTTAGAAGAATCCTCTTGCGTTACATTAGGTACTAGCGCCATTCAAAGATATGTTCGACAAACGTCTGATTTTAGGAAGAAAACCAAATAAAGACTTAGTTACTTTGAAATCCCCAGAAATGTAATGTTGGTACTATATGTATTACTAAATCTGTCAAATTTGACATTAACTTTAACATCGGTTTTTTCCAATTTTAACTGAATTTTTAATATTTTTTAAAATTATTTTTCCACTTTTTGCATACTCGTTCTAATACAGTGCACGTCGCTTAATAGAATCACGTTAAGACTTTGGGTTTTTGATAACAATAATTGAATGATAGCAATATCCAAAATTAAAAAAAACTAAATAAATGTTTATGGGTTAGAAAAAAGTAGGTACATATAGGCTGCATGTATTTGATTAACTACTTGTTAATATAAAAAGTAAAATCATAGCACCAATTCAAACAAAATAATGTTAAATGTTTAAAAAAATTCAAAAAAAAATATATAATGTTGATATATATATGTATTACTAAATCAGTCAAATTTGACATTAACTTTAACATCGTTTTTTTTTTAATTTTAAAAAATGTTAAAAAAAATTCAAAAAAAAACAAATCGAAAATTCTGGATCTGTAGCATTATATAGTTTGTTGACACCATTAATAAAAAGAAAAACAATTGAATACTGGAGAATTGGATTTATGCAAGTTAAATTTTTGTATACACTTAAAATGGTACGCTCTGGCGCAAGATTTACATTTTGAATCTTTCTTTACGCTAGCAAAATTTAAGGTACAGCTATTGCACATTTTTTTCAAGCAAAATACAAATTTCACTTGGAATTAGTTCAACTTTTTAGATACAAAATTCAGAAACATGTTAGAAGAATCCTCTTGCGTTACATTACTAACGTCATTCAAAGATATGTTCGACAAAACTGTGATTTTAGGAGGAAAACCAAATAAAGACTTAGTTACTTTGAAACCCCCAGAAATATAATGTTGGTAAAGTCCTCGCAATTTAACTTTCGATGCACGTCATTAATGACGTAAAATTCATACCACCCTATTTATAGCAAAAATTAAATAAATACCGAATTGTCTTATGGAATTTTTTTTATCACGTTGTTGGTGTGTTCACTACAGTTGCAGCGTTGTTGACATCTGTCAAATTAAATTTGTGTTTTTTATGTCAAAGTGTTCATTGTTTTTTATAATTATTTTTGATACAAAACTGTACTATTTTGAGCTTGAACAAGATAATGGTGGTCCATTGATATCAGTAAATGCTGTGCGAGAAGTACCCTTTTACTTAATATTTAAATTGTGGTAATACATACATATATTCTACAGTTATTTCTGTATGTACAACGGTTGCTAACAACGAGGTTCTTAGATCTCTTCAAAACGTAAGCGTAGTACAACTGTTACGAATGTAGAAACAGTTAATGAAAACGTAATACGCAATGTAATATTCAGAATGTACGAAAACAGTAAGTTTACATGATAATACCGACAACATGGTTGAATAACTACGTCACTGACGTTAATGACGTGCACCGAAAGTAAAATTGCGATGACTATACTATATGTATTACTAAATCTGTCAAATTTGACATTAACTTTAACATCGGTTTTTTCCAATTTTAACTGAATTTTTAATATTTTTCAAAATTATTTTTCCACTTTTTGCAAACTCGTTCTAATACAGTGCACGTCGCTTAATAAAATCACGTTAAAACTTTGGGTTTTTGATAACAATAACCGAATGATAACAATATCCAAAACTTAAAAAAAACAAATAAATGTTTATTGGTTAGAGAGAAGTACATACATATAGGCTGCATGTGTCTGATAAACTACTTGTTAATATAGAATATATAGCTAAAATCATAGCACCAATTCAAACAAAATAATGTTAAATGTTTAAAAAAAAAACAAATCGAAAATTACGGAGCTGTAGCATTAAATAGTTTGTTGAAACCGTTAATAAAAATAAATAAAAAATAACGTTATATTGTTTAATTCACTGTTTTAAGAACTACACACTTTTTCTCAGTAATTTACTATTACTAAAAATAAAATAAAAATAAATACAAAAGAACGTTATCACATAAAACGTAGTTAAATAAAATTGTTGTTTTAAGAGCCCACATACTTTTCAAGATAATTCTCGAATATTTACAGATGTTTAAATGATGTAATGTTACGTAAGTCAGTCAAAATACTTGAATAAATAAATAACACTGCAAAAATAATGCTAAACATGCAGAAGAACTATTTTTAGGGTACAATGATGAAATTTTTCACTTTAAACAAGCGTATTGTAAAAATTCTGCAAAAAAATTAATACAAAATAGATTTTTGTTCATGTATAATAGAAGCAAACCTGAGAAGAAAATTGATAACATAAACCAAAACCATGATTACTAACAACGGCGTTTTTTTCATGTAGTAGCATACGTCCAATCCGTTCTTTAATAAAGTGATAATATTACTCGACTGATAACATTATCCGTCCAATAATCGGCGTGAACTGTATAATAATTGATTTTGAACACTTAGTTTTAGGTGGATTTCTAGTTTTATGTTGTCACTCTATAGCTTTTTTTGTCCACTTTTGATTGGATGCTTATTAATTGTTAGTTGCTATATAAACGGGTACATTTCCTTAAGTGTTAATTGGTGATTACTAATTGATAATTCTTAGTTGTCATATAAATCCAAGTAGACTGATACAACTTTAAGAAGACACAAATGGCGACAATAACAGCATGGCGAATTTAGTTTTGGGAGTTGTAAAACAAAACAATAAAATACTAATACAGTATTTCATTCTGGATAATTCCCGTGTCGTCGTTATCACACAAACTGTTTGTTCCGGTTTCTGAAGATGTCCACTTCGACGTGTGACGAAAGCTCAGCTTATGTGATAACGACAACACGGGAACTATTTAGGAGAAAATTGTATTACAAATGCAAGCCGTAGAAACCTGAATTCTACGACAGACATCTTCATGTCCGCAACGACCAGCAACTTTTTTATCGGACGATATGTTTTTGGTAGAATCCAACACTGACTTAAAAGTTTATGCAGTCAATTTTATGAATATTTTAATTTATTAATCTAAATCATAAATTATACCAAAATTACGTATAACTTATTAAAAAATAGTTCATAGTGAATGTCTATAAATAGAACGAGTAGCTTATATAAAACAGTTAATATTTAGGTTATAAAACTAATGAATTTAAACGTTATATGTTAAGGATGAAAAACTAATTGAGACAAATCATTTGCTAATAGATATTTCCTATAGGAATATACTGAATAATGCAACAATTTTATAAATAAGATAAAAAATGTGTATATGAACTACTTGACGCTGTTGCAATAAATCTACTTTTCAATACAAACAATAACAATCAAAACAATTATCTTAAACATTAAATAATGTCGATTGAATTTGTATCAACTAATTTATAAACAAAAATAATTTAATTAATTATTGTGCTAATTTGTTTTCTTAATTAATTAAGCATTACCAGATTTAGTGTTGTAATAAAATATATTAAATTGACCGTGTCGTGACTTTTACTCAATAAAACAATAATTGGTAATTTGCAATAAATTTTAGTTATTATTTTTTAGATAAAAATACAAATTAACTATAAAGTGTTTTGTTTTAAAACAAAAACATTATAAGTTAGCACTTATAAAATATTACTAAGTAATTTTCAAAAACATTATAGTTGGCAAGTAAATAAAAGTTCGTGTTTTTTTTAAATAAAAAGTTAGCAAACGTGCATAATTATTTATTAGCAAACAAATACTAAAAATTGACTAAACGCGTAAAAACGTTTTGAGAACATTGGAACAATTTCACAACACGAAATAAGAAATCTGTATAGTGTTAAAAAAGTGAGTTTGTACTAATAAATAAGCTCAATTTTTAGATGATTGCTACAGTTGTTTTGGAATTGACTATGAAATTACTAATCAACTACTATATATATAAGGTGCCTCAAACTTTTTTTTTTAAATATGAGCAAAAACAATTTTTATAAAAAACCGTTGTTTTGCTAGAATTTTTTTCTCAACCTACTCAAACGATAAAACAGTTATAAAAACCATTGTTTTAATTATAGACCGTTTTAAAAATAACTCGTGTAGTGTGGTGTTACAATTACAATTGTACCATTACAAATCCCCCTCGTTTATTATTACAAAAGCACTCGATTCTCAATAGAGTAATGAAACATCCCCTAAGATATACGCGAGTAAATGTGTTGAACCAATAATCATTTTTAATCGACCCTTGCGACCCCGCCCTTGAAATAACATTAAAAGAAACAAGAATCAAAAAATAACAGCGCCATTAAAGCTTTTTTCACTTTACACAAACAAAATTAATTTTTTTAATACACATTTTTAATACCTAAAAAACAATTTTTCAAAGTTGTAATTTTCATCAAAGTAACATAAACTGGTACAATCAATGCAGGTTACAGTTTAATTATACAATTAAACTTTTGAATGAAATTCTAATTAAAGTATGTAATCGGTTAAAGTGTTTTAATTCCTTAGTAAATCAGTTTAATGGACTTATGGATTAAACGTATCAAAAGCAATACCAAATTGAGGTTTTTTGTTTAAAATCGCAATTTTTTTAGGCGTGTACATACATCAATTATCTACAGCTTGTGTATTTTACGGGCGAAAAGTATGCATTCGTTATAATTTTTGTTAAATCTCAATTATTAAATTAAAAAAATTAGAAAATACGTTTTTATTTACGAGTAGTAACTGAAACGTAAATCTTTTGTATGAAGATATATAAAGAGGTTGAGAACAATTTGTAACTATTTGTTTGGAGTTGCCTTTCGTGTTAAACTACTTTGCATATAAAGAATGCAGTTGCTTTGGTTTGAATTGCATAAAGACTACGTAGTAAACTCGTGTATGCAAATTTATAGTAGAAATTTTGTACAGTTAAACAAATTTTAGTTAATTAAATTTTATTTATATGTTAATAAATACCAATTATTTCTAATTAAAATGTAAACATAAAGTGATTCCCGGGCAGTTATATATCATATTTACCATATTTCTTATATGGCTTTGCAGTATATTACTGTCAAGCTTTAAACGCACGATTTACTATATTTAAATTTGTTCCTTAATCGCATCATAATCAGAAAGACATAAATGACTGTTGACGGTGATTTTATGTGTATATTTTTAGTCGCCATTGAAAAAAGAAAAAAATGAATAAAAAACGATTTTTATTTTTAGAAAAATTTACGGTCTGTTGAATAGCGAACTTATAATAATAAGCCCCTTTTATCAGGGCGTGAAACTAGATTAAGGGCATTGTTAACCCCTATTATTAAATTAAAGCATTCAAGAACCATTCGCATTCAAGCAAGAGGGTTGGCTTGTCAAATCAAAAAATGGATACCGTTTATTTAAAAAAAAACTGCAGTTGATAAACGTCAACTTCATATTTTGATTTTTTAGGGTGCAATTATCATGTTTTATGTATGAGTGGGATGAATGTATAGACGATGTAACGGAGTAATAAATATTGATTATGCGTAGTTTAAATAATTTAACGGCGTTTAAACATATGAAATTAGTATGTTTGGTGGAGTCTTTTACTTAATGCTTCCTGTTATTATTTATAACTTACTCGTCTTAGATTATTATGCAAAATTTACGCGGAGTTGATCAAATTTTTTTTGTTATTGTATATAATTAACCAAGTAATTTTAAGATTTGGAAAACTCGAGTAATTGGAAAATTAGTGCGTTCAAATTTTGTTACGTGTCAATGCATTATGTATTCAAGTAGTACGAGTTCATTTTAAATATAAAATAGCATTTACGTATTTGTGATTTTGTGGCGTACATAGAAAACAAAGACTGTGGGAAAATATACGAAAAAACTTGATCATATTGATGTTATATTTACCTTATTGCATACAAACTTACTTAATTTGTAAACAAAGCTTGCACAAACTTGATAGACCGTCACCAATTGCTGTTTACTCAGGCGACGATACATAAAGTTGATTTAAAATAAACACTGTTATTTTTACATTTATTTAAAACGATGTGATATAAACAACGACTTAGTAAACACTAAACATTGTGAAACATTAACCGATTGCAAATGCAAACGAATACATTATTTGAAAATTTATTTTGATCCCAATCATATCGCACAAATTTTTAAAACCATTAATCGAAATGATTTAGCAAAGTAAAAACAATAACTTAAACGTTAGATAATAATTAGGCCTCGGATATTTATGCACTAATAAACTTCAATATATGCATGCAAATATGCGTTAAAAACTTGAAAAATATGCACTTGAAAATATAGAATGCTTTAGAAAATTGTATCGTATCAAATTAGGTTTTTTTGATATTTTTAGATTATATGTTAAAAACTTCATTTTATTAAAGATCTTCTATATAAATTACAATTGTGATTTTAAGCGAAATATTCAACTTAAAAAAGAATTAAAAACATGGATATTTAAATCACGATTGTGGTTTTTAAGGCTGGTTCTGTGTAGAATTTTGATGATTTGCGGAAGTTGTTTAAAAAAAGAGTTCTAACGTTATGTTTTTCAAATATCAAAAACTTTTTTAACTTAAATAAGTCACCCTGTATTTTTCTATTTTATTGGAATAAACATGAAATTTTATTAGTTTTTGTGCAAGTTCTACGTTTTAGGCTAAACGGCAACTACATATTGCTTAGAAATAATCCTTTTAGCTGTGACAGTTAATCACAACTGCAGTTTTTTAAGTTTGAATAATTACATTTAATTGCAACAAAGATACAAAAATAAATCCTAGAGTAAAGTCTTGCTTTTCGCACAGAGTGAACAATACAATAAGTTTAGTTAAATTTCAAAGATGGCCTTAAAACTTTGGTATGTCAGTTGTTCCAAAGCACACATCATTTTAATTTTAGTTCGATTATCTTAATTTTTTTGGCTTATAAATAAATTTTTAGTTCCCAAAAAAGTTATGCTTTAGTAGAGAAAATTTGATGTTGATAATTTTTTTAGCTGTGACTGTTAATCACGACTGAATTTTTAAATTTTGAATTACATTTAATTGAAACAAAGATACAAAAAGTCTTGCTTTTCGTACAGAGTGAAGAATACAATGAGTTTAGTAAAATTTCAAAGATGGCCGGGAAACTTTAGTATGTTAGTTGTCCCAAAGCACACATTATTTTAATTTTAGTCAAATTGTCCTAAATTTAATTGCTTCTAAAACCATCTCATTTTATTTTTAGTTCCGAAAAAGTCTTTGGATTAGCAGAGAGAATTTGAAGTGATGAGAAATTGTTTTTAGTTTTTGTGCAACTATTCTACGTTTTAGGCTAAATGGCAAATAAATATTGCTTAAATATAATCTTTTTAGTTGTGACATTTAAACACCAATAATTTTTTTTAAAATTTGCATAATTATACATTTAATTTAATCAAAGATACAAAAATAAATCCTAGAAAAAAGTCAAGCTTTTCGCACAGAGTGAAGAATACGTTTAGTTAAATTTTAAAAGTGGCCTTAAAACTTTGGTATGTCAATTGTTCTAAAGCACACATCATTTTAATTTTAGTCCGATTATCCCAATTTTTTTTGCTTAAAAATTAATTTTTAGTTCCCAAAAAAGTTATGCTTTAGTAGAGAAAATTTGATGTTGATTAGAATTTCTCAAATTCATTTTTGTAGAATTCTATTCTACATTTTAGACTAAAACGGCAACTAAATTTTGCTTAAAGATAATCTTTTTAGCTGTGACATTTAATTGAAACAAAGATACAAAAATAACTCTTAGAGAAAAGCTTTGTTTTTAAAACAGAGTGAAAAATTCAATAAGTTTAGTGAATTTTCAAAGGTGGTCGTGAAGGTTTAGTATGTTAGTTGTTCCAAAGCACACATTATTTTAATTTTAGTCTAATTATCCTAAATTTGATTGTTTCTAAAATCATCTCATTTTATTTTTAGTTCCCAAAAAGTCTTTGGATTAGCAGAGAGAATTTGATGTGATGAGAATTAATACGTTTTAGGCTAAACGGCAAATAAATATTGCTTAAAGATAATATTTTTAGTTGTGACATCTAAACACGACTGAATTTTTTAAATTTGAATAATTATGCATTTAATTGAAACAAAGATACAAAAATAAATCCTAGAAAAAAGTCTTGTTTTTCGCACAGAGTGAGAGTGAGAGAATACAATAAGTTTGATTAAATTTTAAAGGTGGCCGTGAAGCTTTACTATGTTAGTTGTTCCAAAGCACACGTTATTTTAATTTTAATTAAATTATCTTAAATTTGATAGCTTATAAAATCATTTCATTTTCTTTTTGGATTCCGAAAAAATTTTTGAGAGAATTTGATGTTAATTAGAATTTTTGTAGAAAATTTTTTTTTCAGTTTTTGTACAACTATTCTACGTTTTAGATTAAACGGCAAATAAATATTACTTAAAACTTTTTAAGCTTAATTAATTACATTTAATTGCAACAAAAATAAAAAAATAAATCCTAGAGAAAAGTCTTGCTTTTCGCGCAGATTAAAAAATACAATAAACTTAGTTAAAAAGGCAATGGTGGCCCTAAATCTGTGGTATGTCAGTTGTTTTAAAGTACTCATCATTACATTTTCTATCAAAAACTTTTAATGATTAAATAGCTATTAAAAATTTTCTGTGAAATCTCTTTCCTACTTTAGTAGGCCATGCTTTTAAGAGCAAGGTATTTTATATTGCGGCACATACCTCATAACCTCAAAAAATTCTATCATCAGCAGTAATACAAGCAAATTTTATTCAACTAGTTGGCGGCTGTCATTCAACTTAGTGTTCTGTTCAAATACAGTTGATTAGGTACTATATGTTGAATGGTAGTAGCTTATGCCTTTAATCCTTCAAGTTTGAGTTACGTTAACAAAATGAAACAATATTTTAAACAAGAAAGAGTGGAAATGTATACGCACAAAAGTATCCCGGCAAAAGAAGAACTACTGCAAACTTTTTGTAAAACGGGTAGTGTATCCTACAAGAAAGAAAAATCTGTTTTACAATCAGTACCTAGTCGAAATTTTTAGACAAACTAGAATTAATCAATCAAGTGTATGCAAAACTTTGAAAGAACACAAGTATCATCCTTATTATATACAACTTCATCAACAGCAATTTAGACGAGCTTTTCAACGGAGCTTAGAAGAAGATGATTTCTTTTCATAACAACGGCCTGGTAAACCAACATCACTTTCATTATTATGATACTGAAAACCGTCACCTGTATCGCACTGTTGACCGCCAAAATCGGTGCAGCGTCAATTTTTTTGGGGAAATTGTAGAACCACGTAATTGCTCTTTATTTTTTGATTGAAACTTAAACGGCGCAAAATGTTTACGTTTCTTAGAATAACAATTTTTGACTTTTTGGATAATGTGTGTCTAGATATTAGAAGAAAATGTGGTTATAGCTGGATGGTGCTCTTCGACATTTTAGTGGGTGTGTAAAAAATTATTTAAATAAAAAATTTCTTAACAAATAAAGCGGAAGAGGAAGTCTATGTCAGGGGTCACCGAGATCTCTTGAATTAACTAACGTGGACTTCTTTTTATGGGGTTACATTGCAATTTTTTTTATAGCAGCCCACTTACTACTGCTAATGATATGAAGATTAGAATAAACAATGCATATACATCTATAACACAAGATATTCTGCAAATGTTAGAAAATCCTTTAAAGAACGAGTAAGATTATGCATAGAAGAAGATGGCCATAATATTAAGCATTTATTGTAGTTTTTTCTTGTTTTTCTTCCACAATGGTTTATGTTTGGTTTTATTTAGGTATACATGTCTTTAATTAAATTTTTTTAACTCGCATAAGTCTCTGGATTCTTTCAATTATTCTTCATAAGTAGGCAATGGGAGAAATATTAATAGTAGACAGTTTTACTATTTATCAAATATAATTTAAAAAATAAAGCCTACTAGAAATAAAGCTAATTTTTTTACAGATTTGCAAGAACATTTTTAATAACTTTTTAATCATAAATTTTAGACATATTCATTACATAAAAAATTTGATAAAAAATGTAATGTTCTTTTCCATAAAACAGAAAAATACAGGGTGATTTATTTAAGTTAAGGGAGTTTTTGATGTTTGAAAAATATAAAATTAGAAACCTTTTTTTAAACCACCTGCGAAAAATATCGAAATGCTACACAGAGCCAATGAAAGGCTTAACGACCACAAATTTTGAGCGTAATAGGAAGCAGCTTCGATCCGAGTACCTCATCGTGACACAACTGGAGACGGAGTCATCATCAGTACCAAAAATTTGGTCACACGAGATGGTGCTTTCAAAAACACTTGGATATTTTAAACGCACTAATTCAGTCACTATGCATGTGCCACACAAGTAATATGAATTATTTTTGAATAAAGAACTAGTAAACCTTTTAAAATGCTTTGCACATATATATGGTGCAGCATCGGTGCAAACCACTAACACTTTCATAGTAATATCCCATCGATTATAAGAGACTGTCAAATGATTCACTTTTTCTAATAATTTTATTGTTGGTACACACGATTTGTTTCTATCTTCTTCAATGCTTAACATCCCAAATAAAAAAAAATTGCAATACTTCGTTATTCTGTGTCTATTGTTTTATCTAACAATACTTTAATTAGTTGATTCTGAACTCGTTTAATTTTTGTATGTTAGCTTTATACATTTGTAGAACGAGAATCTTTTCGCAACGCTGACTTGTTTGGTATATTTTGTTTGGTATACTTTAAAAAAAAAAAATTTTTAAATCCTATTTTTCAATAAACAAAAATGACAAAATTTTAATTTTTTCTTACGTTTAGTAATAATATATTTTTGTGCTTTTGTTCTTTTTATAATCGACCAGAAACTTTACCTTTCCGCACTAGACTGGTAAAGTGTACTAAAACTTTGTAACTAGAAGTTGGCACTAATAATAATCATTAGTTTTTTATGTCGTCTATCATTTATGTCAGATTTATTATTTCTAGTATAGACTATTATTTTGTCATTCCGGAAGAAAAGTGACACAACTCAAAAAATACTGTTTTTCAGAAATGACAATTTCAGTTTGGTTGTTGATCTATAACAATGTTTTAACTTGTAATTGCCATCTGAAAATGCTATTAATGTGATCTTTCAATGTCAATATTATGAGATACAATAGTTCTCCTGCGTTTAAATAGGGCAACTGCCAGAAATGTCTCCTGTTCATAACTTGTTTTGTAAAACAGTTTGCCATCAATCCTTCACCACTTTGAAATCTTTTACTTCAGTCAGTTTGAAGTTGGTACCTGTTTCTGTTTTGAGTGCTTCTTCTATACATCCAATATTAGTAATTAAAACTTTCAAATGTTAAATATTACTATGATATACAATTAACGAAATATAAATTGCTTCAGACTTTTTAGCTCTGCTAATCTGTCGTTCAATTACAGAGTGCGCGTTGTCACCCTCGTTGCCTAGCGCAGTTGTTTAAAAATTTTGCTTAAATTGGCAGTAGCACTTTCTTGCAGACTTGACACATAAGTCAATTTTGTTTGCTCCTCTATAGTGTTAAACAAAACATTCAAGTTTTATTCGAGACGTCATAAAATTTTCCAATCTGACCAGAAAAGCATGGAAAAACAGTCTGAAGATTAAAAACAGCAACAGACGTGTTTTGAAATGTCTGGCTTTTTACTTTCTCTTTTTGTGGCAGTTTACATTCTTTTAAATGGTTTTGATACTTAAACTGTAAATTGATTTTTTCGTCATTATTAGAACTCCAGTATTGAACGCAAACCTCACACTGGTCTTTACTGGGAATAAAAAACGCAATGTTAAATTTTTGGTTAACAATTTGGGAAAACTTTATGTAGTTTACTGTTGGCTCATTCCTTGCTTAGCAGTTGCTTACGTAGTCTCTGTATATGCAAGTGCTTTTTTTTCTTTCTATGTATTCTTTGGTTGCTCTAGCGCGACAGTAGTGGTTTGGTATTTGTGGAGGCCTGACACCATCTTTAATCTTCTCATCTATTTTGGTCTGATTTCTATGTTTTCCATGGAAGTCAGCAGAAATGATGTTGCCAGTCAAATTAGCTAGTTTTTTCAGAATTGTCCTTATTGGCCTGCCAATAATTAACAACGTTGTCTTACAGACTTGAATTTTTTTATTAGTGTTCCTAAAGTAAAAAGCAGTGTTATGACTACAACTTTGATATGCGTTTTTTTCTAATATACCTGTACTTTGGATTCACTTTTATGCTTGCAAATCACGTTATCTCCCAGAGCCCAATATTCATCAAACATTTAAGTTCGTTCATCTTCGTTAATTTTTGTAGAACATTTCAATCTACACTTTTGATGCATTTTGGCTGTACTGTTCTTTCTTGAAAAACTTTTTTAGATGTCCAAGACGACGTTTTTTTGTTTCTCTTTATCACCTGGATATTTGACTATTATTATTTTCTTGTTACCAGATGGATTTAACTCAGCATTGTTTAAGACAACGGTTGTTTCTTCATCACTGTATGTTGAAGAGTCATTTTAGTTATAGTTAAGATCAGCCACGCTATCGTCTTAGCTTTCGACTGCGTATCTTTTAATATTTTACTTAATAAATTAGAGCTGTTTGGTATCAGGGGTCTTGCTAAAACATTCTTCACGTCTTACCTTTATAATAGAAAACAATGTGTCATGAACAATGATACCTACTCAAAATTACTAACCACGCAACAAGGTTTGCCACAAGGGTCTATCTTAGGGCCATTATTCTTTATAATTTATATAAATGACTTTTTTCAATATATTCAGCCAAATCAATGTGTTGCTTACGCTGATGATACATCTCTAGTTGTTTCCGATAAAAACTGCAAATTATTAAATACCAAAAGCCACAATTCGTTACAACTTGCTCATAAATGGTTCGCTCACAACAACTTAAAACTAAACACAGAAAAAACACAATTAATCACGTTTTCTTCTAATCCAAAAATTACATCTGGCAATAGCGCAAAAATTTTAGGAATTTATGTAGACGACAAACTAAGCTGGAACAGACACCTTGATTACCTTATTGGTAAATTAGCAAAAGCGACGTTTATTCTAAGGAATTTAAAAAGTTGTATCAGCATCCCCACTCTTAAGTCATGTTATTTTTCTTTATTTCATTCCCATCTTTTGTATGGTGTTAATCTTTGGGGTAATTCATCCAACGCTAAAAAAGTCTTTTCAATGCAAAAGAGAGTTGTCAAATTCTTAGCCAATGTACATTTTAAAGATCATGGTCAAAGAATTTTTTGCAAGTTTCAAATCATGCCTCTACCTTCAATATTTATTTATTGTACTTTATTAGATATACATAAAAACAAATCGTCTTTCTTGACAAATGGTAGCACACATAACTACAACACTAGAGGGGCGAAGGATCTAAGAACCTCTTATTACAGACTATCTAAATCTAAAAATAACAATATCAGTGTCAAATTATATAACGTACTTCCCAGTCAGCTCAGGGACTCGACATTTTATTATTTTAAAAACAACATAAAGAAACATATATTAAGTCATTGTTTTTACTCAATAGATGAATATTTAAATACACCAATCCTTACACTAGTCTAGTCAGTTAATATGTTGCTTAATGTTATTATAGTTGAATTTTAATGTGTTCTTTTATGTGATTTATATGTTTTATTCTTTTACGTGTATTGTTATTTTTTTATAACTATTTTTATATTATATTGTAATTATATGACGAGTGCAAAAATTACATGTATTTATAAGCACAATAAATAAATAATATGCGTAAGATTAAGGTGAATTAGGCGAACCAGATGAACTTGATGAGACATATAAACTTTGTGAGCTAGAATAACTATGGTTTTCATGCAACACATTTTTTGAACTTTGCTATGCTGCCTCTTTGTAAAGCAAGTAATGCCCATTACTGCAAACAAACCATACATTTGGTGCACAAAACAATTATCTAAGTTTTTTATACTACTTATTTAATTACATTCATTATTTAAAAAGAAACTTGTAATATTTTCCGATTTTGAGTCCATTTGAACATGTACTCTAGTGCGGTAGAGCTTCCATTACTACCTGCTCTGCTACAACATCGTTACTACTATTGTTTAACACATCACATACTTTTTTTGTTTTAAATCTTCGGAATGAGCTTCTCCACACCCCTTTGCAAACTTTAGAATTTGTTTTGTTCCATTAGACAATGTAACTGAAAAAACATTTAAACAATAACCTTTGATGCTTAAGAATAGTAATGAAAAGTGACACATCGATTTAATACCAGAAATCTTATCTTATTTCTCAAAAAAAAGGTACGAAAAACAAAACCAATTTAGGTAAATGAGTAGGGATTTTTCTTATATTAAAGCAAAAATAGTGGCACAAGTCTACATAATCCAGTGACACTTTTACTTACTTTAACAAGAAAACTGGCAATTTATATTTGCCTTCTTATTATATGTATAATAACTCAAATATTGCATTTTTTGAGTTATGTCTACACTAACAGTTTTTTTTAAATAAATCTAATAAATATGCTTATATCTTACAATTGCTAAAAATCTAAATTTTATTTTATTATAAATTACATTGTAATGAAATTATGTAATGTCAAACATAAATTAAACGTCGTCATTACAGGTTTCAGTTTTATCAACATAAGTTATTTAATTTTATTAAAAGTTTAACAAATTCATATAAAGATTAGCACAAAGAGCGAAAGTATTTTGTGAGTATTTGCAACTTTTTGGACTAGTGATATAAATAAATTTTAAAGCCTCAAGTTCACTGAGTTATTCGGTTTTTTATTAAATGTGTAATGCAAATTATGAGCTTTGAAGCACTATAAACACCTTGTCTTAAGTACTTTGTCAACATAACTCATCTGTGTTAGAAAGAAATATTTAAAAAAAATAGAGAAAGTTTTGAAATTTATAGTTAACAAAAGCAAAGCTCTTTTTTTGATTAACTGCTTGATAATAACCATTATTTAGATTATTTTTTCTAACTATTTTTAGTAACATCAACTGATGTAACAGTTAGATAACTTAATAATATTTTTCACACATACCGTTTGCAATCACGATGTATACGTAACATTTATAAACAGATTATAGTTATTTGTTTTTGTTGCAGATTATAATTTACTTAATTTGTTTGTTCTCACTTTTATATAAGTTAACTTATGTTGCACTACCTAAGAGAAAGTAGGCGTTGCTTTTTTTAGCATTTACTTATTTATCCAAATTTTGATGAAAATACATACATTTATCATACAATGACAAAATAAAATTATTTCTAAAACATCAAAACGAAAACTTTTAAGCTCGTTATTATTGAGTTAATTTTGAGAAAAATTAACTAACTAGGATTCTTTTTTGATCAGTGTCAATATTTTTTGTTTGCGTTCGTTTTGGAGCAAAACTTCGTTTACAAATTATCTACTAGACTTTTTTACAAAATTTTTCTATACATACACGTTATCTGTGCTGTGATAACTTTTTTGGTGTTTGTGTTACTTTTTCGACACTATTTTTAAAGATGGTGGCTTTATATTAAATATAAAAAGTAAACTAGCCGTCGCTCAAAATGTTTGTTTTATTTTTTAACTATAATTTATTAATAATTATATACAATTCAAAAAATTGATAACATTTTTAATCAATGTTTTTTGATAGTAACATTGTGCAAAGTATTTTATTATTGTGTGTAAGATTTAATTTAATTTTATTAATTAAATTGTCCTACAATTGTGCTAAATTAATCGTAATGTCAATGAAACTGTTATTATTTTAATTTTATTTCACAGCTAGATTATAATTTTTACAATATATTTAAAAAATATAATGGTTATAAACTCATTTCTTTGCTTAGTTCAGTTTTTCTGACTATTTAGAACATTTGAAATAAACACAGCACTAATTAAACAATTTAAAACGATAACAAAATAATTGTTGTATAAACCAAAATTGTTATATTTTAAAATTTAACTTATAGCTTCATAATTTAGTCTTTGAAAAAATCTAATGATTGCACACGAACACTAATTTAATTTATATTGCTTTGAGCAATTTTGTTGCTTAGTAAGGTTTTTCTAACTAATTAAATTTATGTTAACAGTTTTTTGTAAAAAAATAATTAAAAAGGTTAATAAAAATTGCTTAAATTGACGTTTATTAAAACATGTAAATAATATAAATAATAAATTATTAACACCAAATTTGGATGGTGATTAGAAAAACTGGTACAATGGTTGTGATTTTTAAAATATTTAAATTTTGTTTTTAAAGAATTTTGTGTTTGTATCATCGTTGCGTGTTTGTCTCGACCTTCCTCTCATTTCTGTTTTGGTTAATTGCACCGATTAAATTACAAAAAAATCCTTTCTAAAGTAATTATTTCCATTAGCTTTAGACTTTTGTTGTGTTTTTTGCATATTTTCTTTATATCAGCATTATTTCGATTGTTTTATATATTTAATTGTACGTTTTTGCATTCTTATCCCTAGCAATCAAATATCTGTTACTTAATCAAACTTATATTTGAATATTAAATAATATGCCTGCGAGGCTACAATAAATTAACAAATTCTATAAGAAAAGAAACAGACACCAAAAATAAATGCTATTTAAACGTTATAATAATTACTACAGATTATCTTTTTTGTGTAAACAATGACAGTTCTGTTGAACATGGCTTTAAGTGATGTCACTCAATTAATTATCCTCAAGAGCTTTTGTAGTAAAAATGAGAAATTTACTATTTTGGTAAACACATTGATGCGATGGGTCAGAACTCTCAACTTAAAACAAAACGTCATCATAATCAATTGCACTTGCAGGTTCAAAATTACAAAATTGCGCAATAAATTTTTTTTTTGAAAATATTGATCAAAATCATTGCAGTAACCACACTGAAGCTGTAAGTTCCTTGTATTTTCTATAGTAAAGGTGCAATTCTTCTTCGTGATAAGATCTTTTCACAAGTCGTTGCTTATGTCAATAAATAGATAAATCACGATAGAAAGTGTTGTCTTTCACACTTTATACGTTTTGGTTTAGTTTATCTTCCTATGATATCATCTTCCTGAACTTAAATTTCGTTAAAATTGTGTGCACGCTTTTATGGTTTTTGCATCTTAAATTATGTAATATTTAGGCAATTTAACGAAATATTTATGAGAGATTTGTATATGAAAAAATATAAATAACTTAACAGTACCATAACATACAACTTTATATCCCGATACAAATTCACAAGATCACGTTTACGCAAAAGCATTTGCTGGAGATTAAAACGAAACCTACTTTAGATATACATATTAAGCTGCATAATAATTCATATAAAATCTATTAAACAGTTATTGTATTTATATTAAAAAGAAAATTATAGTTATGTATACACCGTACATAAAGTATACTAACATGAACATGTAATTGATTTAATAATTAATTACTAACTTAATTTGATTTGATTTATGCCGTGAGAATCAGTTTTATAGGTAGACATTTTTTAAAGACTTTTCAAGGTTAATTGATTCATAAATTGTGTTTTAAATTAATTCAGTGTATTTTACAGATCGATAAGTATTAGGTAAAACATGGTTTTGTAAAAACTGTTTTTATAAATTAACTGTGCGATGACGTATCGACTTTATCACTACTATTTTCTTCTTTGAATGATTAGCTTTGTTGTTTACCACGCCTAGAAGCAATTACCAGCAATTATGGAAAATAACATTGAGTTTCATTTTTTTTCCAGTGTGTTTTGAATAGAAGGATTTGCACCTATTGAACCTTTGTAAGTCGTGCATGTTTAGACATGGTCCATATACCACGTCGCAATTATAGAAATCATATGCAAAATCATCTATAATTTGATTTGTAACTGCCTTAATCAATAAATTATTCTTCAATTTAAATAATTTAAATCAAAATTACTTTATATGCAATATATTTATGGTTTTACCACAAAAACCCAACAAAATAACTGTAATTAAATTAGATCGGTTAAATATGAATAGAGTAATCGTAAAATTTAAGTACTTTGTCAACGGTTGCTTTCATGAAATTCAAAATTATTTTTGTTACTGCGACGGATCAAATCAATTCGGTGAATCGTTTAAACTAGAAACATGATCAGTGAAAATTAGACTATTTTGAAGAAGCTGTAAATTGTTATCACTAATAGTAAATAAAAGAAAATTAAGTTACAACACATAATGGATACTTTATAAGTTAGAACACACATGATGTACACAGCTTAGTATGATAACTTTACGTAAAATATTAAGTAATTCAAAAACAAGCAAAAAAATAAATGACTAAACCTTGCCCGCGTAAGCTCGCGGAAGAAGTAAAACTGTTTTGCTAATTAATTTCTTTTATTTTGATTTATTAATGAAAAAGTAGAATGTTCCTGAAACTCTGCCTTATGCTTTACTTTCGTTTATACTACTTTCATTTTTAAAAGAATTTTCATTCATTAATTAAATCAATTGAAAAAAAAATCAATACAATGCTTTGTAACCACGTGGATAGTCACAACAAAATAAAAGGTTAGAATAGCTTATGTCAATATAAAAGTCAAAAATGTAAATAAAAAATATAGTTTGCTGCGCTGTGCTGTCCGCTTTTTCGTTACGGTGCAACTTACCAAAACTTTAGATTTACCCTCGCTAAAAACCTATGCATCATATGCAATCTTTTTTACTATTAAAGAAGTAGTTTAGATGCGCTGGTGTTAATATAATCCACATTTTCATAAATTGTGTTGTACTGAGTCTTTTATTTTCGCATTCTTGCGCAACCAAAATAAAGATACACAAACATCAATAATAGACAAAAATATAAAATTGTAGATGAAAAATATTAGAAATAAGAAAGCTGTTTTGCCCAAATGTATCTCAAAATAACATCTAAAATAAAAAAAAATTAATTAACTTTCCCAAATACATTCTCTTGCACATACATCAAAAATGCTAAGACCAACAAAAAAATTTTGAACAACGCTAGAACTAGATTTGGTTGCGCAGAAACCAATTTGGTTCCGAATGTCAATATATTATACAACTAAAAAACGTTTGCATTTTTTATCCGGCGTTTACATTATGTTCACACATTGTTTACAGCTGATGTTTTTAGTTAGAATTTATTTCGCATGATCGTCAAATTCCGAATTTGTCCGACGCGCACGACAGCAATCTTTAGTAGTTTATTTGGTAAGTGAACAAATTAAGTCAATATGTTTTTAGCAACTTAGTCTTAGTACTAACATTTTAACTCTCTAGTGTCCAAATTCATTTTTTTGTCAAAAAATACTTCTAGACTAACTTGAAGTCATTACGATCAAATCTGTAATTTAATTTAAAGTGAAAATAGTGATCTATAGGCCTAGTTATCTATAGAATTCTTGTTTTGAGACAAACTTGTGCAGTTATTGTTAAAAAGATTATGTGATTAGTCAGATAATAGCAACAAAACATTTTTTTTTCTTGTTTATTCATTATTACAAAAAATATTTTTTGTTTCCGTCCGTTTTGATGTATTTTACAAGTATTATAATCAGCCTAAAAATTTGCTTTTCTAAACTGAGCGGGTCAAGTATAGTAGAATTTTATAATTAAAAGTTGGTACTAATACTTATCTTCAGTTTTTTAAAATGTTTTTTACCTCATCTGTCATTCATAACATAAACCATTATTTGTTATTGTTTAGAATTTTTTTTAAACAAATATAATAAATTTTACAATTGTTAAAAACAATTATATAATTATTTTTAATATAAGTTAAATTGTATTGAAGTTGTGTAACTGTCAAATACATTTACAAAACTAATTGAATTTGGTCATTACACATTTCAGTTTTATCAACATATGCTATTAAATTTTAATAAAAAACAAATATTTAATAATTGTTTTTGACACACACTTATATAAAAGTTAGCACAAAAAATTTTATGTGCTGCACGTCCCGAAGGTATCTTGCTAGTGTTCGCAAAATAGCACTTTCTGAATTAATAACACAAATTACTATTATTATTTATGAAATATTTTAAAATAAATTATTACTCTACTACAACATAATTTACATTGTCGCTTTTCTGTTCTATCTAACCACTAAATTTGCTACTGGTAAATATGTCATCTGGTCCAGTAGTCTTCAGTTTACACAAACATATTTGTGGATCGTGGTTTCCAACAGATATTATAGTTGCTTCATTCTCTTTAGCTTTGCGAAGCACGACTGTTAATTCTTTTTTAAGTTTTTTAAATTACTTGTGTGTACTTTTATGAAACAGATATGCGTTTTTTATGGCTAAGTCCAAAATCACACAAAAAGGAACAATTAGTCTACTATGCAGCTTTATGAAAATATGATGGATGGTGCTTCGGCCGTCAATTTTTTGTTCTTTTGGGAACTATCATGATTCGTTGCTTTCGGGTATTTTCTCACAGAGTAGTGAATACATTTGTTCTTTTCCCAAGGAAAAATTTTCTGCACTTTCATCTTAAGGTGTATACCAAATTCTTTGTTCATGTGCTTTAATCTATATCGGTGAAACCGGTCGTTTCATCAACACACGTATTTCAGAACATAATTGCTGTTGCTGAACATTATTTTACTACAGGTCATATATATCGATCTTGATAACGTCTTGGGTCTTGAAAAATCGCTATTTGTCTTCAGTAGATAAGTCGGGGAAAGCATAGAAATCAACAAACATCCCAACAATTTTATTCGTGACGATTTGAACTATCCCTTCTCTGGATTTCGGTTATTACTAGTTTATCGAAAAACACGCCCTTTTTTGAACGTAACCCAATCAGAAACAAGCATATCCAACTGTGGCAATACTTCTTTATATATACGGAGACAAATTCTTCTTAAATCACTTCTATGGAGTTGATTACATTACATACTACTTTACTTAATTTAGTTTTAAATTTTTTTCACGCCTTGAAAAAATTCCTTACAAAAATGAGCGAAACTTTAGTCTCAAAATGATATCAAAAGTATTTATAATCAAGAGTTTTGATTTCAGAATATCTTTTGTGTGGTAATAGACTTAAGTTTATTTCATTCATGTTTACGTATCCTTTCCATTTCATCTAACGCATCACTATTACTTAATAATTCAAATAATTTTTAAAATGTAGGTAGAAAAATACCGTAGTGACATCTGCAGTACCATACTCGTTACCATCTAAATTGGTATAGAAGCTTAACATTTACCGTCGTTCCGTGGACACAAAATATTTATTAACCTGCAAACTTATCTAAATTGTTTTCTTTTTATACTGATAATCCTAGGCATAACATTGGAACAAAGTTATAAAATAATTATATTGTCATCAGTCTTTGACAAGTGCGTAAATTTTCAAGTTAATCAGACTTTTGGAAATTGGTGAACATTACGTTCAAAGATAATGTTACATAGATACATACAAATCAAGCTAATATAAGCGTGTTAAACATAAGATCGCAGTCAGGGATTCCAAGAATTGCTGTAATTGATCAGAGTGTATGCGTAGCGTGTTTTGATCTACCAAAAGTGTTAGCTACGCCACAGTTCAATTTTTATTACAAGAGCAAGTTGTCAACATACAATTTTACAGCTTACGACATTGGAAACCATGAGAGTTTATTGCTATGTGTGCCATAAACAAATAGCAAAAAAGCTTTAATGAAGCTGCTAGTTTCTTCTAAAGATGTTAAGACTTGACAACTAAAATAAGTAAAAAAAACAGGTTTCTTAAAAAGACACTCAAAATAAAAGTATCGGTATGTTTATTGCCATTAAGAATACACAGAAACGACAATTGGTTTTGTATGTGCTCGAACAGTGAGTCGCGTTAATAAGAACGGTCAATACTACTAAAAAAGTGTGTAACGTTACAGAGATGTTCCAAAACCATTTGTTCAACGTATACCGAAACTGGAAATCAGAAAATTGACAATGACAAAAATTTGTCCAAAGTGAGCAAACAAGAGATACTAGATTTTGTATAAAAACCCATAGATTCTACAATTCAAGTATCAATCTGGTGTAACTAATATTTAAAAAAAAATTAATAAATAGTATAGTAATTCATTCGAAAGTCACTTAGAAAGGAAATACAAAAATGCAATATTTATAAAAAAAACCTAATAGTAAATCCAACTATAAATTATCAAAATATAATGTATTGTTTAATTGATTTATTTGTAATAATCGTGAAACCACATTAATAACTACACCTAAACATTGGAACCTTTATTTTCATCTGTCTCAGAAAATACGTTAAATTTCTATAAAAATTCATAGAAAACACAAACAGTTTTATATCCCATTTATATGGTGTTTTCGAATTATATTGCTGAAAATGTAAAACTGTTTTGGTAGAAGGCTCTTTGGCTACACATAGGTGTCGAGGCACTGAAACAATCGATAATTGGCTGAATTTTGAAAATCGAATCAAATTCAGGTTTTTCTCACATTGGCATTTTAGGATTATCCTTAAAATGCAAATAACGACTTATTTTTTAAAACGATTTTTTGCCATAAGCATTTTCTCTCCAATATTCTTGAATATTCGAGTATTTTTATATGAACATATATAAGATTTCCTTATATTTTGATATTTGATTCTATGGGACACGTTAACTGCGCGGGCTATTTCTCGAGCGACACTTCGTGTCCAATCTTTTTAATTTACAATATCTGCACATACATTGAAGAGAAAAAAAATGTTGATTTTATTAAAAAATGTATTGTTTTTCAGTTGCTTTATCGACAACGGCTTTTGTAGGCAGGAAAAACATTTCCAATTTCTCTAAATTCTTACACACACGCTAAAATAAAGGTTGATGAAGGCAATGATCTAGCAAGATATTGCTCAATGCACAATCTACGTGTGGTGTGGAGATTATAATTACAGTCACCGTACAAAACAAAACAGTATCAATATTGTACATAATAAAGATAATTTAAATTAAATATTATGAAGTACGACTACGTTTACACGAATCATTTAGCATCAATAAAAAAATCGTTAAAAATCAAGACAGAAATATATCAGATTATCGAACTCAGTTCTAAGAAAGCTGAATTTTGCTTTTAATTATCTGAACTCTTGTTTTGCTTACAAACAAAGATAAACGTGATCGTGTACACAAACTACATTTTGTTAAGCTAAGTCAGTAATAATAATAAGAAATAAACATTAGGGTAAGTCCGTGAGAGATGGTTTAGCGGAGGAGATGGCGCACTTGGACAAATAAAACTTTTGAACAGGTTGCATTAATCGTCTTTGTAGCGTTGTACGAGATACATCGTAATACGTAATTTGAAAAAATAGCGCGGTAAAATATACAATAACAGGTAAGTTACGAGCAATATTCGTTTTTATTGTGGCTTAAAAATGTTTAGTAGATTCTATTATCTCCGACTACGTACCCTTATTGCTATTTTTTAATAAGTAATGAGCATTATAAGGTTTATTATTATAAGAGAACTACATAACCTTGAGTAATACCACATGTGTTTCTGCAGGCAGTGACAAGATGAGCCATCTCACTCTGAAAATTGAGATAGTTAGTGTATTGGGCACTTTTTACAAGCGTAAATCTTGGAGAACTAAATGGATAGAAGCACAGCTACAATATACAATTGCGTCAATATGAGATCGAGGAATAAAATAAAGCATCTAAAAATTTTTGAATACCAAGCACAATGTTAAGGAGAAGAATTAAAATTAACGACTTTTTTTCACTTTAGTAATAGGAAATGTCAACGTAAGAAAACTAGTGATGCATATTCAAAAATTGCAAACTATGGCTTTTAATTTAGCAGAGCAGATGCGTATAAAACACACATTTAATAAATGTACTAGGCGAGCTAAATATGATTGGTTTAATTTGTTCTTAAGTCGACACCCGGAATGAAGCATACGGAAATCGGAAGGTGTATCAACACCAAGATCTGAATAAATGTCGCAAGAACGCGTAGTTGCATACTTTGAGCTACTGTAGAGAATTTTGACAGAACACCAGTTATTCGATAAACCTTATAATATTTTCAACATGGACGAAACCAGTCTCTAGCTAAATAATAAACCGGGGCACGTAATCGCCACCAAAGGTTCTTAAACTGTACCTGCAATTACATTCGGCGAACGTGGAGTAACAATAACAGCAATGCTGAAGGAATATATATTTCACCTACATGCATTTATAAAGAAAAATATGAAAAACAAGAATTTAAAAACTCCATGCCTCTAGGATGCAAAACCCGTCTATGTGAATGCAGATATTTTCCTTAAGTGTCTAAAAGATCAGTTCATGCCAAAGAAACATGTCGGAAAAGTATTACTTATTCTTGACGAGCACACGTCACATTGTATGCTTGAGTATGCCGAACAAAATGATCTAATATTATTGTGTCTGTCTAACTAATCAACGCATTATTTGCAGAACCTCGACAAGGCATTTTTTAAATTGCTAAAAAGTCATTATAACAATGATATCAAAAAATTTCAAGGTTGCACTTTGGGCAAGTTTTAACGAGTTATGGTCGAAGGCTGCAACGGTACAAGTAAAGCTGTATCTTCCTTTCGTTCTACCGGAATTGTACCATTAAACTCTCATATTACTCCGGATTATGCGTTTATTAACTCTCCGAATGAAGAGTTGACGTGCAAATAAGGTTCAAAAATGATTTACCAGAACATTCAGAACAATGCGTTACCCCAAACTAAACAACTTCGGGGTTGACAAATGATGAAGTTAACACGTAATTTGGATAAATTTAAACAGACCCAACCCATTTCAGTACCTAGGTCTTCAGGAAAAAAGAAGAAAACACCAAATAAACTATTGTATGAAATTGCTCCAGTTCCAAGCTGCTCTGGTGTTGTTGCAGTTCGAAAACGTGCCAAGAATGTGACCCTTGAATTAACTTTACCGGAAAACATTAAAGGCAAAAGGAAAAAACACCAGCAAAACTTGAATAAGATTAAAAAAATAAAGATGTGCAACAAAAACAATTACCGAAAAAATTCCAAAAAGAAACACAGTAATCTTCTTCATCCGAAGATGATATAGTGCAACCAATATATGCAGCAAGCGACGATTAGCACACATCAAACAATGAAAATGAATGCGATGGTTGCGGCGAAAATTACGCGAAAACGAAAAAGCAAAAAGACTGGATACATTATGTAATTTGTGACAGATAGGTGCATGAGGGTTACACAAATGATGAAAATCTATGTGATTTGTATAGAAAACATTCTATTACAAAAACATCAAAATAACGTATTTTTTTCCTTATATTGTTATGAACCATCTCACTCGATATAGAACGCCATCTCACCCGGACATGTCGGGTGAAATGGTTTTTACAACTTTTTTTCTATTGCATAAACTACATTGTAAAACTATATATTATGTTGCGTTTATATTTTTTTGTAAACAGTTCTGTCTTTAGTCAGATTTAATTAATTTATTAACAATTGATTTTGTAGATCATGGAAAATGAAAGAAAACAAATTCCATTTGTTTAGATAGTCAGGACCAGCCTGAAAAGTTTAATTGGAAATATCTCAAAACTAGGCCACCTTAGACCAAATTTTTAAAGGGAAAATTTTTATTTAACGCCACAAGGAAACTACTCCTTAAATTTTATTTTAGATACACCCTGTATAATGTTTTCTACTATTTCTTTCTTTAATCTCATCTTTCCAGGCTTTTATTTGCCATTTATAAATTATTAAAGTTTGTTGCTTTGCTATACTATAAATTTACACTTTTTATATGAATAAAGTAAATACGTGCAATGTTTAACACTACAGACGCACAGACTAATCATTTTAGTTTATAGTTTCATACATTATTTATTTTTTTAGGTAAGAAAATTAGCACAAAAAATTTAATTAATAAAAAATTAGATTACAAAATCTTTCATAAAAGAACATATGGTACTAATGTAATTGTACAAGAGTGATAATGTGTTTAGTTAAAATTATTTCGTAAACTGTGTTAATTAACATAATATTTCTTATTTTTTATGTACCTATATGAAATGTGAATTACGTTCTTTATTTGATTATATTTTTGGTTTACTTACAAAATCAGTATATAAACTGTAAATCAAACTCTATATGCATAAAAAGTTAGTGTGAAATTTTTTTGTGACGATTAGGTTTTTCCACACACTTACAAACTTTTTTTTATTACGTTTGCATGTTTTTCGACTATAATTTTTAAACAATTTCAGTAAAAAGAATTTTTTTAAGAACTAGCTTACGATATTGAATGCAATGTGGGAAAATTAGAAAAGCAAACAAATGCTATAGATTTTTTTTTCTCGATAGATACCAATTGAGTTGAGTCGATAATTTAGTGGTAGTTAGTTTGCAAGAATGATGTTAAAAGATAAAAATTATCAGCGAAGTTGATTCAAACGTGATTTTAAGGGCCTGCTCGTATAATAATGACAGGTTATCGTGCATACTTGCCAAGTTGTGAATTACATTGATTATTCTCTGCATTTTAGACTTGTTTAAAATAAGTAGGCGAAATCAATAAGCTTACGGCAAGTTATCATGTTGTTGTAGAAAATCCAATAAACAAGCATATAACTAAGTAATAATATAATAATAAGCCATATAAGATGTATAATATTTCTTTAGCGGGCTAAGTTCTCAGGTAATGAATACATTGCCATTTATCTCAGTTGAATCGCGAGCTCATTCTCTTAATGGCGCTTACACACGCAACTGCCTCTAATTGACTTGTGAAATCACCAACACCGCAACACCATACCAACACCCTTGTGAAATATGCTTATTGTTTCTTAAATTATATTCCCTGTAGCTGATATCGATTTAAACGTGTGTTATATAACACTTACAAATATTTCTTTTATTTCGTTCCGTGTTCGACATCAATCTTTTTACTAAAAAACTTAAAACCACCACTTTAGAAATGTGGATCGAAATTCATATCTAAACGATTGGTTATTAACCGTTATGACACGTTTAGTAAATTGCGCTTTACGTCTATCAATTTTAAATAATTTTACAAAGGCATTTCATATTAGTTTAGTTTTACTACGTTACTGATTCACAACCAAACAAAATTTTAAAAAATGCATTTTGTTTCGATTTGATACAAGTAAATCAATGTTTTGATCGTAGTATCAATGAAAATAAATTATTCCCACACTTAGTTTTTGTACAAAAAACCGATAGGTTTCAGAATCTCATTCAAAAAGTAAAAAAAATCATTATTTCAAAATTACAATTTGGTTTATTTCAAACAGTTTGCTGTCTCCATACTTTTTAAATTAACCTTTTTTTTAAACAAATTATATTTAATTGTATAAGAAATTTTATTATGTTTATTGTTTAGTAAAACATTGGTTATTACTTCAAAACACTTTTTAAATAGAATTACGCTTAATAAGCGATAATAAATAATTTTTTACATTGTTGGTTTAACTATTTAATTCTGATGCAATTGCGATAAGAAAATGCATTTATTTTCTTAATTAGATCAACAATAACTTTGTTAAATTATCAAAATGCGCATTGAACATAATAATTACACTATTAATTACTTTTAAAATTAAAGCGCGGTATCTTAAACATAATATAAAATTTTTCTTTGTAGGTATTTTGATAATAATTAATTTATTGTTATTAATTTATTACTGTTGTAAACAATAATAAACATAAATGCTTTTACTTAAAATACATATTTTTTTAATAATTTAATTTTTAGCAAAATTTTCTAATTCAACTAAACTGACGTTTAAAAATCTAATTAAATTCGTTTAGTTCTTAACAAAATTAATGAAATAAGATTTACTGTTTTTGGACAATTATTAGGAAATATCCGGTATTGTCAACACGGAACACGGAGATAAATCAGTGTTCATTGATTAGCCAGTAAATCATTTTGTTGATAGTAATTAAAAGACGATTAATTACAAGTGCTAAAAATAGTATATTAAAAAACAGATAATAATAGCGGAAATTATAAAATGTGACGTATAGATAATGAAATTGATAGTACGCAAATTATTTTGACGACATCTAAGATGGTACAGAAAAGTTTCTCACAAGTACTAATCGTTAATTTAGTGTCACAATAATTTTAAAAGTAAAGAAATTAATCCTCAAGAACCCGGAAAAATAGAATTTAATTTATTAATAAAAACACAAATTTGTGTTTTTTCAGATGATTATTTAGCATTTTATTAATATCTAAAACTTTGCACAGCATTCTTTGACAGAAAAATATAATTTTCAACTCATTTGTATTTTTAATAAACATGTTTTTCCAAATTCGTTTTTTATACCAATATACCTATCATGTGAATGTTGGGTGCTATTTATGTAATTTAATTCCATAGCTTGATTAATATACATTTTAATATAAAAACACAAAATGTAGAACATTTCGACAAGAGAAAACTTATATACAAATATAAGGTCGTAGGAATTCTATCGTACCTAAAGATTTTATTTTAACTTTTATTAAAGTTAGTATAAATATTGAAATTTAAAAATGCATAAAATAATCATAATAATAGCATCTAATTAAGAAACGTATTTACAAGGTTAAGTACGTAAAGATTTGAAGCTTACCTTATTACTTCCAGTTGCATACTTAAATTTTCAAATTGAAAATGTACCAAACCAACTTAATTTTAGAACTTTCATGATGTACTATTTGAGGAGGTGGAGAAAGAGAAAATTTAGTTAGATATTTGGCTTATCGTTTAGCTAGCTTCTCAGCAGCTGGTCGGGGGTCGGATTGTCAGTGAAAAGCATTTCTCAGGTAATCCATGCCTTGCGCCACTGTTTTTTTCGGGTAGTAATGGACACTAACATCTAGGCTAGAAAAAAAGAGATATCCCAGACCTGCAATCTTTAAAAGTACACCAATAATAAAACAATCCACCTAATACTGGAAAACAACAGTTTCGTGTATTTTCTTATTTACATTATACAACTGACCATAAAGGAGAATAAGAGAAAAAAGAATCCAGGATCGAATTGTAATTACATAGAATCCGTATCCTGTTATCATTCATTAAATTTACTTCTACCATTTGTTAATTACACTCACTACAAACTGGAACCACAAATGAGATTTCTGCAGCGTTGGCATGAGACTTTGATTTTCCTATGCTTCTGGTACGGACAAACTGCGCAAATATTACATTTATTTGGCTGTACTAAAGAAGTACTTGGTACAACGTTTTTAATATTTAAAGTATCTTTAATACCAGCGTTAACATCTCAAAGTCATAGTGTTCTCGCAACTACAGTTCTATAAAACTATCGGCTACATTTTGCACAAATGATTGCTTTTCAAAGGTTTTTTTGTTGTCTTACCATGTTTGATACATAAATGACGCACGTGTTAATTGTGCAAAGGTTCAAAATATTATTATTTATGCACTGAGGTCAATTGTTTTGCGACTGCAACTCATGGCCCAACGTATCTGATTGACAGTATCGACTTAATACTATTATAAAAATGGATGATTTTAGGTTTCTTTGTGGTAGAATTAATGTCCAGCTAATCATGAGCTGTCGACAGAAAAAAAACTGTTGCATTTTGGTTTATATCATACCATGTTCTTTTCAGCATCAAGGACAAATCCTGAAGTGCCGGTATGCCTAGCTTTGGTGGTTTTTTATTTCGGGGGAAAATCTCTGTTTTAATCCTGCGTATTGTGCCAACAATTGGGAGTTTGTAAGGAACTGAAATAATTTTAAAGCAAGTGAACCACGGTAATATTTTGGTTTGTATCGTAAACACGTTCACAAAGTTGTTTTATAAAGTATGCGACAAGAAGCATGTTTTTGCTACAGTTGGCACATTTAACCAAATATAGGATAGCATTATAAACATATTAAGAATTTGCATCTGCAACCATAACAATTTTGATGCTATATTTGTTAGACTTGTTAAGCATATACAGCCGGAATAGACAACGACCTCGGAATCTAAGTAATTGTACATTTATTCTCAAATATGAACTTGGCTTATATCGTTTTTTACAATGTTCAATAAACTTATCCCAAAACTCTCTTATTCGCGAGAACGCATCTAATGTTCTACCTTTTCGTCTGGTAACTCAAACTGACAGCATCTTAGCAAGAAGTCAAATCTCTCAGCACTCATATGTTTTAAAAAAACTTTTTCTTCTTTTGATGTCAAATAATATTCTGGTTGGTAGTTGTCGCTTTTTATAGCAGCTGACTGCAGGAGAAGACCAAGCAAAGCTTTTATTTCATTACCCGAAAGTGAACAATTGGTGTGTCTAATTTCTTTGTACTTCGGCTTTTTCAATTCAATTTCAGCATTTGTGTAAATGTCAATCATTGTATTGGATATAAACAAACAAAATAAAGTAATAGGTTCTATCATATCTCTGGCTTTACTAACAGGTCCAAGTATAAAATGAAGAATGTTTTGATTTGATGTACGAGTTCTTAAAGTGCGTGGAGTGGTTGCCCATTTTCCATAAATGTATTCTTTACCTGAATGCATCACTAAATTTTGTTGTGATGCCAAGAACCATGGCCATGGTTACGAACGCTCACAGAAATGGCTATTACTGACATAGCTTATCATCGGAAGAGACCGAGGATTCTTTTTTACTTTTATTGATATTTACACGTAAGGCTGCGCCCACGGACCACGTTGTCATAGGGATCAAACTCTGACAGTTTGCCAGATGGCTCAAATAGTGATTTTTCATCACAGTGGCTGTCAGATTTATTCAAGGCAATATTTTATTTTAATCTTGTTTCAAATCCATCTAAAACAAAAATACAGTATTTACAAAATGATAAAATGTTTGAAATTAATACAAAAAACCACAAAACAAAAGAATTGTTACGTTACATACAGCTATAAAGGTTATTACAATCATTCCCAAATTATTAATTAGCACTAAGTGTCAATAAATAAACGAAATTAATCTTAACTTACTTTGAGCCACTTTCCAGACGTAAAAAATAGACTGAAAGGCTAATATTTCTCAAAATCTTTTACTCCAAAACACTTAAGGAAGCAATGCCTGCGTACGAGTCAGTGACGTAATCTATTAAGAAGGTACTAAGCGGGACGGACCAGAAGGGTACTGGGAACACACTCAAACAGTGAATGCGTTGAATTGTCTAGTATGTGAGACTAATATTTTGTGATCTAGGGTTAAACAAAAATATGAAAAGAAATGTAATTTTTGAGTACGTAATAAGAGTGCGTTAAGAGTCCTTAACGCCTTAGTTGTTAAGTATATGTTTACGTATATCGTATCCTAAGGATTATGAGTCAATTGCAACAAAATGAAAAACAATAACCATTTACGCACCAAGGGCGTTGTTACGATGATTACGCCCTAAAAATTAAAAATTAAAAACTAAAAATAGACAATTATTTTAGTTTACTAAATCTACAAGTATATCTAGTATTCTATAATAATAAATAATTTGACGTTTAATCGTTTATTTTTCAAATTTCTCAAATGTATTGATTGCACAAAAAAAATATAAAATTTGGTATCATCTAAATCTAAACAAAATATAAAATGGTATATCACCATATTTGAAGGCTTAATGAAAAGACGTTATCAATTTATAACGCTCTTTGATAACGCTCCGGTTGTTATGTATATGTTTACGTACATCGTATTCTAAATCAGAAATAACAAACTTAACGTCGTACATACCCAAAAAATGTACGCACAAAAATAAAACCAAAAATAAATTCGAAAAATTACACAATGCTATAGCAACAAAAAAATTATTATTATATATTACGGGATTTTCTTCATACAACAAACGCATTTGAGTTTACGACAAACGCACAACAATCATTGTCTATACAACGACAAATCAAGCACAAATTTGAATTTAACATGCGGTCATGCTGCCATATGCAGGACGAAAAAAGACCCAAAAACAACTTAGAAAATGTCTACAAACGCATGTGAGCAATTGCGTTGCGCAAAATGATTGTATTCAAGCAAAAAAAATGTGCACGTTATACATTTATCATTTTTTGCTACTCTTCTAAAAAATCATTGATTTATATATGATTTTTTATGCTATTAGAATTATTTGATGTTAACTGACCTATTTTTGTAGATAAACTATGCCTTAGCAATTTGACAAACTTTAATCCGTAACTATGTTAAACAAAATTTAATTAACCTTGCCGTTCTCTTTAGAAGTACTATGCACTGGTGTTCCTTTCGGTCATACTGACCCGAAGTGATAATATGAAGACAATTACTTAAAAAATAGATTAATATCATAAAGAATTGTTTGTTTTACATAAAGTAATACTATTTCTACATAGCAAAAGTATATATTCAACGATATTACAAAAAAATACGCTACAAATTAAAATAAAAGTTCAATGGGATACAAACTACAATATTAACTGTAAAAAACACAGTACGCGTTTTGATAGCTGCGTTATCAGCATCAGCAATACATTAATGCGTTAAATCAGAACTATTCTATTTATACTATTGATGTGCGTATGGTCGGAAACTTAATGGTCCTTGATCGTAATTATTTAACAATCCTTTTTTATGTTTTACAATTTCCAGGTTTTAAGTTTCTTTCTATTATTAACTTGTTTGATTAATCATATATCGCTTGTTTTTTTCCTTTTTCGATTATATGATTGGCAACGCTGGACTTATCTACTCTTTTGTATTTAATGTGAGTCAAGTGCTGTTTAAACTAAACTTTAATTGATCTCTGGATTGTCCTACATATACTTGTTCGCAGTTTTGACAGTTTACTTTATATATTCCGCATTTATCGTTAACGTCTACTGGATATTTTGGGTTTTTTAAATAATTTTGTAAGCTATTTTTAACAACTGTTTTGAAGTCAAATTTTGGTAATATCCTAAATACACGCAGTATTTAACAATGTACACGTTTAGTGCTTCTTGAATTTATTCCACTCGTATTCGAATCGCTTATTATTGTTTTTGCATATCTATTATAACCACAATTGCTTTTTTATTTTGTGTTAATTGTTTTCTGGTTTCTACATATGGAGTAACCAGTAGTGTCTCCAATTCTTCTTAGTAGATTCTTCTTCTATATAAAATATTTTTGTTTCCATTCCGGATTTACTTTTTTTAATAGAATAAAAGCATTCTAAGCTTTTATATCCAGTCACTTGTATGTAAAATATAATCATTAACTAACGATTTGTTTTAGAATTGCTGGTATATGTCAATCTTACTTGATCAAATGTAACAACGGTCCTTTTCGTGGCGTTAAAATCTAGAATAATTTTTGATATTTTGTTTTCTTGGTTGCTAATTTCCTGACAGTGATGCATTATTATTAGTCATTTAATTGTGTCCAAATATTCAAAATTATACACTACACATTTCAGAACTATTGATGTTATGATCTGCTGCCAAATATCGCATACAACATTTTTAATTTGCTGGTTATTCTGTTTCCGTTTCTTTAACTTTATTTAGTAAATACATTTTATTTGCTTCCATTCACTTCTATCCAACTCCATTTACTCCCAGTTTTTTTCGACATTTATGTTCTTGAGTGTTTCATTAAACTTTTTACTTCCAACTGTGAGTTCTCCGTTCAGAGTGTAATTTAGCATCCGTTCCATAATATTCCGTACGAGTTATGTGGGCTACCTATCGTAGACGAGATTTTTTGAGAGTAATTTAACGGTAATACGGCCCGCACGTTTTAGGATTTTAGTGTTAGAGATCTTCTAACACTATCTCATTTTATTACCTGACGTAAATGCTTTTACTGTAGTTTTTCCAATTTTCTTAAGTGTCGGGTGCACAGTAGACATTCAGCTTTGTTTTTAAGAGATAGGTCGTGTTTCTTTTGGGCTCAAAAGGTCTAAAGGAACTATTAATTCAGTTATGGATTTTGGCGTTCAGGTTGATCATTCTTCCCTAGTGGGCATATTCTATAGGGTTTCCTTTGGAAAATATTTCTTTATGGTAGTTTTCATGATGAAAAAGTAAGATTTAGTGTTGTTAATATCTATTTGCAAGACAAACCTGTGATATGCTGATTGGAAAATGTCAGGATTATCTGTAGATTTTTTAAGAAATGAGGCCAATAATGCGCGTGATACATAGTACTCATTAGAATGACGTTTTTATTCTTTTTGGTATATATAATGCAGCTGTTTATGCATTCCATAAACTCTTAGTCTATTCACCAAAGTAATGCCAGCTAAATTTTTCCAGTTATCACCAAACACATTTCGATCTTTAATATTAGTCATTTTAAAAATAATATTTTGAAGTGTTGTGTTCATAAATTGCTTAAAACGAAGAGTTTATATCTTTTATTCTAGAAGTGGCATATCTCGTTGGGCAAGATGCAAACTGTATTACATTTGCCATGTTGTGGAAATGCTTGCACATACACGTTTATAGTTTGACTTAACCATTTTCACACTTTCATTTACATTTTTGTCTGTTGTGGTATTACTTATGTCACTAAACTCATTCGATTTTGATGTTTCATATTGATCAACACCACTATAATCCTATGTTTCTGAAATAGATTCGTTATTGTCAGATGCATTACATGTTTCCAGTTCTTTGTCGGTTAGAAATTAAGTAACAGATTTTCAAACCAATATAAGAATAGATGTTTATAATTATAATTTATTCATTTGCACAATACCTATACAGTCATACGGCACGACCAAAATCAAAAACTGAACCCATATCACATGAATGTTCTATTTATATGAAAAAGCAGAATGCATTTTCTAACCTGCAAATATAACACATCGACATCGAGTTTAAAACTGATTCAAACCTGAACTTGTTCGTAAAAATGTACAAACGACGAATGCAATAAATTTTGTTTTATAGATTCGGGTACATGCGCAACAAAATTAATTATTTGTTTATAAATTTTTTTGTAAGGTCTAAATAATGCTAAAACAAACAATATCATAAACTTCTAATAAAAAGTTAATAAAACCTAACAAAAATATTGAACAGGGTTAAAACAAAACGCAAAATATATTCATTTAAATTTTAATGTTGATTTAAGTAACACACGTGATTAATTAATTTAATTTTAGGTCCGGACATTCCTGGGTTCCTTCTACAACCATTCAGAAAACCAAAGAGGATACGAACGGCGTTTAGTCCATCTCAACTTTTAAAATTAGAACACGCTTTCGAAAAGAACCATTACGTGGTTGGCGCTGAAAGGAAACAACTAGCACAATCTTTGTCGTTGACGGAAACGCAGGTAATTTTATTTCCTCGATTTAATTAAAGCTCTGTGTATTACGTTAAGAAAACAATACGCCGTTACAATAACGTAATTGGTTATTACTGGTACCGAACTTGAAGGGTATCGTAATCCCTAACGTTTCATTTATATAACACGATATAAAAGATTAAATAAGGGTTGTCGTATATACGTTTATTATTTTAGAAATTATTTGTACTCGTCGTTCGTATATATTTGTACTTTTAATTGAAAACGTGTGGGCTACCATTTTAATCGCATATTTTAATGAAACGTAAACATTTCGTATGCGTTACGTAAGGATTATATTTGAATTTTTAATCCATTTTCATCTATAATCAAATAATATCTGATACAGTTGATGCGTATTTTTATTTGGAAAAGATTTGTCTGTTTAATAGAACATTCCAATTGCATCAGAGATTTTGAATGCCCCATCTGTAATGCATAGAAATTTATTGCGACGATATCTAATCGAACTTTCTTCTTAACGTTATTGATATCAAAATTATTGTTTATAAATAAATAAGTAAATAACCGTACCACAATTTAGAAATTCAAATAAATCACTAAATTGATTTAGAAATGTACTATTACCTACTGACAAAATTCTAATACATAATGCCTTAATAAATTTATTACCTTTGCTACAATATTTTATATTATTTATTACAAACCATGTTTATTTTTAAATTAATTTTTTAATTTTATAAACATTAGTTTCAGACGCAGAAAAAGATTTAAAACAGAATTAATTTGGTTCTTCGTGTTGTATATAAGATTGATTACATTCTTAACTGTATCATTCTTTTTTATATACATATTTAAAAAAATGAATAATAAAATATTTTGTGGCTAAATAATTATTTGCTTTATTAAAAACAGACAAACACCAAATTAAACTTCTTTAGAAACTTATTCAAAATTTAAAAAATCTTAAATGACATTGTTTTAACAAAAAAGGAAACTACACCGACACTTACTGAATTAGTTTTTAGCAACAATTTCATTGACAAAATTAAAAAAGAATTTTAAAAGCTTCTGTGGCAGTAAAAACATTTACTTAGATTTGAATTTACTAGACGAATTTAATAAATAATTAAACATTACACAAGAAAGCTAAGTTTGCATGTCTATTAACAAATTATTGTTTTCACATTTGTTCTAAACTGTAAAGCAAGTCTTGTTGTTACGCCAATTTTCTCGTAATCTTAATAGCGACAACTAACTCAGTCGATTCGGTGATTGGATCGTGTGTTTTGATTTGCTAAATTATAAAATAAGTTTAAAAATGCACCAAAACGGTGAGAAATTAGGTTGATAAATACCATTTAAACCTATCCTAAGCTGAAATAAAACAAATGACAAAACACAGATGGTAAAAACGAGTATAATTATTTTATCTTAGTAAATAGAACAAAGTACTTTACATAAACGCTAGAACGTAAGTCAATATCACAAACAAAATAAGAAACAAATCCTCTTTGGTTGAGTAACACGTCGTACAACAAAGTGAACTTGTCGGCCTAACTTTTACATTCCGACAGCAAATAAATTTATAGTTATAAATTATAATCCAAAAGTACAGTTTTCGATAATGTAGAGAACCAAAACGCACCGTCTAATCTTATATTACACACAAAATAAAATTTTATTGTTAATTGTGACAACAACCGAATGTGTGCGTACAGTCGTGTGTACAACCAACTGACAACCTAAAAAGAATTAATATAGGAAGTAAAATACTCACAGTTTAGTTTTTTTTAAGCCTGCTACTAGCTAGAAACATCTTCCCAGTAGTTCCTAAAATTTTCTGAAATAACTAAGCATACATATAGTGTTATCAGAAGTAAATCTCATACGATATCATACTATTACTAAAAAACAATCAAATGCACCGAGTTTACCCCAACATTATCGGAAAAATCATTGTTTAACAATTTGACATTTATCAGTCAGTGCAGCGATAAGTGGACGTTCCGAGGATAAATCTTATACCGGGTACAAACGTCATACCAAAACACGTTTAACATAACATGGTAGAGATGCCCCACTATTTACAAAAGCTGAGCTGCGCTGAGAAGTAAATGCAAAGATGCACTTTCACAGGGTTGCTAAAGATCCGCTGTACCGACCCGTTAATGAAAGTTAAACAAGCTCATAAAACAATGATATATCTCCAAATAGACGGTTTGTCCGTTACAATGACATTGCAGTCAATATTGTCCTAAGCAAGTCGTTTCATCACGTCTTCTTTAAATAACAAACGTTTCTTCATTGAACCGCGCCATTTAGTATCATGAGCACGGAGATGGGTGCGCATAGCATAACTTTTCGGTTTTAAGGTCACGTTTCGGTAAGTTATCGACCGTTTTTGTCTCCTTATATGTACTTGTACTTAGCAGCCGCTGAATGAGACGTTTTTGGACCTTTCTGATCAAGACAGAAAAACACAGGCTCGTAAAGCGACGCGTGCTTCTTTTGCAAAAATTTAATGCCAACTAAAACTTTCGTGATAAAGTATCAATGACAAAGGTCCTTTTTATTGATTTATGAAAGAATTAGAGCAATACTTTTCACCAACTGCTAGTTATCGCGTATACGCTCTTACTTGACTGACATAAATTTTAGTACGTAATACTAAACTTTTTTTATTTATTATACGTAGAAGAGCAACCATTTGAATTGACGATCTAGGGAGAGATGTTCTTATTAGTAGGGACAATTTTTTTTCTGTTCTTTTTGCAAGAGTTAGAAAGATTTTTGTATGTGCTAAAACTTTCGTGATGCCATTTTTACAATATAAACACCTTAACCAGTCTTCTTAATTTTTTATTTTAGAACAACACTCATCTTCACTTTCCGCACTAATATAAGATTATTGATATGTAACATCTTCACTACTACACTCGCAGTGTCACTTTCTATGAAGTTTTTCTTTGGCTTCTTTAATCTCTTTTTTAGATTTACACATTTTTTTCTCTGGGATTTTCTTCCGTTGTCTTTGTTTAGAGGTATTAAGTATAAATCGTTTTCTTCTGAAGTTAGATTTTGCAGTCACATTTGACCGCGTTTAGAGACCTTTTGTACAGCATTAGTTATTGGAATAGGAGATGACTGTTGCAGCAACTTTTTTGAGATTATTTTTTTGGTGGGGCTCACAATTGTTCACAAAATTCCAATTAAACTCCACTTTTGCTTTTAGCAAAATCCGCTCGTTTTGATAGTCCCGCAACGGGTTCAGGTTTTTTTTCCTCAAGTTCAACTTCAAGATCTGCAACTAATTTTTTTAACATTTGACTGCTTTCACACTATTTTGTAAGCTTTGATTTTCGTCGCCTGACTCTTAAAAAAAATACAGCATTGAAACAGGTTGCTGATTTTGCCCACGCTTCCAACACTAACTGTCCAAATTGAAATCAATTTTTTGCAATAGATTTGATTACAATCGTTTATTGCATGCATGATTCCACGTTAATTTTAAGGACTTAAAAACAGTTCGATCCAACGGCTGCAAAAAAAGGGTGGTATGGCTGTGTAAAAAAACCATAATAATGTAATTTTCTTTAGCATACTGTAGAGTTTTGACTAAACTATTATAAAAGGAATGTCTATTGACCACAAAAAAGAATTTCTTGTGGCTCTCTTGATACAAATTGAGTTTTAAGCCAATCTACGAAAATGTCAGAATTAGTATATTTAAATTTATGATGTGATTCTCATGCTCAAAATTTTTGTTTTTGTTTTTTGTGATAACATAGACGGAACTAATTTGTGCAATCCAACTTAGTCCATTTTACATTTTGTCCAAGATACCATTCCCTTGAAAAACCAGTTTGAAAGTTGAGAGTATTCGAGTTCTCTTAACACGAGCCACAACCACGCCGCAGATTTTCTTATGGAAAGAGTAAGATTACGTCTTAGAAAATAATTAAATCGATCTGTAGCCTACTCTTTTGTTTTCACGAACAAATTTGTAAGGAAAACTAAGGGCAGTAGCAAACTTGAAAGCAATATGCAAATTATCTCTTGGTGCAAAACCTCTCGATTGCATTTTCTGAATATGACACACAAGTTTCTCTTTATTCTGTTTCCCAAACAGTGACGCCAGTCATAGAGATGTTTTCAGTATTATTTTTTTAGTTTTTGCTGCATAGGTTCCTCTAGGGTACTTCAAACGTTCTGTTTTGTATTCTGTAGGCATTTTGCAAAAGAAACTACACTTTATAATCGTCACACAGTGGAGCATCTATACCGGCTGACATTGAGGTATCTATCACAAACGTATGGAAGAAATGCACAACCCTTTCGTTTTGTAATGACAAGCTTATATATAATCTGGAGGTTATGTTACTTTCTTAAAAACGTATTTGACAAAAATATACAGTTTAAAAAATTAACAGTGAATGAAATTTTCCTGGCGAAATATGTAACACTAATTAATTATTTGCACGTATTAAAATATTATTCACAAAAACTCACAACATTTAGCAAATTGCAGCAATATTAAACGTCATTGCCATGGCATTTCTACCAGACCTACCCTTCAGATCAGAAAAAAAAAAATTTTTTTCTTTATATTAACAAAACCTGGTAATCACACATTAGTCGGATGGCAACAATTTAACGCAAAATTGAATATATGTTGTTTTTTAAATATTTTCTAACTAATATTAATTAAGACTAACTATTTACACGTAATTTAGATATGATTGTTACAAACCTAACTAAAAACACAATACAATGTTACAATATTTAAGAAAAACAAATAACTTAGAAATAATTTATATGTGATTATCACTCAGTTATTTATAAACACTGACCGCAGATAAATTGCATTGTTTATCTATACTAGTGTTTATTTTTTCTGGCACGCGCCTTAACTTGACACAGTATTCTTATCACTTTCAGACTTCTCACTAGATTAAATTAAACTTCCTTCGGACACTTTTTATATTTTTGTTTTATTTGCTTCGAGAACATTCTGCCCCTGCTGGTAATCACCTCGAATCATCTTGAATGATCTTTTATGCGTTTCACTATGATCGAATACAAAGTGAAAAAACAGTAGTATTTTTGAAGATTGTAATAGTAACATGTCTCGTTTGTAGAAGTTACCAATCAAAATACAGTGCACGCCGCTTAATACAATCACATTAAAACTTTGATTGATTGATTTTTGATAACAGTAACCGAATAGCAACAATATCCAATATTTAAAAAAACAAATAAATATTTATTGGTTAGAAAGCAGTAAATATATACGGCGTGTACCTGTTGAATTAGAAGATGAAATTATAACATCAATATACAAGCAAAAAATATCAAAGTAAAAGTTCTAATAAAACATTAAAAAAAATCAAAATATTGAGCAAAATTAATCGAAAATTACAGAGCTGTTGCAACACGTAGTTTGTTGACACCGTTAATGAAAATAAATCAAAAATAATGTTATGATATTTAATCACACTAAAAATAAATACAAAATAATGTTATTTACATAAAACGTTATAGTTACATTATGTTATTATTCTAAGAACTACACATTGTTTCAAAGTACGCTGAAAATACAACGTATTAACATATGTTTAAATGAAACAATGTTACGTAAGTCAGTTCCAATACTTGAATAAATAAATAACACTGCAAAAATAAAGTTAAACATGCAAGGCAAGTATGTTTAAGGTACAATGATTAAATTTTTGAATTACTTTACAAGCGTATTGTAAACATTCAGTAAAAAAATTCATGTATAGGAACAAACCTGAGAAGAAAATTGATAACATAAACCGAAATTTTGATTACTATAAACGATGCTTTTCTATGTAGTAGCATTGTCCGGTCGGTTTTTTAAGAAAGTGATAACATTACCCTACTAACATTATCTATGATTTATTAAGCGGCGTGCAATGTACTTAAAATTTTAGTTACTTACCAGATTTTTTAAACTACATTTTATGCAAAACTTTGATTACATACAAATAAAAAAAAAGTTTTTAGTTCCACTTAGTCTTTTTTTTTGCTTTCCAAAGGTTCAAATGTTTTTATTTTATAATATATTCTAAAAAAAAGTTTAACTATAATAGCGTGGTAGTACATTAAAACTGTTTAAGTTTATGAAAAGTTTTTTTTAGTTTCTTGTTTTTACAAAAAAATCGCACGCAAGTTTTTCTATTTGCATTATTTTGTCAAATAATTAAAAACAAAATACTCAAAGAGTTTCTATCGTTTCATAATATTTTTCTACAGAAAACTATTTTCATTATTGCAATTTCTAAATTTTAATTGCCATATTATTTTTTTGAATTATTTTTATTAAAAATGAGTGTTAGTGTAACGAAATAGGCTTCTACATTGAAACTAATAGCACGAAAATGATATATTTTAAATTTATTTTTGTAACAGATGCGATCACGTTAGTAAAGTGCCAAATGTCGTTTTTGACTCACAGCATGCTTTGATTTTTACTTTTTTTTGCATGTATATTGTGCATAAATATAACCCAGGTTTTTTTAATTAGTACATTACTATTTTTGATGAATTTACATGCTGTTTAAAAAACAAACAAATAGTATGTATTTGTATTTATTACTGTTTGCATTATCTTTCAAAAATAAACATTTTTTGGAATTTTAATGAAGCCGTAGAATATATACGTGTTACATGTGATTTGTAGTTTTAGGCACGTATTTTTGATTGGTTGTTTCATAGTTAATAAAACGCTCAAACCACTTGGTGAAGATTTTTTTGTAAAAACTACATTCCAATAGATGATAAGATCATATTGGATTTAAAGATGCATAATTTATTATGTGTTCCGACATACTTTTGTAGAATAAGTATTAGAAGAGATATAACTTTGTCAGCAAAATTTGTTTACCTTGTTTTAAAGATAACATAAATTTGTGTTTTATCTTTGAAATCAGCGATTTTGTCCACGTTCTACGAAACAAATAACCGATACGTTTAGTTTTTTTTTTATTACAAAAATTAGAGTTTAATTAGATCGTTTTTTCTTTATTTTTGTAATTTTTAAACTTTTCTTAACATCGTAAAATTTATGAAGATTGAATGTGGCACTAAGAAAAATGTTATTTTAAATGAGTAGTTTTTAACAATTTTTTTAATGAAATATCCGTTAATTATCTTTAGCAACGTTACATATTATATTAATTTTTTTTAGGTATAATTAAGTATTTTTTGCTACCTAATGGAAAAATTTGCGTAATTTTGATGGGTTTTGCAAAAGTACTAACAACTTAATTGTTATTACGTTTTTCGACTATTATTAAAATAGCAGAACACGTTAGAAAGCAAAAAATCTTTAATAAAAACAATAATTAGCTTGATTTTTTTGTAGTATTATTTAAATGTATTTTTAATTAACGTTAAAGCGTATAAGCAAAATGTAAATAGATTATGTGCTGCAATTATATAAATTATAGCGCGATTAGTATAAGTATACTTAAAGGATGTTTACTATACACTGACGTTCATAAATCATGATCTTCAATGAAGAAATAATTAAAACTTCCGCGATACGTTTCTATTTTTAAATGAATTTTTAACCAAATTTTCTGGAATTTAATTTAGTCGATTTAAAGATAATAATTATTGCATTGACATTTTTGTAAACAATTTAATTACGGTTGACACATATCATCAAGGATCACCACAATATACTTGTTAAAAGTTTGTAAATAAAACTAAGATGCATAAAAATTTTGTATGAACGATTGATTTGCTAATTTGATTGCGTGCAAAACGTACGATCTATGGTTATTAAACGATGATTATTTTTGCATGAGGGTTTCTTTCAACAATAATTACGGGCACTTAAACTTAAAATCGTTCTTCCTGTCAAAAATTTTAGAGCCGTATAATATATGAAGCATAAATACACGCCATGAAACGATGGCATAAAATCAAACAGATGTTCATAGCGAGAATATTTAAATATAAAAACGTAGCAAGCCACGGTGTAAACAAGATGGCGTGGATCGTGTTATTCTTGTAATCGTATTTCGCAAGCCAATCACGATTCGAGCTTCCCCTTGAGTGTATCTATAGGTAATAGTACTAACAATGTGTTTGATGGTCATTTGTATTTTGAAAAATGTTAATCTTCTCTCCAAGTGTGAAATTGATAGTTTATTTGACTTGCATGTAAAGAACTAACAAAAGGTGGTTTAGCAAATGTATTCAACTAGAATCCTAAAAGCTTAAGTCTAATCTGAAATCAGCTTAATCTATTGTTGCTTGACAGTTTTGAATGAATTAAACGTACAATTTTATTTTAATCGCGCTGATAAATAGATTTCTATTTAAATTATTAATGGTATGATTAATCACAGCGAGTGGGACGGCTTAGAAGAGTCTCCTCTATCAAACTGGAATCGATTTTTATTGCCTATCTGATTATATTAATCGACTTCAGCAAACCGTGTGTGTTTATTTGTACATGCACAACAAAAGAACACTCAATTCATGCAAAGTGAATATAAATTAGCATTTCTTTTACAAAACATTAAATTTTTGCTTCATTAATATTAATAATAATAGATAATTGATGTACATATATTGCATTTTAGTTTTATTGGTTATTGTTGATGTTCAAACGCTTAAATGCACTTACAAGAATAATTTACACGTTTACTAGTTTTACCACTGAAGCTTTGATGTGTAACAATGTCAGCGAAGATCAAAGCTTTCTCTAATTGTTACGATTTTATTTAATCTTGTAATTGAAGGACATCTATATGCACTTTTGTAACTATTGTAATTGCAATTTAATCAATTAATTAATATACTATGTAAGTTACCGCAGTTGAGACCGCACTTGAGCTACATTTAAATTATTTATGTTATATTCCTTTATTGTATTGTTCGGTTATTACAAGTATTTGATGTGTTGCGACAACGAATTATGATAAATCTTTGATCATTTACAATAACGTGTCTACCTTCACATGCTTAATTAACTTTTACAACGTTTTTAATTATCTGCCGAGCTTTGGTATAATTCTTATATCATTTTTCGCTCAATTATTTTTGTGATTTATGTAAATGGTATTATGCAATACAGATATATTTTGTTACTTTGTAAATTACGTGTTTCAAAACGTTATAAAACAAAGTTTTTGTAATTAATTTAGAAACCTTATTAAATGATTTTGTTTTATGTAAGCTTGTCCGTCGCTTTATTTCCAACTTGTAATTTTTTTTTATTAACTCCCTCTTTTTAAAGACAATTTCTAAATCGAATTTAAAAAAATCACTCGGTTAATTTGTTTAAAGAAAAATTAAGTAACTGCAAATATTTTGAACAAATATTTACACCAAGTATTTTGAACAACAGTGAAATCTTCTAAAGAATTAAAAAAACCAAAATAATTACAGACGTCTCAATTGTAATTTATTATTAACAAAACAATTATTTAACTAAAAAACAATTTTAGTATTTATTGTCAAAGAAAAACTAATTATAACATAACATGAAATTAGGTACACCCGCGGTCAATGAAAATGATCATATTCAGGTAGAAATAGAAGGGCGTGGTCACAATCTAAGACAAGAAACCAGCTTACACTCTGACGTAAAAAACTTAAAATTCAGTGATATATGTATGAATTTACGATCAATTTCGTTAACAATTAGATATATAAATAATTACAAAAAAATATCTACATAATAATAGTAAGGTAATGCTAATTAAATTGGATATTAAATAACTACAAATCCTTTGATATACATTTTTACTAAAATTGTAAATTTGAAACATGTTTAAAAGATATAATTTGATTTAGAAAAACAGATGACAAATTTTTATCATGATTAAGCAATTTCTGATCGTCTCCAATTAAATCATCATCAGTAAGAGTTATTAGGCATTTAAGAGTAAATAATTTAGGTATTTCTAAAAATTAAAAATTTTAATTTAACTGCAAGTTTAAATCAAAATTACTCGCCAATTCCATTGAAATGATGCTCAACTTTTTAAACTCTTCCGTTTTCAGACTGAGCTTAGGTAAATGTACAACCGCGCTCAATGAAAATGAACATATTCAGATAAAAATAAAAGGACGCGGTCACAGTCTAAGACAACAAATCACCTTAACCCTTATAATCTCTCAGGTAAAAACTTAAAATTCAGTGATATATGTATGAATCTAATTTCAATTTCGTTGACAATTAGATATATAAATAATCATAAAAAATTATCTACATAACAACAGTAAGGTAATGCTAATTAAATTGGATATTAAATAATTACAAAGAAACCAATAACATTATTTATGCAACAAAAATGCAACAGAAAAAGTGTTAATTTTCAAGTTTACATTATTATTTAACGAATATTTATGAATAATAAAAAAATTTTTATTTTATGTTTCACATATTATTTAGGAGTATTGCATTTTAATATTTTTAGAATTATAAAAAGTGCCAAAAAACAATTTTATATAGTCATGTAGTTAAATGACTTTAAACGTAATTGAACTGCTTAGTTACGAAGTATTTGCTAAATTTAAGTATGAATAAATAAAATTAAGAATGAAACGATACATTTAATACATAATATATAATTTTCTAATCAGCATTGGTATCAATTTATAGACATCCGAGTGTCACTTTAATGAAAATATTTTAATACAATAATAATTATTGGTACGATCTTCATAGCACACCTACTTGGTGGTTTGTATACGCTGCTATCGTTGTCAATGCATCATTCTGCTATACATTCAACACTAAAAATTTAAACGTTCAAGGCATCAGTTTAGTTTACACAAAATTCATGAAAGCGTTATAATTGGTCATTTTGCAAACGTTGCATAATATTTTTTTTGGCAATTATTAATCTGAATATGGCAATTTATTCACTACTAAGACAGGGATCGAATATCTATTTAATCTATTGTGTATTTTACGCAAAAGACAATTTGTAAAAAAAGATAAATTATTTTAGACATAATAACAACAATAAAATAATTAAATAATAATTCAACGTCGCGGATTAATAATAATTATTAAAAGTAAATAGATATCATTTTAGACATAAAAGTTTCACCATAGAACATATTAATAATTTTTTATGGTAAATGGTGTACATAAATTATTAAGATAGGATTTCATTTTATTTTGGCGGTATTATAAACTAATCAGCATAATTTGGCGCATTCTCCTATGCACCAAAGCCTTACAAAGAATGTCCGTTTTTGTCCGATGAAGTATAACGTTGTATAACCTCAGTTTTATTATTACTTTAAATGCTTGTTAAAACGATGTCTACTACCATATAAAAGGTTAGAATATTATATTCCAATATGTAATTTGTAATTACAGTGTTTAGATCTTCGCTAAACATAGCAAATTATTTATACTGTGCATATTTGTATTAATCAACATGGAAGCATATAATTTAATATGTGATATGATTTAGGCATAATAATGACATTCAGCTTTCTTATAGATGCTATCATTTTGATGCCTCAAAAATGATAGTGACAGTTTATAGATAGCGATTTCATGCCAAATTTTTGACACAAATTTTGTATAAAAAAAGTGGCCAAAACGATGTCTAATACCCGAGAAATGGTATTAAAAAGATATCTTTTTACGAGAATGTTGTTATTTGGATTAATACACATAATATATAATAAAATACAAAAATTGCCACCTTAGTACTTTGTGTGATACCTATTATTATTAATACATTTTTCTAGACGTCTCCTCATAGTATTTACAAGGTTTCCGCAAATTGGAGAATTCTGGAATGCCTCCCACGATGTCGTGACATGTTGAGATAGTTCTTGCAAGTTTCTTTTTTTGACCCCATTAAATTTCACGTTATTCTAACTTTTTATCATGGCAGCTCAAAGATTTTCAATCGGGTTAAGGTCAGATGATTTTGCTGGCCATGGTAACAAATGAACTTCAGGGTGATCATCAAACCATTCATTAACTATTCGGACTGTGTGTACTGCAGTTATCTTGCACTAAAACTTTGTTGTCTATTTCTTTACTTCAGGATAAATTGTCTTTTATTGTAGGTAATAATACATCTTCTAATACTCGGATGTATTTATTCAAATTCAAATCTCCAGGTGTGATAACCCTATATGTAATTTTCCTGGGCCATCTTTAGACATCTAACCCCAACATCCTGCGTTGATTAGTCCGCTGCCATTATTATTTTAAAAACGTTTTCAACATTATATCGCAGTTCCATTTTGTCGCCATAGTTGAACATAAGCATCCTGAGACCACGAAACTGTTTTTTGTCCAGAAAATATAACATTTGACTAGTCTCTATCTATTTTTTTCTTGACAAAACAATTTTCTTCAGAAGCGTTGTCGATTATCTATGCCAACCTTTATGCAGCCGATGTCGGATAGTTCGCACACTATAATTCAGTTTTAATTTTCACATATCTGAACTGCTGCAGTAAATATCCTTACTTCATCAGGTTGTATGCATAATGGACAATCTTCAACTTCGGTAATTATACGAAACTCTTTCAGGACTAACAGTATCTAATTCTCCTTTTCACTTCTCGTAATCCACCGTCTAACAATTTGTCTCTATAAGTATTGTATAAAAATTAATAAAAGAGAATACATAAATTAATAATACAGTAATAAAAAGCCATTGAATAGATCAGGGGGTAATAAGAATACATGCCAATAAGTATTTTTGCTTAATTTAAAAAAACCTTGACCAATAAGTCTGCAAGGTAATTTATAGATAAAATAAACACTTACAGAAAGACCAACATCTTGAGAAATTCTTTTTATGAACCAACCAGCTTCAGCTCGAGAGTTGCTATACGACTACGAATTACTAAAAAAATCCCCCTGATTCAGTCTTTTGGGAATTTTTGATGTAATTACAAAATTAAATAGCGGAAATACTTTAGACACAATACTTTCGACAAGTAGATCACTACTAAATTATAATATTTACCCCTTAAGTAAAAAATACGATTTTTAAATTAAACGTTTTCCCACTAAACCCTCTTTATTGAAAAATTACGTATATTGTCTTAATCGATACTATTCTCTTGTTTTTGTTTTGTTCTTTAAATTAGGAAAATAGAAAATCTCTTAATTACTGTGTATGCAGAAAATATGATTAGGATATTGAAGCTACAATGAGATGGACTAATTAAAATTGTTAAATAAAATTGTTCAGATTTGCTTCATTGGCATTTTGGGCACTTTTTATAGTTATGATTTTATTAAAAGTTAATACCACTACTCCTAAATAAAACGTGAAAAAAAAGAATAGAAATATTTCATTTATTCATTGTTAAATTGTAAAATGTTGTTAAATAACAATAAATCATTGACCACAGTTTGTACCATACTGTGGCATTAAACGAAACGTAAAAAACTATAAATACTATTTCGAAAATTATATAATTTCAAGTAAAATGTTAATTATCAAATTAACAAAAATGTTTTTTTGTATTTTTTGTAAATGACCCCACTTTAAAAATAATTTTTTTAAACATTTATTAACAATACGAAATGTATACTATTACATGCTTCTACTTCATGAATTATTAATGATTTTAAGATTATATTTCTCTTGCAACAATAATTCACAGATTAGTTGTTATATGTATTATATTGTTATGTCATTGTTTCTAATTTAATTTAATTTAATTTATACAAATGACGCAATTTAAAACGTTCAGACCAATCTATGTTCATCATCAATTTGATGTATTCAAAACAGTGTATACTATAGCACAAATTACAATATTGCAGAATAAGTATATAAACATTTTTTTTAGCAAAAGTATTTTTTTGAGCGGTTTCTCTCAAAGGACGTCTAGTTACTATAGCAATTTTAATGTTATGTACTGATGCGGCGTTAGCGTCTATTGAGAACAATTAAACTAGTTTCGCAAGTTTCTTAATTATGAAGCTACGTCGTCTTTTCTTCTTCCAGTTTTGGTCTTTTGAGCGTATTAACTGTTTCATGTTTTATTTATCAGCTTTATGACTTCCTTGTTTGGTTTTATTTTTGTTATCGCCACTTTTTAATGCACATCGATAAATTTCTAAACGTTTTCTTTAAAAAACAATAAAATTTAATAATGATGATGAAATTACAAAACACTAACACAAATCAATATATAAACTTGGAAGCAAAAACAAAATGGCGCAAAAAAACCTAAACGAAATAAATCGTACAAAATTCTAAATAAATTCTTCCCATACGATATGATTCCATAATAATTAATTTTTATAGTTATAAGTTGTGCTACGTTTTCTCAAATTGTTCCACAAGAAGAGACGTTAATCGATAAAATTTAAGTACAGTTGTGATTTAACATTAAATAAATTAATTTTATAACTAAGCGCATAACCGCAACCGTACGTAATTGTAAAACCAATTCTAAATCTTTGCATTTAAGTACCAGGTTTTACCTAATTTGTTGGTCAAGCATGTTTACATTTTTATTGGTAATTGATAGCCAGTAGAACTCTACCTCATTACGTTCGTTCTTTTACTATTAATCTTAGTTGTCATTTGTGACAATGTTTTTGATCTATTAGTTTTTAAATTGAATTTCATTTTAAGTTTGTACATGTATTTTCACAAAACAAAATTAATGTGGTAATAATTATTTATTTATGTTTAAAAATTTACACTTAAATTGAAAAAAATTACTCATTGCAATAAGATTGATAAAGCTGGAAAACACTAAAAATTTAGAAGTGAGTTTTGAGAAGAAGAGAATTGTCTATGAAATAATAACTATCAAATTTTTCAAAGCTTTTAGTCAACACAATTAAGATTTATTTTTGAACAACCAATAAAAGCAAAACTAAAATTGAAACAATCTATAACCAGCTAAGTATTCACGTCTAAAAAAAGAAGTTAAAAAAAAAAGTGAAAAAATCAAAATTAAATAAAATTAATAAAGAGCGATACAAAGTGAAAAAATTGAAAACATGAAAAAAAACAATTATGTATTTTCCTTTTAATAAATTGATTATAGTTTACTTCTAAAATTGTTAAAATAAAAAAAAATAAGAACAAAATTAAAAAAAGATACTTTGAAAGATTTTTGCAAATTGAAAGAAAAATAATATTTTGAAAAAAGTAAACACTCAAATTAAAAGTAAAACATCAAGAAATTAAAGAGAAAAAAAGTTAACGTGTTAATTAATATCAATCGTAAAACTAATTAAAAAAGAAAGAAGTGAAAAAAACGAAAACAACTTTAATTTAATTAATTAAGAAAATAGCGAATTTGTTTTATAGGAGTTTAGAAGATTTTGATAATACATTAACAGCAATGTGACGTATTAAATAAAATTAATTGTTCCAAATTGAAAGTAAAAAAAAATTAAAAAAAGAAAAACTGACTAACTATCAGATTTTTTTGTAAAAAATCGTTTAAATTTATTGTTAGAAAAATTGTAAAATAGTTTTTATTTTCAATTAAAAATTGAAATAAATATGACTTATTCCATAAAATAAAATTTAATGTCAAAAGTGAGTACTTTAAAGAACCAAAAGAGGAGAATTTAAAAGTAGCACAAATTTAAAAAAATTCTTAGAAAACGTGGAGAAAAGAAAGAAAGAAGATAAAATGTGTTTTATTATGTGGTAAAATATGAAGAAAATTTTTAATAAAGAAAACAAGTATTTAAATTTACAAAGTGATAAGTAAAGCGAAACGAAAAAAAGAAAAATAGGATTTTTCAGTTTAAACCAATGTCAATTATTCTTTTTCAAATTGTTGCTTTTATTTTGATTGTTTAATTCTATTGAATACGTTAATGTTCATTCCATTTTCTTCAAATCTTTAAAATTAAAATAAAATTGCATATTTTACTGTTTTCTTCGTTTTGTAATGAATGATTTTCTCAAATACATTTTGATCGATTTTGTAGTCAATAAATGTTATTTATTTTAGGTTCTAAAAAAGTTTTAGATTTACAGTCAATTTTACAGTTTTTTTTATTTTTTTATTCAACAGAACAAATTATTTATTTTTGTTTTTTAATATTTATTTGAAGTTTTTTCTGAAATAAACACTTCATAATTTGTTGGAGTTGATGTGGAAATGGAATAAAACAAATGTGTGAGGTATTAGCAATTTATTTTTTATTTGAATGTATTGAATATAACAACGTGCAAATGTCCGCTGTGGCTTTTGCGGTGGTGAATGATTCAATTGTCGATGACTCTGTCGCATAGATGCGACCGAACCGCGATGGGCTCGGGTATGTTGGTTTATAGGGCAGAAAAGTCTAGTGGGTTTAAGCCGAAACGAATTTGGTACTCAATTCACGTCACCTTTGCCGGGAGAACCGTACTTTTAAATCGTTCATACAGAAAGTTTATCGCGGCGTCCGCTGTGTGGCACGTAGCGCCGTTCTGCTGGAACCACCTGTTGTCTACGTCCTTTTAGTTTAATTTGGACCAAAATAAATCCTTTATCATTGTTGTGTAGCGCTCACCGTTAACGACACTGGTTTCACTAACGTTGTTTGTTAAAAAAATACGGAGGAATGACGCCAGCGGCTCAGAATCCTCACCAAACAGTAACTTTTTGTGGATGCATTGCTATTTGCTAAACTTCGTGTGGGTTGACATCGTCTCATATACAAAAATTTTGCTTGTTAACATATCCATTTATCTAAAATTGCACTTTGTCACTAAAGTTGTTTATGATCATTAGCTTTGGAGTTTCTGTGATAGTTGTATCTGGTAGAGGTGGTAGATCCGAAGTCCCAGCGCAAAATTCGCCTTAAGTTAAAGTCTACGAAAAACCTAGTTTTTGTGCATCGTAAAAATAGACTGCCTTGGGTTCTCCTGCACGCCAATCTGGCGTTTTTTTGACGTGGTACAGGTTTAGGCACTAAACGTTAGAGATCGGCCTTAAAAAGACCACCGTGTCTGCCGATACATGGAGTGCAACGCGAGCACTGTCTGCACTAACGAACACTGACTTTGGTACTGTGCTGCTCAATTTTCTAACTTGGCATGGTGATTTGACAGCGGTGACTGAATAATAACAACAGATTTGGTACACGCCTCCAAAACAACATGGTTGCTACAGGTTGTCAACATTGACCCGCCCTAATTGAAAAACTTTTATATACCAGAGACAAAATAATAGAGCTCTTCAAAAACATCCTAAAATCAGATTCAGAAAGAAGAATTGGCTTGGTTTGAGCGGCGTTTGGTAAGCTAAAAAGTACATTAGGATCCATCTTACCAAACACATTAAAGTAAAGAATCTTTGTTAGCGGTTCTTACGTACAGATTCGTGGACATTCAATAAAAGATTTATAATCAGATGTAAAAACTCGAAAAGCAATGGAGAGAAAAATGCTAAATGTAACATTACGGAATCACATACCTAAATACGGAGATCAAAACTAACAGTTGTGATAGAAACGCGCCATATGCACAATATACAAATGATAGAGACCAACGGAAAAAATCAAAGAAGCTTAAGCTAATGATGCTAATAAGGAATTCAAAAATAAAGTAATTGTTTAGTTATTTAAATAATAATAAAATTCGTTTGTTAGTGTAGATACATAATGGACAAAGAAAGTTCTAGAGGCAGCAAAGTAAAAAGTACAAATTTACATTAAACTAAGTGTTTAAAGTCAATTATTACATTAAAACAAGTATGTAGCAGGTGGGAAAAGTTATTTAAAAATCAAAAGTAAATGTCAAATTTGACAGATTTATGCCCGGTTGCATAAAGCAAAGTTAACTATGTTGATGCCGTTGTTAACTACCAATTGTCAAAGTGAACAACGCTTTATGCAACCAGACACTTAATAATCAATGTAGTCTTCTTCTTTTTGTGCTATATCCGGTTGCCCAAATGTTGATGTGATTACTAAGGAGAAAGCTTTGCGATCTTCAGGTAATCTAAACAGTTTACTGGCATTACGGATTCTGGACTATTCGCGTATGTTCTAAGCCCAGGACATCTGTCTTCTTCCTACTTCTCGTTTTGTCCAACAACCTTGCCTTTTTAGAATCAAATGCAGTCATATACTTTTCTCCCCGCAGGACATATCCAAGCTTCTCCAACGCCTCAAGTTTCTTCAAAATATTTATCTTAGGATCCATGTTTCCTAACGACGTACAAAGGTACTGACCAGATGTAACTTTTGACCAGTCGTTGTCTTAAAGAGATTAATGTTATTCATTATTAAAATAGTATTTTATTTTACCGAAAGTCGACATGGCTATCCCTATTTTGGCCATGATTTCTTTATTGGGGTTAAGAACTTCCCGTGATTATGTATGATTTAAATAGGTGCACCACTTCCAATATTGAGCGTATTTTGTTGTAAGTTTGCGTTTTGAGTTTGTCGCGGCTAAAACCATAAATTCGGTTTTGTTCGAATTTATTTTAAGACCTAGTTTATTTCTAGCTGTATTGACTGCACCCAATAGTCTCTGAAAATCATCAGTAGTTTCTGCAATGACCACCGTGTCATCTGCGTAGCAAAAGTATTTACCATTACATGCCGTTAACACTTTATTTCTATTTCCATGTTTTCTAGGGCTTGTAACTTGCCATGGTAATTTAGTATCCAGTGATTAAATAATAAACAACAGATTTAACAGACGCTTCCAAAACAACATAACCGCTACAAAATTTCGCTGCCAACATCTCAACTGAAAAATCCTTTATATTTCTAGGACAAAAATAATATTCTATATCAAATATATATCAAATTTAGAAAAGAAACCTGGACAGCGTTTAGTAAACTAAAAATACATAGATCCGTTTCAGTTATGTCGTGAACAGTGATATTGAGCTGAAAAATCGGAATTAATAAACTAAAAATTAAAAATTTCACAGGTCTAAGTGGAATCTCAAAAACATTAGTTCATTTAATAGACAAACACGTTAACAAAAAAAAATTTAGTAATTTAAAGAGAATTAGATATTTAGTGTAGTCAAATAGAAATAAGTAGTGAAAAACACTTTTGCTACAATTACAAATACAACGACCAAAGCAATCACAGATGTTAAAAAAATGTTTCGCCGAATGTTTGTACTACAGAAGATAGCAACATTTTGACATAAACTGATTACAACGCCACAGTTCACGAGATCCTGAAAGACTTCTAAGATCTGACTTATTAAACATATTTAAGACAAAAATGTGAAACCAATCTCAGATACAGAGAGAGCAATGGAGAAAAAGAATGCTAAAGGTAACGGAGTACAAAAAAATATATGTAACAGCATCTGCACAATGCACAAATGATAAAGACCAATGGAGGAAATTAAGGAAAGCTTAGATCCGATGATGGATGTCATAAAACCTAATGTTGCCAATGATGAAATCTGAAGAAAATTAAAACAATTATTCAATTGTTATTTAAATATTATTAGATATTATGTTTAAAAATAAAAACCAATTTTAATTTTACGGTAATTAAAAATAGTATTAAGCCTCCAAGCATACAAGCGGTACATAAAGAGCTGCTCTGGCAATTCCATTATATGCATGTGTTTGTTAGGGCCACAGAGTGCTCTGTTAATAGACTTATGAGTTTGTTTAACTTTGGATTGACTCCATACTTACAGTAGTGTACTTGGAGTGTTTGGCTCTGTAAGGAAGAGTTTTGTGTGCCTTATCACCAAAGAATTTTTCCATAGTTTGTAATGTTCCGCTGTTAGCGATTTTAGTGCCAGTAAAAAGTGCTGCTTGACTGTCAAATCAGATCGATATCAATAGCAGCAACTTTAGCTTGAAAAGCGATTTCCATAAGTGCCTGCTCCATATATTCCAGCATCGGTACCTTTGCGATTTTTAACTCCATCTGTATACTAGATAGTTTCTTTCTAACCGCGCCCGGATGCTTTGTTTTTTGTTTACTCGTCTTGTGGCGGCATTATACATTTCTGTAAGATGTGATAATTTTTCGTGAAGTCAAATCTCATAGTTAAGATTGTTTTTTTACGCAGCACGTTGTATATGCCCGGTTTGTTTTTACCGGTAATTGTCGCGTGTTCATTAACCTGCCAAGTCTGTATGCTGCTTGTCTTGATTCCATCATTACAACGAGGTGTATTGGTGGAAATAAAAATACTGTTTCTATGGCTGCTGTGAATGCGTTTCTTATTGTTCCTGTTATCAGCAGAAATGTTATTATTGGTACTTTGCCTAGCTTGAAAGCGATGTTTCTTAGGTTGGTTCTCTCACTCTATACAAACGCACCGTATGTTATAATGTGTGTTGTCACCACAGTATGTAACTATTTGATCATTGTGGGTGTTAATTCCCATGTGTGCCCGCTGGGACTATCCGTTTGGTTGTATTAAAAACTCTGATGGCCTTTTTTGCAAAATCCTCTTTTTCCTAGATGAGAGTTAAAAGCCGGTCTGGTATAAAGAGTGAGTCTCAGATGTTTTGACTATTTTGCCATCAAGAGCGTAGCTCTGCACATCGTAGGTAGTTTTATGTCATCCGTTTTTCGTCGTAAACGGACCGATTGCTATATTGGTTGGATTTATTGACAGTCTTCCTTTTTGAATTATTTTTGACGGTATTTAAGTGCACTCTGCATTATGTTTGATAAGTTGATCCAACTTTCCGTTTGTGATAATGGTGGTATCGTAGGCGTATTCGAAAGCAAATACCCACTTCCGTTTTCTAGTTCTTGTATACGTCATCTTCATAAGAATTCTAACCAAAAATAAAACTAGTTTGATCGGCAATTTTTCTCAAACTTTTAGAGCCAATGTGTGAAAGAAAAGTCTATTTACGACATTGTGTATTGTATGAGTTTCAAAAAAGAAATAATGCGGTAGAGGCAATAAAAAGCTTGTACAGAGTGCTTGAAGATGCCTCAACAACAGTTTGAGCATTTAAAAAATAATTTTTAAGCGTGCGTTTGAAAGATTTTTCTTGAAATATTAACCAAAGATTGGAAAGGGCTTCAGATACCGATGACAAAGTGCTCTGTAGGTATGATCAAAAATAATCGTACATCAACTTTCGTAGATTCACCATTTAAGCTTAGAATGTACTCAGAAAACTCTTTTAGGTTACATAAAAATGTTTTTATTTGAGTGTATCACACAGATTAGACAAACGAAATTTAATTGATAAGAATTTCCATATGTTTCTTTAAACTGACAGTTGCGAAAAAGGAACCTTTGCTGTCTACGTTAATACCAGGATTGCAATAAAAGTTTATGCTGTGTTGTTGAAATCTCAATTACAGTATGAGTTGCTGAAAGAAAATGAAAAGAGTAAACGCTGACCGTTTTCAACTTTACATTACATTTGGAATACAGAAACTCAGCACAAACGTTCAACGATAGACTTTACTTACACCTGCTCAGTGCTTTGTAAATTTTTTTATGGAATAAAATACGCAAACTATAATAGTGTTTCAACGACAGTAGAATACTCTTGAAAAAAGTTTCTTTAGGGGGTTGAAAAACAGTAAACTAAGTAAATAAGTTATATTTTATATTAGAATTTTGACGTTTTTAATAACAGTATTAAAAAAACAAATAAATGTTTATTGACTAGAAAATAGTAACAGTAAATACAAATAGTAACAGTAAATAGTAACAGTAAATACAAAGAAAAAAAAAGTCCAAATAAAACATTTAAACAAAATCAAAATTTCGAGTTAAATAAATCGAAAAACTACAGACCTGTTACATTAAATACAGCTTAATAAAAAAAATCAAAAATAATATAATATTTAATTTACTTCTTTTCTAAAACTACACATTTCTTCTCATTAATTTGCTGACACTAAAATTGAAAATATACACAAAATAACTCTTGTTACATAAGACGTAGTTAAATTAAATTGTTAATCTATGAACTGCAAATTCTTTCCAAGTACATTAAAATACAAAAACGAAGATAACGTATTTACAAGATGTTTAAATGAGGTAATGTTACGTAGGTCAGTGAAAATGCTTAAATATATAAATAACAGTGCAAAAATAAAGCTAACCATGCAAAATGTAAGAAAATTTAAACATTGATACAGAATGATAACATAAACTAAAATTATATTTACTATAATTTTGTCTATCTATTAGCATACGTCCAGCCGTTTCTTTAATAAAGTGATAACTTTACCCGACTGATAACATTATCCAGTGATTCTTGAACATACGCAGAGTGCACTCTAACTGTATATTACTACTGCATAGTCTTTTTCTTTAATTAGTGTACGATAATATTAGTGAAAAATTGTGCATTCTAAAGAGATAAACGCAAAAACATTAAATTAAGCTAGCGTCAGTCGGTAATAAAATAATGTACCTTAAAACCATTAAACAACTGTTACGACAAATTACTTTGTATCTAAGCAGCAACAAATATTTCCAAATCATTAACCAGATGACGAAGCCCCTAAACCCTTTTTATAAAACATTTTATTTTCCCCTGCAAACAAAAATTATCGATGATAAAAATATACAATAAACTTTTTTTATTCGGATTTTTCTCGCATTTTTATCGCTGCTTCCGTTATAGTCTATGGAAAACAGTCTGCATCCGGCGTGGAGACAGTCATTTGTCTCGAATTTAAGCTCCATTTGACACAAAAACGCAAACATAAAACCATTCAATTTTTATACGTAATTTTTCGATTAACTACGTTCATAATGCACGCACGCCAAATTAATTTAGTCTCGGTCACATTTAAAAAAAGCGCTTATTGTTTTCCTATTTGAAAATTTAAAATTAGAAATTTAATTGACGAATCTAACTTGTGACTTTAATATTAATTAGATTGTCAAATATTGTTGCTTATTATAGATTGGAATTAGTAAAGGTAACATTGTTCTACTAAATAGGCGCAAAAACTTAATACAAATTTAATACAAATTGCGCTCATTAGTTTCGTGAGTATTATTTAAATTCATTTGTACATCGTAACATGTGTTCCTAAACAAATTCTAATGGTGGCCTTAAACGAAAATACAGAGTTATAATTGTGAATAAGCTTAGACGTGTTTGACATTGTAATATAAATTTAATCATTGCAGAATGTCGATGTAAACGTATAATTTACTCTGAACACGACTATTTATAGGGTTGCTATTAGCATTGTTGTTTGTGGTAGATATTGTAGTCAGGAAACATACTATATCAACCTACACACTGTGGCGCCCTGTTTAATTATACCAGATAAAACTAATGTAATTAAAGCTAAATAACGAATAAATTACTATTTACTGCTCTAGTAATTATTTAATTAAGAATATCGCAATACAAATTAAACAATTGCAATTTAATTATACTTAAATAAGTATCTACGCTATAACTTCGTTTTTGTTACAGGTCAAAGTGTGGTTTCAAAATCGACGGACGAAGCACAAAAGAATGCAGCAGGAGGAAGAAAGCGAAAATCGAATCAAGGCGGTAATAAATCCAGTACGCAAAATTCTCAAAATAATCAGCATCACGTGACGAAGTGGAAGCAAGAAACAACGGGCGATGATAGCCAATACGGTGAATATATTGATATGGAAATGGACGAAGATTGTGCAAGTGACGTTGATAGTGAAACGTAAACGCTTAGTGGTGCCGTACCAGACTTTAATTAATCCACTTGAAAAAATGATTACTGTAAATAAAAGTGGTTATTAAACTACGTTGTCAGCGTTGGTTAGCAAAAGAAAAAGACAATGATATGTTATAGCCGTTTTACCTCCTCCGCTGTTAGAATTTAAAATATAAAATAGAAACAATTTATAGTGCCAACTAGACGTGTGCCAAAATGTTGTGTTATGTGCCAACGTAATAAATTAAAATACTTCATTACCGCTGTTCTTTTAATGTTTCCCAGTATGTATATACTTATACAAAGATCTATTTATTTTCTTCAATAATGGAACTGACTATTATTTATTTCTGTAAATGTGTATTATAATTGAAGTATTATACTTAAAATTTTGTAGATAACGTCCAAGATTTTGTGGAACAAATAAGGAATATAGTAAATTTTGCCACATGTATCTTGTGTTTGTTTTATTTCATCAAATATACTATCTTTATGCGTACTCAGCGTGGTCAATTGAACTTGCTACGTATTGTAGTAGTTGATGCTTTATAACAACAAATATTGCATGGTGTTTATTCTACTAATCTACTAATAGCAAAAACGAACAACAACCCTAACACAATAATAAAAAAATTAGAAATCAGTGACTATCAAAAAATATAATAATTATAAAAAAACAACTAACAAACTTTGTAAACAAAGAACTACAATACAAACTAATTTTACAGTAAATGATTATAACTCAAAGCCCTTAAATATTTTTTTTTAATATTAGGGAGACTCATATCATAGTCCAAAAGCTGTTAAAAATATAAACAAAAACTGCTGCTATAGAAAATTTTAATGGGCAAAAAACCTGTGTGGGGAAGTAAACATTGTCACTTTGCGACCGCTGGCAAAGTAAAGTTAAAAAATGATCACTTCTCAACTTTTTATAAGTTAATAATTTAGATATTACTATGATTGTGTATAAAAGCTATTACAACACTTTCAAAAAAAGTTATACATTGTTCTTTGTTCTATCAAAGCTATTTTAAATTCTCGACCACGTTGTGTCTTAAGACTGACAATCTTCCAAACATTACACAGTTGAACAATTAGATTACACAGTTGAAAAAATTAGAGGACGTTGCTATTAATCGTATAGATAGCTCTCAATCAATTGATTCTGACATTTCTGAACCCGTTCTTGAATTAATACGTAACGCTATATACTAAATCAAAAAGTTAACAAAAATCTTTGCAGAAACTCATATGTCAGCTGATAGGTGCGAGTTGATGGTAAGTTATCCATAGTTAGAAAATATGGGACCTATTTTTGAATTTTCGTAGCAGAATCATAAACTAGAACCAAAAAAGTTAACGAGGTAGTGACGATGCGACGATTCTATGTCTTTTTTTCATACATTAGTTTCAAAACCCTAGGTTTCGAGTTCAGTTAAAATCGAAAATTTTTAAATCAAGAATTGTATATGTCGCAATCTTAATGTTAATCTTCGATTTTAATTCTACTTCCGATTATGCAATTTCTAATAATTTTAACATTACACATAATCTCAATTTTACAAAAAATCTAGCAAAATTAATTCTTAGGATTTATGTTCTGTTAGTTTTTTTTTTTCAATTTTTGTAATTTTGTAATTGAAGTAGTCATTAAGAAATTAAAAAAAAACTATCAGTTTAATGTTGGTAAAGTAATTCATTTCTTTAAAGTTGATTTTTATTACAATTAATAATTTTAATATCTTCTATTCTTCTTCACAAAAAATATTTTTAATGTTTTATTTTGCAATAAATGAAGTAATTAGGACATTTTTAATAGAACATGTTTTGCTAATAATAATTAGCATCCCATCAGCATAACTAAAATACTAAACATAAAGTTGAATTATATATAATGAAAACTAACCAAAATCGAAAATTGCGAACAATTAATAAAATGAATTACAATTAAACATATTTCTCAATATTAGTTAGTCTACTACACCTATAATAATAAAAAATGGTAATAATAATAAAAAATAAATAAATACTAACTCAAAAGAATTAGAACTATAATTTTGAGACTGAACAGAACAAGAAAGAATTAAAATTTAATATTTGATTTAAACAGTTTTATAGGAATTATTAGAGATTCTATTTATTTCAAAAAATTTTAACAAGTTATGTAAAATTTTTAATACTATGAAAATTCTGAAGAAAAATGAATGTCCCGTAGATAAAATATAGTTGGCAAAAGCAAAGTTAGTACTAAAAATATTAGTGTTTAAATACTTATCATAATGTTATTTATATCTTTATAATCAAAGACTTTGCTTTTCTCTAAAAATTAAAGGTTTTTATTCAACAAATTCTTTTTATATCTACAACAAAAACTCACACTAAAAATTAAAGAAAACAACATTTAAAGTCTTTTATATCCTTCAACAACTTATATCTAGAATTACTTTTTTACAAAATCTCAGCAATTAGACAAATGTCAAAAAAAAAATGAACCTTGTACATGGATAAAGGTAGTTTTCTTTACATCTCTCCCCAGAGAAAGTAACAATTGCATCAAGATGTAATAATGTATGTAATTGTTTATCCACTAACTTTTATACACTGGAGATATTTTCGTAATGTGGTAGAAATTGGACTCTGTTTTCTTGTGTCCAGAGTATCAACTTTATAGATTGAATTAGAAATCTTCTTCATAATTTTGTATGGTCCAATTCTCAGTTCATCCATTTTCTTCCTATTTAATTTATTCCCGTTTTCCAGAGTATACTTGGTCTCCACTTCCAATTTATGTTCTTTCTCTAAACCGGTCGAATATTTTTTTATTATAATGATAGAGATTTTATTGTGTTCTCCAGACCAATTTTTCCTATCTCTTTCCAGATCTCCTTTTGTACATTTTAATTTAAATTCAATTGATAAAATAGTTAAATATTTTCTACCTGCCTAAAAAAGTATTAGCAATTAAATTTTGTAATTGGCATGTTCCGTTTCATTGTGTATTTTTCTACACATTTATGTGCAAGTGAAGTAGATCCATTCTATTTTTTTATCACTTTATTTTATATCTTACATCTTATCTTATTAACTAAGAGTTTGATTTAGTCTTTTATTGAGCCCATCTCGAAAATGGTGAATCTACAGCAGTAAAAAAACTATTTTTATGTTTTTCATTTTTCAAAAATTCTTTAAATTGTTTAGAATTTATACCAGGGTATTCAGTTTTCATTATCTACTACAAAAACATCCAGATTTCTTACAATATTGTAAATTTTTATTTTTAATATTACCATTACCTCTTTGTTTTTTATTTTTCCTCACCATTAATAGCTTTCTAAATTTAAGTTTTTTGATATTATTTGTATTTTCTTTTGGCTGTATCTTCAATAACTTTGCATTTATTAATGACACATTTGAACCTCGAATCATAAATTCCCAGAAACATTTAAAATATCATTTTAATATTAACTTTACATTTATTAATAGTGGCACTTCTAGTTTTTTGGATTCTCTCCTCCTTCAGCTCAAATATTTGCATTTTTATAATCCAAAGACTTAATTGCTTTTCTCTAAAAATTAAAGTTTTTATTCAACAAATTCAATTTTATATCTACAGCAAAAACTCATTCCTAAAAATTAAAGAAAACAACATTTAAAAGTCTTTATATTAGCTTCAACTAACTTATATCTAGATTTTATTTTTTCACAAAAATCTCATAAATAGACAAATGTCAAAAAAAAACTTTAGGACCCGATATCCCATAAGCCCCTTGTACATGGATAAAAGTGGTTTTCTTTACTACTTATTTAAAAAAAAATATTCACCCAGTTTAGTTTTAAATTTTCTACTTCTTTGACCAACATATGAAGAATCTACGAAAAAAAGTTTATATACTCCAGATTTATGTAATATAGGTATTTGATCTTTATTGTTAACTAAAAATTATTTTAAATATGTTATCTTGACAAAAAATAAAATAAACAATATCAAGGTTTTTTTAAGTTTTACGCAACAGTTAAAAACTGTGGGAAGGGATCTAAAAACTTTTTTTTATTATTAGTATGAAGATTGATTAAGTTTTGTTCAAACTTTACTGAAAAATAGTATTAATTAAAATGGATAAAATAAGCATTAATTAATTCTATTTGATTTATAATTTTGTGATTTTAGCAAGAAAAAGATAAAGACATGCAAAACAGTTTATGAACAGACGAAAAGCCGCAATTTTATGAGAAAAGAGATGACACGAATTACATAACCTGTATGAGAAAAGTTTGCTACGAAGAAATATTAAAAATAATTATTTCAATAAACCGTGAAATTTAAAAGAAATAAATAAGACGGAGTTATTTGATTTAATATCTAAAATAAATTATAAGTAATGTTTGAAACGTTTCATAAAAATTTCAGCTGTTAAAGGATGAGATGTGTGGCCTCGTATAAGAGTAGTACACTCGATTTAAAAAAAAAAAATCGAGAACTTTAACGTTTCTTGTGACGAACAGAAGTTTTAATGCATAAAAAATTGAACTGCGCGTTTTTTCTCTGTAGGCAAATGTCAATACCTTGTAAAACGGAAAACATTTGGAAGGTCAAGCACATCAAAAGGAAAGGAAGAGAAGAAAACTAATTTTATTAAAAATATTGTTGTCAATAATGGGTACTCTGTAATGTGTTATTGATTGCTAATTCTTTCTATTTGTTTATGATGTAAAAATTTCATGTACATACATATTTATGTAAATAAACGCCTTACAAACTCATTAGTAGAAATTGATAATAAGTTTCGAGAAAATAGTAGGAAAAGACTGGACTAAAATTACTACAGTTGCGTAAAATGACATACCCCTTTATTTTTGAATTTGGCATTTTAGAGAGACTTACTGATGCTAATTAGACTTTATTAGTAGGCAACACTGCAATCCTACAAAATAGCTGGATTTCTGTTACTTGAACGGTGTGTTGGTGGTAGCGAATTTCGGAAATGCTGCAGTATCCAATGTAACATATTCGATTGGAATTAAACCGAAATTCTGTAAATACTTTAAGAGTCACTTGGAAGCTAATGTTAATGTGGTCATACTCTACTTGTTTTATTTTTGCCACAGTTTAACAAATTGCTTTACATGCACTTGAAAACAAAAGTTTATTTTTTATAACAAAAATTAAAACTAGGGTAAAACGACACAACCATGTATCAGAGAGAAAATGATATACTATGTCATGCTGTCCTAATACTTATTTGCTGAACGCATTTGATAGAATTTAATATTTCTT